>JALJVW010003588.1:2212500-3510000 GCA_024865655.1 Emberiza elegans | reverse complement strand
AGTCTGACAATCCAAGAGAGGAATCTACAACTACAATTCTGCTCCACTGAATTTCTGCTTAATATGGTATGCATCACATCTCAAGAGCTGCTTTTGTTAGAGATTCTTGAGAACATGAAGAGTGCTTGATACAGCTTTCACGTCATGCAGATAAGTTTAAAGGAGCCAACTGCTGTAATAATAAAAAAAGAAAATAAAAAGAGGAAGACAGACAAAATAGGAAAGGAACATTCCACACATTTTATGTTGAAATCTAGATGGAGTTTGAATTGCTGAAAATTATAATCAAAGTAATTTTCCAATATTTTCTCACAATATTTTGTGTTAAGAAAGTAATTATCTCAGATAAAAAGACATATTGTTAGAAAAAAGAACAATATATTTCATTTAATTAAATAAGAAGTAGCAGAAGTAAGTATACATTTTTTTATTTTCATAGGTAGCAGATTAAAAATATCTTCCACTGTCATGCTTTCAAATGATGCCCAGTGTTTCAGTGGGCCATCTACTTTATGATTCTAACAGTGACTAACATCCTGATTAGAGACATTTAAACTCTCCTAAATTTTTCAGTATTAAAGATAACAGTACAAATAATATTTTTTATTTTCTCATTAGATCATAAGAATTGAAAATATTCATAGGCTCACCCAGGTTCCCCAAATTCTTTCCAAAGGGAGATCCTATATTAATGGAATTTAGAGAGGAAAATTTTTAATACTCCCCTTGGACTTTAGTCGGTGCACAAAAGTCTCTTAGAAAATCTTGCTTATTACTGTATTCAATATTCAGACATGTTGGAGTCTGGATTATCTGTGCAGTGGATTTGCTTGTCTTGTGCAAGTTTGTACCCTTCAAAATACTTTATGAGATTACATCAACCCACAGGAAGTTCAGCTCGTTCTAGGTGCTGCAAGATGTCCCACAAACTGACACTCTCAGAAAACACCAATATTTCAGTGGAATGAACTAGCTGAAAAACACAATGGATATTTTGATTACAGGCATAAAATACGATGATAGAAAACACAGCAATCAAAAGCTGTAATTAAGTATATGACACATATTGAAGATTACACATCAGTACAAATCAACCTTGGCCCTCCAGCCTCATCTTACTTGCTTGGCTCTTTCATGGAAAGCTTCACTTTCCAATTAAAGTAATGGAAGCTTATTCTCTGCCTAATTGGCCATCTGGACATGAATTCAGCTTGGCATGGTTTCCCTAAGGAAATTCAATAGAAACTGGGTCGTCTCTATCTTTCTGGAAAACAACATGACATAGAAAATGTACTTCCTGTTGCTCATAATGGAAGTCTTTCCCTCAGTGATCTCCTCTTTCCAATGGCAATCCAGTTAAATGAATGAAAAATGACAGCACAATTGTCTAACGCAAAGTCTGTTTACAGATATGGATGTGACAGCAGCATGCAGTATTTGAACACCCACAGGAAACTTGAAACAAAAAGTATACTTAGAATAAATTAAATGCAAGCACGTGACCACGGATGGTTACTCCTAGATGATATAAATACTAACAGGGCAGAATTAACTTTACGGAGGTCACAGGAGTGAAAATTATGACAAGGAGCATGAGGAAGACAGAGGAGTGAAGCTGTGCTTAGAATTTGGCTGTGTGATGTGGTAAGAACAGAAAGAATACAGTTGCGAGTTTTACACCAGCAGATAGTCACAATCTCCATCTGGTACCATTGTGGCTGACTGTGATAATACTGACACCATTTCCATCCCACCACCAAACTATGGAATGGTTTTCTTTGAGGACTAGCTAAGTATTTTGTTTTGAGAAATCACTGGAAACCAAAAAGCAAAGCACATGTTCAGAACCTGCTAATTCCTAATATCTTACTAAGGTAGCAAGCAGTTAAAAGCAAACATGTTTTTTCAGACCTGTCTTCCTACACCTCTTCTTCTAAATTTCACTCAAATGTCACTTCAAGAACCCAAATGTTTCCTTAAATGCCTGCAAGAAAAATTCAGACCATGAGTCTGCCTTAGTTCAATGTCCCACGCCAGTCCCAGAGGGCTCATGTTTTCAGAGTTCTTAGTACTATATTGTAGTTTATGTGTTTTTAAAGCACAAGTCCCAGTTACTTCAGCCTGGTTGCCAGAGCTCAGTTCCACTGCATTTTGTGTTTGAAATCATACTTAGGTGATTGAAATGATGTGTCCACCATCACATAAGAAAGCTGTGGCAGATTCAGTGAGGAAATTCTCTGGGGCAGCAATCAAATTTCTTAATACTAAAAGTGTCCAGCATTTTAGTCTGATTTCCTAAGGGGGCAAACCTGATGTGATGGTATCACTTCTGTCTCTGTGACTGATGCTTTCTGTTGGTCCTCTTTCTCACAATAACTCTGGATCCCTCTGGCTAATATCAGCCAAAATGGAGAGAGGAGAAGAAATCTTAAATATTTTAAAGTCGGCACAGCTGGGATGTACAAAAATACAGCCTTAGGATTACATGTGCCTGCTGAACAATTCACATTCTGCCTGACCAATTCAGTGGTTGAGAGGCAAATACCCAATCACCCCATTCACTGCACTCCCTGTAGTGCCTCTTGTCCAACAGATGGGCCAAAAAGACACAGGAACTTGGAAAATTCTAGGGAAGGGTTTGGGAAGGAGGTAGATGGTCTCTGGCAAGAAGGGTGCATAGGGAAGAAATGACAAAGGTTTTGTGAAGGAGGAGACAAATTTTCTGCTTTGCATTCTGAATGAGAAATTTTTATTAGCTTGTCATATCTTTTAACTCATAAAAATGGAGTGGCCAGAGAGGCAGAAGAGTGGCAGGGCAGGCGGAAGATCTCAGTGAGGAAAAAATGGATAATAAATTTATCCATTTTCAGAAATCACAAAATTCACCTGTCTGCTCTCACTAGAGATGTCCTAAGCACAGGAGGAGGAAGGGAACAGATTTTGTACTTCATTGCACATTAGGAAAAGGATTTGCCCCCAACTGGACTTTTTCTTACCAAGAAAAGGTCCAATATGCATGAAATGTGTTTTATCAAAGCTTTCATGGTATCTAATCCTCCCGTTTTTCTTCAGGTTTACAAATGTGTAAGTTCACTTTACAACCTTCAATAATTCTGTTTACAAGCTCACTAGTCATCAGTCTATCCATCCATTGCAAACAGGACTTCATTTAAGTTATCAGATTTTTTTTTTTTCCTTCCCAGTGTACTACTTTGTTTATTATTTATTCTTCTTTTAGCTTTCGGGGAGGAATGCTAGTAACAGCAGTCTGCATTATTCCATGAGCCTGATCCCTAGGATACATCAGCTTTCTGGAACAGATAGGGAACCCATGTACATAAGTCCATCATTAAGTAATGCCCAGGGAGGGACTGAATTTAAGTGGCTCAGTTGGTTTGCTAAGGCCATATCCCTGCCAAATGCACAGCCTGTATTACAACACACAGATGTGAAACAAAAATGATTGCATTATTATGGTTTTAACTGTGAGTTTTCTGGGAACAAAACAGAATATTATTTCTCTAGCTTGCTTATAATAGGAGGTATGTGAGCTGTTTTGGCTAAAAAACTTCAAAAATATTTTGAGTGCTCTAGTTGTGTGTACAGTCTGTGTGCAAAGCACCATATGTACATAAAGTTTTCCTGTCCACAGAATTATGGGCTTGTAAAGTTGTGAGCAGCTGTGAACAAGGTCTTAAAATAAGTAATGTCAACTGAACTTTCTAGCAGGCTATTAAGGTGTTCTGGACAATCATATCAGCTTATTAGAAAATGTGGCAATTATTTGGCAAATATTTCCTGATATTTTGTTTGTTTATACAGTAGAGCTATTGCACAGCAATACAAAAATTCAAGCTAACAGCAAACATCTGATTGAAGATTTCTAGTTTTATTAACTGTGTGATGACACATGCTACACTTTGGGCACTTTCCTTTTCCAAGTACTTTGTGAACATTAACCCTGGACATAAACATGTATCAATGAGTCAGCTTTCTTCAAAATAAATGTAATTTTCAATGTCCTAGAAATCTGAGACGTGCATGACACAGCACTGATTTTTTGGAGTGAATCTGGAGGCATAGGTATATAAACTCTAGTACATCTAGAATGACAAATGACAATTTGGCAATTATGGTTAAGTACCCATATTGTGTCAAGCAATAAAGTTAAATTATCTCGTATCCTGAGCAACAGCATCTTCTTTCAGAAATGCATTTGACTGTAGAAACAAGTGCTGATTTGCACTGGTCATCTTAGGAGCTGAACTGATTTTTCAAAAAAAATGACAGTTTCTGTTCTGATAACAAAATCTGTGGAAGAGAACCTAAGTGATTGAAAGCGTGAGTTGAGTAAAAGAATTTTAAGTGATGCATTTTTATAACTTTTTTTGCCAGTGTCTCAGACTGCAAGTCACCTTCTGATTTCCACAGTGTACAGTGGTGAAGCGTCTATAAAATGTCATGACTCACACTGTACCTCAGGCACACTATTTTTCCAAATACTTCCCCAGAGCTAACACTTCTGGGACTCTATTAGCAACAGATAAACTAGTTTTAAGAGCTGTTCTGCAAACAGAATGGGGCCTTTCAAAGCCTAATAAAACTCATTCTCTTTCAGTAACCTCTGTCCAACAAGACTCTCTTCCCAATTTGTGCCTTCTCAGAACTATTCAGTAGCAGTTTATCAAAGCAAAAAGAGAAAAAGCAGTATAAAGTACAGGATTGCTCAGTGAAGGAATTGTCTTACATTTATGAAGTTTATATGAATTTGAAAGTGACTCACTTCCAGATGCAGATTTCAAAAAGACAACCTAGCTTGTACTTGCAAATGAAATAAACTGTGGCCAAGGAATATTTGAGTGGTTTGAAATCTTATCATGCTGATCAGTAGTCACAGAAAAAAGCTCATGGGATTCTTGAAACAGAGGAAAACAGTCCCAAAGGTCTGGAACAAACAGATGAATAATGTCTGAACAGGGGCATCAGAGGATCTGCACTTTGAAAACGTGATATTTGTGGTCATACTACAGTGACCTCAGTGGCTGGAGTGGAAAGAGTGAATCACCAGAGATGGCTCATCATCATCATCATCATCATCATCATCATCATCATCATCATCATCATCATCATCATCATCATCATCATCATCCCTCTGTTTGAGAGTGTGCCAAACCTTTGTGAAGGACGGCAGCATGACTAATGGCAATCATCATAAGAAAATATGTCATCACCTTGTACAGCCTGCCAAAGGGTAAACACAGCTTCAAAGAACACTTTTATTTTTTTTTCCTCCACACTTCCTGAAGATTGTATTCTATTAAAAGAGAGTGAGAATAACCTTGGGGACACAGTTTTGGAAAAGATCGTGCCTGCCACAGACTGATTAAGAAGTGTAAGCTCCACTTGCATTCAAGCTTGGATTTTCAAGAGGCTCTCACACAAATTTTGGTGTACCCCACCGTTTTCATTTGATGTCTTCCAAATGGATGGAAATTATTTTGTGTTTTCTTCAGGTCAGTTGGGAGATGCCATTTTTTTGCTCAATGTGCAACATAATATATCATATATAAATGAACAAAAGATACTTTCTGTTAGTCATCTGAAATGAAAATGTTCCTTCTAT
This sequence comes from Emberiza elegans, assembly GCA_024865655.1. Lineage (NCBI taxonomy): Eukaryota > Metazoa > Chordata > Aves > Passeriformes > Fringillidae > Emberiza > Emberiza elegans. The sequence continues at coordinate 3,504,377 of JALJVW010003588.1, read as the reverse complement.
TTACTAGGAATCTTATTTGTTCTGGGTATCCGTTGATATTTATGGAATCAATATGTAATTTGGTATCAGTGTGTTTAATCATAATCAGCCTGAGTGCACTGTTTAGCTGAACATATAAAATGTACTATAATGACTTTAAAATGTTTAATTTAAGAATCTCTGCCTCTGTGCATATGAATCAGAGACCTGTGTTTAATTATTGATAGCAATTAGAGCACAGAAGCAGACAAATAGCATCTGGTGACAGGAATAATTTCACAGCCTAGCCCGTTTCCAGAGTCTCATTTGGAACCAATGTGAATGCATCACAGATTGATTCCTTGCAATCTATTAATTCATACTGTGGTTTCTAAACAACCCTTTGGAACCTGTCTCTCGTTTTAGAAGTCCTGATAGGTTTATACATCTATGTGTGGAACAGATGTGGCACAGGGGTATGGTTGGTCAGGTTTCTTAATGTAATCAGAATCAGAAAATTATACCTAACTACTTCTCTATTTTCACTCATGCTGTCTTGTGAATGCTAAAATTTAATTATGTGTAGGAATTTGAGTCTCAGATTTAGGGAATTAAAGCATAAAACCATTCTGGTAAATGCTAAATGTAAATTTTTAAGAGAAAATTGCCAAATGCTGCAAACTAAGTTACAAACTATTTTAAGAGAAAAGATTTTGATTCTGTAAGTACTGAAACCTAAGGAAACCTCTTAAATAAAGAACTTACATCATAGCTAAATTGCCTATGATTCACAGGGTCACATTTCCTGTCACCATGAATAACCCCAAAAAAATGCCACACTTTTTAAAAGATGTCATGAAACCGAAAATTTCTGATCATCAAACACTGATATAATTTGTCTACATTGGCTAGAATCTAAAAAATTAAAGAAGTGGCCATCAAATTTTTATGAGACTATGTCAATCCTCAAATATTCTCAGGGAGGCCCAGACCCCTTGAGAGTGAACAAAAAGTTGTCTGTTCTTTCCATCTTTTGAGCAGCTCTTAGAAAGGTGCCTTGAGTATACACGGACAACAGGCCAAGAAACCCCACTAGAACCAAGAAAATAAATAATGTTTTTCCACTAGTGCTAAGAAGCTGCTTTTGGTCAGTCTGAAATGGAGGCAATTTCCAACATATCAGTCCTCCCAGTGCTGTGCTGTGCATCGCTAACTGGAAACTTTGGCTGCTCTGAACAGTGCTGGCACAGCCCCAGTGATGTATCTCCAACATCCCCCCTCCCCTAGCAGGCTGGAGGTGAGCAAGGTCCTGGGAGAAGATCCAGCCAGGAATGCTGACCCAACCGACCCCTTGGTTTCCACTCAGCAATAGAAGTTTATTCTCTTAAAAGAGAATAAGGATGGATCCCTTATTACAGCATTTGTTGTCTGGAGTAGCTGCCACGCATGCTGAATCCTGGGAAGCTGCTGGACATTGCCTGCTGAAGGCAAGCAGAGAATAAATCTTTTGTCTTCCTTTGCTTTCACATGTAGCTTCTGTTTTATTAAACTGCCTTTAACCTGACTCACATATTTTTTTACCAACGTATTTTCTCCTCTCTGGGCAGATGAGGAAGGGAGTGATGGAGTGGCTGGTTGGGTATTCCATCCAGGGCCAGGCCACCAGAGAAATAACCGGGTAAAAATCTGCTGTGTCTTTCAAAGATAGTCTAGCTCCCCACCATAACAGGTCTGCATTTTACAGAAACACTCATCATGCAAGGATTTTCATCACACAGAAGTTGTCTTGAGAGTCTAGGCAAGGTTTTGAAGTGGTTGTTAAAATTCATCCAAAGCATTAGGGCTTTCACCAGAGTGTTTCTTCTCCCTCATAGATGCTGAGACATACTGTCACCTGTGCTGGTTTTACTAATCATCTTGCTTAATCTCCCCGAACATTGGTTCAGAGGTCAGGCTTTGAGAAGCTGTCATTCTATATCACTCTCCTTTGAAGGTAAGCAGGTAGAAAGGAAAAACAGGAACTTATTATTTTAGGTAAAACTGCACAGAAAGCAAGAACAGCACAGATTTATTTTTTTCCATTAAAGAAGATGGAAAGAGGTAAAGAATTGTGACTCATGAACTGGCACTGGCTTCCAGTCAGAGCTAAGAAAAATTATTAGTCTGATTCAAAAAAATATAAATATTAATGTGACGTCAAAAGGGTGATCAAAAGGCTGGATCAGCTCTCTTATTAAGAAAGGCTGAGAAGCTTGAGGTTGTTGAGCCAGGAAAAGAGGATGCACCAGGGAAATCTTCTGGTGGTCTTCCAGTACCTAAAGAGGCACAGAAAAGATGGGGAGCGACTTTTCACAAGGGTATTGTAAGGTAGTGATAGAGTAAGGGGTGATGACTGTGAACTGACGGACACTGTGTTGAGATTAAATACCAAGAAGAAATCCTTCCCTGTGAGGGTGGTGAGGCCCTGGCAGAGGTTGCCCAGAGCAGCTGTGGCTGCCCCATCTCTGGAAGCAGGCCAAGATTGGAGCAGCCTGGGATGGTGGAAGGTGTCCCTGCCCAAGGTGGGGGGTGGAATTGGATGATCCATATGGTCCCTTTAAACCCCAACAGTTTTAGGATTTTATAAAATATATATTGTTCCTGTTGAAGCCATGCTTGTTCTACTTTACCAGAAGAAATAGAAATGAAACTACTGTCATTCTGAAAGCACTGGTTTTCATTCTTATGGGGAGGGGAATGGAGAGAGAAGATGAGGTTATCCTTAAAACATCTTTAGGAGAAAAATCACACAGTCTAAAGGACCCATTTATGTGGTGGCAAACACATCAGCAATGTGTTCTTCTCTCTGTAGAAGGGAGACAGTTCTTAATGTCACTGTGCATTGAGTAATCACCACAAAACTGAGCTGTCCTGAGCCTCTGCATAGGGCTTAAACAAAAACAAAATTTATCTAATATTTTAATGACTTACAGGAGGAGGAGAGAAAGGAAAAGAATGTTCTTCTGTCAAGATAAAGGAGATACAACTTTGTTGATTTGGGTGGTAAGCAGTGCCTTGTCAGATAAAGATGTAGTTCAGATAAATGGATATATGGGTATGTTTGTAAAGAAGTTAAAGAAATAGTAGACAGGTGATTTGAGAAAACACTCCTTTTTTTATGCAATATTTGTTAGTAAGAACCTGCATGCTCTAAACTTATACCTACCAAACAATGCTGCCCTAATAAGACAATTCCCTCACTGAGCAATCTGTACTTTATACTGCTTGATGGCTGAAGGGGGAAAATAATGCTTATTTCACATTATAATAGCTTAGATAATATATATATATAGTGAAAATAATGCTGGTATTAAGAGGAGAAAAAGAAAAAATTTACAGTGACAACACATAAAAGTTTGAGAAATGCACCCTGGGAAATCAACATGTGGGACAAGTGACTTCCAGTATTCTGCACATTTTATACATTCTGATATTTTAAAAGAAATGCATCAAAGAATGACAAACATCTTAATGAAAAAAAAAAACAAAAAACAAACACAATGCAAACAAACAAAACCTAACGGAACCATCTTCATTAACATATTAGTAGAATTTCAAGTTTTTATTTGCAGTATATCATTCTCATATTGTGCTATTTCCTGGAGTGGAATGAATATGCTATTGGGTATTTTGTCTTTTATGTACATTCCAGGAAAAAAAAACTTATTTATTTTTTAAACAAATAAATAAAAATGGAAAACATACTCGTGCTGCTTCCACATACAAAGATTTTCCTTGAATTCTTTTTTATAAAATATTTTCTGAATGTTGATCAATGACATAATTTGGAAAATTTACTTTTCAGAAATAGCCCACAATAAAATGATTTACATATTTTTACATACATAATTACAAGAGACTTTTTAAAATTGTTACTTTATTTAATAGTCTTTCTGGTTTTGGTAAAATTTTCACTGTGGCAAATTTACACTGCTCTAAGTAATCATAACCAGCTTTTCTGCTGTTAGATTATATGCAAATAATGTATCTTCAGCTAAAAAAATCCTGGCTAACCAGCACCCATATCTTCAGACCTGGCTTTTTACCTTGATCTGTGACACAGAATATAGTCAGCTTGTTCACCAAAACATTTTTGCTTTGCTTTTTTAATTCATGAAGAAGATATTTCCTCTACCTACCCGCATTTCTTGGGATCTTCAACTCCACTTAAAAGTCACTCTTTGCCTAAGCTCTGTATCTCCCCTGACAGGAGGTGTAAAGATCTGTGAAGAACCTTTTGACTTCTGGAACTTCCCTGTGGAGTTCTAGATACTCTCCTCCCTTCCTCCTTACATTTCTGGAGATCCCAAAAAATCATAAAACAGGGAAGTGCTGTTGGGAAGCTTCCCTCACATTCTATGACCCATAATAGGTAATCTATTATCTCTCTTCCAAGACTTACTCATCCAACCTATTCCACTTTCTCCCACTTGGCACCTTTATGTCTTCTTTTCCTTCACATCCATTCCTGCTTAGTGTAATTACTGTAAACAACAAGTACATTAGTGTAACCTTGCTTCTTTCTCTTCCACCTTGTCAAATCTTCTCCGCAGTCTTTCTACACAATGTTTCACGTTTTGCTTTCTTTCCTGCATTTCTACCTTCTTGCATTTTCCAGGAGTAAAATTCAGGGTGGACTTTAGCAATGCACCAACCATCAGTTGTCCTCTGATAATGTTTTTTCTCTTTCCTTGAAGATGTGTGAAAAGTGCAGCGTTTCCAAATTTGCTGCCTGCCTGCAGTAAACAACAAACCACATGTGTTATTACACTACCTGAAACACATCAAAAATCACTGATTAGACCTTCATCCCACCCAAAGTAATAATAGAGTATATATCTTTGACTTTTGGGAGGACTGTGCTTCAGAAACCTTTGCCCTAAAATCTTAACAATTTTTGTTGCATCACTACCAAAGGAAACAAGTTTTAAACAATCCTGCCAGTCACCCAGACTGTAAAACACTTCCAAAGTTCCCAGAAGAAAGAAATTCTTCAGCCTAACTTTAGGAAGTCTATTAACCACTGCGCTACAATATAAAATTAATCACAAAACACTGCTTTTTTCACAGTGACATTGCCAGTATTGAAAAAGGGACTTTTAAAAAGAAGGATGAAAGCAAAGGGCTCTCCACATCCATCTGCAGTTTAGGAGGTTCACAGAAGTGTGAAGTGACCAATTCGTCTCCATGAAATGTTCCCAGCTGAATGAGAAAACAGCATGGAGATGAATCTAGTCTGAAGCAGCAACCTTTAAATGTTTGAACCATTTCAGTCACCAGAGCAGGTTCTATTATTGCTGCCTCAGAAGAATCAATGCTCCTGGCTCCAGGGATGTGCATCTTGCATTTGCCCTCCTCCCTCTGCCCCAGTCTGAATTTGAGGTCCTTCATGGAGTAAATTTCAGTCCAGAGAAGTGAGTTTTCTCCTCTGCCTCTGGGAGAGAACAGGGAGAAGCAGACCCCTTTCAGAGGGGAAAGCTTCCCCAGAGCCATTTGGAATTTGGTACTTTAGGGCAGTGCAGAAAATATGGAAATTAGACATCTTCAGAAGCAGAAAAAACCCCAAACTCGTGTTTCATGCAAGAGTTAAAACCAGCAAGAACTGTGCATATAGTGACTGATTCATATTGATGTCTAATATGCCTAATTTAGACCTCACCATCAAAGTTTTTCTCCTTTTCCTTTTCCTATCCCTTCTCCTTCCTCCAATATGACTCCAAATTCTTTATTTTCTCCCAAATACTTTGTTCTCTTATACTCCTGCTCACCCAGAACTCTTCCATAGTTTATAATCTGAATTTCTGAAGAACAACCTGCAATACTCCTAACATATCCTCATCACAAACACATGCTATCCAGAATCAGTCACAAATAAGTTATTCTTTTAACATTTATACTGGAAGGAGACATTGAAATCATCACCCATGATCCTACAGGAATAATACTTGTCTCTTCATTCCAGAAATCTCAAATTTGAACAGACTATTAGCTAGAAATTCCACTTGGTGAACTTAAAACTGTACAGTATATTTAATATCTTATCTAAGACAAATACATCAAAAAGCCATCAGTTTTTCTTCTGAACAGTATTTTCAAGGTTCCCCCCAGAAATTAATAATTGTTTCTTCACTTTGTCTTAATTAAATATTGAGTATGGAAAACAATCAAATCATTATTTTAAGCTCCAAGGGAATTAGAGAAAAATCTTACAATTTTCTAAAATAATAAGAAATATGGTATTAAATTAAAAAAAAAAAGCTACTTCAGGAACTTCTTGCACAAGTAACAAAAAATGTGAAGGAGAAGCCATCCTTTACCAATGTAAAGGAAAACAAACTTTTAGAAGTGTATAGGTAGTCTTTTTTATTCTAAAGATAGGAGAAGAGACAACCTTTAAAAACAGCTCTTCAGCTTCACCCCAAACAGGGTTAGTTCACTTCATGCATCATCTCTTTTGTGGAGATATCCAAGACTGGGAACAAACCAGGGAACTTAAGAAGAGAAGGCAAGTACATCCTTTTTGAGCCCCTGAATTTCTAATGAAATATTGAACAGCTGAAAGGAGTCAAGAGGAAAGCAAGCAGAATTTCAGAAAACATTTGCTAGGAGATTGAACAGCTTGCAAATGCTTTGCTGGGGGAGTAAGAGCAGAACGTGCTGGTAGCAATTTTCAACTACATAGACTCCTGAAAAAATGAAAGAAATTATTTATTCACAGTGTCAGAGTTCATTTAAGGCAATATTTTTGAAATCTAGGCAAAGATTAGTTTGGAGTGAGAGATACCTTCCTGACTAGAGACCTCTGGAAATAGATTACACAGAAAGAAACATGACATAAAATCTTGCTTGTGTAAAATTGATGAACTTGATAATAAATTAAGATTTGTTCCTTCTCTTCTTTTAGTTCATACAGCGAAGATGGAAAAGCAAACATTACAATAAAGGCTTCATAAAAGCAGAAAGGAAATGGATTCTCAAAATGTGTCCAGTTTATACATTTTTCATCATTTAAAGCTACAAGGGAGGAGAAAGAATAGAGTAATTACTCAAAAGTGTGGTGAGAGAGGAAATTTGGGAATTGCTGCTTCATGCACTGCTGCTGATGTCCTGGAAAAAGTGAAAAAAAAGTGTTCTACAGGCAGCTATCAGAAATGTGAAGGAATGATAGCTGCATCATGATGTTGGTAGATCCAGACATATTTCCATGTGCTCCCTGTACAGACAAAAGGCACCAGTTACTCAGAAAATTCCACGTGCTCCATGGGACCAACATCCCATTTCCCTCCATGTGAATTGTGCTGCTAGCCTCAGTTCCCTGTCAAGAAGCAATATTAGAATGCCAAAATGCAGGAGACATTGAGCTATCCCAAAAGTCCATTTTTTTTTTCCTTCTTGCACTTAGAGTAACATTCCTGTACCTCAGTGTATCCTATTACTGCTGAGTTTTTCCATTTGGTCTGGAAAGAACCAGAATATCCTCAAAAACACAGAGAAGGAAGCAATATTTGTGGCCCTTTTTTGCATTCAAACAGAGTAGAACATGCTTCATGGAGATTGACCTCTGGAGAGGAAGCTGAATGTAGGAGTGGACGTAGCTTGAAAACAAGGCTAATGAGAAGCAGCGACAATAAACAAAAAACTGTGGTGGTTCCAGTCACCTTGTGATTAGATGTTGGATTCAGTCACCTTGTCTCTGCTTGAGCCAGCCATAGCGTTGACATTTGTTTGGAAATACAAAGTTAAAACAGTCTCAATGTATTCAGTGATGAATTTACTGAATGTCAGGAGGAAAAGGGCAATTGCAGAGGAATAAAGCAGTAACTAAACTAAGAGCCAGCACTATCCCAAAATGGAAGATATGCAGATATATTCTATCCATAATAAAAATGTATTCTAGGGTAGGTGGATCTGTCTCTCAGTACTGTAGAAATTTTATTGTGGATTTGATAACCATTCTTCTTCTGATGTAGTATTCTTTCCTGTGCCTTTGTGAAAACCTTTTGCTTGAAAATATTTGGTTGTGAGTTCTGACGGCAAGCTCCATTAAGCACCTTATACATACAGAGAACAGGCCAAAACTTTATTAAATGAATGTTGAGCTATGCAGCTGATTAGTATGGAAGTGTGGGAAGAAGAAATAAAAGGCCAGAGGACAAACTAGTAACTAGATAAAATGAAAAAGTTTTTGACCAAGAAGAATGAGATTGAGGCAACTGATTTGAAAAGTAGTCTTTTTGTTAGTTACAGGTGATATTGGATTTGGAACTTTTTGATCCAGAAAGGCCTTAGAGTATAAAAAAGGCACTGGAGTTAGTGGATCATTTTACCTAACTTTGGAATCTAAAATTAGTGTAAGCTTTCTGTCTAGTCTGCTAAGAAACTCTTCTGGAAGTTGTATCATACTGTTGGTCAGAGACCCTTGAAAGGAGCTATTTGAGCTCTCTAAAAGAATAATTGTATCTGTCGATTGGACCAGGAACTCCAATAATTTCTAATTTGCACTACACTCCTCCTCTAACAGCTAAAATTAAAGTAGCCACGCATAATCAACATTATCATTATCCGGAAAAAAAACCTGAATGCAAACAGAAATCAACATTTGAAGTCTCAATGGTCCCTGAGTTTTATCCCCAAAAACTGAAAAAAAAATTAGTCAAGAAGTTTCATCATAAACTTATTTAAGTGACAATCACTGATTATAAAGGATTTTTTGTATCCCAAACACCAAAAAAGAAGGTTTTCTTTTATCCCTGATAATTTCAAAGACATAGTTGATATAAACCCCCCAACAAACATTGCAGCTGGTACATCTGTGTTCAACAGCTTAAGGGACTAATGGCTGAGGGGCATTGGAAAAGTGATTCCCCTTAGGTACTCTGGGATTTCAACCAAATGTGAGCTTAGTAAGGCAGGGTTTATATTCAGACACTTAAAATGTAGCTTAAATATTAACTCCTTTGTAGATATACTTCTGTAGTCGAATCAGGCAATAAACATACATGATTTTTTTATATAATATTATATCTATTCTTATTGAACAATAAAATTTATTATATCTATATATATATATTTCTTTGAACAAGAAAATTTTGTTATTTTTTTTTATTTTCTAATTTCTTATTTTGTACCTTTGGGTGATTTCACAGACAGTGTCGAAAAGGAGTATTTTACTGAGTGTCACTTATTGCTTATCTTGGGTTTGAAAACACTGAGTCCTATACCCCAGATATAAACAAAAGTGAAATTACTGAAGTCATCTTCTCTGAAAGGAAGGGAACAAAACACCAGGCATCGCCTAAATTATAAAAGACCCCCTCCCTGCTTGCACACCCTGGTGCAAGCACACCTTTAGTATATGTACCTCTTAAAATATACAGACATTTAAAAAAATCTCAGTCAGTCCAAATCACTAGGTGGTAAATCAGTCAGCTCTGCAAGCAGGATATGCAGGGGTAGCAGAAATAAATCCTATACAAGGGACACAGACTGTCACCTTTTGCAATACTGGCATTACCATTTAAATGGTCTTTGACAAGGATCTTATTTTGTTCCATTTTACATTCATGCTTTGCAAACAAATGCTGAACATTCATTAACCAAACCTGCTATAACAAACGAAAAAGTGACTTCAGAAATGTTATCACACTCTGTGTTCTGAGTGTGATAAATAATTAAAAAACTGTTGGCACGCTGGTGTGTGTTTTTATGTTTTATGTATGTATAAGACTTTGTATCTGCAGCAGGCTGGGAAACTGTCTTTTCCTATAAATACCTATCACTCTTGGATTTAGAAAACCAGAGGCTGGAGCCGTTTTAACAGTTTAATCAGAATTGTTCTACTAAAACCAGTGGAAACTCCTCTGATTTCAATGGGACAATGTTGATTTACACATCTAACATAAATTTTCACAACTATTTAATTCCAAAAAATATTATGTCTGCTTTTTAATTGAACTAAATATATTATTTTTATAATTGAGCACTAGGTGAAATAAAAAATGCAGTAGGATTCAAATTGGAAAATAAACTTTTGCATTAGATAAAATTAAAATGGCACTTATGTTAATGTTTATGGTTCATAGAAGTAGTGTGAAGAAAATAAATGACATGGAAAAAAACTTTTGCAATCAAAAGCCAATTTCTCCCCAGTCCACAGTCAGAAAGAGAATATAAATGTACAAAGCCAAATATAAACCATAAGAAAGTTATTGGAAAAACTAACCTGAAAATATGTGAAATTTGTTTTATTTTGAATTACTCTAGTAATTATAAAGTATTTTGAGCCAAAAAAAACATTACTGTTTCCATTTAGAAACAGCAGTTGAGAAATATTCTTTTTTTTCATCTTTTATGATTCAGGTAATTAGCTGAAATTGTCTTGAATTCACAAATTGTTTAATTTAATCTGAATGTACAGGTTAGGGCATGTTTCAACAGATAAACAAAACACAACTTTGGTTAGAAATTAAATCTCATTTAAAGGCTACAGGAGCTTCAAGTCCTCAGTTGTTTTTGTTCTTCTGAAACTTGTTTCCTGTCAAGCTAATAATGTGGTTTTATTTTTATTATGGACTGAAGATGAGATTTCTCCAACACTGTTAAGCACTTTCAGGGACTGTAGGGTGCACAGGCTTTTGCAAAGGCTTTCTCTGCCTTTCAGATGAAAAGAAAAATCACAAATGACAAATAATATAGAAAGTAATTGTTAGAAGACTTATTAGAAGCAGAAAGGGGAAGTTGTTCACAGTGGAACAGACCAGGGAGCACCAGGACCAGTTGGATTTGTTTTTCACTTTGCTTTTTTCTTTCCTCTTATCCAATACAGGAAAAACATTGACAGTCTTGGAGCATGTACAGAGATGGGAGCAGAGCTGGGGAAGGGGCTGGAGCCCCAGGAGAGGCTGAGGGAGCTGGGAAGGGGCTGAGCCTGGAGCAAAGGAGGCTCAGGGGGGCCCTTGTGGCTCTGCACAGCTCCTGACAGGAGGGGACAGCCGGGGGGGTCGGGCTGTGCTCCAGGGAACAGGGACAGGAGGGGAGGGAATGGCCTCAGGCTGGGCATGGGGAAGGTCAGGGTGGATATTGGGGGAAATTTTTTCACAGAAGGGGTTGTAAAGTATTGGAACAGGCTGCCCAGGGAAGTGATGTAGCTACCAACTCTGGAAGTGTTCAAAACAGACTTGAATATGACATGTGGGGACAAGGTTTAGTGATGAACATGGTGCTGGTGACTGGTTAAAGGTTGGACTTCACTTATTTCCAAACATTATAATTTTCTGATTTCATAATTCTGTGATTCAGTAAAGGGTTGTATGGTAATTCTCTTTTGTCTGTCTAAATTGTTACCTTTTGCTTTTAAATCATTTAATGACAGAGTTAAGTTTCTCTTTTATCTAAAAATTACAAGGTAAATTCTCTGACACTTAAAAAGCATCACATATAAAATCCATTTTTATCACTGAAATGTGTGCATAGTTTATACAGCTATATGTTTCTTTGAACAAGGTATTTCTCTGTTTGCCTTTTTACTTAAATATTTGGGAAATGTAGATCTGGCCTGGAGGTACTTAACTTTAAACTGAACTAACTAAATTCACTTCTCTGTATGAAGGAAAAGAGGTCACTGTATTTTCAAGAGCTATGTCTTAACACCACAGCCCACCCAGCTGCTCATTGTATTGTGGGGAGAAAAGATGAGGAGACTGTGTCCCTTTTCCAGATTAAATAAAGTTGGCCAGTCCAGCTGTATCAAAATCACTAAGTTACAAGAGAGGTGATTCATTCTGACAATGCCCCTCAAAGCCAAACCAGACTTTGCCCAAATATCCTCAGACTCATTGGCAAAACATCTTCCTATAAAAGCAGGGGTAAAACATCTTCTTATAAGTGCTTACCACTTATTATCACTGACAGAACAGATTCTGTTTGGGGAAAAGATATTGATATTTTTGGGTCCTAAGAAAGCCCCCATTGCTTTATATATACTTTATTGCCAATTAAAAGATATTTAGGCAGGGAGAAACCTTAACTCCTCCTAACAGAGGTCAGTCCTGCAACCCCTCACTTTCAAAACCCGAACACAGACACAATTCTTACATACATTTAAACAAAAACAGGCAAGAAACACTGAGAGGGCACAGACTGTTGCATTATTCAGTCACCAGAAGGTACCATTACAGTTAATCTGACAGTCTGCTGAACTGTATGAATAGGCAGTTAGATATGGAATAAATCTCTGTTTGCTGTGTAATTCTTTTTTAGATGAAATGGATATTACCAGAAAACTCTTTTTTTCTCCAAGCCTCTCTTTGACAGAATCATTTATTACATGCAAAGCTGCTGCCTGAAGGTTAATATGCATGCAAAGCAAATAAAATAATTGCCTATTGTAAAATCATGGCAATATGAAAGGATATGGAAATGTAAAAGCAGGCTAAGAAAAATGGATAAGTAACCAAAACTATGGGATTTGATGGAGTTCAGGTGCTTAAGAAAACAGGAAAACGTGAACTCTCCCCAACCCTGAAGGTATTTAAGAAATTTTTCAAATTATCTTTCAAGGATGCTCAAATTAAGCAGGCAGAGAGAAAAGTACCCTCTACATAAGATAAAGGGAATTTAAATGTGTAAATCTCAGGATTAACACTGTTAAGGGTAGGGAAAAGGAGGATGAGGGGCTCACCCATGTCTAATTAACATCACTTGAAAATGCAAAGCAACTTCAGAAACCATGGAGCCCACTGATACCAAGTAAGGTCAATGACCCTGACTGGGACTTGAGTGACAGATGAAATAACTGCTAATGTTTCCAGCAAAATCACATTAATGACATTTTTTCCTAATTAATGGTTCTTTACCCATGGATCTACATGTGAAAATCCTTGTGTTTATGCTTCAGGGATGTAAGCTGAAAATTGCCACCACACCAGCATTGTTTTGATCTGTGCCTGTTTGCACTTTTACTGCCGGTGCTCAAGCTGTTTACAAAATAGAAAGTTACAGAGGTTTTTCCCAGAAGTTATCCAGGGTGATTATTTTCTTTTTGGGGATAGGACAACTGGATAAGGAGTTTAGCCATGTAAATGGCTATCAGTGTCCCCCCATAAAATTCTTTGCTATTTTTTTCCCCAGTATTGACAAATTTAATGAGCAAGGACACCAAAACAAGGGGCAATACCAGCAGAAAGGATTGTGACAAAGAATCTTACCCATTTCTCAACTCAACCTTATACTTAAACAGAGCTGACAACTGGTACAGCTGAGAAACCTTACATATTGATATGTAAGATACTACAGTTCCAGTAACAGTTGAACAATTAATCATTTACAGCAGCCTGAAATCAGTGATTAGGGGGAAATTTACCATGCTGATTCCAAATACTCTACAATGTTAGAATACCATGTGAGATTTGGTTTATGATCTAATCCATATTACAGCAACTTCAGAATTTTTAAAAATAACAGGTAATTTTTCTCTTTTTGCCCTGTGCTGAAATAATTCCTGCCCTCAATATTTGTGGTTGAAACATGACTAGTGATCTTAGGTAAGCATAGCTTCCACCTATAACTGCAGTGGCAACTCAGAGCAATTTTCTATCAAAAACATCTCAAAATCAAAACACTTGTTTGAGTTTGGGTAGAAGGAGGAAATGAGTATGGAGAATACTCCAAATCCCAAGATTTTTTCCTCCCCCTGAAAGAGTGTTTAAAAAAGTTGACAAACTACTTCTCCTGAATCCAGATCTGATTCACAGTTCAAATCCTCATGGGGCCCATGATTCATACCTCAAGGAGTTATCCTCATTATTACTGCTGACTATTACTGTTATGTGTATATTTCATATCCTTTGGGGGAACTGAGACTAAAAATAGGGACTTGGTTTGCAAACAAAGGGTATGTAGACAAACACTTTCTGAGGATGTGAGTTTCTTTTCAAGCCAGACAGGAGAAGGTCTGTGTGTTCCCTCTCTGCTCCCAGTGCACAGCTGAAGCCAGGTCACCACTGGCTCTTGTAAGGCTGTGTCACCTGTTTGTGACGTGCTACAATTCACCTCTGTCAGGGGAAGAGGATTCCTGTTTTTGGGGAACTGTACTCTGAGCACACCAGGAGATCAGCACAACTGGAGTGTTAAAACAGAGAAAGAGATGTGTATAATTTCTGAGAGAGGGGTGGGAGACTGAACAGCAGAAAATGAGAGGGTGGACTGTGAAGTGACAAACTCTGTGTCAGAGGGGAAGGAGCATCACAGTGTGGGGGGGAGGATAAATACAGGGATGTGAGAAACAAGGTTGGGCCCTGGGAATGGCATTTGGGTGTTCATGACAGATTGAGTGAAAACAGAATTTGGCAAGGCTTTCTGGACCACATTTTTTCTCTCTGCTCAGCATGCTTGGATCAAGAGTGAACAGCGCTGCTCCCTACAGAACCTCAGTTACTGTATCTATTACCCTGCTGACCCAAGATCCTTTTGAAATAATAAGACTAAACTTTTCCCTCCTATATTCACATAACTCAGCAGCTTAACTTGAATCTTCAAAAATAAGGGCTTCCAAAAATATCTATCTGGGTAGAGAAGATGAATCCATGTTGAAATACATGAAATAAGTGTTCATAGGCTCACCTCTCATTCCCACCTTAGGTTGCCTCACAAGAAGCCTTGTCTCAAGGCCTTGGCTCCCCTGACTGTGCACCCTCTCCATGTACCAGATGCAGATGCTGAGCTTGGTCTGCCATCCCTCAAAGCTGGGATGCATCTAGGACAGGGTGACACAGGAAAACAAAGACCAGAGTTGCTACTCCTTAAAATGCAAGTGCATTTTGTGGTGAATTTTGTGGTGAATATTGACAACCTCCTCTGGCTAAAGCCTTTTCCTTGCCAGGAGAACTCTGCAGCAGACAGCATTCCTTTCTCTTGCATAGTCTGCCAAGACTCCGGGTGATGGAAAAAAACAGGTCCAGGAGAAAGCAGGTCTGAGAGGAGAAAGTGGAGATAGCAGCAACATGGAAAGAGCAGACTGTGAAGTACAAGGGCGTGGGTTGAATGGTCTGGGAATAAACAAAGCCCTTCAGCCCAGCTGTGCAGGTGAGGAGGAAGGACAGGGATGCTGTGAGTGGTCCATGCAGGAAAATAAAGCAAATGGTCTTTGAGTGTGACAAACCAGCCACCAAACACGGTGGTGAACACGACTTTGCCAATGGATTCTGACATGGCGAGGGATTCATGGTATGGAAAGGGGCAGATGGTGAGGCAGGAAGCTCTCTTTGCAGGAAACACTGAGGGAGAGTGGACAAAAAGTCTCAACCTTACTTCTTTCAGATGCAGGGACAGTGTCCCTGCATGGTCAGGGAATACACACATTCTGGGCATCTGAAAATTCAGTCATAATTTACAGTCTACTGTAACAAAAGATGGCTATTAAGCACCTTGCTAGGGTAAATCAGGGTATGAAATCATGATGCAGTTGTTGTTATAGTAACTGCATACTTATGCAGTGTTTCCATTTAACAAACATGAGATAAATTATTCTTTCAAGAAAAGGAGACAATTACGAGAGCTTTCAAAGATGAACTGTGCATTTGCACTGAGTGTAGATGAGATCTAACGTGTAGAAGTTTTACATCTGTATTTCCTCATTGCAATTTAAACAAGTTCCCTGAATAAAATTATACAGAAATGGGCAGCACAGTTGCAAGTCATATGTCATGCCCTTGCTCTGTCTAATTTCAACAGGATGTTTACTTCTATTTCCTGATTCATCCTATGAAAAGTTTTTCTCCCCTTGAAGACCAATGATGAAATTAAAAATAGTGGCTCCAAGATGATCACAAAAATATCAGTTCCCAGTTTATAATTTGCAACACTTGGTAAGGATATCCAGAATTCAGAATGTTCCACCTAACAACCAAAATTTTGTCATTATTATTGCATTTAGCATTGAATGGACATACAAGAAATATAAACTGGCAGGGTTGAATAAACATAAATGGAAGGGTTGCATATGAAATTGATGACAAGAAAGGGTATAGAAAGAAAAAACATTACTTAAAATTATATTTAGAAAATGTGAACTTCCTTATAAAAAAATTAATTATTATTTACAGAGCCACCCTGTTTTAGTGATGGTGAATATAGAATTCAAAATCATGAAATAAAATAAAAATTTTTAAAAGTAACTTTTTTTTTTCTCAGCATCATCACTGAAGAGAATGACATGTCTGTGTCACGAAAGGCTGATTACCAGGTTCATAATCTATCTGAAATAAGAACATATAAACTCTGCATAGTAAGATGAATTGCATCTAGGAACATTTGAATGGACCACAAAAATAAAAATCAAATAAGTAAATAGTCAGTCTGCAGAATAAAAATATTTTTAAGTAAACCTGGATTTCTGAAAATGTGTTGCTCTGGTACTGATATTCAGAAAAGATGAGCTAAAAAGTCCTAGTAATTATAGGCCAGTTACCCAGACATCAAACTCAGACAATATAATGAAAAAGTCAATATGATTTTCCATTAATAGAGAATCAGACAGAGGGACTCTAATTCATGCCAGTCAATGTGGTTTTATGGAAAATAGGTTTTGTCAAATAGTTTAGATTTCATTATTTGATAAGACTACAAATTTGGTTGATAAAGGTAGCTCCTTGTATGTAATACATGCACATTTTAGTGTGGCATATGTCTTGCATCAGATGAGGAGGTGATTTTAAAAAAAATTACAAGTATCTATAGGATTCATTTAAAATGCATTCTGAGTTTGCTGATGAAAAACTTGAAAGTGTTTGCTAATAAAAAATAATCCCTGGATACACTGATGATCAATATAACTATTTCATGTTCACTGTTTGAAAAAAGTAATTGCTACAGGGAAAAAAAAAAAAAGCCTCCTAATAAAGATGGAAGGCACATGAAGAGGGAAGTCCTTCCCACTCTCCAAAAACTCCCTGCTAGGAAGTTGCAGTGAGGTGGGCATGGATTCCTTCTTCCAGATATCAAAGGATAGAATGAGGGGAAATGGCCTCAAATAGTGTGAGGGAGGGGGTAGATTGGATATTAGAGAAAATTTCTTTACCTCTGGGGTGTCCAGGAATTGAAGCTGGCTGGCCAGAGCAGTGGTGGAGTCATCGTGCATGAAAATATTTAAAAGACATGTAAAGCTGATATCTAGTGGTGTGGTTTGGAGGTGGTGTTATCAGTGCTGGTTTAATGGTTTGACTATATGATCTTCAATGTCCTCTCTAACCTAAAAATTCTATAATTCTATGACCCTGTGATTCTATGATAACGGCCCAGTTATCTACCAGATGCTGCACTTGCATCAGGTACTAAGAGGAACAGACAAAAGGAAAATTCTGTCTCTCATTTTATTTGCCAGATTCTTGGAAAAAAAAATTTTGATGGTAGTGAAGGTGAGCAGTAAGTATATAAGTGGAATTTTTTGGACTGGGTGTGGCAGTATTGAAACATGGAATATTGCACGGAGCTCACGTGCTTGTGCCTTACAGAGGAATTTACAAACTGGTGGTGAAACAAATAAGGAACAAACTGCTTTGGCATCTACCAAATATACCTTATAGAGGAAATTGTAAGAGTCTAGGTGAATTGCTTTATTAGAACAAGGTTAATTGTGGCATCTACAATTTGGAAGTTTGTCCAGAGACAATGGTGCATAACAGGCATTTTTTTCTGCTTTGTCAGAGCCATAACAAGAAATACTGACTAGGGGAAAAAAGTGGGGAATTTCAATCTAAAACTGAGACAAATTTCCATCTTGAATGGCAACAATGACCAGTGATCATTAGCAATCAATGATGAAGGACACATGGTTGACATAGAATGAATAGATAAGAGATAAACAGAAAGTCAGGTGAAATGATCCATAGTTAAACATTGAGGGGTTTCCTTGGTTTGAACTAGAATTTGTCACAACATTCCACTATTTAAGCATCACAAAATAGCATGCTATAAGAAGTTCAATATACATCTTACAATCATCTTCCTGCCTGCAGCTGCATTTTATTTGTAGTTTTATTTTCTGACTCATACAGCAAGAAATTGTATACTTCCTGTTGTAATTTGCATAGTTGTTTGTCTCTAGTTAAATAATATCCATAAATCCCCTTGCAAGTTTTATCAAATATGACATAAAAGGCAAAATGTAGAATCAAAGGTTAATTTAATGTTGCAGAGATTTTTCATGGTGATTTAGTATTAATGATGGCAGTTTATGAACCATGTTTAATTAAATGAATGTGGGAGATAAAAATCACCCTTGTGTTTAGCTTTAGTTAAAATTACAGCCTTTGAAGCTCAAATGAGGTTGTGAATAAACTTTGTTCTGATCTCTGGTGAGGTATGTATTTAGATAACAATGAGGGTACATTCTGTAGAGTCTATAATCAGATTAAACTTCAGCTTAAAAGAGGTGTGACTTTTCTGAAATGTCTCTTATTGAAAGAGCTACAGAGAATGGTGTCAGCTGCATATCTGGTCTATTTGTCTCTGTGTGGGGTTTGGCAAACAGGTAACCTTTATTGACCCGTGACGCACGTTGCACACAAAGATGATGCTCAGGCCCTCAGAACAGCAAGGCCCCCTGGGAGGAAATGCTAAAAACACTTCTGAAATTGTGTCTCCTGCTGATCCAGTTAACATTGGAGTGGTTGCTTCACAGTTGCATTTGGAAGTTGGTCTTACAGGGACAGTGATTTAAATAATGGGTTTTAGCACTCCATGACAGTTTTTGTACAGTTGCATCATTCCAGGATCACTGTACAGAAAAAACACTGAAATAGGTATGGAAGGTAAATAAACAAAATAAAAAAGGCTGACCTGAAAAGAAAGACAAAGGATATGCTTTTGTTGTCTTTCACCTACCTGGTCAACCAGGAAGGAGTCACCATTAAAAGATGCTTTCTGTGAATATGCATCACCATTTTGTATTTCATAGAATCCCAGAATACCCTGGAAGAGAGTTGGAAGAGACCCACAGTGATCACTGAGTCCAGCTCTTGGGCCTGCACAGACAGCCCAACAATCCCACTCTGTGCACCCCCTGTCCAAAGGCTCCTGGAGCTCTGGCAGCCTCGGGGCTGTGCCCATCCCTGGGAGCCTGGGCAGTGCCAGAACCCCCTGGGGTTGCTTTCTGATATCCTTCCCCTGATATCCAGCCTAACCCTCCCCTGACCCAGCTCCAGCCATTCTCTCACACACATAGCAAAGATTTCCATCTTTTACAACAGTGCTGCTGCTTGTCTGCTCCTGACAAATCTGATACCCGTTTTGATTAATCCTGTTTCAACTATAGCTGTAAGGAATACAAACAGAATGTATAGAAGGAGGTCTGCTTAATGACACCGGAAACCTGCTCTGATCCCCAGACTCCCACATGTTCCTGAGCTCCAGCCTGGACCATCTTGCACCTCTATTTGCAGCTCGGTACATGTGCATTTCCATATGGCTACTTAAAGGCTCTACCCTGTCACCTTCTTTTCAGATCTCATTTTTAGCATGACAGAATTTAAATAGAAAACAAAGTATCAAAATGACTTGAATTTTTTGTTAGAAACAGGCATTGTGGTGACAATTAGAAGGTTAACTTTACAATGATATTATTGCTGTTTAGTTCCAAAACAAACAGCTTAGAGCCTTCACTCCACAGAGCTTGTCCAAATTTTTAATTCTTTTTTAAAACTTTTCATTTTATACCCATAAAAAAGTAAATATAAGGATTTAAAAATAAATTATCTATTATATGCAACCATACCTTCATACATTTATAGGATACTGCAGTCTAGTATAATTATTCCTGGAAATTTATTGAAAAATTTTTGCATCTTTGAGGTGGGAGAATTTTACTGGCACCATGATTCTGAACTTCTGCTTCAGAATACTTATACTTCAGAATAAGAAGTTGCTGTAACAAGTAACAATTATTAATTTAATAAGGGTTTAGTTAATTTGCTTCAAATCCTTGGACAATTCCTATGAAGGCTTTGCTTTTTCTTACCTTCTGACAAAATTGATGTGACTTGTACTTCCCTGAACAACAGAGGTGGTGTGATCTTATATTTATGCTTTGAGGCTGTAGAACAGAAAGATTCAGATATAATTTAAGTACCTGAGGGGGAAAATCACCAACAAAGAAACAAAAGGAATACAGAGATTAAAACACACAAATACGTGAACTAATCACAACAGAGTTGCTTTAGTTATTTAAATTAAATTACTGTATATTGATTTTTTTTTAATTTTTAAACAACTGAGAATTCTCTCTCCATCTTTTCTGCCTGCTATGCTTTCTCCACAGACAGATAAATAAAAAGAGGGTCGTTGTTGGTGTCCTATTTAGTGGTGTAAATATGTAATCTGGGAGACAATCTAATACCTTCTGGAAATGAAACTTGTATGCATGCTAAAGAAGGCGGGTGATTTGCAGCCCCTCATAACCGACTCTCATCCTGCTTGCCCTGCAGTGCACGTGGCACCACAGAAAGTTTATCTTCCAGCAAGACATTCCCAAGAGCTCCATCTTCAAGAGAGCATTCATCTGTGCTGTCGGACTGGGGATGTCACTGCTCAAGGAGGGCGAAAGGAGAACGGGAGTCGGTGCTCGAGGGGAGTAACCACCCTACAGTTCCATAGGTCTTGCTAATTTCAGTGGGGGTCTTTCCAGTGAATGCTTTGAGGATGAGAGGGGGGAGGCTTGGTTGCCCAACACCAGAAGCACTGATGATTCCTGGCATTTCGCTCCTGAAGAGTCCATGGGCTCCATTTGGCCACATTTCATACAGTCATAGAACTGACAGAATGGTGTGTGTTGGGAAAGATGTCTGAGATCACTGAGCCAGGAGACCACATAACCTGTTCTGTTTTCCCCTTCAACAGTAATTGAGATCTCTCTAATTTTCAAATATAGATGTGTGGGAAATGGATTTGTAGAGAATTCTCAAAGTCTGACAGAAGGCCCACACAGCATACAAACTTTGAGATAAGAAATGCTGAATTAGAAATGCCATGGAATAGGACAGACATTTTTGAGAGAGAAATGGAGCTAGAAAAAATTTCAAAGGATAGCCTTGAAAATAAGACTAGATACTCAGGAGAAATAGAACTATGAAAGATGCATTGCAGTAGGACCCACAAGGGGTAGTTTTAAATTATTGGCTCTCAGGCATTTACATCATGGTGTGACAAAAACTGGTAGACCAAGAAACACAGTGTATTGTAATTAGGAAATAGCTTGGCTTCTGAATTGTGATGGTATGAATTATAGTATCTGTATTGTCTCACCCTTCTCAGACTGAAAATGGAATCAAAGTTTTTAAAACACCTCTCAATTGCTCCATCTCTAGGTCAGAAAAAAGCATAATCTGACATGTATAAATATATATATACACATATATATCTGTGTATGTATATGTATATAGTGGATCAGCTCCTCAAATCTGATGTTTCCATCAGAAAAACAGAGAAATGAAAGAAAAAAGTTGAAATAATGGCTCACAATTTCACCACACTATATGAACACAGTCCTTCCTTTATCTGAAGGGACCCTACAAGAAGGATGGAGAGAGACTATTTACCAAGGCATGCAGAGACAGGAGAAGGGGGATGGCTTCAAACTGAAAGAGAAGGTTTTGGATTGGATATTAGGAAAATAAAAGAACCTTCCCTGTGAGGGTGGGGAGGCCTGGGCACAGGTTGCCCAGGGAAGCTGTGCCTGTCCAACCCCTGGAAGTGTCCAAGGCCAGGCTGGGCAGGGGTCTGAGTGACCTGGGATAGTGGAAGGTGTCACTGACTCCAGGAGGGGAGTTGGAACTGTATGATTTTTGTGGTCAGTTCCACCCAAGGCCATTCCATGATTTTATGAATTTTTAGCTCCCAACACAGTCGTTAGCCTCTCTGCTGCTAGGCTCTATGGATGTTTCAGAAATACAATTTCTATGAAACAAGAAAAGATTGGAGAGATTTTTAAGATTCTTATTAATAAAAGGAAGTTTCCAACTTTTATATATATGCTGGTTTCTTGACACTGTTTCTTAAAACCACATTTAACCTTACAGAGATGATCTATGATCTGGTTATATTATTGGGACAAACGGAGCCAATAATCTGAATAAATGGGAAAGGTGGCATTACTTGTATCACCTTTTGGGTTATCAGCCTAATATTAAATGACTAAAGTCTGTACATTCTGACTCAGACACTCACCAATATCATGAGGTATTGAAAGTAAATTTTATTATGAGTCACACTGCTGCTACCTTTTCCAGCATTGGCTATGCCCTGCATAAGAGTTTGTATAAGCTTAAAACCCTTAAATGTCACATCCAAGTTTAGCCTAGAAGGATTGTATCCCCAGACAAAGATGGTAATTTGAGATGGTGAGTGAAGAATCAACTAAAAATAGGCTATGAGACTTCTGATGATGTACTTTCTGTTTCCTCTTCTTACTTTACATTTTTCTCCCATGGGTGCTTCATAAACACTTCTCTATCTTTGAAACTTTTATGAGAGGTGAATATAGCTGGAGACAAGTTTTCATGGGCAGGACTCAGTGTCACAATATTGATTTGGTCAGTAGCCTTGGTGTGCTGGGACACCAAGCAGCACCGTAAACCAGTAGTGTGGATGAAAAGAGTCTGGACAAATTTCAGCAAAGATACACAATTTCATGAACTTTTTAGCTTTCAAAATATTTGAGGAGAGACCAGAAACTGACTGCATGCAGCTGTTCTTCTCATAACTGTAAAATCCAATGGAATTCACTCTGCTGTGGCCACTGAATTAGCAGGGGGGAGGCTGCCCCAGTGTTGAGCTGCCTCCTCCAGAGACAAAAGTAAGAAGCAGAGACATATCCCTCAGGGATGAAAATGTTCTTTCTGCCTCTTCCCTCTCTGCAGCTCTTCTCTGCATTAAACTGAAAGCTTCTCATTTCCAGTACTATAAATCTGACACATTTCATGAGTGTTAGGTCCACTTACCTATAATAAAAATCGGAGTTGTTGGAAAATATAGAAAAATAGAAACATTCTGAAGCTGTGCTGCACCTCAAAATCAACCAGAGTGCTTCAAGCATTATATCCCTACTTCAGATGCTGTATTTATCAGCTAAATAATAAATGTGGTCACTTTCTGTTACACTGTTTGATGGAATTGCAGCATTTCCTTGTAAGCTTTTTGCTTACTACTAGGCTTGGTGGTGTTGTATGAAAAGAGGTTCCTTCACATTCTCTTGGAAATAAGGGAGGGGTGGTGGTGATGTAGGCTGGTAATAATCCCTAGAAACTATTGCAGCCTGTGACCCACACCGCCACAAACACACAAAAAAGAGCTCCTTTGTACAAGAACCCGGCTGCAAGGTAACCCAGGTGTAATCTGGGGTGGGGATGGTGGGGCACTGGCACAGGGTGCCCAGAGCAGCTGCGGCCGCCCCATCCCTGGAAGAGTTCAAAGGCCAGGTTGGATGGGGACTCTGAACAGCCAGGGGTGGTGGAAGGTGTCCCTGCCTGCGGTGGATGGGGTTGAAATGAGATGGTCTTTGGGGTCCCTTCCAACCCAAATGAGTTTATGCTTCAGTGATTCTAGAAACAAATGAAATGGTATTAATTCAAACTCTTCAATTCATTTGGCAGAACTAGGTATTTATTTGTTTCTCTCTTCAGATTAGAAAGCAAAATAAATTACTTTTAAATTAAAGGACAGAACTGAACAAGAGTTGCTGCCAGTTTAATAGCATTAATATAAAAATTAACTTGAACTATTTGATTTCTGCATGTATTTTCATAATCTCCAGGTCTATTGAGGTTAAATCATTTTCCTTTCCTCCTTTATTTTATGAATTTGTTAAAAAAGCAAACAAAATTTCATTAATTTACTATTTCTATGTACAACACTGGAAAACTGATTAAGAATAAATAAAAAATTAGTTTAGCATTTAATTTAGCATGATAGTTTTATTTCAATAATTACTTCATTGAAACACTTTTAATTAGTTTGCAAATAAAAAAAAGGAAAATTTTCTTCACATTTCCTACTGAGAGAATTATTAATCTATTTTACACATACTTTTGCCTAAAAGATGTTTGGCAATTCAATTTGCGAAGTGTATTGCAAAGAAATGACAGAGGTAAGAGCCAAACTCATATTCCTAGGTATTTATTTGGGATTTAGCACACACCCAGGCATCATAAAGAGAGAAAAATACTTCTGCTGGATCAAACCTGGTGCTCCTCTAGAACCATTAAGTTCTCTGATGGTGGCCCTTGTAAGTTGGTCGCAATTGCAAATGTACTTCTTTACTGCACCAGGAAAATCCCTAGGGTTTGTCTCCAGTGGAACCAAGTGGCTTGAATATGATAAACACAACCTAAAAAACATTGACAGACCAGTTTTGAATTTGGCTTAAAGATCAACTTTTTTGGTAAACTCTTGGTTTTTTAAAGGAAACATTCAGCACTCTAGCAGAGTGTGTAATACTAATTTTTCTAGTATTATACATAATAGTTCTGTTCCCATTAAAAATGTCCTAATGGCATATACAGGCCTTGCAAATGTTTATATTCCATTTAGATTTTGGAGTTTAACATGCAATTTTCCCCACTGATATGCCATCAGTTTACACAATTACTGTATTTAAATTTCAGGTTGGGTTTGGTATTCTTTAAATCTCAATTCTTACATAGATTACAACTTTATTTTTTTGTTTGTTTTGTTTTATCTTCTTTAAAAGCATGAAAAATATGTTCACATTGAAACAGGTGATTTTATGAACCGTGCACTGTGAAGACAGGAGGTTTAGTGGATGGTATCTCTTCATTTATTTTTCTCAGTGCTTACAGTTGATGCAGAAAATAATAAGCAAATTGTTCTCTTCATTCTGTATTATCTTGCCCAATTGTGTGTGTCTGCATCAATTACTTTATGACTATATCAGCAATATTATCATTGTCTTTGAATTTTGTCCTTGTTAAATTAATAGGAACATGATTTTGTGGAGAAGAGAAAATAAAAGTCTATTTTGTCTGAAATGTTTAGTCATTAGCGTACTTCAGTGATATAAATGCTAACAGAGATTATCATTTTCCCTGTAAAAGGGCTCATTATTTCACCATAAAGGTATGTCTGTTTTACTAATAATTAGACTTTCTGATAATAATGTTGTAAGAGTCTTTGATGTACACATATAAAATGAACATCACACTGTTATTTTGTGACAATAATTAATGGCTGCTAAATTGTACTTTTCACAGAATCACAGAATCATTAAGGTTGGAAAAGATCTTCAAGATCAGAGTCCAACCTGTGACTAATCCCTGTCTTGTCACCCACTCCAGAGCAGTTAGTGGCTCATCTAGCCATTCCCTGTAAACTCCCAGGGATGGGGGGACTACATAATGTCAGTGGGCAGCTTTCAGTGTTTATTAACCCTTTCTGTGAAGGAATTCCTCATGGTGCCCAACCAGAATCTCCCGTGGTGTAATGAGTTTATTCCTCTTATCCAGTCCCTTGTTCCCTGGGCGCAGAGCCCATCCTCCCCTAGCTGCACCCTTTTTCAGGGAGTTGTGGATAGCCAGAAGGTCCCCCTGAGCCTCCTTTTCTCCAGATTGAACAAATCCAGCTCCCTCTGCTGCTCCTCACAGGATTTACCCTCTAGAGAGTCCACCAGCTTTATTCCCTTCTCTGGACTCAGATTGTCATATTGAATCCTTAAAGAAAAAGGGTGACCACAAATCAGCAATACATACAGTTCAATTATCAGTTTTGTCACTTCTTGTATATTTAGGAATTTCACTGGAAGATATCTAGCTATTTTTAGTGTGTCTGTCCAGGCAAACATGGGAAATGTCTTAAATATTTGCTGCATGTACATTCAAAGAGTAGTAGCAGTTAATGCCTCCAGTGTTTTGCAATTAACACTGATGAAGCTTTAAGGCTGATTTGCTTTAAATGCCAGTTGATTGACAGGAGCATCTTGTTCAGAACATGCTCAGATTACAAAAATTTGAATTGTGAGAATTTGGCCTGGCAGCAACATTTTTTTTTCATTCAAGGTGGTTTAATGCATGTCAAATTCCCAACTGCCTGCATATTCAGCAAAGATGATTCAGCAGGCATTTTTGACTATATGCTAGTAAATAGAATGAATCATTATCTTTTGTCTGCTATGAAAACAAGGTAAATACCTGTCTTACATCCATGGCTAAATACTCTTACTGCTTTCTGCCGTACAGAGTGGCCTGGTCCAGACTCTCTTGAGTGACGTCAGTAAAGGAATTAAGCACACTACACAGAGGAAGCTGGTCTAGGAATGCTTCAGTGATGTTGTAATGCTCCAGTAATGTTCCAGCCTTAAGGAGGCAGGAATTTGAGATCAAAATCACAATACTGTCCTGGTTGCCTTTAAAGATTCAGTATCAATGAGAGAGAGAAAAGATATCCACTCCAGAGTCACAACCAACAAATGCAGGAACCTGCAGATAGCTGAGCAGTTACAGAGACAGTGGAGACAAGCTCTTCTCTTATAGGAAAGATGGTAAAATAGCATCAAACAGCATTAAGGTGGGGCTCATTAAGCTCAAGCTGAACATGTGGAAAAGTTTCCTGGCTAGCAGTAGGAAGTGTGTCACTGAAATATGTTTCCCAGAGGACTTGTTGAATGATAGTCCTGATTCAGGCGGGAGGGTGGGATGACATGAGGAGGGATCCCATCAAATTAACATTTCTGTGAGTGGCTGGTAATATTAAAAACGGCATTACACAGCTCAAAAGTGACAATGAATCTCTAGAAGAGTGACTAATAGAGTGAGGAGTTAAACTTCTGTTGTCACTAAAATCCCAGTCTTACATCATTGGTTAAGCCTTGACATTTAGCATCATCCTCTTTTGCTAGAAGGGCTGTGAATGTTTGTCTTATCCTTCACTGGTGCATCCTGTGGTTGAATAGACCTATTTAAAAGGAGAAAATAAGTTCTTTCTTACAACCAGCTGAGATTGGGCACAGAGAAACTTTTCACATTGGGATCATCTTCCAGAATATGTGGGCCAAAGATGATCCATGAGTGAGAAGGATCAGTGTCTGCAGAACAATACATTGTATAGGAAAACCAAAATTCATAGCAAATCTGCACATCACTGCAAGTAGGTGAATTGAGGATAAAAGTGACAGGAACTGACCTGTCCAGCAAAAAGAAGGTCAAGAATTTCCTTATTATTTTGTCTTATGCAGCAGGAGTTTTCCTATTTTATCTTTCTGATCCATTGCACTAGAACTTAGATTCAAATGTTCATAAACTTTTTGTCATGTTCATCTTTAAGTGAGCAAACCCTTCAGATCCACTTATTTCCACCATTTCATTAAGGGTATTACTTTATCTATGGGTAGCAGATATCTTTTCCTGTGCTTCATCTACAGAGAATGACAGAGTACTGAAGGTTTATTGCTAGTGACTGAAGGAGAGAGGGAGCACAGGTGTCCTCTTGCTGAGCACCATTTATTAGAAAGACTGAACAATCCATAGTTTCTTTTGTAAGTAAATGGCAAGAACATCCAAATACTTAGTGGTAATAGAAAATTTAAAATATTTGTACCTGAGATAGAATAGGAAAGACAATTAAGAGGAAACTGAATTTATGGGTTTTTTTTCAAGAGGGATTTTGTTAAACTTTGTAAATAGGGTCATGGAGAGGTTGAGAAAATGGGAACATATGCTAAAGCAAGGCAATTTTTGTAAAGATATTTTACAAGGCAATTTTACTCAGATATTACTATGAAATTTGAGGAATAATTTAAAAATTAGATTATATTTGGTTCATCAATAATCTAAACCATAAGAATAAACAAAATATGTAGAAAATGGAAACAAAGTTGTGACAAACATGGAGGTCTTTAATGACTGTGTGGAGATAAATGAAAACATGAAAGCAAAAGAAATTAATTGATTATTGAGCTACAAACATTGTACCCAGGAGAAGTCTTCCAACAGAGAGGGAAAGAAATTGCTGATAGATGATGACAGCCAGGATCCATTATGTAATTCTTGAAAAAAAATATTCACCCAAATGTTTCATATGCATTTAGAAAAAGCAAGTTCTGCCTGAGCAGCCTGGTCTCTGATGGGCAGTCACCTGCCTGCTGGGTGAGGGACAGGCTGTGGCTGTGCCTGCACTCCAGCAAAGCCTTTGGATCCATCTCCCACAGCATCTCCTGGAAAAGCTGCAGCTCAGGGCCTGGGCAGGTTCATCCTTTCTGGGCTGGGGACTGGGGGCAGGTTCATCCTCTCTGGGCTGGGGACTGGGGGCAGGTTCATCCTCTCTGGGCTGGGGACTGGGGGGACTCCTCTCTGGGCTGGGGACTGGGGGCAGGTTCATCCTCTCTGGCTTAGGCCCGGCCCAGAGGGTGCTGGGGATGGGGCCACATCCAGCTGGGAGCTGCCCACCGTGCTGTGCCCAGGGATCAGTGCTGGATCAGCCCTGTTTAAAATCTTTACTGGAGATCTGGATGAGGGGATCGAGTCTACCCACGGTAAATTAATGGAGGACACCAGGCTGGGTGGGAGTGTGGATCTGCTGGAGGGCAGGAAGGCTCTGCAGAGGGGTCTGGGCAGGCTGGATCCATGGCCTGAGGCCACTGGTGTGAGGGGCACCAAGGAGAAGAGGTCTCACCATTCCCTGCAGCTCCAGGCTGGGCAGAGGGGCTGGAAAGGGCCCTTTGGGAAAGGCCCTGGGGGTGCTGGTGCCCAGGGTGCCCAGGGGGCAAGAGGCCAATGCCTTCCTGACTCTTATCAAAGCAGAGTGTCCAGCAGGACCAGGGCAGTGGTTGAACCTCTGTAGTCAGCACAGGTGAGGTTACACCTCAAATCCTGTGCTCAGTTCTGGGCCCCTCACTATTTGAAAGACATTGAGGGGCTGTAGCTGGGGAAGGATCTAGAGACCAAGTAATAAAAGGAGTGGCTGAGGGAGATGGGAGGACTCATCCTGGAGAAAAGGAGGTTGAGGGGGGAGCTTCTGTCTCTGCACAACTCCCGGACAGGAGGGGCAGCCAGGTGGAGATTGGGGTCTCCTCACGGGCAACTAGAAATAGGACAAGAGGAAATGGCCTTAGGTTACACCAGGGGAAGTTCAGATTGTACGGCATGAGAATTTATTCACAGGAAAGGCTGCTAAGTGTTAGAAAGGGGCTGCCCAGGGAGCTGATGGAGTCACTATCCCTAGGGGTGTTCAAGAAACCCCTGGACATATCACTCAGTGCTTTGGTCAGGTTGACCATGTTGTATTCAGTCACAGGTTGGACTCGATGATCTTGGAGCTCTTTTGCAACATTAATGATTCAGTTAATCTGTGATTCTATGAAAAAAATCTCAGTTTTTTGATTAAAAGGTAGGAAGCACTAACATTTCTCGTGTGTCAATGGAATAATATCCAAGGGACAGAAAAAGTTAAATTATTCAGTCAAAGCAAATACATCTAAGACAGTATGTAAGAAATATTTCTATCTTTATAAGAAATCTAACCTGTCATTAAGTCTGAGAATGTCTGGAAATATAAATACAAATACCCCTATTTATTTAAGAATGTATTTTTTCTTATGCATGTAAACTGGGCATTGTCAGTCAGCGTAATTTAAGTTCTAAGGAAAATGATGGAGCACATAAGCAGTGACATATAAAACCACAAAGGAATAAGGAGATGATCAGCATCCATCAAGGATTTATTGAAAACAAGCAAGCCAAAGCAATGTATGTTACTTCTGAGAAATCCTTCAAGGTTCCCTTGGGTGCAGGAAGCCTAAATGCTTGATGCATCTGACAAAGTTTGTATAATAAAATTTATGATCCCACTGAGTTAAAAAGTTAGTCTGTCAGAAGAGAATAATGGCATTCAGCAACCAAACTGATGCAAAACCCCACCATGCTGTTCAATGAAGACTGGTGGGAAGAAGGCGCCACATGCCCTAATGGATCATGACTGACTAAAACAGCAGCTCTGTAGATAAAACTCTAGATTTTAGAATAGCCTTAGGTAGCTGCAATCTTAAATTACAGCAAAGGTAACTTTGCTTTAGTATTAAGTACAGTTATTTTTTTTTTTTTTAATTAACGACATCATCATAAGTAATAAGAATCCCAAATAGATTGCAGGATAAAAAAGTGGGTTTGGATTTTGCAACATCAAGTGTCTGTAAAACAAATTAGACAGATGTCCATCAGAAATGATGTAGAAGTAGCCAATCTTGCCTAAGGGAAGGGGAATACTCTGGGGACAGCTATCATATCAATCAATTCTGTGCCTCAAGCACTGACATGTATATCCCATTGTGTTGACTTTTACTGCTGGTGACCACAAACAGAGATGTGCTGGAATATTGCTGTTTCCGTTAGCTTAATCTGGCCAAAGACATAATCTCTCAAAAAGAGATCTTTTTTCAAGATCAAGGACAGGAAATTGTAGACCCAGGTTGTAAAGAAAGCTGGTTTTTCCTCTGTTTTGTGATATGGCACTCACATCAAACTTCTATGTCCTTAAGAATGCCACAGTTTAATAGTCTTCTATGAACTTATGTGATTGGACACAGACAAATAATATGAAGATTATAAGATTGTACTCGTGCTTTTGATTCTTAAAACAGGTGTGGGTAAGAATTTTATTTCCTAAACTGAAGATAGCACCATTTTTTTCTTTCAGTAAAATGCATGAACAAACTGTAACCACTATTCCACTCAATATGTGAGAAGTTTCCATAAAAATATGCAGCATAATACTTCACCAGGCCTTTCATTGTCCATCCCAGCTCTCATAATCAATTGCAACATAAAAAGCTGAATTGGTTTGTTCATATGTCAAAAAGATTCATATTTAATTACAATGTGATCTTGTATGCTTTTAATGGATGTGTTGATGTGATAGCAATAATAATATTAATAGTAATAATAGCACTTTGCAATTCTGTAATTGCATTCTGATTATACTAACATGATTTACAAACACTAATTATGTGAGACTTTCAAAGCTCTTGTAACAAACGTGGAAGGCCCATATTCAGCAATTGCAATAATACTTCTCTTTCAGAAAGAATTTCCTGCAGACTTCCACACAATCTATAACAAAGAAAATACAGGAATATGAGTATTTTGTCAAAGACTAGGGTGCTGAAGATATAGATATTATTTTTATCCTTATTAAGCTACTTCTTTTTCTTCCATGTCATTGTGTCACCCTGCAATGAAAACTTTAATTTTTCTTGGCTTATTTGGAAAACAAAAGTAAGTTTGCAAATTGCAAACTTTGCAGCTCATTCATAATCAATGTAAGTAGCTTATTAAACATTAATTTGTTGGGAAAATCTCAGTATCTTTCCTCTTCACTCTGTTCACTGTTTTATGTCACCTGTATGCTATTTTTTCTCTCACTTGACAGCTTGATTTCCACGGCATATTAATATGTTTAAAGTAGCCATTATGCAAATACCAAAGCTGAAATTTACTTCGCATAGGGATGTTATTTCAAAGCACGGCACATTTCTCACACAGTTGCTGAAACACTTAAATAAAAAAAGAAAGGAATAAAGAGCAACTCTCAAAACTGTAGTTGGTTATGCATGCCTATTAGGAGCTAACTTTCTGGTTTACATCTGGAAACATCGATCTGTGCACTCCTCCAGGCCCACACTGCCCCACGACATTCCATCATCCATTTAATTTCCTTCAGTGCAGTGTTATTCTTCCATGGAAACATTTTCTCCCTCCCTGCTGCCCTTTACCTCTGCTTTGCCTTTTTTGAAGGGAGACCTTTAGATTTGGCAGAGATAAGATGCATTGTTTCAAAGTGGATGTTTTACAGCTTGATGCTCTTTTTGTGCATTTTTAATATTATTTTTCTGTCTCGGGGGAGTCTCTATGTACTCTAAGTCAGGATGTATGAGTTAACAGAGTGCTTTTTTGGGAGATATGGGACCAATGAGCAAACTTTGTGGTAAGCTCACAATGTGGCACAGCCCTTCAGCCTCTGCCTTTCAAGGAAAAGTAAAATCTGCTCAGCCACAGCCAAAGGCCAACTTCTAAACTCCTCTAGTACCATCAATGAAAAATAAAACAAATGCCTGCATTATGGGAAATTTAGCAGGACTTTGTGTTCATTTGGTATTGTCCACCCTACTTCATCCATTTCTATGTCTTTACCTCACAGTAGGACACATTTCTGCTGATTTTGATGCAATGAATTAAAATGATGAATTTTCTAAGCTTCCTTCACAAAAAAAATCCAACCACAAACCAAACCAAAGCAAAACAACAAAAACCAAACAAAACCCCATAACAAAAAGCGCTCTTAGGTTTTCACTTTTTCCTTTATTTTGAGCAAAATATATCTTTTTTCTTTTTCTTAATTTAAAACCTTTAACTATTTATTAAAAATCTTCCTATATCTAGGAAATTCCTCAATGTAGCTTAAATTAAACATGAAGATACACATATAAAACAGAGTCCCTTGCTCATTTAAAAAAATCCTGCTTTATTTATCATCTACTAAGATGAATCCCATGGGTAAACAGTAATGCAAGATGTATTTATCTTTATATTATCTTCTAATCCCAACTGCTGTATTAGGTAAGTTTTCACTTGTTTCATGCATGTCTTTTTATTGTCTGCATCAGAGCAAAAATATTGGTAATAAATATTGGTTTGAAGCAAAGTAGAACAGAGAGAACTCCCAAACTCCATTTTGTAGGATGAGGGGTTTAAGTAAACTGTAGTGGAAAAAAAAATGGAGAAAAATAAAAAAAAAGAAGAGAAAGAATCCTTGGGGATCCCTTACAGCTCAAGATATTCTATGATCCTGTATTATGATAAAAACTACATAACCTACTAGTAAACAGTGCATTTGATTAACTCAATAAGTCTTTGGAAAGAAATAATTCACTGCATTTAATCAGTATTTGAATCCTTTTGCACAAGAATCCACCTAAACTCTTCCATTTTTATATGGGCAACTCATAGACTTCTAAAGATAGGTACAGAATGGAAATTATCAAGGGACTGAAAGTCTTAGACTGACTTTGAAACTGCTGTGAATAGACAAAAAAAATGTGGTGTTTCAAGTGATTCTGGTTTTAACAAGAATATCAATTATCATTAACAATTTTTTGACTGAATCCATTTAAAAAACATATTGTAGAAAACTGAAGATTATTTAAAATGGTGAAAAAATCACTAATTTGATGACTATTGAACTACTGCTGCCAATTATGAAAAATTCTTACTGGAGAAGAAAAATATTACATCAAGGGAAACAAAGTCTCTGTCTCATGGCAGCATAAAAGAATGTGAGGGAATCTGCAAATGACAGGATGTGTATTTGAAGATGATGAAAAATTGAGACAGAGAGCAATTGGCAAGAATTTGACAACATATGTGTGAAGTTTGCATTCCAAATAACAAAATTATTTAGCAGAATACCAGTTAAAAGTAGCCCCAGTAAGCAAAAATGCATTTTAGAATTAAAAATTTGGTAAGACTGTTCCTTTAAAGATGTATCAGTGCCCATGGAAATTAGAGCTGTTGTGACTAGGAAATATGAAGGGAAATGTTCATTATTGGAATAGGATTATAGGAAACTAGAAAAAAATGTCTTTTGTTTTCCTTAAAACGGATCTTTTGGTGGTGACTGATGAAGGGGAGGAATCACAACTTTTTTGTGTCTGTCTCCCAGTTTGCTCTGTCACAGTTGAACCAGTATAGCAGAATAACATCCTTGCTACTGCCGTGCCTTACTGCACCAACCATGGGTGTGGAAGAGAGAACAAAAATTAGTCCAGACATCTCTTTTTGTGCTGAAAAGAAGAACTAATTAATTTGCTAGAAAGAGAGAACTTGGAGCTGGGTTTTTTTTTTCCTCAAATAGAGAGTTTATCACATTAGGAAAATTCTTACCAATAACTGCAGTCAAAAAGTGGGTACTGAAGGGCATGGCTTCATTTTTGGACAAATTACAAATTTGAAATTGTGATAGTCCTCAGGAGAAAACCTGGAAGATGCTCCCTCTTTCTATTTACAGGGTTCTTAGCCTGGAATGGGAATGGTTTTTGAGTGCTTTTTTAGTGTTTTAACCATGCATCAACACTTTTGAGTGTTGTTACCAAAAAAATGTAGAATTAATAAAAAAGAATAACAATTAGCATCCATCTTTTGGTGCTTAGTCCAGTGTCTTCTAAAGCTGAAGAAAAGATTAACTTTGATTAAGATAGGTAGAGTGAGAATCATGACACTGGGACAAAACTGAGTAAATGGGAATAAAATTGCTTTATTATGGACAGATATCATGAGCCTGGTCATAAACTGTGACCTTACCTGGCAAACCTCCCTATAAGATTATCCTGTTGTCTCTGTCAGACAATTTCTCACAATCCTGAGTTATTTTTGACTCTTTCTAAAAGACTACTCTTCTCCTCTGGAGCAGTCTGCTTTGTCCACTTTCAGTCATAAAACTCCAGAGAAGGTCTTACCCAGCAGTAAACTGAATACGAAATAAGTCTATGCAGGTGAGAGCAGAGTACAGTGCAGCAGCTTCTCACTAATTGTTTTTATTTATTAATTCTTCTTAGATAAAACAATACTTTTTTTTCATATTATCTAGATGTTTAACTGAGAAAGTCTGAAACCTTAGAGTTCAGAGCTTTTTATTTCAAGTTCTATCTAGTGGCAGAGCCTGATATTTCTAGTGCACATATATTTCAGGAATAGCAAATCCTTTCTCTCTTCCAGGATGCAGTCAATTAAGACTTTGCTTCATCCCTTTAAATGCTGTGCTGAACCTTCTTTAATTTCCAAAGGAAGAGAGAGAAGAAATTTATTTGCCTCTGTGTTTCCTGCAGTGTAATCCACAACATTGCTGGTAGGACATTGAGTTAAATCCTGCACCCTGCGAGAATGCAATTATCATGCCCTCAGAAAAAACACTTCATTTTTAGAGGGACACAGCAAGTTCAGATAATGTTTGACATCCTCATCTTGAGCTGGTTTAAACTACTATATTGCAGACCCATAATGTTGTCTTTCTTTCTTTCTTTTTTTTTTTTTTTTGGTAAATGTCAGTCTTTTAAATCAGCACTATGCCCTATAATTAAATCTATCACAACACTTATTTTAGACACCTCAAATTTGTAGGATTGATTTAATGGCTTATTTTGTGTTCATCTCTCCCTCTTGTGGCAGATGTCAGCAAAGAAAAAAGATTGTTATTTACTAATAAATTGAAATGAGCTCACCCTCACTGCAATCTATTTCTAACACCAGGATGTTTTGAGGTATGTTTAAGTTGCAAAGTGTTATGTAGGATATAATTTGATGTCCCCAACTCAACAGTGCACATTTATACTTTTATAACACAGGAATTTAATTGGACCTTACCCACCAAAACTCTCACCTTTAAATGGTGTTTAGGTTGTGCTAGTAAATGGAGGTGTGCAAATAAAATATTTTTATTAAGAAACCTTTGGAAAGGGGAAGACATTTATATATTTTTATTTCTGTGTTTGATGTTTATTTGCATTTGAATGTTGTCACATTAATAGCAGTTTGCCTGTAGGGAAAGCAAAAAATGTACTAAATATCAGTGTATGGTAAATGTTACTATAACAAAAAAACTTTATTGAACCACATGCTGCCTCACTGCATAAAGGACCTGCAACGGTGATGGATTTCTCCCAAGGGGCAAAATATATTTTCAAAAAGCCATTTCTTCAGTTTCTCCCCTCACACATTTGACATATTTTTATACAGATTGAGTTATATTGTTTCACTGTCAGTCTAATCTGCTTTGAACCTTTCAGATGGAATTCCAATAAATAAAAAATTAGGGGAAACAAAAAATTTCTCTTAAAAAACGCCAAACTACCAAAAAAGGTAACTCCAAAATTTGTAAGTATGACCATAAAACTGAACTAGAAGGGTTATCTGAATAAAATTATATGTGAGGTGGACCTGGTTTTAGGGTTTTTTTTTTTTGTTTTTTGTTGGAAATATTTTTGTTTCTTTTTTTTTTGTGGGGTTTTTTTTTTTTTTGGTGTGGATTTTGGTTTTATTAGGGGTTTTGCTTGGTTTTTTTTAGTTTTTGGTTTATTTATTGTTTGGTTTTTTGGTGGTTTTGTTTTGTTTTTATTTTTGTTTTTGGTTTTTTTAAGGATGTATGTACATGTGTTAAAAGATAAAGATGTACATCAATAATTTTCCTTTCTTCTATGTGCCAGCTGGCAACCACTTATTTAGAGGGGTAGGACAAGAAGGAGTGCCCTCAAGTTGTGCCAGGAGGGGTTTATATTAGATATTAGGGAAAATTATTTCACCCAAAGTGCTGTCAAGCCCTGGCTGTCCAGGGCAGTGATGGAGTCCCCACCCCTGTAGGGATTTAAAAGATGTGTGGGTGTGGTACCTGAGGACAAGGTTTGATGGTGGGCTTGGCAGTGCTGGGTTAATAGTTGGACTCAACCTTAGAAGTCTTTTCCAACTTAAATGATTGCAAGAATCCACGTTTTACAGAGAGGTGGTGGCAGAGCCTGTGGCCTCGGATTGGATCTTCTTTCTGATGGGTTCTTATTGTTCCTTTGTGAGTGGTCCCAAGCCCAATAAGGGAGCTGGTACCCCACAAAGCCAGGACCAATGAACCCTGCATCCCTTCTTCATGCTCCACACCCCACAGGCAGTGGGGCATCTGCCCACCAAGCTGTGGGGACTCCTAAGAGGGTTTTAAATTGTCCAGTGTACCTAAGAGAAGTGAGATGTGTAACAGATAACCTGCTTGCCTCCTTCTGAAAGAATCACAAATATTTGCTGGGTTATTTTATTCTCAAAGCCCACTGGAATTCTCCACAGGGGCTGCTCAATCAAGCTCTGGTGGATGAGATTAACCTTGGAATTACAACACATTTATGTGTGCATTAACAGTATCTCCACTAAAACATTGGGAGCTAAGTCTGCCTCTCAAGAAGATGACTATCTTTACCTCCTAATCTAGTTCTGAATCCTACCTTAATATACCTTAACATGTCAGCTTAATGATCAGCTCAAGTTTATAAAAGCTATGGACATGCATTGCATTCAAACAGCTTTAAAAAGTGTAGGCTCACAGTTCTCTCAAAAAGAAAGATCAAAAGGCAAACAACTGTTTCCTGCAAAATCTGGTTTAAAAAGTCTTTAAAGGAGTCCTTATTTCCTATTCAATCATTCAAGATTCAGTGATTAACACTGGAACACAAACATTCCTGATAATGCCTTTAAGCATCCTTTCAGCAATTTTCAATTTTTTCACTTGAAAGTTGTTGCCTGACACCACTTGTTCATCTGTTTAGGTCATCTGTTCCTCACCATGGCAACTGAGAAATTGTTGCACACCAGTGATCTGAAGTTTAAATGCATTTATTGTCCTTGCAATTGTCTCTAAGTTGACGAAATATGTGCTGTTTTACAGTAAAAAACAGCAAGTTCTGTAGCCAGCCTTATTTCCATGTGGGAAGAAACATCCTAATCATAGTTCACCATCATTCAAAGTGGATTTTTTTTCTGTTTCCTCATAGTCTCCCTCTTGCTGCTAATTTAATGTTTTCAAAAAGACATTAGGCTGAGCCAGAGGGAGAACTTTTCCTTGAGCTCTTAGCCTGTTTTGCTGGGAGATTTAAAGCCTCAGATCTTGACCTTCTTGTTTTTGAT
The DNA here is from genome assembly GCA_024865655.1 of Emberiza elegans. Classification (NCBI taxonomy): domain Eukaryota; kingdom Metazoa; phylum Chordata; class Aves; order Passeriformes; family Fringillidae; genus Emberiza; species Emberiza elegans. The sequence continues at coordinate 3,466,680 of JALJVW010003588.1, read as the reverse complement.
CTGTAGTAATATAGTGGATGGGATATTGGCAGCACGATCTGCTATTTTGTTCTTAAAAGGAATAAAATAATCCCTCTTAGACATTACAGCATTTGTGTTTGCTTGACCGAGTCAGCCCATGGTGGGACATAGCAAGAATTTGCCATGAAGCTTTAGCTCTGAGGCTGCAGGAGCTTCAAAGGCTGCAGAGAATTGAGTTAGTTTTATGGCCCCTGGTTTTGATTTAGAGAGCCAATACAAATATTATTGTAACTTCTTTATGTTTACTATAAGCTCTTTTAAAAATGCATGAAAGCAAAGCTCCATTCTGCCATAATGAGACACAACACACTCTGGCTATATAAAAATGATACATTGAAATGCTTTCTTCAGAAAATAGCTTCTGAAAAATGTAGGCTTTAGGACCATTGCCATCATGTACTGCTCATAAAAGTTCCAATTAAACATTAAATTACAAATACATATATTTTTTATTATTATTATTTGAAGTAGACAGACCTTTCAAACTTAGTTTTAACTTTGAGATTTTCCTGGTGTTGGAACAAGCCTATTTTATTAAGGCTTATTTTACAATGAGCTTTTTATCAGATCTGCAGCTAGCTTATAAACCCTAGGGGTTGAAATACAGGGGGACCAATTTCTTCAAGGTGTGCTTGAAGCCTGTTAAAAGCTTAGCATTATTTTCCTGTTAGATTCAGGTCAGAACTAATTTTGTGAAGACCTTTTAAACCTCTGCTCTTGTAACACACCAGGTTAGAAGCAAAGTGGAAGTGGAGAAATATGATGACTTTACCTGAAGGAGACAAGCAACAAAAACAATTATTTGAGCAACGGAAGGAAAAAAGCATCATTGTTGAAAACATCTTTTTAGTAACATTTCAGGAATAACTTTTGTTTTTTTAACAATAGATTGTAGTACTTTGATTTTCTTGCTTTTTGAATCTCTTATTATTAACATTTATTTCATGTTCCAGGCAGAACTGAAGGTGGTACGAATATTTTGACTGGGGCCTAATACTGATATCACTGCAAAAGTGATAATCACTTTTGAAGATAAATCACCACAAAACTGGTTTTGTGCTTTGGGAATCAGAATGATACCAGGACAAGACTTGGTTCCATGTCCTCCTGAATCCCATGAAACGAGGTCCCCATGTTCCTGCCAGGCCCCCCAAACACCACCACAATTTCGGATGGGTCTGTTCTCAGCCGGCCTCGAGCTCAGCACCAAGGCCAGCGGCACCCAGGCAGTGCGAAATGGGTACAAACCTGGGCATTTCGGGTTGGATCATGTCCTTAGGATGCTGCTGCCATCCAAAGACACAAGTTGGTACTGCTGTACTGGCTGAGCGCACACAGGGATCTGCTGCCAGCAGTTATGGAATGAAATAGGGAGGCAGAGAAGTCAACATTCCTCAAGTTCCAGTTTTTCTGCTAAGGATCTAAAATAGGAACCATTTATCTCTTCTTCTTCTTCTTTTTTTAAACTTTTTACAGTTTTTTTTTTTTTGTTGTTTTTGGGGGTTTTTTTTTTTTTTTTTTTTTTTTTTTTTACCATGCCACTTTTATGACAAAGAGCTGTTTTCAGAATTATGAAATACAGCACTGCCCTTATGCCATGACAACATCCATTTTCTATGATGTGACATCAGGCTGTGCTGCAGAACATGGACTTTGTTCCTTGTCCTTCACACGTCTTCTTCAAAGACTCTCAAATAATTTTTCACATCAAACACTTCAGGAAATTCTTTGGGGGACTTAAGCTGCAATTTGTATTTTTCTAAAACATCTTGCTCTAGATCAGCAGATTAGATAGTGCCCAATTAACACTTATTTTTTCTGGCAGGATCAACCATACCAAATAGATAAATTCCCAGACTTCACTAAGGAGAAATAAGAGACAAAGTTATACTGCAATGGTAACAGAAATGTTTAGTTTGACAGTGACTTGTAAGGACAGAAATAGTCATTATCCAACTTGAGGAAAAATGCTGTAAAAATGTGTGTCCTCTTTAATCCACTTTAAATAAAAGTTTTCTAGATACCTCTGATCAATGTATAAGAATACAATTCTTCTGAGTGATTAAAATGCATTTTTTCCTCCGTATTTCAGCACTCATTCTTATATAACAATAGCTATAGTAGTGCTGAAACTTCACTGTACAGTGCACTCTTAACTAAAACTAGGTCTTACAAAGAGTCTAAAATTACAGTTTATAAAAATGCCATATCTTTATTTTTATTTTCAACCTCAGCATGCACAGTCCTCACTCTAGTGAATGTTATAGCCACAGTAAGTCTTGGTTGCAACGAAGAAATTGCTAACTTCCATTTGCCCTATTTTTCTGCAAAGTCCAATAATTTCAGTGTGGTTCACACAACTCTTTAAAAGTAGTTTATCCCTCTGTAAGGAGGGTCAAATTAATTTCTTTGTCAAGTTCTTTACAATAGCCTTTCTCTTATTAACGTGTCTAGATGTTCTGTCATAATAAGAGAGAATTTCCTTCGTTATCCCATCTAGTGCCTACTGAGTGCTTCAACCTATTTCTGATTTTAATCTATGTGTTTGTTCTTCTGTGAAATTATGCCAGCTATTACTCTTTGGATGCAATTAATCCTATTTCTCCTCTTTGGTGGGGAGTTCTACAGGTTAATTATGTTATTATGCAACTATCCTCCAATTCTTGCTAAATACTTCCTGTTTCAACCATAATTTGGCTTATGTTTTCACCCTTCCTTCTCTATTAACCTTCTTGTCACCACCTCCACTTTTCTGTAGCTTAAAATTCATTCTTGTGTATGATCACACAGTGTTTGAATGTGGGAGCTTTGCCAGCACTGAACAGTCAACTCCAGTGTGTTTGCCTGCTTCTCAGACATCACCAAAACTGATAATAAAAGAAAAACCTTGAAAATTCCCTTATTTCCCTACCCTTGGTCTCATAACCATGCCACTCAATTTTATTTTATTAAAATTAACTAGTTACAAATTTACATTAATTTCACCATAGCTGCAGGATTTGTGCAATTTAATACAACCTGTATCACATTTAGTTTGGTTGTCAGACTGGAAACAAAACTTTTATTTCTTTGTAAAACTTTCTTTTATATTAGATTCTGGTGTTGAGAAGGATATGGGGCTGTATGTTCACCTACTCTGAGATACAGTTTGAGTTTCATGTGGAGCAGAAAGCAAAGGAATTGCTCTGTTTGGACAATTGTTGGAAATTAGGCAGTTAAAAAGCATATTCTGGCTAATTTGTCCAGAAATCTAAACCTGTCATTAAGTTTATCTCCATAAAGGAAAGCGGACAATATTGGTGACAGGTCTAGAAAGTCTGTAAGGAAAGAGGTGGTGAAAATAATGCTAGACATTGGTATGTTCTGAATAATTATGAAATTGAGACTGTGAAAAAGTCAATCCTTGTCCCTCTGAGTCACCTGAGCATCCTGAACGACTAAGGCCATTGACACAGCATCTGTTAATATATACCATGATTTTTAGCTCTGGACACTACCCAGAATTTGGTCATCCTACTTTGAAGGGAATTAAAGTACCTTGTTCTTCTATATTCCTAGCAAAACCAGGAGGAAACAGTTCCATTTTCAAATAAATCAACGAATGAGAAAAACATTAATGACTACAGTTGCCACACCTCCTGGGGATTTTGTCACAGAATTATCAGCTTCAGGGTTCGGAATGTCTCATACTGTCTTTGGAAATATGCCCTAAATATTTTTTCCTGCAAAGGTAAAACACAAAGTCAGCAAAGAAATTCAGAGTGAACGTGGAAACTCCCTTCCTTTTGTGCACTGCTGAAGCCTTCAAAACACACTTAATTGTGTGCATCCTCAAGTAAACAACCAGATGTTATAGATAAATTTAAAAGGAGAAAAAAGGTAACAGATGAATTTGCCTTTTGCTCATCTTACATTAACCCTGACATACATACGTATCTTACATACAACAAATCCCTCTCAGATGCAGGGATGCCATAGCCCCATTGATATCAGCAGAGCCCCACTGCTGAAATTTGCTGGGAATGTTCTCCATGACTCCAAGAAGTACTGGGACAGCATGGGGAGTATGAATTAGAGGCATCAGACCAGATGCACAGTCCAGGGAGAAAACTACTGAAATGAGATTTTATGAACAGCTGTAGCTGAAAGGTTGGGGCTGAATTTACTTCTCCACAGGTCTTTTTTCTTCATCTTGTCAAAATTTGCATTTTCCCTAGGTGACTCTATATGAAACCTAACAAAACGTCCAGCTCTACAGCAAGGGTTTGCCAGACAGAAGACATCACTGGTGTGGATGTGAGCTGACAGCATGAGAGGGAAAGTGCTGGGGAACCCAGGCCCTTTTATACCACTGCTTCCAACATGCTGCCCTTCGGGAAGTTGCAGGGAGTGTCATCCATCTTACTTTATCTACCTAAAATATATTTAGCAGCCTGAAAGTGTCACCAAGACACATCAAGAGAGAGGAAAATTGATGACTCCCCATGACTGTCTCTGGTGCTCATGTCTAGTTCTGATAGTACTGCAAACTGATAGTACTTCAGCTGTGACTTGTGAAAAAGTCTTTGTGCATGTAAGCAATCTGTGAGAAAACTATGTATCTGTGCTTGTGTCTGAACTAATTTTACATATGGTTTAAGGCGTGTAAAATTTTAAAATTAGAATTTGGGAAAAAAAATCTAGTTTTGAGGAAGAAAGTTCTGTATTTTTATTCAGTTTCCTTTTGTCTTTTTTTTTCTTTTTTAATTTGAAGTGTTAAATCCAGCTGTTTTCAACACCTCTTGATGAGAAAGCTTGGAAAACATCCTTATGTTGACAGCTTTCTTGCATCTTATGATATTATGTGTTTTTTCTCTAAAATAATATGAGAATCCAGATTCAGAATACTACTATTTTTAATGTAATTTCCAAATACAATACTGTGGCAAAGCCAGGAAATAGTCAAGAGAGGGACATATAGGATCTGGAAAATGAAATCTAAGCAAATATAAATAAGGTAATTTTTTATCACAAGGAAGTTTTTCTCATTATTCTCCAAATTAATCTCAAGACTTTTTAATGAATCTGAATCTTTGATGTTTCATTGTAAAGATGAAGTAAATAAAGCTCAGGGTTTGTATTTCACAAGGCTAAGAATGGTAGCTTCACATTATTGGAATATAAAGTCCAAATTTCCTACTGGGAAAAAGACATTATAAATTTTTGACATATTGATCAAATTCTACCTCAAGCAAGAAAGACTCTGCTCTAATTAGCTTTATTTTACATTTCTTATTTCATTTGTCTCCCTCTGTGTGCTGAGTGTGATGATCAAAAATCAAAGTCACATGTTAATTCTGTTAAATATGTTAATTCTGTTAAGTATCTGCAATGACAAAAGAGATTGTCAGGAGGAAAAAAATCTGTTTTGATGGTTATGTTCACAAAAGTTCAAAAGCTGGAAGGGTAAAGTGATATCAATCAAAAAGGAAAAAATTTCCTCTTCATGATGGCAAATAAAAGTGGAACTAACTGTCTACAGAAGAATACAGATGTTTCCACTAAGAGTCTTTATAGTGAGACTTCATACACCTCTGGAAAGATGCTCTTTAGATCAGGTACACATTGCTGATGCTGGGAGAAGACACATCAGAAGCTCCCACTGGATTTTATCAGCTGATGAGTTCAGGGCTCTCTGCACAGAGGTGCTACTACATGTCATAAATTTAAAAAAAAAAACCAAACCAAAACACTCTTAATGTTACACAAAAGATAATGCTACACTCCAGGACGTGCACGTGTGTGCAAACCTCACTCTTTCTGTTTGCAGCTACAAGGCTGTGGTTTGAGACACAGGTTTGATCACCCAGCCCTTAGTTAACCACTCTTCAGAGGAGTGTTTTCAGTGGTTCATCCAACATTTATATAGGGTGGTGCTAAGGGAGCCAAGATTTTCCTTTTTTAATAGTGCATTAGGCTCCAATATATGTTGCACATGACAAATCAGAGAACATGAGCACATAACATATTCCTTCAATATCTGTGACCAGTGGAAGCCCCACATGTTTCAAATATGGCAGAATTAACATAATATTACTGCAGAATAAATATATTATTTATACACAACATTAAAAAGCAGTTTAGAAATATGATTGCATTTAGTAGGGGTGGGGTTTTTTGTGTGAATTTGAGATGTTTTGCATTCAGCACTCTGCAGTTCATGTTTCTGTTTTATGTCCTTGCTCTTCTAACTGTTTCAAGATTGAATAAAAATCAACAATCCTCAGCAATAGGTGAATTTTACCACTTAGGAAGGAAAGCAAATAAACATAAAGATGGATACCATAACAATATTTACAAATGGAAAACACCAGAGGGTAGTATTTATTTATTTTCCAAGATATTTGGAAAAACAGGACACTCTGGATGCTGAATCCAAAAGGGTGTAAGTGAAGACAAGAATTCCTCTCTGTCAAATGTCACCTACTTCTGTTGGTAAGAATGTGAGAAAGCTGAGGTTTGGATCATGTGAGCTATCAGGACAAGACTGAGAAGTGTAATATTTTTGAGGAAACAAAAGATAAGCGCTAAATTGGCAAGCTTTGCTTCTCCAGCAGCTCTGAATTATTAACACCACAAAACAGAAGCACTGAAATCTTGAGAGATATTTTGCAGTGCTGAAATGAATAATTTAGGGAAACTACTGTCTGCTGTCTCCTTGCTATTAAATATACAGTTGGAAATGACTGAAAATGACTTGGAGCAACAAAGCAAGGGCTGTTGAGATAGCACCTTTGCACAGCTTTGGGCTTCTTTGCTTGTGCTGGGGAGTGTTGTTAAACCTAGCTACAGCAGAAAGAAGTTCCACTAGCACTTAATCTGAGTGCTTGCTTGGAAACTTATCTACTACTATTGTTTGAATTGTCCTCTCTCCAACAACAAGCCTAAAAGTTTACTGTAAAAAGTGACTGGCTGATGATGTTTACCATAGTAAAAACACAAGCTGTGAGTCAAGGTTTTTGATCATAGGAGTCTGGAGTTCAACCTCTAAATTAATTTGCTATTTTTCCCCTCCTGGTTTTCACATTTACTTCTTAGTCAATAAAGGAAACTAATTTCTTACATTTCTTTAAAACTTTGTGTAATCTCAGTTTCAAGTACACATGACTTGGATGTGAAAAATTGCTGCCAGCTAGGTTGCTTCACTGGATCTACACATGCACTATGGGATATAGTACTGCTTTTTGGCTATAGCCACTTATATCAGAAAACAAGAGCTCATTCTGTGAGAGGAGTGGAATAGATAGCTTTTGATTAAAATTGCATAGTAAAATTTTCTTTAAAAAAATTTAAACTGTTTTTCTGTAGCATTTATGTCCTTATGTAACATTTACAACAACCAGTGACTGCAGCCTGGATGAAGTTCTGTGTTCTGTCTCTGTAGGCAGCTGAGATGTATGAAGTTGTTATACACAGCTTGAAAACTTTAGCTAAGGGCTCTACTCATCCCCAGTTACTTTTCTGCTAGACTCTGCCACTCAGGCTGGGAATTGTCTGACTCTTAAATACCAAATAAATTGAGTAAGCAGGAATATATTCCTTCCCTGCTCTTGGCTAGCATGACCATATAGATTATATCAACCATGTAGTATCTCATGGAAAGCATTTAGGAAGCATTTCAGGGAGTTGGACTCAATGATTCTTATGGATCCCTTCCAACCTGAGATGTTCTATGTTTATATGGTTCCCTGTGGTTGGTAGGATAAGGTAATTTACTTAAAAGGTGATAGCAGTGTCAAATCCTCAAATTACAAGACAGTGACTTACTTTAACCTCAGTTAAATTGTCAAAAATATGCCATTACCAGGAAGTGTTCTTAGCCAAATACAAAGGACTGAAACCTGGAGAGGTAGCACAAGAGGTGTCAATAAATAGTGCTACTCTTACACAATCTCAAAGCAAACAAGGCTGGACACTTAGGGCAGCTTTTGTTTGTCATCGTGATTAAGTGGAAAGAATTGTAGGAAACTGAAAGCATTTAAGCCCCAGGAAAGTTCTGAAAAATGGAGTTGCTATCTAACAGAACATAAGCTTTAACACTAAAAGAAGAAAAACAGCATCTGAGATGTTCACAGCTCTAGCATCTGGAACCCAGATAAAATACACTGCCAAGGAATGCTGAACAGTCTTTTTTCCTGCCACATTCTAAAAAAAAACAACCAAACAAAAAACTACACGCCTAAATTGCAGATCTTATCTTGAAGTTGTACATGGGAAAGCAGTACAGTGATGGGCCAAAACCAAGTAAAAGGCCAGACAAAGTGAGTAGGCACTTTAAAACAGGTAATTCCGCACTCTAGAAAAGTGCAGAATTTTGTTCTTCAACTCTACAACTATTTTTTTTTCATTTTGAAAATGAACACAAGCAATTCTCATTCTTCTCTCCTTATTGTGTGCACAGCAAACATCACAGGGATAATGCTTACTTATCCCTCAGGGGATTGTGAAGATTAATTAGTTAATGTTCTCATTGCATGTCAAAGATGAAAGCTCAGTGTAAGTGCTAAGCATTTGTGTATTCACAGACACCAGAAATAAGCATTCACCACAGGAATCATTAAACGGTTTTCTAGCTGTGTCCAATTTCCAGAGGTGAAACCCTTTTTACAGAGAAAGTCTGCAAAATTACTTGTTAGTAGTTGAGCTATTTAGAGAAAATATTGTGTAAGACACCCTAAAAGCCTATTTTTGTTTTGGAGCCTGGATAAAAGAATCATTGAAAACCTGCTGATTCCACTAGGAGAGAAGAAAGAAAAGATGACTTATGTTCTTTAGTGAGATTATAGTGGAAATGAGGGGAGGAAAATGTTCTACTTGGAGTTTATAATCCAAAGAGTATTTAAGATATTTATACCTCATATTTTCCCCCAGGATTCTGCCATTTATCTTATTTGTGCTGTTCATTTTGTCTAGTAGGTCTTGATCTAAACCTTAGTGTAGGTATTGTAACATTTTACTCATTGCAGTTTGTGATTAAAACTGTATTTTTCCAGGAGCAAAATGAGGGTATTTGAACATTTTTCACAGATCAAAGAGAAGTAACAGAATTAAATATAAATACTAAATTATACCACTGTGTGAAGTGATGGAGATAACATCAAACTTATTTTGTACTGTAACACCATAAAACATGTTTTCATCAGTGCAAAATAAATGGACTGGGAATGCATCTTCCAATATTTTATTGTTTCAGAAATTACTCTGGAGTGGGTATTTGGCTTATTATCAGGACAATGACACCAAATTGCATATACATGTACCTAAACAAATATATACAGATATATAAAGCTTAAATATACATTTAAGCTTTATATACATCAAGATCAGGCTCAGACACATATACAAATACACCTACAGAGATATATATATGAGTGTATGTGGGTGTATGTGTAAGCTGTACATGAGATGTATGATAAAATGTATATGTTAGGTTTAAAGATGTGTACATTTTTATTTTTATTTGTATGCATGTTTGAGATACCAAAATTTAACTCAAATTTACTTAAAAATGTGACAAAACCAATAAAATATACCTGGGTGTCTTTGTTTCTGCATACAAATGTTGCACTAAGTGATAGTCTCTAATTCTTGTTCTGACTCACAATTTACAGGAAATTCTGTTATCAAGTTTTCCAAACAGTTTTTGGCTTTGATGTCTTTGAAATGGTTTGGATGAGGAGCTGTTTAAGCCCCATGGTAGTGGGCAGTCCACTGGTCTCAAAGTTTTTAAACTGTATAACCATAGAAAGCCTTGCCTACTGAATACAAGAATAATTATTCAGAGCTACTGGGTTTTGGTTTTTACAGACTGCATAATTGTGGTCAAAAACAAGTGGAAGATTCAAGATTTTTATTTGTCCCTCAAACAAATTTAGTTATACGCTTTTCTTTTTTGGATTAAAATAACATGTCTATATATTTATTTTCACTAGCTTTGCAAGTAAATATTAGGCTTATTGTGGATCAAACAAGGTTAAAATGATGGTGATGTAAATTCTGTATTCCATTCTGGGGTATATCAAACTATGGTCATACTGCAGACTCTCAAGGGACATTGAAATTTGTGAATTTTCCCTGTCTCTAATGTGTGGCTCAATCAGGAGAAATGGAATTTTTAAAAGATTTTCCAGCCAAAGAAGCAATTGTGCTATGTAAATCACTAAGCATCTGTGAAATGCCAGGTGCCCCAGGGGATTTTCTTCCCAACAATTAATGCTCTTTCCCTCATTTTGACTCTTCTTCAAAGAATCAGAAGAAACTAAAAGTGTTCAATTTTATGGGTAATTTCAAGACACTTTTGCTTTTATTATTGCTTCTCTGCTAACTGAGTGTTTTTAACTTTTCCAGTTCATGCAAAATCCAATCTAAACCAGAAATGTTTGCTTTGAATTTTTTCTGCAATTGTTTTGTGCCTATAGGACAACTTCTGTGTGTGGAGATTGTTCTTCCTTAGGCAAGAGCTACTTCATTGAAAAGGGTATGGTACTTAGTCTGTGTCTGCCAAAAATCAACAATGAAATTTTTCCACTGTAATTTTTCATCTTCAGTAAAGCCAGAATTAAATGTGCTGTTCTAAAATGCTGATGTGTACCAAACATCCAAATTCTGTAGCCAAAGCCAGAGAGAAATGAATGGAAAACTGAATGCAGATAAGTCATATGATTCCCTGAAATCAAAACTTCTTAAAGGAAAGTGTCCCTGCCCATGGCATGGGGCTTGGAGCTAGATGGTCTTGAAGATCTCTTCCAACATAAACTATTCTTTGATCCCATGATTCTTGAATTAAATTAAATGTGTGGCTGAACTATCTGAACTTCCATCTTTAAACCACAGGCAAAGAGAGTTATGAGCAGTGGAAAAATTAACAGAGAAAAATAGGAGTGTGCAAAACTAAAATAAAATTAAATGCAAAAGCAGGCTTTGTGTGCTTCACACTCTGTCACAGGTAAGATTTATGCCTTCAAAGTACCCAGTAGCACAGGCAGCTTCAATATCAAAAACCTTAACACAGGTTCCTAGGCATGAAACAAACCCAGAACTGCTCAGCCTACAGAGATAAAATGTTAATTCATGTCTTTATTCCTGTTATCATCTATATGAGATGAGGAGAAATTGTGACCAAAGTAGGAAAGGAGATGAGAAGCACATGAAAATGGGTATTGCAGCATAGCTAGATAAAGGACTTTATGGTCTGATACTCATGAGAAACCACCCACACGCTGGTCAGAACTGTCCTGCTCTTTCCCTGGCTGCAAACTGCACCAAGTGGCAGCAGAGACCAGCGTGCTGGGAGGGAGCTCCCACCAGGAGCCTAAGAAGCAAAGCAAGGATCAGCAGAAATTCACGCATCAGTTGAAGGCTGCCGTGTGTACCCGAGGAAATCCCTTCAACCACAGACATCCAATCTGAGCATTCTCTGAAGGACTGACTGCCCAGTTTTTCTCATATCTCCCCTTGGGAGTCATACATATGTACTAGTACCAATAATTGTTTGATAACTAATTTTCTACCCTTTCCTCTCACAATTTTGAGTTTTGTAACTCAAAATGCATCCAACAACAAGTTTTGATGAAAATTAAACTAAAAAACTTAAGAGAACTATGTTTTTTTACACCTGCAGGCATATAACAAAAAAAACTAAAAGAAAAAAAAAAAAAAAAAGCTTAATTATGTTTCATTAAGAGCACAGAGAATATATTCCAAACAGCCTAAAAATTACAGGTATGTTTGTAGCCATTGTTTTCCTGAAACAGGCACTAGCACCAAACGTGGCATTTAAAAATAATTAAATCAAAATTTTAAGCTTGTTTAATGCAAGGGTGCACCATCAATCAGGCTTTAAGCATAAAGTAGGAGTGTAAAAGCCTTCTTATCTTTGGTTACCATGCCAATGACATCTACCTATCAGATTACGTCATTTGCTTTGTTTTATAAGCAGAATGAGTCCCCCATCTGCAATCAGTGCTGTGAGAATTCAGTCAGCAGGCAGCACTGTGTGTTTTAAGAAAGCACTGCTGGCTGAAACAATGGTGCCTGGTGGTACACCCCAGCAGTCCCTGAAAAGTGTTATAGAAAGCTTGATAACTTGGACGAGTCTCAAAATCAGTAAGCCACCTCCTGAAGAAAAGCTTGCTCAGAAAAATAAGGACATCTTCAACATTGTCATGACTCCTGATCGCATCCCTAAATTTTTCATCCCTTCTCTGGACATAGAGCACATTTCCTTCCAGCAGGAGCCAGAGGAAGACAGCACAGAGAATTCTCCTGAGACAGGAGTCTCTGATGAAATTGTTCAGAAGCGCAGAACTACCAGAAGCAAATCTGAATCCTACATCAGGAAAGAAACAATGTGCAAAGGAGAGAGTCTGGACAGAAGAGGAACCCTGTGCTTCACAGAACAAATTACCTTCCCTGAAGACCTGGAGAGAGCTGCAGATCATTGTGACCCGGCAACCAGAGCTGCTTTCTCTTTGCCCCACCTCTCCAGAATCACTACCCCCTATGGGTTTCTTACACTGGGAGAAAGTCCCAACACCAGGAGAAAAGAGTCTCTCTTTTTTCAGCATGATTCTGAAGAGCTTAGAATCTTCCTGTCCCAAAGGAAGAAGACCACATCTCTGGCAAGGAGCTTGTCCAGCCCTTTCAGTGAAATTCAACAAAGCGTGGAGACCACAAAACCTTCAGTCCCCCCTTTTAAGACCAGGCAGGCGGTTTCATGGGAGTCAGTCTGCAACAGCCAGCTTCCTCCTGTGTGCTGCAAGCCAGACTGTGAGCCACAGCCTGTGAAAGGGGAGAAGAAGAGGTTTCAGGTGACTTTGAAGAGACACCTGGCCAGCATCAAGCGGATGAGATCTGGCAGTGGGATGAACTGGCTCTGCTAAGCCACACACAGCTGTCCTGGCTCTAAAGCCTGTGAAAATTTAAATGAGACAGTCTTTCACAGAGGTGTGCAAACATGAGTGTGTAGCAAATTTTCAGCATTGCAAGCTCCTGAAAAAGGCCAGACAAACAACAAGAGAGAACTTGGTAAAGCTTGGCACGTTGAATGCATCTTCTGTTTCCTAAAGTCATACCCAGCAGCTTTGAATCCTTTATAAAGCAAGCAAAGACAGGACTAACAGAAACAAACCATTTTCCAAAGGAAATGATGTCTTTTCTGGTCATACCTGTATAGTCTGTGAAGAGGAAGGAGATTATTCTGTGCCAAAAGCAAACTGCAGAGAAAGAAAATGTCTTTTAGGGTAGCAGTACTGGTTTCAGAATGACATCAAAACCAAAAAGAAGAATCATGCTAGGTAGTCAGGTAAAAATTGTGAGCTTTTCGTTATTTCTAATATTAGAATGTAAATAAAAAACAATTAAGAGTTAATTTGTCCTGGGGTGTTTACAGCAGGTACTTGCAAACAGCCATTCATAACTTCTGACAGGAATGTGGTGGCTGAGAGGGGATGCCAAGTTCCTGCTTGCTAATGACAGTGCATAGTAAACTATTCTCTGCATTTAAAAAATGTGCTTATTTTATCACTTCTGTAGTTAATCATTCAACACTCTTGGAATTAGGGGGGACATGATATAATTTGTTCACCCCATTACCAGTGTCAAAGCACAGCACCATTTTATTTAGCTACTGACATTGTTCATGTTAAAATGAAACAAAATAAAATCTCTTTTTATTTAATAGTCGTTCTTGTCATTGCTCTTACTTTTTGCTTTTTTTTAATTTTTCACAGGCTTACTATCACCTTGAAATTGGAAAGGGGCATAAAACAGAAGCATGACTATTCTGTATTCTCAAAACATGTGTTTTTGTTAAACTTGATTGTTTTGCAAGGCACTGATACTCCAGTACATTAAATACCTCAGTGGAAATTGCCACTGACAGATAGAGATGTCCAATGACATCTAAAAACCAAAGGGAAAAGATGTATTATGTGAAATTATTAAATTATCACTATTTTCAAACAGCTTGTCTTCATCTATGCAAAATTTACTTGACACTGAATTACAAAGAAAGATAAGTTAAAGTACCTGTGAGAATTTTTCAGGGTAAAGATCTGTCCCAAGTTGGATAAAAACAGTTATCAGAAGATGACATCTGGTAAAATCCATTAGAGTTTATTGGTTTATAACTTCAGTTAATTAGTTTATTTAATCTATTTTTATAACTAGAATATAGATAAAATCATCAGTGCATACAGTAAAAAAAAAATCTACTTTAGCTGACAGGAGAATACCACAACATTTGAAATTTAAAATATCCATTCCACTATCTTGTACTAAATTTATTTGTGCTGCATAACCTGTAGTAGACAATTAAAATAGTGTCAAGGGACCTTGATGCATGGAAAGAGCTCTCTTGTCTAAGGGGATGAGATTGCCCTTGTTTTGCAGACAATAAATAAATTCTGTGCAACAAATACAGCTCAAGCAGCCCATGAAACTCATGTTCCAAATAATCAGAACGAGCTGGCTATGCTCCCTTGGCTTTGCAGCAGCACAGAGGCTGTGGTGTGTGAAATGAAATATGTGTGTGAAATCGAGTAAGCTGTGACAGCAGCACAGGTATTGAAGCCTGGAACAGCCACCAAGGCTCCCTTTATAATCTAAAGTATGATTCATCTCATCTCCTGTAGATGACATCTAAAACTCACCAGGTGTTTACACAAGAAGCTTTGTCCAGAAGAATCCCTGGTAAAAATCAACACATCCTTGCAGGAGTCCAAAGGCAATGCTTGGGAGTTCTCAGCTTGATGTTTAGTAGCAAAGAACATTACTCTGCTCTCAAAACAGAATTAAATAAGACTTTTTTGTCTGGTGAAACCATTTTTAAAAATTAAGAAAAAAAGAATTGTAGCAATTCTCTGAGCTAGGGAAAATTCAAAAGATACTTTAAATATGTGTTTGTCATTTTGCCTTGTCACATCAGATTTGCATTAAGGGTGACCATGAGTGAAAATCTAATCAGCTAAATGGCTTTGAAAAAGACCTGGAGTAAAAAATGAGCTGGCACTCTGTACACCACAATCCACACTAAGCAAACTCTGCAGGCCTACACAAAGTCCTGTTTATATTATCAGACATATCAGACACAACTGTGATATTTTCCACTGAGAAAATATTTACAACATCCTGTTAGATGTTAGAAGACATTTCTTTTCCATTTCAAGCAGGTGTGCTTTACTTAGGTTGCCTTGTATACAACCAAAATCTGAAGTCCCTAGTTGGAGTCCTGGCACATCATTTAGTTGCACAGCTGGCTGCAAATCAGGGATTCTGTCTGGGATTGCCTCATTTTTCAGTTTAAAATCACAGAATCATAGAATCATTAAGGCTGGAAAAGAATTCCCAGGACACTGAGTCCAACCATTGTCTAACACTGCTGGGTCCAGCATTAAACCACACCCCTGTGTGCTACATACATCTGCAAGTTTTTTCAACACTTTCAGCTTATTTCAATGCCTGACCACCCATCTAGTGAAAAAATTTTCCCTAATATCCAATCTAAACCTCCCCTGGCCCAGCCTGAGGCCGTTCCCTCTCCTCCTGTCCCTGTTCCCTGGGAGCACAGCCCGACCCCCCCGGCTGTCCCCTCCTGTCAGGAGCTGTGCAGAGCCACAAGGGCCCCCCTGAGCCTCCTTTGCTCCAGGCTCAGCCCCTTCCCAGCTCCCTCAGCCTCTCCTGGGGCTCCAGCCCCTTCCCCAGCTCCGTTCCCTGCCCTGGACAAGCTCCAGCCCCTCAATGCTCCTCTTGTCCTGAGGGGCCACTTAGTTTTGGTCATTTTTTACTACACATCCTACAAATATTCAGAGGAGAAAACAGGTAGGGTGCACAAATTCTGTCAAAGCCCTGAGTCAGAGTTAAAGTTTGGGGATGCAATGCCAAGGTTTTTTACTGTTGCTGACTGCTGTGCTCCACCTGTACGATGCTGAAGAAACAAAGCAAGTCAGCAGATTGGGAGCCAACCTCCTTTGCATTTCTAACATTTGTTCCAATTTTTTTCTCTTTATCTGCTGTGCAGCTAAGAAATTCTTCCAATATCCCCTTTTCTGGTCTTTTTTTGGCGTATCAGGACAAATTTGAGAGGATTTTGTTGAATCTCAATTTGATGGTCATCATCCTTTGTGAGTTCTTCCCTGACAGAGTGCAGAGGAGGAACTGTATGCAGGGAGACAACAGGTGCAGTGATTATCAATCCTCATTTTAAGAGAAAATTCTCTTTTTTTTTTTTTTTTTTTTTTTTTTTTTTTTTAAGAAAAAATGAACAGCTTTTTCAAGGGAGTTTGCAGAGACACATGGAAATCTTGAAGAGTTCAGCTCATAACTTGTGACAAGGGATCTGGTGCATGTTCCCTTCCCTTCTCTTTCTGCTGCTTTATTACTCTTTAACTCACCTCCTTCTCCAGCTTTCCAAGACACCAACACAAGATATCAGACATAAAGCTTTATTTGTGTTTTCATTCTTGAAATTGGAATTGTCTCTTAAGGGTAATGTAATTTGGAGTGAAAATCAAAATTTGTATTTCGCCCCAGATTTTCACAGTCATTGAAACAGCATTTGGGGCTTTATCCATTCCTATTTCTCCATGATAGTAGTTTCCCTGCATGAGTGACCAAATGCTGAGGGAAAAAACCAAAACTAATCACCCAGAAAACCTGTCTATTTCATAAACAGCCTTGGAACTAGTGTGTAAAAAAGGCAAACAGTGGGACACCATGTAACAATAAGAAACTAAAATCAATGACCTATGAGATTTCTTTCAGTTTAAATGCTTGCAATGAGTGGGTAACTTCTCTAGAGCAGTCAGGAAAATCAAAGTCTTCCAGGAGACCGGCGTATAAATCTCAGTATATTTTTGCTGATTCATTTTATAAAAATAGCTGTTCATGTCATTAAGACTTGCTTAGCTCTCAGTTGCATACAAAATTTACTCTTACAACATTGCTAGTGACAGTCAACGTTTCAGCAAGTGCATCCCAAATTTTTATGGGTTTTTTGGTTGTGTTTTTGTCTTTTTTAGTTTCTATCTTGAGCTAGTTCAAAGAACTATTGAAAAAATCATGGGTCTTGAAAATACAGTACCGTATTTGAAATGCTTTGTGCAAATCTTATTTTCCTGAAAGCAGGAATTTCATGAAAGTCTGAGATAATTTGCACTTGGGTTGGTTACTTGTGCCTGTCTATTAGCTTCCTATCTAATTATTTTTTATCAATCCCAGCTCAAATTTAATTTAGATTTTAAAATTTCTGACTATATTTCTTTGTGATATTGCATCATAGATCACTGTTCTTTTCTAAACTGCTGTATAGCATTTGTGTTTTCTGTTTAAACTGCTATCATATTTCATCACAGAGTTGTTTGTATTTTGATAGTACACAATTTAATTTTTTTTCATTCTGCATATAGGTTGAAAATGCATTTGGAAATGATAGGTTGAAAATGCATTTGGAAATGGCTTTAAGACATTTCTAGATGCATGGTCTGTAAATATAAGTCATAATCATTATGGTGCAATTATTTTTTCTGTTTTCTAATGAGCCACCTAGGTATAGCACAGTGGTTCTTCAAAGAGATTATATCATCCTGGTGTCTCCTTTCCATGATGACTTTACTCTTATTTTCTCTCTGTCATTGCTGCTGATACCATCTCACACAATGGGTAATGTAGTGACCTCTACTAATTTGTTCCAAGTTACACAGTGTTGTGAACCCCATGAAATATGTAACACTAATAAACAGGATGATCATTATTTTAATCTGTAATGAGAAAATAAATTAAGCAACTGACATTTATATAAAATATAAATACTTTATGCAGTTTCTATTTACCACATCATGGCAGTAATCCATTTAAAGTCAATGAACAACATAATTGAACAGCTCATGTAATGCAAAGGTCTTTCTTGAATATGTTTTCACTGACTATTCACATGGAAACTTGTAATTTCCTGACATTTTTTAGGACCCTTGTAAACATGGTGGTATTATTGCACTTTTGTTTTTATTTCCCAGAGTATCAGAAGCATGAGAAATTGCATTGTGCTGCAGAAATGTGGCATGGCTTAGAGATGACAGGAAAATGGAGCAGTGAAGAAGAGGATGAAGCCAACTTTTCAATATGTCCTGTGGCTATTCCAAACTTGTCTACTAATTGTTAATAGAGCAGGTGAAGGAAGATTTAAACAGAAAAATCTAACAATCTCTAAGGAAATGCTGAAATTTTCTTCTTATGGATCCAATGGTCACTCTCCACAATGTCTAACAGGAGTGGCACTGAAGGAATTGAGGAAGGATAAAAATAAAAACAATCATTGAAATGAAATAAGTGCATGTTTTCATGATAGAAAGCCCTTCCTTGTCCAAAAAGCCACAAAGAGAATTTTTAACTTTTAGCATGAATATTCATTTTGGTCTGTGAAGATTTTGCAAATGAGTCAGTGCAGCAAAAACATTTGCATGCCATGTAGGTTTGCTACTCTCTATTGATCTGAGAAAGATGTGTTTCATTTAACTCCAAATAGCATTTACACTCTCTTTTGGTAAAAAAACCCCACTAAGCCATATATGTTTAAATATATAACTTTCAAATATATTAAGGTTCAAACTTTAGAAATAGAGATGTAAATGTAAATAAGTGAATTAATTATTTTGAATGCACTGTCAAAATTTAGTTTAATCATCTGGGTTTTCAGTTCTGGATTTCAAGTGGATATTTTGAAATCAATAAACTTTTATATCATAGGCTTGTTTTTCAGGCTGAAGAACACTCCATAGCTCTGAAGATTTTAAGGAAAGGGAAAATATGTATTTTATGTAACACAAATTAATATGATCTAAATGCCTACATCAGGGCCAAGAATTTCCTGCCTGCTGACTTTCAAATCCCTGGTCAAAGATTGCATAACCTGAGAAAGGGGGTGGGGATGGGGGTATTATAATTTTGCTTTATGAATCAGAGACACCCAGGGAATAGGTTATGATCTTCTGATAAGATTTTAGTATGTTAATATATTAGTTAGTACTGAAATTAGAGGCATTATTGGGGAAAGCAGTCTTGTCTTCTGCCTTGATGAGTGCAGAACTGACTGAAGAGATCTGCACTAGAACATTAAACAGTATTTGAGAAAATTTATCTGTATTATTTTCAGAAAAGTAGTATTTTCAAAAAATCTTGGAGGAGAAGCATTACAAAAGAACATTTTTAAGGAATATGAAGCATTACAAAAGGACATTTTTGAGAGATACAAGTTGTGCCATCACTCCAACATAGCAGAGAAGTTTTAATGTAACTGTTTTTCCTTGTATTTCAGGATCTGAGACTGTGTGGTTTACAGCACAAGCACAGCACCTCTATGCTCTTTTTCCTAGGGTTTTGTTTCAAAACTGAAGAAGCCTGACCAAGGTCATCTAAACAGTATGGTGATATGATATGATGAACAATACAATTTTAATTAAGGATAACTGACACATGTAGAAATTCACACATATAAATACAGAAGTTTTTTACTCTATATGGCATCACAAAACTCATGCTTAAATCAGGAGTAGCAGCTTGATTTAGAATTTTCTGGTTGAATGCACATATTTTCTGCACGCTATCTATGTGTTGCAGAAATTCTGGATATGACCTGGCATAATTTTCCCCATTGGCTAGTACCTGCAAAAGAGATGAACTCATGTACCCAAAATAGGAAGCACATTACACCCAAGGAGGTCTTGGTCAGTGTAGACAAAAGAGTGACCAGGAAATTGTTTTGTGCTAAAGGCAAGCACACATACAGTCATTGGATTGTACAGGGAACCTTAAAAATAATTTGCATCTGCAGCATTTGATATCAAATGGTGAGGCCAGAAAAGAGCAATGAAAAGATCAAGACAAAATATTTCATGCATGAATCTGGACTTCTTTATTATTTATAGCCACCAGACAAAAGAATTAGCAGCTTTGAAACCAAAGTGCTTTGACAGCAACTACTGGTATATTTTTTAACATGTTTTTACCTTTTCCTTTTCCTCTCCTCTTTCCCTCATACCTAGTGTTAAGATACTTATTAAGATATTATGATTATTAGAGACACCTCTATCCTGTTGGTGTGCGCCAAAACCTCTGGCTGAAGGAAAGAATTAAAACTATTAGTGCAGAAATGTGCCATGAATATGGAGGCTTAGATGTTTAATCACAACATGGATCACAGTTGTGTTTTATAATCAAAATAGATAGACCATGACCTAAGACCAACTTTTAACTTTATCCAAGTTTCCATCTGTATTTTCTTTTCCCTCATGAACAGATATAGAGAAAGCATAAAGAAACAGCTTGCATTGCTCAGCTGTGTCTCAAGTTATGAGATGATTCTGACCACCAGTTTGAAGTCTGAATATATTCTGAATCATACATTAAATATTAATAAACTGACAAAGTGAATGTTTTAAGTTGTTGCAACATTTACTACAGTCAGAGTGGTTAAGCAGTGTCAGTGATAAGTGAAAATTTTCTTCCTTTCTGGCTTGCCCTTGGCAGAATACTTATTTTTCTTATTTCAAACGTGGTAAAAAGTAGATCCATTAAACCAGAACAGAACAATGTCAAATTGTTACAGTCGTGCTGTCAGTTACAGCAGAATCCAGTTTTTCTGTCTGGTTGCATCTGTGTGAGCCTGACATTCTTACCTGCTGAAGCCCGTGTGGCACGTGTCACTGTGCCAGGCAGAGACACGTTTGCTGAAGGGGACGTTCAGGGAGGTCACACTCCTCCGACACTGAACACATGGCTGCCATGCATCCTCCTGTTTCAGACCTTCAAATGACAGAACACCCCTTGGATGGGTGGAAATCCTGTGATAATGAAATCTGAGCTGATGTAAACTGCCAGCCATTTTCACTGAGAGAAGCTGAGTGACCAGGAGCTGAAAATCTAGCCTAGAATGTTAATAAGGAGATAGATATGTCCCTCTGATCAGGTTCCATGCAAGTCACCATAAATGACTGGAAATGACCCACAAAACAAGGCTCACTTCATATTACCTAAAACATTTGTCATGTGAGTATGCTTACCTTGGATTTTCCTTGTAAACAGAAGGGATAAATGGGAACTTTTTGAGCATCTTCTCTCATTTACCTTGAATGTCTTCTTCAAAATGCAATGAGTACTGGACTAAAAATATCTGTATTAATAAACAATAATAAAATGGGGAATTTAAAGCATTATCTTCATCTCAGCTTTAGAAATCCACAGTAAAAACAGGCATGATTTGCATGCCAATACCTGTGCTAATTTAAAGGACTTAACGAAAGCCATAATAGGCACCATATGAAAAACACCTAATGGTGAAAATCTGCCAATGTAATGTGGCATGAGGTCATCAAAGACCCCCCCTCAATGTTTCTTATATACACTGGCCTTCTGTGCTTCAACTTTGTGGCGTTCAGACTTAAATTAACCATTGATACAACAATGTAGTACTTGCATGAGTGCAGGGATGTTCAGTGGTGGTCACTTGAATTGTTCTAATTTGTATGTGTGAGGTACAAACTGGACACTGAAGAAAGGAAAGCTCTTACTTCACCAGACATCCAAATAGATGATGTAAAAGCAATCTTGTGGAGTATAAGAACATGTTGTAACAGGCAAAAAAGTTAAAGCTGCTTGCTACAACATCTAATTAAGGAAAACAAGGTGAACTCAGGCATGGCTACCTGAAACTTCACACAAAACTTTAAAGAAAAATAAAAATATAGCATTAAAGGCAAATTTTAAACAACAAAATAATGATGATCTGTAGGAGGGATATGTCATGCAAGATACCCTTAGACTTCTTATTCTAGAGGAACTGAAGGTGGAGTTTATGAGTCCCTCTCAAGATATTATGATATAAATCACACAATTTCCCATAACCTAAAGTACAAAATCTGAGAAGACAGCCAGGACTACCTACATTGTTTGAAGCTACTCAATAGGCCTTCACTACTGAATGAGGCTAATGACAGGACAGAAGTGACTCATTCATTGACACGGTAACCTTTACCTGGTACAGATCAAGAGAAGTTGGACTGACATCACAAGAGTTGTTTGCTCATACATCACTTGCCTGTCATTAGACTCTCCCTCTGATAGATTATTCCATTAAGTGGGCCAGAAATAGCATTGACGTCACTATTCACATCTGCTACTGTAATCATTCATCTATCTCCTATTTTCAGGTGAGACAGAACCCCCCAAAAATTATTCATGGTGCACAAAATATCACCAGTCATTTTATTCAACTTATAGCTCTTCAAACAGACAGTGGAATAGCATGCACACCAACCGTCAATAGGTTCTGTCAGCTCAATGGAAAAATCAAATTCTCCAGCTGAACTGCAGGAGGAAGTTCACAGACTGCTAAACATGAAAGGAAAAGGTTGTAAAGCTTTTAGCACTGACCTAGTACAATCTCAGACCTCACACCATGGCATTATCACACCTGCACCAGTGCAGAATGGGAGGGGAAAGGCATGCAAGCTGAATGTGGATGGATGGCAAGGGGTAAAATTTGAAACAGAACAATTGTCCAGATGGTAACCAAACAGCAGAAGCAACAATATGGATTAGGCACAGTTCAAAAGCCAGCATATTCAGAGCAGTTCACTTGAAAGAGTACAAAAACCTGTAATTCAATGAAAATAGAAAAAAGTTCACTGCTTTTTAGATGCCTTGAAGAGGAAAAAGTTATATGTGCAAGGTATTTGACAATCATAAGTGAAGTTGAAAAGCTTCTTACCCTGTAGAGGCTTTCTTGGGCAGATGAGACATTTTCAGGTCCAAGATGTTTTGTACAAATTCAAGACTGCTCAGTGATCTACTGGAATCACCTACATGGACTCTTCTCTGTCCACAGTTGCTGTCTGACTATTATCTATTATTTTTATCTGCTTAGGATTAAAACAAAATAATGATAAAATAAGACTAGCGCACTCATGTTTTTATCTTAGATAAAGGACTATATTCCCTTGCACCTGTTGCTGGAATATAGCACTGAAGGGCACAATTCAAGACACAACCTCTCCTCCACAATCTACATTTACTTATTTATTTCTCTTCTCTTTGTTTTTATTCCCTTTTCAACATTCCATAGCCACTATCATTATTCTTCTTTAAGAATAAACTTCCCAGAGTCTATTCAGCATCCCTGTATGGAACTAGGCAGTGCTGGAACTACCAGTTACACATTTCTATACCCCATCCTACCTCCAGTAAACCCTAGTATTAGTCATACACATATTGAAAGAATGGTACTATCTGAAATTCTTAACATTTGGCCATTTTGAATACATTTGACAGCAGATAAATTCCTCAAATCATGTGTGAAAAAATTTTGTACCCACAAAGAGGCACAGAGAAAAAAAGGAATACTTGATAATGCAGGATAATGGTGAGGGCTTGAAATGTTTAGAAATTTGCAAAGCATACAGGAAAGCATACATTCATGCCCAAATTTCATTTCATAGTAATTCTTCAGATCTTTGCATGCTATCGAGTTTCTTCCTCTGCAATCATATGCCTTCCAATGACATCCCTAGACAATATTTCTTCACAAGAGACAGACATTCCTGTGCTCTTTTTGCTGACCTCTCTGTGCCCACATGCATAACAATTAGGCCAGGATTACAAATTGTCATATTTTTTATATTTAAAACCTTCCCATCTGTGTCATTTCGTGTTGATGATACCCAGAATTAGTTTTATTTTTTTTAATTTTTAAATGTATTTAGTTTTTTTATTTAATTTTTAATTTTTTTCATGTAAAAGATACAATTTACTCAAGTCAGTTAATGTTTCATCATTAAATGGGAATTACTCTGGTCTTTACCTTATTGGTACATCACAGGAAATTATTCATTTAAGTTTTACCTTGCTATATTGAGTCAAGTAAGTTTCCTGCCTTCTGAAAAGTAAAGTTACTAGAGCACTGATGAAAAGTAATGTTTTAATTTGTCTCCAAGGTAACAATCTCCCAATTACAGATCTGGCAAGAGCATGGAGGAGATTTAAGTACCTACACAAACATCTGGTTTAGTGGGGTTTGGGAGTGAAGAATTTGGAATCAACTTTCAAAGATCCCTTTGAAGTCTGTTTTTGTGATCTAATTCTATAAAATTAATGATTTTGAATTTAAAATATATTTTAAAAGTGTGAAAATCTCACTGACACCTTCAATGTTCATGGTAGATGATCATATAGCCAAAAGAAGCAGACATTCCTTATGTTTTGATCCTATGTTTGGTGTCACTATAAATTCCTTGGTTTTCTTGTTTGAATGACACTGGCAACTAAATGCTTAACACAATTACCCCTTCATAGAGTTCTATCTTATGTTTAATTAGCTCCTCACATGCAGAAATGGGTTGAAAAAACAGATGGTCTAATGACCCACATGGAGAAATTACACTTGTATTGTTGTTTCTTACTCACACACCCAGCCACCTATAAATGTCAGCACGATCCAAAGCTCACTGCTTATTTTCTGATCTTGACCTACTTTCCTGACTGTTCCTGTTTCCAGCAAATTTTGGTCTTTCATATGATTAAATGATGAACAAGAGAATGCAAAACCGTATATCTGGAGAATATATACAAAGAATGCATAGTTGATGATGCTTTGATACAGAGGACTCCATTAGTGCACTATCTCTGAAACACATTAAATTTTCCAGCGCCAAATAAATCAGGTCATTGTAGTTTAAGAGTCCTGTTTCATTAATTGAAGAAAGATTCATTGAGCAGTTGTGCTCACAAGAGTGCAATAAAGCTGCAGTCCACCTAGGGTGTTTCTGAATAAGTTCCTACATCCACTTGAAGCATTGTTGTGGATGGAAAGACACAGAGGATTCCTGTTTGTAACGTAGTTCTTTATTTATTAATTAGCTTTATTATCTATTTTCCAACAGTGGCATCAAAACAAATTAGTAATGATGGTGAAATTCACAAAATAGTGAATTCCAGCCAGAATAAAGTGCCTTACAGGGCACTTCCAGCAGAAAAGCTTGTTTGAATCTCCTGAGTATTGGGGGGATTTCTTATCATAAAATATCTCAAGTTAGAAGGAACCCAAGAGGATTTTTCTGCTTTCCACATTTTCCTCTGGTATCAGTACAATCACCAAGACTGAAAATAAGATTTTCAGCTGGAAAGGAAATAAATTTTGGGGTTCTTTATCCTTTTTTTAGAATGTTTTCCATGTTTTAAATGCCAAAGAGTTGAATGAAAACACAAGTGGCCATGAAAAAAATAAACAAAAGGTTCTAAAAAGTGTTCATTAAAGAATTTCAGCATGTAGATTTATAGATAATTTAAAGTAATTTTGGATTGAATTTTCTTATTACTGCTTTATTAAGTTTCATCTGGGCATCCTTTGAGAACTCTACAAATGTGTAACTGATCTAGTGTGTAATTTTGGGAATGGAAATCTCTCTCCAATTCAGATCCTAGAAAGGATCACTATTTGTTGGGTATTCAAGTCCTAAACAGGAGCTGAACTTAACATTTATGAAGAAAATTTACAATGTTAGACTGCAAAATTTAACGCATTGACCTTGAAATTGTGCATTAGTTAATTGTGAGAAAACAATGGCATCTCTTTTGGCTAAACACTAAATCTTGGAATTTACACAGTCACATCTCTTTATTTCACAGGTATTCTGAGTGATGACAACAATAATTTTTCCATGTTCTTAATTATATTTAAATAAAAGGTGAACTCATTACACTCCTTGAAACATGCTAGCTAAAGCATGAGGCTAAAAGAGCAATCAATGATTTCCATTTTGGCAACTTTAGACATACAATGATAGTGTGCTTCCAACAGCTTAAAAGATATGATCTATAAATAAAGCCTGAATTTAATAGTGGCAAAGTAGGCATTTTTTCTCCCTGAATTTGTTACTTGGGTTTTTGAGGGAACGTTTGATTTGTGGTTTGTTGGTTTTTTAGGGGGGTTGAGTTTTTGGGTTTTTTTTTGTTGCTATAGGTTTATTTGTTTTGTTTTGTTTTGTTTTGTTTTGTTTTGTTTTGTTTTGTTTTTGTTTTTGGAAATAAGGGTTCCAAGCTTCTATAAACTAATATTTAAAAGGAAAGAAAATTGTGATCTTTCAAAGCATCAACCTTTATTGATAACTAAGAAATGGTATATTCAACAAGAAAACTTCCTTTTTGTCCTTCCATGTAGAAAATGTGAAATCTTCAAAGTTCATCCTTCAAACCTGGTGAAAAAACAATACTACTAGATGAATGATTAATTTGATTTCACTGATAATATGCAAGTAACACCTTCTATATAACTCTGTGGCATATTTTTTATAACTGGTATCACTGACATCAGAAAAATGTTTATATACCAGAAGTATTAAAAAAATAATGTGTAACGCTGACTGATATATGTTTTTTAATCAGTTGATTAAGAAATTAATTGTAGGGAAAATAGAGACAATCTTAGAATTTCTTATCCACCTAAATCAAGGTGAGTCTTATGGCAAAAGATCTTGGCAGAAGTTAAAGGACACTGAGGGGGAGAAAATTCAAGGAGAGATCTTCTTCCCTTCAATACCAACATGTCAACAGAAGGTCCCTGTTACAAGATTTTAAAAAATGGCAGATCACCAAGTATCTGTTTAATGAAAAAATACTAGAAAAAAAGTTACAAATCTATCTCAAAAGTTCGTATGTCTCAATTCGAAACAAAACCAAACCAAACACAAAACAAAACAAACCACAAAATATTTAATTTTCTATGTGAAAGAAGGAACTTATGTATGTATTTTCATGTGGTTACAGATATGTTTTAAGCAATTCCTTTAACTGAAGAGGAATCCTTTAATTTTCACTGTTTTGCCTTGGAAGGATAGGCGAAATTGAAAGAAGAAAGATTAATATAATCTTACATTCTTCACCATTTTTTTGATTTTCTGGAGAAAAAGACAAAGTCTATCCAAATGAAATTTAGAGAGAACTTTTTTTCTTCCTCAAATACTTCTTGACTCTTTACTCCTGTTTGAGAGTCTCTGTGATGGAGAGGGGGAGAAAGAGATGGGAAAAAGACCTGCTTCCTTTTTTAAACTATCTGGAGTTTTGAAATATATTGATTATTCAACCAGGTCAAGCAATGTGCTATTTACTCTTCTCTTTTTGCACGCTATTTTCTAAAACTGCTTTTATTTAATTTTCCTTAGTTCTTATTTTTAAAAATACACAACTGCATTATTGAGTTAATCATAAGTTAGGGTTAATTCTGACACAATCTTTTTACTTTCTGCTCCCATTTTCACTCTTCCATTATGCAAGAGAAGAATGCCACAGAATTTAAATTTCATTACCCTTTAAGCTCTGTGTGGGTGGAACTCACTAAGTTGGCAGGGGAAAAATATCACAGTTGTTCCCAGTCAGAGAATAGCTATGTTAAAATATTTAGGGATAAAAGGAAACTTTATTTTTTTCTCAGAATATTTAGAAGAGTTTTAAACAGCTAAGGAAAATAAGAGGCAGGAGAAAAGACCATTAGAGTAAATTTTTGTTTTTTAATTCCTAAAGGAATGATAATTCTGTCCATTTAGCATGGATGGTTAGCTTTATTTCATTTTCTGCAGATGTGTAGTCTTCAAGTCTTGGCACCATTAGTGTAGCAGATACTTCCAATTCCTCTGCTGGTATTTCCAGCAGAGATAGCCAAGTAGTGTTTAATAGTTTTCCACTGAATTTTAGACTGATTCACGAAGGTGTGATAGTAAAAAAAAAAAAGGCATCATCCCTGCTAATTGCATGATTACTTGCATTCACTGTCAGAGAGTCTTCCAATATCCCAGGATGCCTGTAGTAATATTTTTGTATGAATTTACAAAAGCAGCTCTAGACATTGCACACCCTGGCCAGTCAGAGTGAGTTTGAAATTATCTCAGTGACAACCCATACCATGCAGAGAAATGCAAAAAACTCCTGCGGTTCCTGTGCCCC
Organism: Emberiza elegans; assembly: GCA_024865655.1. NCBI lineage: Eukaryota > Metazoa > Chordata > Aves > Passeriformes > Fringillidae > Emberiza > Emberiza elegans. Next base: position 3,438,639 of record JALJVW010003588.1, on the reverse strand, counting down.
TTCTCAGTCTAATGTGAGAGAATCAATAGTCACAGGAGCTAACCAATTTATGTGGCCAGCTGTGAATCCTCGCCTGCATTTTTCTGAGGTTTCCACAGGACCTTTGTATGCTCATTTAAATTAAATCTGTCCTGCATTCCCATCCTTTTTTTAAAATGAATTACAAAGTGACAGACTCAAGTTTCAGTTGGCTGCCTTCACAGATTCCCTGTGTCACTTTGGAGAAGCTTCATTTCTCTACTTATAAAATAAGGACATTATTTACTACTCCTCTTCTTTATCTGGTCTGTCTGTTTTTGAACAGAGGATTCACTTGGGGCCTTGAAAACACGTCATATTTAGGGGACCTAGTATCAGTCCAAGTGCTGTTACAATAGAAGAACAGTGCCTTTCCTAATGATTGTGTTTCATTTAATTTTGGGGAGTTGGTTGATATATTTCTGTTCAATTTCTGAACAGCTTTATTAAATTCTGCTTTACATATACCCACAATTTTTGTTTCATCCAGTTAGATGGATTCTGTTCTCTTCCAAGGATTATAAACATAACACCCTGGAGAAGCCTTTGTGTATATTTAATATTTTAGCCTCTGTGGATATAAACCAACTTTCTTGTCATTTGATTGAAGTGGAGACTAATTAAGTTAGTTATATAATTATTATTCTAAAGACTCTCCTCGTATGCCTCATCTGTCTTTATGTTGCTGAAAAAGACATTTTCTTGTCTACATTTTTTGCTGCCTGAGCAAATATAAATTTGCTCCTTGGGTCAGCTACTACTGAATACAATTTTTCTAAGTTAATGAGTGTAGCAAAAAGGAAAAGGAAGGAAAAAAATCCTACTTACATATAAACATATTTCCTAGCCCACTCAATAAACCATGTTGATTTTTCAGGGTCTCTTTCCTTAAGATCTATATAGATATACAACATTTGTGTTTGCCACTGCAAACTGTCCTGGGACAGAAATATTAATATCCATTCACTGTCTAGGGCTGGATTCTGCCGGTTTACTGATATTCCATCTGAGACTGAATTTTTTCTACCATCTGTAGATACCACTAAGGCATCTAGTCTAAACTAATAATTCAAAATAACCTCTTTAGACATTTAACCAAGGGAAAAGATGAATAATGATGCTTATATGTGTAAGGAAAAAAAATCAAAGAAACCCATAGACATGGACAGAGTCAAGGAAAATTAACCCACTTTCTTCCATGATTTAAATACCACTAATTTCTGGAGCTAGTATTAGCTCTTCCCTAGCTGTGAATGTAGATTCTTCAGCGTACACCAACACCACCTGCAACAGCTGCTGGCTGCTGTGGCATCCGAGGCCTCTTCCAAGGGCTCCTGTGGGACAATTCTGCTGCACAAGCTGCCAGGAGTGCCTGCTGCCCCTCCCCTGAGCTGGAATTAGTGGTGGTTTGCATGTTTTAGCTGAGTTGCTGTGCTGATTTAGCCCAGCTTGGTTTTTGGTGGTGGAAGGGACACAGAGGTGGCTTCTGTGAGAAGCTTCTGGAAGCTTCCACCATGTCTGGCACAGCCAATCCCTCATGTCTTGTCAAGATGGACCTGCTGCTGGCCAAAGCTAGGCCAATGAGAGATGGTGGTAATGTCTTTGTGATGACATAATTAAGAAGAAAATCACAACAAAGTGGGCATGCACAGCTTTTTTATGTCAGAGAAGAGGAGGAGGTGAGAACATGAGAGGGAAACAACATGGAGACACCAAGGTCAGTGGGGAAGGAGGGGCAGGAGGTGCTGCAGAGGCTAGAGCTGAGATTCCTCTGCAGGCCATGGTGAAGCAGCTGAGGCCCTGCATGGGGATCCACAGGGATACAGAGATCCACCCACAGCCCCTGGGGATCCTAGGGGATGCAGAGATCCACCCACAGCCCGTGGGGATCCACAGGGGAGGCAGAGATCCACCCACAGCCCCTGGGGATCCACAGGGGAGGCAGAGATCCACCCACAGCCCCTGGGGATCCACAGGGGAGGCAGAGATCCACCCACAGCCCCTGTGGGAGGTGCCCATGCTGGAGCAGGAGGAGGCCTGGAGGAGGCTGTGATCCAGTGGGAGACCCTTTGGAGAGAGAAGGCCTTGCTCCCAGGCTGGAGCAGCCTGTCCTTGGAGGACTGCACCCTGTGGAAAGAGAGACCCATGCCACAGCAGTTTGGGAGGGCTGTGTGCCCATGGGAGGGACTCACACTGCAGCAGGTGAGGTTTGATTGCTGATCATGACAGTGGACCCACACTGGAGAAGTGCACTGAGAAATGTCTCCTGTGGGAGGCACCCCACAGTCTCACAGGGAGAGGACTTCACTCATGGAGCAGTGGAAGAAAATCTTGGTGATGAACTGACCCCAAAACCCTCACGCCCTGTCTCCCTGCACTGTTGGTGGAAGGGAGGGAAGGGTTGGGGGAAAAAGGTGTTTTAAAGTCCTATTTTACTTCTCATTTTCCTCCTCTGACTCTGTTAGTTAAAAACTCTGTACCTTTAAGCTGAGCCTGTTTTGCCCTTGCAGTGTTTTCTCACAGTCCTTATCTCAACTCAGGAACCCTTCATTAATTTTTATTTCTCTCTTCTGCGCAGCTGTGGCAGGGGAGGGTGAGCAAGCAACTTTCATGTGCGCCTGGTATTGGGCCAGTGTCAAACCATGACAGGCACTCCGGTAAGAAGCTTTCACAAAAGGAAAGCAGACTGTACACCATTTAGGATGAATCAAATTGAGGAAAAAAAGGAGATCAACAAGGTCTTTGCAGAAACCATGAATACCCAGGAGTCCAAGCCAATATTTAATGCAAAAAAGGCTAAATTTTGGAACAGGGATCCAGAGTGGCTGTGGGAATTTCCCTCCTTGTTAACATGAAGACTTTATTTGACCAAGGCCTTGAGCAATCCATTTTGTTCAAACCTGCTCTGCACACTGACGATTGGACTGGATGACATATTTTAACACTTTCACAGCCAGGACAGCTGACCCCAACAGACCAAAGGGATTTTCCAGAGCACTCAGCCATAAAACTATGGAGAAGGTTGGTGGGGGCAATGCTGCTCAGAGACTTGGCACAGGCTGGTTGTTGATGAACAGTTGTTCACATATGCACCACTGTGTTTCTTGGGTTTTATTTATCTGTCTTTCCTATTTTCCTTTTCATTTATTAATAAAAACAGATAATTATAGCAAATGATAATGTTTATAGTCATTATTAAATTATTTCTTATCTTAACACACGAGTTTTCTCACAAATGCTCTTCCAATTCAATTTCCTCATCCCACTGGGGCGGGAGAATGAACAAGCAGCTGTGTGGTGCTTGGTTGACAGCTGGGGTTAAACCATCACACAGGCTCAGTTGGTTGCCTTTTTAAGAATTTGTCCTTGTTTTCTCACCCAAGACATTTCATAACCAAATTTTCCCTGCATGTGTCTTTGCAGATAACAAAGTAATCTCATTCCTGAATACCCCTGGAAACTAGATCTGATCTTTCATAGATGTGCATTCATGCTTGAAGGCTTTTCAAGAGATTGAACACAGGCTGGAATGATGAGAAATCAAGGGAATCCACTATTCTCCTGTCAGACTCCTGATAAAGGAAAAATTAAATCCCTAACTGTCCTGGTCTCATCTGGGACACAGTTAATTTTCTTCCTAGTAGCTGGTAGAGTGCTAAGGGTGCTCCTGTGCAGTACCAGCCCACCACCCAAATTCTGCTGCAGCTGGTGGGAATTGTACTGGGAGTGGATGTAAAAGCTTGAAGTGATCAAACAGAATGGTGATGAGAGCTCTAGAGACCCTTAGGGAAAGCATGTAAAGAACTGTAGATCACCCCAAATGATGCATGAAAAATATTTAATTAGTAATGGGCACTATTTAATGTAACACAGGGGAGGGCAGAATTCCTATGGTCATAACTTACTGAGTTCTAGCAGATTCTACTGCACCCTTCAAGAGACATCAGACACAACAATTTGTGACTGGGAAATGACAACTTAGCCTAGCTACCTCTAGTCACAGTCAGATATTATCTGTTATCATGTTTCATTAGGATATTTTCACATCACACACAGAAAACCAGAAATTTTTAGTAGATACCTTGTTGTTGTTGCTTTTCACATTATTGACTTTGGAAATTCAAAATTTGGTTGCTTCCTATAGCCTCTTCTCCTGTCCACTTGATTCTATCCAACTGCAAAAAAGATGGTGTCTGTTAACATTCAGAGTTAAACAATAAGACAGAGATTACTTTTATGATGTATTTTGTTTTTGCATAGACAGCAAGAGATGACAACTGCCACAATTAAGTAAAGGCTGCTGACAAATCATTAGTATATGATACATTGTGAAAATTCACACTGCAGCTCTCTTTAATTGCCAATGTATGTTTTTCTCTGTAAGAGATTCACTTAATTCAAAGAACAGAAATACTCTCTGACTCATTAACGTGGTTGCAATAAAAAGGCACATATGGGAACGCCCATTAAAGTTAATTATTACCTTAAAAATCAAAATGTTTGAGGAGGTAACTGCCACACTGCATATACATTGTGTGTCTTGGATAAACACCTTTTGAAATGGTTAAAGAAAAAATAGCTACCTGAATTTGTGTGAACACTAAGGAAAAAGATTTCATAAAACTTAATTAGAAAATGTTGCATAGAATCCCTACCTTATGAAATGCGTCCGACCTTTTTTATAACTGAGTGCATGTGGAATTCTTTGCAACAGGTTTAATCTCTCTGTGGATCCTGATGTTTTCACAGGGCATAAGTGGGCTACTATTTCAAGTGCAAATGTCTGTGTTTGAGAAGTAACTTTGATGGTTGCAGTTTAGATCCTATTAACAGCTTAGATTTTGGGTTCTCAATGTGCATCACATTTTTTGATTAAAAGATGTCAAGCCATCAAAATAAAAATGATAAAGGATCAGAAATTACTGTGCTTCATTTTAGGTAATATTTCCAAAGCAATAATAAAACACTTTACCAATCAACCAGTTAATGACCAATGTGAGTTGTTATAAGGCATTGGGTGAAGTTGACAGAGCCTAATTTATCTAGCTGGCCATTAACTCATCAATAAAAGGGTTACTAGTCAAGAGTGTAAAAATTGTTCATATAAATCTCAGTTATGTTACTATTAAAATACTAAATTAGTTTTCTAAAATAATTTACTTTATCATTATCACAGTGTAATACCAGTAATTTATCACCAACACTTTATTTCAGCCACAGGGGAGGGTGAGCAAGCAACTTTCATGTGCGCCTGGTATTGGGCCAGTGTCAAACCATGACAGGCACTCCGGTAAGAAGCTTTCACAAAAGGAAAGCAGACTGTACACCATTTAGGATGAATCAAATTGAGGAAAAAAAGGAGATCAACAAGGTCTTTGCAGAAACCATGAATACCCAGGAGTCCAAGCCAATATTTAATGCAAAAAAGGCTAAATTTTGGAACAGGGATCCAGAGTGGCTGTGGGAATTTCCCTCCTTGTTAACATGAAGACTTTATTTGACCAAGGCCTTGAGCAATCCATTTTGTTCAAACCTGCTCTGCACACTGACAATTGGACTGGATGACATATTTTAACACTTTCACAGCCAGGACAGCTGACCCCAACAGACCAAAGGGATTTTCCAGAGCACTCAGCCATAAAACTATGGAGAAGGTTGGTGGGGGCAGTGCTGCTCAGAGACTTGGCACAGGCTGGTTGTTGAATAGTTGTTCACATATGCACCACTGTGTTTCTTGGGTTTTATTTATCTGTCTTTCCTATTTTCCTTTTCATTTATTAATAAAAACAGATAATTATAGCAAATGATAATGTTTATAGTCATTATTAAATTATTTCTTATCTTAACACACGAGTTTTCTCACAAATGCTCTTCCAATTCAATTTCCTCATCCCACTGGGGCGGGAGAATGAACAAGCAGCTGTGTGGTGCTTGGTTGACAGCTGGGGTTAAACCATCACACAGGCTCAGTTGGTTGCCTTTTTTTAAGAATTTGTCCTTGTTTTCTCACTCCAAGACATTTCATAACCAAATTTTCCCTGCATGTGTCTTTGCAGATAACAAAGTAATCTCATTCCTGAATACCCCTGGAAACTAGATCTGATCTTTCATAGATGTGCATTCATGCTTGAAGGCTTTTCAAGAGATTGAACACAGGCTGGAATGATGAGAAATCAAGGGAATCCACTATTCTCCTGTCAGACTCCTGATAAAGGAAAAATTAAATCCCTAACTGTCCTGGTCTCATCTGGGACACAGTTAATTTTCTTCCTAGTAGCTGGTAGAGTGCTAAGGGTGCTCCCTGTGCAGTACCAGCCCACCACCCAAATTCTACTGCAGCTGGTGGGAATTGTACTGGGAGTGGATGTAGTAAAGCTTGAAGTGATCAAACAGAATGGTGATGAGAGCTCTAGAGACCCTTAGGGAAAGCATGTAAAGAACTGTAGATCACCCCAAATGATGCATGAAAAATATTTAATTAGTAATGGGCACTATTTAATGTAACACAGGGAGGGCAGAATTCCTATGGTCATAACTTACTGAGTTCTAGCAGATTCTACTGCACCCTTCAAGAGACATCAGGCACAACAATTTGTGACTGGGAAATGACAACTTAGCCTAGCTACCTCTAGTCACAGTCAGATATTATCTGTTATCATGTTTCATTAGGATATTTTCACATCACACACAGAAAAACAGAAATTTTTAGTAGATACCTTGTTGTTGTTGCTTTTCACATTATTGACTTTGGAAATTCAAAATTCTGGTTGCTTCCTATAGCCTCTTCTCCTGTCCACTTGATTCTATCCAACTGCAAAAAGAGATGGTGTCTGTTAACATTCAGAGTTAAACAATAAGACAGAGATTACTTTTATGATGTATTTTGTTTTTGCATAGACAGCAAGAGATGACAACTGCCACAATTAAGTAAAGGCTGCTGACAAATCATTAGTATATGATACATTGTGAAAATTCACACTGCAGCTCTCTTAATTGCCAATGTATGTTTTTCTCTGTAAGAGATTCACTTAATTCAAAGAACAGAAATACTCTCTGACTCATTAACGTGGTTGCAATAAAGGGCACATATGGGAACGCCCATTAAAGTTAATTATTACCTTAAAAATCAAAATGTTTGATGAGGTAACTGCCACACTGCATATACATTGTGTGTCTTGGATAAACACCTTTTGAAATGGTTAAAGAAAAAATAGCTACCTGAATTTGTGTGAACACTAAGGAAAAAGATTTCATAAAACTTAATTAGAAAATGTTGCATAGAATCCCTACCTTATGAAATGCGTCCGACCTTTTTTATAACTGAGTGCATGTGGAATTCTTTGCAACAGGTTTAATCTCTCTGTGGATCCTGATGTTTTCACAGGGCATAAGTGGGCTACTATTTCAAGTGCAAATGTCTGTGTTTGAGAAGTAACTTTGATGGTTGCAGTTTAGATCCTATTAACAGCTTAGATTTTGGGTTCTCAATGTGCATCACATTTTTTGATTAAAAGATGTCAAGCCATCAAAATAAAAATGATAAAGGATCAGAAATTACTGTGCTTCATTTTAGGTAATATTTCCAAAGCAATAATAAAACACTTTACCAATCAACCAGTTAATGACCAATGTGAGTTGTTATAAGGCATTGGGTGAAGTTGACAGAGCCTAATTTATCTAGCTGGCCATTAACTCATCAATAAAAGGGTTACTAGTCAAGAGTGTAAAAATTGTTCATATAAATCTCAGTTATGTTACTATTAAAATACTAAATTAGTTTTCTAAAATAATTTACTTTATCATTATCACAGTGTAATACCAGTAATTTATCACCAACACTTTATTTCAGCCACTATTGGCCCAATAAACAAAAAAAAAATTGTAACTGATTGCAACCTAAATCTGGAAGATAATTTTATAATGATCTGGGCTTTCCATATGCTCTACATATCTTTAAGCCTGAAAAAGTTCAGTACCCAGATGTTAATTTACTAGGATTCAGATGTCAGAAACAGAATACTTTATACTCCCCACCATTTTTAGGGAATAACTTAGCTATATTTAGCTGTGACAGCTATTCTCACTTGGTAAGCATGGATTTTGGGATGATGACCCAAAATCATGCAATTTGGAACAAGATTAATGTTTTCACAGAACCATAACAATAGTGCCATACAGAGGCAGCCACATCTGTCCAGTATGTTTCTTTGGTTTTGGCATTGATCTGAAACTCAAAACTAGATATTTGACTAAATATTGTCCTAGTTGAAACAAAAAATTACTCAGGAAACAGGACTATTCAGACAAAATCCAAGGAAATAAGACCAAATCAATGTAAGAGCTACTGCCTGCATCGCTCATGAAACTACAACAATGGAAATCCCATTCATCTGAAAATGAGTTCAGGCTGCACCTTTGCAAAGTGATGATAAATAGGTATTAGCATAAACCAATTGCCAGCAAAGGTGTTTTTTTTTTTTTTTCTCCATATCTTAGTGTGGAGGACATACACCTCTTCACTTAATATTCATTTTGTTCAGATGGGATTCTGAAAGAAATGGAATGAATTTTATATAATATTTATATAATGAATATGAATGAAGGCAAGAGGAAGGATAGGAGGAAGAAGATCATTTTAAATGTATACCAAAATGTAGCCAGTGTATCCATTTAAAATGGACTTAATGAGCACTCAAACACCGTGAAGACTTTAATTAAGAAACAAGCATTATTAAAAAAAAAATTAGCTAATTTCCTAATTAAATCAACATGCACCTGTAAATGGGTTACCAGTAATTTACTTGCCAGTGTCATTGTGTCTTTTAGGTGTAATGTATAGTTTTTAATAGGCAATTACTTGATTCTTCCTGACCCAGGCATGGTATTGAATGATTAATTCAGTAATGTTAGAAAAGTCATGCACACTGTCTTCTGATGAAAGGTAGTGACAAAAAGAGTAAATTAGGTAAGAATGTTTCAGAAGACATGAACATTTATGGATTAGAATAAATACACAGTAGTGTAAGTGGACATTTTAGATGCCAGAATACAGATGAAAATCTTTTAGATCCATTTTGACACTCATGTTACCTAATATTTCTCTGTATTTTTTTTTAAAGAATGCCTCAGGAAAAAAAATTCAGTAAGTTATTTTTCCAAAATAAATTTAATAAATAATTTATTTTCCAACAAAAGGGAAAAAAATGAAGGATCTAATTAACCCAGTTTGCTAAAGCAGCTCAACAGAAAAAGAAATGGAAACTAAATCTCTCAAGACACCTGCTCAATGCAACAGGCTACATTTTTACTGAAGATTTGCTCTACCCTTCGAAATACTTAAAAGAAAACTTGTCTTCATAGCAAATTTTGCCTTAAAAGAAATGTCCAAATAACAAACTTACATGGACCATTTACAATGTACAGTAGAGCACAGCTCAGTTGACTGGTGAGCAAGTCCTCTGTAAATGAGGTGTGCTGATAGAGAAAGATTCCAGATTGGACATGAAACACAAAACTTAGCACCACATGATTGCTCAGACTAGAACAAGCTGGAACTGTTCACAAAAAATGGCTTGTCCTAATTTTTTTAACAGTTGTATAATTTCTCCCATGACAATCCCTTCCTTTTGGAAGCATCACAACAGCACAGTGCTGAAAATTTATAATTCCTTTTTCTTTTGCTTCCCTCAAATATATAAAATTTTATCACATCCAGATTTTTTTTTTTTTACAATTGATAAGATAAATTAGCACAGATTCACTGAAAAATCTAGATTGCTCATGGCATGTTGGTTAGTTCTAGATAAGCTGAGTGTCACTACAGGGTACAGTTGATTCTATATTAGACAGATACCAGAAGAAAGTACTGTAAAATGCTTTGGTACCAAAATATTGTAGGAGTATTATCAAGAAATTTAAGTGGTCTGACTTTATTTCTTTTTATTCTTCTTTCCCTTATTTTTTTCATTGTTTAACAAGGTTCTCTTCTTTACCCTTCTGCAGACTGTTAATGTAGAAGTCTTCTCCTTAGCACTCATCACCTAAACGAGGCTTCACTGAGCATCCTGCCTCATTGACTTCTTTTTTCTCCTCATCTCTTTTTGAAACCTATTGACTGTTTCTTAATTCTTCTCTCCATAAGTTATTGCCTTTATGACTGAATGCCTTTATTCCCCATATAAAGTCTCCACACTACTGCTCTCTGTGATTTATGGTATATGTGGTCTTCTGTTGTTTAACTCCATAAACGACTTTGGAATAAAATTCCGTGAAAGTAGACATACTCCCACATGACTAATGAAGTCAGCTACACTGTTGACTCCTCATCATCTTGAAAATACATCTACATATGTTTGCTGGCACAGTCAGGTATAAAGTCTTTCAAATATTTCCATTTACCTTAGTGTCCCTGTTGCACTTCTACTGAAATCTCTGATTATTCTGAAAATCATCTAACACACCCCAAAGAGCTATTAGACTTTTCCAAACTACTGCAATACAAATAAGAACTAGGAAACTTAATTCTAATACTTCGACATGGAAGTTGGGGTTCTAGAAAATCCACAAACCTGTTTATCCTTCACTGTATAAAGTATATAGTAAACACAAAAAAGCTCCTAAAAATTTAGAAATAGAAAAGCTTGATTAGGGACTGTTCATAAATTCTAAGTGATTTTTTTTGTTTATATATTTTGATTCTGTAGAGTTCAAAGATTTCTCTCTCCTCACGTTGATACTGATGGAAAACAAGATTTTTCATTAACTTATTAAACAAGGGCGTAGAATAATCCTTTACTATTATCTTAATTATTAGTTATTCCTTCTTCTTCCTTGTACACACACTTCCACAATTTACACAGCTAAAAATAACAACAGCACACTGGTGGTTTATTTTCTGCATCTTCTAATGTACACCTGCTTGCTGCTCATCAGCTGTCATTTACTTAGCAAAAATATAATTATGATGCTCTAATTTATATGTCAAAAAGGTTCACAACTTCATTTGGAAAGAAGGGAGATGAGGGAAAGAAATGCAATATTTATATATCAGGGATCCACAACTTTCCAAAAGGCTAAAAACACATTAAGACAGAAACTGCAAAAATTAAGACAGTGTGGGCTAAAAATTGTGTCTACCTAGAGTTTTTCCAAGCAAAATCTACATTTATATTTAGGAGTCCCAAAAATCCAATCAATCATCTAGTGTTTATGAAAACATCTAGAAGGGTTAAGTAGCTAACTCTCCAAAAAATCAATGGAGTTTTGCTGCTGGCTTCAGTCACACCATCCACATGAAGTCCAAACTTCATTTTCAGGTAGCTCAGTAAACCAATTTTGCCTGTAGGGGTTCTGAAATAACTTGAAGGTTTTTTTTCCAGGGAAATAAGCCTTCTACAATCCTATTACCTGTGTGTGACTAGTTGCTTACATGCTCACCTAAGAAATTTCCTCAAATTATTTTTGGTGAGTGGAATTGCAAAGATAACATGCTCTCCACATTTGATGGAATGCCCTTGGGTAATAAGTGCAATACAAACTTGACCCTTTCAAGGATCCCAGGAAAGATCCTTGGAAAAATTATACTCTGACCCCAAAGCATCCTTCTTAGATCTTCATGATTTTAGTATCAGCTAAAAGGTGTCAGTGTGATGCTGGTTGAACTTGCCTTTGGTCTCCCTGCTTGTTGTCATATCCTAGAACCTGGTTGTCCTATTGATATATGACAGTGCTGGAGACTCAGAAGGAGCTGATTTGTCACACAGGCAAAACATTTACAGTTGAATATTGTTAAACATTTACAGTTTACATTTACAGTTTAACATCCAGCATGGGTCCTTTCCATCTTTGGGATCACACTTGTGCTGTAGAGTTTTTCCAGCACTGTCCGGGAGCACATGTGCAAGAATAGGATTCTAGAAACAAAGACAAGCCATTCCTTCCCAACAAATTTCTCAAATTCAACATCTAACTACAAGATCTAACTACACTTATGTAGTTTGGAAGTCTTTGAGGGTTAATTTTGGTTATTTTGGTTTTAACTATTACAGATCACAGGGTGTATGTTTTGTGAAGAATTTCTCTGGAGATTTAGAAATATTTCAGCACTCTGAGTATCACAAAACCTTTTCTTTCAGTGGATTTTGATTGTCACGATCAACAGAAGAGGAAATTAGAATTTGGGACAAGTATTTTAGATGCACCACTTGAAAAATCTGAAACACACCCATGTGTGCTAACTTGTAGTGACAAGGAATTAGAGCAGGTCTCTGGTAGGATGCCAACCCTGCCAGGAAGCTGACAATAGCAGGTTGTGAAAGGTGTGGGGTCCAGGGCTACATCAAATTCAGAAAAATGAGGGTTATGCTCCTGGAGACAGAGAATGGTCTTCAGCGGCACATAGAATTGTTGTGACTGTGACAGACCTGGGAGACATATTTGATTTGCAACACAAAACTAAGTTATTTTCTACCTTTCTGCTAAGGATTTTGCTGAAGAACTTGAAAAGTACTTTGGCCCTTGGCACTCCTTTGACTTCTCATTATCATCAGAAAATGAAGTAGCTTAAGAATAACTATTTATAGTACAGACATGCTCTAAGGGCCTGTGATGGTATTCCTTTCCCCAGCTTGTACAACAGAGCTTCTGTGGAACAAGAATTTTGACTAACTTGTCCTCAAGGCAGGATCATAGTGTGATTGGTCAGTTGGTTCAATTTAATTTTTTTAATAGGGCAGGAAAAAAGCTACCTGCTCTTAGAACATAGCATACTGTGTTATGCAGCACTAATCAGGACATTGGGTTTGAAATCATGGTTTGTAGAAGCAACTGATAAGTTTAAAGACCTTTATTGTCAGAGCTGTTCTCTCCTTTCTGTGCAGGACCACCAAAATCCCAGTATGCAAAATTTTCTGCTTTCATTGTCCACTTCAGACACCTATGCAAGATGCCAGCCCAGCAATCTCTACCAATTTTTTTTTTTTTTTTTGTTATGGCAAAGATCTCAGTTTATGACATAACAGATGTCCAGTTTAACCCTCCTTCTCTCTGCAAGGCCATTAGACCTTTTTTAACAAGAAAGATTTTATTCTGTAAAATACACACAAATCTGTGGCTAAAATATTTTATCATCTAATAAACCTCTACACTACCAATTTGGTCTTTAAAAATGAGAAAAGTAAACTCAACACTCAGAGGTGAAAGTTTCAATCAGAAAATGAAACTTTTTGAGAAAATTTTGCAAAAATACACATTGCATTGCAGGTGTGGAGGAAATGTTTGGCTGGTTTTAGTTGCATGCCAAAGAGACCACTCCCAAGGACTGTCCTGTGTCACTGCATGTCCCTTTCATCAGTGAGCTTCCCTTCTGTCTAAGACTTACCAAGAGCTTCCAATACAGTGGCCCAGAGGAATAATTTGACCTTTTTTTGTTTTGTTTGCTTGTTTGTTTGTTAACTGATCAGCTCTCACTATACAGCAAATACCAGTGCACATGTGTGTGCAAAGACAGTGTCCATTCTAATGGGGAGACTGCTAGAATAGATGGAAAGGGACTGTCACTTTGTGCTGGAGTCACAAGTACATGAAAATGTGCCCAACTGTGTAGCTTCTGATCAGGAGTGGTTGTGTTGTATGGCCAAAGCACATTTGATTTATAAAGGTGTTTGGATTCCTGGTACTCGCTGGTTGTCGCAGAAAATAAAGAGAACACTGCTATGAATCTGGCTTATAATATTTCACTCCCAACTGAACCCTTGTGAAAGCCCATGTCTCTACCACAATTAGCTGCTAAACTTTGAGCAGTCTGTAAAAAACCAGTGGATTTTGTGAATGATCCTTGTAATTATTATAGCATCTGGAAAAAACAAGGAAACTGAAGTCAATGTGTATATTCCCTGGGTAGTGATGGAATGAAACACCATCTTGCCCTATTAATAACCTGTCATTTTTTAATGAGGCCTGCTGATATCCAATAAATATCTAGGGCAAGGTAAAATATGAGTACAAGTTCAAATGAAGAAAAGATGCATTAACTCTGTAAATAGCTACATCCACAGTTAAATTTGAGCTGACAACAAGAAAATAAACCCCTTACAAATCTGTCATCTGTTCTAGCTGGAGGGGGACTTAGGTTCTCCTCAGTTCCTGTTGTGTAGAAGACAAATTGTACTGGGTTCCCATGACAAGGTCTTGGTGTGAGGGGAGACTACAGGGGTGGCTGCTATGAGAACTGCTGGAGGTTTTCCTGATATCTGATGGATCCAGTGCTCTCCAGCTCTGGGATGGATGCACTGCTGGCCAAGGCTGAACCCATCAAGGAGGGTGGTGCTGCCCAGCCAAGGTGCTGCTCATCAAGGCTGAGTCCTTATTAAGGTGCTGCTCATCAAGGCTGAGTCCTAATGAGCATTCCTGTGGTCTTTGTGCAGCCTGAGGAGATACGGAGAATGCTCCAAGACAAGTCAGTACTGCCCGTGAGGGTAACAGGTGTCATGACCCACTCCTGGAGGCAAGGGTAACTCAGGTTCTTGTTAATTATCCCTTGAGGCTGATTAGAGTGAAAAGGCACTGAATGATTGATGTTTGTAAATATATCTGTGTCCGTAGTGTTTATTTTTGAATTTGGTGTAATGGAAAGCAGGTGTGTAGCCATTTTGGTTATTATTATCTGTAGTAATATGACAATATGAAAGCATAAAATATCACTTAATAAAGGGGTATAGGGGAAAGAATGGAAGAAGGAGAAAGAATGGAAGAAGAGAAGCAGTATATGCAATCACCAACCATGGATTTAGAACAAGACTTGATTGTCACCTTTGGACAAAGTAATGATCAAACATTTTGATCCATTGAGAGTAGGGGTGGGAATCTCACAAAACACAAACTCCAGTGGATTAGTATAAGCTCAGACTCAGGTGGGAATGCCCAAGAACCTCCTCTGGTGAGGGGAGTAAAAAAAGTTGTCTTTTGATCATACACAGTACTGTGGTGGAAGCCTCAGAAATGAGTCTGGGGGTGTTTGTGAGGTCTTTGATGGTTTCAGCCAATATCAACCCAAATACAGACCAACAGAAATGCAGAAAAAAAAAGTAGAGTCCACATTATTTAGCCTATATTTTTACATTACTTAAGAGCTTTTAATTTCTATTTTGTATTTTAGATATGACTTATGAATTTTTATTAGAATTATTATAATTAGGAGATTAAATGACTGAATTTGAGACCACGGACCATAACTCAAAACTACCATATCTTGGAATGGTGCTGGTTCATGGAATTATAAAACTGTATGCCCCAAGCTTTTCTTCCGGTCCCAGATTTTTCCATATCTTTTGGGATAGTTTAAGAGGCATGGGAATAGCCATGTATTAAATGTTTTTTTCTTTGCATTTTATTCTTAACAAGGTTAAAAAGTTAACATACATATCCTATACTCCTGTGTAATTTCCCTATTCATTTAACTATCAAAGTGTTGTAATCTGCTACAATTTCCCTCCTCACTCCTTCCCCTCTTTTTCCTGCAGTTTGTCATGCAGTTCATTTCTCAGTTGTGAAACATGATGGACTGAAGCAATTTATGTGCAATATATATGCATTTTTCCTTAGTTGTGACCTCATTGAATACTCCTGATAAACAAATGAGAATAAGAAAGAAAGTTCCTTTGTGAAGTCAGGCATAACTCTGAAATCCCTTGAGCTATTAGAGTTCATCTGTTTTTATCCATATAGTACAAAATGAACAGAGATGCTTACAAAATTAAATGTCACAGGTTCAAACCTACTTAGATACAGTAAAATAGAAGCTCAGAGTTGAAGGAATTAAAGTTGCTGTAGTTCCTTGGTTTTAAAACAAAATGGATTCATCATCACATTTGCAACATGGCTGTAACCTTAAGTTGTATCTCCTTGTTCTTGAATAGGGTCCTCTTAAATGTGTGTCAGTCTGTGTTCTCATCACAGAAATGAAAGGCAAAGGGAAAAGCACCAGTGTATGTGGGGAGGAAACATGAATTCTGCTAGATCAAACTTGGTAAAAAACAAATAGGCAGGGACATTTAGGGTTAGGCCAAAATAATCTTCCTTCAAGTGGCTCAGAGGAAAAGCATTGTTACCAGGTGAACATGACAATTCCAGAGTGATCATGTATTTCCCTGGCATGGTCCTCACAGCACCTGAAATTCACTGATACAGAAGCTTCCCGCTGCAATGATGTGAAAGAGATTTTTGCTTTTTCATTTATTTATAGCTCTGTAAGCTATTGCTGTATAGTTATGTCATTTCTTAGCCAGCTTCAGTAATTTTTTAGGCAAACACATTCCTGTAATCTTATTCTAATCCTGCTTCTTCAGTGAAATAAGGCCTTGTCACATTCCCATGAATTTAGAATAAAAAATGTGGGGCTAGAAGCAAAGGGGGAGCCTTCAGTAGGGGGCTGAACCAAGAGGGGAATTACTTCATCAACTGTGTTTCTAATTTGGGATTCTTGTAAATTATGCCAATTTTCTACATTTATAAAATTGCTGAATTCTTATATCATATGTGCATTCCACCATCAGTGTACCTGGAGGACGTTCATCATCATGTCACAGTCATAATAAATGGTAAGCTCTTTTTTTACTTTTTTTCACTTTAATCTTATTTGGCTTGTCATTTTAAGGTGGATAAAGCATCAGCAGCACAAAATCCCACAGGCTGGAAGGGTCTGCAGAGGTCACCTGGACCAACCTGCTGCCAGGGGTGGGTACTATTACAAAGGACTGCTCAGGGCTATGTTTGGTCAAGTTTTGACCTCTTCCAAGACAGATTCTGTGAGTCCTTGTAAGCGTACAAGCACCCTCAGGCTAGTTGTTTTTTTAATTTACATCTAATTGAAATATTCTTTTTTTTCTTCTGAAAAGAGTCTGGCTCTTTATTATCTGCATTCCTGTATTACATAGCAAACTAAATATGAGTAACTGCCTAAAATAGTAGACTCTTTTTTTTATAAAATGCAAACATATGTCAAAAAAACCTAGATATATGCTTCTCAGAGCCTGGATTTTTAATTAATCCTAATTTTGGTGTAAATCAGGAAGACTTAATCTCATTTACTTTTAAATCTCTTAGACTTTAAAAGGCCTTAATATCTATTATGGTAAATCAAATAAAACTGAGGCCGTAGCTTCAAGTGGTTGATGACAGGCAATATCTAATTACTTTTGGAAGACATATGTAGGTCATTTTTTAAAAGATGGAAATAAACCAGCCTATGCTTATGTAAAGCTGTTTGGCCTTAATATCTAAAATATACCATGACTAATTCAGCAAGTCATTAACTTCTTCTCCACTGCTGGAACCAGAGAACTCACAACTCAGACTGGAAGATCTGACACCAAAAACATTTAAATTTATGGGCTGATGAATACAAAGAGTAATGGCTGTGGTTATCCAACAGACCTTTCACAAGTGAGTGATCTGTATTTACATTAGAACTCAGATGATTTGCAAATGCCAAGGTGCCACATTTTAATTTCATGATATACACATGTCAGGTGATTTTTTTATTCAATATATCGTATCTATAAGCCTTTGCACTGTATTTTATATAAAATAAGAAATGAGTAAAAAATTAAATCACAGTCACAAAACGATCAATGGACAATATAAGGAAAATAAGGTTATGTTTCTGTTATTATTGCTGTCAATGTCCATCTTTGTATTCTGGGAGGAGTCTGGCTTCTTAAAAGATGAAGGAAATTTTGAGGTATTTATCACAGTTATTTCCATTCTCAACTTTCATGGACCAAAATGTTAAGAAATTACAGAAACATTTTTGGTTAAAAAGTTAAATCCTAAAATGCTTTCCTCAAGGGGCCTCTGGCAGTTTTTCTAATGTAACTTCTGTCATTTTACCCATATCAAACTTTTACCCATATCAAACTTTCAAATCAAGTCAACAGAGTCTGTTTAGTTAATTTAAAAAAAAAAGTTTAAATATATATTAGGTCAGGAGGAAGAAAACCTTCTATTTTTGTTTTCCTACTACAAAATATTAACTTTTTAATAATGCATGAAGCATTAATCTACCTACAATAGACAAGGCATAACATGGCTAATGGACCAAAATTGACAGCTAGCTGACCAATATTTCTCAACTTATATTAAGAGGCAAATACATCTCAGGGGTTATTTTTCCTTCCAGAAGTTAATCTACAAGAAAGAAGTGAACAAAAGAAAACCCCAGCGAAAAGAAAAAAAAGAAAGAAAAAAGAAAAGAAAAGAAAAGAAAAAAAAAAAGAAAAGAAAAGAAAAGAAAAGAAAAGAAAAGAAAAGAAAAGAAAAGAAAAGAACCACCAAAGACATCCAAAAAGAAAGCTAGCAGTGTAGAAAGATTCAGATCTTTAAACATAATGGTATCCAGAAATGTAATTCTTTAAAACACCCATCTTTAGATAAATCTGATTTGACTGTGTTTCAAAGCTCTGAATTAACAACTTTTAAAAAGCTTTCAAATAGATGCGGAGATTTAAATGTAAGGTTCCCAATCAGCAGATTAAGAGAAGACTAAAAATACATGGAATTAATTTAATGAATGATAGCTAATAAACATTTTTCTACCAGAAAGAAGGCATAGCATCACTCTAGAAAAGTTCATGACTCTTGTTGCTAAGGGTGAAATTAGAAATATGAAACTAGTCTAAGAAACCCATCTAAATCATCTGAGAGAGAGCACAATGGAGCAACCCTTCTTCTAAAGAGCCTGGTATTAAAAGACATTTATTAATTGTTTTCAGAACAGAAGAGGTTAAGGCCTTTAAATAATTTTCTAATAAGTTAAAATTTTGTCTTTCCCTTGTAGAGTTCATTTACTCAACTTGAAAGCCTTTCTTTACATCACTAATATAAGTAATTTACATTCATCAAGTGTGTTGTATGTAGAGGAAAGATCCATTTTATTTTGAATAGAAAAGGTCACATGAAAAATCAAAACATACAGAATCCTAATGGACAGAAATGACAGCACTCTTATTCTTCTCCATGATGACATAATTTCATTTCAGGGGACAGAAGAGCTTCCTTTACTTTTTTTCCTTTTTTCCCAGATGAACATCTTTTGACAGAAAACCTACAATTAATACTATAGAAAAATGATACGTAATTAACTGCATCAAAGTGGTATGAGCTATATGAGCATTAACTTTGAGTGATGTGCAAGCCTTGCTCTGCTACTTCTATCATCTCAGTGATTTTATGATTCCTGTCAGCAATGGATGATAAAACAAAGAAGATAAAGAGAACTAGGCATATTTCTCCTTTGTTACAGCAGAGAAAGGGCTAGTTTAAAGAGACAGGCAATCTAATGGGTTTGAGAGACATGCTGAACCTAATTACAATGTTCTAATCAATCCTTATTCTTTTAAGTTTTTATTTTCTATAACCTCAGAAGCTTTCTGGGTACCTTCCAGCAACTCTTTCAGCGATGAATACCTCTAAAAAATGCCCAAACCCAAAAAAAACACTTAAAAATCCCAATAAACCAACAAAAACCTTCTGTGCTCTGTTGATGCATTAGTTTCAAACACCTATCATAGAAACTCTGCTATCACACAGAAGAGCTAAAAGATAGGAATAGGAATTAATCAGTTACAGAATCCAATTTCTCCTTAAAATGATCCTCATATCAGACGTAGTTCTTGGCCCCTAAATACCTAAAATGAGAAATACAGGGACATAAATGCTGAGCAACCTATCCTGCAAAGGAAAAGAAACAAGAATAAATACTGACTTGACTTTCTGTCCTTCTGTCAGATATCAGCAAAAAGAGAACTGCAGCTGCCAACACCAAGCAGGTGTTTTGTATCAGCTGTAAGCAGGATCACCAGAGTGAAGACTGTGGGAACATCAAGGCTTGAGCTGAAAGGATTCTAATCTGAAGTCATAATTCAGATTTTTGGTAAGAGAAGCAGGTAAGGTTATTGAAGAAACCTATTCAAATAGTAATGGTGCATCTTAAATTTCAGATCTAGTTACTTCATTCAATGAAAGGAGGGTATTTGTAGGGGTTATACATATAGATAATGTCTCCAGTCTTTCAAACCACCTTTTTTTTTCTTTTTTTTCTTTTTTTTTCTGTACTCAGAGTTATAGAACCTGAATAAGGTATTGCTAATAATTGGAATTAATAGGGGCTTTAATAAGACATCTTGTGCCGGGCTGATGCTGTGGCTGGATGCCAGGTTCCCACCCATGCTGCTCTGTCACTCCTTTCTTCAGCTGGACAGGGGAGAGAAAATATAATGGAGGGTTGAGATAAGAGCAGGGAGCCATCACTCACCAATTACTGTCACAGGCAAAACAGACTCAAACCAGATGAATTTACTTAAATATAACCAAATCAGTGTAGGTCAATGATAAATCTACCCAAGTCTTAAAACACCTTCCCCCCACATCCCTCCCTTTTCACAGGCTCAAATTCACTGTTGACTTCCCTCCCTCCTCCCCACCAGAGGCACAGTGGGGTGGGGAATGGGGCTGTGCTCAGCCCATCTACTTATCTTTGCTGTTCCTTCCCCATCACACTCTTCCTCCCAGCCCTCCCAAGGGCTCAGTCCTCCAGGCTCTTCCACAGTTGGTCCTGCATGTCTTGCTATACAAAAAAATCCTGCTGCTTTCAGTACAGGTACTTTCACAAAGCCTAATGGAAGGATTGTTCTTGTTTTATTACTAAAATATATGTGTGTATATTGAAAGATACTCTGTACTTAGCAGTTTTATCTCAGATTAGATTGGTGGAATCAAAATATTTGGGCTGGAACAGTGCAATTGGTATACACAATTATAGCTGTATAAGAAGAAAAAACTTTTCCATTGAACTAAGACTTAAATCCTACTCCACAGCTTTGAATTAATACATTTCCTCTCTTCAGTTCCTATATCTGTCAACATATTTTTTTCTCAATCTTAATTTCATCATATTATTTCTCTATTGGTGATTTGCCTTATTTATGCTGCATTTTTTCTAGTTCTTGCTAATACTGTCAATGGCTCCAAATTCAGTATAATTTGAAGGTTTTTGTTGAGCTATTTACCATCCTAGTACCTGTCCTCATTCTGATGATGATTCTTTAACTGTAAGCTTTATCTTTGTAACTCTGCCTGTCATGGTCATTGTGCACATGTGTTAGTATTAAGGACACTAGTTATTTTTTAATTAATTTTGACAGAGAGGATTTTTACTCTAAACCAGCCAAGCAGTTAATCTTGTGCAGTGTTGATCCATGACCCAAGGGAGACCTTCCCAATGAAAAGGAATTAAAGCTTTTGCACAAAGGACTGGTAAGTACAATTTGTACACCCCTGATCAGGAAAGACAGGAGCAGATCAGAGGAGTGAAAAGTCCACTCTGTTGGGGTAGACTAAAATAATGGGACTTTTTAAGGTAACAAAAAAAAAAAAAAATATGGGTAGTCAGGTTAAAGCTTGTATGTGAACTCAGCTTTATAATTTAAGACCAGTCTAAAAGAAAATATATTGGTGATAACAATGAATAAACATTTAAATACGTTATTTTATTACATGCAGAAACTGAAAAGTGAAATGCACCAAGACTTATCAGTTTAAGTTAAACTTCATGCTAGAGGCCCTAGTCAGTGTCATATATTTCCACATACTTAGGTTTAGCCTAGTACAAATTACTTTGTAATGCAGTTATTGAATTAAAGCAAACATGATTTTCCATAATTTGGGAGACTAAGTTATTGGAATGGCAATCACCATACTCTTTCTTTTCTCAGTTGTCTGTTGTCAGGCACCATCAGTTCTGGGGAAAAGTAGATATTTGGTCTGACATATAGAAACACTTTTGGTTGAATCCTTGTTTATCCTGAGAACAATTAGAATGATGCTTCTAATTTTTAATGTATGATCACAGAAGGGAGCTAAGATGTAGGAAGTGAATGTAGGACAGCACTATCTTGCAGAGCAGAACAAAATAAAATGTTGATATTGTCTCCTTTCTGCATCTGGATTCTCTAATAAATAACCCAGAGTGTCTTTTCTTTATTATGACTCACCATTTTCATCAAAAGGTAGAAATTTAATTTGCTTAGAAACGTCTGTTTTTAAACTGGGCTGCTATAAAATGCCCAGTTCAAGAGCTCTTGGAAAAAAAACCAATTAAACTTATCTAGCTGCAGTTCTATAAAAAACTCTCCTCCTCAGGATACCACACTAAGGAAGTTAATGTTGTTCACCAAAAATTATGTTTTCTGAGGTTGGAGGGATATTACCCAACTAATTCAATGAAAAGAACAGAGAAGACAAAACCAGAAATTATCTGAAAAAACTCATTTTAATACATGCATCAATCACAGACATATCTTATAGCTTGAAATCAGAAAATGCTGGGTTTGGGGTGATTAAACAAATGTCTACATTTCTCAAAGTGTTTCTGAAGAAGCACACATTTATTGCATTATTTTTCTGTTGGTCACATGCAAAAATAGCACCAAATAGCTGTAGCATATGGCCCCCAAAACTGGAGTTCCCTGCTGGTAAGTACAATAATTTATAAAATAGAGGTATCAAAAATAGGGTTTCTGGTTTCATTTTTAATCTGCTGCAAATGCAGTATTTAATGCAAATACAATATAAGGAAGTTGATTTACCCTTCTTCATTATTGCAATCATAATACAAAGGGAATGCAATATTTCCATGAATGTCTATTTGTTCAGGTTAGCAAAAAAAAAGGTCGATAATTATTTGAACATGGTAATAAAATGAAAAATGGAAGTGTTTTGTAATGGATTATTACATTTTATGACCATACATTTATTTTACATAATTCAAACTGTTTCATCCCTACTGTGTGTAAGGAAAAAAAACTGTAATATGTAGGTATTAATTTTAAAATGGAGTCAGGTACAGATGATCAGCTTAATGAAACAACAAAGAAATTTGAATTTTCCTGGTTTTAACAGGTTTGTAGTTAGGACAGACTGAGTGGACAATTCAATGCAAGCAATACTTGCAGGTGGGTTTTGGCTAAAAGAAAAAAGAGTTATTTTTTCACAGTCTCAGATTCAAACTGATCCTGAATTTCAGTCTCCCTTACTGTAGCTTATCACTAAAAGCAGAGAGCATTGATTCAACATTAGTGTGAAACATTCTATACCAGTAAACCTGATCAAATTGCAGCCTTATACAGAGATTGCTTCTGCCCAGTTTATCAGGCAAAGACAAATTGTCTCAAGGACAGAAGACTAAGGGCAGAAGAAATTGGTGGTTTGATACAGCTTTGAGCCAGACCAGCCCATTCACAGCTTTCCTGAGATTTTTGAGTAACAGGTTCGAGCTCTCTCAGCCCCTTCCCTCCAACACAGGGACACCAATTTCTCCCTTCATTGTGCACAAAGCTGGGAGGCTCCAACAGCAGCTGGGGACTTGTGGCAATAATGGATCTGAAATCCCATAATGAGATGCAACCCCCTGATACAGGGACAGGGAACCATAGGATACACCATGAGTCAGAAGGGTCATCACTCCCAACTCCTGGCCCTGCACAGGACAGCACTAATAGCCCTACCATGTGCTGAGAGTTGTCCTAAATCTTTATTTAGTCTGTCAGTCTTGGGCTGTGACACCTTCCCTGGGGAACAGAACCCTAGGATATGTAAATACAGACTCTGACCTCTCCAAAGGAGTGAGTGGAAAAAACCAGAAAACCTGTGTGTCAACTCTGACTAGTAAATAGTTGTTTGAATGGAATAAGGACTCAGCTCAGGTTTAATCAGTGTTGTTGGTCGATTTGGTTTCTTCCTAGGCATTTAGGGAAAAATAAATTAAGGAGAACTGGAAAAATCTAGAATTGTAGTGTCACTTTTGTTCTAAAAGTATTTGACACGTTTATTAATTTTCATATTTTCAAGTAGCAGGTAAAATAAATAAAGCCAGGTAAAATAATTCAAGGCCAGGTTGGATAGGACATTGAGCAACCTGCTCCAGTGGAAGGTGTCCCTGCCCATGGCAAGGCATTGGAATGAGATGGTTTTTAATGCTCCTTCCAACCCAAACCATTACCAGATTCTAAGATTCTATAATTTGTCATTTCTCTAAGCATTATGGAGTTATAGTATTTAATTTTTTCCAGTACCCTTCTCGTTCTTCTCGTATTTTATTATCTCCATTAGACTAAATGCTCGTGGATATCTTTCAGTAGGAAAAGTCTGCTTTGTGCCTTGTGCTTTGGTTATAGGAACAATAACAATATGGTTATCACAATAACATGGTTGTTGTGCACAGTTGATGTTTATCCTGTTCCTGTGTCCACTGGCAGAGAGGAGGGGTCAGGAAATAGGGCTTTGGTTTTACCCTGTGCTGGAATTCTCAGGAGCCAGCTTTATGCTATGAAAATAGTAATGCGATCAGACACAATAAAATAACAAATTGGCCTCAACAGGTAAGACATTGGTGGAATGTTACCATCAAAACTGAGAATCCAGAAGTTGTTTTCCTTAATAACTTAATCCCAGAAGCCATCATGGTGATACCACAAGATTTATTTGGCTAGGATAAAAAGAGATGAATTACAAAATGGAGTTAATTTGTTTCCTAGAATCATAAACTATCTTCAGTTGGACCAGATACAGAAGGATCCCCAAGATTAACCCCCTCCCATTATATTAACCCTACCTCTATTATCCTTACCACCACCCCTTACAGAGAACTGACACATTTCTTGGCATTCCTTGGAACAAGAAGTTACCTGACTTTAATTATTCCTACAGTCTTTTTCTCTTCATTCTTTTTCCACAAGTGTGAAAGAACAGCTGCTACCTGATAGAATTATTTTAATTGTTTGCATGCCATAAAAATGTTAAAAGCAATTTTAATTTTAACAGTAAATAGGTTTTATTGCCAAGTTATGCTTTTGCTTATAGCTATAGGATGGCAACGGGTGGTTAAAAGAATATTTGATTCTGTACTATTTCTCCTGTATCCACTGTATAATCAATGAAGCAATACTATTTTGCCCTCAGGAATAAAAAAAAAAAAATCTAGCAAATCTAATGGAAGCAATTAAAATATATGAATAATACTGACACCTCTTTATTATCTTTCAGGTGCACTCAGAATTATCCAACACATTAAGTGGTAATGATGCAGGTAGAGTTATTTTCCAGTTGACATGATTAGTTCTGTGGCCCAGACACATTTATCTTGTGCTTTGAAGCCCTTCACACTAAGTTATTGGATTTGGGAAATAAAGTAAATAGATATATGAAATTACCTCATCCCTAACATTGAAAGACATGGATAAGAATGGCATTTCCATGGTCTACAACACTTCTCAAAATTATATGAGTTATTCTTGATTTTCTGCTGTGTTCTGTAGACTAAGGAATTTCAGGGAAGGATGGTGTAAAGAGCAGACATGTAGGGCTACATACACGAAAGTGTTTCAGCTTGTTGTCTGACCTTTGTGTGATGCAGTTTTCTTCATGTTTACATCCTCAAAATGTCCTTGTGCTCACAAGATATTCACTGTATGTTGAAGGAAGATCGTTGTTCCTTAGTGTTCCCTGAATTTTGTGATGCTGGTGTCTTCACCTGAGCTTGTGTTTTCCACTGTACAGTAAGTTCCTATTTGTCAGGAATCTTGTTGTCTGACCTTTGTGTGATGCAGTTTTCTTCATGTTTACATCCTCAAAATGTCCTTGTGCTCACAAGATATTCACTGTATGTTGAAGGAAGATTGTTGTTCCTTAGTGTTCCCTGAATTTTGTGATGCTGGTGTCTTCACCTGAGCTTGTGTTTTCCAGCTTCTGTGGTTTTTCTGTTCTCTGGAGAAGGACTGTACAGTAAGGCCTTCCTATAAATTTAGATGCTGTCAGGAATCTTGACATCTGGACAAGCCCTGAAAAACCACATACGTATCCATGGTGTGTGAGCAAAAATCCTAAATTGCTTGAGCACAATATCTTGAGACCAGCATTCACTGAAACACAGAGGAGTATGATGTGTTGCAAGTCACAATATTATGAACAATATTAATAATAAACTGTGAATTTGAATAGAAATTAAAGGTGAGCATGAAAGAGCGTAATAGACTTGACTGAAGATGGCCTTGACATTCCTTTGTTCTTTATAACTCTTAAATACTAGCTCTTTAAAGGTCCTGTGTGGAGTCTAGAGTAATCACAGAATCATTCAGGTTGAAAAGACCTCTGAGATGTGGCCAAAGTGTAGGACCTGGTACTTGGTCTTGCAGAACACCAATTTGATTGATTTACTACAGCTGTGGGCTTCAGCAGGTTTCAAAACTAAGGAAATATTTCAAGCATTCAGGATAAAAAAAGTTTGTCCCACTAAATAAAAATTAAGCAGTAAAGATAGGGCTTTAACTCTATATCCAAGTTTATACTGCAGCAGTAGCAAAGTGAGAGACTCTGAAAAACACCAAATTAATGAGACAAGACAGAGACATGGATGGGATGCATACTGAGAGAGAGTAGATTTAGATTTGATATTGGAGGAAGTTCTTGGTTCTGAGGGTGGTGAGGTCCTGGCACAGGGTGCCCAGAGAAGCTGTGGCTGCCCCATTCCTGAAAATGTTCAAAACTAGGTTGGACAGAGCTTGGAGCAGTGATGGATAGTGGAAGGTGTCCTTGCCCATGGCAGGGGTGGAAAAAGATGATCATGAAGGTTGCTTCAACCTAAGCCATTCTCTGACTCTATGACTCTGTGCTTCTATGCTTCTATGACTAATTATTAATGATGGAAAAAAAAAAAAAAAGCTGGTGTTATTACTAAAGGAAACAAATTGATGGTTTTCAAGATTCCTTTTGTGATGACACTTAGTGTCTGCACTATTTTCTGCACACATTATGTACTTGCCCTGGTGAGAAATGGTGTCTCCTTTCCAAAAGATGACTGGATTTCTCTAATACATATTGTGATTCTGTATGCTGGGAGTCACTGAGGGCCCCCACCTGTTAAAGGCAGGACTGGGGTAACAGCACATCTTCATCTCGTTTAAGTGTTGTGCTGTGCATTGTGGACATGACAGCTTTTATACACCAGATAACTGCCTGTATTTCTAAGCATGCACCAACTATCCTCGTGTAATTTATCTTATTCACCTCATTATTATTATTTCTGGCACCTGAATAAAAGGTGTTTTTATTGCTCTCAAATATTTACTTTCTTAGCTTGATTGGCCTATAAGCTCAACAGTTTACTCTTTGATCATGTTGAAACTCTGGCCCTCCTTCGTGCCTCCCATGTGATCAAGCAATCAATAAGGAAGTGTAGGGTTTTGCTTATTTATTTTAGTGCCTAAGTACTGCATTACATGGCAACTGTCACCCAGCAATTGGAGTTGAACAAAGGAACAATACATTTCCTATTTTAAAAAAGTTAAAAAGAAAACTTGCTCCAAGTGGTGTCATCAAGATACTTGATTTATGAAAAGGATGATAATGTTGGTTTAACAATATGACACAGAGGAAGTGGTTTATTTAGTCCATAAAATAAATATTGTTTAAATCAGTATGACCAGTTGAAGCTGCAGAGATGAAAAATTCAAAATTTTTCAGACAGCTGAGAGAATGGATAAAGATGCCACTGCTTGGAAAATAGGACATTGACTATAACTGTTGGAAACTTGGAAATTAAACAAAGAGTGTCTAAGAACAGAAGAGATTTAAAAAATGAAATAAATGTAATTTTTAAATTAAGAGGAATAATAGTCAAAAACTACCAGCTTGTTGCCTTTTGAATGCAGTTCTGAGAGTTTTGGGCTCAGAAATGTTCGGGCTTTTCCCAAGCTGTACCTTCAGCAAAAGCACATTTTCCTTTTTGAACTTTTTTTTTTAAGGAAAAAAAACAATTTGAATTCAATAAGTGACTTATATAAAGTCTCAGGAGGTACAAAGGAAACTGGGGTGTTTTTGGGGAACGTATGGAAAATACAGTACAATTATCTACAGTGCTCACTGGAGACAGAACCTGTCTCACTCTAGTCCCTGATCATGTTTGGGATTCTCCAGAAGAGTGGTAATTGAAACAGGCCAAAGTTGTGCAAGGTAATGTGTTAATTGTTATCTGATGTGCATGGCTAAAGTTAGTGCTCAAGCCATTGTCCAGCTCTTCCACCTTCTTCTTTGACCTAATTGAGAGCTCTGAATACTCTCTGGAGCAAATGCAAAAATAAAACAGGCCCCCAAGCGAACGAACAAAACAAACAAGCAAAAAACCCAAACCAAACCCTTAGGTGTTTTAAGTTCTGAGGTTCCAGTTGAGCAGAATATTCTTTTTTTATTATTTTTTCTTTTATTTTTTTTACCTTAGTAGTTTCTGAATAGGAAATGTGAGAGTTGAAAATGAGGATGTCTGATCACTCAGGATCCTTCAAGCTGCATTCAGGTTCCTACCACTTATGTGGATGTTTTGTTCCATTTTTCAATTCACAAACCATTCTGAACCTTCTCAACTATCACTGGAGCTGTCCAGTCAAACATCTTAGGCAGGATTTATGCAAGGTGTCAATTTTTGTGCGGTTGTTATTGCTGGCAAATAAAAATGAGATTCCTTGTAATTGAAAAGGATGGCTAGGATTTTAAAAAAGCAAGTAAATGTCAGAAAGCTGCTTCTTTTCCTTTTCAGATGTTGTGTTTTTGCTGACATTTAAGCCCTATGGTTTGCTGTAAGAGGATTCAGTTGACTGAGCATAAACCTCTGTGTTGTATATGTTTATGTTTGAGCTAGTCACCTTAGCTAATTACAGATGAAGGTGAGAAATAAGGGGCTCTAGAAGTCAGTCAGTGTTTCACCCAAACAAAGCTTATCCCTTGTTTTTTCTCTTTCCATTTTCCTGTATCTTTATTCCTCTTAGCTCAAAGTCAGTGTTACACTTCACATGGCTGATAGAAAAAGATCTTATTTCCCAAGGGAAGAGGAGGAAAAGAATGGAGAAAAATAAACACATACAGGGGGATGAGAAGTGGAGAGAGAACATTTTCTAGCAGCTTCTTATGTTTTCCTCCCTTTGCTGGGCTTGAAAATCTACTCTCTTCAAATTATTGTCAGTCAAAGGGACAGCTTCCATCTGAAGAATTACTGTCTCATTTCATAGTAATTTTTAGAAAGCTGTAAAATTCTGTGGAGTCTCACTTTACCATCATTCTGTCTCCTCTCTTTATACCTGATCTTTGTTCCTGTGTGTTTATTACACGTGAGTGCATTGTGGTTCACCTGTCAGTTTACAAAAGCTGCAGAAACTCCAGACGCCAGAGAACCCTTTTATTCCAAAGGCTGAACAAAGACAACAAACACAATCCCATTTCTCCCTGACAATGCTGTTGTGACAAATTTCAGGAGAGGTTTCTTCAGTTGCCTAGAGAACTGGATTTACTGGTTCCTGACTATGGTGTAGGTTTGAGAAATTCCTTACTTAACAGTATCTGTCATAAGTTGTTACTTCCTTCTCCAAAGTTAACAGCAAGCTGGGGTTCTGCAAAAGGACTGAGGACTCAAGAGAGCCAAGCTTCATTTCTGTATGTGACTTTCCACAAATATGGAATGACTTTGAGAACAGGGAGAGCATTCTTGGGTTTATGACAGAGCAGGTACTTGCAGAGCGTGGTGAGAGAGTGCTCTCAGAGCTATGCAAGCATGGGAACCCTCCTCTTAGCTTCCAAAAGGGAAAGAGCTGGAGAGATCTCTATTTTTCCATTGTTGTTTCCAAGTCCTTGCAACATAGCTGTAATGTTTTATTAAATGGCTGCACAAATTCGGCACACTTATAGGATCCTGCAGGATCTGTTTAGTACTGTGTTGAATGCAATTTTTCCCTCCAGATAAATTTAGGATTTTCATTCAGCTCACTTTTCTTTCCAAGCCTTCTGAGAGTTCTCAGCAAGTAAAACCTGAACTCTTCCAAGAGTTCAGGGGCCAACTCTTCCAATTTCTAAAATTTCCATTGTGTCATGCAAATGGACAAATCTGAAACTAAACTCAACTAAAACTGATTGATCTTTGTATGCCACCACCTTCAAGGTTTTATTGATTTTTTTTTCATTTAATTTCATTATTTTTCTCTTGTTTTTTATGATATAATAGTATATTGCTTAGGAATTGTATCTTGTTTTTACATGGTGTTAAAATATAAAATGAAATGCCAAGTTATCTGTTGGTAGAAGAAAATAACTCAAATAAATTGTGACAATAGATAAAAAAAGAAAATAAATATTCATGAACATTTTAAATTTTGAATTTACAAGAAATAAATATAGTAAATTGCTTTGGGGAAAATATGCAAATACTAAGGAAACAATTATTAATGCTCTGATTATATATCCCCATTTTTGTGATTCATTGTTTAAAAAGTTGCACTGAGCTTCTATAATAAAATCCCACATTTTAGAGTATCTGGATTTTGTTTCTTTTGAGGAAAAAACCCAACTCATATTAGCAATTATGGAGAAATGTGGAAGCACACATATCTGCTTAAAATCACATTGGGAAATAAACTTGATGGTTATTTCTGACCCATCTGTTTCCCATAATTGTATAATAATATATGAATTTTGGGCCAGCAAGAATTCCCCTGGGAGCACTTGGTCTGCCTCAAATGACCAGGCACAGCCCACGCTCACCCTGCAGCACAGTTTGATGGGGCACACGTGCTGTCCTTCTCACTGAGGCAAAACTGGGCTGCCCACTCCTTTGGGCTGAAGGAGAAAAAAGTCTGAAAGCTGCAGGTGTGATAAGGCAGGAGCTCCAAGGCAACAGAGCTCTTGTGCCACATGAAAGAGCAGGATGAAGCCCAGGCTCTAATTAAGAGTGGCATTGCTCCTCACTGTCTAGACAGTCAGTTTCATTTATAAGCAGAAGCTGATGCACAAATAATTTCTTTATTTTGTCCTAGAAATCTGTTTGCATGTGTTTTTGTGACATAATACTGAATGCATACAAATAAACCAGATCAGTAGGGCGTGTAGTCTAGAGAAGACGTGGCAAATAAATATGAAAACACATCTGTGTACCTCTGAAAGAGAGAGAAAAATACTTTTCATAGTTAGGTGAGTTCTTAGAGCAAGTGTTGCCCCAAGAGGTTGTGACCTCTGCATCCCTGGAATTTTTCAAGGCGAGGTTGGAGGGGGCTCTCAGTGCTGACCTTGTGGCTGCTACCCTACCCATGTCAGAGGGGTTGAAACTAGATGGTCCTTACATCTCTTCTCACACAAACCATTCTGTGATTCTGTCTTGTGAAATGAAAGAAGAAAGGAATTATGGTGTTTCTCATAAATATGGAATTGTCTCTGATTAATTATATCGAGCAGGGAGGACTGCAAGAGGCATGTTTATGGCACTGCTTCATGCTTATATTCATGCATGCTGTTTTAAAGAAATATTGCAAGCCTATTTTTTCTCTACTTGTCTGTAGCATCTGAGAAATACACTTAAAGGTGTCAGGGGATGTGCGCAATCAAAGGCAAAGCTGTTAGAAGAGAATGAATTTCCAAACACTGTTCCACAGCTTGCTATCTGCCTAGTGATCAGCTCCCTACTGTCAGCTTCATTGCAGAAGCAGCTTTTCACCTGGTCAAGGGTGGAAGTTTTGGTGCCTTCCACGTACTCCTATTTCTGAAAAAAAAATAGTACAGGCCTCTATGCTTTCAAAAGCAGACTTGAAGAAATGCATTTTTAGAGGTAGTTGGTATTTTAAGTTTGAATAATGTTTGGAGTGATTTAACTTTTAAAAACAATATAGAGGTTTCTTGAAGACATTTTTCAAGATTTCTGATAACCTGTGAAGTTTGGTGCTACAAAATGAACACACCATTTGATTTTGGGCAAGAAATTTTTCATTTAAGAGGAATTTAGGGGAAAAATTTGCTTAGTTATCATGGAATTGCAAAATTACAAACTGGTTTATCTTGAAAGGGACCTTAAAGATTATCTAGTTCCAACCTTTCTGCCAGGGGCAGGCACACATTTGATTATAACATGTAGGCAAAATAATTTGAGAAACAAAAAATCACTCCCAGTGCATATATATGTCACAATTTGATATTGTTTAGTAGCTGTGCAATTGTGCCAGTCTTTTTTAAGACTTAAGGGCAGAATGAAATCAAATTCTCTGCAGTTTTTTCTCTCCCTAAATCCTTGCATGTGATTTACCTGAATAATCCATGCCTAAAGACTATCTCAAAAAACCCCAAAGCATAGTTATTTCATATGCAATATGTTTTGGTTGTTGTTTTTTTTCTTTGATTTTGAGTCCTTTCATGATGTTCAGCCAGTCCTTCCGTAATGGCATGGGATGGAAATTCATCTGCACATGGAGTTGAGAGGCACCTGCCAAAAGCAAAGTGTTTGACTTCAGCAGATAGCAGTCACTAAACACAAAGTGAGCTCCCTGTAGATGCTACACTCATTTCATAATGCAGGGATTTGATGGAGCATATTTTAAAAGCAGTCTCTTTTTCATACAGTGAAAGTCTAATGTGAGTTGTCACATTATATCCAGAAATCTACATTATTTACAAATGCATTTTATCGTGGAAATGAAAATGTCTTGGGTTTTTTTTTTTGTTTTTTGGTTTTTTGGGGTTTTTTTTGTTTGGTTGGTTGGCTTTTTGCTTTTTTTTTTTTTTTTTTTTTTTTATGTTTTAGGTGAGCAGCTTTGCTTTCCCTTATAATGAATGATGTCTTGGAGAACCCATGCTAAGTTGATGTGGTGATTGATGGCCAAGTCATATAATACAGCCAGAATGAAATGAAATTTCATCAATTCCTCTATCCTCATGAAAAACCATACTTTGAGAGTTTGTCGTGAGAGCTCACACTTAATTTATTGTAACATTTATATTATAATGCTGAAGTGGTTGTTTTTATAAATGCCATTTTCATCTACAAAAGATGATCATCACAACTTTTTTTACCATTAGAAGTTGAGTCCATTAGAAATTGAGACCACCAAGTTTAAGTGATAATATTTATTTAATGGTAGAAAATTTCTTGTAATAACCCATAGAAATTGTTTCACTGTGAGAAATGGCTGGTGAGAAGGCACTTGTGAAAGTGCATGCAAACTATACCAGTAAGCATGAAGATGTTTTTAAAAATCTCATTCTGCTGTGCTGAAACCTATCAGAAACTTCAAAGATGTATTAAAGCAGGACTGTGCTCACATCTTTGGTCTCAGGCCAGAAAGAAGAGGAAGTGCCAAGTACATGTTAGGTTTGCTGTGGAGCCAGCTGGACCTTCTGTTTGCCCACCAGACAATTAAAATGCAGCAAACAGAGAGTGAAGATTCATGCTGAAGGTGCAGGTGTTGCACAGACACTCATAAGAAGTCTTTTATCAAAAAAATTAATTTATTGGGATCTTAGCACAGAGCAGTGTTGACTGGAGCTATCCAGTCTTTCCAATGGGTTGGCCAATCCCTGTCCAGACAGCAGCAGCAGCATTTTTATCTAGATCACATGTGACAACACAGAGTTTTTCCTAATTCACATTTGTTCAACTAGACGTCTCCCAGTTATGCTGTTTACAAGCACTTTAATTCTGGATTTTGTGCTTTGAGAAGAATCACAGGATGGCAGAATAGTTTGGGTTGGAAGGGACCTAAAGTTCATCCAGTCCCACCCCCTGCAGGTGACTCCTGCACCCCTCCCACTGTCCCAGGTGGCTCCAAGCCCCATCCAGCCTGGCCTTGGACACTGCCAGGGATCCAGGGGCAGCCACAGCTGCTCTGGGCACCCTGGGCCAGGGCCTCACTTCTCTCACAAAGTGAGAAACCACGAGGAAGGTGCTACCTGGGACCTGTTACAACATCTTAGAAGGTGTATGAAGCAGTGTCTTCCCTTTCTGGTGTTCCCATACTGATGTTCAAAGATCATAGAGTTGGAGCAAATCTATCAGAATCCACAAAAGAACAGTTTCTATTATCTGAGCTACAGAAGGAACAGCAGTTACTGCTATTCATATAAAAACATGGAGATTTTTAGCTAACTTCAGGATTTTCAGATCAGGTCTGACTGAGTTGTTTCTGTTCTGTAAATCTCACTCAAGAGATGTTTTAAGCTCTCTGAGCTCTACAATTACTTTTTGGAGTACTGAAGAGGTCAAAAGGGATAGAAGAGATTAAGATTCTCCCCTTATAATGAAAGACATTCACACAAGAATATTTTTATAAATCATTTCAATCTTTGCAAACAGACAGCAAGGACCTACTTAAAGTATTTTCACACTGAACTGAGTTCTGGGCAATGTAAGCCAAACACTGCTGAATGTTTTTATCTTCTCAAAATGTAAATTCAGAGTAGGTTCTGTACAAGCATGGAAGTATACTAAATTACTTTGATTCCTCTAGAAAAATACAAGGAAGTGAATTTATACATTTAAATGCATTTGAAGGTTTTAATGTACTGCAATTTTTGCCCTTGGTTGAAGTGGTTGCAAAAAATTATGGTGCTTCAGACAATTTCTTTTACCCTAGTTAGAAGTTGTAATATCTGATATTTCAGAACATTTTCAGTTGCTGGAGTGAATCTTATATTGGTTTAACTATGTTATTTAATAAAATTAAAATTTTATAATGATAACATTTTAAATAAAATTAAATGACACAGATATGTCAGTTGCATAATCCAAATTTGTTTATGTATTTTTCTATTTCATTTTAATTCCAGTAATTCTCTTGGCTGCTTTACTTTATTTTTAAGAAATATACTTAACAATATGAGCTAACCCAACAAATTTGCATAAACAATTCTATTTACTTAACAGCGCTGAATTAAAAATTCTATATGATCAGCTGGGATCAAAACAAAGGAGACTTTCAAGCACTTGAGACTTTTTTTAATTTAAGTAAGATTTGACCCTGTCCAGAACTTCCATTGGGGAATTTCTTAATATCACTGGTTCCCATTTACATCACTGATTCTGCTGCTGAATAATATAAAATGCAAAAAGAGATTTAGGAGAGAAATCTGAACACTAGATTACTTTTCTTGCCATGAGAGCCTTAAGATGAAATTATCTCTGGTCTCTGCAGTTATTAGTTCCTCCTGTGCACTGGCAGTTTACAAAGTAAGGTTTATGAAAAAAGAATCTTCAAAGTAACATTTCCCCTACGACTAGCAAATAGTCTGTGGAGAGGAGAGAAAAGCTGAACCTATACCCATGCATTCTGAATGCTTTATCTAACAAAACAAACAAACAAAATGCAAAACAAAATAGAACTGGAACCAAATGAAAACAAAAACCAAACAAAAAACCCCAAGAAAAACTAACAGAAACCAAACTAAATTAAAACAAAAACAAACAAACAAACAAACAAACAAAAAAACCAACAAAAAAACAACAAACAAACAAAAATCCCCCAAAAGCAAACAAAAAACTGAAACAAATGAAAAATGTGATGGGAAAACACCGTTGTCCTTGACCTTTGAATAACAGTTCTTCTCAATGGTGTAAGAGCAAAAATGTACATGCCTGTTTTAACTTTTGAAATTTTTTTTTAATGGAATGAGCTGTTTTTTCTGTTGTTGCAGAAGGAAAATCATCTCAGATTCAGTTCATCTTCACTTGTCCCTGTTTCCTGGGTGAGCATCCTGAAGCAGTGGAGTGGGAACTGGTCCAGAATGATGTGGGTACTGCTGAGACATCAGATATGAACATGAACATCAGACCCCACAGGGACCTTCCACAGAGGATTTCAGGCTCCCCTCTGGGAATAAGGGAGCTGTGACTGTCTGTCTTTAGATGAAGTGTCAAAAATTTGCCCTATTTTTTAACAGGTCTCTGGAGTTCCTGCTGTATCACGTGAGAAATTTGGCTATGGGGTAACCTGATAAGCTATCTTGATATCCCTTGTAATTGGGATGTATGATAATAAAAGTGGATGTATGACAACTAATTAGAAAATTCCCTCGCTGAAAAGCTTATCTCTTTATGTTCAGCATACCTATGCTTCACTCAAATTGGGTACCCTTTTGCTCTCCAAGATAAAAAAAAATGCAACACAAAAACACCCTCACAACCTGTTACTTTGACAGTTGTAAAGTTTGAGAAAAAACTGATTTATCACCTACTGACTTCTGGTTTCTGAGGCTGTGTGTGAAATCATCCAGCACATCTAAACAAACTGAGCTCTTGGCTGAGCAAGGGAACATGTGATCTGTGTAACTGCATCTCAGCATGAAGTTTGGGATGTGCTGTGAAGTGCACCATTATCCAAAATAAACAGCTGGCTCCATTAGGAGTTAAGAAAGGGAACTGATAACAAGCCTGTTCTCCCTAGGATAATAAACATCTATTGACTTTGCAGGTAATAATTCAGAAAAGCTAAATGGATTCTTGCTATTCACTCCAGACTTGTTTAATGGTAACAAATGAAGATTAGTTTCTACTCCAAATTACTGCTAATTGAATCTTGCTCTCTGTGTTTGTTTCTAGCTTTATCTGACTCTTCAGGCTTATCTGCAGCTCAGTAAATGTTTTGTGTTAATTCCAAAACAGTGGCAATAAAATTTGTCGTGCCTCTCACATCCTTTTCCATTACTCATGTGTACTCCATTCCTTATTCACTGATACTTCAAAGAAAATTACATGAGGTGGAAATATCAGCATTACTGACACACAAAAAACTGAGACAGATGGGGCTCTAATTTGAAGTCAAATGCCTGATGCCAAGACACACATTCCCAGCGCTTAGTCCTGTTGCAAGCACAGAATAAAATCTAATATTTCAGTTCTCAGACATGCAGAGCCAGTGCAAAAGTAGCAGTGTCCTGCCTCAAATAATGAGCAGAAGAACAGTGCTACTCCACCAGTCCAATGACATGTGAGACATACCAGCCAGCTCTAGATAACAAGGGAGAGGAAAAAAAATACATCCATTTGGGTCTTCTTGGGACTCTATAGTTGTTGCAAACTGGCAACACAGAATTAAGTCAATTAATATCTTAATGTGACTCATAATGTTGCCCATAACCAAAGAAATCCCATAAACACAAAAGTGACTGTAGTCACTTCTTATATTTAAAAATAAGGATTTCAGACATCCCAAATCACACTTAAAAGTTTTTCATTACAGAACATGCCTGTGTATGCATTTGACTTTACATTTTGAATGTTTTTCAGGATGCTCTGTTACTTCAGTATCTGCCAGGAAGGAACATGATGCACTAATTTTCTTCCACTTAATGGAAACTTATCAAGCCTTACTAAAACACAGTGCAGAGAAATGATGTAATCCATTGCCCTAGAATTCATGTCACACTCACTGAAAGCTTTCAGCATTGTAAATGTGCAGGCTTTCATTATAAATTTAGGTCATGTTACTCACGCCTCCTGCTCATCTCCTCAGCTCATCTTTGTGCAGAATATGCTTAAGTGCATTACAGTATTTCTCTGTCTGGAATTTGATTTCATTGATGGAGTCTGCTCCTTGGCCTGCAGTTGCATCTTTCTGTGGGATCAGAATGATGGAGAGAAAATGGCAGATTAAACAACTTCAAACCGTAAAAGTTAACCCATTCATTGAGTCTAGAAATTTTTGCTTATTATCTTCTGATGCCCTTCACAATTGGAATGACAGTTTATTTGTGAGCCATGAAGATGCAGGAGAGAAGAAAAGGGTCAGAAAATATTCTAGTAATCTAGGTGTAAAACTGCAATATCAACTTGACCATTCTACTGACTGAGCAATGACAGCGGGTGAACTTCCCTCTTGTCTCCCATCTAAATAAATGAATGAAGAAAACAGGGAAAAAGTCCGGTTCTTTCACTGTCAAAAACAGTGGACACATTTCATTGCTGATGGGGCAAAAAGATGCTTTACTTGCTCTGCATCTTTAGCCAGTTAGTTGTAATGAGGGAATCTGGCATTTGCCAAATTTGTCTGGTAGTATCACTTTTAAAAATGATTTGTCACAATGTTTGCAGAAAGGCATTTTTTCAGGATGGGAGAACATCCCATGCTTAATCAAAATGTGACAATACTGACAGCATGTTAGATGAATAAAAAGCATGTCTTGTCAAGGCCTTGGTAACTGTCAATAATTTCAGATAAAATGACCGTGTGATGCAGTGAACAGAGCAAACAACATTTATCAGCTTTTAATTGGTAGCCTGCCATTAGTTTATTAATATCCAGCAGTGTGTACTGCCTTAATTCAGATGGAGAAGTAAAGTAAGTGAGTAAAATAACCAGATTGCATTTACTGTATGATGCGATGATCCTACAGGTACAGACACTGTGCTTTTTCTCTGCCACTATCTTTGCCCTTGAAGCTTAAATTCAATTAAACACATCTTCAAAGGAAAAATCTTGAGGGCAAAGGAAGGCAAACCCCACAATATGACCTTTTAAGATATGAGGAGATTTCTAATATTTTCTATAAGGAAATATCCTAGGTTGAATTAACATCTGGCTCAGTTCAAGCAGCTGGATCTCTCTACACTTGTGTGTTTTTCCTAAACAGCTTGTCCAGGCTCATACTGTTAGAGACAAGAAAGAAGTAAGAAAAGTCACTCCTTATGGTCCCTTGCTATTCTCTGCTCACTGCAATAGAAACCAAAATTATACCTTTGAAATAAATAGTTGAGTTTTTAATCATTAAAGAAGAGATGATCCTAGTAGTGTAAGCTCCTTTATATGAAAAAAAAATGAGCTGTTTTTCTAGGGGGCGGTTTCCCTAGGACAAAAAAAATGACAAAAATCTTGCAGCTGAAAGCAGATGTTGAGTATATGTCAGGCACATATAGCAAGAGTTGTCACAGCTACCATATTTTGTAGCAAAACATGGATGTCAGAACATATTCCTATGTAGGAAGTTATTGAAGTATCGTATTCCTATTAAAAGTCCAAGGGATTTTAAATTACATTTCACAATATTGGAAAAAGAGGAAGACAGGACTTCAGGACTTGTTCCATCAGAACTTCTGACCTACTTCCATATATTGACAGAACTGCCACCTTAAATCATCTGGCTGAAAATATCCCAGACAACCCCACTGTAAGGAAAAGGAAGAATAATTTCAAGCTAAGATTAAAGCATAAAGATTTAACAGTTAGAACAAAAATCTGATTGTTTATCTTCACATTAAATGGTCCCAGCCAAAAACTAGCTACAGATTCTTATGCTCATTGTCCAGAATGAAATCCTGGGCCCTGTGATAGAGCAGAGGTCATATTATACTGAATTTTGGGAATTGACTAAATGAGTTTGTAGAAAATTCATATTATTTCATGAAATTTTCAGTCACTCTATCTGATGTTTTTCTAGCTTGTTTGAAAATAGTTTTTCATTAACAACTAAAATTGCATCTTTAATTTTATATGTAAATCTTTCTATTTACATATGTAAAGCTTTCTGTATTGCAAAAATAATTATACAACATGATTGCGAAGTTAGTTTTACTGCATTTATAAGGAAGAGGAACAATTAAATGTAATCATGTTATAGGTAATATTTTAGCCTAGCTTAGTGTCTAGCATTAATGTTCAATCCTTAATATATTTGTTTCCTTCATCAGGGTCTAGGAAAAATAATTTCTTAAAAAAAAAACAGAATGCAACCAACCCTAAGGAAAAGTCTTTGTTTGTTTTTAATTTAAGTTTCATATTAATTATAAAACCAGCATGAAGTAAATGAGACTCAAATGTCTCATTTTCATTTCTGGTTTTTTATTTGGTTGCTTTGTTTTTGGGGTTTTTTTTTCCTTCTTCAGTGATCTGGTTTTGTGTATTTGTGGAAACTGTTGCTAATTGCATTTGTTCCTCTGTATCTTCTCAGTTGCTCCATGGCCAAAATACAGCTAGAACTAGAGAAATGAGAATGGGTACCAGTCCTGAGTGCAAGAGTATGTACTTCTGATCCATGGGAAGTACTGAAGTAAGGATTATAAATGGTTCTTCTAGTTCTGCCTCCAATTTAACCTTCAGTAAATTTCAATTTTAAACAAAAGAAAATTATAAGAGCTTCTGTGAAGTTCAAGTGATTAAGGACTTGAATCTCTTTGGGATTCTCAGATAAACTGTGCTTAGAAGGCTAAACAAAGCAAAAGTAGTAGCAATACTGACAGTATAATTCTTTAATATCTCATCAGCATGATTTTAAATGATATTTATTGTAACTACCTTTTCCTGGAATACTGTTTCATTTTTACAAACTGTAGTGTTTGTTGTTGATGGACAGGTGCTTTTGGATGGCTACTGCGGAACATCAGATATGCAGTTAATACAAGGTGTAATTAATGCAAGTTGCCTTGACCTTCTCCTCTGAGCAGGCTGTGTTTGAACAGGCAAAGCTAGCTGGTTTCAGCAGACAATTCTACAGCTGGCACATGGATGTCTGCTCCCCAAGGACATATGTAAATCCAGAAATGCAAGAAAATCCCTTTTTTTTTTTTTTCCCTTTCCACTGCTGTGATTCAGAGTTGAATACATTGACCTTTTCCCCCTGCATAAACTTTCAGTAGCAAGACACTGAGACAAGCCAGACACCCACTCACTCATCCAGTAAATGTTATTAAGGGGACAAGAGTGCAGATTACTTGAAAAACAGTGGCCAGAAGCTCAAACAAGATATTTGTGAGGTGCCCACCTCCTAATTTTGCTATACCTATATTTTATCTTTAGAACATGCTGAGAAGTCATCTTCTCACCAGCACTAAGCAAAATGGGGTCATAACTCCCCTTGATCTGATGGCTGTGTTTTTCCTAGTGCAGCCCAGTGTGTGGTTTGCCTTATTCACAATAAAAATGTGCTGCTGGCTTGTGTGTTTTTTGTTGTTGCCCACTGTTACTCCAAGTGCTTTTCAGCAGAGCTCACAATTTGTTGCTAGCTCATGCCAGTTTGTAGGCAGGCCTGTTCTGTCCTGAAGCAGCTCCTTGCACTTTTTCTTGCTGAACTTCCAGGATTCTCTAATGATCCAATCTTTAATTTCAGCGATGTCTCAGTGAAATGAGGATCTGCTGTTGATTTGCCATCTCCCTCTCCCTTTGAATCATTCAGAAATTTGCTGAGGAATCACATTCTCAACATCAAAGCAACCAATGATGTTATTGAGCAGTATTGGCCTAAGTATTGATGCCTGTCATGCTCCACTTTTTACCAGCTGCCAAACAGCCACGGAGCCATTGATCAGCACTCATCAAGACCAGAAGTCTGGACAATTGTCAGCTCATCACAGAATCTGGCCAGCATGTGCTCCTTCAGGTTATCAATGAGGCTGTGGTGGGAGAGTTTTATTTAAAGTTTTAGTGAAGTAATGAGTTACCTCAGCCTCTCTGCTTGCCTCTCATCCATGCAGCTGGCCATCCATGCAGCCTTTAGGCCTGAAGGGCTCAGTACAAGAAAGATGTGGGCTGTGTAGAGCAGGCCCAGGAGAGGCCACAAAGATGCTCAGAGGGCTGGAGCCCCTCAGCTGTGGAGCCAGGCTGGGAGAGCTGGGGGTGTTCACCTGGAAAAGAGAGGGCCTGGAAAAGAGGGGGAAATTTATAGCAGCCTCCGGTCCTTACAGAGGGTTTATAAAAAAGCAGAGTGACTTTATACACAGCCAGTGATAGCACAATAGGGGATGTCTTTAAACTGAGAGATGGGAGATTTAGATTAGATATTAGGAAGAAATTATTTCCTGGGAGGGTGGGCAGGCCCTGGCCCAGGGTGCCCAGAGCAGCTGTGGCTGCCCCTGGATCCCTGGCAGTGCCCAAGGCCAGGCTGGATGGGGCCTGGAGCAAGATGGGATAGTGGAAGGTGTCCCTGCCCAAGGCATAGGGGGTGGAATGAGGGCTTTATGACATTTACAGTGTTGTTTCTGTCCTTCACTCCTTTCCACTTGCTGTGTTTGACTACAGCTGCTCAAACATTTATTCACATGTCTTCTGTTCTCTAGTTTCTTGGTTTGACAAAATGTGGGAGAGATCTGCTCACACACTGAGATTACAGAAAAAATTAAAATATTTATTTTCAAATGGAATTTACTGAGCAACTGTTTGTTGCATGGCCACAATGAAAAGTAATTTTTGCTATTTTCCACTGTGTTGGCTCAGTGAGATTAAAATGAGATTAAAGGCAACGGTAAACAGATTACAAGAGACTAACTGAAAACACAAAAATTGGTATATTTCAAACAGATGGCTTCAAAACTTTGCTTCTGTTCTACACAAAGGAGTGAGTTTGAGGGAAAAGCAATTTCACATGCACTCTTATAGAACAACTTTACTTACTGAAGACCTGTTGGTTTAGGGGTTTTTTTAGGCCAGTATTTTTATATAAAATAATTTCCTGAGTAAACTTTCACATGTTACAATTACAGCAGCTTGATACAACTGGAGCACAATATAAGATGGTGCTTATTAATGCCAGTACCATCCTTTAATAGCCTCTCTCACACTGTGGTGAAAAAAATTTCAGCAGAAAAAAAAGGGCTGTGTCATGTTGATAAACTCTTACATGTGCTTGTGCTCAAGCCACATATTCAAAATTATTTCCTTTTAAAGGAACACAGCTATTATCCAAGAAGACTTTTTTTAAGAGGCACTCAGATATTCAGATAATCCATCCTGACTTCTGGTGTATTTAGCTCAAGGAATTAGTGTTCCTGATCCCTGAAGCATGGCTGTGTTGTCTGCTGGAGCTGCAGTTTATCTTTTAAATTTGCTTAAAAACACAAACCATCTTCCACATACCTACATCAGTTGTTGAAATGATTAATCCCCCACAGGTTTCAGAGGTAGGGAACTCTAAAGGGATTAATCACCACTTCCTTCTCCCTGTTTTGCCTGAGAAGGAGATGAAGATAGAGAGCTACATGCAAGGAAGATTAAAATGAAGTTGAAATTTCCTACAGCTTTTGATAAGAAAAACTCAAAAAAAAAAAAAAAAAAAAAAAAAAGTGAGACTAGTGTTAGGGAGGAAAAGATTTAACAATATTCAGAAAATAGGATTAAGGGTCAAAGTGCTGGAAGAAATATGATACATCACCTTGATAGAATCCCAAGCCCTTGACAATTATAAGGAAGGAGTTTTGCCACCATCTATTGGTGAGTGAGAGAAAGAGACAGAGACAGAAAATATGTTTCCTTCCCTCTCCAACAAAACCAATATTTTCATTATATCCTGAATTCATATATATTTTGGATGCAGCTTAGTGACTGATTGATCTCCCTCTTATGTGACAAAGAATCACTCGTGTCTCTGATGTGACCACAGCAAAGATTAATCCTAATCAATACCTCTATTTTAGAATGAGTAACTGGAAAGAGAAAGTAGAAGAAAATGACAAAGGACTTTGACTGCATTAGAGTTTGTTCCATAGACAATTCCTGAGTTGTAAATGACACTTCCTTCCTACACTGAGAAAGGACATGCAGTGGAATTCTCCCCTGAACTTTTGTTATCAACCTGCCCATGCTGAGCTACTCCCCTTCCTTTCTGGAGCCAGTCTGCTGAGATTGCACAGCCCTGCAGGCAGGGACAGCAATTGGATTCTTTGAATGGTTTGGGTTGCAAGAGACCTTAAAAGTCATGGAGTGCCAGCCCCCTGTCATGGGCAGGGACCACTTCCACCATCCCAGGTTGCTCCAAGCCCCATCCAACCTGGTCTTGGACACTTCCAGGGATGGGGCAGCCACAGCTGATCTGGGCAGCCTGTGCCAGTCAAGAATGTCTTCCCACTATTCCACCTAACCCTGTCCTCTGCCATGTGGAACCTTCTTCCCTTATCCTGTCACTCCAGGCCCTTTTCTGAAGTCCTTCTCCAGCTCTCTTGCAGTCCCTTTATGCACTGGAATGGGGTCTAAGGTCTCCCTGGAGCCTTCTCTCCAAACTGAGCAACCCAAATACTATCAGCTTTGTCTATCAGTACTATGTCTGTCTGTATGTCCCTCCACAAGGAGGTACTTAACAGGGTCACATCAGCACAATCATACCTCAAAATTATAGGTCCTGTTCTAAGTCAGGTTGAAAAAGAAATCAATAGCAATAAAATCCTCTAATGCTCTGTAAATCTCAAGAGAATTAAATTAATTTAGAGGATTGGAGCTGTTCTTTCTAGCAAGCACCATATTATAAGTATTTATTCCCTCTTAGATGAAAACATGCTTTCAGGGCAGAAAAAATTGTGTTTCTTGTATAGTGTAAGAGCAGTTAACATATGCTATAGATGTATTGCTGCTTTTTCCTCTAGACATTCAGCAATCAAAATCTATGTCGTGTGTGCCTGGATAGATTCTTGGATCAGCAGCAGCTGCAGGAACATATTCTCCCTCCTAACTCACAGTGGTTTTTGCTGTTGTCTGCTTTGTTTCATAACCCTGAAAACCTTACTGAGCCCCAAAATATGGTGTTCAAAGAAAGCTGCATAAATTTGCAGGCTGCTGCTAGTGACCAAAAAGCTTTCTTCCCTCCTCCTATGCTCTGTTCCCAAACATTGTTTCTTAAGTCTGATGGATGACAAAAACCAAATTCAATAAAATGTAGTCCCTCTCGTGCTCACCTCTGACACCTGGTCCCTTGAGTGTGAATAGAGACTCGTGGCTCAGTAAACAATGGAAATGCTTTTTCAGTATAAATTTTAACATCTGCACTTCAGGCTCATTTGGCCACCCTCAAGACCACCCTGGAACATGGTCATAGGTTTTCTTTTCCGGGAAACCAAACTGAACTTTGTGTAAAAGGGGCCACAGTAGTGTGTGGCATAAAAAACCCATTTTTTTACCCTTTCTGTCTTGATTTTAATCTATTTCC
The DNA here is from genome assembly GCA_024865655.1 of Emberiza elegans. NCBI lineage: Eukaryota > Metazoa > Chordata > Aves > Passeriformes > Fringillidae > Emberiza > Emberiza elegans. The sequence continues at coordinate 3,393,879 of JALJVW010003588.1, read as the reverse complement.
ACTTTTAAATAATCATTTATTTATTTGTTTACTATGTCTGCTAACATACAGGGACAACCAAAAGAGGCATCTTCAGTAACAGAGTTGCAGAAGGGCAGATAAGTTTGACAAAAGCCAAATCTATAAGAACATTAAATCACTGCAGGCCACTGGGTTTCAGGTGGTATTTACAATGTTTATTCTTAATTGTTAACAGTGAGTGCTGTGGAGACATTGAGAAGTATGATGAACTCAACACTGCTGCATCATCTGTGTTTCCTGAGATGGTGGGAAGATAAGTGGAGGCAGCTTTGTCCTCTTCTGATCATGAAGCAGAAGAGGGATGTTCTGCTGTTTGCAGAAATTGAAGAATATGTATAAAATGCCATAAAATTAACAGAATAGTTTGGGCTGGACCTTTAGAATCGTCCAGTCAAACTTTCTGCCACGAGCAGGGACAGCTGCTAGATAAGGTTGCACAGAGCCCCATCCAAACTAACCCTGAATGATTCCAGGAATGGGATAGCCCCAGTTCCTCATGGACAATCTGTGCCAGTGTTTCACCACCCTCACTGTAAAGGATGTGTGAAGACAGCAGGCATTTTGGTTTTTAGGCTGATGCATTAACATTCGCTCATCTAGACAATCAAAACTGTCTGGCTCCCATCCAAATTTCAGCTACAAATTGAGCAAAACTCCAGCTCTTTTCAGCCCACTCTCCACAAAAGAGCAGAAAACACTGGCTCAGTTTCCCCAGGTTGTAAGTCAGATTTGTCTCTTGGTCTTACAAACACCATGTGAGAACTTTGACTGTGGGGCAAATTGTAAGCAAATGGGGAAAAAGAGGATCCCACCTTCTCCAGTGTCTGGTGTGGGTATGGTCTGATTAAGTTGGTGGCACCAGGCTCCTGCAGAAATCAGGAATTAATGGTTCAGTGGCTCCTGCATGATGAGAATTGAGCAGGATCCTGGGTTTATTTGCTCAGTGCTGCCAGGGACAAGCAAATGGCCTTGTGAATATCCAGCAGTGAGGATTTTAACTGCTGGCTGCAGCTGCTGTGTGCTCCTAGGGGACCTTAATGTCAAACCCCTATAGAAGCATATACGTTCCTGGCATCTCCTTTTGCATTTAGGTCTAAACCAGCAGCCCTTTGGTGGCTTGCTGTTGGCTTTTTTTGAGGTGCCATTAGGTGCACTGCAAATCCAACCTGACTCAAATCAAAATCCCACACTGAGATTATGTTTCTGGAAATGCTTCTCAAAATGCAAAATTAAAAGAAAGAGCCCTTCAAGGGCCAGGCATGTATGAAAAAGAGCAACAGGCTAAGATAAAAAGGAAGCCTTCATGTTCTACAGCAAATAGGAGCTGTGACAAATAAAGTGGTGGGTGTTGTGCTGTGCTTGGATGCAGGGAAACAGAAGAGCTGTCTGAGAGGGGAGGGATTGCAGTGAAGCTACTGCCCAGAAACAAAGGTTTTGTCTGTGTGATGGACACTGGACACTCACCTGCCTATTCTCTTTCCTTTTATAAATATAGTCATAATTTGGACTGTAAGTGTGGCTCACAGCGTCAAGGTAGCTTTCCAGTGCTACTAGCTTGGCACTGGAAAGGGACACTTGCAGAAAGGAGTTAAATGCTTAAAGAACACTTCAACCTACTGCCTAAAACATGCTCTTTCTTCTAGGGTTTTAGTAAGATTGACTTCTGGAAACCCACACAATCCATTTGTTTCAGACTTTTCTATTTTTGAAAATCCAGGCAAGCACGGCAGATAAACACTACAGAATCTATTCCAAATGCACCAGAAAAATTACTTTATGCATCTTCTATGGCAGTGTTGGCTGTTATTAGAAGATATGTCCCACAATGTCAAAAGAGCCTGCATGTATAACTATTAATCAGTTTTTTGGTCAGAGTTTCCACATCTCAATATTGTCATTAAGTGAATTAATGAAGATCAGACATAATGGAATATTTATGCAAATTATCTTAAGAAAATATCTTCAACCTTTCCAGAGCTTATAAGTCTTTATTATCATAATGCTCTTGACATGTATCTCATCTGAAGACTACATTAGTTATTTCAGTAATGTTAGTCCTGAATTAATCATGTCTACACTTGGTGTTTTTTGGTTGTTGTTAATTTGGAGGGGGTGGGGGGGAGGAAGGGACAGTGAAGAGGGGGAGTTGTTGTGTGTTCTAAAACACATAAAAGTAGCCCTATTTCCTAAAAGTGCTGGTCTACCTAAAAAACCTACCTAAAACCTTAGGCTGACAAGCACAGATGGCTACAATATTAAAAGCCTTGTCACAGGGTATAAATTTTTAATAACCTTTGCCAGATTTAGCTGTGTTCATTTGTGCATTTTCTTCTTTCCCCTGATCTATAAATTTAAAAAAAAAACACCAAAACAACAAAACAAAATCTGCACTATTAACATTTCCCTATCTACCAATGTACGAAAGTAATTCTTGGCATTTTTTTATTGTCTTTGTGAACTTGTGATGTTTTTATGGGGCTGGGCTAGAAGAAACTGCATGTTTTGAGGTTTTGGGGTTTTTTTCTTAATTATTATTCAAATCAGAAAGGTAATGGAAACAATACTTACAGAAAAGTCATTTACTACCACTGGGACCTACTGTATTCCTCCAACTCCATGCCTGGGAGCAAAAATACACCTTGAGCCCTAAGGTGCAGCAGAGTCAGCAAACTTTCTGTGTTTGCTTGCAGATGGAGCCTTGTGTTCACAGTGCAATGCTGCTGCACAGCAGATGTTGTGATCCCTGTGCTGGCAGGTATGTGAGGCATCACCTCTGCCACCACCAAATGCTCTTTTCCACATGCCTTTATTGATGCATGAGACAACCTTTTGCAAGGCTGTGTGAAAATGTGCAATTAGAAGCTCTGTTTACCTTCACCTTCTCTGCCTTATTTAAAAATTCCATTTAGTCACAGGTCTGTGTATTCAGCAGTCAGCCTTGTATAAAAGTATTTCACTCCAGATTAGCTGAAATACAGAGGAGGTTTCATGCCTGAGGATTTGCCCTCCATTCACACAAGGTGTGGACTTTCTGTGCCTCTCCATAAAAGCACACACAGTGACTACGTCATGGGAAATCTAATGGCTGGGAATGTTGATGAAAACCAAATGCAGATGGCCATCCAGGATTTCTTGTTTGCAGATTATAAAATACACATATTTTTAAGCACAAGAAAGGCACATTAATCAAATGAGATTCCATAAAGCAAATAACCACCCACATCTATCATATATATCTGGCTGATAATGCTGCTAACCAGAAATCAGGAAAGCTATAAAATAATCCTTAGCCTCTTCAGCTGATTGGTAAAAGGAAAAGGAGATGAAGGACCACTTCAGTGCCTCCACAGTAGATCTTTAAAAATGCAGAAAATGCCTTAAAATGATGAAAGAGGGTATAAAAGTTTAAAATTTTTAGAGAAAATTCCAAAGATAACCGAAAACTGAGCCAATATTTTAAAATTACAATTGCTTAAAAATAATAACAGTTTATACATTAAAGTACATTGGAACAATGATATGGACAGCGGGGAAAAAGGTGTGAAGAATTCAAAGCCTTTTTCTCTTAAATTACAAACAAGTTTTCACAGGAAACAATTTGTTTGCCATCTGTGTTCATTATGTGTCTGCCTTTACTTTTAACTCACAGTTCCTCATGGCAAATGTGGAACAATATGGGATATCACTCAGGAAAAGCTCCGAGCAATGAATGCTCTGGGTGAGAAATGGAGAGGGGTGACTGCTGTGATCCATCACCTTCCCCACAGTAACAGTGTTTCTGTCTAAAATCCTAAAAGTGACGGAGTTTAAATATTCTCGTAGTTTGGGGAAAGGTATTTCACTATGTGATATTGAGATAATATTCTCAGCTGATGTCTGTTGAATTACTTTAAAATGCAATTCATTTGGCCTGCATGTAGAATTTTTTAAAGACCAGCTGCACAGCCATTGAAATTAGTTTAATGGTCATATTTCATGGTCTTATTTAAGCACAATTTTTTTTTCTCAAACCATGGCAGTTATGTGACACTGATTCTCATTATTCTCCAGGATCCATTTTGATAAAAAAAAAAACCCCAACAAGAATTATTTATAAAGCTGATCTCCATAAAACAGGGTTAGCATTCCTCAGGAAACCTGGCATGTGAACACTGTGATAGGCACTGGGTGAACACCAGAATGCATAAAAGTGTCTGTGAACTTGGGACTAAATCCTGTAAACATAATCTCAATGATCCTGCATCTCCTTTTCCACAAAAACTAAGAGAAATCTTTCTTGTTTGTGTTGGAGAGTCAGATCTGAGAAATGCATTAATGCCTTTATGTCCTTACAAAAGGAATTTTCAGGCTCTGGTATTCATGTTCAGATAGAACACCTGTGTGAAAAACATCCCTCTGTTTTTGCTAATGCATGCCACCTTAAATGTGGTTTCCAGTCCCGTGACACCAGAGATCCCAGAAGTTATTGAGGAGTTTCTGTGAAAGCACACATAAATGAAGAATTTTCCTCCTGAAATTTCACAAATTGGGGCAGAGTGGAAGAGATGCTAGTAGCACACAAAAAGGGATAATGATTAATTTAGGATCTATTCTTTATGTTAAATCTCTCATGGCTTTTTTCTCATTTGTTGATATTTGTGAACTCTGTTAAGAAGCAACAGGTGCTTTTTGTAATTTTTTGTTTTAGCAGCTACTGGGGACTTTTCTAATGAATATTAAGTTGAGTTTTTTGATTTATTAGTCATAATCTCTGAAATGTATCTTCTTTCAGCTTCTGTACCATTTATTATGTCCACTGATGCAGTTGTCACAAGTCTCTGACAGCCAACACTGTTCTGAGACACAGGCACAGCAGACCAGTGCCAGAATTGGGAATGGGATTCTGAGGCACAGATTAAAACATGTAAATTCAAATCAGTAGAGTACAGGAAGCTCTTCAGGGAGACAAACCCAGGTTTCTGCTCTAAGGAGAGCTGGCTGAATCTCCAGATTCTCTTGATTGCATTGTCTGTTTGCTAGATCAGGATGACTATCAACAAACAGGAGGTACTACAGAACATCTCACCTCCTGATGTCTGTGCACAAATTTGGGGGGCTCTTGGGGGCTCTTTTTAGAGCTTCTTATCCCAAAAAGGCCTTTTTCTTGCACTAAAGTACCTCAAATATCACACAAAATCCCAGGAACTGCGCTCTTTCAGGGAGGAAATATTCAGCTCTTATTCAGAGTCCAGGTTTCCCTTGCCCTATGGATAACACCTTTCAAAAAATGTCCTGTGCACCTAACTTCATGCACTTGCCAAGATTCTATGCCAGTCTGTCTGTTTCAGCAAATCAGAGCTTTTCAGAAGATGAAATTATTTCAACAATTTACCACATTTGTAAGATCCAGGGACTGCTTGCATTAGGCAGTCTTAGTTTGATATTGTTACCTGGCTCATTGAAGTGAGAATATATCCATTATAATCACATTTCCTGTTCACTTTAAGGAATAATGTGGGTAGTAGAGAAACCATTCAGTTATTACCATCAATTCCAATGTCTTTAATTTTCTTTGCTCAGTTTGCTGCGGTCACTGCCTGGAAAACATGCAATTGTCTTTAGCTATTTGTAGGGATTTTTTTCTTTAAGGTTGTTTTGTGTTGGTTTTTGTTTGGTTGGTTGGTTTGTTGGGTTTTGTTTTTAGGGTTTTTTTTTTGTTGGTGGTGGTTTAGTTTGGGTCTTGAGGGTGTGATGCTTTTAATATTGTTGTTGTTCGGGTGTGAGGTTTGGGTTTGGATTTCGTTTTGCATTTTTTTGCCATACAGGTAAATATTTATTTTCATGCTGGGGAAAGGAAAAACACTCAATGAAATTTAATTCAGATGAAAACAGGAAAATTATACTATGTCTGTCCTTGAAATTTGATATTTCTTATAGCAGGGTAAACACTATCTCAAATCTGTGAGTAAAGACACATAAGAAATAATGCATGTCAACATGATCCTCACTTAATCCTAGTATGCTGTTCATTTTAATAAGTGATGTTTTCCATTAGTTTATAGCACTGGGCATTTGGTGAATTATTTATTTAAAAAACCCAAACCCAAAACCCTGTTGGTAAAAGGCAGCCTGCAAGGTCACCTATAGATCCTAATCATGAATTATCCCCGCAGGCTGTTCCTGCCCACACATGACCTTCTGCTGCCATCTGCATCTGTCCAGTTGAATGAATCAGCACAATCATGAATGGAGATGGAATTTCAAGGCCTTAAAGGTAAGGGGTGGCCACGATCTACACCACCAATTCCCCCTTCTGTAAAGCTCCCTTCGTGGAGAGGAAGGTTAGCTGCTAGGAAGAAATTCTTTACTCAGACAGTGTGAGACCCTGTCACAGGTTTCCCAGAGCAGTTGTGGATGCCCCACCCCTGGAAGTGTCCAAGGCCAGGTTGGATGGGGTTTGGAGTAACTTGGGACAGTGGAAGGAGTCCCTGCCCATGGCAGGGGGGTGGAACAAGATGAGCTTTGTGGTCCTTTCCAGCCCGAACTGTTTGATGGTGCTATGGTGGAAATACAGAAGAAATGGCTGGGGGAGTGGTAAAAGTCAGCACTAGGAGGGAACTCGTGTCACAGGGAAGAGTTTCCAGTGGCATCAGTAAGAGGTGAGTCCCCTCCTGCATGCTTAGGTTGCTAGCTGTGATTGCAGCCTCTCTGGAAATAATTCCCTCACCAAAATCTCACCAAAGAACAAGTGCAAATTAGATGCAATGGAGTTATCTTGTGTTGCTACCTACTAGCAGGTGCATGTAATCTGGCAAAAGTTAATCATTTACACAAGACTTTTAGTAAAGCAGGAAGTAGAATTGTGCATGAAAGAAGGCTGTACATAGAAACAAAACCATCATGCCAGATTAAGGTAATAGGGGAAATGGGATTTCTAAAGTAAACAAAGCACATGCAAACAGGAGAGAGGAAAGCAAGAACATGATTTATATTTACGACTCACCTAAATTTACATTTCGGGAGCAGAAAAGAATGAAACCTTTATCAGACCTCATTGGGAAAGTCTGGATGAGAACAGGGAGAATTCAATATTAGAGGCAACAGACTGGACTGTGGAGGAAGGTGTCAGGGTCTTATTAACAAGTTGAGATGAGAATTTCAAGGCATACTATGAACACTGGCTTGAACTTGTAATTGAAAAACATTGAAAGGCAAAACTTTTGAAGGGGTCTTTTCTCAAGCTTGGTTCATAAGCATCAGTAAGAAAATTAATCAAAGACAGGGAAAACAAAAAATAAAAAGCAACCAACTAACCGACCGAACAAATAAAAAAAGAAAAAAATAAACAAACAACAAACAAAAAAAACCTGATCCAAATCCTAAAGCAACTGAATTGTCCTGGGAGAGAAAGAAAGAGTCAGTAACCATTTTAAACAGAACAAGTGGAAAGATATAAGCCATAGGTGTAAGATATGTGAGTTCACATGAACCACACTGAAATCACATTTTAGACTACAATTAACACCACAGCTAGTAAGAAAAATAGGGAGTCACCAAAACCAATATGGGTTTGTGGAAGACAACCCATCTCAGGCACTGCTGCACCACTCAGTCAAGCAGTGTAGACATCCAGCATAAAATGTGCCTTTAGATTTAAATATTTAGAGCTGTGTAGGCAAATTATGATTACTGATGCTAAAACTGTGATGATAGCCAGTTCCTCTGGGAAGGTGGAGGAGAAAGCAGTATTCTCAAGCACTGTAACAGCTCAGAAGGTAATATTTCATAGTGAGTCAAAGAAAAGATGGAATTTGGAGGAGAACTCCCATGTGGGGACTCAGGGCCATACTACAATTGCCATTAATCCTTTTGGGTCCCTCGAAGAAGAAGAAAATAAATCCTGCAAGGAAGAGATATTCCTACATTCATTACAAGATTCTCTAAGGAGATCAGTGATGAAACAGTGGCAAAAGAGCTAGTTCAGGAATATAATTCAGGAACTTGCACGAGCTTTTAAGGACACTGAAAAGAAACAACAGACAAGACTGATGGCAGATATATTTTCTTTGGTTTCTGCTCGGGATGCACGAGAACAAAGCTGACTCTCCCTCCTCTATAGCACCCATTTTCATGTAAATTAAATCTGTAATCTGTGAATTTTAAGTGTTTCATTTGATATAGGTAGAAAAATGAGAACAAGAAAAAGGGAAATAGGAATTTGGTGAGGATGGTCAGGAAGAGGGCACACTGTATTTAATGTCTTTTGATTTCTCAAATAGTCCTAAGAACCATTATGAGCTTGCCAGTATCACAGTGGGAAAGGAGCTTCACATTGCATATGAATGCTCACCTGTTGTGAAACCTGTGAATCCCAGAGACATTTGGTACATGGTGCTGCAGCATATGAATAGAAAATTGACAACTTTCCAAGGTGCAAAGGAAACAAACATCTAAATACTTCTTGTCCTGCAGATCAACTGCAGGACTCTGCAGTCTAAGCAGCAGATGAAGGCACATTTTTCCCAGAGTCCTGACAAACATGGCAGAGAGGTAGGCAAAATGAAGGCAACATACCCTCTGGAACCTTTAGACTCCAAGTGGATGTGTAATCTGAACCTCAGCTTCAGAAAGCATGCCCAGGAAAATACTGAATGTGCTGATGTATAAATATAATCAATAATGTATGCTATTGATGCCCTAATAGCATGAGGTTAGAGTAAAAAACTGCCCAGATGAGACCTTACCATTGATGGGTAGACTGAGCAAGGCTTATTTTCCAAAATATACCACATACAGCTGCCTGTTTGGAGCCAGGGAGGAATTCCTTTCTTGCAGCAGTATTTCTGTGGCAAGGATCATGAAAACAGAAATTCAGTGGGGATATCATGTTATAGGCAGCAAGGTCGTTCAGAGTGCCATCCAGCAGGTGACACATCTCTCACGTGTGACCCAGCCCAGGATTTGCAATGCTGGTGAGCAGGACACAGGTGTCCTCATCACTGCCATGCCAAGGGCTCCATCTGCCCTCATTTCTGCATCCTGTAGTTTCTACTTTGGTGTGTGCTGCTCTTTTCCTTCTACATCTTCATGCCTTGCATTGTGGCATTAAAGTCTCTGCACTTTATAGTTCATTAGGTTAAAATCTACCATATGTGACAGCAGTGTCACATATATTCTCATTAAATATTATTGAATGATATGCAGGCACGAAGCTCAACAAACAATCATGGAATTAAGGAATTGTTTGGGTTGGAAGGGACCTGAAAGATCACCTAGTTCCAACCTCCCTGCCATGGGAGGACACCCTCCACTGGACAAGGCTGCTCAGTCATCATGCAGCACCTGGACCTGATCAAGTGTACTCCAAGTAGTGTTAATAGCACCACAAGCAGGAGCAGCTAAGGAGCAGGTTCTGATGGAAACTAGATAGCTACTGTGAGAAAAAGTATTTAGGCTGGTCAACTACCACACTGCAGAGGGCAGACAAATGATCATTGGTCTCACCAATTTAAGGAAATATTTTCCCTTTTCTCTTTCCTTAAATTTTCGTTCTCCTCATCCTCAAGGTAGTTTTGAAATCAAGATCTGCTCTCTGCTGTGGACTCCACAAACCTGTCTAAGTTTCTTTGTGCTACATGACACATTTATTAGAGTACACCTGTCAACTCAGTCTCACTTTTGACTCGTATTTTTCCTCCTTGATGTTCTCTGGAATCTATCTGAACTGTCCATGCCATTTCCCTCTCCTGATCTCAAAACACCTTTTTCTCCAAAGACTATAGAATCTTATTGATAGCAATAAGGAATGGATAAGAATTTAAACTAATGTTTTACACAAAATCCTGACCATTTAAAGTATTTAAATTACTAAGTACATTAAAGCTAAGTATTGTTTTAAGGTCAAAAAGCAGACACAGTTTTTCCATATTAACTATCTCCATTAATCTGCACAGTGCTTGACTTTGATGTATTAATATTAATGGGCGGTTAGTCTCACCCAGGTTAAAACAGGGAGTGTAGAATATATAGCTTCATAATTGCCATTAGTCCTGATGAGGCTGATTCTTGTAGATCTCCAAATACAGAGAAGAGCATATATCCTCCAGTCTCTTATAATAAGCCATGTGAATGATCATTTCCAGGAATTAATGAACTGCATAGCTCCTTTGTTTAAAGCACTGTGTTAAAAGTGTACAAATGATGAAAGAAAAAGAATCTTAAATTTAAAGGTTTAGAATTTTAGTGGCCAATTCTTTACTGGAATAAGGCAGAATGTCTTGCAAAAGCTATGTCAGGGACACAACCCTTAAGTGATTTACCTTTCTTTGTAATTTTGAAATCAAGATCTGCTCTCTGCTGTGGACTCCACAAACCTGTCTAAGTTTCTTTGTGCTACATGACACATTTATTAGAGTACACCTGTCAACTCAGTCTCACTTTTGACTCGTATTTTTCCTCCTTGATATTCTCTGGAATCTATCTGAACTGTCCATGCCATTTCCCTCTCCTGATCTCAAAACACCTTTTTCTCCAAAGGCTATAGAATCTTATTGATATCAATAAGGAATGGATAAGAATTTAAACTAATGTTTTACTCAAAATCCTGACCATTTAAAGTATTTAAATTACTAAGTACATTAAAACTAAGTATTGTTTTAAGGTCAAAAGGCAGACACAGTTTTTCCATATTAACTATCTCCATTAATCTCCACAGTGCTTGACTTTGATGTATTAATATTAATGGGCGGTTAGTCTCACCCAGGTTAAAACAGGGAGTGTAGAATATATAGCTTCATAATTGCCATTAGTCCTGATGAGGCTGATTCTTGTAGATCTCCAAATACAGAGAAGAGCATATATCCTCCAGTCTCTTATAATAAGCCATGTGAATGATCATTTCCAGGAATTAATGAACTGCATAGCTCCTTTGTTTAAAGCACTGTGTTAAAAGTGTACACAATGATGAAAGAAAAAGAATCTTAAATTTAAAGGTTTAGAATTTTAGTGGCCAGTTCTTTACTGGAATAAGGCAGAATGTCTTGCAAAAGCTATGTCAGGGACACAACCCTTAAGTGATTTACCTTTCTTTTTATTTTTATTTTTTTTTAATGATCACAGCAACTCTGGTTACGCTTTGTGCATTCTAAAACAATAAGGTTTACTTTCTAATTTTATTTTCTGGGTTGATGTATTTCAGTTTTTTCATACTTGGCCTACTTTGTAGAGTTCAAGTCTCAAACAATGCAGAGAATTACCTCTGACATTAAGATTATGAAAACTGCACTCAGACTTTGAGAAAAATGAAAAGGATAAAAGCAAACTCCCTAGGTTTTTAAATATCCTGCTAAAGGCCTGAAATAATAGAATGTCTTAGTTTTCACTTATTGCTCACAAAGACCAAAACGTAAATATTATTTTTTTTCCTAGCAATAGAAAAGTGAAATGAAGAAAGGTTTTACTGTCAGCTGTTGTCCTTGGGTCTAGCCGGTGACCTTGTTCCAATTGCATGTGAATACAAGGAAATTTGCAAGCCTTTCTCCTGTGCTACTTCTAAATGATAAGAGGTAATTATGAGAAGCATCTGGGAATTACCTAGTATTAAAAAAATAGATTAGCACGCATGATCAGAATCTTAATACATTCAGTTCCTATCTATTTTTCTTTATATGCCTTGGAATATTAAGAAGGAAATTAGTAAGTGAATGGGGAGGTATTTTATATTGCTGGTTGTGGGTTTTATTAACAACACCCTTCTCTTTATTCTATATTGGTTTTATATAGAAAAGGCAAACTAAATTGAGCACATCAGATAACAGGGATATCAAAATGACTAAACATTAGATGGAGGCATATTTTTGCTCCATAATTGGGAATGAAGAAAAGGGAATAGTATTAAGAAGTAACAGCTGAGGCACAAAAAAAAAAAAATGCAAGAACTGTTCTTTGGTTTTGGATCCAAAGTACATTGCCAGGGTAAATACAAATCAGATATGGGTAAAATCAGAAAGAGATAGACAAAATAAAGAGGTAAATGGATACACTGGATGATATTTGAGAAGGTAGGAAAGGACAGACCTGAAACTTGTTAGTAGTTGCACAAAATACATTAACTCCACTGTGGAGAAAAAGGAGGAAGAGGTTCAACAAGGATCCATAGGTCCATAGTGAGCATGGGAAACACCTTCTCAAAGGGCAGAGAATAATCACAATCACAATTTTTTCATCTACTGGAACAGGGAATAGTTATTCTAACATATTATAATGGGGTTGAGCTGTCTTGCAAATTATTGATCAAGAGAAACACAATTGAGTATCTCACTATCAAAGTGGGAGGAAAAATATTAGGATAAAGTTTTTCCCCCAAGAATGTGGTTGGGTACTGCCCAGGCTCCCCAGGGAATGGGTGCAGCCCTGAGGCTGTCAGAGCTCTAGGAGTCTTTAGACACCACTTTCAGGGATGCACAGGTTGGGATTGTTGGGGTGTCCATGCAGGGCTTGGAGTTGGACTTGATCATCCGTGTAGGTCCCTTCCCACTCAGGATATTCTAACCTTCTCTGATTATATGAACATTTGTTCATCGAAAAGATTGCAAAGCTTCGAACAGGCTGCTCAGAGAAATGATGGAAACACAATTCCTGGAAGTGTTCAAAGGGCATGTGGGTGTGGAACTTGGGGATATGGTTTGGTGGGGAACACAGTGGTGCTGGTTTATTGGTTGGACTCAATGATCTTAGAGGTGTTTTTTAATCTTAACAATCCTATGATTAGATGATTCTAGCCATGAGCCATGTATTAGAATTGCAGGACTACTGAGCTGGCTAAGCATTGTTTCTTTCTGTTGCTGTTTTCCAAAGAGAGCAAAAAATAATCAATTTAGTGGGGAGGGACAATAGTCATGCTTATTGCATTCTATTTTAATAAAGAAATTATATTAATACTTACAATAAAATCCAAAATCCAGATTTTGTAAGAAGCAGAAATTAAAATATATGCTATTCTGCTTTTCACCAGCCATTAAGTCTCTGACTGAGACAGAAAAAAGATTTCTTCATAAAAATATAAACACAACAAATGCACTTCAAAAAGGCAGCAATACTTACCATGTTTCCAACAGAGAAGGGAACTCAACTTTTTAAAACAGAACAGTACTACAAGAAGAAGAATTAAGACAGTACTTTGTGTAGTCACAAGAAAACTTTGTTTCGTAAGTTTAAAGTAGAATTGATTTCTTATTTTGTACCAGAACAAAACAAAACTTTGCATAAAACTTTATTAAAAGTCTTTATAAAATGTGTCCCAAGCTTGCTTGGCCTTTGACCCTCACAATTTTATTCTTTATGACTGAATAAGCAATGATGTAATTTAAAGAGCTCAGGGAAGGAAGAAATGGATGAGCAATGTGATTATGAAGGAAATATATGCTAGGCAAATTTCTGAGTTCTCCTTGAATTGCTTCACCACATTATTCAGGGTTTCTTCCTCTATTTGTGCATGTCTTTGGTTCATAATGTATACAGTTTTTTTAACTCTTATACACTTCAAATTCTGCTGCTTGATGACAGTGAGAAAACCTATTAAAAGACTTCTTGCCAACAGAAGTGAGCTGTGTTCATAGGGATGATCAAGGAACATATTCCCTGTGAGAAAAGTGTCTCATTTAACTTTCAAATAGGTAGCATGTAATTTGACAGGTTCATTTGGCACAAATTTGGAAAGGATTTCTCATGTTGTCCAAGATTTACATGATGTTCTGAGAATATATTTTCAGAAAAGCCTTTTTTAATGCTACATCTTCAAGCCTTTGTTCAGCATTCAGCATTTTGTTGAATTATTCCTTTACCATTAGGAGTAGATGGGTGATGTAAATTGCCTTAAATTTGAATACTATAGTACCATGTTGGAGCCCCTAATGCACAACTAGCTATTCTAACAAAGCAGTAGATCAATACAGCTGATTAGGTAGATCACAGTAATGGAAAATCTGAACCATAAAAAGACCCCACAAAATCTTCCCTTTGTTGAGGCAGCTTCTATGTGTCAGGCACAATCTACCAACTGAATTGACAGAAAATTGATTAGCCCTCAAACTTCCAAAGGAAATTTCTTGAATTTGTAGAAGAATGAATAGGCCCAAAACTTCCAAATGAAATCCAGGCAAATCAACTTCATATAAGTAAAAATGTCTTCCTAAAATCCTCTATGTGATTGAGAAAAAAAATTAAGATCCACGTTTCCCTGTTTGCTAATCTTGAAGTCTGCTTCCACATTGACAAAGGAATTGTAAAAATGCCTCCCTGAAAGAAGGCCATAACTTTTCCAGCTAATTATATTTAAACCTCGTATATAGTAACTGGCAGATTAAGATCTCTGTTGCTGTGGCAAAGTCAGCTGGATTACAGCAATTTATACCAAGGACTACACCAAAGATCAAGGATGCAAAGACTGAAGACAGCAATAGCTGCTTCAGTAATTCCATTATGATGTTTTTCTGGATTCTGGAAACCTTGAATACACAGAAACATTTAATAAATCCCAAATTTATCTACAATTTTTCAGCAACTTCTTTAGCTTTTTATTTTTCATAAACACTATTGACCAGCAGATCAATCATAATTCAAGAGATTACTTTTATGTAACTTGTGAGATTACTTTCAGAAGTTTTGCACAATAAAATGTTTATTTAATTCTGGATATCAGACCCATAATTAAAAATGGGAAAACAGAATTTATTTTCATACCTATAGCCTGTATAATGACATATTTACTTTCTTCTATAAATTTGGATTATAGCCAGGATTTTCTCTGTTTATTTAAGTTCTTCCCAGAGAATTTATAAAATATACATTAATAATAAGAGGTTGTTTTTTATATTGTTCTATTGGTGTTGTTTTATTGTTGAGACTCATGTTTCTAATGCTGAAATGCTTAATTTTGCACTGACTAAGTTCTGCACTGTCATTGTCTACTGCAGTTCATGTGATTGTGACTGCAGAAGAGAGGATTTATTTCTTTATTTTCCACATAACTTATATTTTTTCTGTGATTGTGTTCTTTCCAGCATCATCACAAAGGTAAGAAATAGTTAAAAATTCCCCCAGTGAGTTACAAAGAATGAGAATGTGAAACAGGATCTTGCCTTTCAGTGAAACAGACCTCAGAGCTTCAAAGGAAGGGTCCTGAACAAAGGACCACCTGGGTTTTATTGAGCAGTCTGGGGTTTTCCTGCTGAGTGTCAGCTTCTGCTATGTTCCCTGTCACCTGGCTGGCACCACAGGTCCCCTGCCCTCTGTGATGCAAGGATCAGAGCCAGTTCACAGCATCTCGAGCCTGCAAGTGGGAGATCAACACCTCTGACCCAAGAAACCCCCAACTCAAAGGGGGAAGATTAAGAATGCAGACTAATCAGCATGAGGAGAGAGAAATGTTAACCAGTAGAAAGTAGAATATTAATTAATAAGAGAACCAGGTAACTTGTAGCCCCTGAACTCTGATTTCTTTGTTTGCTGAATTGCATGCAATGTAAAGTTTTGATAATCAGCGTGCTTCACTTGTGAAAACCTCCACCTTGTCCCCCGAGGAGAATAAACCTCTCCTTTCCATACTAGGCCCTGTGTCTGTGTTTAGACACTCCTTTAACTGGCAACTGCAGAGCCAGATTAGGTAATTATAAATATCCACACCTCACTGAAGTGCATTGCAAGAGTTTCCTGTTCGATGGGGTTAATATTTCAGATAGCAGCATCCACTTTAATGTTTAAGCTGCTTGATAATTCTGAAATGTGTAATCTCTTTTTCTGAGATCTCTACAGTTGCCTTCAGAGACACTTCTGCAGCTGATGTGCACATGAATCCAGCCCATAGGGCATGACACCTCAGACAGATCAGATTGTTGGTCTCCTTTCTTATTGTCCCAGAAAGGATTAAAACTGTAATCAAGAATCTCCACCAGGACAGTACCACAAGGCTTTCATACATTCAGCAGTAGTGCAGGCTGAAAGAAGGGCGTCACAGTCCTGGAGACCAGATACTCTTGCTGTACACGTTTTAGGGGACCTTTAGTCTGGAATAAATACTGTCCAATGTAAGGCCCTGAATGTCTATGTGCAGCTGAAAAGAGTTAGGTCAACCATTTTTTTTCACATATTAAATTACTTCCCATCAAAAGCCTAATTACTCAACAACCCCAGTGTTTCTTCCAAAAGTCTTCAACCTCCCAACACTTCTTTCAAGTATTGACCAACAAATAAGGATGCAAACACTTCTTTCCTTTTCTGCCAGTTCATTTTCCAGGCTCTTTCAGAATGAACTTTGTCTTTTATTTCCATGTTTTACAAGACATTGTTCTCTATGTAATCCATGTGCATGAAGTCATTTAGCATGGGGATTCCCTGGCTTTTTTTAATCCATGAGGGTTTTTTAAGTGTTCACAATACAAAAGGGATGAGCCCTGAACATATCTTTGTTACATATCAGAAAAACATGCAGAAAAAAAAGTATTTTTTACCATGGGGGAAAAAAATACATGTGCATGGCCATGGCCTCTGGAAAATCTGTATACAGCCTAACGAATCTGTTCTCATGCATCCATCTCACAGTCTAGACACACTTAAGAGTAAAATCTCATTGTTATTAGAACTTTTACAACTTTAAAGTTGTCAAAATCTTAACTTTGTGGCAATAGAAATTCAGAATAACATCGTGTAGCTTGAGACTGTGCTAGGTTTCAGTGCACATATCTCTGCTTCACAGTGCAATAAAGTAACTTGAAAATGAGTTTATTATATTGCAGGAGGGAGCCATCTTTCTAGTGTTTCCACCTGCAATAGGAATAATAGCCAATTAATATTTTATAAAACCTTGCGGAGCATGTAAAACAGCAATTACTGTATCTGTAATAACTGGTCTATGAATATGTATGCTAGAATTCTCAACATAGCTGTATACATGAAGGACTTGATCAAGATATATTAGGATGGGAGTGAGATAGGATACAGGGTCTTTGAAAACTGAATTTAATGCCATTTTCACAGGAAATATTCATTCAACTGTAAAAATAAGGTGTGATAATGGAATTTTTGTATGGAAAAGAAAACACTTGAGAATTTCCTTTGAGACTCAATATTCAGTTAAGGTTTTTTAACACAAAATGATCAGAACCTGTGGACATATGTGAAAAACACTGACATGATCATTGTATCCTTTTTTCTTTCCTTTTTTAAATCATGTTCTGCTGACAGATGATAATTACTTCTGTCCAGCAATTCTTAGTTCCAATGGTATTCACTAAAATTACAGCAGCATTAATGGGAAGAAATGTAGTAAAACTCCTTTCTCAGGATCCACATGAGAGAGTAATGAAGTCCTGTTAGGTGGGGAACAGATGTTTGAAACTTCTATCCCAACACATTATGGCTGAGCTCATGGGCAATTTTTGCCTGGTGATGGAGGGTCCATTCCCACAAAAACTTTAAACACAAGTAAAATCTTATTTTGGGATGATCACAAACAGTACATGCCCCAGCACAAAAGAAACCATGAACAGAAAACCATGTTGGAGCTGCATCCTGCACTTGCCTGTGTGGTCCCCACCAGCTAGAAACTACCAGCACTGCCAACAGTTCTTACATGGAACTGCTTTGACTTTTTCTATCTCTTAAAACCCTGAAAACATTCAATTCTTCTGCTTTTTAGCTGACATTTATGACATTCATGTACATTACAGATTTCCCCAAGTTTGAATACGAGCCTCTATTTCTGTCTGCAATATTGTGCAGATCCTACCAACTTGTCTCTATGCTGAAATAAAGAATAAAGGAATCATGGAAGCACTGGCCACCAGGATCAAAGGATGCTGAGGTGGTTTCATGGTGTAAACTCAGCTGGCAACTCACTCAGCCCCTCTTTCCCCCACATCCCAGTGCACGGGGAGGAGAATCAAAAGTAAAATTGTAAGTTAAGAACAGTTAAATAACTGAAAATAAAGCAAAATTTAATAATAATAGTAAATAGTAATGATGGCAACAAAAAGGGAAAAAACAAACAAGTGATACACAATGCAATTGCTCACCACCTACAGAACTGATGCTAGATGCCATCCCAAGTCCAAACAGAGGATAGTTTGTGTTTTTATACACTGAGGACTCACCAGATTCTTTAGGGTAGTCAGAAGCTGGTCTGAATGGTGTTCCTAGCACAATTAAACTACCATAAAGGTAGTTTAGGATCCTAGAGCATTTAACCCACTATGCTGTGATATAGCACGTATGTGAGGGTGGGGAAGCCCTGGCACAGGTTGCCCAGAGCAGTTGTGCCTGCCTCATCCCTGGAAGTGTCCACAGCCAGGCTGGATGGGACTTGGAGTGACCTTGGGTAGTGGAAGGTGTCCCTGCCCAGGGCAGGGGCTTGGAACAGGATGGTCTTTAAGATCCCTTCTAACCCAAACCATTCTGTGATTCTGTGAGATTCTATGAGATTCTGTGAGATTCTGTGATATTCTGTGGTATTTTGTGATTCTGTGATTCTGTGATTCTGTGTTTGAACCCACAGCACAATGAATACAAGAGGCTGCAGCACCATCATGACCAGCAAAGCCATCAAGCAGCAAACAACACTCCATTTAATTTACCATATCAAAGTGAAATACAACTCTGTTTTAAAACAAGATTTTCTGATGCTTTATCTGAAACCACCATATAAAAGAAAACATTGGCATTGGGCTAAGGATTAGAATCATATGATTGCTAATAAAAAATACATACTGAACTATCAAGCTTGTGCAAATTAAAGTTTTTTCTCTCTTTCTTAACACAGGATATAATATTCTATTTCATCAAGTGATTCTATCAGAATATTAAATTTTTTCCATTAGCAGGATTAGACTAGGTCTTAATATTAAACTATGTACGTCAGTTCAATTAAACAAGATAGGTCCCCTCGCCCTGTTACCATGCTGGTATTATTCCAGCTAAAAACCTTTTTCTTACATTCAACAGGGATTTGAGCAGACCACAGCTCTGAGTATTAGGAGCTGTCCTGGGTAACTGTTGGTAATGAAGAGCAACAACTGGGAGGTAAATCCCTGCCATCAAGTAGGCTTAAACAAAAATAATATTTTTATTTTTTATGGAGAAAATTACATGAAATGCCAAGCATGTGGATTTAATGAATATGACTTTATAAAACTATAAACAAGATGGGGTTTATATTTCTTTTTCCATTTTTTTAACAGCACAGTGGAAACAAATTAAATTTGCTCTGAGATGCATTACTTATAACTATCATCTGTGTTGTAAACATCTCCTCCGTAATCAGAAATTCAATATTGCAGACCACAAAGCCCACTGAGGTGTTAAGCTGAAAGGTAGGAGGAAAGCAGGGTGAGCTTTTTCTGGGGAAAACATATGGGGTTTTTTCCCAATTGAAAAGCCTTAAATGAGACTCAATTAGTTGATGACTGGAAAATGATGCCTAATGTCCAATTAGAAAATTGTCTTATTAGAGTCATGATAACTCTGCAGCACAGGGGTGGAAACTCCATTTTGCAAATAGTTTAGACACCATATTTTTATTCTTTATATTACTTTATATTGTTTTGGCATACATTTTCATGAGTGGCCAAGCAAAAATCTGTGCTCACACAGCCTTCATTAAAACACCTTTTGATGTATTAGAAGCATCCTGTGGCCTTTCACTGAAACCTTTAAAGGGAGGTTTTAGTAATGAGAGAGTAACAAAAATAAAACATAATGCTAGAAGCAGCTAACTTAACAAAATGGGTCCAAGCTATAATTCTGTCTATTATCCAGGTATATGGATAAAAGTAATAGAGTGGGACCACCACTGTGTTCTGCAAGCAAAAGGGTTGGTTTTGTCAAAGTCAAGTTTCATGCACAGAGTTGCTTAGTAATTTACATTTCTGAGGGAGTTCAGGCCATAAAAATTCGAAGAAAATTGATTAGAGTTGTGGTACACGGCTTTGAATAAGTTGCAACCTGGTTTAACAGAGGTTAAAGCATGAAATGAACAGGAGCAAAAAATTATTTGTTGCATATAAGTACCATGAGACACCTTGGAAGGAAAAAACTCAACGTTAGAGTGTCAGCTAATGTGGAAAGTAACAATGACATGTTTGCTCTCCAGGAACAGAGCTGGTATCAAGAAGTAATTACACATTCATATCCATAGAAAACCTCATGGAATTACAAAAAAAATAAAAAAGTATTTTGTTTGTGTAGGTTTCAGTGAATAAATAAGAAATTTTGCTGTGCACAAAGGGTATGTGAATTGTCATTAAGTGAATTGCCATTAACAATAATTGTCATCACTGCTATCAATGAAGATCTAGGGGTCTTTGGGCAGGAAGAAAATATTCTGAGGTAGGCACATGATATTTATCACTTTCCTTCTCCCTCTTAACAATGGCTAGATGTTGTCTTGTGACTGGTATGGCCTAGGGACTGTGTTGGGGCTATGCAACACTTGTGTCTCTGTCTTTGTGAGAAAGCTGGAGGAATACATTGATTCAGGGTGACCTGACAAGGAACACGAGTCTGCTCTGTCTGGCACTTGTAAAATCACATTAATGTAATTACTGGAGGTTTAAAGGGGTACAGGGTGATGAAATGTGGCTCAGGGTCTTTGTGAATTCCCCCTGCTCTAAGCAGCTTCATATCAAGCTCCAGACTGCAATGAGTTACCAGAAAGATGCTGTTAATTTACAGACAGAAGAGGACCCACATGCTAAAATTTTATTATGATTTTTTAATTGAAATCTGCTTGAAATCAAGAGTAAATTTTCTTTTTACCTCAGTAAAGGCAGTATTTCAACCTGGCACCATTTTTAAAGCCTGATCTCATGAGACTTTGAGGGAACTTGCATTTGAAAAAAATTCTAACTATAATATTCTCATTACAGTGAGTATTTTGTATATTTCTAAAAGATACAAAATATGCTAAAATAAGAAAAATTCTTTTACATATTTTTTAATCTCATAATTTAAAAACTTTATAGCCAAGACTCATAGTTTTTCAATGTTTTGACTGCCGATATTAAACAATGTAACTGCAAAGTACTGGAATACATCAGCTTCCTAAAACATATTAATGTAATAAGCAATCAGCTTAAAATTGTTTGAAATAAACATGTCTACTTACTTAAATAAAGTCAGTTCATTTTCCTTCCCTTTGGTATGACTTACACCCTTTCCTGAGCACTTTAATCTTTTAGCATAATTAAAACCCACTAAACACTACTTCAGTTCATCATCCCCACACATCACTAATGGATCCTTCCTGCTCTCAGTGATCTGATGATTACGGATAATATTTCTCCACAGGAAAGTCATTCATATCAGAAGCACATCCCAGAGTAAATTTAATTTGTAACTTATGTGCTGTAAATATAAACATCGCAGTGAAAAGGTTTGTCTTGTTTATGCTTTTATGTAGGCATATTCATTAAACCTGTATTTTCTACGGTTTATGACATTTATTCAAAATTGAAATGTCACACAGTCAGTTTGGTCTATATGACTACAGAGACTTGGTTGCTGGTTTTCCTTTTCATTATTACCCATTATCCTGATGTCTCTACTCCATCAT
This sequence comes from Emberiza elegans, assembly GCA_024865655.1. Taxonomy (NCBI): domain Eukaryota; kingdom Metazoa; phylum Chordata; class Aves; order Passeriformes; family Fringillidae; genus Emberiza; species Emberiza elegans. The sequence continues at coordinate 3,372,278 of JALJVW010003588.1, read as the reverse complement.
GCTTGCAAAAAGTGTATAGAAGTTACTACTCACAACTTCTTGTGCTCTGTGCCTTTAATGGAAGGGAAAATTTGACTTCTACAGAAAAAACATTTTATGGTTCTTCTGGAAACAGCTGGGATACATGAACTAGGCTGTCAAATGAGATGCATCTTCTTACTTCTGTTTTTCAGCTGCTCTTAAAGGTGTGTCTGCCTACCAAACTTCTTTTGGTTACAGGAAGAAGTACAGATGGATTTGGGAATGTGGCTCTGTGTAAGCTTGAGGCTGAGATTTGCCTTTGAACTGTAGTCCAGCAGTATTGTAGTCCAGCTGTAGTGCCATGTGATGATGAACAATTCTCTTCCTGAGAAAGCAGGGGGATTCCTACAGCACCAGGGAACTTGCAGAGCCAAAGGTTTTGTCATGCCCTCCATGGCAGAGACAACTCAGCAGCTCCATGACCTCTGTTTTTTTGGAACTGAGCTGAGAGGTTCACATCAGTCCCCTTAGGAAGCCTTAAATTATTCAGAAACCTTTTATTGTGCTTTGTTCTTACTGAATTGTTTCAAGAAAAAAATCACACTTTTGTGCACTGGCCTTCTGCTGACAACACTGCACCGAGAATGTTTTGTTTTCACCCAGATATACTGATTTCAACAATCAAGACCTGTTCAAGGGTGAACATCTGTGACTCAATGCCTTGAGGAAAGATCCAAAAAGAAATCAAAAAAGAAGAAAGATCAAGAATGAAATCAAATAAATAGGCACTTGCCTGAGATGCAGGGGTCCTAAATTGAGTGTAGAGACATGAATAGGACAAAACAGAGACTGGGACACAAAGCTGGGGAAGTCTTGTCCAAACAGCAGTGAACAGCCAGAGAAAATCAGTTTTCTGCTTTGTCTTTCAAGAATCAGTACTGGTACTTCTACTGGTTTTATATTATTGTTGTTATTATTACTATTATTTTTATTATTGTATTTGTAGTTGGTAGATGATTCTTGGAAATTCAACACAATAATGTTGAATGAAAGCCTTCACACATCCTGATGAATGGATAGATCAATGGATGTGAGAATTGAAAATAGCTGGATTTGTTTCTTCCAGTAAAACTTCATCTCTTTGTTTCTACCCACGCACTGTTTTGCAGACTTGTTTCACTTTAATGTGATTTTGCAAAATTTCCAGGTCTCCATGAAGTTTTCTTTCTGATTTACATTTATAAAGGTTTAATCCCATGCCTTTGTCCTCAGCATTTTTAATAGTGCTAAGCAATTAGGAAGAGAAATAAAAGTAAAAATCAGAAGCAGCTATCAAAGTGTTAATTATATACATCCTCATTCATTACTGCAGGAGAAGTGCTGCTATTGATGTTAAAAAATGTGAAAGCCAAGGATAAAGATGACGTGGCTGAATTCAGGACTGGCAGCATCCTACAGAAATTGAAAAGATCCTAAAGTAGCTCATGGCTATTTAAGTCACCCTGAGCTGGTCTCTCATACAGTGTCTAACTGATTCAGGCATCACATTTTATAAAAATATTTTTTTCAATTCAAATTCTACAATTATTATTAATAGCTTAATGCTTGAATTCATATTCAGACAGAAACACTGTTTGTACATTCTGGAGGAGTTATGACTCCTGCTGAAGTTCATGGAAAATCTCCCATGGATGTTGATAGGAAGCAAGGTTTCACCTTTCATATGAAGGCAAGATCTAACAAGCAATTGTCTTCATGTATTTTATAAAAATAAGGAATCATATAACATATGCATAGGGTTTGCTAATATCTCCAGAGATAACTTAGTGGGCTTTTGCTGTTAAAGTTGATAAATTGTGAGTTTGATAAAGATTTTAATTGTGTTAGACTTAATCCCTGTGTAATATGAAACTTGTTGATTTTAATCAGAGAACAGCTGTTACACCAAAATTAAGTAAATTCAAGCTAGAAATACTTCCCTTCATCATATATTGATGAAAGTCTACAAAGTGCTGAGCTATAGAAAGGTAGCCAAGACTAGTTTAAGTTGCCTTAGAAAGTGACAAAGACTCTTTTTTTTTTTTTTTTTAATGTGTGATGAGCCAGTTTTGAGCATTTTGAGACAAGAAATACATTGATAAACTGCAGTGAGTCTGGAAAGGGACAACAAAATATTTGGGTCCAGAGCATTTTCCCTGTGAGAATTTGGGGGAACTGACAATGAGCAGAAAAGGCTTAGAGGGCATCATTTCCATATCTGCAAGGAGTTTCTGAGTAGGTGGAGAGTGTTTAATGAGGTTGGTGGCAGGAGGAGAAAAGAAAATGGTTGTAAATTAGAATGAGAATAGTTACAATTTGACATAAAGAAATATTTCTCAAGGCAAGAATAGTCAGGCATTAGAACAGGTTGCCTAAGAAAGCATTGAAATCTTTCACCTAGGAAGACACTGAACTGGTGAAAGCTGACAGGAACTTTGTCTGAATTCAGGGCAATCCTGCTTTAAGCAGAAGACTGGAATAGAAACCTGCCAAGGTTCAAACATGAATAATTCTATCATATTAACCTGGGGAAAATGGACTGCTAGAAGCAGTAAGATATGTTCTATTTGTATTTACGACTCTTTCTCAAAATTTGAAATAACATTTCATTTCTAGAATATCTGATTGGTGAGGAAAGGGGGCAAAAGAGATTCTTTAAATTCATTCTAGGGTGTATCCCTCACAGATGATGACTTGGTATAATGAAACCCTGGAGGGCTGCCATATTATACAACCACAGCTCTGTCAAGATTCTACAATCCTACACACAAATATGAATGAAGATTACAAGTTTCCTGGTTCTTGATTATGAAACCCATATTTTCTCTGGAAAATGCAATTTTTAGTTAAAAGTTTAGAGGGTATGATGGAGAATTTGTTAAGGAATTGTTATATACATTATTATTCTGTATTTCTGTGATTGCTCTTGTTTAATACAGAACAGATTATTTTTATTCTGTGAACTAACATGGTAATTGAAAGTAGCAAATTCACCATTTACAAATATCCAGTATAAATCAAATAATCTGTGGTTCATAAAAATTTCCTCTTGCCATGTCCATAATCATTAAATTGAGAGAGAATTGGGATTGTTCAGAAGAGAATATTGTTGACAAGTCTTCAGGGAAACCTTAGAGCCCCTTATAGTACCTAAAGAGACTTTAAGAAAGCTGGAGAGGAACATTGGGAAAGGGCCTTGAGTTACAGGACGAGGGGGAATGGGATATAGGAGGGAATTCTTGGCTGTGAGGGTGGTGAGGCCCTGCACAAGTTTCCCAGAGAAGCTGTGGCTGGCTGCCCAACCCCTGGAAGTGTCCCAGGCCAGGTTGGATGAGGCTGGGAGTAACCTGGGCTAGTGGAAGATGTCCTGCCTGTAGGAAAGAGTCAAAATTTGATGATTTCTAAGGACACTCCAAACCAAAACAACTGTGACTTCAATACTAAGTATTGATCAACTTGGGTATTCTCATTAAGTTAATAAAGTCAGAACTTTGTCATGCTACAACCTGCTTCTGTTACTCTGTATAAAGCTGAATTTTCTTGCTTCTCCATTCTCTTTCCCTCCACAGTATCAAATAAAAAAAGGAAAGAAGGAAAGAAAAAAAAGTTAATTAAATTCAGATGGAGTGTGTCAAGCATTGTCAAGATTTCAATGGCTACTTTAATCAGAAGTAAAACCCATATTGATTAAGATTCATAGTAATTAAAAGTCTTAAAAAAAAGTTTTGATAAGAAAAATTGTACTACATTTCTAAACCTCCATCAATTTGTCAAGTACAAAATGTCAAAGCTGATGAATATACCTAATTGACATTAGCACTAACTTAGAGTAGAACTCCAGAGAAAATAAGCAGAAATTTAACTATCATTTTCTCTTCCTCCTTTGATGCTTTGATAGATGGATAAAGCAGCTCTAGGTAAGGCCACTTATAACACCTCCTGTCAGGGAATTTTGGAATTCATTATATAGAAAAACAGTCATTAAGACAAAGGATTCTGGTCAAATTATTTCTCTGTGGCACTAATGAGAATGTCTATCTGCTCTCCATCATTACTTGTTATGTCTTATTATTATTACTACCCAGTTAGCAGGCAAGAAAACTTAAGTACACCAGGGTGACGTGACTTGTCCAAGGTCTTACATGTCATTGACCATGTAAAGACTTTAGAGCTGCTAACTCCTAGCTCTGGTCTATCTGCAAGGCTGCTGCTAATGCTGTTTAACCTTCTTTTGTCCAATGTGGATATCATCCTATTTTTTCATGACTTTTCTTTAATGTCAAAATATTTGCATCCAAATAATGCCCCTTAAAAGCACGAATGTCACCTTCACTGACAGCTAAGTAATAGTAAATTGAATTAATAAAAAAAAAAATCTACTCCTTGGTGAAGTTGATTATTCGTGTGTTATAAAAGTAATTACAACAATACTTTGAAAGAACATGCCATTCCATAAGGATCATTGTTAGCTCTTTTTTTTAGAAGGAAGATAAAGTGAGTATGTGTGGATGTTCTTAAAAAAGTTCATTTTAGAAGGAAAGCTCTAGATGAAGACAATATAAACAACAGAATAAAATTAATAACCAGAAACTCAGCTATATGAATTCCTTGAAGCTTCCAGCTGTATTTTGTGTTCCTCATATACCATCAGTCTCTTGAGCTGTCTTGACTTCTGTAAAGACGAGATCATTTGGACTGTAATCCTAGGCATAGAAAACAAAGTGTTCCCACTGGAACTGGAGGTTGGTTTTGTTACTGCAAGATAAAGAAAGGAATCCACTTCCAGCAAGCAACAATGCAGATTTACAGAAATTCAATCAGTTGTAGAAAGCTAATACAGTGAAATGCAGCACTTAGACTTACCAGCAGTGGCTCTGGTTTTAGGTATATATTAGTTACTGAGCTAATTTACACCATCAGTTTGCTGTTCCAAGGAGTTCCAGAGACACATGTGACAGCTTCTTTCTTTACCTCCTCTTTGCCTCTGGAAATACCTCCCATTTTGTCCCCAGTGAAGACATACTTGAGCAGAAATTAGTGCTCTCTTTGAATGCTTCAGTCCCCCGCATGCACTTGCAAAATGTTTGCTGAGTTACACACCCAATTATCTATCTGCCTTCTTTTCACAGTTCCTGCACCTTCATCAGCTAATGTCCTGTGATAATTTTAAAAGTCATCTAGTCTAAAACATAATTTTACATAGGTGCATTATTTCAATTTTACCATTCAGTGTTTGGATAGGTCCACACTGGGTGTGTTGCACATGCTTATGGGTGCAGCACAGAAAAGGAAGGAAGGACTGAAGAAATTTGATGGGAGTCTCCTTGTCTGAAGATTAGGTGATACATGTACTTACTCTTGAACTTGGATCATAAAATCATAAGATCATTTAGGCTGGGAAGAACCTCTAAGATGATTGAGTCCAATGATTGAGTGCTGGCCAAGCCCACCACTAAACCATGTCTCTGAATGGTCTCTCATACAGACACGTGTCTTTTAGATCTCTCTAGGGATGATGACACTGCAGCCTCCCTGGGAAACCAGCTCCAGGTTGTGACAGCCCTTTCCCCCGCCTCTAATATCAATTTTAAGCCTCCCCTGTGCAACTTGAGATGAATGCCAGCCTGGGTGTGGAGCATGGGTGAAAATCCCTGAGGATTTATGTTTGGTGGTTTTCCACTGGTGCTGCCAACAGCATATAGTTATTAACTGCCTGCAGTGGACACAGAAGGAGGGATAGGCAATAAGTGAATAGAAAAGAAATAAAATCAAACAAAAGCAAATGGCTGCTGAATTTTAAAGTTCATTTCAGCGTTAACTTGTATAGTTCAACACCAGAAGGAAAAGCAAGTGTTCAGCAAACTCAAGCAGAAAAGTAGAACAAATCTTGAATCAGATTGATGATACCTCAGCAACTGTATTTCAAAGGGATTTAGATGGTTATACCCTACAGTACACAGAAAGTGTGATAACCGTGCAAGTAAATGTTAATTTCCATGGAAATTACGACAATAAAGCACTTTGAGGTACTATCTTTCATGCAGCAAAGGTCCCAGGGTACTTTACTATTCAAAACAATTTAAAACAGCGACAGACAACGTTTTCTGTGTTTGATTTAAACTCAGCAATGAAAACCAGCTTTTGCATTTCTAAAAATGATAAACATTTTACATTCAGAGACAAAACTTTTTCTATGCTCCCTCTTTTTCTATACTCCCTCAGTGACCTGAACTCTGTACTTTTAGTCTGCTTCTCTGCTTGCTGATGCTGCTGGATGGACCTTCCATCTGTTAGTGAACATCAACCCTCCCAAAGGCAACAGATTTACAGCACAGAAAATTTACAAAATGGTACTTAAAGTTCACTCTTCCTTTGTGTCTCAATCGATTGGTGGAGACGCAAATGTCTTCCAAAACAACTTCAACTGCAAACAGCACCAGACATTGTCTTGGGGATATCAGTCCTCATTCTGCAACACTCCAGAACTCAGGTGTCAAGAATGATCCTTGCTCTTTTTTTTTTTTTTTCCATAATCCTCATGTTAAGTACCTCTTCTGTTTAAATGTCTGTACTGCAAACATTTTTCATAAAAAATACCTCAGTAGATCCAGACTATAGGAAATGCATTTTAATTCCTCATCCATTGAGAAAGCCCAAACTTCTTTTCTGTCTTCTTTTTGGGTATGTTCACATTGGCTTCTTTCTTTCATGTTGAAATTTTCATGATCCCAGACAGGTGACTTTGAAGGGCTGAGTAACATCTAGATGTTCTTTTGCTGACTTTTCTTCATTGCATTGATGTCACATTTCATTAGCTGGAGATCTTAAGGACTTTTTCATTACATTGATATCACGTTTTATTAGCTGCAGATCTTGTCTAAAACCTTTTGCACACTAGGTTTTTTTCTAAATGTAAATCCTCCATAAATGCTCTGGAATTAATTCTGATTAAGTTTTATCCAAATTTAAGACAGAAAAAAATAGGCAGCCTGATGGAGTGTTCTCAAAACAGCTTACTTGGCATTAGTTGTAATTTATTTGCATATTGGTGTTTGAATGGCTTTTTGCTATTTCCTAGCTAATTTTTCTGAGAGGAATCATTTGACGTGAAAAGGCATTCGCTGTGTCTCAAAATTTACTGGATTTTGAGAATTTTAATACAGATTATGTGGCTAACAATTGCAAAGTTTGTATTTCTGAGAAAGATGCTTTTATTCTGTAGGTGACTTAAACCAGCATGGTTCAATTGCTGGCACAAGGACTGGGTGTGATCCATGGTCCTTTTTATTTGAGTGATTATCACATCCTATTGTTCCTTGGCAGAAGAATATTTTATGAAACATCTTGACTGTGATTCAACCCACTCAAGTTGTATCACTTGAATGATACAACACACAGGATAAGCAAAGATGACACTCAACAGCATGTGTTTAGAAAAAGCAAGTTCTGCCTGAGCAGCCTGGTCTCTGATGGGCAGTCACCTGCCTGCTGGGTGAGGGACAGGCTGTGGCTGTGCCTGCACTCCAGCAAAGCCTTTGGATCCATCTCCCACAGCATCTCCTGGAAAAGCTGCAGCTCAGGGCCTGGGGGCAGGTTCATCCTCTCTGGGATGGGGACTGGGGGCAGGTTCATCCTCTCTGGGCTGGGGCCTGGGGGCAGGTTCATCCTCTCTGGGCTGGGGCCTGGGGGCAGGTTCATCCTCTCTGGGCTGGGGACTGGGGGCAGGTTCATCCTCTCTGGGCTGGGGACTGGGGGCAGGTTCATCCTCTTTGGGCTGGGGACTGGGGGGCAGGTTCATCCTCTCTGGGCTGGGGACTGGGGCAGGTTCATCCTCTCTGGGCTGGGGACTGGGGGCAGGTTCATCCTCTCTGGGCTGGGGACTGGGGGCAGGTTCATCCTCTCTGGGCTGGGGACTGGGGGCAGGTTCATCCTCTCTGGGCTGGGGACTGGGGGCAGGTTCATCCTCTCTGGCTTAGGCCCGGCCCAGAGGGTGCTGGGGATGGGGCCACATCCAGCTGGGAGCTGCCCACCGTGCTGTGCCCAGGGATCAGTGCTGGGTCAGCCCTGTTTAAAATCTTTCCTGGGGATCTGGATGAGGGGATTGAGTCTACCCACGGTAAATTCATGGAGGACACCAGGCTGGGTGGGAGTGTGGATCTGCTGGAGGGCAGGAAGGCTCTGCAGAGGGGTCTGGGCAGGCTGGATCCATGGCCTGAGGCCACTGGTGTGAGGGGCACCTTTGGGTCACCCATTCCCTGCAGCTCCAGGCTGGGCAGAGGGGCTGGAAAGGGCCCTTTGGGAAAGGCCCTGGGGGTGCTGGTGCCCAGGGTGCCCAGGGGGGCAAGAGGCCAATGGCCCCGGGGCTGTCGCAGCCAGGCTGTGACACAGCCCCAGGGCAGGGCCTGTCCCTGTTCCGGCACTGCTGAGGCACCTCCAGTGCTGGGGACAGCTCTGGGCCCTCAGGACAAGAGAGACACTGAGGGGCTGGAGCGTGTCCAGGGCAGGGAACGGAGCTGGGGAAGGGGCTGGAGCCCCAGGAGAGGCTGAGGGAGCTGGGAAGGGGCTGAGCCTGGAGCAAAGGAGGCTCAGGGGGGCCCTTGTGGCTCTGCACAGCTCCTGACAGGAGGGGACAGCCGGGGGGGTCAGGCTGTGCTCCCAGGGAACAGGGACAGGAGCAGAGGGAACGGCCTCAGGCTGGGCCAGGAGAGGGTCAGGCTGAGCATCACAAAGATTTTCTTCTCTGTAGCTGTTGCCAATTATTGGAATGGACTGCCCAGGGACATGGTAGAGTACTCAACAAATGACTGGATGTGGCACTCAATGCTCTTGTCTTGTGGTGATGATTTAAAGGCTGGATTCAATGATCTTAGAGGTCTTTTCTAATCTGAATAATGCACTGATTCCCACACCTTCCACATTACCTGTAAAATTCTGTTGTTTTCATATGAAAGAAATGTAGGGAGTCACAGCTCTTCCTCCAGTGCTTTTGCAGCCCAGCATCCATCAGCTAACTGGAACTGCCAGCCTTGTTCTCAGACGTTGGGGTGCCTTGAGGAGCCCAAAGCATGGATTTGTTCTCTGTATTAACTTAAATTCCCTCCCATTTGCAGGTGAGTACTTACTGGGAATGTCCGCATGAAAATTTTTCTTTATTTTAAAGGAGAGAGGGTAAGGACGTACCTTTACTAGAACTGAAATTTCTACAAAAATCTGTATTATTTTTTCCCTAAATGAGTGTAATTTTTTGTTGAAATGCTTTGATTTGCAATAATGAGAAAAAAAACAAATAGCACGTCAGTTTAGTTCAGACTGCGCAGTTGAAGATGTGGGTTGTACAAATATATATATATATATTTTTTGGCCATTTAAAAAATTTGCTCCCTTTGACCCCCAGTGATGGTTCTAGTCCCCATGATGCAGTTTACTTCTCTCTCACTTGTGCCAGTGCCATCTGGATTTGTTGCTAAAGAAAATTTTTCACTAATTACATCCTGGGCTGCCACAGTGTCATCTGCATGACCCATTTAACTTTTTAGCCTTTGAGAGGTACAGGAGCAGATGGTGAGGCCTTACAGAAAGAACATGAAATGGCCTCACTGATTTTGGCCAAATATCCATATATTCATATAATTTCAGAATCATTAAGGTTGGAAAAGTCCTGTAACATCATTGAGTACAGCCATTAACCTAGTACTGCCAAGTTCACCATCATACCATACCCCTAACACCACATCTACACAGTTTTGAACACTTTGAGGGATGTTGATTCCATCATTGCCCTGGGCAACATCTTCCAATTTGTGACAGCCCTTTCAGTGAATAAATATTCTCTTTATATTAAATATGAACCCGGCACAACTTGACACCACGCCTTCTTGTCCTGTTAAGCTTCCACCTCTGCTTCTGGAGGAGGTCAGAAGCAATGCATGAGGGGAAAATCATGCCCAGTAAAAATATAAAGTGATAATTTGCTGAATACTCTTCCATGTGTTGCTTGGGAAATTCCAGAAGTGTTGATAGTGTCATAGGTGGTGTTAGCAGCATTCATGGATTGTCCTGTCCATCCTGCCCTTGAACCAAGGCAGACTCCAGAACCTGAAGCACCTCTCAGGACTGTTCAGCACACCTCAGCATGGATTGTTTGAATAACCACAACCATTTTTTTCATCTTAGACTGCCTGCACGTGACATTCATCTGATGCTTTCAGTGATTTTACTGGAAAAGCAATCCAAAGTGAATCTTATTGCCCCTTCCACAGGCTACTAATTTTTTCCCTCTTCCATGTCTTGCTCCTCCAGCTACCTGTCTACTGAGAATCCCACCTACTCAGGATGTATCATACAGAGTGATATAAATAACAATTTTCCATAGAGCATTTTTGCTCTTTTTCTCCTTCTTGTCTTCTTCTTAGCATGTTTTTTTGTTTTGGTTTTTTGTTTGTTTGTTTGTTTTTTTTTTGTTTGGTTTGGTTTGGTTTGGTTTGGTTTGGTTTGGTTTGGTTTGGTTTGGTTTGGTTTGGTTTGGTTTTTTTTTTGTATGCTGCTGAACATTACACTGATAGTTTCATGGACTGTCTATAAACTCCAATTTCATCTCTGAGCTGTAATAATTAGCACAGAGTACATTTCTTCTAACATAAAGATTAGACTATTGTGGTTTAGTTTCCCCACATAAATCACTTTATGATTGTTTGAAACAAACATTTTTTTCTCACATTCTACCACTGATTCTTATCACCTCCTGTAATTCTTCAGGACGTCTTCATCTTTCCTACAGGTAAATACTACAGTACCATTGCCAAAATGTGATCTACTGCTCTTTCAAGTCTCTTTCAATTAGTGTTAGGACTTTACCAACTAATTTACTAACCTGGTTTCCTTTAACATTTTCATTGTGAGAAGTTTTGACAAAAGTTCTTGGAAAGCAAAGTGGGCTCTATGAAGCAGCCTGATTCCCCTTCTCTGTGAGGTATTAAATTATTGCTTCATGATGTACAATGCTGCCCAAGCTCTGCAAAAGCCACCTGTCAAATGGAGCCATAAAAAATAATGAAATACTTTATCATGTTTGCAACTCTTCCACTATTTAGGCATTTCCTTTGAAATTTTTTGGGCATCAGTTTTTTTATCTCTCTGGAATGGGGAAATTTGCTGTTCCTCAAATAAAAGATGAGACACTTCAGGGAAGCATTTACAGAAGAAACAAAGTACTTTAATAAATTGATAACTTAGAAAAAGTTTTATAAAACTTACAATCTAGCGATTTTTTTTAAAATAGCGATTTGAATATTTCATGGAATATGAAGGAGTACAATTTTATAAATTTAACAAAAAAGTATAAATACTGAAACACAGATTTAAAGAAGTTTAAAAAATCTAGTAGAATGCTATCATGATTTATCCCATGACAATTTTTGCCCTAGTTTTTTGATTTGTAGATGTGAGGAATGAAATGTGCTAAGAAGGGAGAACATTGGAGGGATGTGAATAAAATGGCAGAGAAACACTGCTTCAAGGTAAAGATCTTCTATCATCTGATCACTAATATAATTCTACTTTATAAAAAACATGTGAAAATATTTAATTTTCTAGCTTTTCTAATTTACATGCCCCGAATATAAGCCACTTTGTTTTGATTTGTGACCATCAGTAGTTGTGGAAATGAAAAGTATTCGTAGTATAACTTCTGCTCTGCAGTTGTTGGACTCCCAGGCTCTCTCACACTTTTCTGGAATTTCTTTGGAGAGCAAATCAAGGAGGCTGTAGCAACTGCACTCTGGAGATGGGTTGAGAGAGCTGGGGGTGCCCAGCCTGGAGCAAAGAAGGCTTTGGGGCCTAAAAGGGCTCCAAGAGAGCTGGAGAGGGCCTGTAGGGACAGGACAAGGGGAATGGCTTCCCACTGCCAGAGGGAAGGGCTAGATTGATGTTAGGGAGAAATTATTTCCTGAGAGCAGCTGTGGCTCTGCCATCCCTGGAAGTGTCCAAGGCCACCAGGCTTGGAGCACCCTGGGGTAGTGGAAGGTGTCTCTGCCCATGGCAGGTGAAGCTGGACTGGATGGTCTTTATGATCCCTTCCAACACAAACCATTCTGTGGTTTTGTGGTTTCCTTTTTCTGTCTACAATGCAGTAGGACCAAATCCCTACGCATGACTTGAGCTTGTAGGTGCTGCCATAAGCCTGCACAAAGCCAGGACATCAAAATTTCTGGAGGCAGAAACAGAAATCCCTGATTTATTTCCCCCTTCCCTTGAGCCAGCATTTCAGGTGTCTGTGTGCAGACTACAGGGATGCTGGTGTGGAACATACTGGGTAAGGTTTCCACTGGGTGGACAAAAAGATGATTTAATTTGAACCTGCCTTGAGTGTAAAGACAGACATCTCAATGAGACCAATCTCATCCATTACTAAGAATCTATTGAGAAGTTGTCTCAATCAGAGTTAGTCTCCCAACACCCTATTTTTAGTCTGTGTAGAGAAATAGGAAATTCTGGGAGTGATTTATTTGGCCTACATTTATCTTTTACTTTAGAATGGAATGAATCATATCTAGTCTCCACTGACCACACTGAGAAGGGGTCCATTTACCAGAACTGGGAGTGTGGACAAAGTTAGATGGGGATCTCTCTGTTTAGTCTGGTGACTAACTAGAAAAGTATGAATTCTGCCTTTGCATGGAACTCAAGCACAAGAAGTTAGATTGCAATATAAGGCAGACAGAAAGAGACTTGCAGAGGGTCCTCAGCTCCTCTTCCAGATGAGTGAGCACCATTTCCAACAGCTTGTGTGCTTCTGGACACATTTTGCTTCTGGGCACATTTCCCAAGGCTCCTCTGAGCACAAGGTGTTCACATCTTGTAAAGGAGGGGAAAGGATTTTAAAAGTTGGTAAAAGGGAAAAGGCCACTCCTGTCACACAGGTGTTCTCTAACTCCTTTTGCCTATCTGTTTTGCTCAGTGTGTAGTAATTAGTATACCCTAAAGGCCTTTGTAATGGGTAAGATTTAAAGCTATGAACTGGCAGACTTCCTGTATTATAAATTCTGCATGTTTCTTTTAACATTCTAAAAATATGTAATTCAGAAAGATTTTCATGGCTTTTTTTTTTGTTGTTGTTCACGAAAAAAGTAAATCAATGTAATGAAAAATTTACAGAAAAGGAAAACTATACTAAACATGGCAAAAAAGAGCAGCTATTTTCTATTTTGCAGTTATTTTTAAGTCGGGAGATTGATATTGAAATTGGTTTTTTTTACTAACTTGCTAGTGAAACTTTTCTTGTCACATAGCTGAAGGATGTCTGTTTTTTTCTACAAAGCCCAGCAGTGATTCTTATCCCTTTAGATAGATGTGTTCTTGCTGTGCTAAATGGTCCTTCAATACTTCTGGCACCCCTGGTTTAGCTCAAATTCCAGGGAATCAGACCACAGGGCAGAAAATAGACCACTGAGTAATTTTCTACTCTGTATATAAAGGAGCTGTGGAGAATCAGGCTTGCTGCTGAATATATCCTGATTCCTCTGCCTGTTTTTTGCCTCTTTTCCTTCAGCATGGAGAGTCTGTTCTAGATCCTCAAACTAGACACAAAATTATATTTGCTTATTTTTCTGAGAGACCTTGGGCCCGTTTTGTTTACATAGGATACTTCTCATGCTGCCATTTCAAGCTATTAAGGCTGAAAGTTCTATCACTTTACAGAGGTGAAAAATTAATCCATTCCTAGCTGGAAAGAGCAGATTGATAAGCAAGTCTGGGTTTGGATCAGAATAGGAGGTAAAAAATAATGGCCATCTCTGTTTTCCAAATCAAGATCAGAGTCAAAAATCCAGAAATTTTATCATGACATGGTATGAAAGCCCAAGGGATGGAAGAAAGAAAAAGGCAATCAAATGTCATCAATTTAACAGGTAAAATATCTGTAAGACATCTGGGAATAATATTTCTGGAACCAACTCAGATGTTTAAAAAAAGCAGATTGCAGAAAAAGAACAACAAATTACAGTATTGGATTATCATGGTTTTTTGGAAGATACTGTTTTTCAAAAGAAACCTCAGTTTTGTGCTTTTCTTCTCACAAATTGTTGCTGAAATGGTCTGTTTATAATGATACATCATTCCAGCTCTTTGCATTTGCCTACCAGCTTCATTTCAGAGTGCCTGAATTACCATTTCAAGTACTGTCTATAAAACTCCTGAGGAATTTACAGTTAAAAGTGAGCAAAAGATCATCTGCCAAGTATAATAGAACTGAAGTGATGTGTAACAAATTCACTTGCATGGGAATTGCATTTCTGAAAGGACTTCAGATCTGACTTTGAGTACACAGAATAATTCCACAAAGCAAAAGAACAATTTAAAAGTAATCAAAATATTGTGCTTGGTTTTGACTACAATAATGTAAACTTTCATCATGAGATTAAGATGAAAAACTGAAAATGCCTTCAGACTCTGTCCCCTCCTGACAAAAAATGATCAGGCCTCAGGTTGTCCATGGCATTTCTCAGCTGCTCTACGGGAACATGATATTCCTGGGCATGACACCTTCACTATTTAAGAAAAGCCAATTAGTACTGAACACTGGAGCAAAATGAGTCTCTCCATTGCATATGATGCTTTTCCCTCAGGGAAGAGAATGAAAGAGAAACGATGTGTGACAGTACAGTCATGTTGCTTAATGCACTCCTGGAAGAAACCCAGCTATTGTTGTGAACAGGCTTGTTTAAAGCCTATGAGGAGCAGATTTGGGTGTTTCAGTCAGGAAAAAAAAAAAAAAAGACAGAAAAAAGAGAGAGAGAGAAAGGGATGGTTCTTGTTTGGTCGTGGGTGTTGGGTTTGTTGTGTGTATTTTTTGGTGTGAAATCAGAATAATTTCATTAAATACTTTGCAGGAAGGAAGTTCCTAAATACTGATTCACATGAACAAGCAGATATAATGAGTACTTTTTTTTTTGTATATGAATTAAATGGTCTCATCCAGCACAAAATTAGTACTAGTTTTCTTCTTGGCAGAAGTTGGTTGCAATTAGGATTTTCTGGGATAATTAGCAGCCTGCAGTGGTTGTAGCTGCAGATTTGTGAGGAAAGCAAAACAGATTCTAAGCAAAAAGAGTGTGTCATAAACTAAATCTCCAAAATGGAGCCTACATCCTGGTGAAAGTGTTCCATCCCTGGTAGTGCCCAAGGCCTGATTGGACAGGGCTTGGAGAAACCTGGGATAGTGGAAGGCGTCCCTGCCAGTGGCAGGGAGGATTGGAATGAGGTGGTGCTTAGAGCCTCTTTCAATCCAAACCATCCTGTGATTCTGTGATTCTATCACTCTATGATTTTTTGAATGATTCTGTATTAGAAAAAGAAGTGTTAATCATTCATTTTATTTACTGATCCTCACATGGAACCTCTCTTTAGCACAGACCATTCCATATTTAAGGAGATTGCTTTTATCCTGTTTTATTCTGGAAGATTGTTTTTATAGCATAATATCTGTGACCATATAGTACCAAAATTTGGGCTGGGGAATATTTTTAACTTATTTTTACCTCATTTTTCCATCTGCAATATTTTATCTTTGTCTTGAATTGTAGGATTCCTCTCACACTGATGTCGTTTAATGGTGGACTTGACATTTTCAGGTTAATTGTTCAACTCAATTGTGTTAAAGGACTTTTCCTACCTAAAGGATTCTATGGCTTCTATGATTCTATGCCTTTTATACAAAGTAAAAACATATGTAAAACACATAATTTGTGGTTTTAAGTGCCAGATTTGCAAATCAGGAGGTGAAAGTGTCTGCCCCTTGATGCAAGCCATTTTAATTTTGCACTCTCTTAACAATGATTACATCTGCCACTATTCCACAGCAAAACACCCATTCCCTTAACTTGGTTTTATCAGTTCCTTTAATCCTCAAGGGGCTGGCACAGATAAAATCCTACTGTACTACTCTCAACCATGTCCTATTGGACTGATCTTATGAGGTCTCTGCAAAACAGACACCCCTTACTAGGGAGCAGCTTCAAAGCTGAGACATTCCCACATCACTGCTGAAAAGTTACTGGCTCTCAGTGACTGATCTTGAGGAAAAGAGACATTTTATGATTCTATGAAAAGAGCAGAAGACCTTCCTGGGCAGGTGAAAGAAAGTGCAATTGGAAATCTGGACTCATCGAGTTGTTTGGGTCCAAACAGACCTCAAAGATCATCTTGTTTAACCCATTGCCGTAGACAGAGGCACTTTCCACTCGACCAGATTGTTCCAAGGCCTATCCAACCTCCTCCTAAACACTTCCATGGATGGGACATCTACAGTTTCTCCAGGCAAGCTGTCTCAGTGGCTGGCCACCCACAGAGTGAAGAACTTCTTTCAAATATCTAATCTAATACTCCCCTTTTACAGTCTGAAGACATTCTCCCTTATTCTATCACTCCATCCTCTTGTCAAAAGTGCCTTTCAAGCTCTTTTAGAGGCCTTTTAGCTACTGGAAGGGTCTCTAAGCTCTCTGCATCTTTCTATTTTCCAGGGCGAACAGCCACAATTCCCTCAGCCTGTCTCCAGCCCTCTGGGCATCTTTGTGGCCTCCTCTGGACTCACTCCAACAGGTCAATGTCCTTCTTGTGATGGGAACCTCGGAGCTTGGTGCTGTTGTCCAGCTGGGGTCTTATAGTGGGAGGGAATCACTTTCTTTGACCTGCTGGTCAGGTTTCTTAATATTTATGTATATATTTTATGTATTGTTATGTTTGCCCAATTATCCCCTCATAAAAAAAACCCAAACAATATTTGAGATAGCAGCAATTTTAATTGAATAATTTAGAAAATATATAAATAAGGGATAATTTGGTTCGAATAATAACGCATAAGCAAAAGATAACTGCGGGGTACGGAGTGCAGGGCTCTTGGACCCTTGCCACCTCACGTACAAACTTGCCAAGTGAAGATTCTCCCCTTATATGCCATGTGTCAATGCCATCTCCTCCCATTTTCGATTCATCACACTTCTTCCTCCACCCTCATCACAACCTTTACCGCGCATGCTCTACCACTGGTTTTGGTGGTCGCACAAGTCTTTGGGGGTCGTCACTGATGAAGGCCTCTCCTCTTCCTCGATGTCCTTTAATTCACCTTTGGGTTACACATGCACACTAAGCCAGTACAATGCAAGCCAAGGATAACATATCACAGCATCTACGTATCAAAGCAATAAATCCCTTACAATTGGCATTTTCCCGGGACCCAACGAGGCTCTGGTTCTTTTTGTTCATTTTTAGCAACATTATCTTCAACTTTTGTCCTTGAGAACATCTGCCAGAGGGGTAGAGCCCCTCCTCTCTCTCTCTTTTTTTGGCATTACAACTTTTCCCAAATATTAATTATTATATGGTAGGCCCTGTCCTTGTGAACATCTGCCAAAATGGAGGGGGGGGGTGTGGGTGTGTGGAGTTCTTCCTCTCCCTTTCTTCTTTTAACATTACAACTTTTAACCATTTTATCTATTCCCAAATATTAATTACGGTACCAATACTGATTACTCTTTCAATTTTATCAGCACGAACCATACCTATTTATCACATGTATTATCTCATATCCCTGTATATAACATTCTTCTGAGCAGTCTGATAATGCATCTGTGTTGTTTCTGAGCCTGCTCAGCTGGGGCAGATACTGATCTCTGTAGATCAGATCCAGGGGGGACAAACCTGGAGGCTGCTGCCACCATCCCCTGCCCACTGGTCCTGAACCCTTTAGCTACATGGAGGAAGGGAAGAGGATTAGTTTGGCATTCACTAGATTAGTGGGCTTGTGAGGTTTATTTCTGAGTGCAAAAGAGGGTCTGTGTTGATGCACAGCCCCCGGGGAAGGAGGGCGAGCCGGCACAGAGAGTGGGGCTCAGCATGGAGGATGCAGCAGATGCTCGGTGCCATCTAGTGGGGTGAAACCAGGGAACAGCCGGGAAGGCTGAACAAAAAAAAAAAAAAAAAAAAAAAAAAAAGCCGGATCTCGCAGGTTATTTCACGGACTTTTGCTCACGACAATTTATATTTCTCTGCAGGGCAGAAAGCCACGCTTCTGGATGCATAAATACATACTTATAACACGCACGTCAGCTCAGCAGAGTTTAGTGCCGTGGCAGAGCTGGTTTTCTCTCTGAGAGCATCCACTGCCTCTTATCTTGCAGCTCCAGCTCTAAAGTGTGGGGTTCTGCAGTGGTGAGCAGCAAGGATTTCTACCTGCTATGCCTTTTTTGCTTCCTGGGAACTAAGATTAAAAGGAAAGAATAAAGGAGAATTAAATTATTTGTGTGGCTGTGAGGAAAGGCTGAGAGAATTTGGATTGCTGAGAGGGGAGAAGGCTCCAGAGTGACCTAATTGTGGCCTTCCAGTACCTGAAAGGGCTACAAGAAAGTCAGAAAGAGACTTTTGAAAGGGCTTGAAGTGGCAAGCAAAGGGGGAAATGGCTTTAAACTGACAGAGGGAGGTTTAGATTAGATATTAGGAAGAAATTCTGTACTCTGAGGGTGGTGAGGCCCTGGCGCAAGATCCCCAGAGAATCTGTGGCCACCCTCATCCCTGGCAGTGTCCAAGGCCAGATTGGATTTGGCTTGGAGCAGCTTGGGATAGTGGAAGGTGTCCCTGACTGTGACAGGGAGATGGAACAAGATGAGCTTTAGGTCCCTCCCAACCAAACCATTCTGTGATTCTGATGAAATTTCTGGGAAATCATAGCATTACATAGTGTCTAGCTAATAATTATTAAATAAATGCCTCTTGCTCTGAGTTTCTCTCTAATGAGGCACTGCGGTGCAGTCATATATAAAACAGAGGAAAATCAGAGTCTCTAATCTATGTCCCATTTGAAATTATCAGAGATTAAAGCTGGAGGAAAACATAAAGGTCTATGGAAGAGTCAATAAATCTATTCAGTATTATCCTGGCCAACACAGCACACTGAACTCAGGTATGTCCCTTTCTGAATAGTTCCTGGAATTACGACATAATTCACAGGTCAATTAACCAAAAGTAAAGAGGCAGACTGAACATACCTTCTTTCCAAAACTGAAGGGGTAATTTACCATGTTTATCTTAACCTTGACTGTAGGATACAGAATAAGTCACATTTCCAAAAATGTCACCTGGGAAAAAGAAGTATTGCAAAATACATCCCAAAACATTTCTCTTGGACCATGCTTTATGAATTTTGTGTCATGATTTGCCAGCTGGCTCAATATGATATTTTTCAATAAGTTTTATTATGAATTATTTTCACCAAACTTAGATCAGCCAGGCTGATATAGGATTACAACTTCACTTTGTAATTCTTTAAAAGATAAAAAACAACTAGGAAAAAGTTTCAACAGATCCACTTTACTGAATATTTCTTTTTACTCTTACATTAATAACAAGATGACTATAATTTTTTTGAGTTTCAGAAAATACTATCTGCATTCATAACCCAAATTAATTTCTGTTCCTCTGACCTGTTACCACAACATTTCTGACCCAGAAGGAGTAATTCTACTTTCTGTTGTCAGAACTCTTACTCATTGCCTGCCTGCCTCTGTTGGGATCCCATTTCTGAGCCCATTCAGATCAGCCTCTCAGAAAGCTCTTTTTAAACATGCCTCAGGTAGAGTTAGGTTGTAAGATTGACCGAAATGCTCAAAAAGCCACCAGAAGTGATAGGTTTTTTGGTTTTTATGTTTGTTTTTCTTTTTTTTTTCTTCCCATTAAAATTCAAAAAATCTGAACCACCTTAGGAGTCATAAAAATTCTGAGGCTTGATAAAGATCTGCAAGTTACCCATGAGGTGTATTTTTTGTACCCTTGAAATCTGAAGGGTTTTCTCATTCTTCAGAAGGCCTTGCTCTCAAAAAAGCCACCTGTAGCTGAGGAACTGGAATTCAGCCAAAGGCAATTAAAGAAATTCAGTCAGCTGCCAAAGCAAATGGAACTATGTTGGGGCTCAGAGTCCAGCAAGACATTTAGAGGTAGTAATCTCTCCTATTAAAAAAGAAAAAAAAAAAAAAGAATAGAAGTTATTCCAATTTTTGTGGTCAAATAGCTGAAATGCCAGAAAATAAGTGTTATTTCTCAAACTGAGGCACAGGCACAGGGCCATGCCTTACAGTTCCTGATGACTGACACAGCCCTTTCTTTGTTCAGCAGCCTGTGCCCTGAGAATTTCATTGCTGTGCATCCCACTGTTGTGTTCAGGGAGGTAATTAAAGAACCCAGGTCTGGTTTAGCAAGAGGGATGAGGAGTGAGTGCACGAATCTTCTTCTGAATTGCAGAGGGACCCCCAGGGTAGGGAGAGATTCATATGTCAGATTTTCTGCCTGCCATTTTCATGTGTTTTCTTTGGGGACAGTTTGATCAATAGGTGAATGAATACCTCTGTGACTCCTTTTGCAGGTAAATCAGTGAAATCATGGGTTACACTTCCTTTTGCACAATCTCTGACCATAAGTTATTTGTGCTGCTTGAAAAAGGATGTTGGGGAGCTTCACCAACCTGTGGTTTAATGGGTAAGAAGTAGTCTGAGTGCATATCTCAATCCTTGTTTTAAATGAACAAAATTCACCTAAAAACTAAAAAAAAAAAAAACCAGCAAACCCCAAATAAACAAACAAAAACACACGTAAAAAACAAATGAACAAAACAAAAAAAGTCTTCCCCCAAATGTCCCCCCAACAAAAACATAACCACTCAAACCTCACAAAAAAGCCCACAAAAACCACAAACTACAACAACAACAAAAAACAACTACAAACCCAAAACAACAAGACCTCAAATCAAACAAACAAGCCCACAATACCCCAAAACCAAAACGTGAGATATATTCTGTTTCTATGTCTTATTCACTATATTAGGAATCCTTTGACCATGGCTACGAAACAGGGTACATAATGACAACTCTGTGAATATTTACTGTGTATTTACAAGTGCTATAGAGAGCAACATCAGTAAAAAGATGTTTTCTACAGGCAGATTTTCTTGGAAACATTGGGATAGCTTATGCTGCAAATAAACCTTAAGAACCTTAAAAAGTGTTTTTAATAATGTAATTTTTTAAAACTTGTTATTCTGAATTTTATAAAGAGTCTCTTCTGAGTCTTGCTTTTCAGCAGGTTTTAGTGGGTTTTTTTGGTTCAGTTTTCAAATTAGCTTTCAATGCTTTGGATGCTGAATGCTCCAGAATATCGCTCTACAGCCATCAGGATAAATTCCTGTACACCCACTGTATCTTTTGAAGTCCAGTTGCAATTGGTGGGATGGAATGAATGCCTGGTCCAGGCGGGGTGCGCAGTTTTCTGTGGATTAGTGACGTGTGTGGGAATTACTGCTATTCATCACGGTGCTGAGTGCTTTGCAACAAGGCATTGCAGTGCCTCTTTTCACAAATCTGCAGCTATGTGGGATCCCATTAACATCTCTGGGCTGAGAGATCTGGCCAGGCTGTGCAAAGAGCTCGAGTGCAAGGAGAAGGATTTGCCCCTGCTCGCACTGAGCGTGGCAGCAAGGACCATCACCAAGGCAGGTGCTTTTATCTCTGAGCTCATAAATAAGGTAAGGCGCAGATGAAAGACAACGACAGCCAATGAGGCCAGAGACACTGCAAAAGATGCTGTGAGTAAAAAAGAAAAAGGGAAAGAAAAAAAATCCTCCCGTGTGTGTGTCAGCTCAGTCTGCAGGTGGCTGCGTGTCTCATCCAAACCTGCAGGTGTTTCTCTCAGAACTCTGGCACCCACAGCCTTTCCTAAGGGCCTCTGCCTTAATCAGAGCAGGAGGAAAAATTCAGGATGAGTATCACTACTTATTGAACTCCGCAAGAGGAAAAAAAAAAAGCAAATTTGTTTAAAAGTGAAATATAAATGGAGCACAGATGAAATGCACCATCTGTCCACAAATTAGGAAGAAAAAAGTTTTATTGCTGAAAGCAGGCACTTTTTGGTTTTGTCCAAAACATTACTACCAAAAAATAAAAACATAGAAATGCATATTTCAGTTGATCAAAATGTTTGGGAAATAAACATCTGTTCTGCTGAACTCTTTGAGACAAAAATATTTTTTATATTTTTTTTTTATTTTGAAATGAATCCTAATTTTGCTTTGACATGCATATTCAAGTGAAATATTGCAATTATCAGTTGAAATTATGTTGTCTGAGGAATTGCATTTCTATTTTTAATTTGTTTCCATAACGTTTTGAAATTAAATAGGAAAAGTTGGTCCTAGATGAAATGAAACATCTTATTAGGATAAAGCATTTTAAAAAGTAATTTAAAACTTTGTGACCAAAAAAAGAGGAATTATTCAAAATTCCACTCTCTACCTTAGTAACATCTCTGAGTGTTTACTTCCTGTGCTTCATTTTAACACACCTCTTCTTTCACAAAAAAAACCATCAACACCCCCCCCCAAATAAAAGGAAAACCACAATTTTTTTTTCAAAATCAAGTATGAGAGACAGAATAAACCCCAAACTCTTAGGATTCATGTGTATAAAGCACCTGACTTCTAATGTCATTCCCTTAATGTTTCCCACCATAAAAAGAATAATTTTCCTACCCATGTAGTTATAGAACCATAGACCATTAGCTTGGAACAGATCACTGAGTCCAACACAGTGCACATTCCTGAAATTTACACTGCAGTAAATTTCCCTCAGACATCCTTATTCACAGAGGAGGAGAGCCAGTGAACCTCTAAATCACAGCAAATCTTTGTGTTATAAGCGAATACTGACCTGAGTAATGGGGAAAGAAAGTATAAACCTCTGCAAACTCCTGCTCCAAAAAATTTGGGCTGAGAGGTTTCTAACAATGTAGCCCTTGGGAAGAGACAGAGTTTGATATTAGTGGTGGCCTTCATATGTCCAAGCGTACACTACAATGAAAGAACTGAAAGGTTCTAACAGCAAACTCAAAAAAATGAAGTTATTGCACTTCTAAAGTCTTCTACAGTGTTACGTGTTCATCTCAGTGGAATACAGAATAATCCTACTAACAAACAAGACAGAGGAGGCAAAAGAAGCTCTCAAAATGTACCTTTGAAACAGAGAAAAAGAATATAAAATTATATTTTATAAAAA
Organism: Emberiza elegans; assembly: GCA_024865655.1. Classification (NCBI taxonomy): domain Eukaryota; kingdom Metazoa; phylum Chordata; class Aves; order Passeriformes; family Fringillidae; genus Emberiza; species Emberiza elegans. Next base: position 3,349,194 of record JALJVW010003588.1, on the reverse strand, counting down.
TACATAAATATTTTTATTAAAAAAAACTTTTTTTTTCATCACCAGGTAGCAATGTTTGCAATATAAGATGGGAATGAGCTACAAGAGTTCTATTGAATTTTTTTCTTCTAAAGCATCAGAAGTCCTGAGACAATCCACAGCTTCTAATTAACTAGAGCTTTCTATAGCTTTGCAATATAATAAACTAGAAAAATGTTGCGTAACTCATCCATAAAATTATCCAGATCCAAGCTTTCGGATTGTGTGCTGCTTCAGCTCCCATTTTAATAAAAAATATAGATGAAAAATATCTGTTAAGGTTTGGCAAACATCTGGCTCTGTCCTCCCACTCACACAACTTCCCAGGCACAGAAGATCTTTTAATCCTGCCAGTTCAAAAAATCAGAACATTCAGGCTTCTGCTAGGAACATTCAATCCTGCTCTTATCAGGGCTTCTGATACAGGGAGTTTTCATAACATTAAATGCATCCCACATGCTTCAGAACTATCCCTGAGAGCACAAAGTGCAGACAGCTGTGGCTGCTGCCTTCAATTACACCCCTGCCTTTGGGGTCTGAAGTGAGGGGTGGTCTTCTCTCTGGCTTCTGCAAACTTCACAGCTTGCTCCTGGAGGAACGTTTCCTTAGATATCTGTCTCCTGTATGTGAAGAAGAGATGCTTTAAATACGCCAGTGTCAGCTTTAAAATTTAGAAAATAGCCAGGGCCAAGTGTGAACGTGTTGCTTTTTCATGGTGGTTTAAGCTACGGGATGAAAGGAAGAAGAATTTGTGTGGCAGGGCAGAGTGGCATCATGAGCAAAAGTAAATCTTGAAAAGCCTGCCTAATTTGGCAGCTTCAGCAGAGCTTTCCTTTCAGCATGGTGTCCTCATCAGCAGAAAAACCTGAATTTTGGCTTTCCAGGGCTTCATAGTTTGTGTCTACTGCAACTTTCAGGGGAAGTCTCAAGGGGGAGAGCTCTGTGCCATGGGGAAACTCTCTCAGCTGCATTCACAGTATGGTTAAGGTTTAAAGGACCTTGGAGCTCATCTCATTCCACCCCCTCATTCCACCTTCCACTAGACCAGGTTGCTACAAGTCCCATCTAGCCTGTCCTTGAACACTTCCAGGGGTGGGAAGTCTACAGCATTGTCTATAACTAGTTAGGCATAGATAGATTTGGTGAGCTTATATCTCCTTTTCTGTAACTTCATTGATACATTCCTTTATTCAAATATTTTATTAAATGCTTAAACTTTCTTCCAGGAGCAGAGTTGCAATTTTCTCTTTTTCACACTGCCCTTTCTTCTTCCAAAAGGAGTCAGCTTCACAGCACCCTTCTGGATTTGAGGAATGACATTTGACCCCAGAAAAATGAGACATAAACTGTTGGGAATTAAAAATCAACTTCCATTTGAAATGAAAACATCTGGTAATTCTCCCATTTTGTGTGTGCATGTCTGTTTCCGTTTTTGTAGTAGATGTGTGAGCATTACTCTAGAACAAATTTATAATAATTTCTAACAGATCACTAGTAATATTCATTAGAAACTCAAATAAAGTAAGTCAGCAATTGAAAACAAAAAGAAATAGATGTAGTTAAAGGAGAAATGGAAGGGTATTTTCACTATTTTGAACCTCTTACATGTCTGTTTTTCAACCATTAAATCAAATTAATAGAGGCATTCAAATAAGAACAGTAAGTTTTAACACAGAACACCATTTCAACTTGTACTTTTTTTGGGAATTCAGGCTCTTTTTTTTTTTTATTTCTGCAGTAAGAAAAGAAGAAAGGAAAATTCAGAAGGCATGAAAAAGAGAATGAAGAGGAAGAACTTCTTTAGCAGAAAATTACATTATAAGAATTAAATGTTATATACAAAAACTGCATAAAAGTGTTATATAAAACAATAGCCATATAAAGTGAACAGCTATATTTTTCATTTCCTTGATTTTGCTACTTTTGATGATGTTGTTGTATGTGTGTTGGAACATATATTAGTGAGCGGTGGGGAAAATTTGCATCTTTGCTGCCAAATGTCTTTTTCATGAAGAAGAGGAACCCTTACAAACACAGTCTGGCTTAGGGGTTCCTGGTGGGGAAAGATAAAGAAGGAGAGAAGGAAAGGTAGGCTAGTACTATAGTATTAGAGTATTAGAGAAAGAATAAATGATGCTGGCAGCCTGAGCTGAGGACCTGCACTAGGACAGGGGTGATTTCTAGGACATAGTGGAGCCCAGTACCACAGAATCACAGAATTTGTGAGGAACTTTCCTGTCCAGCGACCAAACACAGGAACAGATTGCACAGAGAGGCTGGGGAGTCTCCCTCACTGGAGATATTCCAGAAATGCCCAGATTCAATTCTGTGCAATGTGTTCATGGACAGCCTTGCTTGTGCAAGGGTGTTGGACCCACTGAGACCCCTCTGAGTTCAGCTGCTGACGGGGAAACTGGAATGCATTTGTCTGTGATAAAAAATCTGTGATGCATCAGGCAACATCTGAGAATAAATAAGATGAGAAAATCTCCACATGTCCTGGCTCTGTTTTTACTGAGTATTTGTCTCAAAAGACTAACGGGGGGGTGGAATTATCAAGGAATTTCATGGCAAAGGGAAATGTGAGAAATTCAGAAATGTGGCTCATTTCTGTAAGGATTCAGGGAATAGTGGATTAGGTTATCCTAGGGCTTAGTTAATAAATAGTTGCAGATGAAAGAATAAAAACAAAATACAGATTAGAAATTTAAAAACAAATTTGCTTTTCCATTCTCAGAAGAAGTGGGAAGGAGTACTGCAGTTCACAAGACAGAGGCTTGCCCTTGAAGCTAAAAACCATCACCATGAGGGCACTATCCTAATCTTCACCCTACCAAAAATGTTGGAATGATATTGGGTTAAGAAGGTCATCAATATAGTCTAGCTTACCTGGTAAAAGATACACACAGCAACACAAAACCCCCAAAAAACTCAAAAAAAAGCAAAACCCAAACTAAAACAAAAACAAAACTACCAACTCTGAAAGCTGGTATTGTATTGTGAGGGAAAAAAAAAATTAAAACGAGACAAACAGTTCCTAGGAAGGAATGGTGGCTTTGATTTAGAGACTGGACAAAGGATTGAGAGAGGGTTTGGGGATTTTTTTTGGCATTAACCAGAATCATGTGTTCACTCCACTTGTGGTACACCAGTAGCACCAGCCTCTCTTTGTAATTCATGGCCTCTCATTTTAACTCATAATGTGTCTCCAATAGTGAGGTGCACAGAGGTCAGTCTGAACTCTCCATCCCTCTTATCTTTTGATTACCTACATTCCCCTGCCCTCTTTAAACAAACCATTGTTCAGATATGATAAATAACAGCTCTCCATACCTATAAACTTTTGACTCTAAGAAGACCCCATCTGGGTCTGTTTAGCAACATTGCTTCTCTGGTTGTAAGGCCTGCTAATAATTTGGACCAGGAATGTAAGCAGATAGACAAGAGAGGTTATATTTTGTCTGTAAAGCTTGCATACATAGGGTAAAACATATTGAGAACATAGAACTTTGGGGAATAAAATGAGTCTGAGATAAAAACCAAATGTTTCTTAGCTCTTGTCTCCTGTGTGCCAGTAACCAGCCCTATTCACTAGCTGCAGATTCAAAATATGGATTAGGGTTTGGACCACTTTGCCACTGAGCATTTATAGAGCATTTAATCCAAAGTGTCTTGGAGTTCCAGTTGAAGAGGCTGCAAAATTTGGAAATAAGAGTATTATCACAGTGCTCACAGCCTCAGTCTTCTCCTACTGTGTTTCACCCTGGGACTGAACCCTGGCCCTCTGAAATGCTCTCAAAGGTCAGGATATAGCAATCATTTTGTGGTGAGTCCTCTGAGGTTATGAATGCTGCCCATGCCAGTTAATTTCAGCTGTATTCATTCACACAGTGTCAATATAAGTCCCAAAACATCCATCAGTTGAAAAGTCAGTTTTGTCAAGATCAAAAATTATCTTTGCAACGTAATTCCTCAGAGCATTCTTATGAAGGGAAAAGACTGAGATTTAAGTCACTGTTTCCAATCAGAGGGAACTGAACCTGTTGAAGTAGGCATGAAATGTGTCTGTTCTCTTTGTTGAAGAGCAAAAGAAAATTCTCTAAAAGTGAATCTCATCATTTCACAGACAGAAATTTCCTTTTTTTTGGCAGACCTGCTAATAGTTTGCTTTCACACTGGACAGCTGGCAGTCATCAGTGGCAATTAAATCACAATTAGAGCAGACGCAATTTCCGAATTCTACAATTTTTTTTTTGGTAAATGCTCCCTAATCTCAGGAAAACAATAAATAGAAGAAACAGCTTTCAGCTTTTAATATACTCTCTCCAGAAGATCAAAATAGTTAGCATCACCAGACAACAGCCCATCATGTCCAAACAATAATCATATAAAAATGCAGTAAGGAAAATAATTTGAAATGTGATCTAGTGATCACTGGCCTCATCTTTCCAAGACAATTTGGAAATATACCAAAGCTTTTCTATTTGTTTTCTAAATCACAGTCTATTTGCAAGTCTGATGACAAAAAATGTTGTGTGCTGTGTTTCTGAATAATTGTATTTTATTTTTCTGAATTTGGACAGAAAATAATTTTGGTGGTTTTTTTCCATATAGGACGTGATGTAACTTGAATAAGAGGTCACAGCCCTAGTGACAGTGGGAGACAGAACACTACCAAAAACTTGCATAGATTAGCAGGCAAGTAAGATATTTGCAGAGAAGATGAGGGTGAGAGAGCCTTAGCAGTATTGAGAAGAAAATGTCTTAGCCCTGAAATACTGCAGACAAATAAACAACAGTATTTTGTAAGTGGTTTGCAACTGATATATGCAAGACTTGCTAACCTAAAACATACCTGAAGCTCTAACCCCTGTGATGGGTGAAGAGAGCCTCTGACACTTGCCCAGGGTCCCAGCTGCCTTGTGTAGTGCTGCCCATGGTTAATGAGGGTGAAGATGGTTTAGGAGAAGATTGAAGGGGTTCTGTGCGTACAACGACTTTTATTTAGTCTGAAATTAAAGCATTCTCTTGTAGATGTAAAAGCCATCAGAATGAGGAAAATAGAATTTTAGGGAAAAGTTTTGCCATGGAAATCATGGTAGGATATGAGATCAGCTACAGTAAGATGCAGAAATTAAAAAGACATTTCCATACAGGTTTAAGGGGAAACTTATGTTCAATAAGATGAATTTTTCTTTTGTTTCAACAGGAAAAGATGTCCTGGAGACTAAACAAACAAGGAAGTCAACCCAGCATGGCAAAACCCAGAGACAATTTAACTTCCAGCATCAAAAGCAACACTGAAACAGATAGAGGGGTAATGAAGAGTCTAAGGTCAGACCCGAGCTCCTGGGGAGTGTGTAAGTTGTCTGTGAAAGCACAAATAGTATGGCCATGAAAAGCCTGGAGTTTTGTCCAAACTTCAATCACTACTGGTGCTCTGCAGTAATAGCTCTGTGTGACAAATATACGCCTAAAGAAGACAGCGTTAAAATTAGAAGACAAACTGATGCTGAACCAAATTCAGGATTTTCTGATGCCACAAACTGGATTATCTATTATGATTTTGTTTGTTTAATGAGAACGTCTTCAATGTGAGGTAAAAATAATCCTTTAATTTACTAGCATCAACATGATGAATAGATGCAGAATACTTTGATACAGCAATGCCCATAATCCTGTATGAAAGCAATATTTTCTTTATGCAATGAAAGATTCTTGACTAAAACTCAGACAGCAGACAGGAATGTTGTGCAACTGCTTACAGCAGGATTGCTCTATAGCTGTGATGGTTCAAGAAATAAGGGGTTTCAAGAAATAAGGTCCTCTTTTGGAAGGGGATCTGGATTTTTATTATGCCAGCATATGTATTTAGGGAGGAAAATGACAGTTTTTAATTGTGATAGTCCTTCTTTATGCACGGGGAGTTTGTATAATAATTTCCTTATTTTGTTTTATTAATTAAATAAAGGTTTAAAAAGTTTAAGTTTTACTGTAAAAAATAACAGGTTATGGGAAAAATCTAAAATTTGCCAGGTATTCAGGATTAGTACTCTTCAGTCTGTATTTTCAGGAAACCCAAACCAAATATTTGTATTATGAGATTTCAGTTTTCCCTAGGACAATCTTCACTTTTGCCAACAGATGGGAGTAGAGTCAAGGAAATAGTGAGCTATTTCCTTTGCTGGTGTTAGCGTGTTGTTCATGGCACCAAGACGTGCCTCAGAGAAAAAGAAGATAAGATACTATATAGGATACTATATAAGATGCTCACTGCAAAAAGAAGATAAAATACTATATTAAGAGTGTGAGGATAAATTTCTAATTTATTTAGAAATTTCCTAAATAAATTCTTAGAAGATGGACCTCAGAGAAAATTCACAAAACAGTATCTTCAACATAGTCTGATTTTTGACCTTAGCTTTCTGAATTGGGTCTCGTGCTGTCACACAGTGTCCATCATCTTATTGAGCAGTGTTAAGGAGGAAAAAGCACAGAACTCTCCATCTGCCACTGAAAGGATGATTCATGAGCACAGAGTAGCCACCAAGGTCACCCCACCTTACTGACCAATTCCTCCAATGATGACCAGAGAGAAAGTGACCTTGTGTTAAAAGCTTTTAATTACAGCAAACAAAACCACTTATATAAGCACTTATACTCTTTTCAGGTGCATAGAAAACATATTTTCTTTTCTTTTATTTTCAGGTAAATGCATTTTCTACTACATTTCTTTGAATGATGAATAGTTTGTGGTCTAAATAAAAGTTTGGGAAGCACATGTTTATAAACAGCTTCAATTTCTAGAAGATTTGCAAACTTTGGTTCATCTTTATAGAAAAATATATATTTTTAGCTAGGCACAGAGCAGAACACCAGAGCCTTCAATATACTCACACAGATCTAACTGCCCTGTCTTTTAATTCCTGGGTCAATGTCTATTCCCATTTCCATTACATGCCCTAAGTTTTGGAGCAGTCTCCAAAACTGCCTTTTTTCTCCACTGACTACAGAGATGGGGTGGTCAGATGCACACCTAATTTGGGCATCCAAAATGCCTGATAGGAGGGGATTGGGTGACAAGGATGTAATCTTGACAAGTAAATTGATAAAGATTTAATCAGAATGTATCTGAGGAATAATTTATATTATTTTCATTTCAGAAGCTGGGAATCTTTCAAATCACTTATAAAGTCCATTAGTCTTAAAACTGCCATGTCTAAACATGAATGAACAGTAGAAATTTCAGGCTTGTGTTATCTGACACATGCTTAACTATTTAATTTCTTTGTGAAACTGCATACTTAAATAAATTTTTATCAGTTTTATTGACAAATCTAACACATTCCCTCAAAATATTTTGATTTAATTGAATCAACAATTCCTGGTGAAAAGTATTTAAGTATGTTCCTGTCAGAAATCACTCAAGTGTCTGTTACATCTATGTGAAAGGACTTATGTCAGCACTGGATTACAGTAATGCACCAGGAACTTGTTCCAACACTGAGGAGTTTCCAGTGAGAGACAGTGAAATAATTCATGTCCCTGGCACATCATGAAGCTTTGTAGTGAGTTGGTCCCCTCTCTGAGGAAGAGGCCACGACGTCAGAATTATCAAAATTGTCCCCTTCAGTCCCTCAGGAAAGCACTTGGGAGGATCATGGCCACAAGCAATGACCAGAATGTCTGCTTTGCCTCCTTGCATGAGGTGATCTTATCTGAACAAATTGTAAAATATAGAAACACAAGTGAACATGTCTAAAGTTAAGGTCACCATCACGGACCATTACCTTTTTTTTACTCTTGTCATTGAGCAAGAGTGCCAGAGATCTGTCCTTACTTCTCAGTGAATACACTGACTTAAATTTTGTTCCCATAATACAAGTCTGGAGTTATGAATATGAAAATCAATTTTTATTAGCGACTACTGAAATTATATTCCTATTTTATTAGCATGTAGTTTTATGAATATATCAGAAAAAAAACCTTTTTCCAGTTAATGATTTCTGTTCCGTGTGCTCTTAATATAGAACTTCCAAATCTCATTAGCAGAACCAGCCATTGAAATGCACAATGTTAATAAAGCACAATGGAAAACTGCTGATACAGTAAGTTTGGAGTACAAATGTGGTAACTTTTATATTCACAGTGGAAAATTGAGTACTGATGATTTATACTATTACCTTGACTAATATGGATTTTATTTTTGTGAGTTGAGGCAATTCAACGTTTTGGTGGATTTCTTAGAGACTGAGATTTGATCAGGCTTTTGCAGAAATCCACTACTCAGGTGTGGTCTTTGGATTCACAGAGAAGATACTGTCAATCCTTTATGCATATTTTGTTGCTTTTTTTTTTTTTTTTTCTGAGTATGTTATCTAGGATTTTAGATATAAGATACTTTGTTCCATAGCTTGCTTTGTAATCCAAGATTTGTCTGGTAATCGGTGGGATTTAACCTCGTTTCAAAAGCTGAAGTCCGCAAGCAGAGCTAGTTAATCTGTTTACACAAATATATATTAGCCATATGCATAGCTCTTTGGAGTGCTTCCCATACTATTCCCTGGGTACCAGGAAGGCAAACAGCTGTGGTAAGATTACTGAGAGAGGATATAAATAGAAACTGGGGTGGGAATTAGCTTGTACAGTTGGACAAATAAAAGTAGGTAAAACCAAACAAATAAAAGTAGACCTAAAACACCTGGAGGTCTACGTGTCAGTGTGATACCAAAAATCAGATTTTAGCCAATGCTGACACCTTTAATTCCTTTAATTCTTAGGGTCTCAGGGTCCATTTGTCTGCCCTAAAGTGGGCTGGGTGATTCTCAGACTCTGGATTCCACCTTCAGTGGCCAGGCTCTCAGCCCAGATGTCCCTGGTGCTACCAACTTTCTCCCACCTAGAAATGAGCAGGCAGAGCCCATCACAAAGATAACTGGAAAAGGCTGGGTGAACACTACACCCTTCCAGGTCTGTAAACAGTTTTGGCTCAAGACAACCCAGGTTTTCTATCTGCTTACAATTTTCATAGACTTTCCCATCTGTATGAATTCTCAGTACAAAAGAAGTTTTCTATGGCATGTTATGTGAACTACAAAACAAAGAGCTCTTCCATGTTAAGTGATGACTCACTGTAACATGTAGGATATTGCTGGACTTTTGGAAATGGTAATTTTCATTGCTGTGCCACAGTTTATGCTAAGCCTTCTACAAAACTCCAGCACAGAGCTGATAAACCCACTGAGTGATGAGCCCTTTGAGATATTGCTGAACCAAGGCCAACAAAGAGAGCCCCAGTGAGAACCTTACGTCTCATCACTTTTTATTCTGGGGGGGCAATGCTGTGTGTGGCAGTAGTTCAGTTGTAATTAAACAGGAACTGATATATTATTTCCTTCAGTGAAGTACAGAACCACTTCTTACTAGTACTTCTAATTAGACAGTAGAGAAGGTATCATGAAAAAATAATGACCACTTTGCCAGTCCCTAGTTTCCTGGGCTGGGGAGAGGGAGCAGGAGATTCAAATGCCATTAAGATATTTCACTTATTTTTCATTTTAAAACCAGAGCAAGAGAAATGCTGTTTGGATGCAATGGCCCACATTTTCCAAGTAATGGCATGGCACTTACATGTATTTCACTTGAAGTAGAGGACTTCTGGATTTCAAACTTGAGAAATCTACCTGATAATGTTTGCTTTCAAACCTGAAAAAGTTTCTGATGCTGTTTCCTAAAAGCAAGCTTCTACAGTATCCAAACAAAACCTGTGAAAATTCCTTTTATAATTATTAAACATTCATAATCGTGTTTTGTAGCAGAGTCTTGGCTCGGAATATGAGCATGCCTCATTGGCTCTCCTGTCCTGCATCGTACCTTGAACAGATTTTTTTCTGATTAATGGATTGATTGTTTCCAGGTGAAATGATGGCTCTGGCAGAGTGAGATTATCCCTGGTGAAGTCACCAAAGAAAGGCAGTAATATTTTAAACTGGAAACACAAAATTTTCTGGGGTTACCTGACAGGGCCCTGTGTTTCATATAATCACAGAAGAGTTTGTAAAGGACCACAAAGACCATCTTGTTCCATCCCCTGCTTTGGGCAGGGACACCTTCCACTATCCCAGGGTGCTCCAAGCCCTGTCCAACCTGGTCTTGGACACTTCCAGGGACAGGACAGCTACAGCTGCTCTGGGAAACTCATCTTTGTGACCTTCTTTGTAGATTCTCAAAACTCACCTGGACATAGTTGTGTGCAACCTGCTCTAAGTGAACATGGTTTAGCCAAGGGGTTGGACTAAATGATCTCCACCCTTCCAATCCCAACCATTCTATCACCTTCACCCTTCCAATAATCCCTACCAATCTGTGATTCCATGGCTCTGTGAAATCTTTTTCAGGACCAGCCTGTGGATCTCCATCAGGATTTGGAACCATCTCTGGACCCAGAAGCCTGATTGTGGAAGCTAAACACACCAAGGTTACTAAACCCAGAGAGACAAAAATGCTATCAACCAAGAAATCAATGTATGGGCTATGCATTCTGAAACTTTTCTCTACCCAACTGTTGAAAATACTCTTCCTAGCCTGAGATATCTCAGGTCTGTTTGTAAAATACATTTACCCACTCAGTGAAAAGTTGTCCCAGTGAAACAGAGCATGGCAGCTATTTTTGCATTGCAGCTGTACTGGTACAGAGTGAAAGGGGCAGGAAGAGAATAACAGAGTAAATTTCTCTCCTGAAAAATCCCAGGGCAATTTAGCTTTGCAAGTACACTTCCATACCCTACCCACTCCTGCAAAAATCACCGAGGGAATAAATTCTTTCTTGTGAAAAAGGACAGATCTTCCATGGTGACAAGTTGTTGGAAACCTAGTTTTTTGCTCCAGCTGCAAAAACATTTCTAACTATTATTAAATGCACTACCTTTTTTTTTCTCCTGACTGTTTGCTTGAGTTTTTCTTCCTCTGTGCCCTTGCATTCCCTTGAGGTTCCCACATGCTATGAATCACTGTCCCTCATCAAATAAATGCTTTATTATCTTCTTAGTCTGGTATTTTGACAACTTTTCTATTAATTTTTTCTTCTCTTCATATTTTTTCTGTGATTTGTGTTGTTTCTTTCTATAAATGAATCTATAGTAACTGGGCTCCTTCCAACAGAAATCAGCAATTGGTGCCACTAGCACTAAGGAGAGTTATTAAAGCATTTCAGATGTTGAGAATCTTTACTTTCATGCTTTCTGTTTTTAAATATAGGATGAAGAGGTTATTTATTATTTACAGTACGATTTGTTTTATTACCCTTCATTACTCCCAGTGTTGGTAGATGAAGGCTGCAATGCTGGGAAGCCCCAGCATCTTCCTGGAGTACCTATCCTTTTAGCATGCATTATAAATTAGATAATGAATTACTAAAGAACCAATCTGCATTTTTCTGAACAAGTTAGACACTGGCGACTCTGCTGCTACTCCTAATGCCCTCTTTAAAGACCAAAATGCTGATATGGCCAGGGAAGATTTTCAATAACTCTGCAGCATGCAAACTATGCAAGAGTGACCTCCAGGTCTGAGATAAGCGCAGCATGGCTCCTGCAGAGTCAGACAGAAAATGAAACCTTTATGTCTCATCTGCCTTCAAAACTCACAAGATTCCCATTTTAATAGTTATATTTTATTTATAGAGCAGCTGCCTACAGGGCTAACCCTGGGTGTACCAGACACTTGGTGGAAGAATTTCTTCATCTTTTTTTCTTTCACTTCAATAGGCTTTCAATCTTCCTTTGCTTGCCCTTGTCAGCTTTTCTCCCTCAGATCCCACCTCTCCATCACATCTTTTCCAGCCCAAAATCCCCTCAAACCATATCCCAATTTTAGGAAGGAAGTCCTTTTTTTCACAAAAATTATGACTTTTAATGTGACAGTAGTTATTACAAATGCTGAAATTTATGATGGTGCCTTTCCTCTCTCAAAGCATTGGCTTTCAGGGAACAAACTCAGAGCTCCAGTTCCCAGTTTCTGAAGTGCTCTTTGGCATGCACTGTGTTTTTGGGGAAGTGTAAGCTGTGCTAGATGCACACCCCTGGACTCACCACATGTCACTTCCATACCTGAATCGTATGGATGCCCCAGGCTTCATCCCTTCTCAGCAGTGAAAAATGTAGGTATCTTCTTAGGATATTTTATTCAGTCCTGAATTCTGATTCAGTTCCTGCAAATATGACTTCAGTTCAATAATAGTAGGCCAGAATGGTGAAATTCCCCTGAGATTTCTTCAGCTCGTAGGATGAACTTTCCTCCAAGGGACCACTTTCTCTCAGCCAGCTTTAGACAACTTCAATTCCTGTTGCACTGTCCAGGAAAAAAATACACTACAACTTTTCCTTTGCATCTGGTAGTTAGAAGCAATAGAGGGAAAAAAAAGTCTGAATCTTCTACTATATTTAGCTATTTTTGTTCCATGGTATTATTATTCATAAGACTTTCTTAAATGGGAAATTAATAAGAAAATAATACATTACACTTCTTCTGTCACAGAAATGTGTGAAAGGCTTGGTGGAACACCTCCAACATTTGCCTGAAAACCTCACTATTTAGTGCACTTCATTTTAATACCAGGTCTCTCCAGAAATTCTTGCTGCAATTAATTCAAGTCATCTAAATTTAAAGCATACTAATTAGGCAGCCAACAAAAGGGAAAGTCTACCCTTCCAGGAAATTGGAGCCTTAAATATAGCTCTCATCATTTAACTATTTGGATTTAAAAGGAAGAAAGGTATTTTGAGGCAGAAGCTTCCTGGGCTGTAGAGATGTATGACCTACTATCAAACAAGATAAAGATCTGTATTAGTCTGGGTGAATGATGTGATTTCTATCACATCTTTACCTTTTTTCAGCTAAAAATTTTAAGCAGTATTGTAGAAAGTTCAGAACTAGCAGAACAATCTGCCTTTTCTTACACAGAACTCATGAATTGAAAAGTGTTGAGTTAGATTGGGTACCTTAAATTAAAAAAATAAAAAGTCTAAAGGATACCTGCAGCTTCTGACAAGGGCTCACAAGAGTTATGATGTGCTCCCAAACTATCTAGTAGACTTTTGCAGCACTGCATGTGGCCCATGAAATCCAGTAAATTAATTTCAGAAGATGATGTAAGATCTCCCGTTCCATGGTCTTTGACAAAAAAGCAGCTCAGGAAGTTTAATTTAATCTAATTGCAAGTTTCCTCAAAAGAAATCCTAGATTCTTTTCTGATTGTCTCTTTTTATGAACTCTGGCCTAAAATAAAACCTTTGAGGAGTCAGACTGAAATTAATGATTTTGCAGACTCTTGCTTGCCCTGTAACACCACCTGATGAGGCAAGAAGCCAGCTGGAGAACTTGCCCTATGAACTCTTTTTAAACTGGAAAGTTTTCAAATTGCTTGTCCAAGAGGTAAAGGGATAGCTTTCTCCTTTCTCCTCCTTTTTGGGCAGTTCATAGAAACGGACATATGAGGAGCAATTTATATGAAAATTTATTATTTTTCCTTTGTCCTGTCTCCAGCTCCCAAATACAGTCATTCCTTTAGAAAGATGTGAGAAGCTCCATGCTGCCTTAATATGAGTTTCTGGGTTAGTAAAACTGGGTTTATTTAAAAACTTGAATTGGAGGATGATGTATTGCCATTTTCCCCTCTCCCAATACCACATTCATGTGACAATGAGATGAGAGAATATGGTCATCAGGACACAAAGAAAACAAAATTCAAAGATTCACTCATTCAAATGAAGTTTGGAATTGAATTCGGTTCAGATAACATACAGTTATAAAGAAACGGTTGATCTACACCCTAACAAGGTAATATCAAGTTAGGTGAATATGTAATTTAGGACCTAATCTTCTCAAGCATTTTTTCTCTTCCTACCATTCCCACAAAAATCTACATTAATCCATACCAGTGTTTGTCAATCTAATATGCATTAATTTTGAGGAGGCTGGTGTGAGATCTAATTACTTTACTCATCTAATGGAGAGAATACCATTGGAGGTGTCAGATGAATGTCAACCTAGAAGAAATACAAACAACTACCATTTTTAAAGGCTTATTATCTTCTACTCATCCTTTCAAGCTTTGTAATCCTTGAAAATTGCAAGTCATGATTGTGATTACTATTAGTTAGTTAATAACAACTATTAAGTACTGTTCTATTTGGGAAAATATGTAGCTTTTCTTATGTTTTCTTAAAAATGTTCAGTGGCAGACCTGAACAATGGTTACATTGGATCTTTAGCTATATATACAGAGTGGAGCTGGTTTTTGGGTTTGTGCTGAACACAAGGTGGATGACACAGAGATGTTTCTGTCATTGCTGAGCAGGGCTTGCACAGAGCCAAGGCCTTTGCTGCTTTTTGCACTGCCAGGCTGGGGAGGGGATGGGGGTGATTGAGAGTTTAGGAGGAGACACGGCCAGGACAGGCGACCCCAAAGGGGTGTTCCAGACTGTGTGACACCTTGCTCAGTGTATAAAGTGGGAGGGAAGGAGGAGCAAGGGGGAATGTTTGGACTGATGGTGATTGTTTTCCCAAGCCACTGTTACATGTGGTGGGTTCGACTCTCTGGAGGTGACTGAACACCTGCCTGAACAGGGAAAACAGTGAACTAATTCCCTTTTTTGCTGTGCTTGTGCTCATGGCTTCTGCTGTGTCTATTAAACTGCCTTTATCCCAACCCATGAGTTTTCCAGCTTTTACCCTTCCAGTTCTCTCCCTGATCCCACTGGTGGGAGAGTGAGCAAATGGCTGCAAGGGTCTGGGGGCTGATGAGGTTAAACCACAACAGTCAAAACAAAAAGGTCATTTTAAACTTTCTTCACATCACAAAAATCATCAGAAACACATGTAGGGCTGTCACCTCTGGTCTTCAATTTTGAAGTGCTACATTCATAAAGCAGTCTTGATATTTATTTCTCTGAATTATTTTGAAGCTCTCATAATGGAAGAGCCACACTATTGCAAACAACTTCTGTGTTTTTGAAATATTTCTTGATCATAACCATTATGGAAAAATCATCCAGACCCCATTACATGCCAGAGACAGTGTAAAGTTTTTTGATCTGCTCCTGTGTTTTTCCAAGATAATTCTTTGTATAGTATATATTCACAATAAACAAATGCCTGGGAGTGCTTTGAAAAATAATTTTAAATTCAGGTGATATAATTTGATCTTGTTGTAACAGGTTATAATATAACTTGTTGTCAAGTTGTTACTATTAAAAATTATTTATGGGATTTCCTGATGAGTTGCCCTTAAATCTGTTTACAGTAAGAACTTTTGTCAACCAGACATTTAAAGCAAAATGGGCACCAAAGATCTCATTTTCAACTTGAAGGTTTTCTTTTAATTTTTTTCTCCTTTCCTTAAAGGAATCTGGTGATATTAAAACTATCACAAATACTGTGTGTGAGAGAAAAACAAACACCTTTTTTTTGAAACAATTATTTTATACAGAAATTGCATGTGTAAAGAGGTAATTTTGATAGGAAACTTTTCTGTAGGTGTAAGTACTTTCATATTCTTTGAGTATTTTTAACGTCTTCTTTTTTTGTCTACCCATTATCCTGTTGAAACCAGTTATTGCTTTACTATAAAATTTCTATTTATGCCACATCTGTGACTTAAAAGACAGATATTCAGTGCAGCAGAATATATCAAGATTCCAGTTGCAACAGATCAAGAGAAAATGTGTCTAAAGATGAGATGATTATAATAGTATATATTCAGTGACAAAGTTATAAGCCAGTGGTTTAAAATCGTAGATGAAATTTATATTGAAACAAATTCTTATCCACACAAATAATCCAGTAGAGGACTATGGTAAATATGAGTTAATATCTCATACAAGGAAAATCTAAGTATATCCCATCACAGCTGTTAGAACAGAAATTTGGAATCTAATCATGCTATTGCATTTTTACTTCTTTCTTTTTTTTTTTCTTTCAGCATTATTTTGGCATTTCCTGCCGTTACTCTCTGTTGGATCACCTGTTGTTCTTTTAAGTGATACAACTGCTTTACTCCTCAGTGAAGGAACCCATATGCTGTATAATCTGCTTCTCCCTGCTATGCTTCTATCTCAGCTCTTATCTGAGTGATTCAAGAGTCTTATACCCAGGTCTCTTTTAGGCAAGTTGACCTCTGGGAAAATTTTGGGAGCATATGAGCTAGATTTTGGAGTTATTAGGTTTGATTCTTGCGATGCCTATCTTGACTGACAAGCTAAAAATGTTAAAAATCAACAAAAGAAACAAAATAAGCAAAAAAAGTCTTGTTTTCAAATGTTTATGTAACTTAAAAGCAACAAACAAATAACAACAGTCTTGCCATCTGCTTCATGCATTTTAAAGAAATGTTTTTTAGGAAAGGGAAAAATTAACGAGGAAAAAGATGGAAGAATATAAGCCTTGATGATTAAAGTTCATTCTCTGATACCTGTAGACTAAATCTAGTGTGATATGATTGATTGATCCTTAGTTTTATATTCCAAATGGTTCAAGCACAATATTAACTTTACCACAGATACTCCACAAGTGTGAAGTTTCATATAAAATAAATACAAGAATGTTTAGATAAGACTTTGAAATTGGAATGTATACATTTTTTCATGGACTTGCTCATTTCCCAGCTACTTTCCATCAAAACGTTTAAATCATATAAACTTTTCTTAATAAATGAAATGAAAAACTTATCAAATAGATAAAATTTATTGTTATTAAAAAAATATGAAATAATTATACTACAGTGTAGATTTCAGTTTAAAAAGAACTTGAACATTGGTAAATTCAGGAAAAAAATTATAATTTGATTCTTGTAGCCAAATTATTACTCCTAAATGGCATGATTATGGATTGTCTTTATGACAAGAATGTACAGAATATTTTAAAAACAACTCAGAAAATTAATATTTTGAAAGAGTTTTGCTATTCAGTTGAACAATAAAATCAAATCCAGCTGATTGAAAAAAGGGTACAAGAAAATTCTAGGGATAAAATTTTAAGCTGTTATATATTTTCTTTTACTTTTTGTAAATAAGTAAATAAGAGATAAATTCAATAAAGAGATAAATTATGATTCATTTCAACACACAAATAATATTTAAGTGTTTCTCAAACCATATTATTTTTTCCAGACAACATATCAGTTGAAAAGACTATTGACGAGCATGTTCTATTTTCAAGCAATTGATGAACTACTGAAAAAAATATCCTTCAAAAATAATACTTTTTTTGAAACAAAGGCTGCGCAAAAATTCACCTCCAAAAGAGAGGACAACAATTAAAGAAATAATATTAGAATTTTAATGATTTGGATATTTTAAGACAAAGTACATCTACCTTTCCCTTGTAGAATATTATGGGTAAAAACTTTGTCTTTGGTTTGGTAAAGTTATCTGCAGTGCTGCAGTCACAGCTCAAATAATCCACTCTGGGCACAGAAGACCAGGTGGTCCTCTCCCCTTTTCTTGACCAAACATGTACATAGCCTCTTAACTAGAATATTTTGCTTCTTGTAGATCAACAAAAATTCTTGAGAGCACTTTTTCTGCCAATTAATGTCAGCTTCTAAAACAAAATTTCTTTTTTTTTTTTTTTTCCCTGCCAGAAGCTAAACCTGACCACAGAAGCACAGAAGCTTCCTAAATTACAGCAAAACAGTGTTTTAGCCTGCTTCTGATGGAAGATTTGCAGCAACCACTCTTATTGAAGTCCCAGTGGGGTACATGTGGCCAGGACAGAGAGAAATCTGGATGAAGCACAATGTGTCCTCTGATTTTACAGTCTCTGAAAAAGAATGCAGTGCTGTTATTGAACCATTTCATCTACCACGTGCATGTATTTGCAAAGGACAAAAGTACTAATGGAGAATAAAAGGATATGGATGTTTCCGGAGCAAATGACATGGAATAAGAAGGAATTCAGAAAAAACATGAGTATCCGGAAAATCCAGTAAGATTTACTTTTAACAAAACCCTGATTGTTTTAAACAGCATTTAATAGAAAACAAACCACACACACAAAAAAAAAAAAAAATCACAACTTCCCCTTAATTTTGGCACTTTGATGATGTCTAAGACTTGCCTAATAATTGCTATTACTTACAGAAGACATGGAACTGGTTAACAGTGATCATCAGAAACAGTACAGATTCCTAAACCTTCTTTCCTTCTTGAAAGTGGTCTTGAGAGCAACAGAAGGAATTTTGACCTCATAATCTGTTCAATTTTGCCCTAAAAAGAACAAAGTGTGAGACTACTTCAAGGACAACAGTAGTAAATATGTTCCTCCAGCACAGCTTGATGTCCCTGGTATTGAGGTCCTTCAAAACTACAGAAAAAAAAAACAACAACAACAATAATAACAGGAAAACAAAAACAAAAATTATATATATATATATATATATATATATAATTAGGAAAAAAATTAAGTCAATTACTACCTATTTATGTTTATATCCTCTGCATAATTGTGCATATGATAGCCTGCAGGGGCCAGAATTTATTTTCGGTACTATGATAATTTGTCCCTAATCAAACTTATGTTCAGACATATCCTTTTAAATTTGATTTTTAATAACTGACCCAAGGGTGGGCCCAGAAATTCCTGGTATTGTAAACCAAAATAGAGCACCTTATAAAGCTTTTGTCTAGTTTGCTCATTATTGCTCTACATCTCTTACCATTCCCAGAGGTGAAGTGTGGTAACATAATGTACAAATATTCTTAGTCTGCCTCAATGCAATGTCAGATAGGCTGGTTTAAATTCATAGCTTTTCTGATTTAAAAGTCTATTAAGCTGACTGACCACACCAAAATTGATTAGAAGCAATCATTTGGTCTGTTACTGTGACTCAGCTGGGAAGATAGTAGTGAGCTAATAGTGGCCAACAGCAGACCTAAATCTCAACAGCTGCTTCTGCAGGGATCATGTATTTATGCCCCAATATCCTGGTGTTGAATACATTCTTAATGTGACTAAAAATAGAGTTATCTCTCTCCTTACTATCTAGCATATGCTATTAAAAATATCACATCAATTAATATTTATGTGTGGCTTTATACATAACGTTTTATAAAGACTCATAATCTGGCCAAAATGACACCTTCCCTTTTATGGATTAGTGGGATATGTTCCCTGTCTGCATAGATTATAGAAAACAAACAAAATATTAGTAACTATTCAGTAATTCTTCTATCACAGGGCAGGGCACTTCATTTTAAATTCCTCACTATGAGCCAAATTCGACTTTATCACTGGAAAGCTTGCAATATATCCATTATCTTCAGATTAAAGCTAAAAGCTTTTGATATGACAAGCAGGCAATTCATCCTGTTTATCATCTGACAGCTAATTCTCCTCCTCATGCTGCAATGGTGGAGTACAAGTGTTCATTTTGTCACAGTAGCTTTGCCCTGCCTGAATTTCTTCCCTTAATGCATGTTTGTATTAATCTCCAGATTGTCTTCAAAGTGAGAAGGTGGATGTCCCTGACAAAATTTTAACACTTCTAAATAATTGATATAATCTCACTGGAGCTCAGAGAGAATTCTTAACCAATCCATCAATCTATTTTAAAGAATGAGCACATACTTGGGGAAGTGGGGGAAACAGAGATGAAAGGTAATTACTTTCAGCAATAAAATGTCTAGCTAGAATTTCCATCCTTTAAATTTACAAATTTTTCTTTGGCTTTAACTGCCTTTGTAGAGGAACAGACCAGTTGCATGAGTGTTACATTTGCTGTTTATTTCTATCTCCTCTCCTTCAAATGTGCACAGACATCATGCAGAAATGGTAAAAGGCAGATGTACCTTGGCCTTTGCAGCTGTAAATTCATTAGCTGAATAATAATTTTTCTTGTGGATTACAGGACTTCCCATTTGTCTATGGGTCTGGAATTAAAAATTGGGCTAAATGTTGAAATAACAGAAATTTATTTATTCATTAGTTTATTTGGTATGGTTTGGTTTTTAAATGGAAAAATTAAAAAGAGTCCTTAAAGACACAGATTTTTTTTTTTTTTTCCTGAAACAAGTTTCAGGCCCTGAAAGAATCTTTTCACTTTTATTATTTATTTAATTACCTGTATCTTAGATACAGAACAATTTTATTTCCATCAGTTTACCAGCTGCTACCAGTTTAAATTCACAGATTTTGTTATAACACTAATTGGGGAACCATTGTCATCATCAAATGTGCAGAGAAAGTTTGTGATGGGGAGGGACAAGATTATTTATTCCTTAAGGTGGCTCAAACCTGATTGACACTGCTGCACCCAGTGTCATGTTGGAGTTTCTGGGCTTTCTCTAAAACACTTCAAGTTCAATTTTTACTGAGTAGTGGTAGAGTCCAGGTTTGGATCTGCATTTAAAAACAAAACAAAAAAACAATCTACTGCCAGGATGTAGGAGGGAGGCCTTGGGGATGCCTCCCACCCTGTTGCTGTGGATCACTTCATCCCTAGAAACATCTGATCCAGACAGAGTTGTTATAACTTTAAAAAGAGAGAAAAGTAGGATTCTTCCCCCAAGATATATTATTTGTAGATAACGACTTGAATGCAGAAACAAGGACCTAAAATGTAGCATGTCCCAAAAACATGAGTCATTTAGCTCCCCAACTTTTCTGTGACCAGTAGGGAACAGAAAGCTTTTAAAAATCTGGGTGCAGCTCCTCCAAACATAGCAGGGCCCAGAGACTAGGCTTTCAAACAACACAGTTTTATGGGGGAACATCCAAAATATTCTTATAATGTGCATGACTTGTGAAGAAAAATCTGGTTAGGAGAAGAATTAATTAAGGACATACCAGAGGAAAACAGTGATGAGGCACAGGAAGAGGTTGTCTGGAAAAACTTGTGGCTCCCAGGTCTCTGGAAAGGCTCAAGATTGGATGGACCTTGGAGAAACCTCTGGAAGTGGAAACAATGACAGGAGGCTGGAGTGAGATGGTCTCTAAGGTCCCTTCCAATGCAAACTGTTCTATGATTCTGTAATTCTCTGAATTGGTCCAGCTGCATCTACTTTACTGATATTTTATGAACTATGTTGAATAAGGATCAGCTCTTCAATCAGAGCCTGTGAGACAACAGTCACTTCCAGAGGCTTGAAATGAGTGTGGCATCAGCCATTCTCAACTTCTCAATGCCTTTACATGGATGATAATCCTGATGCTGAGATACAGCAGGAATCTTTCAAAATAAACAAGCAACCCTATTATTTTCCAGTAGTGAGAGATGTGAGGAAACATGTTCTAGTGAGCTAATAAGTCCATACCCTTATTCACAACAGGACTTGCTGCAAGCAATAACAAAACCAAAACAAGTCCCAGGATCAATTTTACCCTGCTCTGATGCATGAGAAGGCCTTGGAGGGGTCGTGGTCAATATCTCTGATGCACTTACCCAGCCTGAGGCCTTACAGGATGAGAGTAAATGGCCTCAAGTGGCACCAGGGAAGGTTTAGAATGGATATTGGGAAAAAATCCTTCACCAAAACAGTTTTCAAGCCCTGGCACAAGGGGGCCTGGGGCCGTGGTGGAGTCACCATCCCTGAGTGTGCTCAAAGGGCACATGCATGGCACTTTGGGATGTGGTTTAGGGGTCAGCACAGCAGTGCTGAGTTAACAGATGGGCTCCAGGATCTCAGAGGTGTTTTTCCAACCTTCATGGTTGTATGTTACACTAATTCTGCTGGAGTAAGCTGCTCTGGCTTCAGGCATTCCTGAGGTGTCTGCAACAGAGCTCTAGCAATCCAAAGATTTGTGTACTTCGCACAAAATCCTCTGAGTAATTTCCATCTTAAAGGGCATCTTCTCCTTATTTTCCACTCCTCTAAATCTTACTTGTAAGCAAAGATAGTCAGTTCCTATTTGAAGGTTTTATTTTTAATGACCTGTTTTTTCATCTGAGTGTAACAATGGAGGATGATTGAAGAGCAGAGACCCAAAGACTCTTCAATTTTACAAATTGGTTTAATTTGATGAAGAAGGAATGCTACATTTTGTTAAATTATATTATGATAAAGAGGAGCTGGTAGCTTCTCAGCATGAATCTGAAAGCAAATTATTTCCACAAAAAAAGGACGATGTATTTAACCAGACAAGTAATTATGTTGTGGTGCTACTATCTCCCCTGCTTCAGATTAGAAAAAGAATTCAATTATCACTCCATTAGATCAAAAAATAATTTTAGTGATACATTCAAATTGAATTCATTTATTCCTAAGCATGCTCTGGATTAACCTTCACGCATTTGGCTGATTAGAATCTTCAGTCAATACTGTTATTCAAAAAATCTGCATTAACTTGCTACAATTTGTATTTTATGTTAACATGTCCTGTTATTGATTTTTCTGATGCATTATACCATAAATCATATTTAATTTTCCAGGTCAGATAAGTGGGTTTCTCACATAGTTTAATAAAATTTGTTTTTTCTGTTATCTTGCCTCCTTACCCCACTTTTCAGGTAACAATTACATTTACATTACCATCTTGAGATGCTGCAATGGTTTAAGTTCAGAGGTAAAGTCTTCCAAACCAAAAAGCAAATCTTATCCTTGCTTTGTAAAGCTGTGATTTTCTTGAATTTTCCATTTTTATTTAGGCTCATATTTTTGGTGATTCCCTGTCTGTTTCCTTCTCTGTCACTACCTGGTCCAGCAGACCAAGGTCTTGTGTAAGGATAAAATTGTGGCAAAGCAGAAATAAGAGTAAGGTGATGTTACAAATTTGGTTGCAAACATGGTTATG
Organism: Emberiza elegans; assembly: GCA_024865655.1. Classification (NCBI taxonomy): domain Eukaryota; kingdom Metazoa; phylum Chordata; class Aves; order Passeriformes; family Fringillidae; genus Emberiza; species Emberiza elegans. Next base: position 3,326,391 of record JALJVW010003588.1, on the reverse strand, counting down.
TACCATGTGTAGGTGTAAGAGGTTGACTGTGTCAGGTTTCCACACTGCCCAGGGAGAGGTTTGAATGCTTTCTTAGCAGATTAGTCCTGACAATTTTTTCCCATAAAATCATCGTGCCTAGCATTTCAACACATGCAATATCCTTGATTGTCCAAAAGTCTTAAATAAAACATCAACAGGCCAGGGAGTTTGTCCGGACCTTTCAGAATTCATATAGATAAGCTTTATTCCTTTTTTTTTCCTTTTAAATTAAATATCATAGATGATACAGCCGTGCCAAGCAGGATGAAGAGGCAGGAGGAACACTCTTGTAAGGAGCTGGGAGAAGTCTCATGGTCACTGCCCCTTGGCTCTCATGGGGTACACCAGTGCAGCAGGTGTCTGCTGGAAATAAAGCACAGCAGAGAGCAAAGAGCTGAGGGGGTTCCTGAGCTGTGTGGAGCAGACCTTTCTGACCCCTCTGGTGAGTGGGACAACCAAAGCAGGAGCCTCTGAGGTGCTGATGGTGAAGGGCTGGTGGGAGATTATTGTCCCTTAGGGAAGCAGGGTTTTGAGGATGAAGAGGAGACGAGAATCTTGACTCCATAATTAGAAGGTTTGATTTATTATATGATATATATGTTACATTAAGACTATACTACAAAGAGATAGAAGGAAGAAGTTCTCAGAAGGCTAGCTAAGAATAGAATAGAAAGAATGATAACAAAGCAGCTGGCTCTGACAGAGAGCGAGAGCCAGCTCTGCCATGACTGGTCAAGAAATCCAAACACCCATAGAAGGCCAATCCCAGATGCACCTGTTGCATTCCACAGCAGCAGATAATTGTTTACATCTTGTCTCTGAGGCTTCTCGGTTTCTCAGAAGGGAAAAATCCTAAAGGAAGGATTTTTCACAAAAGATGTCTGCAACAGGAGATGTGTTGGCTCAGGGCTGTCTTGGGCTCCTTGACCACCAAATGAGTTTGCCTTTTTCAGGAAAGGAAGAAGAGAGGTCAGCAGAGCTGCCCCTTGGGCTGCTGGAGGGCAGAGGTTGGCTGGTTTAGGAGACAAATTCCCCTGGAAGTTTTTGTGGCAAATGAAGTCCAGGAGGGCTGGATGTTCCCCAGGAAGGAAAACTTAGATCAGGCATGTTGGAATCCTGACTGCTGAGAATTTTAGACTTTCTGTGCTGACAAGCACTGACCCCCAGGAGAACAATGCATTTGACATGAGGCTGTGGAGAAGGTTTTCAAAATTGCATGATAGAACTGGGATTATGGGTGTCGAGTTTGAATATAAGTGTGTGATATCACATGGTGGAAAACTTAGTAAGGTTTTTAAATATAGTAATGTATGTAGAGTAAGATGGAGGTTTTAGGGCAAAGGCTGGTCCTTCTTCTTCACCTTCTTCTCCGTATTATGAAATTGGATAAAAGTCCACATTACAGGGCACGGGTGGCTGATTATTGGGTTAAAAGTAAAAATAATCTAGGTGTCATTTCTTAATTGGACAGTTTATCCTTAAAAGGCCTTCTAGAGAGAGAGAGAGACATGGCTCCATTTTTACTTTGTTAGAGAGAAATGCTGTAGAGCTCAGGGTTTGGGAGACTGTTGTCTAGCTAGAATTTCCATCCTTTAAATTTACAAATTTTTCTTTGGCTTTAACTGCCTTTGTAGAGGAACAGACCAGTTGCATGAGTGTTACATTTGCTGTTTATTTCTATCTCCTCTCCTTCAAATGTGCACAGACATCATGCAGAAATGGTAAAAGGCAGATGTACCTTGGCCTTTGCAGCTGTAAATTCATTAGCTGAATAATAATTTTTCTTGTGGATTACAGGACTTCCCATTTGTCTATGGGTCTGGAATTAAAAATTGGGCTAAATGTTGAAATAACAGAAATTTATTTATTCATTAGTTTATTTGGTATGGTTTGGTTTTTTAAATGGAAAAATTAAAAAAGAGTCCTTAAAGACACAGATTTTTTTTTTCTTCCTGAAACAAGTTTCAGGCCCTGAAAGAATCTTTTCACTTTTATTATTTATTTAATTACCTGTATCTTAGATACAGAACAATTTTATTTCCATCAGTTTACCAGCTGCTACCAGTTTAAATTCACAGATTTTGTTATAACACTAATTGGGGAACCATTGTCATCATCAAATGTGCAGAGAAAGTTTGTGATGGGGAGGGACAAGATTATTTATTCCTTAAGGTGGCTCAAACCTGATTGACACTGCTGCACCCAGTGTCATGTTGGAGTTTCTGGGCTTTCTCTAAAACACTTCAAGTTCAATTTTTACTGAGTAGTGGTAGAGTCCAGGTTTGGATCTGCATTTAAAAAAAAAAAAAAAAAAACAATCTACTGCCAGGATGTAGGAGGGAGGCCTTGGGGATGCCTCCCACCCTGTTGCTGTGGATCACTTCATCCCTAGAAACATCTGATCCAGACAGAGGTGTTATAACTTTAAAAAGAGAGAAAAGTAGGATTCTTCCCCCAAGATATATTATTTGTAGATAACGACTTGAATGCAGAAACAAGGACCTAAAATGTAGCATGTCCCAAAAACATGAGTCATTTAGCTCCCCAACTTTTCTGTGACCAGTAGGGAACAGAAAGCTTTTAAAAATCTGGGTGCAGCTCCTCCAAACATAGCAGGGCCCAGAGACTAGGCTTTCAAACAACACAGTTTTTTGGGGGAACATCCAAAATATTCTTATAATGTGCATGACTTGTGAAAGAAAATCTGGTTAGGAGAAGAATTAATTAAGGACATACCAGAGGAAAACAGTGATGAGGCACAGGAAGAGGTTGTCTGGAAAAACTTGTGGCTCCCAGGCCTCTGGAAAGGCTCAAGATTGGATGGACCTTGGAGAAACCTCTGGAAGTGGAATCAATGACAGGAGGCTGGAGTGAGATGGTCTCTAAGGTCCCTTCCAATGCAAACTGTTCTATGATTCTGTAATTCTCTGAATTGGTCCAGCTGCATCTACTTTACTGATATTTTATGAACTATGTTGAATAAGGATCAGCTCTTCAATCAGAGCCTGTGAGACAACAGTCACTACCAGAGGCTTGAAATGAGTGTGGCATCAGCCATTCTCAACTTCTCAATGCCTTTACACGGATGATAATCCTGATGCTGAGATACAGCAGGAATCTTTCAAAATAAACAAGCAACCCTATTATTTTCCAGTAGTGAGAGATGTGAGGAAACATGTTCTAGTGAGCTAATAAGTCCATACCCTTATTCACAACAGGACTTGCTGCAAGCAATAACAAAACCAAAACAAGTCCCAGGATCAATTTTACCCTGCTCTGATGCATGAGAAGGCCTTGGAGGGGTCGTGGTCAATATCTCTGATGCACTTACCCAGCCTGAGGCCTTACAGGATGAGAGTAAATGGCCTCAAGTGGCACCAGGGAAGGTTTAGAATGGATATTGGGAAAAATCCTTCACCAAAACAGTTTTCAAGCCCTGGCACAAGGGGCCTGGGGCCGTGGTGGAGTCACCATCCCTGAGTGTGCTCAAAGGGCACATGCATGGCACTTTGGGATGTGGTTTAGGGGTCAGCACAGCAGTGCTGAGTTAACAGATGGGCTCCAGGATCTCAGAGGTGTTTTTCCAACCTTCGTGGTTGTATGTTACACTAATTCTGCTGGAGTAAGCTGCTCTGGCTTCAGGCATTCCTGAGGTGTCTGCAACAGAGCTCTAGCAATCCAAAGATTTGTGTACTTCGCACAAAATCCTCTGAGTAATTTCCATCTTAAAGGGCATCTTCTCCTTATTTTCCACTCCTCTAAATCTTACTTGTAAGCAAAGACAGTCAGTCCCTATTTGAAGGTTTTATTTTTAATGACCTGTTTTTTCATCTGAGTGTAACAATGGAGGATGATTGAAGAGCAGAGACCCAAAGACTCTTCAATTTTACAAATTGGTTTAATTTGATGAAGAAGGAATGCTACATTTTGTTAAATTATATTATGATAAAGAGGAGCTGGTAGCTTCTCAGCATGAATCTGAAAGCAAATTATTTCCACAAAAAAAGGACGATGTATTTAACCAGACAAGTAATTATGTTGTGGTGCTACTATCTCCCCTGCTTCAGATTAGAAAAAGAATTCAATTATCACTCCATTAGATCAAAAAATAATTTTAGTGATACATTCAAATTGAATTCATTTATTCCTAAGCATGCTCTGGATTAACCTTCACGCATTTGGCTGATTAGAATCTTCAGTCAATACTGTTATTCAAAAAATCTGCATTAACTTGCTACAATTTGTATTTTATGTTAACATGTCCTGTTATTGATTTTTCTGATGCATTATACCATAAATCATATTTAATTTTCCAGGTCAGATAAGTGGGTTTCTCACATAGTTTAATAAAATTTGTTTTTTCTGTTATCTTGCCTCCTTACCCCACTTTTCAGGTAACAATTACATTTACATTACCATCTTGAGATGCTGCAAAGGTTTAAGTTCAGAGGTAAAGTCTTCCAAACCAAAAAGCAAATCTTATCCTTGCTTTGTAAAGCTGTGATTTTCTTGAATTTTCCATTTTTATTTAGGTTCATATTTTTGGTGATTCCCTGTCTGTTTCCTTCTCTGTCGCTACCTGGTCCAGCAGACCAAGGTCCTGTGTAAGGATAAAATTGTGGCAAAGCAGAAATAAGAGAAAGGTGATGTTACAAATTTGGTTCCATATATAACATGTGTAGGTGTAAGAGGTTGACTGTGTCAGGTTTCCACACTGCCCAGGGAGAGGTTTGAATGCTTTCTTAGCAGATTAGTCCTGACAATTTTTTCCCATAAAATCATCGTGCCTAGCATTTCAACACATGCAATATCCTTGATTGTCCAAAAGTCTTAAATAAAACATCAACAGGCCAGGGAGTTTGTCCGGACCTTTCAGAATTCATGTAGATAAGCTTTATTCCTTTTTTTTTCCTTTTAAATTAAATATCATAGATGATACAGCCGTGCCAAGCAGGATGAAGAGGCAGGAGGAACACTCTTGTAAGGAGCTGGGAGAAGTCTCATGGTCACTGCCCCTTGGCTCTCATGGGGTACACCAGTGCAGCAGGTGTGTCTGCTGGAAATAAAGCACAGCAGAGAGCAAAGAGCTGAGGAGGTTCCTGAGCTGTGTGGAGCAGACCTTTCTGACCCCTCTGGTGAGTGGGACAACCAAAGCAGGAGCCTCTGAGGTGCTGATGGTGAAGGGCTGGTGGGAGATTATTGTCGCTTAGGGAAGCAGGGTTTTGAGGATGAAGAGGAGACAAGAATCTTGACTCCATAATTAGAAGGTTTGATTTATTATATGATATATATGTTACATTAAGACTATACTACTAAGAGATAGAAGGAAGAAGTTCTCAGAAGGCTAGCTAAGAATAGAATAGAAAGAATGATAACAAAGCAGCTGGCTCTGACAGAGAGTGAGAGCCAGCTCTGTCATGACTGGTTAAGAAATCCAAACACCCATAGAAGGCCAATCCCAGATGCACCTGTTGCATTCCACAGCAGCAGATAATTGTTTACATCTTGTCTCTGAGGCTTCTCGGTTTCTCAGAAGGGAAAAATCCTAAAGGAAGGATTTTTCACAAAAGATGTCTGCAACAGGAGATGTGTTGGCTCAGGGCTCTCTTGGGCTCCTTAACCACCAAATGAGTTTGCCATTTTCAGGAAAGGAAGAAGAGAGGTCAGCAGAGCTGCCCCTTGGGCTGCTGGAGGGCAGAGGTTGGCTGGTTTAGGAGACAAATTCCCCTGGAAGTTTTTGTGGCAAATGAAGTCCAGGAGGGCTGGATGTTCCCCAGGAAGGAAAACTTAGATCAGGCATGTTGGAATCCTGACTGCTGAGAATTTTAGACTTTCTGTGCTGACAAGCACTGACCCCCAGGAGAACAATGCATTTGACATGAGGCTGTGGAGAAGGTTTTCAAAATTGCATGATAGAACTGGGATTATGGGTGTCGAGTTTGAATATAAGTGTGTGATATCACATGGTGGAAAACTTAGTAAGGTTTTTAAATATAGTAATGTATGTAGAGTAAGATGGAGGTTTTAGGGCAAAGGCTGGTCCTTCTTCTTCACCTTCTTCTCCGTATTATGAAATTGGATAAAAAGTCCACATTACAGGGCACGGGTGGCTGATTATTGGGTTAAAAGTAAAAATAATCTAGGTGTCATTTCTTAATTGGACAGTTTATCCTTAAAAGGCCTTCTAGAGAGAGAGAGAGACATGGCTCCATTTTTACTTTGTTAGAGAGAAATGCTGTAGAGCTCAGGGTTTGGGAGACTGTAACATAGCTAAGAACTAACAAACATCTGAGTCCCAACAAAAAATATTGTCTTGAGCATTTAATCCCGGCCCTTGCAAAAAGAAGTTAAGAATCTGCAAGTTAGTCCCCATGTGCCAAAAGATTAGCAAGTGGGGAAGGGGACTTGCCTGTCCAAATAGAGGGTTGGCTGAAACTTGGGGGAAACAAGGACAGTGTACATCCTCTGGAAGCCCAGGTGGAACTTAGGAAAAATTCTTCACCAGAAAGGGTTTTCAGGGAGAGCACACTGCCCAGGGCAGTGGTGGAGTCACCATCCCTGGAGGTATATAGGATTTGTAGGTACAAGACCTAAATGTATTGGTTAGTGATGGGCTTGACAGTGCTGGGGAAACACGTGGACTTGATGATCTTAAAGCCTTTTTCCAACCTCAATGATTCTGTGATTCTATGATAATATTCACACCTCAGTAGGTGAGTTTAATGTGTTTTATCATCCTTATATGAGAGAACATAAAATTTTGTGCATTTTTAATTGCAGGAGAGATGTGGGCACTAAACACTTCAGAGAGGAGTAAAAAATTTTATTTTCTATAATTTTTAAGGGTTACATATGGTCGCATGTCCCAAAATTACTAAAATCTTTCTGAAGTACTTTACCACTATGCACAGAATTTTTTTCTGTGCTATTTTAAATTACCTCACCCATTTTCTGCAGTTCAAAAATCAGTATAACTTGGAAGCTGTGGCTCTTTTCCATTTTGTTCCTTTACAACATTTGTTATCTGTTATTTCTATTTGTTTCATTCTTTAACACAGAACTTAGGAGAATTTATCAGAATAATCAAGATCTTTGATAGCTGAATTTTGCTTCTGACTATCTCTAACATTGAAAACTGTTAGTTAATTTATGCTAATTTATTTCCCCATTCAGTTAAAGTCCTCATCTATTGTATTCATAATTTCTCTCTGATTTGGACTAATGGCCTACTAAAAAGAAATTTTATGAAGTACTATTCAGCATTTATTTTCCCTATTTTAAGTCCTTAGGAGAAAACCTCCACACTTAATGATGATTTCTATCTGAAATAGAAAATAGTTTTTTATTTTTTACGGCAGTGCCTTACAGCATAAGAGAAACCCTCAGCCTTTGCCTCTTACACTGAATACACTGTAACATAATTTTCTGTGTTCTTTAAAAAAATCTCCTCTCGTTTTCTAGTTCCACTTCATAGCCTGAAAGCTATCTTTACTAAAAGATAAGTAGCAAGTTCAATCAGTTCACTGAAGCAGTGGGTTTCTCTGAGGTGTCACTCACAAACCATCTACCAGCTTTATCCCTTCTGTTCTTGTTACAACCCAAATGCAACATCCTACTCAGGCAAAGCATACCAACATATAAAAATGTTAATTTTATCAATGTAGTCTCTTCAATAAGCTTTGTACCTCAGCCTCCTTAAAAAAAATTCCTTTGTTTCTGAATTTGATGATTATGCTTTTTTATTCCTATTTATTCCTTATAATTCTCCTGAATTTCACTTTACCATTACCTTGTTTTCCTACTCTTGCTTTGACAATATTCTCTTATCTTCATATAGGGAGAAGAATTTGCCTGTGTGGAGACAAGTTTTGTTTGTCCCAGTATCTGTTATGCTCAAAATTTTTGCCACAACTTGGCATCAGCATAGTTCAACTGCAGAATTTTACACCTTACCCAGACCTTACACACAACAATAAATGATCCCTAGAAGAGGGCTAGCAGGACTTGTCTCTTCCTAAGTCATCTAGGCCTACTCCAACCTGTGGATATTTGCAATTGAATGAGATTAATTACAGCGTCTATCACGATTCATGGATTTGCTAGTTTCCATTAAAAAAAAAACAAAAAAGAAGAAAAGATTATTCAGTTACATCTGCCAAAGGTTGCCCAGAGAAGCTGCAGCTGCCCCATCCCTGGAAGTGTTCAAGGCCAGGTTGGATGGAGCTTGGAAGAACCTGGTCTGGTGGAAGGTGTCTCTGCCCATGCAGGGAGGCGAAATGAGATGAGCTTCACAACCCTCCCAAAAGAAAAACTATTTTGTGACTCTAATTCTGCAACACTTAAAACCTGCAAGGCACTAAAACTTCTTTCCAAAGCTACATAATTTCCCCCTGCATCAACACTAGATTTTTGCTTTGCATTTCCTGAATTTCTGACTTGCCACTTTGAAGAAAGCATTCTTCATGTGCAGTTCATCACAACAATTTTGCCTGTAGTGTTTGGTTTCCTTCTCACATTTTGGGATGTTTGACTTCGTGTCCTGAGAAAGTGGAACCCATGCACTGTCCAAGCTTACTGGTGGGCTCTTTCTGTTCCAAGGAAAAAACAGGTTTTCTCCATGGACAGCTGGAACCTTTTCTGAACTTTTAAAAATATTTTTGAAATTTATATAAAAGAGCATAAGTTACAAAAAAAAAAAAAAAAAAAGTGAATGAACACTTGAATGTAATAGACAGGGAGTCCTTCTTAATTTTGTGAATTATTTCATGTTTTAAGTATTCTCCCTATATGACTGAGGTTCCGGTGTGCTTTTTTTCCTAATAGTTTATTTCATAATTTCCCCTTTTTATGGGGCAGAGTTCCTTCATTTGCTGGGTTCTGGTTTATCCTTATTACGACAAGCAGCAGGCCTTGGGCGTTTTGTCTGTTTAGTTTCTTTGTTTGTTTTGAGTTGGGTTGGGTTGGTTTAGTTTTTTTCTTTAATTTTATAGGTTCATTTTTCATTTTCTTGTTTATTCTCTTAGCTCAAGGGGTACGACAATGCCATTATTTTAGTATTTTTGTAAAGCGTGTTGACTACACAACACTGGCATCAATTCACTGTAGGATACAGAGAAAACTACACAGGCATTGCCATCATCCTTAGTAATTAAGTGTCTAAATGTTTTCATTTCAGAGTTCTTATTGGGGTGGGGTCTTTTTCTGTTATTTTCTTTTTTTTTTTTTTTTCTTCAGACAGGTACCCAAATCCAAAATGCTGCAATTTATTTGAAAGAAGGAAGAAAATTGTAACCACTGAGTTCAGCTCACACACAAAAAAAGGGGAGAATTTTGCATTCATTGAGCTAACCACTCTTCACTGCACTGTTTCATTTTAATCTAATGCCATTCCACCTCCTCTTTCTTTTGTCCTGGCAGAGTCAATTATAACCACAGATTGCTACATGGAATTGCAGCACTAGGGAAACTGTTAGCACCTAGCTGCTCTGGCACAAGATCACACTAAACAGCTTATTAAGATTCAGCCATCAGCTCTGATGAGTTGCATGCAGTAAAGGGCTGGGATTTACTTCCAACTCATTTAATTACAGAAATCAATGAATTCACAGAGCAAAGCCATGAACAGGGAGATCAACTCGACTTGGCCACTGTTTCATTTGAGATCTCAAGACGTTACAAGTGAGACAGTGCTGAGAATCTGTTCAGTTTTGGAGGTTTGAACAATGAAACAATGGTAGCGCAGTTGCACGTATCTTTACCCCGATATCAAAGTATTTTCAGTATTTCACAAATAAGATAAATAAAATTGAACTAATTTTATTTATCTTACAAATAATGGACTATGTTATAAATAAGGCCCCAGGGTCCTCTGGCAGAAAAGAATTTTAGGAATGTTTAATAATTTTAAGAATGTTTTTAATGTTTAAGAATTCTGAACAACTTAAAATCCAATTGGCTGTGCTGAAGACCTTTTTTTACATTTGAATAGCTACCTAAGCACTCTCTTACCTCTCTCCTCTAAAGCAGGTAAAGAAAATGGTCAATCAAAGAACACCAAGAACCTGATCCAACCAAAATGGTAACACCAAGAATCTGATCCAACCTGTTTTGGTGATAGCTAAAGTAGCAGTAAAAGCATTTAAATTTCATAAAACATACAAAGCTGAGGTAATCACAATGTATTTTCCTCAATGCACACAAGGTTGGAACAGCATGAAAGGATGAGTAAATGTTGTAAAATAAATGGGAGGGTTTTTTGGGATCTTGCAATGCATCACTCTATTTCCTGGCTATCCCCTGTGAAAGTAGGGCTTTTGTCACATGGTTCATTAAACTTTAATATGTCATATGCCTTGCTTTCCTGGTATGCCATTACTGTGTGATGTTAACTACAAAACCAAACACTAAACACAGCTTAGGAGAGAACAAGCCCTCAGGAAAACAAAAAAAAAAAAAAAAAAAAAAGAGCAAAGGAATACATGAGCAGGTAGAACAGAACATGAAGGGGGAATAAGGACAAATTAGAGAATAAAAGTAACCACAATTTAAAAATGCAAACAGAAGTCCAAGATATGCTAATCAAAAAATGTCCTATTATGCAAATGTAACAGTAATTGCTGAGCATATGTATTTGAATCTCAAAAGGAGAGAAAAAAATATGCAACAGCTACTGATGCCATATTGTACATTTGAGTAATTTAAGATACTGATTTATATTTCTTTTGGAGGTTCCTTTTCTTTCTTTCTCCCACAAAGGGCATCCTTTCCTGCACACAAATGAAAAACTCCAAAATATTTTTTCCAAGGTTAATAGTTTTGTGTTATTTTGGTTTTTTTTAAGATTTAATGAGTCAAATAGTTGCTGAGCTCTGTGCCATGGAATTAAAGCATCAGGGCAGAAGTAAAAATAAAATGATCTGAGTGAAATGAAGAAATTGAAGACAGTGATTAAAAGAAGGATTATGATAGAAAGTTAAATTAATAGCTGGATGAAGAACTATAAGAAGACAAAATACTCCGGTTTCTAAGGAGGCATGCATTCCTTAAAGTAACAGTGTTTTAATTAATTCAACATTATAATGAGGAGAAAAAACCCCAAACCACCAAGTTTTGGGGTATTTTTTTAATGTGTGGTTTGATTTGATTTTTGTTTTCATTTTTGGGGGCCTGAAAGGGTGTTGAGTACAGTTTTTCTTTTTGCTTTTCATGGGTAGGAAGTCCTTGAAGGTAACATTAACTCCATGAAGGCAATACCCACAGCCCATGGAACTGCCTGTGTAAAGTTTGAACAAAATTTAATCTAAGAAAAGCTCTTTAGTTCTTCTTCTAATGCAATGTTACCATGTGGGTGAACCAGCAGGGTCTCTGGAGGCAATGGGGAAGAAAATGTCACTGCTCTCATAACATGAAACTCTTTCTGAACCCACTCTGAAGAATTCTTGGCTAAAAAAAGGGTTAACTGTCAGGATCAGGTTTCCTACCCCAAATTCCAGCACAACCTAAATACTAAAACAGGACTGGTGTGTTTTCCTTCTGCCTGCAGCCCAGCACGAAACATATGGGACCATCAAAAGATCACAACATTTGGGATAAATTTGGGACAAAATAGCATGTAACTTGCAGAGGATGAATCAGACTAGAAAAATTCTTATCCTGAATGCCATAATGACAAATAAACAGTTGCTATTATTTCTAACAGAAAATCTATTGCTGTGATTCAAAAGTCTTTTACAGAGACAAGGGAGAAAAAAAAAAAGTACTTTTGTCACCAAGGATTATAATGGAGATACCTAAAAGACTGATACTGCTCTGCAGCACCTGGGGTGATGCAGGTCCAGACTAAGACACTGACACAGAGATGCCTGTTGGTGAAGGAAGATGAGAGAAACTTTAAATAAATTAAGACATCACTGTAGGTTTGGTAGATGTGACATGGGGATGAAAAAAATCCCCTACACTTCTGGAGAGGTAAATGGAAACAGTGTGGAATAACCTGAAATTCTCTACCTGGTGCTATACACCTTATATTTGATCACTAAATAACCCCGAAGTAAAACATATTGTGGCTGAGAAAAGAGGGAATTATGACCCCAACCTCACACATTGACACCTCTATCCAGGCTATTTAATCTCATGCAGAATACTACACCTAAGCATTATATGTGAATGCATATTTAGAGAACAATATGAAACTGAGTTTATTTTAAAGAAAATTTACACAGTGGCTGTAGCCTGAAATGCAACCCTGGCAGCTGGCCCTGCTCTGGTAATGTGAATCAAATAAACACTGGCTACCACAATTTTCAGGGAGCAAAGTAGATCCAAGCTTCGCCCTCTGTGTTCTACAATTAAATTTCAGTAATGGACTAAAAGAGTATATTAAAGACACTATGTATTCCATTTAAGAGGATCCCAATATGATCATGCAATCAATATAAAAAAACCACAAAATTACATAGGAAACTTCTCATAAAATTATTTCAAGATTTTCATTTAAGTGATGATGGGAGAAGAATCTTCTGGGAGCTAGCAGCTAAAAAAAAACAAACAACAAAACACCCAAAGAGTGGATCCAACAGGTATGTCTACCAAGTTATTCTCTCCACCTAATTCTTTAAAGTGATTGCCCACAGGTTACCTGGTTATCTCTCATCCAGCTGTCACATCCACACTCAGGAGATCTCATGCAGTGATTTCAGAGTCTTTGGCTGTTTTTCTACAAGAAAGTAGAACAGCGCTAAACAATTTCTCATCAGCCCATACCCTGCTTACCTGTCCTGTTATCCAAATGGATGAGACTCTCTGTTGCTTTTACTTAGTGGAGAAAATGTTACTTAAGTCCATTTTTGCAGACACAGTTTTGTTTCTGATGCAGCTATACTTTACTGATGTAACTTGCTTTTCCTTGTCCTGCAATAGCACCTCTGCAGCCATTCACTCCTATATTCTCTGCTCCTTTACCAGCTCATTCAGTGGCCTTTTTGATCTCACACTGAAAAAACAATTGAATATGGACATTTACAAATTTTATGGCCAAGGTATTGTGTGATTTCTTCTGGATGAGACAACTGCCATACACAAAAGATGGAAAGAGATTGAAAGAGGTGAGGAACCTTTGGCAATGTGCAGTAAATCTCTGAGAAACCATTATTGCAAATAAGTAATGAACAATCTCTGACGAGGTTGCCAAAATACAAAATTCGACTCTTCAGCATGGCTCCTCTTTAATTATTGCTGCTCAGTAATGCTAAAAATCCTTTTTCCAAGCTCACTGCCCCCCTTCAAAGATGGCATTGCCCAGTTCTTTCACTGCCTTCAAACTTGCACCTTAAGCTGGGATGGAATTTTCCCCAGGGGACCTATAGAGGGTAGGAAAAGCAGAGCAATATCTGTGTTCTACACAGTGCAGCTGCGAGGCTTTGCGGATCCGTTCTCCATTCTGGATTGTGGCTCTACAGGATTGTAGAAAACTGAAATTAGCTTCTTTTGTCCCTCCTTTAGGCTTCCCATGTAGAAGCATTTAAAATCCATGGACTTTGACTTCTCAGAAAAGGATGTCAATCCAAAAACATTTTTATCAGCATGTTATGTTCTGTTGGCGAGATAATCAACATCAGAGCAACTGCTCGCAGCCTAGCACAGAAAGCAAAGTCATTTCACCTTTCTGCTAATCAAATTCTAACTGAATGCAATTTGAATAATTTTTGAAAAACAACGCTGATGAGGGCAAATTAAGTTCTAAAAGAGACGTTGCACAGTAGACAGCAGGAGAGAAGGACAGCAGGACAGAAGAAAAGAAAGTAGGATGCCATAAGAAAAGGCCATTTTCAACCCCTTTAAAACATTTCTGGGAGTGAAGTGTCACCATAATTTTTTTAAAATGAGAGAGAAGTCCCACAGATCTTGAAGGGAAATTACCATGTAACATCAAAAAATAAATGTTCCACATGTGGGCTTTTAAAAAATGTGATAAAAATTGTAATGCAGAAGAAAAATGTAAAAAGCTGTGATATTTCTTGATAGAAAAACGTGTGTGGGAAATGGAATCCGATTCCCCCTGGTGACAATGATCAGACAAACTCTTTCTCACTACTCAGGTACCTCCATATATCAGGTTTAGCCCTTGCTGAGTGTGTTAGCTTCCCACAGCAGCACAGGTAGGAGGGCTAGAGGGCAATTCTGAGCCAGATGATCTTTGGCTGCTACAACTGTACCCAAACATTTTTAGGTTGGTTTTTTTCGACAGACATACATCTAAGACATTTTTAAAAACCTCCAGCAAAGGGGTATCTCCAACCTCTCTGTGTTTCCTTAAAAATTCTTACATTAGGAATTTTTCCCTAATTGCAAACCTAAATCTCCTTTACTGCAATTTAACACCATTGCTGCTTGCCCTGGCCCCGGTGAACAATAAAAACACTTTATTCAATTCCTTTATGCAGCCATTTTTCACACGTTTGAAGATACTTATGTCTCTCCTCACTCTCTCCTCCTCCAGACTAAACAAATTCCATCATGCTGAATATTCAGGCCTCAGTGGCCATTTACAAAGTGCTCATATATCAGGGCACAGCAGACCTGAATGGCTGAACTCCTTGGTAAGTGATGGCTCTGCTCCTCTCTCCCAGGAGATCTGTTTAGGTTGGGGAAAAAAGGAATGAGAATGAACTTTAGGTACTTTAGGAGAGAGTTCAGATGCACGCTGTGTGTTCATCCCAAAGATGTAAATGGATATTCTGGAACTAGCTGGCCTCCTCCAGAGGAAGAAAAGAACAAAGTGGAGACAAAGGGAGTTGGAAGGGGTGGGAACTTTATCTGGACTCAAAAAGGGGTTTTGTTGCTCCTATGTAAGCTAAATTAGAAGTTAGGGGATGAACAGAACCTTTGAATGTCCTGAACCTCCTCCATTCCATCTAGAGCACGTGAGGGTTCATCAGTGAAAGCTCTGTTGGGATTATCCAAAGTAATAATGTGTCCCTGAAATTGATGGATTAACAGAAAAGTAAGTTTGAGGGTCTAGGTTTGGGAGTTTAGGGTAGAAACTGATGCACAGAAATTCCACCTGAACATGAGGAGAAATTTCTCTACTGCTCATGTAACTGAGGGCTGAACAGGTTGTCTGGAAAAGGTGTGGAGTCTCCCTCACTGGGGATATTCCAGAACCCTCTGGACACAATCCTGTGTCCTGTGCTCTGGGATGGGACTGGATCAGATTTGGTTTGTTTTGTTCTGTTTTGTTTTTTTTCCAACCTCACCCATTCTGTGATTCTCTGAGTGTGTGAGTTGCTGAGTTGTGTCAACATCAGATCAAGTACCACCTTCAAAAACTGGCAAAGGATTTACTACTCAGCTCTCTTCTCTTTGTGCCAAGTCCCTTTTCATACTTTTTCTTTTTTAATGTATTGGTTGATGCAGACACATGGCATTGGGCACAGCTGTAAAAAAGAAAATCCAAAGGCAATCTTTCCCTCACTGGAGAGTGAGCCCCTCTTGACAGATGCTAATTGCATCACTTAAAATTGTACTGGAAGGTGCTCAGATGCTGAAGAGATGGGAATGGATATATAAATACAGTAGATCTTAGATCCCATTATGCAATAAGTATTTGAATAAAACCTAGACAGACTCTCAATGATGCTGAGTGGTAACTGAGTGGTGTGAAAAAGGAGAGAGATAGAGAGCTTCCTTCCCACATCAAGTCTTTGCAAGAATTCTTGCATATAGAAAATTCTCATAGATTTGCAGGGAATTTGCCTAAATTCTGCACTCCTGTTTCTAAACTCAGCACCTGAATATTTTCCATAAGTATTAAGCAGTGTGACTAAGCATCTGTCAGGTGTTTCCTCTCTCATCTTCCCAAGGGCAGAAGTAGGAGTGTGTGTATAAGCGGAAGCAGATGGCAGAGTAAGCATATTCTGTACACATGGATATGGTGAATGCACTAATGTTGTTGAAATACCAAACCCTCAATAGCTTTGCTTTAAATAGCAGTGTATCAAGCTCGTGGGATGAAAGTCATGGAAGTGTATTGAGGGAGAAAGCTGTGTAGGAGAGGACATGAGGGAGAGAGAGAGATGTGCAGAAGGGGATCATTTAGCACTGCAGCAACCCAAAAGCACCACTGGATTAAGGCTCTAATCTGCAAACAGAGAATCGATTAGGTGCTATTAGAAGGCAAAAAAACCCCAAAAACATTGCAGCATAGTTCAGCTGCTTTTGTAGAACTAACAGGCAAAATCTGCCAGCTGAGATGTGAAAGAAATGTGCCCAGAGTGATGGCGAGAGGGGCACCAGGAAGCCCAGAGTGGGGGAATGATAGCTCAAACCTGAGAGAGAGTGGGAACAGAAAGGAAGGCATGGCTGACTTGAGATACAGACAATTCATACTTTTTGTTATAATTAAGGACACTTTTTTGGGAGCCAAAATCCACCAGACTGGCTTAGCACTGAAAAGCAGAAATTTCTGAAGAGCAGGGGTGGCTTTTGGAGCCAGCAGGGTAAGCACGAGTGACTCTGAGGACACAAGGTGGGTGAGTGGCAGAAATCTGATTGCCTTGATGGCTGGCAGATGGAGAACAGAGCCCTGAGTTGTGACAGCTCCAGCTGAGGCTTTTCACAGGGACAGAAAGCAGGCAGCATCCCTGAGTTGCCTTATCATGGTGAGGGTAACTTTAAATGGCTATTGTAATTTGTGAAAGCAGTAAGTAGGTCATTGTATCTTATCCAATTTCCTCCCTCATTTTGTTTTCTTCTCTCCCTTCAGGAAAGCACACTTCCTTACACACTTGATTGCTTGTTTGCAAATGGGAAGAGCTTTTTAGGGAGCACCCAGATGGTATAACACGCTCAGCATTATTGTCCAAACATGAGCAGTTTGCGTGGAGGCTCAGGGCAGTGTTTATTAATGAGTCGTGAAAACAATGAAACCTCACCAAGAAAAGACTAGGAAAAACTTGCAAATATATCCCATATTTATTTGGTTTTATTCTTTGTGCATTTCATAAGTCCTGACTTCCCTTTTAAAGTTGCAAATGTCATGTGGTGGTAGATGTGCTATGGGAGAGACAGCAAAACTCAGGATATCAAGTTATCATAAAAACTTGGTTTCCTCTGCTCTTTTCTTTTTTTTTTTTTTTTTTCCCCAACAGGAGATAGTGAATTTTTTGGTCATGAAAGGTTGTCCAGATCTGGATTTTTTTAATATTGTCTAAGTGCTAAATATCACCTTTCTCTTCTCTATTGAAAACTTTATGGGAAGGTAGCACAGAAACCAGAGAGGGGGCAGGGGAGAAGAATAAGAATTATTAGGCCAGTATTAACTACTGTAGAAAGTGGGGAAAAAAACATTTTATAAGATTCAATTAGGATAAAGGAAAGCTCATTCACTTGGGGAATATAAATACTCAGCAAGCATACAAACAAGGAGACTACTGAAGTAGCAATGACTCTAGAACTGACAAAGGAAAGAAAAGAACAGAAACTCAAGTCATGTTCATTGTGTGAATAAAGATACAAATTCTGGTTTTTTCACATGTACTTTGTTCTGGCTGAACCACTGAGTTTGTGGGCTACTGTATTTTAATTTTTTTTTCCAGTTTTCAAATAATCCAAAATTCATAAGCCTACGTCATAACTCAAATACATAAAAGTAGGAGCTTTGTTTTTTCTGTGTATTATTTTCCTTCACCACATTATCTATGTCTGTTACATCAGAGGGGTCAAAATGTTCAGGGGATGAGTCATATTCATATTTTTATCATATTCGTATTTTTAGGCTGCTCCACGAGAAATTGCACAGTAACAACTCCAAAAATTTCAGCTCTATCTCCTCCTGTATAAAAAATTACAGGTATCAAAAGTTCATGAAAGACTAATTATATCCTCAACTTTTTTAGTCTAGGGTTTAAGTTTTATTCTCTGTATGCAAAACCACAACTAGAACTAGTACTAGTGAAACATGTGAAGCTGCAGACAAATTAAACTCACGTGTCCTCACAGAGCAGGCAAAACATTTGTAAGTTGAAGACAAATTTTAGTTTTATTTCATCCTCTTGAAGGCAACTTTGCAGTGAGAGCCCAACTGAGATTCCTTTTAGGAAAGACAGAAATTAATCTGAATGATCTTGAAGTAACATCACATAAACCATGGTTCAGTGAGAAATTGAAGTGTCTAATTTCTGTGGGAACTGTCCAAATGCCTAAAAAGCAGAGGATCTGAATTTCAAATCACAGCATCTGCCCTTCAGATTAGAGGTATCCAGGTGTCTTGCAGTACCAGAACCAAACCTTATGCTGAGGTCTGAAGTCCCTCTGGCTCATTTTAAAAATTATCTTAGAAAATTCACCGTTTGAAAATAAACTGCAATTTTATTTTTAATTGTTGGTTGCTCTCTTTTTACCTCCAGTGACTGCATGCCCTCTCTGGGGCTCCATGGCCAGGTCTTCTAAATTCCCTTCCTGCAGGTTTTCTCCACACGGTGGCAAAATGTAATAAAGCACATCCCTGCCTTTCTGCCCTGCAGTTCACCTTAAATGAAAAAAATCCAAACTAGATTTGATTCCCCTATCAATGGAGGCTTAAAACAGGAGAATCAGGGACTGCTCTGAATACTTTTTATGTGCTTGCTGTTGCCAGGGAAACCATTCCCCTGGCATTCCAGTGCTGAGCATATCTTGCACTTCTAGCATTCCAGTTCTCAGAAAATTAAGACTGTATCATGCTATCATGATGTGGAGAAACTATTAGGAAATCAGGACAAATGCTGCTTAAATTAATAGTCCTGACTTCTAAAAATAAAAAAAAAATTACTGAGATCAGGTTTAAAATGTTCTGCATATATATATATATATTTTTTTTTTTTTTAAGGACTCAGCCTCATAATAAAACAGATTAAGGTGCAAGGACAGACCCTGGTTCATGCTGAATATGCAGAAGAGATTGCTGATATTTAGCAGTTATTTTCTCCACTGTAACACAAAATTAGCTGTGGAGTGTGTGGCAGACAAAGAAGGCTGTGAATAGCTGTGATTTCTTGTGTCATGTCATAATAAATGTGATGATCACATCCAGTTTTTATGTATGGGTAAACATTAGGAAAAATTTATTTCTGATAAATCTATTGATTTTGCTAAATCATCCAGGGACAAATTTGCCATGGTGTTTCATGCCCAGACCTTTGATCCTCTAGAAGTTATTTATGAAGAAAAGAGCTAATAAAGTTTTCCAGAGGGACCAAGACATATCATCAGGTTTCAAATTAAAATCTCATATTCTGTGTCCACAGAGGGCTGGATGTCATTAAAGTATTGTCCTAAGCAACAGTGGTAACATCAGCGTATGGAAACATTTCCTTAATCTGAAGAAAAATAAAATTTGGAACCCATATTAAAGTTTCAGGTACAAATATATTTGTCCAATCATCCTTTAGTACCTTGAGCATCCTCTACTCAATGGTCAATAGGGAACACATTTTCCTTCAATTATCCCTGTGTCCTAACCCTCACTTCCCAGGATAAATTCAACAGGAACATCCAAAGGCACTAGCAAGAATATAAGCAACGTGACACTTGCACGGGAAGAATATGAATCTCTCTCCTACAGGTCTAAAACTTGTTTTGGGAGCTACTGATTTGGCCAATTACCACCAAAAAGAAAAATTCTGCTCTTACCCCTGTGTCTGCTGGTCACTACCTGCTGCCAAGGGATAAAGCCCCTTCCAGAACATAATAATTGTCATTGCCTAGGCTGGAGCTTGGAGTTTCAGAGAGACAGCTTCATGGAAACCTTCTCATCTGTTGACACACACAAACATACTCTTTAAAATAGGATGAGAATGAGAAAAATGAAGGATGAACAGATGAAAGTGCAAGGCAATTGAGACATCTAGGGTCTGACTTAAAGGAGAAAATTATTACTTCTTGTGTGCTTCAACTGGGACCCCAACATTTGTCCAGACAGTTTTGTAGTAAAATAATAATTTTTTAGGAAAAAAAATTGAACTTGACAATTATTTAAATGTCTTTAATTTTTTTTTTATTTTGTAAGACCAGAAGAATTATAAAGTATTTCCTGTGTAGTTTCAGGTGAAAATGGTGCCCATGTTTGAGCTGTTCCTGCCTGCATTCCCCAGCTGAATCCAGGAGTCTGTGTTATCAGGGTTCACATTGCCATTTACTCCTCTTCCACATCACTCTTGAAATGAACATCACAAGCAGGAGCTGAGGCAAGGAACAGCAAGGCAAAATCTTCCAACTGAATCTAAAAACAGATAAGAAGATCTGCAATTGTTATCTTGGTCTCTTTATTATTGCTCAAGCTCCCTTGAAATTTTGGTTCCTTGCTACAGCCAAGGAGCATAGAGCCATACATATTAGAGAAGTTAAAAATTGTTTTGTAAGAAATTTTTTTTCTCTTATCCTGCCTGAAAAAAAAATAGTAACACTTTTTTTTTTTTTTTTTCTGGGTCTACACACACATTGTTCAATTCCAAATTTAAAATTTAAAGTTGTCTGGTATTTGACATGGCAAATTATCATTCAGGAAAGAAAACCTCTAGTAACATGCATGGAAAACTCAACCTTTGTTTTTAAACATCTGTTTCAAAATGGCTATTTTTCATAGGATTATTGTAAATGTTACTTTGGCTGCTTTCTAACACACAGCATGATATCCCTATCTGTTAGATTCTCAGTCTATTTTTGGAACTAAACTTATTTAGAGCCAGAAATAACCAGAAAGGTTTATAAAGTGGTACTTATTTCGGTTATCATTCTCTAATAACAATTGGATGTCAAAAAAGTGGATGGCATAATCTGCAACTTTTCCTTTTCTTATTAGTGTTTTCCTGTCCTATCTCAGAATATTTGAGAAGTTGATCTTGGGCTCCCTGAGTATTGCTTGTAGATAATGTACACAAATGAAGACTGACCCTGTGTTAGAGCTTTTAGAAGAATAGATAAAGGATGTGAGAAAGTGAGACTTATTGTAGAGCTGGGGAATTGAAACACAGAGAAATCCCACGAAGACAGACATACAGGCTTCATTTGAGGCAAGTGAATAATAGAATCACTAACTTTGCCCAAATAATAGCAGGGGGCATGGGGAGGTATCTCCAACTGAGTGTGGTTCTAAGGAGAACAGTTTTTTATTGAGGTGAGCATAATTAGGAGTGAATAAATGAATAATTGGACTGAATGTCTCGAAAGAACCTTAACAATGCTTGCTCTGTGGGGACACAGAATATTTCCCTCAGGGGATTGACAGGAGATCTGGTACTTGAAACATTCTAAACCAGACTGGAAGAGGAATTGAAAAGTTTACAGTCTGTCCCAGAAAGAAGTGCTCTGTAAGTGCCTTTAATGTAGCTTTTACCTCTTCCCATTCTGTAATACTCTGATTTATGACAAGCAAGCATTCAGATCTCTATTAGAATTAGAATTACTACTTAAGGGTCTGGTTTCTCATCAATATGAGGGGATTTATAGACCTGATTTCAAATAAAGTTAATGTGTTTTGCCTCTGTAAATCCTTTCTGGGTGATGTGAGGCTAGACCACCTAGAATAAAAAAAAAAAAAAAAAAAAAGAACTCCTCTGGCACACATAGCAATTTAAAAGCTGCACCAGATTTACCTGATAAAGGATAACAGCTCCTCTGGTGCTGTTAAGACCTGCAGGAGAAATAATTATACAGGTACTCATATTTACTTAAGGAAAAGTGTGTACTATTTAACTAATCCTTTATTGTGCAGGTACAAGAACTGCTGATGGATGCCCAAGGCTGAGTTTAGCTCTGTGATATGTATGGGCAGAATCTGCTAAACAAAGAGAAGTGATGCATGTGCATCCAAACTCAGAAGTATTTAAACATACCTGGAACAATTTCAAGTTTTTGAGTAATATAGAAACCCAGATCTTTATGGCCTGAGGAGCATATTTCCAGTAAAGTGAAGTTTTCAGAATTGCAGCTTGAGGTTTTCTGTCTAGAGCAATCCTAAGCCTTATTTAAAATTTCGTGTTTTCCCTGGTTTTGAATTCTTGCTGTTGGAGCCGCCTGGAATGAGTCCTTCTAGCTCCTATGTTTGTAAATTTAAACTTGCTAAAGGTCAGAGCTGTAACTCAGGACCATGAAGTTATTCCTAAACCATGCAAGAGTTATATAAAATAGCATTCTTATAAATTCTTATTGTCACTGAGGTCAGGGAACACGGATGATGGAAACAGTCCTCACTGCAGCCTCCCCTCAGCCAGGGGCAGTAACGCCTGCTGCACCCCACAGCCTTTTTTACCAAACCAATTGCCACCAAAGAGCAACAGATCCAGGCTGAAAATCATATTCTGTCCTTTTTACTACAGGGCTTTGTTCTTTCTCAACATCCCTTTTGACAAGTGACTTTCTTAGAGATCATTTAGAGAGACGCAGCTGATAAATATAGAGAATTAACTCCATTTAATATAAAGAATGTAAAGTGAACCAGATTGATGTTTGAACGCTTTCATTTTGAAGTAAAGTTCATACTCCAATAAGTTAGGCTGTTTGAACTGTTGTCACTTTATTTCTTCAGGTAGAGTTCTGATCAGCTTCACTTAGAAATATTTAAATTTATCTTTCCTTATTAGTTATCTCTACTTTTCCAAGTGGTGAGCAGACAGATTCTCGGGATTGTCTGGTTTGAAGCAGCAATGAGGACATTCCTCCCTTAAAACTGATAATATATTATTCCTCATCTCAGTTTCACATGCCACATTGACCATCATGGTACAAAACTAAAGAAACCAAAGGCAATTGTGTTGCCAAGGTATTATTCCGAAGCTCAGGAGCTGAGGATTTGTATCATCTAGAGCAACAATTTTTCTCTTACTTTTTTTTGTTTGTGTTATTTATTTTAGGCATTAATCAGCCTTTCTCACTCCACGTCTGTCTTACTCTTTTACACTAAGGATCTGGTCACATCATTTGTACCAATGTTCATGACTTTAGATGTTTATTGTGACATAAATAAAATGTCAAATGAGTGTCAGACAGTTTTCACAGCCTTGTTTTCAACAGGGGAAGTAGAGAGGAAGGGGTTCTGTGGGTGTCTTTGTGTCTCCAATGCCTGTCGGGGTCATCAGGGCCAGGGTCTGGCAGGTGGGTCTCTTTTCCCTTTGGCTGTTTAGTAAAGCAATCTAAGATTCACACTTGGTGGCAGTGTTTGGCAGAAAATCTGGAGACAACCCAGAAGCAGCATCCAGGAGGCAAGTGCAGGTCTGGGCTCATGTTTATTAGGATGAAAGATCCAGTTTGAATTTGTGGGTGATACTTGTGTGCGCTAATCAAAGCTCTGTCAAAGTCTGCAGGAGTAATTTAAGTGACCATTAAAATAAAAAGAGAGAGGAGCTTCCCAGCCAGCCCCCACCGCTGCAATAAATTCTTGCTCCTTGCAACTTTCCCACCTGGATTGTCAGAGCCCGTGAGCAAACAGGCATGGGGGGGTTTGCTGAGCCCCCCCTGCTGCTGCTGGAGCTGCTGCTGGCAAGCAGGGCCTGTGATACTCTCCTGTTGCTATCTGTGTTTGCCATGTTTATCTAACACAGAGCAGAGGCACCGGTGCATTGCACAGAGCAGGGCTCGTGTAAAGGAGATTGCAGATAACCAGATGTCACTGGCTGTCAAGCAGCTGTGCCTACCTGCGTGCACTTGTGTGAGTGTGCTGTGCAAAGAATAGCTAGGAGATGTTCAGAGCAGGTTTTTATTTTCTCTTCTTCGGGTCATGATTCTCTTATCACGCTTGTTTTACCTAAGCCAGGCTTAATGTGGAGGTTTCTACAAATAATTATACAAGATAAGTAGGTTTGGATGTCCTCCATGTTAGGATACAACTAACTCAAGCCTCTGAAGGCTGATCTTGGAAAAAAACACCTTTGCAATGTCAAGATCTGTCTCTCGGTGGTGCACAGAGTTTGAACCTAATGTTTTGGCATTGTTTCATTTCCACCTCCAACACCAGAGACTGTTGGTATCTGTTAGCATCTTATCTGCTTAGGAACTATCTGCTTATCAGGGCAGAGCTGTGAACTCTGGCACCAGGGTGACCTTCGCCCACTTTCAGCACTCTTGGCCTGTTTGATGCCATAAATTATTTGTTACTTTACTCAAAGTAAGAAGCCTCTAATGATCACAGGGCTACTTTTATCCCCCTTTTCAGCTCTCTATTTATAAGCATTCAGGCTTTCAGCCTGCCAGTAACGCTGCTTATAAACTCATATGTATGGGAAATATTTCAAAGTGAGATGAAGTAATTTCACTATACCCCAAAATATCATAAAACTAGCACAGAGGTTTCTAGTCCCAGAAGATGGATAGATGTGATATGTTCTTGGAAAGTTATCACTCCAGTTTTCTCGCCTCATAAGTGGTTTTGAGGCAAAACCGAAATACTGGAAATGCTCATGCTGATAAGCTGGAAGAATGTACATTGAATCAATCAACATATTTTGTTTCAGTAAATTTAAGATTTGATTGATTGAAGTCTAGGCCTTTCTAAATTTCAATTATTTAAAGTAATAAACTAATGTTTTGAAATGGAAAAGTCATTCTGCCACGTCAGGAACACTGTAGAGATGTATAAAATTTGCTACACTGTAAACCATGTATGTTCTATAGGTTTTTATACATAGTTGACCTTTATAGGTCTGTACATTTGTGTTTTCACTCTGTGTTTATTTCCTGTGATACACAAAAAAAAATTTAAAAAGAAAAAGATATTAATGCAGTTCTACAGCAGAGGTATTTAGATTTCCAGGCTGGAAAACTAACCATTGACAGCTGTGATCCAGAATGGGAAAATAATTTCTGGACATGATTGATTAAGCTTCCTGCATCACAAATGAATCAACCTTACATATACAAAGAAATTCCCAGCTGATGATTTCATGAAAGGGCATGACCAAGGAACTTGCGTTTCTTTACCCAGAATAACAGAGAGATGGAGGCTGGAACTAAATGATCCATGTTCCTGTGATGCTGTGATCAACCCCAAGTGGTATTGCAGGCACAGAAAAATCCAGCTAGCAAATCTGGCAGGCCTAAATTGAGGGGGGAAAAATGTCTGGAGAAACACCAGGGCAATATCAGCTATGACCTGTGGAAAAAAAATTCTGTGAGTTAAGTGGCTAGCTGGGAAATTCAGACAATAACTCTGCATGCTGAAGGTACACCCTTAAAGAGACATACGAATGCCCATGGGATCAGACATCTGAGCATTCTTGTGGTTTAAGAATTCACTGTGTGTCAAGCAATCTGGAGTAAATGTCTGATTGCTTAATCTTAGTTTATGCAAAATATGAAGTAATTTTGCATAGCTTAATGCATCACCAAAGATGATTAAGACAAATCGCCTTCCCTTGTACTTGCCAAGTGCATGCAGAGACAGCTACTGAAAAAACATTTGCTGTGGGTACCCAATTAAGTCATGATTAGATAGCTCAGCCCCAGGAACCATTGAGAATCTCTAAGAAACTCAGTTGTGAAGATGTTTGGGAATTTAGAGATGAAGATAAGCTCTTTTGAAGCACTTCCTCTAAGGGCAGAACCACCATCCAAATTTCCTTGTCCAAAGGAGAGCTAGGTAGCTGGTGAGCTCAATTCATGGGCACAAACAAACATTCCTGAGGACCAGGCAGCCAGGTTTCTTCTGGGGAGACAATCTGGGGCTACCTAGTGCACAACAAGCCAACAGTAATTGTCTTTGTTCTCGTGGAACCTGAGTCTAACTGAGAGCAAAACAGCATGGGACCTGGATAATTACACCTTAACAGACTCAAAATGCAAACATTCCCACAGAATAAAATGTTAGTCCTAAATCTTAAACTCTCTCTCTCTCTCTCTCTCTCTCTCTTAAACTTCCAGAAAAAAATTTAAAAAAAAAATATCTCAAGATAATTCAGGGAACACACATTGTGTGGATTCTCAAAAAGGATTATTAAGAGTCTTTTTGAGAACTGTTCAGAAAAATAACTGTGCTAAGTGACAGCGCAGGATTGTAGATTAAAATTCAGTAAATATTAATTAGAATAAATGCAATTATACATACATCCGAGAACAGAGAGGGAAATGAGGGAGACAAAGTCAATTAAATGTAAATTTAAATTTAATTGAAATTCTAGATAGTAGAGATATTTTTGCGAGCTACTGAGGAATCCCAGAGTACTTTCAATTCCTGATTGACATCTCTTGCCCAACTAATGCAAACTAATGGATATTTTTGTGCGAAAAGGGGATTTATTATGTCTGTACTTTCTCCTGGCAGCAGTGTCCTTTTCTGAAGCCACAGGTCTCCCACAGAAGAGCAACGGCATATAATAAGGGTATTAAAGATTACCTTTCTACTGAAAAAAAAAGTACATAAAAATATTTTCCTGGATATTTTCACATATTTTGACTGAAATCCAGTCAAATATTTACTTGAATTGATTTGAAACACAAATAAAATTATTCTAGATAAAAAAGTGACATATTCAGGCCTGAAAGAAAAGCCTCTATTACTTTCATTTTCAATGAGAAAATAAATAAATTTCTTTTTACAGAAAAGAAGGTAAGTGGGTGGACAATGGAAGGGGGAAAAAGAAACTTTTCTCATTAAAAAAAATCCAAGAATTCCAGTCTATATAAAAACCTGCCTCAAAAAAAACCTTCACTCTCAAAATAAGCCAAGAATGATATTTTTAAAATGACATTAAAACACTAGAGGATGAAAGAAACTCAGTGTTATATGCAGCAGTCACATGTCTTTTCTACATTTATATAAAAAATTCACTTGGTTGGTACTTGTGTTTGAAAATATTTCTTATTTAGCAAAAGCCTAACATTGGTACCATGGTCTTCTCCCACACTGTAATATTATTAAGTACTGTGGAGGACAGTGGAACTTTTCAGTGAATTTCAACATATTGTGGAGGTAGGGCTGCCTTATGACAGATGGAATTCAACTGGGATACAAGCAAGGTTATCCTCATAGACAGAAGTACTCTAAACTTCTCATATGTTTCTCAAGCTGCAGGATTCTCTGAGGATCTAAAACATTTGGAAACTCGTGGAATGTTTGACTACGATATCTGTTCATTATTTGGCAGCCACGGGAAAAGCAAATATGATTTTCGGTTGGATGAGAGCAAAAAAAAATAAAAGGATAGAAAAAGTTCCTGTAAGATACAATGCTTGGAATAATCACCTTCATCTGGAACAGGTGTGGTTACAGGTTGCTTTATTCCCACAGCAGCATCTGGGTCTACCTGCATGAAAGACCATCCGACATTGAAAAGTAAGGATTCTTTTTCAAGTTAGCATGGAAATTTTGTAATGAAAAGCCTCAGGAGTGTCCTAAAGAAAAATCCAAACTTAACCTCAGAATGCATATCAACAAAATATTATTTATGCATTTTATTCTCTTAAAGCTCCTGCCCTAATCTTAAAGAAAGCAAAGTGCTAAAATGTGAAATTCACCGAATCATAGAATGGCTTGGATCAGAAAGGACCTTAAAGGTCACCCTGCCATGGGCAGGGACACCTTCCACTGTCCCAGGTTTCTCCAAGCCCTGTCCAACGTGGCCTTGGATACTTGCAGGGATGGGGCAGCCACAGCTGCTCTGGGCACCCTGTGCCAGGGCCTGAGTACCTTCATGGTACAGATTTTTGTTCCCCTAATATCTATGCTAAGCCTTTTTCTGCTAGGGACACCCTCATCCCACCACTAAAAGTCTTTGTAAAGAATCCCCCCAGTAGGACTGAATAAAGTGAAACAACAACAGAAATCCTCACTCACCCGGTGGGTTTCCCTGCTCCAGGAAGCCTTCATATCAAACATGATAAGAGTTTTCAAAAGGAAGATAAAGCAGTCGTTCAGAAACAGCAAGCGGCACTTGTAAGTGCAGACAAAATGGCAACACAAAACGCCTGACTTCAAAACATATCTGATAGATTCACAGCAAAATAATAAAGGGATCCCAGTCCCCAGGCTCCCTATCCAATCAGTGGAGAGTCATGCAGGTCATGACTGACAGGACCCCAACTCAAACATCCCAATGACATCCCCTGGGAAGCCTGGGAAAGTGTGCCTCCTGCTTTAAAGAGGAGTTGCAGACAAAACCCAGGCAGTGTGAGCACACTTGTCAGGGAGGCTTGAGCTGCAGCAGTGATTCCCACTATAAGACACCGCATAGCAGGTGTGGTTGAATGGATTCATCAGGTGAAAGAATGCAAGTGTCCTCTGGTAAATGTGGAGGCAATTGTACTCATGGTGGCTTGGATTTTAGGTTTTTCTCCATACTCTCAAGACAACATGAAGTACTGGAAGCACTATTCTGATATCAGAGAGAGCAAATATTGATGTTCATATGCCTTTTGAATTGGATAAACGTTTATTTTTATTTTAGTAAGAAGATTTATTGTAATAACTCATAATAAATATGAGAATTTTATTTTCTTTTAACCACACAAACCAATTAGATTATTGTAATATTAAGGAATGCTTTATTATAAAATAAGCTTACTGGAGTATGAATGTGAACGACAAGCTTGCTGATCATGATAAGCTTGCTTAGAAGAAAGTGACAATGCAATACCCTGTTAAATTTTCTGTGCTGTCCTTTGTTCTCATTATTCATCCACCACCTCAACAAAACATAGGTAAAATTATTCTTTCACTGTTCAATGAGAGAGTTTTTAAAAATAAAATTGGGGAGTATAATACATTTAAATAAATGAGAAAGCAATTTAAATGAAAATATTGCACTGAGGTCTATTTTGTCTATCATTGAAGTAAAGGATAAACTTTCATTCATTTTAGCAGAAGCAGAGCTGGGGAGGACTGCCATGCACCACCACGATAAATCACTGATCTTTCTAACCAAGCCCGCCTGCAAGATCACCAGGACATTTTTTCTTTTTTTCACTCTTTCCCTAGCTTGATTCTGGCATGAAAAATAATTTCCTTAACTTCCATTCGGTATGGAATAGCCTCTGCTTCAAGTTAACAGTAGATTAACACTGTGAGAAGCAATAATATTTTTGCAAGTGATAGGATGAATACAGTCTGACTTCTCAGTCTTTCATCTCATCCCTCTTTAGCACTGTGTCCGAGAAAGTGTCAGACTTTCTAAGCATCTTTCTCATACACAGCCTCACATAGCTAAAAAACCTCTCAACAGAACACAAAATTTACTAATATGTTAGTCTGTAGCACCAGTACCTATTTGTAAACCAACTTTAATCAGCCTTTGTATTTATTGAACTGATAGACAATATAGGCAGTGACATGAAAATATAATTCATCATATCAGAGAGGAAGCACATACATTATTATCAATGCTTTATTATCTATGTTTAAATTCCCTCTCTGGTGTGCAATGGAGTGTGAGTAACATCCAGACTTTAACTCCTTCATGGCAGTTCAGGAAAGAGGATTCTTTCTGGAGGCACCTAAATCACCAAACCTTTTCTGCTGGGAGTAGTTTCTGCCATCATCTATATGTCTGGAATTTGAGTAAATGACCTATGACTTCAGCACCAGTCACTACAACCAGAGTTGAGGTCACTTCTTACTGTGCTTCTTCTTCTTGTGTTTGCTAATGTTCCAGATTAAGTCCAGAGACGAAAATGTTTGGTAAGAACAAAAAATAGACCAGGGGGTAGCTAAAAGACATAGGAAAATATCTACTGTAGGACATGTGGACAAATTACCAGATTCATGTGGTAATTTGTTCAGATCTCCATCTCTACCATAGAATTCATGTGGAACATGGGGAATAGATGAATCATAATAGGGTAGGGAAAAAAAAAAACCCCAAAACTTTAAATTGAAAAGGGGGGTGGGTGTTACATTAGATATTAAGGAGCCATTCTTCCCTGTGAGGGTGGGCAGGCCCTGGCCCAGGGTGCCCAGAGCAGCTGTGGCTGCCCCTGGATCCCTGGAAATGTCCAAGGCCAGGCTGGATGGGATTTGGAGCGCCTTGGGATAGTGGAAGTTGTCCCTGTCCACAGCAGAGGTGAAACTGGATGGATGATCTTTGAGGTCCTTCCAACTCAAACCAGCCTGTGAATCTATTATTCAACAAATATGCAAAATATAAACCATGCATTTTTTCTCCCTCAACTTCCATATATGTTTCTATTAACATTTTTCATGAGCAGAAACCATTTATTCTAGGGTTTCTAAACATATAGCCGCAAAAGTTAACTACAAATTCCAGACTGCAGTATTGCAGGGGCATGTCAAACTTCAGACTTTCCTCAGGTGGTTGAATTGCCAGCCACATCAGGGTTCCCTCTTTTCATGGCACTCATGCTGTCTGTGAGACAGAGTGTGTACCCTGTTGTGCAGCTTCTTTCTGGCTAGGGTTTCATTTCTGTGTTCACTCATTTGAAGATAGAGCTTCTCTTTAGTCCATTGGGAAAGGGGTTCCAAACTTCATAGCAGTCTTTTGGCTTGATGCGCTGGTGAAATATTTTAAGAACTGCAAGTTCTATGTGCTAGAAGAACAACAAGCTGCAAGGGGGGCTCTGCTGTGAAAATACTCTTAACTGGGCTGCCAAATTCCACATTTTAATTACACATTTGGTCCAGTAAAATATAATTGAACAAGGAGAAGTTTGGGTCCACCAAGCATTTATTCTATTCCAGTATTTCAGGTTGATTTTTAGATATTATAGAGGCATTTGTAAACTACTACACACCTCTGCATGCTGGATTGCTTCCATTTGCACTTTTAAAAGCTGCTATATGAACAGATAACAGCTTTCCAGGCTGAAAATGGGTGTGAACTATTCTATAAGTTCACATGAGGAGGTAATTTTTTTCTTCTCATTCATCAAGTTTTCTAATGTCAATGCCTCGCCTTGTTCATCATTAATGTGTAAAATTATATTAAAATAGCATGAAGAATTGAAATATAAAGATGTGAAACCCAAGAAATTCACGCAAGTGTTTTGGTTTCTGATGTGACTCAACCTCATCATCTGGTGTACAAAGTTTTGCCAAGAGGCTTCAAGCAGGACACAGCTCTACCTGCATTGTGTTTTGGTATATTAAAAAAAAGGAAGAGTTTAGGGCTAGACTTGAAAGACACTGAGCAGTGTAATACCATTAGCTTTTCTTACATGTCAAAGGATTGGATAAACAAGGTCAAATCACAAGGAAAGCATGGAGTGCATTGACCACAGAGCCATAGAGAATGGTTTGGTTTGAAAGGGACTTTAATCTTATTCACTTATCATTTTATTCCAATATCCTGCCATGGGCAGGGACACTTCCCACTATCCCAGGCTGATCCAAGTCCTACCCAACATGGCCTTGGATGCTGGCAGGGATGGGGCAGCCACAGCTTCTCTGGATGGTGATAGTGACAAGGACCAAGGGTACCAATGTTCAATTGCTTCATGCTCTACCAGCATCCCTGGTGAACTCACTACTCACAATGAGAAATTAGCTGGAGTTCTGAATGTTGCTGATGGTTCTGTCCTCCCAGGCACTGCTGTCACCATACACTTTATGGTCCCGTAGTTTCCACACAAAAGGCTAAATATGCCTAGCACTAAAACATTGCAAGATTTCCCTCAATGAGGATTGTGATATAATTAGTATTCTGCCCATCTCATAGAATCATCAGGGTTGGAAATGACCTCTAAGATCAAGTTCAAACATTAATCCAACACTGCCAAGTCTAGGAACGACGTCTTTTGATGGTTTGGGTGAAGAGAAAGATATTTTTCTTCCCTATTTAATATTAGGGTTCCCAGAACAATTTGTCCTTCCTGGTGTTACATTTAGAAGTGCCACAGAGCAGCACTGGCAGTGCTCTCTTTTTTTTCCAGTACTCTACAAGAAGCTGCCTTGATCTTAGGACAGCCTGACTCCTCATACAGAGTTTGCAGGTCTGCTCCATTCTGGAAGGACACAGCCAGTGAAGGCTGTGAAGGAGGGGAGTAAAGAGGAAAAAAATGTTTTCCATCTGTGCATTGCCAAGCAAAGACTTCCAGGCAACACCACTTCCAGGTGGTGCAAGGTGAAGGAGCTGCAGGAGAGGCCTTAGCAGAGGCATGACAGGGTCACATAATCACACAACCACACAAAACAGGGAATAACTCTGGTTTCATGGGCAATATTATAGCACAGTGACACACTGCAGCAGTGTCCAATCATTTTGAATTGCAGTCCTCCTGCAGCACAGACACATCTCACCTGCTTTACTCCTCCCTCTTCCAACCCATCTCTTCTAAGGCAAGAACACTCTCCCTGTTTACATATTGTTATAACCCTGGGTCCATTGTGCTTTACCCTGAATTATATCTAAGTAAAATGAAGGAATTTTAGCCATAATAGCATTTTTAAAAATACAGTGGTGATATGTATATATGTATACATATATTTCATTATATATATAAGGAAACTACTGAGCCCTTCACAGAGAACATAGTACTAGTCCCTTGAAACAGGCAGGCATATTTCCCTCAGGGATAGCTCCTAAACTCTTCAAGATAAAAATAATAATAGCAAAATTATGTATTATAGATTGGATATTGTTAACATTGGCATACATAGTGAAAAAAACTATTATAAAACTCAGGAGGCAAGCTTAAATATTAGGAAAAAATACCTGCTACAGAAGGATCTGGTATAAAACTAACAGGAGCTGGTGCTGTTGGAAGTTTAGATTATTCCTGAACCCATTCCAGTCATTTCTGTGCACATGGGAGATCATGGGTTAAATCAACAGAGAGACAAGAATTTACAGTACAGTTTCTCTCACTGAGGAGTTGCATCTCCTTATGTGAGCGGCTGAACTTGGTCCTTGATTTTGAGGAATTGGCTTGAAGCTAAATAAGTTTCAGAATTAGTCACACATTTTCAGATCCCCGTGGCTCCTACATAAGAACAAGTTCAGTTGCCCCTGGAGGTGAGAATGTAGGAAGTAAATTAAAGCAATCTTTTGCCATTAAGCTAGTGTGTACATTGAGATTAATTTTTGGTGCCAGCAGGGCTTTGCTGTGAGGATGCTCTCAGCAGGGCTGCAGTCCTAACCTATGGCTGTTGCTATAGGGGAAAAAAAACTGTCAGGAAAGGGGTGCCACGGCACCAAAAGGGGAAACACTCCTTGATACAGCTTAAATTAATGCTAATTAAAATAAGAAATAGGTAGCAGGAGGGAGATGGCAGTGTTAATCAGCGTAATATAAAGCAGGGGGCTGGAAACGCTCCGCTAGGATCTGCGCCTGTACAGCTCGGTTTGTTTACAACAAACAAAATCTTCTCAGCTACTGTTACTGTAGCCATGGCAACAGTATTGAGGTTACATCTATCAACAAAGAGAGCAAAACAAAGATAAGGCTGGTGTTTAATAAAGATGAGCCATGATAATTATACACCAGGCAAAAGACGTCTGCAAAACGAATAGCCTGTGCCCCCAATTTATGTGACACTACCTCTGCAACAATAGAAATTAGATAAACTTGTGACACCAGCGCTGCCATTTCCCTAGTAGGTGGTCAAAAGGCATTAAGCATACTCCCACTGCCTTTAAATATTAGACAGGGATGCAAACTCCTTGCCCTCTTGCTCATTCCATGTGCAAGTCGTGGTGGTTTGGGTGTGACAGAGACGGCTGAGGTTATTCAGAGAGCATAAGAGAGAAAAGGAATGCTGAGGCTCACAGGCACAAATTACCCAAGTAGAAAAAAATAACATTTTATAAAGAAATATCATTTATACCACTTGGGATGTAAGCCAAATGCTACTGAATTTTATCTATGTATCTATTTAATGTCTTCCATTTTACTTCCTTGCAAATTTTGCGAGCAGCACAGAAAGTCCATGTGGTCCCTTGGGAAGAGGTCGTGTGTGATTCAGTCTCCTGGGAATGAAGTCAGCTTGTCTCCAGGATAAGAGGCTGAACAGCAGGAGTCTTCAGATGCTCTCCCCCCTACTCCCAGCTCCACAGGTAGGGACATGCAGGAGAAGCTGCGCTCCAGAAGTGGAAATGAGAGCAGGAGATGAAAGGATGGGTGACTTAGGAAATCTTTGCTACTCACATCTGACATAGTGATCTCTTTTTTAGTCAGAGAGGACTCATTAGAAATTATTTAAGCTGAATTTTAGGATGACATTTTGTTGCAGGGCTCCAGTTAACGCACCCTCAAGTAAAACCCCAACTCAAATAATTTGAGTAAAAGGAATGAGAAAAGCTCTTTCAAACAGAGGCGTTTGATGGGATTACTCTAATTACCCATGCCAAAAATCTAGTCCATCATCTGCCCACCTGGTCTCCAGGAAACCCTCAAGAAAAAGTCTCTATTGTTCCAGGTCATATATAACATTCCCAAGCAGATTTTCAGGATGTCATAGAACATACAAAATGTAACTTACATATGGCTACCTTATTTAGAAAAATTAATTTCTCTCTCAGCCACTGCCAACCTGCTTTGGATTTTTCAGCAAGCGAATTTTTTAAGATAGATTATTTAAAATCACTTGTCTTTAATCATCTAAAAGCTAGGAACTCATCCTAAGAAATTAGTTGACTAGACTACCCCATTAGAAGCTGCAGAGAGACCAGCCCTGCCATAAAACACGATTCATCACATCTAAAGATAGATGTCTAAGATGAGTCATCCTCTGAAAGATTTCTCCTGAAGAAAGACTAAATGACTAACTTAGAGCAAGCAGATCTCTCTTAGGTGGCTAAATTAAAGTGAGATAAATTTTAAGGGCATTCATAATATCATATAAGGATTCCTTAAGTTTTTTCTTTTAAAATAGTAGGAGACATCATCAGGTATTGTTGTCCTTATGTGCTTTTACCAAGCAGCAATAATTAGGATGATATCATTAAACAAAGAAAGGCAAGGGATCTTTCTCTAATCTTGAAGTGAAATGACAGTTTGGCTGAAGCCACTTATAGAAAATTATTCTTTGCATCTGATCTGTGTCCTGGATAGGACCAACGATCATGGCTCTTCCATATAATTCTGGTTTTGTACAATTTTTCTGAAAATATTTGACAGTATAAGGTTCAATTGCAGATGGTGAGTCCTACACAGCATAAAACTTAGAGGTTTTGTTTCTTGCATTTGGTGTGGCATGAATACATGCATGGTTCTCTCAGGAAATAATTTTAAAAAGGTTGGAGTGTACAGAGATAAACAAAAAGCATGTCTGTGTCTTAGCCATAGAACCCATTAGAAATGATCCTTAAGTACTAATTCCCCTAAATTGTGTCTCAAATAATATTAGGAAGCATGGCCAAAAAGACTCTCAGAGTGTGTGCAAGCAATATAAATAAATGATGCAGGATTCCAGCACAGGCATTGTCAAAGCAACCATTACCTTCAATGACACAGCAATTTTTCCTCCAGTTTTTCTCTCGGCTTCAGTGAATCTGGGCAAAGTCAAGTGGGCTCAAACTATTTAAACTATGAGTATGCACGTATGGGTGAGTGCCTAAGGGTGAAAAATAAGTGTGGCAACATAGTTTTCTAGTGCAACCGCCTGAGAGGAAATAGATGTGGGAATAAAGCTCAGAAAAGAGCAGTTAAAGCAATGGGAAAAAATGCCACTGAGCATTAAATATATGTTTTGCATTCATGTAGTGTCATTATATAAGTGACAAAATGCCTTTGCCTTTCATATCTGGCTTAACAGAAACTCAAATTTTCCATCTGAAATTAGGAACCATGAAAGGCTTCCAGTGGCTTTAGGCGTGATTGTCCAACTCTTCGGGAACTGCATGCAAGCCACAAATGCAAACTGTGTCCAGTAAATGCTCCTCCAGGAAGGTGAAGGCTGTGGAATGATTCTTGTGCTTCTGTTTTCCTGGATATGTGAAATACTGTGAGCTCCAACACACCAAAACAGAATCAAAATATGACAGAAAATTCTGCTGGTTGAAGTGTTCGTTTTATCCTGGGCATGGTGGATTTCCCACTGGAAGACTTCAGATGTGCCTCTTCTCCACCAGTTGAACAGAAACCCATTACTACTTATTTTAGGAGTGTTGCTTCTCTTGGCCCATAAAATTGAAGTTTCTCTTGCGTATCTCAGCTCAGCAAAACAAATCCTTTCCAATGCTTTTCACAGCACTTGTTTGCCTGGATTTTTTTACACTTATTCTTTCAGGAAAAATTTAAATCAATGCAGGCCAATTTATGGCATATTTTATTGCTGATTGATCACTGTTCAGGCTGTAAGACAGACATGAATTTCCTACTTCCTCTCTCTGCTCCCCAGTAACTGGTATCTAATGATTCCCATGGGGCAATGCAAGTTGGAATAGTTTGTATCTGATTAGTTTCTCTTTCACAAACTTTAAACTCCCCGGAATCCCAAAATATTTTGTTAAACACCTTGTTTCTTGTTTAATCAACCAAGGAATAGGTTGTCAATTTTTCACAATGGGCTTGTCTCTTCTCCAGGAAGTTCTGTTAAACAGAGACAATTTTTAAACTTTAGGCTACAAGATACCCCTTCCATACATGTATTATTCCCGAAGAAAATTTTATTCCAGATGGTGTCCTCAAGGAAGAGGCCTTTCCCCTCAGTATATATAAAGAAAAGTGCTACCAATTTTCCAAAGTGAGTATGAAATTAAGTAGGAAACAATCAAAAGGAAAAAGAATTCTGGTGAGATTAAGACAGATGCAGTTTGGATACCGACCTTGAATCTGGAACACCTTATTTAATTACTGACAGTGTTACAGACTCTCTAGCTTGGAAAAATCAATTTATCCCTGTTTTCCAGGAACTAAAGATAAAGAACGTTCTTCCATTTGAGTTTGCTTTGTCTAGGGTTTTTTTGAGGTTTCTTTTCTTTTGTTTTGTTTTGTTTGTTTATTTGTTTGTTTGGGACTTTTTTGTGTTCTAGGATTGATTTTAGCTCTGCCTCCTAAACATCAAACTATCAGTAAAGGCTTTAATGAAGCACTTGTGTGCTTACATGGGTTTGCTACAGAGGTAAATGATGTTTCTGTGGGCTGGATACAAACTGAAACCCTCCACGTTCCCTCTGCCACCACAGGATGCCTATAACCCTACATTGCTTTTATACCAATATTTCAGAAACCATTAACAACGTGTGGGTCCAGATCCTGGAAAAGATGGAGAAAATCTCCTCTGCAGCTGCTCTCTGCCCTTAGAGGTGCTGCAAGGTGAGGCAGCAGCACCAGGGCTGTCAGTGCATGTTGCTGCTCTGAAGCTGCAGCTGCAGCCTCCCCTGCCAGGCACTTTGATGGAGTGGAGAGCTCAGCCCAAATCAAGGGTGCAAGTACAAGGATACAGCTTGCCCTGGCTTTAAGAGGCTGAAACCACCACATATGTCTGTGTGTAGCCTACACACAGCCACTTTTTGTCCAAACTGATGCTTTAACTTGTGGCACTAACTTTATTCTCTGCCGGAGAAGTTTAAGCAGCAACTCAGGTACACACCCATGTACCTGAGAAATAATCCAAGGCCAGGCTGAGCTCCATTCACTGTGCTGGAGAAATGCTCAAGGCAAAAATGAAAATTACTTTGGAGTTCATTAGACCCAGATGTAGGTCTTGATCTGAAGGATGTAAAGGTGAGGCTAGGTTATGAAGAAAGACCTGTGTTGCTCTGCTCCATTACTGCAATGATCCCCTTTAGCTGTTGCAGTGTTTTAACTGTGTTCAGACCCAGAAGGGCAAAAGTCTTGTACAATGTATACCCAAACTCTCTAGGAGATACACCTATATATGTATGTATGAGAAAATACTTCAATTTCCCATTAGGGTTTTAGAACAGAGAATCAGAGAATCATAGAATGGTTTATGTTAGAAGTGACCCCAAAGATCATTCCATTACAACCTCTGCCATGGGCAGGGACACCTTCCACTGTCCCAGGTTGTTCCAAGCCCTCTCCAAGCTGTCCTTGAACACTTCCAGGGATGGGACAGCCACAGCTTCTCTGTGCCAGGGTCTCAGCGCCCTCATGGCATAGAATTACTTCTTAATATCTCTTTTAAACCTTATTCGGTATAAAGACATTCTGCTCCCTTTTTCCTTCACTACCTACCCTTGTAAAAAGATCATTAGAGATCATCAGGCCAGAAGTCAGACTTGAATAATTCTCTGCACCAAAATGACAACTCAGTAGATCAGGGGCAGTAAAAAACTACAAAACTTGCTGAAGTCCTTTCCAGTTTGTGCCTTCCTTCCACCTTCCTGATGGCCCTTAACTTGCCTCCAAAGGCTCAGTGTTTGGGTTAAGAGAGACACCATGGACTGCCTTGCCAGATGGCCAGGGGAAAAAAAAAATCTCTAAATGAGTAATGGAAAATCTAGGCCGAAAACAAGGGTCGTGAGATCTATTAGAGTGGAGACTGATCTCCAGAGAGAAACAGTGGAAACTGTTGCATGAGTCATTTCAAAGTGGACTGAAAAAAGTGCTGGAAAACACACCACAGGGAGTAATCTTGCATTGGATGAGGGATAATGTAAGTGATTTACACTAACAGGTCTTTTCCATCTTTAATTTTGATGAATCTATGATCCCCAGAAAAACAGGCTTATTTCCTCAGTTTAATATACCACAATCTGGAAGAAAATATGACAGAAGTGTTTGGGGATGTGGTCTTTCATACAGCCCAGTAAATGCCAGAACTCAAGCTGCCAGCACACAATACCATTTTGTCACTGTCAGTGATCCACACAACAAGACAGACCAAAGATTTGTGATGCTGGGCCAGTTTGAGGAGAGTATTTTCCCTTTTTTCCCCCTTATTAAATGAAAGCTCAGACCATATGACTCATGTGAAATATCTGCAAAAAATACAGAAAATTCATTCCCATTTCTTCCATTTCACAATACATTGTTCCTCCTAATTTCACTGGCCCAGGGTCCGTTTGCTAATGGCATGTTGTCTACATTGCCTGCAAGAACATTAAAAGGTACTTTGGCTCATTGTTTTTGCCTTAAGTGAGCACTTTTGTTACGCCTTTTATAAAAGACGGGAATCACCATCTGCAGGTTTTGTGGGTTTTTTATTTTTTTTTAAACAAACAAATCAGGCTAAATCACTGGAGAGCTGTGTTATTCTAAACAATTTATGAGACAGTCTGTCTCACTGTATTTCCCTGTAGAAGGGATTGGGCTGATTTTATAAATGATTTAATACTGTTTTCTTCTATAGGCACCAACAGACTAGACAGAAAAATCAAAGTAAATTGAATGTAAAATAATCAGTTTTCCTTCTTTAGAGTGGAATTGTATACACATCCCTAACCATACACTAAATTTTGCTAAAATGTGAAAGTAACTGTTTAATGAAAGAAAGGCTGTAAAAATATCAGCATAAAAATGTGTGATGAACCAGCATTAGTTGTGAATACAAAAAGTGGCAATCTAACAAAAATCTATGGCTGCTGGTGGAGAGAAACCAGCTTTTTTACTCAGTGGCTCAAGATCTGATTAGGTCCAGGTGTTTCTCCTTTTTTTTCTTTTCTTTTCTTTTCTTTTCTTTTCTTTTCTTTTCTTTTCTTTTCTTTTCTTTTCTTTTCTTTTCTTTTCTTTTCTTTTCTTTTCTTTTCTTTTCTTTTCTTTTCTTTTCTTTTCTTTTCTTTTCTTTTCTTTTCTTTTCTTTTCTTTTCTTTTCTTTTCTTTTCTTTTCTTTTCTTTTCTTTTCTTTTCTCCTCTCCTCTCCTCTCCTCTCCTCTCCTCTCCTCTCCTCTCCTCTCCTCTCCTCTCCTCTCCTCTCCTCTCCTCTCCTCTCCTCTCCTCTCCTCTCCTCTCCTCTCCTCTCCTCTCCTCTCCTCTCCTCTCCCCTCCCCTCCCCTTCCCTTCTCTTTTCTCCTTTACTTTTTTCCAACTGTTGGAGGAGCTGCAGCAGGTAATAAATTCTGATTAACTTTAGATTTGACTTTGAGTTAATATTTGTATTTCATTTCAACCAGGAAATAAAACCAAAAAAACCAAAACAAATCCTTCACATTCAAAGGGGCCAAGCCCAAGATAAATCAAGCTGCTTGAGAAATTTAATGTTTACATGTATCTGACATTCCAAAGTCAAACTTATCCATTGTGCTTTGGCAATTCCTAAACTAACTTTTTAGTTTGTTTAGTCATATGTAAAAGACCTATTGATGTAGATTTAAAATAAGGTGGTCATTTGGTAATGCTGTTTACAAATTACAAGTATTTAACATGAATTTTAAAAGAAGATATCAATTAAACTATATTTATACTTTCATTGTTATGTTCCATTGAAAATGCTCCACCAGAAAAACACAGCCTAATGTCAAGCCAGGTTTTTTACCCTCATTTGTAGAGAACAATGGCAGCTTGCTGCAGCATCATGACTGTGTCAACTGATCAGAAGTGTACTGTTAAATGCACCATTTTGCCTGCAGTCCCAGTGAGCAAGAAACCACAAACTCATTTTAATTTTACAGAGACAAATTAAGAGTCAAGCGTCTTCATTACGGTGCAGCTGTCGTAAAAACTGATATAGAAAACAGAAGTGAAAGTATCTTCAAATCACATCCATATTGGCATCTCACAACTGCAGCTTGATTGTATTGTTAATTAATTCTCTAAATGCACAATAAGCCAAAGACACAATTTATAAACCATACTTGTCATTTAATTAGTAAATTAACTTTTTATCTCAAACATTTTTCCATTTAATTAGTGGATACTGAAGGCCAAGATAACACCAGCTGGAGTTTCTAGAAAGAAAAAATAATTTCATTTATCTAGTCAACAACTTTTAGCAAAGTGATCTGTGATTTCTCTTCTGTCTGGTTATTTATGCTTTGCCATTATAAAGCAAAATGTGGAAATAAAATTTCAAAGATGAGTTAATATTGTAATTCACAAGATCAAGTTTGTAATTATTCATGTCTTCAGTTTTTCTTAATTATACTCAACTTTTGTACTGCCATGTTACTCACATGAAGTCAATTAAATGTACAAGTGTTTCTTGGACCAGACCCTCTGTATAAATTAAGGAGATTTGGAAATTGCTCTCTGAGAAGTGACTTGTTACAAGATGCTCTGTTCCGAGCACATATGGAAATGAAATGAAAATAGAAATGACTAGCTTGAGACATTGTAAATCCTAAATGGTTCTGCAGTTTTGTGCAGACTTCTTTAAATACAGCCAAGTTTCTATGGGCCACTCTAACTGAAGCTTTTAATGTCCCAAGGATGCTAGGTGCTGGATAAACATCTTTCTCAGGCAGGAACCAGGAACAGTTTCATGACTTCATGAATCCCAACCTTCACCAGAAGTTTTGGGTTTTTTTCTCACTCACTGTGGTTCAAATTTCTTCTTTTATAAACTCTCAAGAGATGAAGATGAAGAAAACTCCCTCCCATGCAGTCCACAGAGCACTCTCCTAGGAAATGAGCAGTTTTCTCCACAGGCTGAAATGAAGCATAACTGTGTCTCCCTTCCAGCAGAAGCTTTTCTTAGTCATGAGGAGAGGCATATCCAGATAAATCTCAGGGATGAGAAGTCCTCCACACTCTCTTGCTGAGGTTGTGCCAGAGTATATGTTTTCAGAATTTCAGAATTGCTCAGAAGCACATTCATTTTATGTATCAGTTCAAGGTTCTAAGTATTTTTGGATGCTGTTCTCAATTGCCTTCATTGGTGCGAAGATGATATCTCCCTCCCATCTCACTGCATGTTTGAAATATTCTGGAGTAATGGTAGACACGAGGTATATCCTCTTTCCCATGCATACTAGGTAGAACTTACTGAAAAAATCTTATATTGCCTGCATAAAGTATTTGAATTATATATTTTGTTCTTTCCACTTTTTTGTTCTGAAGCAAATAAAAGTATTTTGATACTAGCAATATTTTCTAAGAACATTTTGGTGGAGAGAAACTTGCATTTTCTGACATTTTGACCTTAAAAGTTGATGTCCCCAGCCATGAGTCATAACTTAAGTTTACAAAAAAGGGAAAAAAGTCACTGTGAAAGGAATAGATGATCCTAAATCACTCAAAAATATGGGAAATAAAGTGGAACTTGTTTAAGAGATACACATTGCCAAGTTAAACTAATTTGTTGCTTATATTTCAATAATAAGGAGGTCTCAATATATGGTGTCATGGCTGTCATGTTGTTTTACAGTAAATTCCTTCCCTTATAGGAGAAGGATCATGATGATCTATTCTTTAATAGACATTGACAAAGTCAAGGATTCCTGCTCTTAAAAGTCAAAATTGCCCTAAGAGAAATATCTTCAGCTATAAGATATTTGAGTCGAGCAAACAGAAAAATAAATATTTACAACCCTAAGGCTAATCAGACAAACTGCAAAACTGCAGATCAGATTGATTGGCCCAATTCTACACAGAGAGAGAATGCTCTCAAAAAATGCTGTAAGTCAGTCTATATTAGTGTTTTAGATCTGTTGAAGAACTGATATTTGAAATGCACTCTTCTTTGGACAGACACACAGCCTGTTTTCAGAGCATATTCAAGAATTATTGCAACTGATGTTCCCAAGAAGGCAAAAAATCAGAATTTTTGTGTTCAGATATGCTTTCCAGTTATTTCATAATTCCACTAGTATATGCATCTTCTGAGGTACAATTTTTGAGGAACAAGTTTTCATCTCTCCCATCCTTATATGAAAGCTGGAGTGACTCTCTAGGATCGAATGTGGCACAGGAATCTGGTAATGTTTCAAGAGATGTTACTTTTGCATATTTTTAGAGAACCACGCCATAAAATTTCTGACTGTACTATACATATTATTTTGATTTGGCTAGTTTTTTATTAATTTACATTATTATTATTATTATTATTATTATTATTACTCTTATTATTTTGTCCTGAGGGCTACTCTGTAGAGTTTTAATTCCAGATGGTAATTTTGGTCAGCTTTGATAATTTTCATACCTGTGATTGAGGCAGTCTGTTAAACATTGTGAATCAAATTTGGAGAGCTACCAGTTATCAAGTTGGTAACAAGGATGCCATTGCAAGGCAGATCATAGTCTAGC
The DNA here is from genome assembly GCA_024865655.1 of Emberiza elegans. Taxonomy (NCBI): domain Eukaryota; kingdom Metazoa; phylum Chordata; class Aves; order Passeriformes; family Fringillidae; genus Emberiza; species Emberiza elegans. The sequence continues at coordinate 3,283,368 of JALJVW010003588.1, read as the reverse complement.
TAAGGTTGATATAGAATCCTAGAATGGTTTTGGTTGGAAGGGACCTTAAAATCATCTAGTTTCAGACCCACACCATGGAAAGGGGCACCTTCCACCAGACCAGGCTGTTCAGAACATTTTATTGTACTCTACCAGTGCCATGATTTATCTGAGGGGCAAAACCACCATTTTTGATACCTGAGAAAAAGATGGTTCAAAGAAGCGCTGAGACAGAACTGTTATCTCAGCACAAACCAACTTTCCCTTCTCCCTGAGTTTCACTTGTCTGGAACTGAAGGACTAGCAGGAAGTTCCCGAGGCAGGAAGAGTGGAGCCAGAAGGGAGGTGTGAGAAGGGAAGCGGGATTTAGTTCTGTTCTCACCAAGGCGAACACGAGAAAGGTGTGAGTGGTGACAGCCATTTTTAGCGTGGCCTTTCCCTGCAGCACCCTAAACCTCCAAGGATGGTGCAGTCTTCTTGGAAGATCTCCAGGGAAGAAAAGAACATTCGTGGTATTCCATGGGGTCACTCCCAGCTTGGGCTGGGGACAGGAGGAGAATTGAAGGACGGGAGCATGGACGTGTAGGACTCTTATGAAATTTTCTCACTTTCAGGGTTTTTTCATGAAGTCAGAAAATGTTGGAAAAACTATTTAAAAAAAAAAAAGTGTAATGGAAAAAGCATGCCTAAATTTGATAGGTTTAAGGGGTTCAGTATTTAATTTATCTAAGAGAATTTTTAAAGAGAGCGATTCAGTTCAACCTGTATACACAAGCATGCACAACAAGAAAGCCATGAAAAGTGGATCTTCAATATATATAACTGATATATGAATGTTCATCAGATAAAAAATATATAAGATTTTTTTTTTAATCTGAAGAGAATTTACTATTAGAAAACAAGACCTGTAGATGTGATTTCTCCACAGGAAAAGGCCTTTAAATCACTGATTGAAGAAATAAGTTGTAGGACATGCTTCACAGAACAGATTTTTTATTTTAGGCAATTTATGTATACTTATTTCTGTGGAGTATTGAGTTATATTTTGATAAGTGTCCAAGACGGTGTGTAAAAATTCCAAAACCAAAATGAAATATTTTCCTGTGAAATATCACAATGGCTGAGGGAGCTCCCAAATTCAGGCATAAACAAGTTGGGAAAAACATTGTTCCACATAACACCATAGATGGTCCAGCACCAATTTTCTAGCTCCCCACTGCAACATATACTGTATTCCTCTAAATCTCTTAATCTACAAAAGCTAAAAGACTCTTTGAGAACCCAAGTGATTTTTTTTTTCTCAATAGGTATTTAAATCCCTCATCCTGCTGCTTTAAATGAGGTTTATATTTTAGAGAGATTTTATGGGGCCTTTGAAAGCTTTTGAATATCCAAGACCTAGACTTGTACAACTGTGAATATCTTGGATAAAACCCCTATTTATGAATTGCTGTCAGATATTGTGTGGAGGCATTTATTTTAAATCTGTGATTCCGTAAGTATATAATTACAATCTTATTTATGTATTTGTTTTATTCCTTAATACTTACCCAGATGGTGGTTTCTTGAAATCATGTTTGTTATTACTAAGGATTATTAATTTGTCTAATTTCTGCGTTTTGTTTTGTCTCCCTTTTTATATGTGCTGAAAAAAAATCTTTCATTGATTTTCATTCTAGAATTAATTTTCTAAAAAATTAGAGAATTTCCCATTCAAATTTTTTTTTGTGTGGATTTTAAAACTGAAAGAGTGTTCTGTGTTTTACTGCATCCCTCTCTTTCCCTGTAAGATTTCAACCAGAACATGTTGTAAAGTACATTCAAATAGCTATTGAAAAATCCTCCTCTCCCAAATAATTTTTGACTGAAGGAAGAAGTGATCAACACAAAATTTACCAAAAAAAAAAAAAAAAAAAAAATCCTTACTTCAATGTGAAAAATTATATGAACATTAATTCAGAGGAATTTTACATTTCCCCTTCAAACGCAATACATGACCCAAAATATCATGAAGAAAGGGAGCTCACACTAATTAAGTGACTGGTTAACAAACTTTGTGTACAGTTATGAAGTTTCTTTTTCAAGTAATATCTAAGCAAAAATGTGCATAATATGAGTAGTGGTCCTGGAAATAAGTGAATTAGTTATCAAGTACATGATCATATTTCCTTAGGCTGATCTTAAAATCCAAAAGCTAGAAACTGGATTTATGAACCAGTTTATGTGTGGATATGTCATAGCTTTGTGATTAGGGACTAAGAACTAAAAGCAGTTCAGAATGGTCAGAATCTTGTATAGAAAATAGAGTAGAATTTAGTTGCCTAAATCCAAACCAATGTTTCTGAACATCTCTATTCAGCTGCAATCTAATTTCAGAGGCATTTGGGTATTTTCTGAGATTTTATTTTATTTTATTTTATTTTATTTTATTATTTTATTTATTTTTAATTAATGTCCACTTTTTTGAAAACTTCATATTTAGCCTTTTAATTTGAAACCAGCTCTGGAAAGAGCAGTAAGAAAGAGGGCCACTGAACACCAGACCCAAACTCCCCTTGTTCAGGCTTTGTGGTCCAAGCATCCTGTTTTGAATAGCAGATCGGCCTCAGGAGAAGAAAACAAAAATTTAAAGCTGGAATACTCAAGAAAATTTTGTACCTTGATGTTTAGGGCATGCCTGAGGTAGATGACAGCTCTGTTGTAGGCATCTCCATTATCAAGACACAGTTGCTAATCCTTAGTACAGAACTATTAATTAAAAGAGGACATGATCTTGCATTCTGGTGACTATTCTTCAAACAGAAGAGAAGAATAGGTGACCCTTGCAAAAGGGACTCTTGAAAATGTTGCCCATGATTTTTGGTTTGCAAGTTGATAAAGCTCCATTTTGTGTTAAAAATTAACTCATCTTTCTCTTTTTGAACAGTTATCTGAATGGGGTTAGTTTGTATCCCTCTCTTTAGCTCTTCCTTTTCTCTATGTGCCCTATTGGAAATGTTGGATTCCACTCCAGGTGACTTCAACCGTGCAGTTTTTAGACAAAAAGACGTTTCTGAACGATATGGTGAAGGACTAATTATCAAAAATATTAAGTAAGATTTTATGAAGAAATCTGTACAACCTGTTGCTGAATAAACTTAATTCTGAGATACACCATATATGGATCCAAACCCAGGTAACAATAAAGCATTTTCCCAAATGCAGTATCTGCTGTAAAATTAGAAGCAAACTACTTTAATGTAAGCTATTATGCAAGCTTAGTAAAGGAGGAGAATAGACCTGACAGATGCCTGCCTGCTCCCTTTCTTTCATTGTTATTCTTCTCTTTGCTAAAATCACATTATATTCATTCCAAGATTGTTTTACTCTTATTTTCTTGCTTCTTTTTGGTAGCTCAGCTTTTCAGATTTCTTTATTTACCAATTGTTTTGTTTAATCCAAGTGAATTATAACATAAAATGAAGCAGGGTGCTCTAAATAGTACCTGCTAATCTCATTAAAAAGAGTTCCAGCTTCTCTACACTTTTCCTAGCACACAAAAAGAAACTCTTTTTGATGCTTTGTAAGGTAGCTCTGGATGGAAAACAATAGCTGAAATGTTACATTTTTCAGAGGCAATTCAGGAGAATCTGTTTTATTTGAGCAGCTGACAGAGACAGTCTGGTTTTCATAAGGAAATAACTTCCATTCCCAGTAATGAGAATCCCTAGGAATGTGCACAAAGGTATCTCCAGGGAGTAATCTTTATCTCAGGGTGCAAATATTGGATTCCTCCTTTGCAGATTCTTCCTGGGAACCAGAACTTCCTGAATGCAATTATATAAGCAAAAACTTGTTGAACATTCAGCACTTTTGAAAACCTCTGCTTTTTAAAGAGCTCTTTGTTAATTTTAGTGCAGGTACTGTGGATCACTGATGACTGAAATAATAGAGGAAAATAGTGTAGAGTAGTTCCAGGAGCCTGACATATACAGCCATGTGCTGTATATATATATATATATGCTGAGACTGCTTGTTTTAAGGATGCAAAGAAAATATTCTGTGACTCCTCCTGTGAGATGTATTCAACTACCAAGATTTTTATCTGAAAGATTTTTCCTGTAATTGAGAGGAATTTTGCTCTGTGCCTAATCCCATTGCTATTAGATGTGTCTGTTTGCCACTAATAGTTTGTGATTGCTCCATCCTGAGAAAAAAATTCTTTATAGACCGAAGACAACATTTTTCTTATGAGTACTCCATCTGCACATGAATATTGTATCAACCTAGTTTATTGTGTTCAAACTCTTTTCTATATCTTCAATGGCTGGTAGAAGAGAAGAGGACAATAGTTTTTGGGATTTTTAATATCCTTTAGTTTTACCAAACACTGCTTGTTCCTTGTTTTTTTCTTCATTTCTTCCTGTGCAAAATATTATTTTATTAAAATTTCCCTGTAACAACCTACAAACCTACAATTTATTTAAGAACAACATTAATTGACTCTATAAGAATCCTGTCAAGTGGCCTCTCTCCTTCTGAGCTTTTACCAGAAATAATTTCCTCTGCTAACAAATTACAACAAAAGGTGAGACAAAAGGAGAAAGGACCACAGAGAGTTCTTGTGAATCAATCCAAGGTCAGAACTACACAATGCACTCAGATTTCACAGAATATTCTGAGTTGTAGGAGACTCACAGGATCAATCAGTACAGCTCCTGGCACTTCTCAGGACACCCCAACAATCCCACCAGTCCCTGAGAGCTTTGTCCACTTCTGGAGCTCCATCAGGTTTCATGCTGTGCCCATTCCCTGGGGAGCTGTTCCAGTGCCCAAACACCCTCTGGGTCAGGAACCTTTCCTGACACCCAACCTAAACCTCCCCTGACACAGCTTCAGGCCGTTCCCTGGGGCCCTGTCCCTGTCACAGAGCAGAGATCAGATCCTGCCCCTCCTCTTCCCTCACAGGGAGCTGGGACTGCCCTGGGCTCTCCCCTCAGCCTCCTCTTCTCCAGCTGGACAGGCCCAGTGCCCTCAGCCCCTCCTCACAGGGCTTCCCCCCAGGGCTCTTCCCCATCTTTGCTGCCCTCCTTTGGGGGCTCTCTAAAGTCTTAAGGCCTTTCTAATCCTGAGGCACCCAAAGCTGCTCACAGCGTTCAGGGTGAGGCAGCCCCAGGCCAGAGCAGGGTGGGACAATCCCCTCCCTTGCCCAGCTGCTGATGCTGGGCCTGATGTCCCCAGGCAGGGATGTCCCTCCTGGCTGCCAGGGCACTGCTGACTCAAGTTCCACTTGCCACTGACCAGGACCCCAGGTCCCTTTCCATGGCACTGCTCTCCAGGATCCATTCTCCACTCTGTCTGCACACCCAGGGTTGCCCCAGCCCAGGTGCAGAATCCAGCAGTTGCCCTTGTTGAACTAAACTAATATTTCCTACACTTTAGTCCTGTCTTGACGCAATACAACCAACCCCAGTCTATATAATGCTTGTGGGGAAGATTTCTGTTTCATAGAAACTGTAATCCTTTGACCATGTCCTGATGTTCATGGGGGCAACTAACAGAAGGTTGTCATCTGTGAAAGTCCAGACAATCTTGTTTAGACATTTATGACAACTGTAAGTATTAGAAAAATTGTGGTTTGTGCTCTTCTTGATGTACACAATAATTTAGAGTAAATGAAGGTAAATGTATTTGCTCAAAAATCTGGGATAAAATATCCCTTATGAGCAGTCACATCGTATTTAAAATTAGACACCCATCTTCTGTGTGGTTCTGGTATTTGCTATTTGTGAAGTTCTTTGGGTTTCTTTGCCATGAAAAATACAATATAGACTAAAATATTACAATATTGGTCTCTTTATATTTTACATACTTTAATTTTTCAAGAGATTTTGTCTCAGAGTAGTCTGTGTACCAGCAGTTGAATGAATGAGTAATTATCCTCTCTAAGTGTTGATTATTCTTTTCTGGAAGCGAGCTTTCTTAGCCTCAGACACACACTTGACCTGCCCTGTTCTTTACCTGTAAGTGTGATATCAGCAGTAGCAAAGGAAGGCAAAACCTGGTTTGTGTTTAAATTTGCAAACACAAGCAAATAAGACAACCTGAGTTCTGCTACTCTTGTTTCAACTGCCAGAGGAAAGTATGTGGAGTAATTTTTACATGGTTCTGAAGAAAAACAACAATTACATGATGCTCTCCTTGCCTTGAATGTTAAAATTAATGTTCCCAAAAAAAACTTTTATCCAGTTCTCTGCATGTACTTGCTGCAGGAGATCTGTTCTGTCTGCTCCCAAGATGTTCGTGTGCAGGGAGCTGGGAGTGAGAAATTAATCATATAGGAAGAAAGCGTGTCGGGGAGAATTTGGCTGACTCATGGAAGGTGTCAATGGCCAATAAAGCAGTAATTGGATAGGACCAGACAGGTTCATACATCTGCATGTATGAAGGTGTGTTTGTGTTGGAAACTCTGATCAAGGCCTGACATTTTCTGCTGCTCAATGAGAATGACCCCGAAAACCTAAAAACAAATTTCGGTAAAAGGGCCATTTAATGTGAATTTCTATTTGCCAGTGGAAATGCTGAATCCCTCAGCTCAAGATCAGGAAATAGCTAGCAGGGAACAAAAATCAGTTACAGAAACTAGAAAAATAATGTAACTGAGAATAAAACTCAGCGACAGAAAACTCCATTTTAGCAGAAAACGGAACTGAGATTTATTTAGGATAGCAAAAAAAAAAAAATTCTTGATATTGTCATTGTGGCATATGATTTTGTAACATATAAAGAGAAATGACATCTGCAACATAAATAATTACTCTGATCTACTCTACATTTCTGGATTATTAAAGTGAAATATTTGATGCAGCTTTGGACTCCACACATCAAGAGAAGCATGAAGAGTCGACAGAATATCAACAAGCAGGACTGTGATCTGGGACATTATTCTGACTTTTCTGATGGTGTACAGCTTTCCCAGTGGGCGTCTCTGACATGTGCTGTGTCAGCTTTCCAATTCCAAATTCCCTGGTCTGGTGTTAAACGCACTTTAGATCTCTAAAATCTCTGCATATTCAGACAATCTCCCTTTGCTGTTTGGTGATAACAGTGCTAATGTTCTTCCAAGGTGTCTCTATTTTTTTTTTTTTTTTTTTTAGATTCAGGGACATCTTGACTACCCTTATTTTAAGGCTTCATTATCAAGTTTACCAATATGCCTTGTAGATTTTAGAGTTAATATGCTCATCAAGCACACAGACATTTCAATTTTGTGATGCAGATGAAATCTCTACTTAGCTGACAATTTTAGGTACTCAAGGAAGAAATGAGAGGAGTGGGAAACTTACACATTATGTCTCATTATGATAGATTTTTGGGGGTTTTGTGTGGACTTAAATAAAAATTTTGTACAAAAAAATAATAATTTAAAAAAGCTTATATTCAGAAAATTCCTAGTGTGAGCAATTGCTTCTTTCTTTTAAATTTCAATTTCTCTGTTTGCCTTTTTTTCCTGAAATTGAAATACAAGTTAAAACAAAGATACACAAAAAATAAAATTTTAATAATGTGTAGTATTAAGCATGCTTAACCCACCTTAAAAAATATATATTTTCCCAATTCCTAAATACTTGGCTTCAGGATCTTTCCTCCTGGACTGAAGTTAGGGAGAACAAGAGAAAGAAGGAGAAGAGAAGGTAAAAGTAGATATGGATTTAGTTAACAACATTTTAAATATGTTTTCCAAGTGGTTTTCATCTGATCATATCTCAAGAAGCCTGGCCTTCTTGATGAGAAAGAGGGTTCTGACATGATGAAAATTAACAGACCTGAAATAAATTCAAACCCTCAATTACTCTCAGTTAAATGAAGATAAAGTCAAGCGAGGAAACATCCCAATCTGGGCAAACACTCTTGGAAACAGCGTGTAACTTTTGGGCATGATCCTTGCAGGGCCAGGAGCTGGACTCAGCTTGAGGATCTCTTCCAACTCAGCTTAATCAGTGATTCTGTGAAATTTGGTCCTTGGCCTAAGACCTTGTAACGCTGCCCTTGAATAAGGTGCTGCTAACAAAAGGAAACAGGTCTTGGCTTCCTTAGTCTCCAGAGAATTTGTAATCCGTTAACAAAATTTCATCAGCTACGAAGCCAAGATTTATGTAAAGTTGGAATTCACATTCTCGTTTTATATATCACTATAGAAGTACTCAGGATATATGCAAAGACTTTAGGATTTCATGTGTTCCTTTCTAATGCAAATGTTATAGTTACCCTTGTAAAAGCAAATTTTATGGTACATGAACATGAATAGACTGACTTGACTTGGCTAAAAATGTTTGGCATTGAGCCTTGCTCATCATACATCATCTGACGAGGATGGCTCTGTTAGCCTCATTGCTCACCACCCCTTATTTTTTAATGTATAATTTAAAAGGATTATATTAAAAAGGATCAATTGGTTAAGTTAGGATAATTTTGTTTCCAACTTTAACAGAAATGTAAAAAAAAAGGAAAAAAGGCAGCCTAGAAAGCAAAGTACTTGATCATATTTTCCCTTTGGAAATAAAACTTTATTAATATTAATATAATATCTTCTTGTTATCTCTTTTCTAAAATGTTGCCCCTTAGGTATATATCAGAAGCTTTGCAGCTACTGCTTTTCAGTTAAATCTGAATATCTAGGCTGGTTTCCCATTGGGTTACACATATAAATTATTATTTTATAACTCTGTGTGTACATATTTATGTAGGGTTGTGCATGCATACTCTTTTTTATTACAGAACCTTTTGCTTGCAATAGATAAAGATATGCATTAAGACCTTATTAGGCCCGTGGTATTTTTTTTTTCTGTATATGTTTCAATCTTGCATGCTGGCACTTTAATCCCTCAGTACCTGTCTTGCACATTAGCCTCTCATGTCCTTTCAAAAAGGCAAGGCTAAAATTCCCTTCCTGATACAGGCATCAAGAGCATTTCTCTGTTAATAACTCCCCACAACAGAGTGAAAATATTAAAAATGTATACCTCAAATATAATATCCATTGCAGTATTTTTTTGCCCCCATGAGTAGAACTCACTGAAATTTAAATGAAAACTCTTGGAATCTGAGATCTGAGGCTCTGATCTTTTTTTTTTTTTTTTGGTTTTCTCATCAGGGAGGGAGGAGGAAGAAAAGGAGAATGAAAAAAGATTTCTGCAAGAAAAGTCAAAGAAGGCATAAAAAAATTATCTTATAAAGAAAAAGAAATGGATTTTCTAACCAGAAATAGTCATAGAAAAAAAAAATCTATTTGAAAGTTTTGCAAAACCTTCCACAAGATAATAACCTGTGCTGTCATGAGGTGTTACAAATTCATTTCACAAATCTGTAAGATTTTGGATGTGGCAAAGCCTTTGTGCTCAGAAAATAACTGTTACATCAATGTTTTCTTATTTACATTTTGCTATAATTTGTAGAATAAATAATTCATTAAAAAGACATTAATAAGAAATTTTAACATTGTAAGCATTTTGATATTTTTTTCTTCCTTAGACTCTTGAACCTTTAATGTATTTTTATTTGGGAAATGATCAAACTTTTAATGAAAGTAAGTGGGAGAAATAGTAATTATCCAAATCTATGGGAGAAACAGGAACCTTTGACTTGTTTTTATTCTCCAAGAGGAATCCTCAGGATGCCTCTTTTTGTTGCAGGGAGCCATGACATGGCAGAGGAAGGCTTCAATAAAATATTAGTTTCCACAAACTAGGTGAATTCCACACAGACTGGGTGCTGGCAGATCAGACCTCAACTACACTTTATCTAGATATTATATTTTTTATGGTAAAGTCTTCTAATATTGTCATAGTACCTGAGCTGACTTGAAATTGCTATGAAACTCCCAATGGGCTTCATGCAGTCTGTGTCATTTCTTGCATACCAGAAGAGAAATTTTTTTTTTTTTTTTACTGGAAGTAAATCTTCACACAAGGCTGGGGATGGGTATTCCCCTACATTCATGTAAAATCTACATTAAGCTTGACATTTAGTGGGAAGTATAAGCGGAAATTAACCTTAAGGCTCTAATTGAGTAGGAAAGCGATTCTGTAATAAAATCTAAAACACATCTTGATTGTAATCAAGAAACAGGGCAGGGAAAAAAAAGGGATTATACCATTTGCTACTTAGTGAAAAGTAACACGTACAGCTTTAGGTATGCAATTTCCTCAGATGGCATTAAAATGAAATGCAAAGTGTATAAAAACAAAAAATCTTTTCAAGTGCCTTATGGAATCATAAATCGCAATGACATTACAACAAGAACAACATGATTTGCCCAGTCAAAAGCAATTATGTAAGGGTAAAGGGGAAAAGCAGGAAAGCTGTGGTCATCATAAACATTGTCAACCCAAATCTGCATCTCTGTGCCTTCTAAGCCAACTTGCTTTACTATTTTATTTGCATCTCAAAAAAATTATTTTTTTGCCCTGATGAAATGGGCCTACCATGTCTGAAAAAATGAACTTTCTGTCTAGTTCATATTTTTAACTGTTCAAGCTTGACAATCAGAGGTTTGGAGTTTTTTCCTTTTATTTTATCCCTGAAATGCTCCTTTTGATTGCTATATATCATACTGCAGGAACAGGCACAATTGCATAATGAACTGATGTAATCTAATGAACATGTTAACCTTCAAACTAATAAAAAGGCCTATTTGTTTCATACATTTCAAATGTACTGTGCATTGAGTTTCCTCTTGAGCGGTACTCTGGATGTGGGCTGTGTTTTAATTGAACCTATAATTAACAGGACAAGACTTCTTTTCCCTTTCAACACAATTGCTCTTGTGAGTCACAGTCTTGAAGGGTGCTGCACACCTCTAATTGGCAATCACTGAAACTTCAGGGTGCTCAGCATCTCACAGAAGTGCTCAGCACCTAGAAATCACTAATAAATAACAAAGAGTTACAGGAGATGGAAAAATCAAGCACTCTCTCTGTTTGATCACAGCGTGAAGACAAGAGAGGTGAGATACCAACTTCAGAACGCACCCCAGGCATTCTGGATGAAAACGTGAGATTTTTGCTGCTGTGCTTACAGGAACCAGACAAGACTCATGTATGAGGCTAACACTCCAAAAATTGATCCCCACCAAGAAAGTTTAGTCTCTTACCTTCCAAACCCCAGCAATACCATTTCGTTTTGGAGGCAGTGAGGAGCAGTGGCTGGAAGGACAACCCAAGTGCCAGAACATCTCTGCTCCTCCTTCCCCGGTTTGTTATCAGCTTTGTCTATGACCTAGGACAAGGGTCAGGACTGGCTGTCATGCTTTCCACACAGCAAGGCCTGGCTGTGCTGAGGGTCTGGATACCAAGAAATCTTCTCCCTTGCTCTTCCCAAGGCAGCTCTGTGGGCTGGCATCAAGGCTACATGAAGCACAAGGGTGCCAGGGATTACACCTGCAGAACTGAGTTCCTAGTAGCTATCCACTATCCAGTTTTTTTATAGCTATTACTACTTATTATTATGTAATAATGAGCTCCCCTGAGAGACACCTGCACTAAAATCTCAACTTCTTTATGCAAAAAAAGGCATCTTCCACTACAAAATTGCTGTAGGACTCCTATTACCAAAACTGGAATATAATAAAGGGGTTTTACACAGATTATCTTCTGGACTATAAAAATAAGTGCAACTGTTCATGAGCAAGAAGGTTCCTTACAGATGTTCTTAAATGCGGAATATAGTCTCAGTCAGTCTCATTAGTAACTGCTAAATAAAAGGGTGATGAATTTAAGGAAAACTGTTCTGTGCTGAAAATGCTGCCAGCCACTAGAGGGATATTATGAAAGTGTAAGAAAATAACAGTTATCATCTTCTCTCTTGTGGAAACCTCTCCATATGTTGCCCTGATGTTGTGGTATATAGCAAAGATTTTCTTCAGAAGTGCTAAAAGTACTGTCCCTGTCATGTGTCCACAAAATCCTGAGCATGACCTTTGCAAGATTCAGAGAAAACATAAGATGTCAGTATTGCCCCTCATTTCCTAAAATACAGTGTATAACTTTGACCCAAATAAAAAAAAAAAAAATCAAAACCCAAAAACCAAAATACCCAAAAAAAAACCCCAAAAAACCCAAACAAAAAAACCAAAACCCAAAACAACCAACCAACCAAAAAAAAAAAAAAATCCACAACAAGAAAAAATCCATAAACGTATGCAAAAAAAAAAAACCCCACAAAAAAACCCAACAAAACCTGACTAACTCCAAAACCAAGCAACAGAACAGCAACAAACAAACAAAACCGAAACCAAACCTACAGTAGTACTAAGAAAAATAACTCACTAAAAAAGAAAATTGCAGCATGTGTTCATCAAGTTGGGGCATCTAGGGGACTCTTGGGAGATATCCTTGGGTATTTCAGACACAGAAAAGCACTAAAATCCAACTGATTTGAGCTCTGCATCTTTATCTGTCACTGACACACTGGATTCTCTGAGGAGACTCATGCCATCTCTCTATTTTTCAGTTTGTTTAAGTTTTCTTAAGGAATCAAAGATTACAATACCTAATTTACAGAACTCTTAGGCAGCCTCTATAAATAATGGTGACACATGGATTTTCATCCTATGATTCTGGCATGAAAAACTATCCTTATTCTGGAAATCATGAAGCTGTTATAATTAACATGAATAAATGTGATGTTGATTTTAACATTTCTGTTGCAAGCATCACAATATTTTTATTTTCTTCAAAACTGTGGTTTCAAGAATGAGAAAAATATTATTCCCTTAAACTTTCCCTAAAAAAACAGGAAGAGAAGCAGATTAAAAAAAGAAGAATTCTAATCAGTATCATCTTGAGAAAAGTTGACATGCATAATAGATATGTGAAATAAAGGCTCAAAAAAAAAATTAAAAATCTAAAGTGAAATGTGTGAAATGTGAATGCTTTGGAGGGACATTTTTATTATAAATTTTGAATACCTGAATTTAGCACTGAGGTCACCCTCCAGCTCTCCCTGCAAATATACATGTCTAAGATGAATAATGGTACAATTTTTCTCCACAAAGTCATAATTTTGACAGAACATCATTTCATGTGAGATTTCACCTCTTCACACATTAGTTATATTTGTCCTGATCCTACAGACACAAATTTCTGGACACAACCTTGCAACCTCCCAATAATTAGGAAACCACTTTGCCTCTTGATGGACAAAGCTGATGAATTTTCAAATTAAAAGAAGTACCAATTGTATCTAATTATGCAGAATAGGTCTGTCACTCTGGTTGGAACCAAACAACCTCACCATATAAAACCAGCAATGAATACAGGCGAAATGCACAATTGTCAGAATGAACCAAAACTCAAAATTCAGTGGGAGGCGAGAGGAAAAACCCATTCCTCTGGTACTCAATGGTCTGAGTGGCTGAGAGGAAACCAGACTCCACGGAGTTATTGTGGTGTGGTGGTGCTGTGACGTCTGCTAGGGCAGTGGCTGTAGAACCCAAAGATCCTCGCATCCTCTAGCAGCAGGGATCATGGAATCTTGCCATCCGGAATTGTTGGAAAGGACCTGTGAAGTCATGGAGCTCAACTCTTAACCCAGCACCCAGCTCTGCCACTAAACCCTGTGTCCAAGGGCAATCCACACATTTTAATGAGCACCTCCATAGACAGTGACTCCAACACTGCCCTGTGCAGCTGGTTCCAGTGCCTGAACACGCTCCCAGGGAAGATATTTTTCCCAATATCCTGCATAAACCTGCCCTGGTGAAGCTTGAGACCATTTTCTCTCCTCCTATCTCTTACTACATGTGAGAAAAGTGCGACTTCCATCTTCAGGGCCCTCTGATGTCTACTTGGGGTCTCTCAAAAAGACAAGAGCTCTTTCCTGCTCACAGGGGACAAAATAAGATTACAATTACTAAAAGGATTAAGCCAGTTAATGCTATTGATGTCAATCCAGCAACAGTTCAGGAGCCTGCTCTAGTGGAAGGTGTCCCTGCCCATGGCATGCGGCTGGAATGAGATGGTCTTTAATGTCCCTTTTAAACCAAGTCATTCTATGAACCTCTGACATTTACATTTTCTCTCCCAGGTGAAACTTTAAGTGATGTTGACCAATTTCTCAGTAGATGGAGCTGCCAGTGACCATTACCAAAGTCCTGCAAACACCCACACGACTCTTTTTTCCCTGGAAATCCTGTTGCCACACATTGCCCACGTTGCTGTATTCCTGAGTTGGTTTTGCTAATCATAGGAGTCAATCAGCGTGTTTCAAGTGTTTCTCAGCAGTTACTACAGAGAAACTGTGAAAGTACACATTTGGCCTTGAAAACAATATTTCAGGGGCCAGAAGGCATTTAATTCACATCATATTGCAAGGGCACCACATGTTTTGACAGGCCCTAAGAGAGGTAATTCAATGAGCATCACTTTAATGATATATGATTTAGACAGCTATTTTTTTTTCCTTTTGTCCTCTCTGTGACCCTGCTCCTTCCCCCTTTCTTTTCAATGCTACTGCAGACTCTCTGTCACAAAGATGTCATATCTGCAGCCAATTGTGTCCTTACTTAGAAAATAATGCACAAAGGATAGAATTAAATGTGCAGATTATTACACAGTTTGCAAATGGAGGCAAAGGAAATTTATTCAATTGTTTAATTCTCCTGCTTGTCCAAGACATAGGTTAGACATGCAGGGCCAGGTTTATCCCTGACAAAAGCCCATCAAAATCAAGGAAGTTCCAAAGGAAGAATTTTTTTTTTTTTCTCAGTACCACAAGATGTTTAAGAGAGTGGAATAATTTGGGTTATCATTTAAAACTGGTTCAAGCTGTGAACCAGTGGATGGACAGGTAGATCATGTGTTGAGATGTGAGGAGAGATTTCTAATTCTCCTTATAATTCTTGCCTTACCTCACTACTGAAAGCCAGAACAGAAGTCTGAGAGCCACTGTGCAAGAATAGAATAAAAAGGGATGTCCCTATCTTAGAAAACTTCAGATTTGACTAGTAATAAATGAGGCATTTGCTTTTATCTGCCTGAAATTCAAACAACTGGTGTTCCCTCTCCCAACATATGATGTCATTCAAGGCATAAAAAATCTGAGAGATGTGAAAAAAAGCCGTGGAAAAATGTTTGAATCTTTTCCAGAAACCTATGGACTGTGTGTGGAAACAACTGGGTTTCCTGTCCTTTTGCAAAACTCAGTTTTGACATAGAAAGTATTACTTAACCTGAATAAAAACACTGAATCAGGTCTCAGAGCAGAGGCTGGTCAGGATCCATCACATTATTACAATCCTAAGAATCAACACTTCTATGAGAACAAATCAACAGGCATGAAAATGCCATGCTAAATAATATCATTATTATTTTCTAGACTTAGGAAAGAGTCAGGCTGCAGCACATCCAGCACATCTACTGAAAAGCTACAACAGAAGACCTAATAGATTATATCCTACAAATAACTCTGATGTTTCCCTTCTTCCCTCAAATATTTAATGAGATGAAAGATGGAGTGCTTATGGAACCTTACATTATTCTGCATTACAATTGAAGAGAGTCTTTGGGTAATTCAATGTTTTTTTCACCTGTAATGTATACATTCCGAAGACTTAAGTCACCCATTTCTCATAAGTTTCTGGATAAAGAATTTTAAGAAGGTAATCAATTGAAGCTGGTTTGGTTTGGATTTGGGGTTTTTTGGGGGCATTTTTTTCTTGTTTGTTTGGTTGGTGAGGGATTCTTTGGTGGGTTTTTTCTTGCTTTTGTGGAGTTTTTTATTTGTTTTATGGTTGGGTTTTTTTGTAATTTTCCCACATATTCCACTTACATTAGCACTGTAGCATGCAGGTCCTAGCACTGAGTGATTTTGAACATTTCTGTTTCAAATGTTTTTTATGATTACTTTTAACCTCACCACCATTTGAGTAAACAGTAAACTTTTTCATTTCAGTAAATAAACTTTTTAGATCGTGTTGGCTTGGCTGGCACACAGAGGTATTGGTCAAACATCAGGAGGTAAATATGGTAATCAATGAAAAGAGAGTTTTAGAATCACAGAATATATGGAGTTTGGAGACACATCTTGATGAGCTTTAGGAAGGACAGATAAAAAAATGAGTTTTGCACTTAGTTGTGTTCTACATCTGTGTTTCTAACCCTTGTCCAAATCTAACTCTCAAAATGCTTCCTTCTCCCTATAACCACTGCTAGTCCTGCTAGTTAAGGGTGATAAGCCACTGCAGTAGAATCAGAGAAAGGTTTGGATTGGAAGGATCTTAAAAAAACATTTCATTTCAACCTCTGCCACAGGCAGGGATACTTTCTACCAGACCAGGTTGCATCCATCCTGGCCTTGGACACTTTCAGGGAAGGGGCATCGATGGGGAGGAAAAAGAGTCTTTGTGGAAAACAGAAATAACCCTGTGGAAAGTTTTGGTGAAAACCTCAGCCAAGCTTTGCTGCCAAAGTGGGTACCTGTACGCCTTACAACTAGGACCAATGTTTCAGTGCTTGGCAGACATTTCAAAATTTGTATCAGTGGGTCGTGTGTTAATTCTTCTGTCCTCATTCCTGGATGTAGAAGATTGCAGCAGGCTTGGGTGGCATTGCCTCATCTCTCCCTCTACAATTGCAAGTGACATTTCTAATCCACACTGACTGTGACAAATAGCTCCCCTTCACTGATAAAGGGAGTCTACACAGACAGGCATGTGTACCAGAGAAATTCCTGCTGTTTTGTCACAGAATCATGGAATCATCATAGACATATGTCCAGAGAGAAGTTCTCACATTTGAAACCCCTTGATTTGGAATGGCAAAAAGAGCCATTTTGCCTTCTAAGCTGGCACTGGAGCAGCTGCTGCTACTCTTGAGGGGACTACATCTCTCCTTTAGACATAAGGAGGTCTAGAAACCCAAAAGACCTCTAAACTCCTAGTCTTATAATTTCTAACAGGGTGATGTAAGGAAAAGTAACTCTCATTCTTGCATTTTCAGGAATAGCCATGCTGGCAGGCATTTCTAGGCTTTTGTTGAGCAGTGTGAAGATCAGAGTTCCAGCTAAGAAGTGATGGAAACAGTGATTGCCCTGACTTGTTCTCCTTGGGCAAGGACCATACCTGTTTCCTATCTTATCTGTACTGCCCACAGCAGTGCAGGATCAATGGTCTATGAAATCCAAATTAGGTATCTGGAAGATATAGTCTCAGTGCAGACTCCAAGAGGGCAGAAGGCAGTGATCTTAATACAGATAGATTTCTTTGGTCACAAGGAATGTTGTACGTTAACTGTGGAAGTTATACAGTCACTATCAGATTTCTGTTATACATTTCAACTATGCTTTCTAACATTTATTCAGACAGTAAACAAGAAAGCTGGGGTTTAATGCAGTCAATTTTATTGCTGTGAAAGTGCTATGGACACTTCAGACCATTTTATAATCACCCACATCAGTCTCAGAGAACAAATAAGTAATGGAGAGGAGTTGTGTGACAATAGCCAAAACATAGGCTGTGGGACAGAGGGAAACAGCTGTTATTCACAACTTATGAGTTTCAGCAACAGGAAAGGGTGTGGGAATGTTCCTCTATGTGTCCTCAGGTCATGAGAGCTGAAGAAGGTGCTGGAGACCACAGGAAAATGTTTGTCTTTTGGAGATGGAAACAGTCTACTTCTGCCCTTCTACAGATTTTTATCCAGTGAAAGCAGCAGAGGTTTGATCAGTGCTCTGTTAGACACCCTGTTGCAACTGCGTTCAGATGTTTTCAGAACATTTCCTCAGGAGAAAAAAGAAATAGAAAAAAAATTAAGGATAATTATTACCTCTATAAAATTTGAAGTATTATCCTTATTTACTGTGCTCCTGCATGTAACCTTCTCAGCCTTGATTACAATTTTAAATCTTTTTTTTCCCTGATACTCATATCTTCCCTGACCTCTAAAAATATGATGCACTAATCCACATTTAAAATAAGCTTTAAAGTGTCTGGGGAGTACTGGGACATTATACCCAGCCACTTCTGCTGGGATAGATTATGACTTCGATGGCATCAAGGCAATTAATAGTTTCAATATCTAGATAGAAAACACTCTCAGTTGCATATCAGTTCATGGGATAATCACTGTAGGGACCCATAAAACCTTATTGTTTGCAGAAGCCAAAATAATGATGCAAAAGGCACAGGCTGTAGTGATTGCATCACTGTTGGTGCAATTCAGTACAGTTAGACTAAGGCCAAATCAAAGACTTCATATTCACCAATTCTAGCAAGGATGAGTTTTTTATTAACGTCTGTGTTTTTTTTATGAGAGGAATAAATATTTAAATGGCAGGGGCAGTACATCAAAATTTGTATCTTTTCCCCCACTGTTTAAAAAAAAAATATGACTCTCCTTTTCTTCTGTTTCTTCCCATAAATAATTTTGTGCAAGTACTGCGGACAGGGTAGTAAGTAGATGTCTATGTTCTACAAATTTCATTTTAAAAAATTACTTGGTGTCTTTTTTGACAAATAAAACCAGAATATATATATATATAATTAGCTCGTTCAAAAAGCAGAAAGAATGGAAAGCATAATTTTTACTGATGCAATTTGCAGTGCTATCTCTGCTATTTATATGACTATAGAGGAGAGTGATCAAAACCAGCCTTTGGATGGAGATGTATATTGGGTACTGCGCAAGTCTAAAATGAGGCATAGTCCTGGTCTCAAAGGGTTTTATGTCTAAAGAAAGAAGACAGGTGATAAAATCAGTGAGGTGTTTTTAATACAATTTTGCAAATAGAGGGAGGGAACAAACTGCAATAGAAAAACAAGGTTACTGTGGCAATGAATCCCTAATATTTTGACCTAAAAACCATCATAATATTAATTTAAAATTAATTTCAAATGCCACAAGATTTTGATTAACTGATTAAGTTGGGGTTTTTTTCTGTTTTTTTTTTTTTTTTTTTTTTTTTTTTTTTTGTTCATTGCATCTGTGTGCATGGGAATACTGGAAAAATCTGAAAGACATTTCCAGTTCCTTAGATATATCTGAATTAATAAGAGTGAAATCCTCACTGGATGTAAACACTAACAAGAATATTAAATACTTATCAGAAAATGTGGTCAAAGTTTGGTCTCAAATGGCTAGATTTTACTATTTGCATTTCTTCAGGAAACAAAGCTACTACATTTTTTGATAACACAACTTCTGCTACATTTCTCCTTTTGCCATTTACATTTTTAGCCTACCACAACCTTCCTAATCAGTCTTTCCTAATTGCATTTGCAATATTAAGAGGTCACAAAACTTAGAAAATGCCATTTTTTTGTACCAACCAGGACTTCAGTGCAGGATTATTAACAACAGCAACCTAAACAAGTTAAAGAGTTCAGTCACTGAGCGATCTTAAGGCATCCATGCTGTCTACAGTGAAGAAAATTATACCAGACAGAGGCTCTTATTGTTCCTATGACCATGAATTATGTAAAAGCCAAGAGTGCATTTGAGGCTAGGCAGGATGGGGCTTTGAATTTTCCTAACTCAAAATAGAAATGATTCACATGTTTATGAAGGGAATAGCACAAGTTCATTCACTTGTCTGCAGTAACAGGGAGCAAGGCTTGGTGACCCACGCTGCCTTCAGACCCATGCTGAGGTGGTTTGGAAAGCAAGGGTGAAATGAAATTGGGTCTCCTCTGCTACTGGAGAGTGTGCCAGGTAAAAGATGGGACAAAACTTCCACCTCATCCCCTTGTTTCACTGCCTTGAAAAGAGGGATATCCATTATGATTCTTTTGCTGCTCTGTTTATACCTGCATAGGATGGGACTAAAAGCTCAATTATTGAACTGATACGACTTTCAGTTGATGGAAATGAGAACTTGACTTTCAGAGCATCTGAAAATGAAAACTCAAACATTTCTAATCTCATTTGAGAACGTTTTCAAATTAGAAGACAGACAAATAAATACATGCTAACACTTACCTTGGTTACAAAACTGCTGCTGCTGCAGTTTAAAGTCTCTGCAAATGTTCTTTCTTCACTACATGCCTTAATTTTTAAATGAGAAAATACCAGGCCTCTCCTCTCCTCTCCTCTCCTCTCCTCTCCTCTCCTCTCCTCTCCTCTCCTCCTCTCCTCTCCTCTCCTCTCCTCTCCTCCTCTCCTCTCCTCTCCTCTCCTCTCCTCTCCTCTCCTCTCTCCTCTCCTCTCCTCTCCTCCCTCTCCTCTCCTCTCCTCTCCTCTCCTCTCCTCTCCTCTCCTCTCCTCTCCTCTCCTCTCCTCTCCTCTCCTCTCCTCTCCTCTCACTTTGCGTTTTTCACAGTTAAAGGAAAATAAGAAATCTGTTTGTTGACTTTTCATCTGCGTGGCAGACCTAAATGAAACATTCTTCATTTTCACTTTGTCAGAGGGTAGATGGAAAGTGCCATCTGTAATATAATAACTGTGACCAAAGTGATGCTGCCTCAAGTGTAGCAATATATTCTCTGAAACTAGTTTTTCCTTTTTTTTTTTTTTAACAAGTGACACTTGCTAGTATTTGCAATCAATTATTTTGGCTGGTTTTAGAAACTGTTTTGCTTAACTAGGAAAAAAAAAACACAATTTGAAAAAATCAAGGCAAAATGTACTTCAATTTACTGTGTTTGAAAAAAAACCCAATAATTTTGCTCAGAATTAAATGGAACAGAAATTCATTTTCAGGAAAAAGGAAATATTTTATCTAGATGAGCATATTTATATGTTTTTACTTCCCTAAAATAGAGATTTGAACAATAAAACCTCAAATTAATAATCTACACCTGTATGCTTTGAGTAGAAGGTATTTATGTATGTAAGCACATCACAAGACCTTACAAAACAACAGGAAATTTTCTTGTGATTTTTGCTATTTTTAGGAATTGCAGTATTTCTTGTATAGTGTTTTCACAGAGTTTAATAACTTGCAGGTTTACTCTGCTATGTGATTCATAGAAGATTCCTGAAGGTTAAAGTCCTATTTACAACTAAAGGAGAGAGTAAAAGACATAGAAATATTTATATAGTTTTCCTGCATTTATAAATTTATGAAAAAATTACATATTTTAAAATTTTATCCATGAAAACCTAAGATTCTGCCTAAAGCTTGATATTTAAAATGACAAATAAATATTTATTGCAAACATAACTCTCTTAAACAAAAATTTGCTTCTTTCTTGAATATTATTGACTTAAACCAAATTTATAGAACATAAATTCCTGCCTTCCACAGTTTTTCTTTTCAAAACACAAAGAGAAAGCTTTATTATTTCATGGCTGATCCCCCAGATGGCAATGACTGATGTTACAGAGCCAAAATAAATGGAACTTTGTCAGTTCCCACCATCAAAAGATCATGTCCAGCTTGTCTTCACATCTTCACTCTCTTGTCCTGGATTGCAAAGCTTCCTCTTAACAGCCTGAGCAGCCACAGGTCTGGGAGTACTGCAGGGAACTTGCTGTTAGAAGCTGCCAGAGCTGTGGATTTCCGCAGAAATGCGGTTCTGGAGGGGGGAAACAGGCTGTCCCAGAAAAGAGGAGCTTTCCTTTCCGTGGGCGCATTGAGGCTGCTGCAGACCCACTGCAGGACTGCCCAAGAGCCCTCTCAGCCAGGAGCCGGTGTCCGCGCAGGGCGCTGCAAAATCCCTGCTCTGCAAAGGGCCACAGCACCCGGGCGGTTCAGCCTTGCTGCGCACCTGCCTCCTGCTCAACACCAAAGCTGCGTTTTAAAAAGCATCACAAGACCCTTGCTCGGGGCTTTTAATAGCAGACAACGCACATCAGTGGCAACTGTCCTCCGGGGAACAATGGTATTCTTGCTGAGGACTAAAGTACATCTCCTTCTCCAGTCACAGACCATAATTTCTCTGCTACCGGAGCAAGAATGTCTCGGGGGAAATGGATAAAATTCACAGTATGCAGCGGGCAACTTAAAATAAAGTGTTGAGGGAGAGTCTTCAGTTGCTTTTTTCAGATAATTATGCATATTTGATAGAGCCTGCCAAAAGCAAAGTTTCCCTTCTGATATTCAGTGTATTCTAGTGTTCCTTACCTACAGAGAATGTGGGGGTTAAAATTTCCTGTATAATCTTATATATAATCACATAGACAAAGAGATACAGATCCCTTTTCCCCTCAATAGGTAGTAAATAAAAGTTGAATGGAAAAGGGGAAGAGAGAGCCTTTGTCAGCTACATCGGCTTAATTGTTATGTCATTATTGTGTTCTGAGACCATGAAAGCTTTATCTCCTCAACAAAAAGATGCATTAGCCTTTAGATTGCAGAATAAAGCCACTGCAATATTGTGAAGGATTTCTGACTTACAGTGAGTTACATGGTAGCTGAAATGCATCTATCAAATCCTATTTCTTATCATGAAATTTAAGCGTATGCCATTTATTTATCCATATTGTTGTATATGAACAGAAGATGAGTGAGTGTTATTTGCTCTGCACAGCCCCATGGTGAGATATCCAAGGTAATAATGTGGATAGTCAGTGTTCTTCTGGGGGTTATTTTTGTCAACCAAATAGCAGTTCATGTAAGGTAAATTGTTCCTCTTCACTTTGTGCTGAGTTAGAAAGTTGTTCGGAAGACAGTGCCATAAAATTTAAATATCATGGGCTTCCTTTGCATTGTGATTCATGAAGCAAATAACAGCACCATTAAAACCAAGTGAAGTAGTTATCCCATTCAAATGCAAAGTCCAGGATTCAGAATACTTGAAATATGCTCATGAAACATCAATGAAAATATGGCTTCATGGAAGATGGAGGGCATGGGAGATGGGCACATTATTGTTTGTTACAGAAGCTGCTGAGACATTAACACAGCAAGAGCTGATGGGGCAGTTTTGGGCAAGTTGATGAGTTACTCCTAAATTTTGAGTTTATCATGAATAATCAGGAACAGATATTCTAGTGCTGCCCACAGCAGTATGCAAAGCAGGCATTTCATCAGGCTAAAGCCTTTCTACTGAGGTCACCATGTAAACAGTTAATGAAGCAGAAATACTCCAAGGGTTCATTGACTGAGAACATTTAGATGTGTTCTGTATAACTGTTCAATTGGCAGCAGTGAAATTACCTCACTGATGCTTTAAAGAAACCGTGGACACTGTACTCCTCCAGCATTAAATGGGGTGTTCATAATTAAATTCTTATTTTCTAAGTCAGTGTAGCAGTTTGAGTATAACTTTTATTAAGCATTGCAAAGTTAAAAGGAGAGGAAAAAGCCTAGAGGTCATAAACTACTTCACACAATTTGGAGTGCAGTAAGGAGTTATTGCTGTGCTAGTGGCTGTTAATGTATCTGCAATTTTCCATTGGGCAAACCTTTTTTTATTTTCAGTCCCAGGAATTGTCTTGTAACCAGTTACTACAAAACCCTACATTACTGTGATAGAACTTAACACAAAGATATTTTGAGATGTGATTCATGATCCTAGGAATGGATGTTTTGTTGCAGTATTCTGCAAAGTCCCAAATATTATTGGAGCTAGCACAGCATTTTGTGAGTCATGGGAGCATCTTATTTAAACGTTAGTATTTCTTAGGTTGTAAAGTTTAATAAATCCTCTATCATGTCTCCTTCAAAGAGCTCAGCTATGGTCAGTTGAAGAGTAAAACTGCTGAAGCCTTCCTGGTTCTGATTTGTATTTATGCAAATGGCCCTGTCAACCCTCAGGCTGGTGATGAACCTCTTCCCCTCACCACCTTCTCTCCATTACAGAAATAGATACACACGTCCCATAAGACTAGTTCTGCAGGAATAAATGCCAAATGTGGAGATTTCAGGACCAGGAGGAGCTATTACGACTTCTATGTAACAAGACATTGGTTTCTTACAGAGTGTCAGGCCCTTAACCTGACTGTGCTAAAAGCACACATTATGCATGTAATTCATCTTCCAGTGCAGAGTGTGTGAACTGTTTCAGTGCCTTTATCACTCTTATTGCTCTTCCTGGGAACACATCTAGGGATCAATCCTCATGCTCAGATTCATCTGCCAGGTTCCTCCTGGAGGCTGGGGGATTTTGTGCCTGTCCTCCTTCACTCATGACTGCTTCCTGAATGTAGATTATTGCACCAGCAGCTTCTTTGAACTTCTCCTATTGAAGTGACAGCAGAATTCTTGATGTGGTCTTTCACGAGTAAATGACAGCTCTTCATAGATGGCATCTGCATTTTATACTTAAAAAGTTTTTAAAAAAATAAAAAAACAAACAACTAAAAGCATCTTTTATCATTAGGCCATGGAAGCAGTGCCTTCGAAATCTGTGATATGTGTTGGAACAGGTAAAGCCTCCTGCACTCATAGAGACAGCAGTGAACAGTGGCATTCCAATATCTTAATAATGACATCCAGTAGATGAGGCACTGTGTAGCTCTTAGTGGGATGGGAACGGTAATGATTAATTTGTGGCTAACAACTTGTTTAAAGGAATCCTGCTATTCCAGTTTGACTGGACATGACTGCTCTTCTCACTCTG
Organism: Emberiza elegans; assembly: GCA_024865655.1. NCBI lineage: Eukaryota > Metazoa > Chordata > Aves > Passeriformes > Fringillidae > Emberiza > Emberiza elegans. The sequence continues at coordinate 3,258,911 of JALJVW010003588.1, read as the reverse complement.
TACAGTAGCTACTGTGCCATGGGAGATGTCTCAAAAACTGGTAAATTATTTTCAGCAACCTGAAGTTGATAGCCTTGCAATGAAGGCTCTAAATGTCTAACAGGTAGCATTTCCTACTAAATTAGCCAATATTATTCATACAAAAGTATATTGACACTGGGCATACCCCAGTGTTAGTAAAAGACAACTTAAGCATTCATTATGAAACAATTCCTTATGGAAATTGAAAATCTTTCAGAATGCTACTTTAACGTGTGTGCCTGTATTGATATTTATACATGTATATAACTGCAAACATGTACATACCCACACACCACATGCACATTGCTCAGATGTAAAATATTATACAGAAAAATCACCCTGTTCTTGGGTGTCTCATGAACGCTCGGAGCCACAGGGCAGAAGATTCTTTCAGGTCTGGTTAATCAGCATCTTGCTACCCAGCTAGTACCATAGAGAGAAGTCTGTCTCTTCTGTTGGTTTTCAAAAACAGGAAGGTTTTGATCCATCTGTCACACAATTCCCCCCATTTCTATTTAGAGAAATATGCAATCTGTTCCATTAATAAAACGTCGCGAGTGTTTTCCTCCTTCCATGCAGCTCCAAACCCACTTGACAGGTGGATATTTTGACCTGTACATGGTGCAAAGCACTGAGTCATTTTAGTAAGTGTATGTCTCCACAAAGAAAAGAAAGATAGACACTAATTAAAACCTGGATAAGTCATCTGTAAGACTGGTAGCACACTCTGGCATTTGTTAGTACAATACAAAAGTCACTAATTATAGTAGTATTGTTAGTACCATTGAAGTTATAACAGCCTGTCAGAGGAGCCATTATAAACCACTATATTCAGGTGTTCGTAGCAGCACCCATAAAAATTAGAGTAAAGCTGAGATTTGGCATGTGTGATCTTGGTTTACAGTATTTTTTCCTTTAACAAACTGGTCAGGGGTTTGCTTGTGGCTGCACATATTTGTATCTAACTTTGCTGGTTTAAAACTTTACTTTGAAAACCACTTATAAAGAAAGATGTTTGTTTATTCCTAAAGTAAATACTTTGGGATTAAAAAGATGCCAATTTAAATCCTATTTCTTTTGTTTACCTATTTCTTTTGTTTTCTTCTGCAGTCCTAGCCACATATATTCCATTTTGGTCACATAATTAAGTATATGTATAACTCCAAAAGTGAAGAAGTTCAATCGAAATAGTCAACTAGGAAAGGTACCAGGATAAATATTTTCCTGCATCTGGTTATTAATTTCTCTATTCTTCAGGTCCTGAATTCAAAACTTTATTTAAGAGACTGAGGGATAAAATAATGTCTCCTTTTCTTGGCTTCTTTTTGTCCTTATAAAATGTCATCTACTTGTGTTAGGAGTTGTTCTTTGCTGATGTTTATACAGTGCTTGTCCCAGTGGGATTTCAAACCTCAGGCAGATAAAGAACAATGGGAATGCAAATACCATAGAACAGAATGTTTACAAATACTCCTTGTAAGGGTGGCTGCTTTTAGGGTTTTACAGGAAATCAATTATTCCTGTACATCTGCTAAAATGGACCAATTCAACAACAGCTGGAAAAATTAAAGATCCCAGCCCTGTTTCTCGTGGCATGCTAGTTCATAGATTTAATGAAAGAAAACTGTTTATACATTATACCTACATTAGTACGGTTAGATCCCATAAATTATGCAGGACACCATTAATAAGTTTCATTATGCAGCAGACTACAATGTCCTCATTCTAGCAGCAGTCTCTGATTAATTACACAGCAATCACTGCAGAGCTGACACTGCCAGAGATGGGGAATTACCCTGTGTGCCCCTTGATGCATGCAGTCATTAATATGATGGCACAAGGATTTGGGATAACAAATCAACCCAGCTAGAACAGACCCAAACTCATTAAAGTTTAAAAGTTGTATGTGTTTAATCTTTATTTTAAAAAATAAACACAGGGGGGATTTGCCTGATAATAGTACCTTGGGTTTTCTTTTATCCAAATAAATCTGCTTGTGGCAGCAATGCAAGAACATAACAAGTTGACTTAATAAGATGCAGCAGGTAAATTTAAAACCCTTGACACCAGGACATTTTCTTCAACTTTTTCTTCATTTATTGTTCTTCCCTACTTCCTTCTCCTCACACAAATACAGAAAAGAAGAGCTACTGTAAGAACTTAAATGAGAGATGTGGGACTCAAGGTAGCTCTCCAAAATGCGGTTTATTCCATCCAAGGCGTTACAGCAGTCCAGGGTGGTGGGTGACAGAGCTGTGCCTACGGCTGTCAGCTCCAGCTGCAGGCAGGCCTGGAAACCCTTATTTTAGGTTACAATGCATTCTATACTTTTCTTTGCTGAGAATCTTAATGCAGTAGAACCAATCTATACCTTAACTTTTATCTATAGCCTATCATAACTACTATCACTACCATATTCATGTCACTGTTCTCCAATCACTAAAAGTTAATACATTACAGTTTAAGCTAGAAGTTGTTTTTCAGTTTTCTTGCAGCAGAAAATTCTGAGACCTTTATTGTACTTGCCACATTTGCTGACTTGTTTGCCTGTGTTATCTTTCTGCTTGGTAAAAACATCTTCTTGTTTGAGGTGGGTTTATCCTTTGCTGCAAGTCATAAAAACCCTTTCTAACTAAAACACCCTTTGCCTCCTTGGTTATCCAGTAAAACTGGCTCAGCAATTCCTTTCTTCTATATCAAAACTTGCTTCCATCTCTATTCCTTCTTCAGACTCTACACTCAAAAATCTTTCTGGCAAGGACACACATCTGTGAGACTTTCTTGTCAAACTTTCATCCTTCCCAACGAGCTACCACACAGGACTCCAAAATCCAGAGTAACTGAGTCTGGGCCAGGCTGGTTGTGCCTTGTCTTTGTTATCCACACCTTTTACAGTATCTTGGTTCTTAACCTAAATGGCACAGACTGGCTCTCATCCATGTGATCCCAAACCTGTGGGATCTGAATGGTGCTGCTCTGTTTAATATCTGCATTTGCCATCTGAGGGAGCTAATTGGTTCATTATAGGCCAAATCCAGTGTGAATGCATTTAGGGAACGCATTCGGATATGGAAAATCAAGTGTCTTCCCTGCTGGTCTTTGTGGGACACTATTGTGAAACTCAAAAGAGCTCATGGTAAAAATACAGAGTGAAAAGTGAAAGATATAAGAAAATAAATGTGAAATGGATGAGAAATTTCCTGAAAACAAAAAAAACCCCAAAAAAATTAAACAAAAAAAAAAAAAACAAAACAAGCAAAAAAGCATTTCCCCTTCAAATGTTTATACTCCCACCTGAATAACCTAAATGAGGATATCACTCATGGGCAACTGCTTGCATGGGAAATGGATAGTGAGATTTCTCTGTATGGCAGCTCAGTTCTTCAGTGAAGTTAATCATATTCTGGAGTACTTATTTCACAGAATCATGGATTGGTTTGGGTTGGAAGGGACACTAAAGCTTACTGTGTTCCAGCCCCTGCCATGGGCAGAGACGCCTTCCACTCTCTCAGCTTGCTCCAACCCCCCTCCAGTCTGTCCTGCAACACTTCCAGGGATGGGGCAGCCACAGCTTCTCTGAGAACCCTCTGCCAGGGACTCACCACTCTGGAGGAAGAATTTGTTCCTGACATCTGCTAAAATTCTCCTCTTTTTTACTTCTAAACCATTCCCTTTATCCCATCACTATGTGCTTATGTAAAAAGTCACTCTCCATCTTTCTTGTAAGCCAACTTTAGGGACTGGAAGGGGCTTTAATGTCTCCTTGGAGCCTTCTCTTCTCCAGGCCAAAAAGCCCCATCTTTCTCAGCCTGTCTCCAATAGTTCCCTCCCCTGGAACATCTCTGTGGCCTCCCTGGGGCTTGTTCCAAAAGGTTCGTGTCTGTTTTGAGCTGAGAACCCCACACCCCATTTTCCTGCACAACCAAATTCTGCATTAGCAATAAATTAAGTGGGGTGACTAGTTAAAATGCTAAATCACTAAAATATTAGTGATTTAATATTTTTTGTTATCTTCCCTGTTCATTAAGCATCTGCATGAACCTCCTTTTATTGTGCTAACATGAGCTGTTAGGCCTGTTTGTGTAACCAGTCTCTTCCTCTGCACCAGCCAACAGGTCTTTCAATTATGGCTTCTCTGTGGGGAAGAGTTTCAACACATCTCCTACATTATTGCAGCAGTTAGACCTCATGGATAAAGGAAAAACTGACCTATATTTGACCACACATAGAGACTCATACCAGTCTTGTAATTTCTGGGACCCTGCTCAGTGTTATTTTGACATGGGCCCTGTGGACAGCAAGGACAGGGGATGATTCTCCACTAGATAAAACTATTGAGTTGCTTTTGGTGGCGTGCAAAGTGTCACCAACTCCAGTGAGACCTGTCTGAGATGCCCAAAGTATTCTCACCTAAATTCTTCAGGAAAGAAAAAATGCAACATCAAACTTAAACAAGACACTGAGGTTGAAATTGCCAGGGAAACAGACATATTTCAGGATGCTGAAATGCTGCCAGGACATTTACTTCAATGCATCTATTTCTAGAAAGATTTTTCCATAACCCTTTACTGGCCAGAATATTTGAATCCATGAAGCCCTTGTAGATCACTGCCTTTGTTCATCTTTCAGGGACATAGTGACAGTGAAATAATACAAATCCCAAAGCACAGGAACATTTGAGCAGAAACTCTCTTTTTTCAGGCTCTTTTAATGTATGCAACCAAGTGAATGAGAAAACACAAACGTGTTGAGGTGTTAGCAGCTGCTACTTGAAGGAACATCAGGAAAGCTGTGCTGAACACTCATTAGACACTGAGTTTTTAATATTTGTTCTTCGTCATTTCTAAGATAAGTCCTCTTAAAACTCAGTGCTCATGATATCGTTCCTGGTCTTAGCCCCATTTTAAAAATAATCTTATTATTTTTAAAATATTCATAACTGCAAGTCCTCAAATATTTCAAGGGTTTGGAGTGAGACTGAATCAGGAAGCAGTGTTTTGAAAGAGTTCATTGAAATATACAAAAGTCTCAAAAGTAAATGCTTCATTTTTACAGTGCTGATGTGGACACAGAGATAATCTGAGACAGTATCTGACTTATGGTCCATCACAAATTCTGTGGCAAGGGCAAGGGTGTTGGATCCTGGTCTCACTCAATCAATTTTCCACAAACTGAGTATAAAAAGCCAAGGTGTCCTTTAGTGTCCTAGAAAATTGCCCATTTCATAAACATAGGTTACACAAAGCCTATTTCCAAACTGGTCACTCCAAAAAACACAATGACACAAAATTGCATCCATAAGCCCTGATCTTACAGGGAAGAGCCAGCAGCACGGACTCTTCCCTCCACAGCTTTAATAGAAGGCAGAGTTAAACACAAACAAAGCAAAGAGCAAGCAAGCCTGAGGAGCATCAGGTTGAAAGCATCCTATGTTGGTAGCAATGTTTGTCAAGGATGTTGGAGATGTTGAAAAACAAGGATTTGCCCTGCAAAAAGATTCCTTGCCCACCACACTGCACCAGCTCACTAATCTTTAATCCACCCTCTTGTTTTTGCTTTCATCCTCATGCTTTATTTACACTTTATAGCAACTAAAGCAAAAACATTTTCCTCCCCTATATTAGCCGATATTGGTAAATTTCTGGTTGTTTTTTTTTTTTTTCGGTTCCACAAAGTCAGAATGCTTCAAATCTTTGTTGATATCCAGGATTCATAAAAATGGTATGTCATTCTTGGTGTCACTTTAAACTTAGAGATTGAGTGAGGTAATGTTTTCCAAAATCTAGGAACCTTGAAGCCCATGTTCCTCTGGGTAGGGGAAGAGTGAAGGTGCTGAGCATCATTTCCCTCCACAAAACACCTCTCAGTGTCCTCAGAAGTGCTGCACTCTGCAAACTCTGTACTTTTGCCTGTCCATGGCTATATCATGTTCATGGCTGTTTTCTCCATGGTATTTTGAGGGAATCAGGCTTCCTTACATCCTGCTGGATACTGACATTGAGTGAAGGCAAAAAATCACCTTGTTATTTCCGACAGTGATGCTGCCAGCCTCGTGGACTGCTACAGTCCTACAAGTTTAGTGACAATCGTGTTTCTGAGACAAACAGTCTTACTAACTCTGTTGCTATATTCCCCCAATGAAAGGGCTCTCAAAGCAACCTTGAAACCTGAATTTTCATATCTCCATTGGGCAGATGTAATTGCTGAATTCACTACATGTCTTTGTCTTACTGTGTCTGTCCAGATTTCAGCTTTATACCTTGAATAAGTTTCCCCTGGCTGCCTTCACTTCCTACCACAGATATCAAGCCATATCAAACATCCTTTCTGACCCTCTATTTTTGTTTTAAATTCATTTCTGAGTGTTCCTGTCTTCTAAGTATTTTTATTATGTCTCTTATAAATTGTCCTCTCTTCAAAATAAAAAGCAAGGCCATAGTCCTGGCAGAAAGAAATTCAGTAGTGCCCTTGCATTTACAGGAACAGATATAACCACTGTGGGAGCACTTTGAACTCATTCATAAATTGAAATTTGTCCTTTGACTGTTAGATATGGTCACTAGGAGAAAAAATTTCGAAGGCAAAGGGTGACCTGAGCACAAAATATCTTTTATGTTTTGGTATAAGGAGACCCAAAGGAAGGACTAAAATGGTCCTGTGGTGACAGTGTTAGTCAGGTCTGCACTTGCATCCAATCACTCTTCAAACAGCACTGATAATGTCAAACAAGTCACCTAATTAATTCCTGTGTGCCTATATCCACAATTTTTCACTTTATGGGGGAGAAGAATGAGTGAGATTTTCCACACAAATATGTATCCCCTGGCTGATGGCACAATATCTTTTCTAGGCTAAGTCTTAGCCTTTTAGTCCTTCAAGCATAAACTGGTGATAAAAGCATTTCCCAGTTTTTTAGTGGTGTTGTGGAGTTTAAATTATTATTATTATTATTATTATTATTATTATTATTATTATTATTATTATTATTATTATTATTATTATTATTATTATTATTATTATATTACTATTACTATTACTATTACTATTACTATTACTATTACTATTACTATTATTACTATTATTATAAAAATTAAAGATCATGAGGTCCTCACCTCCCAGATGAGTATCTAAGGCAGGGCCTGCAGAATTCCCAAACCTTCTCTTTCTTAAGCTCTATGGAATTACTGCACCCAAAGCTTCCTGCTGTACGTGGTCTCAGCGTTTGTCCCCATTCAAATGAAGCAGGATTGAAACCCTCTCTGTTGGGTGCTGCAGTACTTTACACTGTCCCCCTGAGGACATCCCCAGCCTCCATGGCAGTGTATGAACCAACAGGGCAGTAAAAGTGGTGATGAAGGAAGCACACCCATGAGAACAGTCCTTATCAATGGTTCCTGCTTGGACTCTCAGAAATCATTAACTCATTCCTTCAAAGAAGCAGTATAGGATTAAAAAACATTTGTGCTATGTAAGCTTGGAAGGATCAGGGATGACATCCTCATTTCTTCAATTTTCATTAGCTGCAGGTCATTAAACAGCCATTTGTGGGTGTAATTCCGTGTATATAAAACCACTGAAACATTCATTACACACAAAATGAGCGAAAATAGACCCCAGTCATTTCTGCGTATGACATTTTGCATTATAGTGATGACCAAAGGATTTTGTCTTGCCCCCTTCACTTGTTACAATTCTGATGTACACCAGTATTTATGCCCAGGTCTAGGTAAGCCTCATGACTTTTTATTTCTTGCAAAGTAAGAGAATTTCCAAAGAGTATTTGTAACTCACCCACAGGAAACCCCAGGCAGGCAATAATAAGGTATCCACCAATCCAATCAGTCTCTGAGCCATCAGGAAATATCTTTTAATGAATTTAAAACTAATCTAGGTTTGATTAGTGCGCAGCTGCCATTTAAATAGCCTTGTATCAGTGGAATGAGTTGCCTGGAGAAGCTGTGGCTGCCCCTGTATCCCAGGCCAGGCTGGATGGGGCTTGGAGCAATTTGGAATAGTGAAAGTTGTCCCTGCCCATGGCTGGGTGTGGAATGAGATGAACTTTAAAGTTGCCTACAACCATTCCAGAGGAAAGGAAGAATTTGCTGTGCTTATATATTTAGTATCAGCGCTGCAACTTCCAGCATGCAATGATGGGACAAAGAATAACTTGTATGGTGGAAGGCCATTGGAGAAAATCAAAAAAACCCATGTTTATGATGATCAGTTTTCCCCCAGAGCAGAACATGGAAAGGACAGAGCTCATGATGCTTGGTTGCCCACTGAGAGCTACAGACCTTGCACAACAAAGTTAGGTCCAGTGTGCAGAGCTGCCAGTCTGAGAGCAGTAGCACAAGTTTTTCATGAGGAAAGGACTGGTGCAAATAGGAAGCTTATGGGTCTCTAATCTTGGGCAGCCACAAGCTTCTTGGGCCAAATTTTTTTTTTTAATAAGCTGCTAAAGTTGGGAAGTGAAACCTTTATCAAAGCAATTAGATAAAGTGCTAAGCTTTCCAAAAAGACTTGATCATGTATACAGTAACTTCAATGGGAAATGTCTCTGTGTATGGATACATAAATCAGAGTTTTGTTAGGTGGATGTAAGCTGGGGCATGCTAAAATTGTCTTCTCAATGGAGAAAGCACTTGAAACTTTTTCTAAACTCCAAGTAACAATGAGAAAATATTTAGCTCTCATCTTGTTCCAATCTATTCAAAGGAACATTTGAAGCTCAAGAGCTCAGGCAACATGCATTGTATTCATCCAAAGCTTGTAATTGTATATACAAGTCCTATAACATTGTAAGATTCCAATCTAATAGGTCAAAAATTATGGTCTTAAAAGCAGTTCAGTTACAATATATAAATTATTTTATAGGAAAGAAAAGAAAAATAACAGGTTTTAAAAGATGTTATTCTTAAATGTTTTAGATAAAAGAACATGGTAGAAGCCAATTTCTTCTTGTGCCACTGGGAAAGGAAAAAAAAAAGAAAACATATCACCTCACAATAGCACCTCACGTCCAGACAGACCAAAACATATTCTTAATTAGAATGAAAAAAGAAAATGAACACAGAAAAAAAAAGTTTTAGTCCCAGAAAGTATCATGCTAGGAGAACATTAGGAAGAAAATGACACACATTTCCATAATTCGTAGTGCTTGGCTGCGATTTTGCTGAGAGGCATAAAGGACTTGGAGCCTACACAAAACGTGTAAGGACATCAAAGCATATTTTAGCATCCAAATCAGAAGTTATTCCTCTCAGCGTCAGCTGGCATTTAGGAAAACATCAGCCAGCCAAGGAGGTTAAAAGAAGAGCAGTAGTGGCAGAAGGAGTTTTCTAATAATTCCTGGAGCAATGTAAGGTGTTGTTCTACCTGGGGTGCTGGCCAAGCAAAGGCATCTTGAAGGAAATGCTTCCTGTCTTTTCCTTCTGCATTAAAAAAAATAAAACTGCATATAAAAGCACTGCCTTAGTCAACAGAAGTGCCAAAACTGCAATTGAAAAAATACCTCAGCTCCAGTTGGAGTTATATAGAAAACCCCAAAATTTAGTCTGTTGAAATAATTTTGTGTGGCAATATCAAAACAAAACCAGATGTTAATGCATTTAGTGTTACCTCTACCTGCAGCCTGTCTATGTAGACTCTTTTAGAGAGCAGAAGATGGAACTCGTTATATTAATTTAGGGATAATAAAAGCAACAAAATCCTTTGGCAGGTTGCTGTTAGCTGAAGGGCTCTCTCTTTAATTGGTATAAATTTATATAAATAATTAACCATCACCATACATGGATGATTAGGCATGATAATAGAGATGTTTCCTTTTGAGGTTAAGACTGTATTTTTTGTAACACCAAATAAACCAGGCAGCTTGTAGGAGCAGGTTGCTCTTTTCTGAATTGGACTGGAAATGATCACAAATCATATTCTGCTAACCTAGACCCTTGGGGCAAGGGGTGGAAAAGGTTTGTGGTTTCCAGGACAGGAAAAGAAAGGACTGCTCAGCCTGTGCTTTTAGGACTGGTTATCAGAACAGCACATAAATATTTTCAAACTAAACTGGTCACCCAATCTTAATTCTTCATGCAATCTGCAGGTGAACATTGTATGTAGTATAATTTATTTTAAAAGTGTTAAAATACTATTGATAGACAGAGCCAAAATCTCCCTTGCATTACGTACAGCTCAGCTGGGTAGGATTGCACGATACTTGTATAAAAGAAACCAATCTGGCTGGGAGGATTTCCTGCGATAATTTGTATTAAAACATATACCATCTCTGATTTAGGATGCTCAGGTAGAGCAGGGACCCTGAACCAGGCTCTGTGAGTTGTTCCTGTGCCTCCACCAGTCCAGCTGCACCAGCCCCTGCTTCCCTTGGCTGCGTCACTCAGCGCTACCTGGTGCTCCATTTGTCTGCAGCACCAGCAGCTGCAGACAAAACCTTCACCATAAGACTATTTTCCATCTCTTGGAAAATGGTATTTTTTTGATATTTTTTTCTCATTGCAACCTTCTGAGCTCACCTTTTGGCTCAGGGCAGAGCATTTTACCCACGGGATTGTGCACACGTGTATTGCCATGTGTGATGGCTCTTTTCCTTCCCAGGAGAGAAGGCACTGAATCAGCACAAGAAAATAGGCTGAGTCAACAGTTCCATGGGCAGTTACTAAAGCACAGTGTTTTACTTCAGAGAGAGCTACCTCTTTCCAAAAAAAAAGGAAAAATTTGAGCAATCTCTCTGATATTTTTCATTACAAAAATATTCACCTTAATTTAGCAGGTTCTGCAGCTGTTGGAAACTGATTTAATGCTCCTCATGCAAGACATAATGAGACAACAAAGCAGATTTTGCATGACAGTTAAATTATCCCAGGTAATGAGAGGTTTTCTAAGCCAGGTACCCCTCCTCAAATCCCTGGGCCACCTCCACAGTGGTTTTGAGACTCCTGCTGGCTGCTCCAGATTTAATGTTGTGGTTTCACTCCTTCTGTGAAGTTCATTGTGTTCTCAATCCCTCATGATGTGCACACATAAAGGCCAGTGGATGGAGCTTTCTATAAGGCTTGTTGTTTAAGTTTTGTCCAGACCATAAGGAGGTGCCTTGTGCCTCCCATGAAAGTTCAGACCATCCTTAGCTATCCAAATGTCCTTCTCTTCATTTGATGAACAACAATTCAGTGTTTCCTTCACTGGCACTCTACATTTACATGAGCTACCATGAGTTCCCTCTGATCAGCACCTTTGCTCACAGCCTTACTTCACTAAGTACAAGATCAAGTTGTTTTCCACTTTACTTGAGGAGTTTCTCCAGTGCAGCTCATAATGGCAACTTTTCATGCATTACTTGGAAAACTATTCTTCACTCTTTTACAGAATTAGAAGGGATACACAGCTTTATCCTCTTTTTCTTCAAGGTGCTCTCCCTTGTAGGTTTATTTCTCTTTCATTCCTATCCTTTGCCTAGGTTATTTGCAACAGTCACCCAGCAGACCTATTACAATCAAGAAATGTAAATCACCTCCTCTACTTCTTGTCTCTCTTGACTCCATAATTTTCAGTAATCTTTCTGAATACCTCAGATTCTGCAATTTACAAATTAAAAACAACAAATTATATGGCCCCACCAGCTTTAACAGTGTAGTGGGAAAAAAGAGTCAGAACATCTTCCATGGATGTTCTGCTTTCCTTTTCTCCCATCACCTTCCCAATAATGCTTCTCCATTTGCCAGATCCAGGATCTGTTCTTTACCCTTGATTTTTCTCTACTGCTTACAGACACAGAAATCCCTGTGTGTTTTCCTCTGCATGTACAAGGGGAGCTGCTTAGGTCTCCCTAAAATTGCAGTGTCACAGGAACACAGAGCTTGAAGGGACCAAAAGAGACCAACGTGTTCTGTCCCCAACAAAGCAAAAGATCAAATGAATCTTTCCCAAGGACTTTCACGTTTTCTTAAAAGCATCCAAAAACACAGAAAAAGCAATAGCCTGTATCCTCTTCCTATTTAACCTACACAAAGTTATGAAATTAGGATCATTTTATTCATTACTTGTAATCTGATTAGATTCTTTAAAAGGCTACGCTGACAAAATAGCAGCATATTTTCTTGCTATTGAAAAAAAACTATTAATCTTCTCTTCTTAAAGCTAAAAAACCTTCCCCCTACATTTTTCCTCCAGTAATGTTATCTAAATCCAGATAATTTTTACAAGTTCTCGAGATAAGCTTGAAATCTCATCTTATCATGTAGAGAACTTGCTTTGTATTTCTTCACAGAACTCTTTGTCCCACCTACATGGGCATCCATCCACTGATGTAATTCATAATGAAATTAAATCCTCTCTTGGAAGAGGCTCCAATTAGACTCCTGGATGCAATGTCTTCTCAGTCTGTCACTTTTCTAGTGTTGATGAATGTAAGGGTACAATTGTGGAAGAATGGTTGTGCAGCTAAACTGTGCTTGAATTGTTCTTATTTGTTTGTGAGAATGGCACAAAGACCAAGTATAAACACATATTAAAATCAATGTACCTCACAGCTGTCACCCTCTCTACCTATGAGCTACAAGGACATCATCTGATGCTTTGCTAAACCTGCTATAATTGTAGTCTCATTACTACTCAGAAAAATAAACTTTTTTTTTAATTTGCAAATTTTTCTACAATTTCTTTGACAAATCAATGTTAATATCCTCCAAAATCCTTTTTTTCATTCCTTTCAAGGGTGCTTGTTAGGTTTTACTTCTTTAAGTCAATTATCTATGGTTCCCTTTTTTCTGAGAGTTATTATTTTTACTGCAGAGGTTGTTCTGACTGGTTTCTAAAGTGTTGTAGAAACTAAGATAGCAGATAATGAAATTCAGATTTGAATATCAAGATAACAAAAAAAAAAAAAAAAAAAAAACCCAAGAAAAACAAAAACAAAAACCAAAACAAACATTGAGCACTGACTGAGTCTTTCCATGAATAATTGGTCTCCCTGCAAAACTGTCTTCATTTCAGCATCATCTCTTTTCCTAACAGATTTTTCCTGCTGTTAATCCCCCACTCACATCCTATGTCCTCCATGAGATCTTAGACACAGAGCCCTCTCCCTGAACTGACTCACAAGGCTGTTTCTTCCTTTCTTCCCTCTGACACACATTTTTAAACTAGATATTAGGAACAAATTCTGACATGTGAAGATATTAAGGCTCTGGAACAGGTTATCCAGAGAAGCTGTGGATGTCCCATCCCTGGAAGTGTTGAAGACCAGCTGGATGAGGTTTGAAGCAACCTGGGATAATGGAAGGTGTCCCAGCCCATGGCAGGGGTTTGGAATGAGACAATTTTTTAAGGTCCCTTCCAAACAAAACCATTCTATGATCTTATGTTTGTTGGGATGATTCATGAAAGAAGCTGATCAGTGAATATTCAATAAAGGAAAAGATGAGCAGAAATGATGCTTGACAGCATCAACAGAAGTTATTTTATCATTCTACCTAATAATGTGCATTACATTTTTTGTGGATGCAGCAAATATCACACTTCTGTTCAGAAGGATTTACAATCCTGAAGAGGAGAGATGAAGTTGCCAAAGCAACTTTAAAAGATAGGTTTCCTTAATGAGACCTGCACTCACTTGTCTTTCATGATGGATTTTTAGAGTGAGGCTATTAAACAGCCAAACTGACTTTCATCTTAAGGTATAGTATAAAAATTGCAGTTTGTTTACAGCACTTCTCATTGCACTTGAAGTGATATTTTGTCCACTGCTGACAAAAGAGCAAAGTATTTCTATTTCTGTAGCTCAGCTTCCCTGTTGGGAAAGAAAACCCAAACTCTCTGTTATTTCAGCACTTGCTGCTAAATGATCCTAAGTGGAATGTGTCCAAAGGGGTTTCTAACAGACAGTGCTCAGAAGTGCTGTAGCCAGGAAGCTGTCTCTTGGAGCAAAATTTCCAGTTCCAGATTGGATATGCAAGTTTCCAATCAATGAATTATATGCTGAATCCAAGAATTCTCTTCTCATAATTGTCATCCATATCCTGGGCACATGCTGGACCCCAACCTCCCTTCATTCTTGATCACTTTCTTGTCTGTAAATTGATCCATTTCCAGCAAACATTACCTCAGCTTCAAAAAAGTACAAGCCCTCTGAACTGGCTGTTTGAAAAGATTATTATTATTATTATTATTATTATTATTATTATTATTATTATTATTATTATTATTATTATTATTATTATTATTATTATTATTATTATTATTATTCACATCCAGAGTTATTATTAGTCACATCGAGAGCTACCAAACTTCCAAGAGTCACTTATCAACAAGGTCTAATTCCCTGAGGAAACAATGTTAATATGTTATTGTGGTGTTTTTAATAGATCTGAATACAGTTTTAAAACTTGTTTTTTACCTTCCTATAATTTCTGTCCCACCATCCATATGTGGTTAAATTTCGAGAATTTTGATCTACATATCTTCCTGCTTTGAATCTTAAAGTGAATCATAGTATGGTTGTAAATAAAAGCATAATAAATGTATTTGGCCATTCATAAAGATGTAGGAATAATAATCTTCTAGGAGATAGCCTGCAAATGTCTGCCAGATCAAATGAATAGTCCATGATAATCTTCCTAGTTATTAAAAGAGAATTCATCTAGTTATTTATTTTTCTCCAGAGTAAATGAGCCATTATAAGGCAAACTTGTTTTTGTGGTTTAATGTTTTCATCATTGATGTTTCTTACAACCCGAAGCCATTGTGATGACTCACATGCTCTCAGACTTCAGAGACAAATGCATGCTACATGTACTAAAACTTGGTACATATCATTCTCATCATCCTAAATTGGACATGTCATAAAAAAGGCTCCAAAAAAACACCCCACAAGAAAAGAAATTAATGGTCCTTTATAACTCCTGTAGTTGAATTCATAAGATTAAAACCTAAAATGCTTTGTTGTGATGTAATTGTTCTTTTATAGGCTTAGCTAATCTTATTATGGAGAACAAGCACAGGAATATTTCCTTACTATGGAAGGATTTGGGTTTTTCTTTATGGATTGAGAAGCACACCCAGCTAGTTGTTTTCTGTAAAATTATAAGTTTTCATTTTGGGCTGGTTTTTTTTTAATGGTGTATCAACTAAAGCCCAACACCCAACATTCTGTTTTTCCTGCCTTTTTTTTTTTTTTTTTTTTTTCCTTGTATTTTGAAGGGTTTCCAAACAAACTTTCAGTTCAAGAGATCAAATATGGGATTCCTGACCTCACAGACCAAGAATAAAAAAAAAAAATCCCAGACAATGCAATAAAAGAATGATTAGGTTAGAAGCTTTGGGAAGATTTTCACATATATTTAATGTGGTTGACTTCAAGTGCTTCAGGATGATAATATGTATGAATGTTACAATTTACAGCATCCAAGCCAAAAACTCTAGAACAAGAAAAACAGTCATCTTTACTCTCTTAAACATCCAAATAAACTCATTCTGCTCCTTAATTTGGAAAACATTACTTAGAAATCTATATGGCTCCTGTGACTAGCAGGCAGCAGACCATTCTTATACTTTTATTAAAAAATTTGAATGATTTATCAATGCTTTAATCACAAATTACTCAGTCGCAGATGAAAAAAAAACATAGAGTTACTGGAAATCTAATTGCTCATCAATAGTGAAATGGTGCAGTGAAAAGATTTTCCAGACCAATATCTGACTTGTTTCAATATAGGTATAATCTTGCCTACCCCTAGTCTCAATTCAGGCAAAATTTTATTGAATTACATAATCACATGGTTGGAAATTACCCCCAACATCATCAAGTCCACCCTTCCACCAATAACACCATGACCACTAAATCATAGCACAATGTGCAAAGTCCACTCATATTTTGAACACTTCTCTGGATGGTGATGCTGATGGGATGGGTGATGCTGCTTCCATGCTCAGCTGCTCTTTCAGTGTGGAAAGTTTTCCCCTGACCCAGTCTAAACCTCCCAGGGCAATTCAAGGGCCATTTCCCTTCTCCTGTCACTTGTTCCCTGGGAGAAAAGACCAGCCACCCCACCTGGCTTCAACCCCTTTTCTGGCCATGGCAGAGAGGGAGAAGGTTCTCCTTGAACCTCTTTCTCTCCCAGTACCCTCAGCTGTCCCTGATGGAACTTTTTGCCCCAGAGCCTCCCACCAGTCCTTGATTCACCTGGTTTTTCTGCTGGCTTGCTCCTGAGTGGAAATTGGTTTTGTGGCCATCTGCCACCCTGTTCTAGTGAGCTGCACTGTGGGCACCGAGTGCCCTCTCTGCCATCCCACCTCATGCCAAGCAGCAGAGAAGACAACAAGGTGGGCTTAACGATTTATTTTATCAGCAAAAATAAAGCAGTAGTCTAAACAAGCAAGGGTGTCAAGGCAAACCTGCTGGCACCCACCCTGAGCAAGGGAAGGGAGCTGTGGTCTGAAAAGTGAGAGCAATCTTTGCTTTTCATTGCAATTATGTCCTTTGTTTTAAACACTGTTCGGGATATCTGGAGAAAATAACATCCTCCATCTCCAAATATGCACACCTGACATAAGGATTATCACTTGTTTTTCAGGAAACTGAAAACTATTGTTAGAAGAGGTGTGTGAGAGGCCTTATAGTCTATTACCGGGTTTATTATCTTTATTTTGCTCTTCTTATCTGAAGACAGTCTTGTGAACTTTTTCTTATTAAAGTTTCTAGTACATGAATGTTCCACCTGCTACTGATAACACTACTATAATTGAAACTGTGGACATCTGGAGTGAAATGATCTATCCTTTTAAATCTACATGAGATTTTTATACCACTCTAAATAAAAGCATGCTGTCTTTCTTTCCTTCCTTGTACCAATCACACAATGTATTTACTCTAGGATTATTAGGTGTAGAGTAATGCCTGGAGGCACATTTAAACATCTACTTAGTGACACTGTGGTAAATTTATGGAGGAAAGACAAATAAGAGAAGAAACAGGCTCAGTGGAACAGTAATCATAAAATCTTCTATCCAACACCATTTTTATGAGAAAAAGAATGTGTATTTTCCCTTTTATTCCCTGTTTTCATAGGCTGTTCTCAAGCAAATCATATTGCCATTTGGAGTAATAAATACTGCATCCAATTTGTCACCTTTAAAAATGAGAAAACGAAAATAAGAAAAAAAAGGAGATTAGCACTGATGTCAGTCTTTGAAAAGATAATTGTTTTATCATCTTATTTTAAGACTTAAATTAACCTGCTCTAGTCTCATCAAATGCTGCAAATGAAACTGATATTTAAAAACTATTCGCTTTGGTGACCTTCTGTATTTGCCTTTAGTCAAAGGAACAGAGGTTCCCCCAAAGGAAGTGTACCTAAGTGTACCTTGCAGACATCTTTTGGGCAGGTTAATTCACCCAAATCCCTTCTCCTGTAAGGACAAGTGGTTTAATGTTCTGTTCAGTTTTGTTCCAGGGGTGTAATTAGCAGGGATATAACAAAGACAGTGAAGGAATACAAATACCAAATTCCTCCCCCTCTTTAAGGAAGACCTACTCCCTAGAGGCAGGTATGCCTGACATGAAAGCACAAGGAAGAGGTTTCAGAGGCACAGAACACCTGTAAAACTGCTGGGTTCAGCCCCTGGAGGGCTCCTGCAGAGGAGGGTCCCTGGGCAGCCTCCCTCACTCTCAGCACTGCCTGTGCCAGTTGCTCCCAGCTCCCCCGTCCCCCGATCAGCGCCAGCTCCAAGCCTGGGTTTGCTTAAACCCTGGCCTACCTGGACCATCAGGGAGGTTTTCAGCAGCTGAGAGCAAGACGCAATGTTTTGAAAAGGGTTATGTCGTATTCCAGAGATATGATGGTTGCTATGCAAAGGAAGATGTGCAGGTAATGGAGCAGAAGGAGTTTTGCTGTCACTGGCTGAGCAAACTGATAGCTTTTTTTTTGTTTGTTTTTCCCTGTGTTTCTTCAGCGGCCTCTAAGCCAGCTCAGAAAGCCCACACATCCTCTTCTGTGGCTTCTGGAGAACAAGCACAACAGTATTTGTTGTCAGTTAAATAAAAATATAAAGTTTTCATGCATACACACACATTCATCCTCCTCCTTCAACACACATCATATCTCATCATTTATGTTTCAAAAATTAGAGTCATGAATGCTTTCCTGTAGAGCCTCTGTTTTGTAGAAACTTGAAACATTATTTACTCGAAATGATAGGATTAAATTCATTTCAGATGGCATGATATTAATCTTTGCTGTCTTCTTTAAAGCCATGGCTTTAGGGCTAATTACTGAACTCGTGTGTTTTGGAAAACTGGCCTCATTTTTTCACCCACTCTCTGCCACCTTTTTCTCCCAGAACCAAGCTCCTTGCTCCTCTACTCTCTATTTTGAGGTTTTCTTATAAATTCATCTCCCCATCAAGGGCTGAGGGTTGTCTCCCAATTGACATTTTTGCGCACAAGTCCCTTCAGTGTCTGGATTATCCCCACACGCTGACAGATGAATTAGAGAAGCAAAGAGAAAGGAGTTTGGCACATAGCATGATAACAAGAATTTACCAATTGCCATGCAGCTGTAGTGGATTTCCTTTGTTGTGCCCCAGGGCCTCAGTAGATGTTTAGGAAGAATGACGTTTCCTGACTTTTCAGTTTTTGAAAGCCTGCCTTGACTTATCAGCTTGTGACTTCCAGGCAACTTTGGTGGCATCCTTCCTCTCCCTTCAGCTTTTCCAAACATTTTCTGTGTTTTTGAAGAGCTTTTCCATAGCTGCTTTGAGACATTTGTCCTGAATTCTTTCTTCACTCACTCCTTTCCCACTTTTATCCCTCCTGCTTATGAACAGAGGTCTTTTCATCTTGTTTTTTAGGCCTTTGCCTTATAGAATCTTCCTTCTTTCCCAGTGGCGGTGAGTGCACCATATTTTTTCCCCATTAAGGCTCCATTGATTTTTCCCATGTTTTGTTCCTTTTAAACAAAGTTTTCTTCCCCAAGAGTGCTCGAAACACTCATTTAGATGTTCATTGCATTTTATTTTAAGACACAAGGGGATAAAGATGAGCAGCCAACATAGTAGGACAGGGGTTACACCTGCTCTGAGGCTGAGATGAGGTCCTCAGGTCTTGGATCCTGCAACTTTCTCAAGGAGCACAGTACAGGCACCACTGGTCCAGACTTACCTGACATAAAAAATAGAATTATAAACTCAACTTGAAATTATTAAGTGCCATTATTTAATTAGAATCTAGTCAAAAACTTGTGTTAAACAAAATGTGTTAAACAGAAGAGAGAAATCTGTCCGAAACTCAACAAAACTCTCCTTGTTGGAGTTTATATTTTAAAGATAACTACATTAAACTCTATTTGGAATATGAATAATGTAAAAAGGCAAAGTGGAAACTTCTTAGATAAAGTCATTTAAACTAGCTGCAAATCACAATCTGTGTTGTAGTAATCGTGAATCGGCAGGAGAAAAGAGATAACAAATTATCATGCACTTCTTTTCCTCCAGGTCCTTCACCATAAAGTAGGCAAAATGTAGACCCCACCTCGAAGATAATTTTCTTTCACATGAAAAATTTAAATTTTTCAGAAGCCACTATAGGGTAAAGTGTGGAGGACAAAAGAGTTTTTCCTCTTTAAGTATCATGCCTGATATGATTCTGCCAAAGAATCAAATCCTCATGGAATAATATAAGAAAAATGCTTCTGAATTTTAAAGTCCATAAACCACTGTGGAAGAAAATATATTGGGCTTTGGCTTCAGTATTTCAATTCTGAGCCAGAATATTCTGTTTTTCAACCAAAGGCTGAAAGATTTCAATTTACATGGGTTCATAAAGTAAATTTTTTGTTACTTTTTTAAATATTAAACTCTTCCACAAAGAAGAATTTTGTCACAAAAGGAAGCCAACTTTTATAAACACCTACCTCTAACCAAACCTTACTGTCTCCAGCCACGATTAGGTCTCCTTTATCTTCCCAATCCTGTAGTTTTGTTGTTGTTCATTTGTTTAGATGGCAGGTTCTGGTTGCTTTTATTTTGGCTTCTCATTACTTTGTTGTTCTTTTTCCTTTACTTTGTTTTTTTTTTTATTTTTTTCCTGGGGGTTGTTGGAGTTGCTGATGCATTTCACTTGATACACCTTGTTTACATTTATCTCAGAAATGAACACCAAAAATCCTGTGTTTATGGCACACACATACATGTATACTCACAGACAATGTCTCACACACACACTTATGTATGTATTTTTATATAAAAGCATGTATTTATATGTACATACTTCAACTAATGGTGCTCAATCTGTTCCAGGAATGCATACATTTAAATGTTTATTCTGCTGATATTGAAGAAGACTGGCTTTCTTAACAACAAAACTATTGTAAATGTCTTAAAATTAAACAACAAGCTTCAGGCAAAAAGATGTATGCGCAGCAAAAAGCTATTACTTACAAGACCATATGTGCCAGAAGGCAAATACTCCCATGTTCAAAGACAGAACGGAGGAGACAACGTATTCCAGCTCTGAGCCCTTTTGATGCATCTCCCTTACACATGCAATAAAGATTTTTGGATCAAGCTGGCTGCTTTCTTTCTACCAGAGTAATCAAGCTCTACATCATTAACCTTTCTGTTTGCCTGGCAGATAATCTGGGAGAGTAGCAAGTGACTACTCCTCCGGGCTTTGGAGGCAAGCCAACACAATTACTCTCACCCTGTTCTTTGAGGTGGCAGCTGCAGAGAGATCAGGATGTGGAAAACAACCATGAAATCAAAGGGTTACAGACTTTGGAGCCAACTCTTCATTCATCTGCCGATCAGCCAGAGCTCCTAACTTGGACGACAAAGCCTTGCAACTCACTGTCCATGATGAGCAGTTTCAAACCATCAGTCAAGCAAAGAATGCCTTCACAAAGGTCTAATGTTAGCCCTACTGTCCTCCCACCTGTCTTTATTTTCTGGTGCTGGTGGTTGTGGCAGTAGCATGAATATGTGACAGAGCCAAAAGTATGCTGTCTTGCAGATTCTGTTCTCCTAATATGTCTATTTGGATAGTGTTATTGTATAAAGTCTACTGACATTCTGCCAAGTGCCAGCTTAGATTTTTGGAAATGGTTTGAGCTCAGAAATTTTCATACACAGACTAAAAAACCCTTCCCCACTGAAATGCTCTCACTAGTAGGTGGTGAATGTGGCAGCTCTTTTGTGTTGGTGATGAACACAGCTAAGGAGAAGGTGATCACCTGTGAAAGACAGGTAGCAAAAGGAGGTGACACCCGAGCCGTTGTCCAGGATCTGCAGCTTCATGGGAGATGAATAATTTCATTACATGAAGGCTGTGATATCTTCAAAGGAGTTGCTGAAGCATTCGGTAGGAGACAGAATAAATAAATGTATAAAGGGAAAGAGGAATACAGAAAGGTGAAGTAATTTATCCAAGTCATGCTAATCGTGTTGGGCAGAGAAAAGATCCCAGACTCTCTACATCCTCAGCCTGTATCCCAGTTGCTAAGCAACTGTCCTGAATGTGAGGGTGCCCAAAGCACACTATATCAGATGCTATAACATTGGCACTCTGACACCTCGTGCTTTCATTCACACAGTGTCTGAGGTCTAATAAAGAAAAAGAAATGGGGCTCCTTGTCTGTCTGTGGTTTCAGCTCTCCTGCATTTAGTCTCTTAAATGAAGCCCCCAAATTAGAGGGCCAGTTGAACTGCAAGCTTCCTTACCAGGAGATGTAAAACATCATCACTCCAGTGGGTGAGTTGTGCCACCTCAGCTCTGAAGGATGGCAAGCAGGTCTCTGTCTCACATGCCTCAAGGAGGGTAAGAAGGGTGATTAGGGTGATTAGGCTGCTAGCTCAAGATGTGTCAGCCATAGGCATAACATCACATGAGGTCCATCTTGGCTTTTCTGTCTTAAAATTCTGCTGAAATGCATATTTCATCGCAGTAAAAAAAAAAAAAAAAAAAAAAAAAGGCTGAAATGCTTAATATCTAAGAAAAAATAACTGGGAATGTTCTGATGGACAGAAATGGATTCTTAAAATTACCAGGCCAATGTCTGGAATTCTTCCTTGACAGTGTAATTACATGGCACATCTGCCATAGCGGACTTCTGGATGATTTTCAGTTGGCAATGTGGAGGCATCCATCAACCAGCAAATATAGCTCATAGGCCTGAAATGACAGCCCAGCCTTGCCTAAAAGGCATCAAGACCAGGGAGATGATCTCCAACAATGAATTCCACGTGATTTTGCAAGGGAGCCAAAGAACTGATGGCGAAAGTGCTGAAGGGCAGAGAGTGGAGCGGGGCAGGCTGCCCTGCTCACAGCAAGGATTTGTCAAAGGTCCTTTGTTTGCACACTCCCCATGTGCTGCACTGCAAGAATCACAGAGCTTTCCAAGGCACCATGGCTGCACAGAATGGAGAAAAGTTAGAGAATGGTGTTGGAAATCACCAGAGAAGAATGGGAACTGGAGAGCTGAAGCTGAGAAATCAAGATTTCCAAGGAGATCCCTCAAAGTCTAGATGAAATCTGATCTGCATAAATCTAAATGGTTTCATATGGGTTATTTTCACAACGACCAGGACTCATGGGCATCTGAACTAATGAGTCATTTTTCTTCCTAGTCTAAACACACACTTCTGTGTGAACATGTCTATTAATGATCCTAAACACATCATGATAGAACAGGGGGCAGTGGATTCAAAATGAGAGTAAATTTAGATTAGATATTAAGAATAATTTTGTGACTGTGAGGGTGGTGAGGCATTGGCACAGGCTGCCCAGAGAAGCTGTAGATTCCACATTCCTGGCAGTGCCCAAGGCCAGGTTGGATGTGACTCTGAGCAAGCTGGGATAGTGGAAGGTGTCCCTGCCCTGGCATGGCGTGGAATGAGATGAGCCTTAGGGTCCCTTCCAACATAAAATATTCCATGATTCTATGAAATCAGTGTCTGCCTCCCACCAACAGTCCTCTGGAGGTGTCCTGAGAATGTTGCCATTCATGCTGGACTTGATCTGAGACTGATAGTCCATCTGAGAGTGAGTTGGTTGGACTTAAAGACCTTGGAGGTCTTTTCCCAGCCCTGATGATTCTATGATTGCAATTCTGAATGTTATTTCTTGCTCCAGAGTTAGGATTATACATGTGCATAGACCTACACCATAGCAAAAGAAAAAATATATATGTATGTGTATATATATATACATATATATATATATATATATATATATATATACACACACACACACAAGTATATATATATACATATTTATATGTATGTATATATATATATGTATATATATATATACTGATAATATATATGCACATATATGTTATTAAATGAGGGTTGAAAAGCAGATGCAGATCCATGCAGTTGAAATTGAATCAGGCTGCCTTTCTGAGGGTCTCTGTACCTGTTGCAGCTCCAGATGCAAAGTGCCTCAATTTCAACACAGAGGACAGGGATTGCCAATATATTTGTCAAGAAACCTTTGAGTCATTCCAGGTTCGGTAAAGCCTGGTAGTTTCCCCAGCTTCTTCCCGGGAGGATGATGACATGCTTGGTTTTGGTGGATTTCATGGAATGAGCAGAAAGAGATTTGGACTTTGCTAGCCGTGAGAGAAGTCAGTGTGAGTGCTCTGGCTGCATGTGGGAGCCCTGTTAGGCAGGTAAAGCCTAGGATCACAGCTCTATACACGACCAGGTAGGCAGAGCAAAGGACATTTTAACTGAGGGGTGTTTTTTGCACTCAGTGACACAGATTTCCTCTTTGTATTCTCTAAAAAGTCTTCTCTGTTTACCACGAGAGGTTTTGTCGTGTTTATATATATATATATATATAAATGATTAGTTGAGGACAGCTAAACACTGAATAACTTAGATTCTCCATCTACTTGAGAATCCACAGCTTTCTCAGATATGAGGTCATGAAGACATTATTGGTTTGACACAAGATGATTCCCCCTTTGTCTCGGAAAAGCTCACCAGACACTGAGAAATTCCATTTACTTTCAATCTCCTTACTTACTTGACCTTCATTATGAAAGATGTAATTGTCAGCTTCAGTGAAGCTACAGCACTTCCATCGAGTGAGAAATGCACCCATGTGCTATATATATTTTACAAAACAAAATAAATGCTATCAGACTGAGAGATAAAAAAACCCTGAATACAGGACCCTAAAATTCAGCATTTAAAATTTCATTTTGCAAAACTAAATCAATAACTGAACAATCATCAATGAGTTTTGCTATCACTGAAATTTTAAACAGTGCTAAAATGTTTTTTTTTCAGTTTTGTTTTTAATTATTTGGATTTGTTTTAAAAGACTTGTCTTCTCTGCTGTTTGTTGTTTTCTACTGTCTGCTATTTCCATCATGATGCAGCAACAACATAACAATGTTGGCTGAAAGCCAGCTTGGGAATAGACTGAGCCTTCAATGGATTTTTGATGCATGAATATTTTGAGGGGGCATTTAAATGATGTTTGTGCTTCTCACAGTGTGAAAAAAACAACACTGCCAGGTTTCTTTGATCTACTGGAAACAGGCTATCATAATACAGAAATAGTTAGCTGCAATAAGTACATTCAGGTAGCTCCTTTCTACTTAACTGTGCATCATTTGCTTCTATGCTCACAAAGGAGGTTTTCATTCAGCTGGGGCAAAGTGCACACAGTTATTGATGGTTCAAGTATTTACTCTTTAAAATGACAGTTCTGAAAACATATTTCTCTCGCCACACAGAGAGTGGGAGGGCAGTGGAAAGGAGGAGATAATTGAGGGAGCTGGAAGTGAAATGATGTTCATGTCTGTCAGATGCCATTTCCATTTTAATGACTGCAAAGAGGAGTGTCAGAGAGCTGCCAGACAGCAGAGGTTTGGGTCACCACTCACAGTGTCAGATGTTGGGGTACTCCAGGCTGGCATTCATGATTGAAAGGAGGAATGTGTCTCCTTTGCTCCTTCCCCAGGATGGACTGATACTTCTTCAGGTTTCTGGTGTTTCACAACCTAAGGCTTCAGTGAGGTGGGAACCTTGTTGTGTTTGACAGCCTACAAACACAAGGGCATCCATCACACCTTCAGTGGGCAAACAGGCAGTCTGGAAGATAAATATGGATGATTTGATGAAGCAAGCAGCCCAGGAGAGGGGGAGGACAAATAATCACATGTTGTACCAGTGCAGGCAGCCTGGCTCTATGCACAGCTCAGAGCAAGGCACGTGTCGCTCTGATGGGACTGATCCTGAATATCTGCAGCTCAGGGATTCAAAGACAGCCCAGTCTCTCACCTCCATAATTTGGCAGCACTGTGAATGAAAGAATTTGGGCAATTAAACATGGGCCATCACTGAGCCCCTTAGTGTTCCTCCTAAATGGTCACGCTGGTGCCAAGGAACTTTTCCTGGCTGAATGTCTGGAAACAAATATTTGGTGCAAAGCTGAAGGAACATTCTGTGTACAGAGAATGAAGACTGATGCTCAGCATTCTCAAATATAGAAATCACATTATGTGAACTGACCCCAGTATGGGGTCCCCAAGTTCTCTTTCCTCCAAAGTTTGTGGGATTCGGGCACACGACTAGAAGAGCTCTCCAAAGGAAAATTCAAGAAATCTGTCTTTAAAAAAAAAAAAAGCTTTCAAAAACTTCCCAAAAGATATTTGGCTTTTTTATTTCTACTTTAGCAATTCTTGTTAACTGTTTAAATATTTACTTGAAGTGTCCTTTAGTTATTAGCTGGTTCCCCAGCTTAATCACTCTTTGTAGGAAAAAAAAAGGCCACTGTTGCCTTTTATCTGTTTTGAACTTGCCAGCCTCCTTAATTTTATTGCACATTCTCTTGTCCTGTCACTAGCTGAGGAGAGAAGCACCTAATTTATCTTCCCTCAGTAATTTATTTTTATCCTTTCATTATGTCCTTTTGTCCCTCTCCTTTCTAAGGTAACTCTTCCCAATCTTTTCAATCATTCTACATGACAGTATTTTCCCTCTTTTTTTTTTTTCCCCAAAGGATCACTTTCATTTGTCATTTTTTTCCTTTTTTATTTTACAGTAGTGAAATGACACTTCACAAATTTTTCCAGATGAGACCACATTTTGATTTATAGGTTAGCTGTGTAGTATTTACTGCATCAATCCCCATCCCAGTTCTTATGAAGCCTCACATCTTGTTTGAATTTTTTTTCTTAAAACTACAGCTGCATATGGTAGAGAAATCTGTCTTCATTGATACCCAGATTCCTTTCCTGGGTTGAGACAGTGAATGTATACCCCTGTCAGATGTACAAGTAGTTTAATTTATTTTTTTCCCTTCAGTATGCCTTACTTTGCATTTACTGGCATTGAACTTCATTTGCCCCCACATGGTTTAGCTAAGTCTCTTTGAAGTTCCTCATGGATCTCTCTGGTCTGTGCTTGCTAAATAACTTTGTGTCATCTGCAAGTTTTGCTAACCTCAGTATTACCCTCTTTCAAGATCATTAATACAGATTTCAAACACGAGATCTAATGCAGAACAATGAGGCGAGGCATCCCACTGTTCACCTTGTGCCACTGACTATTTATTCCTTCCCTTTGTTTCCCATCTTTCCCCGATTCCCAGCCCATGTTTGATGCACTCCATGAACACATCAAATAAGTGAAACCATAAGCGTGGTTCAGCATCAGCATGCTTTTTCTCACTGCTTTGAATACAATTTGTGTGGTAAACACAGTGTGTTTTTTTCCCCTTTGTCCGAGAAATACCCTTTTCTAGGGGGATTTATTTATATACTAACTTTAAAACATCTCTAGAAATTCCATTTGGTAAACCTCAGCCTTGTTGCTGTCTGAGAAAAAGAAAAGTTTATAGTTAGGTACATAGTTCAACTTTTTCAGAAATTTTCAAATTTCTACTTATGGGAGGACTTTTTCTCATTTTTATCTATGAGTGGTTAGGGAGCTACAGACAAAGATATTTCATCTCTTGCCTTTGAGAGAACTTTACTCCCTATCTCCAGAAACATCAGCACATGTGAAAGCACATCTTTTTTGCATGAAAGATTAACCTTGATTTTTCCCCCTATCTTAGGAGGAGAATATAAGATAAGACAGCTTTCAGCTAGACACGATGTCCTTCTCTTCACTATCTCCTGGATGATCAGGCCTGTGCTGCTTCACGGTCTGAAAGCTCCTTCATCTACTTTATTGTGTACATCAAACTCACCAAAGTGACTCCTACACTATGGGTACTCCCTAAAATGTATATGAAATATATAATTTTTTTTTCCAAATAGTTTGCAATATGAGCTTAAAATTGAGCTAGTTCTGCAAAGTATCTTTCCAGTTATCTAAATAGCCAAAATATCAAGAGAAAGGGAGTATAAATGATGTATGAGTTCAGTCAAACCAAACATGTTTGTTATTTGGAAGAAATGTTTATGGAAAATGTTTAGTTGCCTGTTCAGAACCTCTGCTCAGGAGGCTTCAGGCAATGTGCTGAGAATAAAGGGAGATGACATCACTGGAATATCAGAGAACTGACACTGATATTGATCCTACTTCCTCCTTTTATCTTGGAAATCTTACTTTACATTAGCAATTTACAATCCACAAACATTTAGGCACTGAGTTCTTGTGATGTTCCCTGGGAATGCGGCTTCTCATATGACAACATCTTAATTCTGATCCATTTTTTAACACACAGCCCAATTTTTTAGGTTGCTAGTGACTGTGGCAAGATACACAGAATGGATTTTGTGTGCGGGAGGTAGAGAATTAGTAAGTTTTTTGGGGCAATCTGCAGGGAAGCGGTAGTAATGTCTTGCTTGGAAACGTTCAATGTGTTCAAAAAGTGTGTAGGTGGGGCTCAGGGAATATGGGTTAGTGGTGGTCCTGGCAATGCTGGGCTAAAGGTTGGACTCAATGATCTTAGATGCCTCTTCCAAACTTCTATGATTCTATGAAATGCTGAGAAATATCCTTCTCACTTCAAAATTTTTCCGTTGCCAGTAAAAAGGAATCTTCTTCCATTAGAGGCGTTCAAACATAATCCCTCTGTCTTGTCTTTATGAAAACAAACAAACAAGCTCAGGCAAAAGTCTTTTTTATTATTATTTTTAAAGTTGGAATGAAGGGAATTAACCATGTTTTTATGTCTTAAGTCTTAGATCCACCTTCCAGCATGTGGGGGATCTGAGTTCAGATGCCCCCTGTGCCTGAGGAGACTCAAAAGCACACTGTTTATCTCCTGGTGCAGAAACATTTCAACAGCAGTGCTTCACAAAGCCTAATTTTCAAATATCCCATTTGTGTATGGTCTCAGCACACTTTGCTAAAAAGGTAAAAGAAGTGATTTTAAGTCTGTGTTTCAAAGCAGGATGAGCCTTCTAAAGTTACAGAACTCCTCACCCATGGAGTGCATAGGTATTATTTTTGTCATTTGCAATGGAGAAAGAGCATCTCTTCTTCCTCTCAGTTTGAGTTGTCTTTTTTCACTTGAGAAGAAGATTAGCTATTTAGATAACTATTGAAAAGGGGAGTTAATTTCTGGGTTTTCTTCCATATTTCCCACTGGAAACTTTAGGGAACTCTTACATATGCTTGAGGTCTTCCCTTAAACCCAGTTTTATTCATTTAGCTCCCTTTGTGTCTTCCATAGAAAGCCTAATAACTGTAGCTCTGACAAAGTTTAAAGATTTCTCTAAAATTCAGGAAATCAAATGTGATTTCTTATTGGAAACTTTACACTGGGTTCCCAAGTCACAGCTTTAATCACAAAGTGACGTAATGACTCCTGAGAACCAATTTAGCTTTAGGAATCTGTACTTTCCATTTATCTCAAATTTTATGGGCAACTAATGTCACATCTCCAGTTTCTGTATGCTGAAAAGAACACACTTTTCAGGAAATCTGGTTTCTCCCAGTTATTGATAGGACAGAGGGGTCTCAAAATCTTTTAAATCAGGGAAAACTAAGAGATGTTCTTGAACAATATGCTTGGTGTTCTACAGAACCTGTTGTGTTCCAGTTCATAAGTCTAGAATAAATATAATCTGAAAAAAAAATTATTTTAAAATGTAAAATTGTCCTCAACTGCAGCTGTTTCACTCTGCAGAGCTGTTCCTCTTGTACCATACTCATTCCTTGCACAGACAAATTTTTTGAACTAGAATAGGTACCTCAGTTTATATGAGGTGTATTCCATAGCTGTCCTGATCTTGCCAAAGCATGGCAATTTTCTTCTCTCAGATATTGTCTGAGCATGCCTTTCTCTGTGAAAACCTGATAGCACAATGCTTGAAAAGAAAAAAAATTTCTTATGCAACCTATATTGCAAAATCCCTTTAGCCTCTTTTCTGGGGAAAAAAATTAATAAAATAAACTGTGTTAAATCAAGTGCCAGAGAAACTATTAAACAGGTAGTTATCCATTTTCTATAAGTTGAGTCACTTAATAAAGAATGAATAGAATCAGTGAGATTTAAAAACTGGAATAATTCTTACTTGGCAAGCTTCACAAATATTCCTTTCTTTCTTCAAATGCTCTTTTCACCACAGACCTCTTTCCCAAGCCACAATCCCCAAATTAAGGAATCTAATAAAACACATGTAGTCACTTCTCTTTTAGGAGTGAAACAAACATCTGTGGGATTATTTTTTTCTTCTCCTTTTAAAGAAAGAGAAATTAGACTGAGCTAATCAGCATAAATTGTATGGGGGAACATTATGACTCATCATGAGGAAATTCTGCTTCATCTCGATTTAAAAAGAAATAAAAAAATGAGGATTTTTAAATTTACTGAAAGAAAAAGAAGATTAACTGTGCTCTGAATGCAAGAGCTTTCCAGGAGACCAAATAAGTCTTCTATAAACTGATTTGCCTTTCTGACTGCGATTTAGTAGAGTGACACCTAATTTGTTCTGAGAGTCATTGATGCCTCCAACACAATGGAGGATGACAGCTTGCATAACCTCTCTTTCAGCTCTCATCTCATTTATTCCGTTTGAAGTCGAGTTCCGACAAGCGAGAGGCACAGAATTAATATTACCTTAGATCAGCTCAGTCTCCAGAGGGAGCAGCAAAAGCTTTTCTGGAAACAATAAACCCTTTAAACATGACAGGAGGAATAGGACCTTAGGAGGTATCTGAAAGTATCCATTATTAAAGAAAGAAAAAAAAAATACATATATCTATGTGGGTCACTTTTATGAAGGGTTTTTTTTCTTCACCTTAACAACAAAAAGATGAGCTACTGCCAGTCTTACAAACAAATTTAAAGATGTTGGATACTTTGTGGTTAACATCTATATTATACACCCACAACACAAACGCATACATACATATGTTTTCTTTTTTGTTATTGTAGCAGAGTCCCTAGCCATGGATGGTATTTGTTTTGACTTTGAAATTCCCTGCTTGTTTGATCTGGTTCCTTTCCAATTTAAGATAAAAAAAAATCAGGAAGGGAAATTCCCATCACATCTGATAGTTTATAAGGTCAGATTTAATTATTGCAATTTACATTTAAAATTAACGTAACACTTTTAAAGTGAATCAGAGGAAGCCAAAGAGATTATTTGTGCAGACAGCTTTGTAGAAGGAACAAAAATAAAGATGCATGTCAGTGTCTGTGTGCACTTTAATATGTGGTCTACAGAACATCAGTATGGATAAAACTGGCATGATTTCATCCAAGCAATAAAATACAGAGAATTATGCCAGCTAGCGGTCAATCTTATATATATATATATATATTTAAAACATGTATTTAATATTTATGTTATATCTACATATGAGTAATGTGTTTGAGTTTGGCTGACAATTGAGATACTTAAGGGGACAATATACATACATATATATATGCACAAATATATTTTTATATATATATACACACATATATATATATATACAAATATACATATACCTATATATGTAGAAAGGGGTATGTAAAAAAAACCTAGAAGTGGTGCTGTTTATCAAAAATTTTCACATCAAGCTATAACCAAGGAAAGGAAAAAATATCCCCCAGGGGTTTTAACAACTAAGAGTACATAGTATTAAAACAAGGGCTATCCATTAATAAATTATCTAGCCAATGGATAAGCCTTGCAGCATTTTCTTTTTGTGAATTCTCAGTGGACTTCAGATTTCTATCAGCAGACATCCAATTTACATGTGAATCGTGATTTCATCATATCATATCCTGTCACTCCACTAGGAATAATTTCCTGTCATTCCACTGTGAATCATTTCAGGAAAGTACAGATGACTTAATAATTTACAATTAAATAGTTCATGTCATGCTTTAGCAAACCATGTGAAAAGAATCAGTGTATTTGCCACACAAATGCAAATACCTCTGGGAGATGCAGGGTGGAGAAGAAGAGAAAAGAAGGGAGGAGGAAGAGAAGAAGTCAATAATTTAACGATGGACAGGAGAATGGCAGCATGTAGCAGGACAGTGGAGTAGGAGCCCAATTTTAAGAGAAGGCAGAAATCTAGATGTAAATGAGGGTGTTAAGTAGGTTGGAGAGAAGGCAGCCCAAATATCTCTGTGATAGGAAGGGTGATGTAAACCTTTCCTCTTCTGCTGAATACAGGAGAACACTTAACAACCTCAAGGGACAAGCTGTAGCCCTTCTCACCGAACAATTTACTAAATGAATATCACTTGTCTTCCACCCAGTCCCTTCTCCTTCATGTTCCCACCCCCACCATTTATATATATATAATTTTTTATTATTTTTAATAGGCTTTGAATTTTAGCATTTTGTTAGAAGTTCAACATTACTTGTCAGCAGCTTTGGGAGGTTCTACATATGGCTTTGTGCTAATCTGTTCACTTTGGCTGTGCCTTTTATCTTATTTGTGATGTGTGGCCAGCTCCACTGCATTCCCCTCCACCTTGAAGAGTAGAGAAAGGAAATATATTCTTGTGGTCTTTGATACAGTACTACTAGTTCTCTTTTCTGGGTGGGATTCATCTTCCTCAGCTTTAGACAGTTACAATACAGATGTCTCTGTCTGAGATACTCAGCACTGTTTCTCTGTGGAAAAAAAAATGATTTAAAGGGTGACTGTTCTGTCCTACATTATGCTTTTATCCAAAAGGAATTAAATTTCACTCTAAAATTGCCTATTTCATGGAAGAATAGCATGATGGGATGGTTTGGATTGGAAAGGACCCTAAACATCATCCAGCTCCAACCCCCTACCAGGGTTAGGGACACCTTCCACTATCCCAGGCTGCTCCAAGCCCCATCCAGCCTGGCCTTGGACACTTCCAAGGATGGGGCAGAAAACGCCAAACTCATGACTGTGTCTCATTACCCTCATACCCTCATGGCAAAAAATCTATGCTTAACCTAGATATAACTTTCCCTTCTATAAATTTCTCTCTATGGTTTTGGCAGCTGTTTTTTTGTTTGTTTTGTTTTGGTATGGTTTTAAACCAAAACAACTTATAATAAGAGCCGAGGTGGAATCATCTACAAGCTGGATGTTCAAAAATAGGTGTAATTAATGCAATATTACAAGGCAGCACTACTTTGATAATAACATAGCAGGATATAACAGATAATAGGAGGGATGCTGGAAAGGGTTTTTGAGCACAAAGATGAATAAAACCTCTGCAAAGCAAAGTAAACAGACAAAAGGTGACCTTCTAGCCAAGATCTGAAATAATATCACTTACCTACAAGACAAATATCCCTTGGGAAAACATTCTACCAGGGTGAGTCATCATGAAGAAGGGCAAAACTCAGAACACAAAGGCAGAGGAAGACAGAAAAAATTAGTCTTTTGATGGCATTTCATGGTCAGGGCAAATTAATTCCTTTCATTGCATTAATTTAATCTTATACAACAAGGGCAAGGCAAAAGGTGCCATACATCTCTACAGCTATGCTTTAAACTTGCTCTCTAAAAATGTTTTGGGTGTAAAAGCAGAAATAGTGGAGAGTCGATGAGAAATGCAAGGTTTCACTAGGATAATCTTTACTGCAAGATTTGTCTCCAGCTTGTAAGGAAACTTGAGCAATCCTATGTATAAATTCTCAATCAATTTTAAGAGCAGAAACCATAGAAAGAAGTGGTGCCTGGTTAGATACTTTCCTGAATGCAAGGTGTATTGGATAATAGAAAGGTAAATTAACTCCCAAGGGAGTTAACTTCCAGTTACTCCATGTAGTGCCTGAAAATGGTCAAACAAGTCACATCAATGAAAGACCTTGCATATTCAGTGGAATTTATACCAAAGATCACTGCAATTTACAAATAGCAATTAATTCTCATTATGTCACCCCAAGACATAATTGATAAAAGCAATTTAATCTGTGGGTGGACTTGTAGCCCAGAACAAAATAAATAAGAATGAAATAAAATCCCTGGATCTCATGGCTGTATTTCCGAAGAGTACATACAGTGAATCCAAGTTACATTCTGTAAGTCTTTCATCTAGCTTCCCTCCAGAGAGTGAGATTGAAAATGTAATGATAGAAACTGTCTTTATAACAGTAACACCGTGGTTATAGAAGCCCTCCAGGACTGGGAAAGCTATGTTCAATTCCTCCCTGCAGGAATTTAATCTATTTTCCTTCCTTACATCTGAGGAATCTTGAAATTTTTTTTTGTGCTAAATGACAAAGCTTCAACAGGGCATCAGGAATGTGCAAGTGCTCTCCTTAATTCATAATAAGGAAGTATTCTATATGTTATTTTACAAATGGGGTAAAAATATTCTCTGCTCTGAAATAATTTCAGTTTTATAGCCATGAATTAAAGTTTGATTAATTGGACTCAAGGAAAAAGAATAATACCTGAGTGAATGGGTATGTCCTTGAATATTCAGTTGAAACTGACTCTAGTTCTTACTATTGATTCTTTATTTCATCCAACTGATAAAAATTCCTCTCTTATGCCCTTTGTTATCATGCACTCCTACAAAGATGGAGATGTCATTTAAAATATTATAAGAAAAAAAAAAATCAAGTAAAATTGGGCCACTCATTTTTTTAGGGCTTTCTTGGATCACCAACATTTGATATGAATGTCAGAAAAATATTTCTGATACCTTAAAAAAATAAAAAATTGTTGTCAATAAATATGTTCCAGAGAATTATTTGGGACTGTAACCATGAAGTGCTGTGGTGCATTTTAAATGCTGAGCAAAGTGTCTAAGATTCAGAAAACTATAAGGTCTCAAAGATGTATTCTTGTATCTCATGCTTCGCAACCAAGCATGTAGGATGCCTTTGATATGAAGCAGACCTGAATGCACTTTGATCCCAGGTAGCTGACACAGAATTCCAGCTTTTACTGTTGCTACAGGATCCACCTACAAGACCTGCAGGCCTTTTGTTCTCCCTTGCCCTGACAGTTTTGCAGCCCTTATGCCAAAGCCTCTTCCCCATGCCTCTGTGTCTGTTTTTCACCACACAGTGAGAGGGAAATTATAAGATCTGCATTTACAAATGCAAGCGTGAATTACAGATAGCAAACTAAAATGTCCAACGTGACATATTAGAAACTTCTGCCTCAGGTTCAGCCTTGTTACTGCCTTTTCTGTGGTATGGGATCTCTTTCTCATGTGTCTGCATCACCAAGGGTTATTCTCAACAGCTCTAGTTAGAATGCTAACTCATGGCCACCACACACAGGCTGGATAATTGTATTTTCTTCTCTTGGCAAAGCCTTGGATGTGCTATTTGTCTTAGAAAATATTAGTATTAATTATTAGTAGTATTTCACATCACTGTCCATTTCCTCATTAAGGGGTGAAATACTTAAGTGCATACCCACATTAATTTTCATTAATGATGCCAATTAGCCAACAGTTATAAACTTTTAATAATATTGTAGCTATATAAATCCTTATTGGGATTAATTTTTATCCCCCATGTAATCATCTAAATTACTGAATTATTCTGCTGTGGTTTTGTCACTTCTGCCACAAGTTCATTAAACAATGTTCAGGGTCTTAGGCAATTTTCTCTCAAAGTAAAAAAATAAACTGCAAATATTTGGGTAGGGAAGAGGAAATGAAAATATTTAGTTCTGTTTGGGTTTGGAAGACAGGGAGAGATGGGAGTGTTTTTTCTGCCCAAAACACAAAATACCCTTGAGTAGGACAGAGTTTTTCAGTACTTTCAAATGCAGTGAAATTTCACTTTTTGTATTTTTCTTTACATTGGCTTCATGGTGCAGGAAAAAAACCACAAAAAGAGAAATAAAAAAATAAAAGGGATGTTGTGAAACCAAGAACTTTGATTCTCTGGGGGCTATTATGCTGCAAAACCTTGATGTTTCTCCTGTCCTCCTGCATGCTCTGGGCTTTGCCACTCAGCCTCCAGCCGTCACTTGGCAAAAGTGTTGGTCTTCAGTGGCTCCTGGGCTGCATCTTTCAGGCTCATGCAGATGTCAGACACTCCAACATTTTTAAATGCATTTAGGCATCTCTGTTCAGGTGTCTAATCTCTTGTGGTGAAATGAAATATTTCAGTTCTCTCAATAAAACAACATATTGTGGATGTCTCTGAAAATCGTCTTTTTTTTTTTTTTTCTTTTTTTTTTTTTTTCCTTATCTGTTTTCAGCTAACTCAGACATGCTGGTTTTGGAGGGATTGATGAGGAGTTTATCACTGGGGTTTCATCCAGGTCTAGATGGGAGATCAAAGGGTTATCCTGGAACACCCCATTTCAGGCTTCTTTGTTTAAAAATTTTATTTTTATCCAAAACTTACCAGGCTGATGACACAGAGGAAAATGGATTATAACTTTTTTTCAATGTTGTTATACCCTAATATCTATTAACCATGATAATGTTCCAATGCTTTTCTGCAAAAACAAAACCCAGCAACAATTATTTCTCAGTTAAAATTTCAGGGGGGCAAGAGTAAAATAACTTACAGAAGTGAAGAAAAAGGTTCTTAGAAGGCGTGCAAGACCACAACTGGTGTTCAACAAATGCAGAAGCCAGCTCTGCTTTATCCAACAGAAACTGAGGCAGCAGGTTAGTAAGCTAGCAGAAAAATTCATGTCAGAATAAGTATAGAGAGACTTCTGAAAACATGAACTAAATTATGGATGTTCCCTGAAACTTCTCACACAGCGTTGCCATATACATGTGAATGT
The DNA here is from genome assembly GCA_024865655.1 of Emberiza elegans. Classification (NCBI taxonomy): domain Eukaryota; kingdom Metazoa; phylum Chordata; class Aves; order Passeriformes; family Fringillidae; genus Emberiza; species Emberiza elegans. The sequence continues at coordinate 3,222,773 of JALJVW010003588.1, read as the reverse complement.
TACAGCCTAATCCTCTCACCACAGAAGGAGCACAAAGACATAATGTAGCCATTATTTTTAAACATGACCACATTTTGTCCATTATCTAGGTTTCCTCTTCCCCCCATATAATTCCCTCACACAGGCTTATTGTCCTGCCACCTTCAACTGAACAAGCTAATAATCAAAATTATTCAACTATTGATACTGTTCTCTGTTCACTCAAGTCATTTAACACCTGTAATATGCTTCACCTGGTAGCACTGTAACATCCCTGCTTGTTAATGGAACAAATATCAGCTCCCAAATGCCTCTGGCTCGGCAGAGAGAAATGGTGTTATCACAATTATCATGAATCAGTGCATCCAACACTGCTCCGTGTGCCTCGTTTTAAGCCAATAATAATTTTAATAATTGGGTTACAGCTGCCCCAAGCAATTGGAGAAATCCCTGAATTAGTGTCAGATGAGCTGATGTATCCACTCAGACAGGTGAAAAGCCACACACAAGCACTTGTTTATGCCTCTAAAGCAGGGGAGCTTCATTAATAAAGGTTTCCATCAGGTAGGACACACAGATGTGGCCACGGAGAGCCCAGCTCCAGAGGTCACCCTGCCCATACTGCCAAGCACTGTCTGCCCTCTCAGGTGCTGCCTGCTTTTGGTCGCATTTCTGTTGGGCTGCTCATGCCTCTGCACACATCTTGCAGAAATAAAAGGTTTTAAGTGAGGTGTGGGACAGGGAGCTCCATCAGCCCATGTTCCTTCCACGGGAGAGGGAGGGAGGGATGGCTCAGTGTGCAGAGGCTGTCACATCTGGAACAGAGGACATTGTCCTGGAGATTCTGAAGTGACTTTTTCTCTCCCTCTTAACAACTGCAAAGGAAGTCTGAGGTGAACAGCAGCATAAACTGAAGGCCTGAACTCGTGAACAGCAGCAAATGAGCTGAGTTTTTTTAATTTTTAATTTCCATTAAAAGGCAATAATGACTGAAAGTGCTGCAAGCTCTAAGGTTGCTGTTGGTTTCCTCTATGAGACCAGGACCTTTTTATTTATTTGCATTTTCTTGCAGGTCACTTGGCTTTAATTCAAGCTGAGTAGCTTAAGATTCCATGAAAGAATATGTAAGATGCCTTTTCCTGCACTTTCACATCCTGCACCAAGGATCCTGCCTGTTTGTTTACCTCGTTGGGAAATTTATGCATGTTTTTTAAGCACCATCAATTACCATTCACAAAACAACTAGCACATAATTGTGCGTATTTTCAGATCAAGGCACAAAAGCTTGTGCCAGTACCTGTTAGATTTGATTGGACAAGGTCACAGGGAAAAACATTAAGAAATGGAGACAGAGATGTCAAAGCATTTCCAACGGCAACAGCAACCGCCCTGCTCGTATCAACAGGGGGGAAATGGAAGCATAAACCAAATTGCATCCAAATGATTGCAGTTGGAGCACATGTGTTATGGGAAAGGTTTGAAGTTAGCACATGTGCTGATATAGCAATATGACGATGAAGGGGGAAGAAAATTCCAGCATTCAGTGTCTTTGCAGCACAGATGGTTGGGTTTGCTTTGCTGGCCTAGTTGCTCATTAAAATGAATCAGATGAATCTGGCTATCCCAAACTGTTAGTATATGTCTCTGCCTTATTATTCTGTGCTTTGCAACAATGATGATACTATTCTGCCCATGGGCCAAATAATGCTTCAGCGTGGATCACATGAAATTCTGTGGTGGGCTGTCGGTGTCTTGACTAACAACCCACTCTGCAGTGAAATCTAGGGAAGGCTACAAGGCACCAACTGGATCATATCTCAGCAAATCATGTTTTACAAAATCACTCAGTAGGTACTACACAGGCTGTAAGAAACCATGTGTGATTAATTACAGCATCACAAATGACACCCACTTTTCAGAACTTGCTTGCCTTTTATGTTTGGACTGTATTGAGCGATAAACTAGCAGAGTATCTTTTATTTTTGTGTTCTTTTTTTTCCTTTTTAATGTGGCAAAGGATGTGTATAATGCAAAGAACACCACAGGTTTCCTCTTCTTGTTGTCTTTTTTTTTCTCTCTCTCTCTTTTTTCTGTCCTTTTTTCTCTTTTTATTTTTTTCCCCTTCCGGAGAGTGAGCAACATTTATGAAGAGTGGGGTGATATATGGTCCCTCTACACAGTCATAAAGTGTAAATTTCCAACATGAGATGCCTGTGGGGAGGGTAGATTTTCCTTCAGCCTCACAAGTCCCACTGATGTTAATAAAGGAGGCATGTCTACAACACCCCTCGCTGAATAATTTACATCTGCACAGACAGAAAGTCAGAAGGCAAAGCTGGAGACACATCAGAAAGCTGGCTTTAAATCAAGTCAAAAGTTTGCCTGTGTTTGTGGGTGGTTTATTATTATAAAAGGAAATCAATGCAAATTGAAATTAAAGCTGTCCGCTCAGCTTTGAGGGTTTCAGGATGGGGTTTAATGGGAGGGGTAGGAAAGTAATATGTATGAGGCATAGCTGAAAGATAAAGAGAGGTTTAAGGAGGGAAATGAAATGCAAAGGTTAAATGAACAGCAAAGAGTGATATGAAACAAAGTAAAGTAGTTCTTTTGGAACTTCTTTCACAAATATAATATTTTGTTTGTCAGCAAAGAGGAAAAGAAAAATCCACTAAGTTTGTTCAAAATAATGGAAATTTGAGAATAAAAAAACTATTTTGAGTTAGTGTCTGTATTTTAGACATACAATTAGTACCAAGGCTTCGAAAGAATCCAGATGCCAAGCCATAGACTGCCAGGGGAATCATTAAGAATACCTCTTAAGAGATTATGTTCCTAGAGGCACAAAGCAAAGGAGGCACATAACGTGATGTAAGAAAGAATATTATTCTGTTAGTGAAACCATTTCTTACTGCTCTGAAGGTGCACTTTCACTGAACACTCAGCATTAGCACCCTCCCCAAACCTTAACTAATTTCCTGAGGGTGACTTAGAGTCACTATAAAGAGCTCTAAAAATGAATTTAAATAGGCAGATGACAGAGGTACAGATCCCCATTAGGGATAAATTATTGGATCACTCTGACTTTCTGGACAGGAGGAACTATTTCCTCCCTGTGGTCTGATCCAGTCATTTAAGCCATGGGTGAAACTTGCAGTTTCTCAAAAGACTTAGGAATTATCCTTCATGAAACAGTTCACTCTCAAAGTCTCAGCAAATACAGACCAAGAGCACTCACAAGCATTGCAGTATCACAGAATCACAGAACGGGCAAGGCTGAAAGGGACCACAGTGGGGTCATCTGGTCCCACCTCCCTGCTCCATCAGGGCCATCCCAGAGCACAGGGCACAGGGCTGTGTCCAGGGGGCTCTGGAATATCCCCAGTGAGGGAGACTCCATCCCCTCTGTGCACAATCTGTCCCAGTGCTCAGGTCACTGCCCAGGACAGAAGCTCTCCCTCATGTCCAGGGGGAATTTCCTGGGCTCAGTCCCTGCCCGTGGCTCTGGTGCCATTGCTGGGCCCCAGAGCAGAGCCTGGGCCCTGCTCTGCCCCTCCCTGCACCCAGGGACACCCAGGGATGGGGTTCCCTCTCAGCTGGGGCTCCTCTCCAGCCTGAGCAGCCCCAGCTCCCTCAGCCTTTCCTCAGCAGGGAGATGCTCCAGGCCCTTCCTCATCCCTGCAGCCCTCTGGGCCTGCTCCAGGCCCTTCCTCATCCCTGCAGCCCTCTGGGCCCGCTCCAGGCCCTTCCTCATCCCTGCAGCCCTCTGGGACCCACCCCAGGCCCTTCCTCATCCCTGCAGCCCTCTGGACCCGCTCCAGGCCCTTCCTCATCCCTGCAGCCCTCTGGGCCCACTCCAGGCCCTTCCTCATCCCTGCAGGCCTCTGGGCCTGCTCCAGGAGCTCCCTGTCTCTCGTGTCCTGAGGAGCCCAGACCAGGGCACAGCAGTCCAGATGTGCCTCACAGGGCAGAGCAGAGGGCAGGATCCCTGCCCGACCTGCTGGGAATGCTCTTTCCAATGTACCCCAGGATTCCATTGTCCTCCTTGGCCCCCAGGGCCCTGCTGGCTCATGGACCCCCTGTTTTCCACCAGGACCGCCAGGACCTTCCCCTCATTGCTGCTCCAGCAGGTCACCCCAGCCTGTGTTGGAGCCTGGGGTTGTTCCTCCCCAGGGGCAGGACCTGCCCTTGCTCTGTTGGATTCCAGCAGGTTCCTCTCTGCCCATCTCCCCAGCCTGTTCAGGCCCTCTGGAAGGGCTGCACAGCCCTCTGGGATGTGGAGATTCAGGGAAACCAAGATTTTGTCTGCTGTAAATCAGTTGATTATTCACATGACAGTTTCACCATAGCTTCACAGAGTCATAGTATGGTTTGGACTGGAAAGGCCCCTAAATTTCACCTCATTTCAACCTCCCTACCATGGACAGGGACACCTTGCACTAGGCCAGGTTGCTCAAATTAGACAAATTTACTGTGCTGGACCCCTTTTATCCACCTGAGGAGACTCAATATGCCAAGCATATTTGACCCATCCTATATGCCTGTCTCTAAAGAAGACAAAACATTTCCACTGATTTTTTTTTTTTTTTTTTCTTCTGCTCATAGAAAGAGGATTGGATAACAAACTTGATTTTGAAAACCAAAGCTCTGATTTTTTTTTTTTTTTTTTGAGATTGAAGTCCTGCTGCTGCTAAACCACTCCACCAATGCAGAGTTTAGTTACATTTGTGGGTCAGGGGCTTTGTGCTGTTGTCCCTTACTTTTCCTGGATGTCCACTGAGCTAATGGCAAAGCTGCCTGGAAAATACCCAATCCCCTCCAGGTGGGTTTCTGGGGTGATTGCTCAGCTGTATTCCTACAGACTGGCCCACATCATCCTAGATGGGTTTTGTGTCCTGCACCCTTCCCTTCAGGACTGGCTCTCTTGCTGTAGCAAAGAAATCTGTGACAATGAAAACTCCTCAGAGGCCTTGTTTCCATTCCTCTGCCTGTCCCTGTTATCCATCCTGCTCTAACAGAGCTGTGTAAAAGTTTCTATTGGTCTGTAATTTCGTCATGACTAAGGGTGAGCTCTATTACTTCTGTTATCCTCTTGCATTAATAAGTAAGAAAAAAGTGCCTTAACTCAAACTGAAGTGACCACTGTGTTGCAAAGCTGGCACATCCCACATAGCTCTTCTTGTGTTTAGCAGAATCATCTGTTTCCCAGTTCAGCAAGTCACAAAGTGATGGGGTTTTTTACTTCTTTTTTTAAATACAGTTTTTTTTTCTCCCCTAAGATACCAAGCTTGGTGATAGTTTAGTTGGAAAATGCACCATCTGAACAGATGGAGGAAAAATCTTTCACAGAAAATATATTTCTGTGAAACTATTTCTTTAACTGATGTTTAAGATGTTTTTCACTAGGTAGGAACCTGGTGAATATTTTAAAAGGTTATTGTTCTGCCATTATCACTACACCACTGTGAAATTACAGAGTGATTTTGAATGAAACAAAATGAACTTCACAGAAGTGTCGGGTGGATGTTTATGATAGCAAATTGTTTGACTGTTCTTAAACCAGCTGCTTTCAATAGGAAGTGGGCTGTCTTTCCTCAGCTCACTCCTCTTTGGTTCATAGCCAAGAACTGGGAAAAAGAAAGAAGTTTGCAATAAATGCAGAAAAATGGGGAGGGGAAACTGAAATTAAAAGGAAATTAAAATATTGTTTCACTATACCTCTGTATTTCACTTTTTAGTTTGATGTCAGTGTCACATAAACATTTTTGTTTCCTAAGAGGAATAAGAAAGAAATCTCTGGTAAGGAATTTATATGTATTCCAAGCGTAATTTGTTTTATTTACAAGCCTGGCATAAAATGGTCAAACAGCAGGCAAGATAATGTATTCTTCTTGAATCTCAGCCCTGTGTGAAGTTCCTAGGAAGGAATTTAATGTTCATAGAGAAATCTAAACATGAGCCCGAGAAGGAGGGCCATCTTTCCTTATGTTTTTATGTATTCTTGCTTCTTTCCATCCCTCTATGATATTTCTCCATAATTCTATTTTAATATTATTAACGTCTTTTACACAGAATCATACTTTTTGTCAATCAAGTGCAGGAATTTTGAAGTTTAGGTATTTTCAGCATCAATAACTACACTTGAGCTAATTGTTCTAGATTGTCTCTAAAGTTTATGAAGAAAAAATATCTGCTTGTGGGATCAATCTCTCCCAACATATTTATTTTTTAGGATGGGAGAGCTGATGCAGCTTTGCTAAAAAATAGGTGAGAATTCTGGTGGCCAAGAGGCTGAGCAGGATCCAATAGTGTTCCTGCTCAGTGGAGGTGGCCAGCATCATTCAGCAGGAGATGATCATGGGGACAGAACTTGTGAGGCATAAGGAGAAGATTGAAGTTTCACTTTAGGAGAAGAATAAGCTGAATGTTACTGTTGCCTGCGTTTGGGGAAGTGGGAGTCACTGGTGCAAGTTCAAGGTGGGAAATTTTGACTACATGTTTGGAAAAACTAGATAGTGATGGCGTTGGTGAAGCACTTTATCAGGTTGTCCAGGTGAAATCTCCTTTTTTGGGGACGTTCAAAGCTTAACTCTACAATGTACTGAGGAACCTCATCTAATTGGTTGTGCTTTGAGAGTTGGTGTGACCTAAAGACTTCCAGAAGTCCCTTCCAAGCGCCTCTGAATAATCTATGATTTGTGCCCCATAAGTTTGTGTGGACTTTGCAATTACGAAGAAAACCAAAGGAACATAAAGAAAATTATTCATTCCCATGTAAACCTCTCCAGCTTTTTTTGTCTCCTTTATTGTCGAATCTTCTGAGCCAAAATTAATCACTCTTTTATCTCTGCATTTATTGGTGTGTTCTCTAACCATCTGCCAGTGTAGAGGACCATAGCACCAATGTTTCTATACCATGACAGGCTGCTCTGTTACCAGTTTTTGTATTTGCCAGACAAATTAAACTCTCACAATAAGATTACGAATAGAGATGACCTACTGTGGTTGAGATAGAGCCATTTTTCCTCAGCCAAACAAGAAAGGACCAAAAGACTTAAAGAAATAATTATTTTTATCTGATATGGCATCAAACCCCAAGAAAGAGCACATATCTTGTGTGTGGAAAGAAAAAAATCAGTCTCTCACTCTCCAATTGAGAGTGGTAAGGCTATAACCAACAAGATTATTTCAATTTTATTTCTTAAGTTTTGTTTCCTTTTTCTTTCTCAGCTTTTCTTATTGAAGTGAAACAAATTAATGAACTTTCAGGGAAACAGCTCTGATTCAAGGGCATACTTATCTGTGAAATAGTTTTCCAGTGAGTGTAATAGCAACCCCTGAACTGAAAATATCTGCAGTGAAAATCCTGCTAGCCATCAGGAATAGATTAGCACAGCTTGACCTGGCTAGAATGATCCCCAGGAACTGGGCTGGACTATCAAACTTGAGTCTGTGTCCCAAATTCTCATTGTTTCAGTATGTCAGTCAAGAATGGTCAGAGAACAGTGGTCAGACAGGTGGAAGGAGGAAAATTGGTTTTCCATGTGGAGTGACTGAGATACTTTGGCATCTCCAGCCTGAACAATTCCAGTTGAGGGAAACTAGGACAGAGGTCGGTAAAGCTGCGACATGGAGAAGCAAGAGTGGGAAGATTTCTACTGTATCTTATAGTGCAAGAATTATGGGTGTCAAAAGAGCCTGTCAGAGGGTGACTTTTGGAGAAACAACTGCACTTTCAGCTTTGCACAACATGCATTTAAGGTACCATGTGATGCTGTGGGTGCTACAAGTTGAAATCAGCCTAAGACTAGGTTTCACAAAGTCCTGCAGAATGTATTTCTTTATTAAATACAAATATCTAGCTCAAAGAACTCCGGACACTGAAGTTTCTGTTTCTTGCAGGGTTTGATTAATTGAGGAAAGCCTCTAGTTTTGTTGCTCATCCCTGGGTTTCTGGTTTGCAGTAATTGTTGGTGACAATGACCAGATGGAATAGAATGATTATTCATATGACTGTTAAGGGTTGCTTCAAAGAGAATGCAAAAAGCTTCTGAAAAGCCAGTACTTGCCCTAGAGACAAACCAATATGGGACAGATCTTTGCCTCCATGCTTTTGAGATTTGGTGTCACCTTGGAACACAGCCACAGCTTTTGAAAATTGAAAATTTCACTCAATCCACTATCAGACAACAGTGAGAAACAGTTTCATATCTTGAAAAGACATAACAATGTGTTCTCTTTCATTTTCTGGCTGCCACAGTTTCTTGCCATTCATTAAGACTATTGTAGTGAATAATCATATTGGGAAATTAACATTAATAACAGAAAATATTTACAGATCACTCTTTAGTCAATTCTTTACATAAAGGATGAAAAAAAGACTTCATTCTGTTGGTTGTGGAAATGAAGTCCATAATATATCATCATCCTGCTGGGATCCAAAACACAGGATGAAAAAAAAATCCCTAAAATTAAACTTATAAATCCATATTTAAAAGCCTGTGTATATACCCTAAAATTTGTCAACAACTCAGAGGTTCCCTGTGGAGTTGGCAATAGAATTCAGAAGCTGTTACAACACAGTTTGAGGTTTGAGTGGGCTCCTCTTTTCTGAGCTGACTGTACTATTTGCAGTTTTGTGAGTGGCTCTACCACAACAGATGCCCTGAAGCTTATACCTATCTACAAAACAGATAAATTCCATTGAGGAGCAATATTTCAAGAAAAACTCACTGACACTTGCATTCCACTCATGCCATTTTATTTTCCTTTTTGTGGTTAATTTTCATTATATTGTTTATCTGTATTTTAGGAATTTTAAGTTCAGATTCTTTATTGTGAGGGTGGTAAGGCACTGGGACAGGTTTCCAGAGAAGCTGAATGTCCCATCCATGGAAGTGTTCAGATCTGGGCTTAGAGAAACCTGGGAAGTGTCCCTGCCCATGGCAGGGGTTTGGAATAGAGTGATCTTTAAAACCCCTTCCAACCCAAACCTTTCTCTCTTCCTGTGATTGAGGTTAATGGATTTTTATAATTCTAAATGAAGTCTGTTTTTTTCATGTTCCTCTGGATACTCCTGTTACTTATGGCTATTGGGAGAATAATCAAAGATGTGGAACGTGAATCTTTATTTTTGGGATTTAGTATAAAATAGGAAAAATATTAAACTCCAGATCATATGGCTGTGTTAGACACCTTAGGCTCCCTTTGCTGTCAGTTTGGGAACAGTCAGACTAGGACACTGCTCACCTCATGGTCTCAGGACACTGAAGATGGATCAAATTAATCATTCTATTCAAATTCCCACTTCTCCCCATTGACTTTATTAGACATCATAAGTCAATGTAGCATACTCAAACTGTGTGTGTTTAATCCCTTGACACTTTGCTCAGAATGAAACAACTGCACTTTGAAAACCTAATATCTAATTTATTCTCTGTAATTTTTACATGGTATTACCACTGGAAGAATAAGCATAAAATATTGAGTAGAAAAAAAAGTCCCAATTTTTATTGGAATTACTATTACTACTGCTATTGGAATTACTATTACTAATTCAGTGTTCTACTCCATTTCAATAATGCAGCAGTGATCTTTTGTCCTCACACATGTGAATAGTAGGACCACAGAAAAGGTAGTTGCAGTAGAAGCTAAGAGCAGATCCAAGTTACAAGTAAAATAAATAAGATCCTCAAATTTTCTATTCAGCCAAAAAGCAATTTCTTTGCCAGAAAACATTTTTTAACATCTGCCATCTGTTGGTTTTAATTTTTATTGGTTTTGAATGAAAACGACACTTGCTGTAAAGGATTGATGTTCAAATTTAGCAATACACAACAGACCAGAATTCTAACTTGTTCTCTACAAAGCACTTTTTTTGTTTGTTTTTGCAGTCCCTGGTTGCAAATATTTTAATGGACTTATTAAAGGAAAGTCAAACATTTCTAAGTAACATTTTCATGAGTCAGAGGTGTTGAGTTCATGAATGTGATTTTAACTTTAGCCAAAGCAGCAAGTGACCTGCATTTCTGAAAGTCAAGCTCTCAAGCCTGAATTTAATTCAGCCTTTGCAAAATAAATAGATGAATTGTTTTGGCATTTCACAAGCATTAAAACAAACAAACAAACAGATGTTGTTTTGAAATAAAAAATAAATAAAACATAGGCTCTAGAGGAACCATTTCAATGGGAGTCACAACATTTTACTTTTTCTGTTGGAGCTCAAAAAAATCTATTTACTTCCATATGAGGGTAGAAACAGAAAGGTTTCCCAAAAACCTGAAGAAACAACTTAAAGCTGGCATTTTCACAGCACAGTTAACATTTAAAAAGAGGAAATAAAACTGCATGGTACCATATCTATTTCCTTCAACACTCTCACTGATCTGCTGACCACACAGGACTCCATGTCAGCTGTAAAAGCCATAACACTCACAGCCCAAGCCAGAAGCTCAACATGTAATATCCCAAAATGCTTGTTAAAATTGGGCAAGAGAGAGCTCCAGCCTTGCCTTCTGCTCTGGATTTTGCATTCTGACTATCAGTGTGTCGAGCAAGTAATTTTGTTTCCTTGCATTCCACTGATAAAATATTTTTTTGGTTTGCAGAGGTTTAATTTTTAGATTGAATTAATGTTTGCAGAAGATATTTCAAAGATGTTTCCTTGTAACTATTGTAATAGGACTTCTTAGTATTATTGCCGCTGATAACAAATCCATTTAATAGCTGCTTTTCATGTTATCTGTTCCATACATCCTGTTTTTAATGAAGGCTGTTTCTCAACATCCTCTGTACTTGCAACCCCAAAGAGCAGATATCATCTTTTTTAATTTCGTTGTAATAATGGAGGCTACTTGAAGGTATTATTCTAGACATGAAAAGAGATTTCAAGATCCTGAGGTAGGTGTTTTTTCAGACAATACTATTAAACTCCTTAAGCTGAGAACTAGGTTCTCACTGAGATTAATATCTGACCTAAAATTCTGATTATTTTATGTTAAATGGTTTTCTCTCCATCTTTTGCCTTGAGCATCACAGTCATACCATTTGGGTATGCTACACTCAAGTACAGTTTTTTCCTTTACAAATCCTCTGAGAAGGATAAATTATCTCTATTCCACAGAAGAATAAAACATGGCAGGCCAAAAGCTTTGTCTGTAGTCACATGGGCCATATTCAAGAAGGAGAAGAAAGGTAACATCTATTGTTATCCATTGTAACCCAGCCTGCCTATCAGCCAGGAAAAGAAATGAAGATTTGCATGAATAGCTCTTTAGAAGTTTTTAAACAGATAATGTCCCCAAAACACATTTGACACCAAGGTGTAAATCATGTTCCCACACCAAGATGCTGGTTGGAGGATTTGCATTGTTATTGCTTGGCTCATGTTGACTGAGGACTATATTCTGTGCAAAATCCATCTTTGAGCACTAAACCAGAACTTTCTGCATCAGTGCAGTGTGTCTTCATCAGGGATGTCTCAAAGCTGACTGGTGACATACAGTGATACATATTTCACCAGTCTAGTTAACACAGGCAGCTCTACAGAAATCATGTCTGTATTCAGGGAAATTTGCAGAAAGAGTAGTGAGCTATGTGTCTGTGTTCACATGCATGAGATTTATATTTGCAGACAGTTGACAAGTCTTGAGACAGTCCTTGTATACCTCCTTAGCTTCTTTGGATGCCTTTGGATATTTGTACAAAAGCATCAGAAACATATAAGAGTGTTTTCCAGAGAAGAAATTCCATCTGCGTAATTAGACCTATTTAAAAATCAAGTATTTGGTCTGAATGAACTCTTATATCTTCTTCATTAGTCCCCTCTTGAGAGACATTCATGCCACGTGAAGATCTCTCTCTGAGCTGAACAGAATGAACTGACCTGTCAAGATGTTCTTTGTGATAGAAAATTATACACACCAAACTTCTGGACGTGAAACTTACAGATTGTTTCTACTTTGGAGTGGCACTCCAAAGGCTCTCTGAAAATTTAGCCTTAAAAGCACCTTGGAACTTGCAATCAGCCTACTTAGTAGAAATGACCCTTTCTGACAAGTTCCGTTTTCAACACGCCTGTCCATGGCTCTTTATCAGTAGGAAACTGCATTCACAAGAAAACACATAGACAATATTTTCATAATGTATATTTAAAATATCCAATCAAGGATTTTCCCCAAAAGTTAATTTCAAGGTTAAGTAACATCAAATCTGCTTGAGAAGATGCACTCTGTAATGGGAGGGATTTAAGAGGGTGTAACTTCATGCTCATCTCCTTTGTAACAAGGCTAATATAGACTGGGAAAAGACTTTGCAGGGAAGGTAAAAAAGGTCTTATTTGTTTTTTAAAATCAGGTTTACTATAACTGAAAGCTAATAATTTTTCATAATCCAGAGAACTTTTTAAAAATATTTAGTCCTAGAAGTTTACTCAAAAGCTGAAATCAATTTATGGGGTGGATAGCACACAGGAATAACCTCTGTCTGATATACACAGTGTTTTAAATGACATCCTCTATGAGGCACTAAAGCTTTAATATCAACGATATTCCTGAAATGAGGGTAGTGAAAAAAAAAAACAAAACATGAAGTGCAGAAACTGTTATCAATTCCAGTCACAGTGGCAGAATGACTCTAATAGCTGAGACGTTTATGAGTCATAAATTACCATTTATAAATGCAGTGTTTAGCATTCATTTCAATGGACAACATATGGTAGCAACATTTCTAAATAGCTTGAACTGATAAATAGGCCAGTGAAGTGGCTCAATTTGTTAAAATGCTAACACATTAACTACTGCATGTGGTGGTGGCATGTTTGCATCCCTAACACTGCCTGTCTGCTTGGGCCTTATGGAAATAGACACTTGCCTTGAATTTATGAACTGGCAGAGTCAGTCTATTTTTCATAATGATTTATGAGGAATCACAGTTTGCCGACTGGGTGATCCATCTATGGCTGTGTTAGCCTCAGTCCCACCACGGCACACGGCGTGACTGCATCCCATACGCTTTAACCCCTGGTGCCCTGTCCGCAGAGCCTGACTGATCCCTCAGCAATGTTTGGATCTCTTTGATACACTTGGTCCTTTTAAAGCAGCTAGGTAGTGATTTGAACCTGGTCATTGCTGCCGTGAGATTCATTAAGACAAAAGGATCAGCTGACGACTCACCTGAGGTCATCTCGGTTCCTATTAAAATTGTGGTGTTTCATACACACCACCCACAGCTGCTGTTGCTTTAGCATTATGTAATAACAAAAATAATTTTCAGTTAAAAAAATAAAATAAAATAAATCAGTTCTAGGTCTGAAGAAAACAGAAATGCCCAAGCAACTGTAACATTACAGGAATACAAACTTTGAATAATATTTATGGAAGCCTTGGGCTGTATTTTTTTTTACTTTACCTGTATTTAATTAGCTTTCTTTTGTCCTGTCAATGATGTTTTAAAAAACAGTCTTGACATGTGTATAAAGTCAAAGCAAACCCCCAGGTGTCCAAAATATAGTGCAGATTAGTGAGTTCAGATGCTCTAGCACAGATGAATTAAAACTATTGGGGAAATTCAACACAGAAATTTTTTTGTTTTTTCCTCTTTTATTCTTTTCCTTTTTCCTTTTTCCTTTTTTCTCTTTCTCTTTCTCTTTCTCTTTCTCTTTCTCTTTCTCTTTCTCTTTCTCTTTCTCTTTCTCTTTCTCTTTCTCTTTTGTTCTTCCCTTCTCTTTTTTTCATTTTTTTCCTTTTTTCCTTTCTTTTTACCTTTTCTACCTTTTCTTTTTTTTTTTTTTTTTTTTTTTTTTTTACTTAGTCTCCTTCACCCCAATTTTCAATAACTTTCATTGCATGGCTTTTTTTTTTATTGGGGAGAGGAAGGCCCTTCATGATTTCCTTTCCTCATTGTTGATTGTAGAACTACAGATTCATGGGTTTGCTCTGAGACAGACTAATAACATATGAGATGCAGTTTATGAAATCAAAATCACAGTGGTTTCTGCATTCGGCTAACCCTATTAAAAATTGTTGGGTGTGATTTATGTGGGGCTAAAAAAAAAGGTGCCTGAGCACTTTGGAACAGACCATTCCCTAAAACTGGTGGGTGTCATCCAACAGAAATATCTACAGTGGACACTGCTGTCTCCAAACTTGCTGGGGACAAATTCACCATATTCTAAAGTGGATTTATAAACCAGGCCAGGTGAATTTCTCTTCATCAGCCATAAAGAGAGTCTAAAATTTAGGTCAAACACCACCTAAGCACATATTTATCCTTTCCTAATAAGGTTTTGATGCTGATGGAACTTTGTTTTGGAATGAGGATGCTTTAATCATAACGATAACTGCAACATTATTAATATGAATGACAATAATGACAATGATAATGATGATAACAATGAAGAGAAAATGCTGTGCTACCTATTTAATAATTTTATGCTGTCTGGATCTGATTGGGTTAGGTATCATAGAAACTTTGGTGATTAATCAAACCTGGTAAGCTAAATCAGATTTTGAAAAGCTAAATCAGATTTTGAAAAACCAACCACACATACACACAAAAGATGTGAGCTTTTTCTTTATGTTTTAGGAAAGAAATAGAAAGGGAGTACATCCTTGCAATAATTTGATAAATCCACTGGTCCCATTAAGGTTTGTTATGTTGAAACTCTTGGTATGTAATCTCGAGGTGAGTAATTCAAAAGTCCTCTGCTCATCTCTGCAGAGCGTCCTTCAAGAGGAGGTGCTCTGATGAACTTTTATTTTCACCTTCTCCCCAGAGGGAGCTGGGAGGCTGGGGTTGTTCAGAATTTACAGCTTCAAAACCTGGGAATATGTAAGGATTGGGTGCATTACTGATCTTGAAGCTGCAGCCATTTGAGAAGTATTGCTGCACAGATGTTAAAGGAAACATCTTAGATAACTGCTCAATCTTAACTGCTAGAGAGAATAAACCGAGCAGAATTTGACCTTTTACACTGGGATCAGTAAAGAAACCAATGAAAATGTCTATTCTGAAATGAAAACGTCCACCTGCAAGCTGTTCTTTGTGTTGGTTCTTATGTCTAAAACAGTTTGAGTGAAAATCCCAAGCTTTCATGAGTGGCTATTGCTGAAGGAACAAACCAGCTAATACTTGAGGAAGAGAATTTCAAGACAAGGAAGAAGGTGGTGTGTCTGACTATCAAATATGATCTCAAACTATCAATATGTGCAAAGGTACTTCAAGGGAAATATTGTCTTTAAATACAGGCTTCTCAACAGGCTAGATGCCCTCATTGATTTGATTTCTGGAGAAATGAGCAACTCACCTCTACCCTTAAAAGAAGCTTCTGAGAGTAATATCTTGTGAGCACTTTAAAAATCAGGCCCTGAAAACTGACCTAAAAATTGATATCCCAAAGGATTTAGAAGTTTACTTTTTATTTAAGTAACGTCCCTTCACATTACAGTTATATTTTTCCTTTATGGTTGGTAAAACAGACAAGACAGGACTGTCTCTGCAGATCACATATAGCTCAAGGTGGTGTGGAACTGAGCTCAACCCAAATGTCTGAAAAGGAGTAAATGACTATGGAGAGAGGACTTTTCTCTCTTTTATACTTCAGAGATTGCCCTATAGAGTCCTTTCAGATTGCCTTAACAGCTTTGCCACTATACAGCTCATTAGTTCTTGCTATTTCTTAACAGAACAGCTGGGTAAAACATGTTTAATTTATACTCAGCTTAGGACTGAAATATATTCTCCATAAAACTTTAAAAAGGAGAAAAATGATATAAAAAATGGTCCTTCCAGCGTAACCATCACTAACAAATAATGATCTTGTTTATCATTGCTTTTTTATGTCTGATACTTCAGGCATTTCAGAGCTCTTTCCAGACTATTATCTACTGCCCTTCAAACCCTTCATGTTGTTATCCTGACTTTTATATCAGTAATAGGTTTTAAGACTCATAGTAATGAATGCAAATATATGACTGTTTTAGGGCAATAAAATTGTTCTATAGCAGTTAACTACACTCTTTGCAATAGTGAAAAGCATTTTAAATTAGCAGTTGGAGAAAACTAGGACATTGGAACACAGAGACAATATAAGAGTGCAGCAATCTATTGGCTGTTACCTAATGGAAAAGTTAGTTCATTAATGCTCAAGTCAGTTGTTGATCACTAAGGGCTGCAATGTAAAGTTTGACTCCTGTCTAATGTGTTGTTGTTAGCTGAAATGGCTTTCTAGAGTTTGTGTCTAGAGTTAATCACAAGTACTAAAACAAAGAAGAGAAAATGTGGTAGTTTTTGTTGCTGTTATTGTTACTTGTTGGAGGGGGTTGCTTGTTTCTGTTTTGTGTCATTGTATTTTTTGTGTTCCTAGAAGTTTAGCAGTTTTTTATTCAGAATTTCTTCAGTTTCCCAGGAATCCCTATCTGTAGTAACAACATGGTGATCCGTGTGGGTCCCTTCCAACTCAGCATATTCCATGATTCCATGTCTCAGCCCCAGTTACACCAAGAAGCTGGGAATATGCATCTCTGATCACAGATGAGGGTAATCCAGTTAAAGCCAAAGGCACTGTCTATCCAGCTCTTTGGAGACAAGTCATCCTTCCATTGGGATAATAGCATTAAAGGCATAATGATGCCTAAATGATTGTTGTTTTCTAAAATTTTTCCATATATTTGTAGCTTTGTAAACTGTTAATACATGGTTATACCAACTCCTGGTATTTTTTTCTACATTTTCTCTTAGATTTTAGAATAACAAGCTAGTCTTCTAACATATTCCTGAAATACTGTTTAATCTTATTTTCTAGAGGATGTCCACAAAGTACATTTACTTTTGCAAACAGGATTTGAGAGAACACAAAAAGAAATAGGACAAAGAAGCCCCTGGACCAAGTCCAAGGGGGCAGTTACCAGGGCAAAATTACCAAAGCATCTGCTCTTGTAATTTGACAATATTTGTTACCTGTGCTAAACTGTCAAACTTATAAAAACTGTAGAAATCTAATTCCAGGCCATAACCACCATGGAGTCACCTGGAAGTCCCAGATAAAAACCTTCTTTTTGTCTTACTATTTTAACACTGTCACAAGAGTTTTGTCTTTTAATTTGAGACAACAATAAAGCTGGATTCAGTCTTGCTGCATTCTAGAGGACTGATGAGTGACCAGATATCTCCAAAGATATTTAAATCTATGCTGCGGATGCTGTTGCTCTCCTAACTCAAATTATCCAAACATGTCCATGAGAAAAATGACCCCAGAGTTCTTCAGGATGCTCTGATCAGGGTTGGCAGCATCCCCACAGCACTAGGATGCTGCTATGCCCACACTAACAAGCCCTGCTCATAAACAGGCTGAGCTGGCTGAACCTGAGTGGTTCAGGTCTCCCTGTGCCATGCTTCACTGTCCAGACCCTTCACTGTCCAGACTCTCAAAAGAAAAGAACTAGAAACCTGCTCTTAACGCATTTAAGCTCCCTCCCTAAATCAGCGATAATAGATGGCACTGTCAACTGCACAATGGAGAGGATAAATATATTAAAACTTTGGAGCTACTAGGTTACTCTCACACTGAGGTTATTTAGTTCTGTTTCTCTGATGGATGGATGAACTTTAGCACATGTTTTAATTCTTCCCTTGGCCGTAGTCAGTGCTGTGGGAAACTCTCCTTGCAGCTGATCTGTCAGCCGACGATCTGTTTCCTGGCTTGTAATGATCTATAATTTTGTTAGTGGGAAGACGCATATGAAGCAGCTTTTGCTTCATTTCCTTATGAAGACACCACACTGATGGATGGCTTAATTCAAAAGCCAGTGTGTTCTTACAAAGAACTCCACATTCAGACTCCAAATCCTGTCACTTATGTCTGTTTAATATCTCCTAAATGTGTCTTTGTTTTTCCCTCTACCTCTATTGCTGGAAATAAGACTGGTTTAGTCATCACTTCCATCAATTACTATTCTGGTCTCCTTGTTGGTTCTTCCCATCACCCTACCCAAGCAATAATTCATCTTACCCTCTGCTCAGACTTTGTGTAAACTACACATTTATTCTGTGTACATTTTCACTTGAAATGTTGCCTTTGGTGAAAAATGTGTTTAACCCAAAGAGTTGTCTGTAGAAATGAAATATTTATTCTCTCATTTTTATTGAAAACATAAATTGATTCCTGTTTTGTTCACAAGCTAAACAAATAAGGGACGGCGAGAAGATGTAGCTTAGCTGACCAATCCACTCCAAGTTTGTTTAGCAGTTAAATACCCAAATAAAACCAATCTCTTCCAACTTTGTTTAGCAGTTAATACCCAAATAAAACCAATCCCCTCCAAGTTTGTTTAGCAGTTAAATACCCAAAATTAAACTTTGTAAGTTTGGGGTTTTCAATGACTGACTCATGCAAAAATGTCAGCAAAAATGAAGCATTATTCATGCTTTTTTTTTTTTTGTAAATTTCCTGAGACATTTATGGCACAACTAACATTTTTCAGAACAAAATACACAAAGATTTTAGTTCTATCACTTATTCAAAATTCAGTGTTCAGTCTTGGGCAAGTTATATGTTTGGACAGTAACATTGTTCAAAAGTATGGAGGTAAACAGCCTCCAAAAGGTCATTCTTAAAAAATGGCATTTACTGCTGCTGAGAGTAAGGGTAAAGATTTGTAATGAATTGGATTTTTTTTAATGTTTGGTGTTGAGGGTTTTTTTTCCCCTTGTAAATTATATCTGTGGATTTCTCAGTTACCTCAAAAGCATGATTAAGATGAAGTGTCACGGCAGAAAGAGTTTCAGGAACCAGATGATGTTCTCTGGAAATGGAGGAGGTATTTGCTTTAGACAATTCAGCCATGTCCTGGCAATCCTGAGATTACCAGCACTACAGGTAAGATGGAAAAGTCATTATCCCAGTAACTACACAATTAGGAAAACTAGGCTCTGGTAATTTCCATCATGCTTTGCAAGCCTTTACTCCAGGTAACGAGTCTGTGAACCCTAAGAAGAGATTAGATGTGACTATTTCTCAGCCATGACACAATCTCAGTGATTTTATTCCAGACCCAAATGATCTACTTTAAGTTTTCTTGTAGAAAAGGAGAAAGTAATATGCTGATTATGACTAGCTGAACCACCCATGGTATTTCTTTTTCTGCAGTGAAATGGTTAGGAAACTGGACCATTCAGCCTATTCAGACAGATGTTTTATATAATAAGGCCTGTCATAATATAAATAAATAACAGCGAAAACAGGCGTTAAAAGCATTAATGCCTCCAGACTTCAGCATATTGTCACAAAACCTGCTTCCATAAATTTTCTACAGATTCAAGAAGCAAGTGTGACTTTACAGATTATTGCTGTGGAAATGCATTGAGCATCTCTGCTGCTTTAAAACATGGAAAGACACCCACAAGAATGTCTGCACGGAGCCAGCTCAAGCACAGCAAGGTCTCAGTGCTATGGTTGAGCACAAAAATGATGTTAAACCTGAGTCACTATGCTTTGTCCCTGCAGCAAACTCCCCAGAACTTCTTAATTCAAGAGACACATGCAGAGACACCCTGGTTTTGCATGGGGCTGGCTTGTGTCCTCCGTGCTAATTAACTTGGGCTCTGAACACCACGAGAAGAGGGTTATCTGGTCTTGAAATAGCCTTGGAAGCAGTTTTCTTTCATGTAGTGCTGTGCCAGAGCCAAAGCTCTGGTGGACCCAGCTGGCTGTCACCATTTCTGTCAGACATGAGCTGGCTCTGAGAGTGGCATTCATCTCATTTAATGTTAGATGTCTGCACTACAGACATCTACATCTCGATTAGTCACCCTTGTCTCCCTTTATAGGGATTGGAGAGAAACAAGCATGATTCACCCCATCCTAAAACAGACATCTCAAATGTGGATGAATCATGCCTCAACAGTGTCTGTTTTGTGCAGGCAGTGAGAGGAAATGATGGAAACACAGGGCTGATATCAGGAAGGTAATTAGAGCTTGGAAGTTACCGAGTGGCAGCACTGCAGGAGAAGGGTATTTGTGGGACACACAGGTAAGTAGAGACAGAAAAACCCACAGAAGCTACTTATTTATGTTCACATGGCAGCTGGTTTGAAAACCCAGGAGCCAGAGCATCATCTCGAGTCAGGAATGAAGGTGGCCACTTTGGCATTGGTTTCAGCATTAATGATAAAAAACACCGTGTTTAATCAATGACCTGCATGCATCTGCCTCCTCCTAAGGCAGATCATTATGTATGATATATTTCTCCAGTATCACAACATTATTTGAGCTAAGTGAGATACAGAGAACTTCGCTGGGTTTAGTGATCTATTTTAATGCCATTTGATGTTCATTATTTTTTCTTTTCTTTCTGGTGATTTACCAAAAATAGTGAAGCCAAGCTGAAGCAGTGTCCCATGGCTCCTATAACCCAGGCCAGTTACTTCACCTCTTCACTCACTGCTTTTACAGCCTCAAAAAGTAAGATAACAATTCTTTCATTTCTGCCCAATAACTTCTGCTTCAAAAAAAAAAATTAAAAATTAGCATTATGTAACACTATATCACAGCTGGGCTTTCTCCCCTCTAACACTGACAGAATGCAGGTTTTTCCCAAACAAATGAGAAAGCTTACGCAAAAAATTTGGATTTCACAGAATTCATGGTTTTGGGCAGTCTTTGCTTCTGACTTATGAGGCATCGGCAAGAAACTTGGGGAGCCCTGTGGTCTAAAATAACAACAATCAATGTGAAATTAAAAAAAAATCTAAATGTGGCACTCTTCTACAGCTTGAAACACGAGCAGTTAGTCAGGGATGCACAATGTGGTGCCCTCATTTTCTCAAAGTGGAGCTCTTTAAAGCTTGCATCCCATGCCTTTCCTGTTGACATTCAAATTGACTTTCTGCATTTCATAATGGTAGTTCCTGACTTGCTTTTCACTTTATCTGCCAAACCCACTGCTGGGTCTTTCTCAGATGCACAAGAGTCAGGGATAAAGCTGACGGAAAATGCATCACTTATTGCAGTCATTTAGCTAAAGTACACCCCAATACCAACAAAGACAGGAAATTATTAGAATTGGACTGCTGTCATCAACTGCTATTTCATCAATTGCTCAGTTTTCTGACAAGACCAAGTTCTTCTTAGCTTTAAGCCATTAAACCAGTAATGATAATAATAATAAAAACAACAACAACAACCATAATGCATCCAGAGAAAAACAAGGCAGCACTTTAGAGAGAAAAGTACCATGTTCTTGTCAGGGAAGGCTATCATCTCCATGTAACCTACCACAGAAATGTCTCCAACCCACTGCTCCTGACCTACTGCATTGCCAGGGTTCCTGGCCTGCATGGATCCTTGCTTCTGCAGGAGTGAAAGGACTTACCTCAGGGTCTGCTCTCTTAATTTCCTCCTAGAGAAGGAACCAGACACTGGAATGTAGGTGGTGGGGAAGAAAGGCTCTACCCTCTCAGTCCTGAAAGAACTCATTTCTGCTTTGCAGCTTCTAGAAAATTTTGTTGCTCGCTCTAAAGAAGCACTTGCTGGCATTCCAGGCCCTGGCTCTGCACCTCTACCAGTGAGCCCTAGCACACGAGTTCTTTGGGTATGAAATATTCCCCACTGTGTAACTGGACAATGTCCAGCCTGCATGGCTCTACAACAAAGAGCAATCAGGTGGATCTGGGGGCAGAAACCACACATATTAAATTTTTACAAATGAACCAGGCCAAACTGTCCTGTTAGCAGCACCAGCCTGTATCCAAACAATCCCATTGACCTCAGCTGAGTGTAGCTAGGAGGAGAGCTCAGCCTCAGCACGTGTCCCCTGTGGCTGTACCACAGTGTGTAATTATTGCTGTTTGTTATTTCTATCGCTGTGGAACCCCCAGGATCAAATAAAGATCAGGATCCCAACTGTGCTGGGTGCAGTGCAAACATATAAGCAGTCATGGTGCCTGCACTGAAGAGCTTACAGCTGTGTCCCTTAGGAGAACATTTCTTTGTCTAATAGACTTCTCTATTAAGAACTGTTAATTGCTTCATTCAGCCTAATTTTTTTTTTGGTGTGTGCTTAGTTTCTTCTATTTCTTCTGCCTGCCCCCCCTAGACCATCATTAATAATTCTCCTGCCTTCACAATATCAACAGATTTGCACGCTGTCCTGAAAATTATTATTCTCCCTCTTGCTTCTTGACTGTCTGATCAGACACCTCTCCCCCAGTAGCTTTCTGCTTTTTTTTTTTTTTCCTTAAAACAACTATTTGTTCTCCTTCTTTTTATTGCAACAATGTTTTTGGATCATTATAATTCCACATGGGTGTGTGATGCTACTTGTGCCTCCTCTCTGAGCCATGATGTCATGTTCCCTTGAAGGACTCCCCAAAAGCACATTCACACTCTGCTATTCCCTTTGTCTGTGTTTTACTACCAGAGAAATGGCTCGTTGTCACCCCACAGGTTTCCTTCACTGCTGCAACCTAAATATCACATCTTCCATTTGCCAAATGTCTGCTTCAGATTACCTCTTTACACACCTCTCTCCAGAGGCATTACATGATAGGTTTTTTCCACTCTTCCAGGCTGAATTTCTTCTCACTAATATCTCCTTTAACAACAAATATCTCCTTTAATAACTTCTCACTGTTTCCTGCTCATATTTCTGAAGTCTCTTGGTCCCTTTTTATAACATTTGTGCATTAATTCACACACAGAAATCTCAGCAGACCTTTCCTAGGGGAAGGTCTCTGTGGCTTTCAGAGGCAAAATGTGCCCACTGCAATGCAGGCACACCTTTAAAATATCACAGGTTTGCAGTAGAAGCTCTGATTCCACAGCTGCAACTGTGATGCTCCATGGCCATCAATGGTCTCTATTCCACTACTGAAACAGCAAAGCTCTGCTCCTGAATGGGATTTTTCTGAAATGTAATGCTCATGTTACTTATTTCTTGTAAAACACATACAGTGCTGAAACAGTGGTCATGCTAGTCTCCATGAAAAATTTAACATTCTGTTAAAGTTCCCAAAAAGAACTCCTTAAAAAAAAAGAATATTCGCCAAATGCAATTGCCTTCTGGTCTGACATTGACTGCCAGACTAGAGCAGAGCATGGTAGAAATGGTGGATGTTTCCTTTTATTGCTATGCATTTATAAAGGTTAAAAATCCATCAGAAAACTTTAAAATTGTAGGTCATTAATCATAGGTTGTTGGCCATTTCTTGGCAATCAAGTTTTCAAGAGGGAAACCTGAACCATCATATCTAGAGGTAGGTGGTTAGACATCCCAAAGGAAATCTCTTGAACTTTCAAGTGGAGAAAGAAGTTTTCTTATTCTTTCACTATGAGCACTATGTCTCATTAAAAGTAATTTTCTTATGATTATATAAGGTGCAGTCTCTTCCTCATATCTGTTTGAAAAGTGATCATATAAGGATTAGGTGGCAGACACCCTGTTTAGTCTAGAAAACTGTACTAACTTTCAGAGATTATTGTGCCCTGATTGCCTCCGCAATTTACCCTAATGAGAAAAAAGTAGGTGACCATGTTCCCTTTGATGGTATCTGAATTTAATACAAAGACATGTCACTGCAATGACATCATTAAGTGGGAGTTATTGTGACTAACCACTAATACCAAACCACTTTTATTACCAAAATTAATTTGCTAATTGGTCGACTGTTACCTTTTATCTGTTTCCTTGGAACAATCACAAGCACAGTGGAAGAATTACTTCAGGATATAGAATCTTCTTTCATCTCAGGCTCTTGACAAAATCTCTCCAGTTTAAGGGATACTCATTCTGTAATTTAAGCTTGTTTCCTACATCTTATATGCAGGATTTAGCACCAGTAAATTTAAATTTCTTCAGCTGGGATCAATGCCTTCCCATTTGTGGTAAATCAAATTACCTCTTATGTACTGCAGTTAAGAGTACCATCATATGATCACAGAACCATAGAATGGCTTGGGTTATAAAGGACAGTAAAGATCCTCTCATTCCAACCCCCCAGTCATGAGCAGGAACACCTTCCACTAGTCCAAGTTGCTCAGACACTGGATTGGGGCTCAGAGGATGTGTGGTAATAATAAGATATAGTAACTAAAACATGAGTTTCAGCTCTTGGAGTTTCTTTTGAAAATATTAGAGAAAATCAAATGATGGGCATTAGGGAAAAAAAAAATTGTTTTGGTAGGGGGAAGTGCCCAGATATTTTCTGTGGTCTGCAACACCACTGAAAAAAACACAAAAAGTGGTGGCCAAAGGTAAATCTCACCTTATCTCTGTTCAAACATTTGAAAGACAGCTAAGTCCACTGCTGAGTCTGTTCTTCACACTCTCCCTAGAGGCAATTTGACAATTTATTCTGTGGTTACAACATTAAAAAACTTTAAGTGGATTTGAAGGAATACCTTAGTGGATGGACTTGATCTTTTATTTCAAATGAAAATAATTTCTGCTGTTGAAAGAAATGCTTGACATTGTGCACTTTCCTTGGTTTGGGGCAGGAAAAAGAAACTTCTCTGCAGTAGATTAATCAATTCTTTATGTCATAAGGGTATTTTGTAATGATCAAAATTAAACAATATTAATATTGGTAGGATGCCTTCTAGTATCTGCAGGCTCTTGAGGAATTTTGAACATATGACTTCAAAAAAAGCATGGTTTGGGTATTCAGAAAACAGAGCTAGGGAGGGAGATCAGAGGGAGTCTGGAAAAATGACCCAAGCAGAGGTATTGAAGTGATTCAGGTTGTTTAGTCTAGAGAAGGTATCCTGGGGGTGCTGCTGATAGAGGCCATATATTCCTCCTCAGCCTTCCTGAGACCACTGCTGAGAAAGAAGAAATTATGCACATTTGACACCTCTGACAGGGAGGTCAACACATAATTTCAGCAAAAAATTTAAAATGACAGTTATGGAAACTTGCATCAGTGAAGATAAAAATGGCACAGAAGAGAACATCTTAGAAATTTTGATGTTTCCTGTGTTAAAATCTTGGGCCAGGGTAAAAGGGTTCCAGATTGCTAAAAGCAGTGGTCTACTCAGACCACAGGAGTGATATATGAATATTCCTATTTTTGTAAAGAAGAAAGGAGACACCTGAAGTACCTTACAGCCATGGATGCACACAAAAATCTCATGACATCAAGAAAATCCATGTAGTAGTATCTTGTATGTTGCAAATAATACCTCAGATTCTGTTCTGAACTTACCTCTAGCTTTGTGCATTGTTCAATAACCATAAATGTCTTTGTATTAATTGCTTATTCATTAAATCCATGCACAACAGGCGTGACCACCTTTTGCCACAGTATTTCTTCTGAGATTTTTTTAACCTCTTTTTCAGTTTTTTTTGCATATCATTTGATTCAGTAGCTGTCACTAGATTTTGCATAAAAGGCAATGCAAAAATTAAAGCAAATACTGTGAATACACTTTTCTCCTGTCTGAATATGCAGTCCTTCTCACCCTGGCCCGGTGCTATCACACTTCCACCAGCCTGGGGTTTTTTTAGATGAAATCTGAAAGGAAGAAACAGCTAGCTGAGGAGCTGACAGGGAGCAATTGAAGCAACAGATCCCCTGACAAGTTGTTTCAGCTTCAAGGTCAATTAGATATTTTGCAGTCAAATAAGATTCTAAGTCCCCATGTATAGCCGATCAAATTGCCCAGCTTTCTTATTTTCCCTCTGCTTCTGCCTTAAAAAGCTTATCTATGGCTACTGCAGTGATCCTTTCTGGATGAAAACTCTGGGAAAAAGTGTCCTTCATCACAATGTCTCAGGCTCATTTGTTTTGCCAACAAACTGCAGTGTTTTTGAAGCTGCTGTGGGAACCACAGGGAAGATGTTACAAACACAATAATGTATTGTCTGAGGAAGCATTTGCAGGTAGTGAAGGAGTCAGATGTCACTGGAACACGTTGCTTCTTATTTCTGTGGTGAGGGTGAGCAAAAGCAAATAATCCATGAAAGACACCCAGGTACACTCGTTCTTCCACTTTCATTATTCTATACACCAGTTATAGCGAGAGGAGATTTAAAATCATTGTTTAAACTGTGCGAGTTTAAAAATGGCTTCCTGCAGACAGAGAGAGTGTCCTACTCTTGCTGTCTGCCTGCCTGCATTTCTAAAGCTTATATTTGCCTAATATCTATTTTGGCACCTGCATATTGACATTAATGGAGAGTGATGATTATCTGCACAGGATGCAGAGGCAGTGCATCACTCCCCATTGTCTCGCAAGCCCAGCTGGGTCAGACTTCAAACAGACTGGCCACCTCTGGGTGAAGCAAGAGAGGATATCCCTCTTTTCATGGCCTTTTTATATCTGGGCTCTTCTCTGTTCCTCCTGATATTTAACAAATTGTATCTCATTAATGGGCACAGTCAGCAAAAGAATGTAGCACAAAATGCAGTTCTTTTGTGCCTTAGAGTGTCTACCTGGCATCAAATGTAGATTTTTCAAGCAATGAGGCTTTCTAATTTCTCCTGAGCTTTGAAACACCTCTGACACATTCCAGTTGTGAAAATTCAGGATAACACTTCATAAAATCATAGAAAGGCTCAGGTTGGAAGCAGCCTTTGAAGCCATGTAATTCTGCCCCCCTGCCATGGGCAGGGACACCTTCCACTAAACCAGGGTGCTCCAAGCCCTGTTCAGCCTGGCCTGGAACACTTCCAGGGATGGGGCAGCCACAGCTTCTGTGGGAAACCTGTGCCAGGGCCTCACCACCCTCACAGGGAAGAATTTCTTCCTGATATCCAATCTAAACCTATTTTCTGTCAGTTTGAAGCCATTTCCCGTTGTCCGATCACTTCACACTCTCATAAATTAATTCTAAGCTGAAATAAATTATTGCACTGTGTCCAGTTGTCTCAAGTTTTTAAAGTGATTCCAGTTGGATCAGAACCGTGAGTCCACCACGCTCTCTGTGTGGGCTTGTCACACAATATACAGTGTAGTTCAGTACTCTGAATTCTGCTTTTGGGATCTCTCAAGGTCTGTCTGTTATCTAAGAGTGGTGGTCAGTACTTCCCAACCTCTTTGTTTAATTAAAGAAATAGTTAAAATAAAAACAATGACCTCAAAAAACTAGTACTGACCACCCATGTAGAGATTTCTTCTTGGATTTTAGATTTACTCTGCTCTGAAAAAGGACATGGGAATAGGTATATTTTTATCAAACAGAAATTAATTTTTAAAAAATTGTGGGTTTTTTTTTAATTTTATCTGACATGGTGTGACTAAAACTCAGAAAAATACATAAGGTTGGTTTTCTGATGCAGGCACTACACGATGACTCAAAATAAGGTAAGATAAGATATGACAAGATAGAACAGAAATTAGATGAATGCCCAGAAGTTTGTTGGCTTCCCACCGGCACAGCCATTTCCATCTCACATTCATTAATCCTTCATGAGCCTCAAAAAATTGAGTTTATTAAACCAGGCTGAAATCAAACCACCCATGGATTTTCAGCATGCTTGTGATTCAGTTCCCCCTTTTCACACAGCTACAAAAAATGTAAATACCTTGCCATGTCTGTGTAGAAAATTTGTGGAGAAATAGAATTTGCCAGTGCCTGGAAAACAGAGAATTAATTTCACACAAATCAAAGGCTACTGTTTATTTCTACTCAGGGTGATAGAAAAGATAGACTGCTATATTTAAAAAAAAAAACAAATTAAGTTGTCTGGTTGACTTGCAATGACAGAGGAAGAATTTTTCATTGTTTTAATACTAAATATTAATTTGAACTAAAATTACCATTGAATTGATACTTGGTTATTGATACAATCTTTGTCAATGTTAGGACTCTGCAGGAGTTAGCTTTTCCTGACTTATTTATGTACGCTAAATATAGCAGTCATGCATCAAATAAGAAGCACATTTATAAATAATTTATGGAAAATGAATAATGGATTGTTAGATGTCTTAATAAATGACTAATCAATCGTTATAGAATCCACAGGTCATAGGGTACTTTTAAACATGGCAGATAAACTACATGAATAATAAGCTGTCCAGAAAGCATCATCCTTGCAACTGTATAGAAAGCCATTCA
Source organism: Emberiza elegans (assembly GCA_024865655.1). Classification (NCBI taxonomy): domain Eukaryota; kingdom Metazoa; phylum Chordata; class Aves; order Passeriformes; family Fringillidae; genus Emberiza; species Emberiza elegans. Next base: position 3,194,745 of record JALJVW010003588.1, on the reverse strand, counting down.
TATCCATAATATGCACATAACTAGTCTTGATGAATAATACATTAAGAAACAAAAATGTAAAACACACACATTTGTTGAATATACTCCTGCAAACCATTCATCCCACTGGTCTAGGGGTTCTAAAGCTGGCAAAAAAGCAATGGGAGCTTGAAAATCTTCCATGAATATGGGGTGCTGTCCACCTGAAGAGCATATTCCTGGTTTTCAGCTTGTTTAGGGAAGGTGCAGATATTGTAGGGATCTTTTATAAGATCAGGACGTGGTTAGCATGGTGAGTGATGCAGATTATTTCTGTACTGTTGCTACTCAAGACTCTTTCAGATATCTATATATATATATTTGTAAACAGGAAGACAAGTTTCCTCAGCAGCAGTTCCTTATGCTATAAAGAACTTATTCTGCAGCATATATAGCTGGTGGGCCTTCAGATCTGCTACTAATGGCCAACAAGACAGACTGCAGAAAATCTAAAATTGGTAATAAAGAGTGTTGTAGGATTGCAGTCTGATCCCAGACTGGAGTGAGTATCTGACCATATCTTACAAGGCCATCCTGTAGAATAATGTGATCTTTGCTATGTTCTTGCCCAGCACAGGAAAGGACAAATGTTACACTCTCTGGTGACCTTCAAAGCCTTGTCCCTGAGTGGCAGGTCATACATATTGCATAGATTTGATTAACTACTCTGGAAGGCCTCATAAGAGCCCAATAATGAGAAGAAAAGCCAGACATAGGCAGCAAGCTATACAGTATTTGGGAAAATGGAAACTCTTAGGCTATGGGTAGTTGATAATTTTTCTTCCTGAAAGAGTAAGAATATATATAAGAATAAATTACTCTCATCGCATTTGTAATAAGATGATAGAATTAAATCATTGCACAGTCTTTTTGTTTTTCTTAAACCCTGAGCTCTTCCTGAGAGCCTTTAAGAGTCAAGAAGTCTATAAGACTGTTTCAGCATGTTAAATAATCCAAAGGAAAAACCTGAAAGACAACTGAATGTGTCAGCTAAACAGTTTAAGCTCTCCAGCTTTAGTCTCTATAGGCAGCAATTACATTTTGAAGGAAAATGTTTTACAATTGTAATTACACATAATAGGAGGAATGTATTTTTTCCCTTTATCCTACTCCCATGGTGAGTCAATTTAATTTTTAAATACAAGAGACATAATTGATTTTAGCCCTAGATTAGTACTGAAAATTATCTATATGTGCTCTCACTAATGGAACAAGAGAATTGGCATTCCTTGGGGACCTTAACCCAACCCCGTTCATGGCAACAATTATTAGACCCTGACAGGTTAGCTACTAGGAAGAGGGGGGCATAGAATACCCTGCTGATTAACAATCTAGTGAAATAATTAATGTTATGCTCTTCTCATTTAATTACGGATTATTCACAAATATATTATTATTAGAGACCACAAAGGGAAGTGGCTGTGCAGAGTTTTGACTTCATCTATGCTGCTTATAAGGCCTTTTGTAAAGGGTTTAGGGAAGCCTCTTGCTTTGATTTGCTTCTGAGCATATCTTAAACAAATGGGGAGCTTTTACAATTTCATTAAGGTCTGATCCAACAACCATGGAAATAAAAAATTTCACACCGATATCAGTAGAATTATATCAGGCTTAAAAGTATTACACCAAGACGACGTGCTTGCTCGATATATTAGAGTAATGGGGGAACAATCAGCAGCAATGCACCTTGCTCAATTTCTAATACCTTTTTTTTCCTGTGTGTCATAATAGTTTATATCAATCAGAGCACGTCCCTTTACAGGCTGATACGAACAGAAAGAATAGGCACAAGACTTTACACTCTAAGTGTATTTTTTTTTTCATCTGCAATAACCTCAGTCATTTTAGATGTCAAGTAGTTTATTTTAAATAAAATGAAAGTGAAGTGAATGGGAAAATGTTCATGGCATCTGGGAAATGCCAGACCCTGTGGTTCACTGACCAGCCAGATTATTTATGGGTAATTTGGCTCACCTATAATTTCAAGTGACGTACCCACGCGGGCATATAGACTAAACTACCTTGCTTTGATAGCAAAAATGTGTTTTGTTCTGCTGAATTTTTGACTGATTTCTTGAAAATAGAATCTCCCAAATCTCACATCAGTTGAAGTTCTGTTAGTTTCCAGTTGGATGAATCCTGGGTTTCAAATGTATTTTATATTCCTCACCAAATTTGCACAAAGACTTAGATATGACAAGGACAGTGAGAAAAAAAAAAAAAAAAAAAGGAAAAAACAGCTCAGACTTTCAAACATAGGAATTCAGAGTTAGACTCATTGCTAATAACATTTGGTATTTGTTGTGACAATGCACTTGCATTGTAGATATTCAATCCTTTCCACCATCCAGAAAATAAGAACAGAAAAAGATATTCTAAAGAAGGTGCACTGCAGATATTTTTCTAAGTTGTGTGGTCAAGATGTTCTTGTCACTCTTGTTTCTTGCCACACAGAAATTTGTGTGAGCAGTTTCTTGCCAAGTCCCATGGACTCCAGGCTAAGCACATTTTCAGGATGAAACTTGGAGACTCTGTCCTGACTCCTTTCCCTGTGTGCTCTCTTTCTGACTGAGTTTTTAAAAGAGAATATTGGCACTCATGGACATTTAGTGAACAGTACAGGAAATAATGACAATCCTCACTCCTTCAGAGGGATAAGACTCATCTGGGAAGGATCAAGCTGTTGGCTAGAGCAACCCAAGAGGGAACAAACTGATCAGAGCCTGGCCATGACACAAGAGGGCAATGTTGAAGATTCCCCTGCTCAATGGAGGATGGAGTAGACAACCTTTAGAGGTCCCTTCCAAACCCTTTCTATGATTCTGTAATTTTATGAATGTACCAGCAAGTGCCACACCTCAGAGGCATTCTGGAATCACCAGTGAGAACACACATGTGAAGGAAGTGTGTTATGTCGTCAAAGAAATAAAAAAAACTGCTCTACACCAAAGGCCACACTTAAGAATCCCATTGATTTGTCCTCAAGTGAAAACTCTGCAAGCACAGGACTATGTGCTGCAAGCATCTCTTGAGGTGACTGGCAGCCCAAAAGGTTACACATGGCACTTGCATACAGCAATATTTTGCATGTCTCCCATGACTTTACAATTGCAGCTTTGTGATGTCTCATAAAGACCACTCTCCGTCTTAATAAAACATCATGTGGTCTGACCTGGAACGTGAAAAACACTGTTTCTAGGTAAAAAGAGACAAAGGCTTAATAACACCAACATTAATAACAATATGTGGTCTGACCTGGAACGCGAAAAACACCATTTCTAGATAAAAAGAGACAAAGTACTATTCTGACATGTGTGCAGCAGAGTTTTGGGAGTGGAAATATGAACACAAAGCAATTCCCAAGGTAATGATGAAGGATATTGCCAATCAGCTGTCCTCCTTGGTGTCTGTCTAGCTTTTCTCATCGCTTCAGTTTTACTGCAGGAATAGTGCATCTTTGTTCATTTTGGACTGGACCAGGATCATACCTGACCTTCTCAGACCACAGGAAGAGCAGATAGATGAAAAATGCCCCCTTTAGAAAAGCCAGCAGTGCAGACAGTGGACCACAGTTTTTTTACTATCACTGCGTAAGGCCACACAATATTGACAAGGGATAGTTCACTCTTAAATCTGCTCAGCATTTTGAAGTCTGTTGAGGAATACCAACTGCTGACCCATTATACTCTAACTTTTTCCTCTCAACATGCTTTCAAATTGGACACAAGTGGCTCCATAGCAAACATAGCAGCCAACAAGTTAAACTCAGCAGGAGCCTATAGACAGAGTAAATGCTAATTGATAGCACTGTGTCAGCTATCTGTAAAATTCTGCATCAGTCAAGTGTAGCTTTGCCGCAAAAAAATAAAAGTACAATGAGGTGTGTTCAACTGGTATTTCCTAGATTGAGGTATAACATAAGAGGTAGGACATGGATTCAGCTAAAAGGAGAATTTTCCAAATGCCCAAATATTACCTGAAGAAATGTGGAGGTGTCTAATGTGGGAGATATTAAGCTAGAATTTATTCTGGTAAAATAAATGAGAGACTGGGTGTTGGATTGTTTAGTTTCATGTTTTCTCCTCTTACAGGGTATCCCTCTTTTCTCATATATAAATAAGGGGGTAGTTTCTCCTATGACACCACTCTGCTGACTCTTCTTCTCCATGGTGCCCAACAAGAGGAGAGGAGGCAATGATGACAATTTTTGTCCAGGAAATTCCCCCTGGACACGAGGAAGAGCTTCTGTCCTGGGCAGTGACCAAGCACTGGGACAGATTGTGCACAGAGGGGATGGAGTCTCCCTCACTGGGGATATTCTGGACCCCTCTGGACACAACCCTGTGCCCTGTGCTCTGGGATGGCCCTGCTGGAGCAGGGAGGTGGGACCAGATGACCCCACTGTGGTCCCTTCCAGCCTTGCCCGTTCTGTGATTCTGGGATCAGCTCCCCAGATGGTCACACACTGAGTGCTCCTCTCCTGACACTGCCTGTGATTTCATCTTGAATAGATGCAAGTGTGATGGGCTGTCTGAAGCATTGCTTGCTGGGCACCCCTTCTATCCCCATGGGAAAGGAAGTATAACATGATCAGATGGACTCACAGATTCAGCCCCACACCCTCACAGCAAATTTTCACTTGATACTGATGTTTCATGGTAATATATATGGGAAAGAACAGGTGCTGTTTATTCCTACATTTGTATTTGCACACGCATATCCTTACTGTCTTACCTTCCAAATAAACACAAGCTTTCTGTGGCACATCAAGGACGACCAGCAGAGTGCAGCAACCATTTGAGATGAAGGTCTTGCACGTTACTCTTTTTAGCATGTGCCTGGACAAAGAGAAGGCCCCTGAAGGCAGATTCCAAGCCCAGATGTGCACACATGCCAGTTACCAGGACTAGAAATTTCTCAGTGAAGCGCTTCCAGAAGGCTGCTGTAGAAAGGAAAAAAAATTGTTCCTCATACCTAATTCTATGTTAATCAGTCTAAACCAAAAAAAAAAAAAAGTGAGCAGATGATCATGCAGAAACTGAGAAAAGAAACATTAAGTGCACCTTTTTATATACAAATAGCAATTGAGGTCTAAGTACACTAGTTTGAGGTCTGCATTACATGGACAATTTTCATCCATTTATTGATGAACAGGAAGATGATGGAGAGTAACCTTTCACAGTCTGAAAATGTAGAGACTCTAGAAGGTCAGGGAGGCTCTGCTGCTGGGATGATGGCACAGGGAGGCTTGGTTGCTGGGATGATGGTACAGGATGGCTCCTGGCTGTGGCATTGCACAATGGACAGACCAAAGGTAGAAATAAAAAAGGATGTTGAAAATGTTATCAAGTCAGATTCCAAAAAATGCATAGTAAACATCAAGGACAAAGTAGGTTAAAATTAAGTGGGCTACTGACTTCCTTTAATGTGTGACTGAAAATGAGTGTGTAAATAATTAATGCAAGCTCAAAAAACAGTATATGAAGACTGACAGTGGGTCACATATATTAAATTTTCTCACAATAAAAGATAACTGTCCTACCTGTTAAGAAAACATCTTGCTCAGTTTCTAAGATGAATCACAAAGTAGACCCACAGCAAAGTGACCGGTTTGAAGAGTGATTCACATAAAGGCGCCCAGCATGATTTCCCAGAGGGGTTGGATGTATTGCGAGAGCGATGGGATTCCCTCAGTCCCATTCCACAGATTTACCTAGAATATCCTCTGAGCTGGAGAGGACACAGAGTACTACAGGCAGGCCATAAAATTAAAAGCACCATCTTCCCCATATTTGTTTAACGATTTAGCTTGATGCAAGTTTAACAACCGGAAGGAATTATAGATGAGATTTTTGGCATATTATGACAAAGCTGAAGCCATTCAGCAATTCCCAGCGCACCTTATGGATCAGTTTGTGTGGAATGCTGGATAAAAGGGTGGACAATACTTAGGGCTTGCAGCTCTTAAAATGCAGCCTTTGAAATACAGGTAAGAAAAATAACTGGTAAAAAAGATCTGGTACACACTGTGGTCCCCAGGATTTAACTTTCAGATGTGGGTACTTTCTATGGAATAAGGTAATGGGTAGAAGAAAAAAGATCATAAAGCAGCAGGTGTGAAAGAGTTCAAGTCTCTAGACTCTTTATCTACTCCTTCTCATTAAATTAGATTGCTTCCATATGCTTAGTGGTGTAAATATCAGTTTACCAACTAAATTTGTAGCTGAATTCGGTCAGAACCTTTCTGAGGTGTTTATGTTTCAAATCCAAGTACTTGAACTGATGCTTATTCTTGTCCTCCTTACCCAACCACAGGCTCGTAAGTTTTCTTCCTGGTCTCCCCTGACTCAATCCTAGCTCCACAGGAGAATTTCATAGGAGACATTTCACTTTGTCCCTTCCTGAAAACATCTCCTTCTTCTGTAACATGCAAACTGGGTGCCGATAATAGGTGAATGCTGGGCTGCCCTCAAGGTCAGAATTCCAGAAGCATAACCACACTGCCAGGACCATCCAAAGGAAATTCTCTCCCTGGTTTTAGTGCTTTATCTCCTTTCCTCTTACATTAATAGATCTAGTTTGCATTTTTTGACCAAATCCTGGAGGAGTATAATGCCACCCTCGAGCCAAAAATCTCAAAACTTGGTCCACCACAGTCTAATTGAGCACAGCCCTTCAGAGGAAAACTTGTGGATAATGGTTGATGAAAAACTCATGAGCCAGCTGTGTGCACTCAGAGCCCAGAAAGCCAAATGTATCCTGGGCTGCATCCAAAGGAGTGTGGACAGCTGGTATGAGGAGATGATTTTCCCACTTTGCTCCTTGGAAGCCCCACCTGGAGTCCTGTTCAGATCCAGTGCCGCCAGTGGAAGAAGGAACTGGAACATGGAATTGTTGGAGAAAGCCTTGCTGAGGAGGTTGTGAATTTGATAAGAGGATGGGAGCACCTCCTCTATGAAGACAGGATGAGGATGTTGGGGCTGTCCAGCCTAGAGAAGAGAAGGACAGTGAAGAACTCACAGAACCTTCCAGTATCTGGAGGGGGCCTGCAGGGAAGCTGGACAGGGATTCTTCATCAGGAATTATAGTGACAGGACAAGGACTAAAGGGGTTAAACTGAAAGAGGAGAAATATAGTTTAAATATTGGGAAAAAAATCTGGCACAGAGAAGCTGTGACCAGTCCATACCTGAAATTATCTAAGGTGAGGCTGGACAAGATTTGGAGCAACCTGGGATAGCGGAAAGTGACCCTCTCCATGTCAGAGGGTGGAATGGGATGAGTTTTAAGGCACCTTCCAAACCAAATCATTCCATGATTTTGCTAGTCAAGAACCATGGCTGTGAGAGTGTTTGATTTAGAGCTATCTATTTATTTAGGATACTTACCTATTTAACACTTTATATTTACTTAGGATACAAAAGCCTTTATCTGAGATTCAGTGAAGCCCTTCTGAATTGTGACCCATCAAGTGACTTTCAATTATTTTCTACCTGGATCTATTGGAAATATTTTGTGGTCACATCACCTTACCTAGTGATTATCTGTTCAGTTGATTGCTAAGTAGAACTGCATTCTGTTTTCTCATTGATGATTTTTAATTATAATCTGAACTCTGTCATGGGCTCTAATCAATAAAGTGCCGGGAAACCTCAGAAGCTGAAAGAGGGAGAAATAATCATTAGATGTTATTAAAGTGATGGCCAATAGAAGCACAATTCTTTGTATGATGGCCAATGTTTCAAGTGCTTATTGATTTGCTTTTATAACAATTATACTGCACTCAGGAAAGCTGGGAAAGTTAGAGGAGGAAGGAGAAAAGCCAAGGAAAAAAAAAAAAAAAAACATAAACCCATGGAAGTTATTCATGCTTCCATGCACAACCTGGAATATTCCCATTTAGATGATAATTGGTTCTCCTTAACCTTTATAAAGCTGTGCTTTCTAAATATGCTTTCTTTAATTTCTTTAATTTCTTTAATTTTTATTGTTAAACATTTTAGTACTGCTGTTGCCTAACACGGGCCTTCAAAACACAGTGCTAGCCCTACCATGATGCCCCCATTCCATGCAATGTGATAATTCTTCAGACAGCTTTAATATGAAAAAAGTGTTCCCCATGCATGATTTATAACAGCTTTATAAGGTGAAGTAATTACATTATCAGATATCCCTGATGTGTTTGAGCAATAAGACACCTTCATAATAACAGACGACATCTTATAATTACCACAAGGCAATTGCACTCCTGGGGAGAGGAGGAGGTCAAAATACATGCCTTGCCTATGCAATGCCCCCAAGGAAGTTATTATCAGGATATAAATAAATAAATCCAAGGAAAAGAAGAACAAGGAGGAAGAAGCTGATACTGAATAATGTTGAGCTGTCATATAATGTAATTCAAGATTTATGGGAAAGGGCAAAAGTATATTTTCATGCTAGGATGCAATGTGACAGCTCAGAATATCTAAACAGCAATTTTGAGTGAGCAGAGCTAATCACAGAAGTTGACCAATCTCCTCAGAAATCTCCTTGGCCAATCAAAGCCATTTGGTAAAAAATCAGACTGGACTGAGAAATACAATTAATATGCAACATGCTTTTATGGCTCACAAAACAGTTGCAGTTTATGTTTCTGGGTGATTTAGCACATTCACGGTTCTAACATCACGGTTTCTCCCTCCTCCTGAACGTTCTTATAGGTCTGCTAATGGAATCCTACAAACCAACCTCGTCCTGAGCTGCACCCAAGGGAGCGTGGGAAGCGGTTATAGGGAGAGGAGTCTGCTCCCCTGCTCCACTCCAGATCTGCCTCCGGTTCTGGGGCCCTCAGAACCAGAAGGACCTGGAGCTGCTGCAGCCAGTGCAGAGGAGGCCACGGAGATGCTGCCAGGGCTGGAGCCCCTCTGCTCTGGAGCCAGCCTGGCACAGCTGGGGCTGCTCAGCTGCACAGGAGAAGGCTCCAGGGACACCTCAGAGCCCCTGGCAGGGCCTGCAGGGGCTCCAGGAGAGCTGGGGAGGGACAGGCAAGGGGGAATGGTCTTAATCTGAGGGAGGGCTGGTTTGCATGAGGTATTTGGAAGAAATTTTAGGCTGTGAGGGTGGTGGGGCCCTGGCACAGGCTGCCCCGAGAAGCTGTGGCTGCCCCATCCCTGGGGGCAGGTTGGATGGGGTTTGGAGCAACCTGGTCTAGTGGAAGGTGTCCTTGCCCATGGCAAGGTGTTGGAATGAGATGAACTTCAAGGTCCCTTCCATTCCAAACCTGTGATTCTGTGATCGAATAAACCTGCTATGTTTTATTTTCTTTCTCTTCACAGAATGCAAGACGGGAAACAAAATATTTCTGTCAGCAGAATCTGGTTTAATATTTTTTTCAGGCTATTTGCCTCATTTTTGTGCAAATTCTAATTAGTATAGTGTGTGCTATATTCAGAGTTACATTCAATTATCCTCCATTCACTGCTTTTAAGAAATTTTTGATTTCATGGAAGGTCTAAAAAAGTTTAAGCCAGTGACTTATCTGATGGGCAACAAGATAGGCAACCTTTACGTATGTTGAGAGAGGATCCAACATCTGTTGATAGGAATTAACAAAATGATGCTCCCAAACTCTTTCCAGGAGGAACAGATCAGAAGATAAACACAGATTGTGGAGTGGGAAGGCAGCGCAGCACTGCAAGAGGTTACACAGACCAATTTAAATACTCAAAGGATTTGATTTATTTTCATATCCTCTACCATACCATTTGGTTCTAGTGGAACACAGAACATGGAAATAAATTCATGTACCCTTTCCCACCCAAAAGTTACTTGGTGCTTTTTTTTCTCAGCTCAAAAGGATTACATGTCTTATGTTGATGTTTCCATTTTACAATTAAACTGAAGTGCTTAATCAAAGAAAATCGTGTCTCAGCAGGAAGCCAGAAGTGGGTAAATAGGCTGTAGGGGGCAGGGAGAATACACAGTGTTACCTAGGAGTGCATGTGGCTCAAACATTACTCAAATAATCAGTAAATCAAAGAAGCTTTGTCTCCCATACTGCATAGGACAGAGCAGGCCATTAACTTACTCGCAGTGACAAATGGGGATAGATGGATTTTAGTTTCAGGTTTCATTCCTGAGGTGCATTTCACGGTACTCTCCAGAGCTTCACAATGTGCTTTGTTTCCCATCAGAACTTCCCTGACAACTGCTGCTAAAGCTATTTATGCTTTGGGAGCTTTAACGTGGAGGCAGTTTTGTCTGGTTCCTGCTAGCACAAGACCTCTAGCACAATACACAACCAGTCAGAGATGTCACAGCAAATTCTTGGGAATTTGTCTGGGAACACATGAAACCTGTTTTGTGCAGACAGGGTGGCAATTGTAGAATGTCTGTTCATCCAGCTCTCATTCCTTCTATCTTCCTTTGTTTATTCTTCTTGTCTCCAATTTTTCTTTGCTCCTTTTTTATGTCTCTTCTTTTTTTTTCCTCAATTCTCCCAAGTTCTTTTTTTTTTCTTCATTTGTCCTCTAGTCAGAAATCATCCCTACACTTTAGCATAAACAAACATATTTCCCAAAACAAAATTCTTCCTGGAGTGCACAGAGTACTCTCTAATCTGATTTTAATGACCATGTTCAGCTAGTGGTATGATTCAACCTGTTGGTTAAAGTACATAAATTTAGAGATTGGCATGCAGATAGCTAAATGTGACCTCAGTGTGTGCATTGTCATTGAGGACAAGGACATGAGTCAGCTGCTTTGGCACAAAAACTGAATACTCTCTGAGATTCCTAAGGCACCCTGGGTGACCTCCAGGTGGCCAAAAGTACCCTGTAGATCCTGATGCAAAAGCAACCATCTTCATTTGGTCAGCTGAACGTCTCCATTGGCTGTACTGGCTAGATTTCCGATGGCTACAGTGGAAGTGATGCCAGAAGCATGCTTGTGAAAATCTATATTCAGCCTTTCTGCATCCTAGTCTGTCAGTTGAATCCCAACTTGCCTCCTAAAACTAGGATTAAACTTCATGAGTTATGTATCTGCCACAATGAAAGATGAAGTAAAGGACTGATGCTACTTTTGCTTAACTTTTCCAGCAAATTGGCAGACACCTACAAACAGTAGAGATTTGCACAGGTGAAAATAGGAAATCTGGACTTGTTTCCCACCACCACTATTTCCAGGCCTGTGTTAAGCATTTATAAATATTTATAAAATACCTATCAGTATTTTTTCCCTTTTTTTTTACTACAACAGGGACATATGTTTGTTTTTCAAAAGCTGCATCTGCTTTTCCAGGTTTCCTAAGAGGTATGGTCTTCCTTGTAAATTTATATATTATTAGCAATTATATTTCTTAATTAGAAATACAACTGTTGGAAATACCTTAAGACTTTTTATTAGTTTGAGATATACTCAGCATATGTTAAGTTCTGGGTTTTTGGGGTTTTTTACTATTTTTTCTGGGTTTTTTGTCTTTTGCATTCTTGAAATAATGGGATCTCTGTGCCAGTTCTGTAAAAAAACCCTCACATTTTCCTTCAGGACTCTGAATGTTACAGCATGAACACACATCCACAGAGAGTATAATTCCAACACTAAGCTGAATATATCTATTAATGGCATCATGTAAGAAAGTGTTTAGTTCTTTCAGCTGTCAAACTTTGAGGGACATAGAAACAGTTAGTAAAAACACTGGTGATATAACAGGAGGAAATCTGTAAGCAAGTTCATAAGACTTAAAATGTTTCATCACTAAAAAAAACAAATAAGGATTCTCACAGTACACTCACAAAGAAGACAGATGCTGGATTCCATATCTGGTCAAAAAGTTATTTATCAAATCAAAGCCAACATCTTAATGGGTAGAATGTTCTCATTAAACTCTAATAAAAGTCTCAACCATGAGATAAAATCCATAAGACTTTATTTTAATCCTACGAAATCCTGTCAGGAACTTTTGTTATCAGTATCACACACTATCCCCATACTATTCCAAAAAGAGTCTGATATTCCTATGCTCCGCATCATTTTTTTTCCCATTAAAATTTATTCTTACAATTATATTAGAAAAGTATTATACAAATAAAACATCCAATAAAAATCCCTTTTAAGAATGTTATGTTACTATTAAACATTGCATAAATTTAATATGAATTAGATTCTATTAAATTTAATAGGTTTTGAGTTATTGAGTTTAATTCATTTTCAATAAATTTCAATTAAGCCCAATTTGTTTCAATTTTTTATTAATTCCAGTCACTATCAATTATCTTCAATTAATTTCATCTTGTGCTACATTTTCAGGTAATTCTCCATTACTTTCAATTAGTTTCTATTAATTTCAAGTGGGTTTTGTGTCTGTTAACTGATTTCGTAGGAAACAAATGTCCTTCTTTAATGTGGGTCTGCACCATTACTGCTTGTCCTTGTGCCATAAATGGGCAATTCAGGGCCAAACCCTGATGTGAGGACACTGGCACAGCCCCAGCAGTGTCAGTGCAGAGTTGTTGAGCAGGAACAGTCAGAAGGCTGATGCTTCCTGAGAGCTAAGGAATGTCTGGGAACAAAAATCAGCATGAATTTCACCTGAGTCTTCCATGAGGTCTGGATTTCACCCTGAATTTTCCAAGCAAGTGTACTGATTGTACTGCTTTATTCGTCTCATTTCTCAATAACACTGTGAGACAGAAATTAATGGTCAAGAAAATGTGGCTCCTCTCATCATAAAACAAGATAAGATCACCTGCATTAAAAGAAGTCCTGTGATTCTGCATCTCTAAGCCATATTATCCATATTGGCTGCCACCACTGATTACAGTAGGAATTAAGATATTTAAGTTTAGATGTTGCCATTGGCAGAGCAGAGATGTGAAAGTAGGTCAGAGGATCATCAATTCAAACATGTATGGTTTGGTAACTGGCCTGATTTCCATGAAGGACAGATGAAAGATAAAGGAATGATCTTCTGTGCTGTTTCCAGTTCAGTGCTCAGTTTAAGCTTGTGATGGGTGTAATTAAAACTCCCAGTACTCTAAGTACATAGTTGTTTTGGGTAAAAACAATTATTATGATGGGAAAATTCAGCTGCTAGAACATTTAAATATCCTTTGAGAACATGAGAGAGAGCAAGAGATTCATGATGGAGTTTCATCGAATAATGGAATCACAGGTGGGATTGGAAGGGACATTAAAGACCATTTAGTTCAATCCCCCTGCAATGATCAGGGACATCTTGAACTGGATCAGGTTATTCTGTACAAAATGGCCTTCCATTCTTCCAGGGATGGGACATTCACTAGCTCTCTGTACAAGCTCTGCCAGCATTTCACCACCCTCATTGTAAAAATCTAACTTAACTACTCTCCTTTAGGTTAAAACTGTTACCCCTTGTCCTATTGCAGCAGAGTCTCTCCTCACCTCTCTGTGTGTATAACTGTACTAATTTATTTATTGTCAAAGCAGAAGTTACCTCCAAACAAACTCTGCAATGCCAGGCAATCATCTTGCAACTGCACCAAGGTCATTCACAACAAACTTTTATTTTATTATGTCAAAATTAAAGTTAAATAACCTCTTTAGCATTTCTGCACAGCAAAATTAATGAGATTCCAGCAGGTTTTACACCTTAGAAATGAAATTAAATCTTCCCATCATTCAAAAGTGAGGTAGAACTGTAATGCAGTTTAGCTGGAATGCATCTCTGGATGCTCAGCTTGCTTGGGTCTCTTCTATCCATGAGCCACCTCTGCTGTGGCATGTGCCAGGTGTCAAAATCTGGGGGAAGAGCCAAGGCTGGTTGGAGTCATTGGAGGCTTCACATTTTCCTTCTCTGAACCTTTGGGGAATGTCCTGAAGCACAAGCAGCCCAAGGCTTTGGTGGCCAACGCTCTGTGTTTATTTTAGTCTGATATTAACCATCCAGAAGCCTGATACTCAAAAGGTCTGTTCAAGCACAATGATCGGGTTTTACAGACTCAGTGATACACATGAAGGGAGAGCTGGCTATTTATTCTCATCAGGCATGTAAGTGAAACACACCTGGAGCTAGGAAGCAATTTCACAATGCAGCCACACAGTTAGACAGTTTATTATCTGAACTGGCTTTCATTCTTGTCTCCTCCAAAATTACCATCAACCACAGATTCCTGGTGTTGGTGAACCACACCAAAACAGTTCAAATTTTTTCATCTATTAGCAGAACCTACAAGGGATGCATGAATACAACTCTCTTTTGAGCAGCTGAAAATGTGAGTGATAGAAGCACTTTTCTGGATTAGTATATTCAACTAATATAACAACAATTTTGATTGTGCATATCAGTGCACTGAATAAGTTACTACATTCAGATCAACCAGTAGAAATGTCTCAGCACCTCCTTTCTAAAAGCTTTTCCTTTGGGTGGTCCCATTCTATGACTATTTCAGAATACACAGATGTCAAAGACCGAGAGGACTGAAAAATAATTGTAGGTATATATTGGAAAGTTGCCTTCCTTTCCAGATTAATTTATAACATTGGACTACTACTGCTGAGAGAGTGCAGGCAAGAATTTACCTGGAATCACAGGCAAGAATTCTGCTTTTGAAAGTGCTTGTATCAGAAACAAAATAAATCAAACTAAAAAAATATAGAAAAGATGTTCAATGAAGATGAAATTGAAAAGAGGAAAGATAACATGTTATCCACTGCTGTGTCAGCTGACACTCAGGAAGCTGGTAGGTTCTATTGAATACACACTGCTTTGGAAAAATGTATATCTATTTGCATTATAAAAGCTCATCTACAAATGTACTTTGGGTTTAAAAACCCATATGTTGGCTGCCTTACTAATATTGGTTCAAGCAAATTATGGCTTGGCTTCACTAAATGCACATATCTATTTCAGTTAGAGTGTTCTAATTTGGCAACAAATACTGTATTATTTATTCTGTGGCACAGATCAGGTTATATAAAATTAATGGCTGAACTTCATTCATATGGACTGAATTAAAATGCTTTGGTCAGAATAGAACTGAAGGGGAGAGAAAAAAAGAAACCTGGATTTGATTATATTTATGTCTGTCCCAGTATCAGCACAGCATGGTGATGAACAAGTGCTGGCTGCACTTAATACATATTAATTCAAAAAAAAAAAAAAAAAAAAAAAGGATGGCATAGTCTCATAGTCTTTGCTTATGGAGGTTTTAATTTGCAACATATTGGGTTTTTCAGGCACCAATTTAATTTGAATTTGTTTTAAAATGCCCAAAAATATTTATTGTTTTCAAATATCACTGGTTTTCTTTGGTTTTTATGTGTGGAAGTTTCAGGCACATTTATTCTGAATGCCCTAGAATACTCCAAGTGCTGCTTCTGTCTACATAAACAGCCTTGTGTTAGCTTGTCCACATACATATCTCAGAACCTCACTGCAATGGTATACTAACCAGCTCTGCCCAGCAGTGACAATCATTCCCTGCAGATTCCCCACCCTCTCCCATCCTTACCAGCATGGCAGAGAGTTTACCAGTTAGTCAGGACTGTGGAGGTTCTGAGGACAGATAGGAATGACTGCAGAAAATAGTTGTGTCATTGATAAACGCTTCCTCTTCCTGTGGCACACCATGGACAGGGATCCCTTACTGCAGAGTCAGGCAGGGTCAGGATTTTACTGCAGATCTTTTGAGCGGTGCTGCAGTGGTTGGAGATTTCTATTAGCAATGGTGCTGAAAAGCATCAGACTTGACATCCATCCATCCATCCATCCATCCATCCATCCATCCATCCATCCATCCAAACATCCCTCCATCCACCCATCCATCCATCCATCCATCCATCCATCCATCCATCCATCCATCCATCCATCCATCCATCCATCCATCCATCCATCCCATCCATCCATCCATCATCCATCCATCCATCCATCCATCCATCCATCCATCCATCCATCCATCCATCCATCCATCCAAACATCCATCCATCCATCCATCCAAGCAGGTTTTAGCCCTTGATCACATCATTCAAATATTGACATTCCCAGAATATACTCCAGATTTTTTAGTCTCTCGGCTTCACTGTTAAAGAACAACTCAACAATTGAAGAACTTTTTTTCTTTTTTTTTGATAGAGCTCAGAAAAGCAGGTGTGGTGCTTTGTTTCTAGTGTTGTTCCCATTCCATTTAAGATTACTGCTGTTATTCACATGTCTAAAGAGAAGGTGCTTCCTTGTGCTCCCTGCATGCGCTGTGGGCACCCAAAATATCTCAGGGTCATCCACGTTACTACTGCCCTTCATTTTCTGAGATCTGGTTGCCTCTCCAAATGGTAAATAGTGACATGCCTAACTCCACAGCCCCACACCTCCTGACTGGTGACTGCATCAAGTGTCTATTAAGCATCAAAAAAAGATAAAAAACAAAACTAAAAAAAAAAAAACAAAAAAAACCCCAAAAACAAAACAAAAACAAACAAAAAAAAAACAAAAAAAAGTAAAACACACCCTGATGGGAAACAGAGCAATGTGTCTCCAGAACAGTTGGAAGTAACCTTGTATTTGAGCTGACCCTGATGACTTATTACATGAAATCAACAATTTTCTCCTCAGTTTCCAAAAATCCCTTATTGCTTTATGCACATTATCACAGAGATAGCAGAGGGAAGCTTCACTCCTCACAAAAATCCAGAAGGAAACTCGGGAGAGAAGGAGACAAAAGTGTTTTTACTACCAGTGCACATTGTGAAAGTGGCTTCTGGAACACATCAGAGTGACTGTAAACCTCAGCAGTTTCAGAACAAAATGTAAAACATTCTTCTATTGACCTCTCTTTCCCACAATAACACCACATAAAATAACAGAGAAAGGAAAAAAAATACAGAATGCTTTATGAATGCACTTTAATAAATCAATAGGGGGTTTAGATACCACAGTGGTAGCTGCTGTATAAATACCCAGACAGGAAGATCCTGTCCTGGAAAATTAGAATAGGCAGTTCCTGAACCTGTTATTGTCCAGTTTTGCTTGAAGTAGGAGAAAGTGTTATTTTTTTCCCCACTGTCAGAGAAAACTCTGTTATAAATAAATACATCTCGGTGTCACTGGTGCTGGGTATGACACCCAAGATGTTTTCTGTGTGATCCATTCAAGGGAAGAACTACAACTTGCTTGTATTTATGGTTATAAAGAGATACAGAAAAAACACAGCAGAGATGTCTGCATGTAAGTAATGAAAGTAGAATCAAAAAACAAATGGTGTGCAAGATATCCTTGTATTATTTCTGAGTTTCAGAAAAATGTTGAGAGATATTTTACACTCTTGATGGTTTCCCTTGTTTTACTGATGCTTTCAACAAGTTACATTATCCTCTTCTGAGAGAATACTGCGTATTAAGCTAAATTAACTGATTTTAGTCTGAGACCTAAGGACTGACTATCACACAGATTCTCCAAAATGCAGCACAGCAAACACACTACATTTCATTACAGTACAAGGCCCTCTTTTAGCTTGGAAAAGGAGAGGTGGAATGGATGCCATCTACAGGGACACAGAAAAAAAAATAACCTTGATTAAGCTGAGAAGCAGGGATTCCAAGAAGGCAATATTTTAAGTAAAACAACTGAAGAGAAGGAAATGCAGAATGTGAAAGCTGGAAGAGATCAGGCTTACAAACAGGCAGGGCAAAGTGCTATGGGAAGGTCAAAAGCCAATTAAGACCATGATGGAGCAAGGGCCAGGCTTCTTGCAACAAAGTGGGTGATAATGTCAGGAAGGTGCAAGGAGGATCCCATCACAAAATAGGAGAGTAATAATAGTATGTGGCAGGGAAAGGAAGCTGTGAAGAATTGGATGTAATTGGAAGTAGAAATAGAGCTGCAGTGGATGAAAGGAGAAAAGAGAAATGAAAATTAGATAGAAGATCTCTAGGAATGGATTAGCCGAAGTCCATCTTTGCAGGCTGAGAGATGAAAGAACAGGAAAAGCTAGTCTGGGGCTTAATTGCCACTGTCATAGCTAATGAATTATTAACAAGTAAATTATGAAATTGAGTAAATTCTTCCTCTGTCTCAGCCAGCTCGCACTTCTGACAGTCACCAGTGAAATGCAAAGCTCTTTTCACAATTCCTTTCCCTGCTCTTATGCAATGGCTGGCAGAACATTCATTGGATGTTTTCCTTCAGAGCTGTTGGAACCTCTCCCTTGGCTCTTTTGGGTAGAATTCTCCCACCACAGGCCTCCACAACATAATGAGTTCTTGATAAAGCTCTGCTAATGATATCTCTACAGAAATTGCTCTGTTACTTCCATGGGTTATTCCATTCTTAAAGGCCATCATCATTACCATGAATTTATATGAAACCAGTGCAGTAAGCCAAGCTTAATGATTTTAAGAAGTGTGTAAAACCCACAGACCACAATGCTAGATTTTGTTTTCTTGCTCAGAGTGCTTCCTTTCCAGATTATGCTGAAACAAGGAAAGGACAGGTAGTTAGGAACCCACTTTTAAAATGTCCACCATGAGTTCATTTATAAAAAAAAAAAAAATTAAATTAGTACAATGTCATTGAAATAAAAACTATCCATGGCACTTTTCTAATCTTGGGTATGGGCTTCACACAGCCCTCTGTCTTTTGGGTGATGCTTCTGCATCCATTTCCAGGTAGAGGAGACAACCAGAATTTTGTCATGCCTCAAAAAAGGGATGTAAATAGGCTGCCAGGGATTTAAACTACCAGGTTTTGAGGGTAGAAGAGATGAGGGGACAACAGTTTCATGCTCCACAAGTTCTAATGCAGTTACAAATCCTAAACCTGAGAAGTCCTGTTGCATCCCCTATACCTCCATAATCTCCCAACCATGGTTTTTCAGAAATTTCCAAGAAAGTAACTGTTTAACCTAAACACAGAATATGCTCAACCAAAGCTAACATCTTCTGTCTACAGCAGATTTTGCTAATTTTAGTAAAAAAAACTTTTCATTAGTGAGGTTTTTTTCAGCTAACATTTACTGACTATTTTTGGCTTAGCTGCAGGATTGTATGTCCCTGCTGCCATAAACCTGGTATAAGCATTAAATGTGCTTGCAGAACAAGAGAATGCACAAATGTCACTTAACTGGTCCTTGAGATGATAAAGGCAGAGAAGACAATTCTGCAGCCCCTTGTATGCAAAGACAACCAGAACAGACCAAGGAAAATATGCACAGCCAGATTTAGAGAAGACATTAAACATGAGGAACTTCTGGTGGATATAGAAATATGGGCAAAATTAACCCAGGGTAAAATCAGCACTCGTGGATCAGCAACCAGCAAAGGGAGAGACCAGAAGTTCTGCTGCTGCTCTGTTTAGCTGGCTGGGATTTGTTGCAGCTGACAGAGTCTCCGTGTTTCCTTCAAAAAGGGACAACACAGCCTGAAGCAGTCACTATCTGGTGATGCTGACCAGAAACAAAGCCTTGCTGTTGCCAGCTCCAAAAGTTTTGTATTTTATTTTTCACCTTGTCAGATCTCTGAGCAGCTGTTTGCTCTCCTCCCTGGTGTAAATCAGGAGTAGCTTCAGTCAATATGGTGATGTTTCTCTGTTCATCATACGGTAAAGATCTAATACATTCTTTCTCCTGGGAGGGCAAAATACAGCCAAGGATATAAGTTGGCCTTGTTTTCCTTGCTCTTACACCAGCATGTGACTGTTACCATAAGAGATTCGGGTTTTTTTTGTTTTTGCTTGTTTGTTTTAGGTTTTTCAATGACAAAAAATATCCATCTAGATGAAAATCAGGAGGAAGCAGCCCTATGTGGTGCATCTTTTTTTAAGTACAGAAGTGTAAAAACAGTGCAGGAAATAGAGTGGGTAGTTATATTAAGGAGTTCAAGATCTAGGAACATGCTTCTTGTTCATCACTGGGACTCTTGGTACTGATTGCAGCAATGAGGATTAGCTTGTGCTGTGACTGAGGTGAAGACATCTGTGCCCAAAGGCTGGTAGAGCTGATCATGTTCTCAGACCCTCCTGCAAATGGGATAATCAGTGGGATCTCCTCATGACCAACTCAAACTCGTGCATCCTGCAGTGCAGTTTCAGCTTTCTCAGAAAACTGCTGGTAGCCTGCAGATCTGGTAGAAAGGGAACACCGTATTAAACATTTCTTCTTACTGCCACAAAGTGTGAAAATGTGTTTTCTGGCTTGGAAGGCTTGAGCAATTTGAAGCTTGAAAGTCATCCTCACTTAAGCTGATTTCATGTCAAGGTATCAAATACACCGTGACCTTTATCAGTTCAAAACTAAAACAATTTCAGAAACTTTCTAGGAGTAATCCAGTGTCAATAACCAGTTACATTTGGGTGAGAGGGATCATCTCATGCATTAGCAAGTTGATATAAATAAACAATAAGGCCATGGGATGAAAGGGCAGCTGTTGGCAAACTTCATTAACCTTAGTTGGGGGCAGCAGAAGTCATGGAATCATAGGATCATAGAATCATTTGGGTTGGAAAAGACCTCTAAGGTGGTCGAGTCCACCCAACACTGCCAAGTCCACCACTAAACCATGCCCCCAAATTGACACATCTTTGAAATCCCTCCAGGAGAGGTTTAGACTGGATATTGGGAAAAATTTCTGCAACAAAAAGATTTTCCAGCCCTGGCACAGCCTGCCCAGGGCAGTGGTGGAGCAAATTATCATGGGCTGAAAATTTCTTCTCTTAGGAGTGATTAAGAGATAAGGAAAAAAGTAGTGGGAGCACATAATTTAGTTTTGCAGCGGGCAGAGTTCAGCAGACAGTGTCCCCATGAGCCACACTGTGCCCACTGTTCTTCACAGTATCCACATGTTATCTGAAAAAGGTACAGAACTTGCAGGTGTTAAAAATTATACAGGGCAGTCAAATCTAATACAGACTGCAAAGAGTCACAGAATTACCTTGAGGTACCATCTAAATGAGTAATAAAATGGTTGGGAAAATTTAATTTCTACAAAAGCAAAGTAACGTACATGTGGAAAAATAACCCTAACTATGCATATCCATTGATGGCTCCAAATGAGATTTATATCACTGTATTTCATTTACGTATTCTGAATAGAATATACGATCGCATTGTCTTGCAAAGGAGATAGTAGAACTGGAAGACATAGAGAGGTGACAAAGACAAGTAAAGGCATAAAACACCCACTACAAAATGAAAATAAACTGTTATGGTGGATATAACAGAGATCTATAGAATGAGGAATGGTGTGAAGAAAATAAGGAGGGGAAATAACTCACTTTTTCACAGTACAATATCTCCAAGACTCCAAAGGAAATGTTTAGACAGAAACTTTAAAAGGTGGGCTTTATTTTTATTTATTTTGCTTTGCTTTTGTTTTTTGTTTGTTTGGGTTTTTTTTCTTATTTTGGAAGCTTTGTCATAGAATTTTCCAGAAAATAAAAAATTATCTACAGGTTCAAATAAGAGAATAGACATCCATGGAAGTCCACAGATCGAGCTGCTATTAAACACAGCAGCCCATCTGTGGCCTCCAGTTCAACACTCCCTGTAATTCTCACTGCTGGAAAGTTGTCCCAGGGGGATCACAATGCCCTTTTCACACACCCCAGGCTTGTTTTTTTTTTTTTTTTTTTTTTTTACACTCTTCTGGGCATCTGCTGTAGCTACTATGGAAACAACATCCTGATAAATATTTGTCCTGATCCAGTATCCCACATCTCTATATTGTGAGGGGAAAAAAACCATGAAAACCCTGACTAGATTAGTAAGATTAGTGTATTAATTTAACCCAGATCCCGCTGTTTTGCTTCTCACAGAAATCATCTGGGCCCACAAAAATTCTGTGACCAATTGTAAATACAATTTGCATAAATGATCATGCTCATTTGCATATAGTTGCTTCCTTTGCTTCCTTCCCTCAGGGACTGACAATCTGTTCCCTCTGCAATGAGTTTGGGATTGCCTTGCACCTCTGAATTATATAATTTTACTTCCTTTCTCTCTCCCTCTTTTTCATTTCTTACATTCTATTATGCTTCTTTTCAGGCTCAGCTGAGTCCTCAGCTTACCATAGTTCTTCTTGTCTTATGTCCCTTCACTCTTTCCAAGAAAATTCACTATTCTTTTTGATGGATATCTCAATAGTCCCTATAATGTGTAATCACATCAAAAGAAAAGACTACTAACTTTTTATCCTTTTGATGCACATTCAGCTTGCTCCAATTCAAAACTCTAAAATACATACAGACAATATGAGAAACAGTTTGGTATGGGGAAAATATATTGCTTATTGCACCCCTCCATTTTTTAAATTGTGCTAAAATGGCCCAAATTGTAACTTTCAGGAGAATGAGATTGACAGGCACTTTAGGTAATTTAAGTCACCTCTCTCCCTGGAAAATCAAACTTCCTAATTCAAGTGGAACAAATGTGCAAACCAGACCCTGTATTTTATATTCTTTTAGTGAGAAAATTTTAAAAAGGAAAGGTCTTTCCGAACAACTTAGCACCTTTTTTTCCAGTTTTTAATCCAACTCTCAAGCAAGATGAAGGATATTTTTATGATTATTAAATGGACCTTCACTGTTCTGCTGCTAGCTGCCCATAGATGGCTGAGGAGCATCAGAGCTCAGACCTGTCTTTTTCTCCATCAAGGTGTGGCTGGTCTTCCCTCTGTGACTGCTGCTGTCTTCTGCTCAGCATCATTTTAGATCTGCAATAATAAGATTATACAAGATGTCCCCAAAACGTGGTAAAATCCCATGAAGAGGTGAAGTTAAGACTGAAAAACTTTAATCTTAAAGCTGCCAATGTTTTCTTGTTCAGCAGCTCTCTTAAGAAGAATTCATGAGGTTATAGGGATACCAAACCTCATCTGAAGATTAAAACCTCCTGTCAAACAAGACTGCTCTGGATCACTGCAGCTATTTTCTGGTCATCAAACACCCATCACAGAGGAGATAAAATAATTTATAGGGTGAACAAAATTAAAGGGTACTTCAACCATAGGAATACAACCTCCCCAGCCTCTTTGCAAATGTGAAATTATGTAGTTCATGCGATTTTCATACACTGCTAAAATTTGTCTGAGGGAAATTATGTGAGGCTGTAATTGAGGGATGGACTTTTATTAAAGGATAGTTCTAGTGTCCCCATTCATTCTCTCCCAGAGTTGACAGATGTGGGGCTGTTGAGCAGAGTTTTCATTGTTTCACAGGATGTGCAAATGTCTCTTGCAAGAGAATGCATGAGCACCTCATGGAATACCCACCCACAAGAATTTTCCCTGCCAGAAGCAGGTATTAAAACATCAGTACTGGGATGTGTGCTGGGACCCCTGGTAAAACACATGCCACAGAATGGGATCCACTTCACAGGCAGCACGAGTGAAGCACGAAGCCACTGGTCCCACAAGTCTATGCAAATGTACAGAGCAAATCCGATTTGGCTAATAGCCAGCTGTATATTTTAACCACCAGGCAGCCCTTTCTCTCCCATTAGAGGGTACAGTCATCACCTCTGCAAAGCTAGAGTATCACTGAAAAGAGACCAGCTGAGCTTCCCTTCTGTTTCCTCGAGATGTGTGATGCTGTGAAAATACTCCAGGCAGCGGGGGCTGCTGCACGAACAGCGCTGCAGATTAAAGAGCAGCATTCTTTTCAGCTCTTGTGCTGGAAGCCATCGCTCAGAGAGGAAACCAGCAATGATAAATGGACTCACTCTGTGTGAATCACCACGGCAGAGGGAGGGAATGTTAAAATGTGGCAGCACTTTGGGATAGCATGGTCCAAAGAGGACAATGTCTGGTCAGGTATGGTACCAGCCACCTGAACCGCTGTCTCATTACCAGGTCATCTCCAAGCTGTGCTGCATATCTTCTATGGGGTGTTATTAGCTCATGATAATCACACTCTCTGCAGTTCCTTTACTGCTATTATAAAAATGCTTTTATGTTGGGTAGATGTGTTATTTATTACGTGCTAGGAGGAAATGAAGTTGGTAGTTCTGAATGTTGAACAGCAGTTGGAGCTGAGCTGCACAGTTCCCGGTCCCAAAGAACCCTGTCTCCTGTTTCATAATAATAATAGTGATTTATCCCCTGTGTTATTAAGCCATTTGAATGACTCCATGCAGATCTCGGGGCCAGCATTTTATTTCTGTCATCTAAGCTGAAGCTGTAATAGTAAGGACTTTTTTTTTTTTTTTTTTTTTTCATTTTCTTCTTTTTTCTTTTTTTCTCTTATCCTTCCTTCCTTCCTTCCTTCCTTCCTTCCTTCCTTCCTTCCTTCCTTCCTTCCTTCCTTCCTTCCTTCCTTCCTTCCTTCCTTCCTTCCTTCCTTCCTTCCTTCCTTCCTTCCTTCCTTCCTTCCTTCCTTCCTTCCTTCCTTCCTTCCTTCCTTCCTTCCTTCCTTCCTTCCTTCCTTCCTTCCTTCCTTCCTTCCTTCCTTCCTTCCTTCCTTCCTTCCTTCCTTCCTTCCTTCCTTCCTTCCTTCCTTCCTTCCTTCCTTCCTTCCACCACTTCCTTTCTTCCTTCTTCCACAAAACCTTCAGGGAAAGGTCTCTAGCTGGGCAAATGGTAGAGTTCAACATTTTTTGGCTCATGATCCTGTTGCGAGGACTGTTTTGAAGTTGATATTTTTATGCACTAAATGAAAATTTTGTTTAAACTTCATTTAAAATTGTATTTTAAATTGGGAAAAAAAGGTGCAAATTTATTTGCATTTTTGGTAGGACACTGATGCAACTCCAGTAAAATGGGACACCTTTCTCAATGGTTAAGAATTTTTTCAGACCAAGTTTTTTGAACACATACTGTCCCATATGTTGTCTGAGTACTTAATCTTTTGAATGAAGTCAATGGGTTTAAAAATTATTCTAGCAAAGAAAAAACTCAAAATAAAACAAAAGATTGCTTTTCTCTTGCTCCATGATGCAAAAAACTGGTGCTCAGATTTGAGCAATAATCAGTCCCTTGTACACTGATTGGGCTTTAGCCCACCTAATCTTCAGAAGTAGGACTCAGTTCACTGCTTTAAAGGTCTAAACAAATCAGTATCTACCTACATAAATAAGTTCACTTTCAGTTAACTCAGGTTTCATTTGGCTGCCCAGACTCCGTGAAAAGATCTCACAGTCATGTCTGGAGATGGAAGTGGGACAGTTTCCCCTTTTGTAAAGATTATTTTCTCCATAGCAGAGGAATAGAGATTACTTCATTATTTTAATGTATATGCCACCAACTGTGCAATGAAATTCCTTAAATTATGATGAAATTGCTCATTTCCTGAAGTGAACACAACAAACTAACAGGGACAGTAATTTTTAGTAGATTTGGATTCAATTCAATTTTCCAGATGTTCGCCTGCAATCAGCCTAGGAACTCAAATCTCAGAACGGTGCTATTCACACAACAGCTGTTGCAAATTTTTCTTTTGAATCACACCAATCTAAGTGTGGGTTTGTTTACAGGCAGCCTCAGTCTTACATGAGGAACTGACTGATTACATAAAAGACAAAATCTCAAAAGTGTTCTCTGACAATTTACGTAGTTTCATTATTATTATATTATGGTACCTTTTTAAAGTGATTTTTCTCGTGAATTAGTAAATTTAGTTTTCTTCACCAGTCAGTGA
This sequence comes from Emberiza elegans, assembly GCA_024865655.1. NCBI lineage: Eukaryota > Metazoa > Chordata > Aves > Passeriformes > Fringillidae > Emberiza > Emberiza elegans. The sequence continues at coordinate 3,169,149 of JALJVW010003588.1, read as the reverse complement.
ATTTTGTTGGTGAATCAAATTTTTTTTTTTTTAAATTTTGTTGTTTTTATTTGACTTAGCTTCCTATGAGGAATGTGTTAAAAGGAAATAGCAGAGTAGTCACTGAAGACCTATTTGGAGTCCATTGTCATCAGCATTTGTATAAAGTAATATACTCCAAGGAGTGTAATTAACAGATGCTCAGTCCAGCAAAGATTAGCAGCACCTTTATTTGGACCTTGTATTGTTCACACCTTAAATTATCACCCTCTAAGAACTCAGTGTCCTTTTTTTGATTTACAGAAAAAAAAGTTATCCAGCACTTCTCTTGATACATTATTCTGGTGATCAGCTGTTTTAGCAGCACCCACCTTTGTATTTGACTTCTGTCATATGGTAAATGCAGTTTTTTTTATTATGACTGGAATTGTTTTATTGAAACAACCATTTAACCTTTCTAACCTTTCCTAGGTCACCTACTTCTTCTGGCTGGACAAAAAAATATTTCATGCATGTTTACTATTGTGCACACAATTTATGTCCAACTTTTGCTGTCTAAGTGTAGTTCATCTGGACCTACAGTCCATGAACAGAAAAATAGAATTACTTTTATTTAAATCTACCTCTTGCTTCCTTTGGATCCATCTACATTTGTCCCCTGGCCACAGGAGACAAAAATCAGACAACCACGTCTGGATCACGTTATTTTCACTTGGGTTGGCATGACTAGGACTTGCAACTTCTCATTTTTCAATTCCTGCCCCAGCCAGAAAAGAGCACCCCCAGATTTCCAAGCGCAGTCTTTACGGGGGGAGGCAGAACCTGAACGCAGCCTGCAGGAATGCTGCAGTGCTGGGCAAATACTGAAAGAGGCTGCTTGAAGGTGCCTGGTGAAAAACATTTGCATGGGCAGATGGTGATGGGAAAAGGAGAAACGGGTTTAAAATAAAAGAGGAGAGATTTAGATCAGATGTAAGGAAGTTCTTTACTAAGACAGTGATGGTGCCCTGGTCGAGGGTGACCAAACAGCTGTGGCTGGACCCCTTTTTTTTTTTTTGCTGCTAAATGACCATTCCAGTAAAACAAAGCATTATTTTTACAAATTATTTCTTAGGTAATTAATATAGCTAAGTATCTCCTACTGCTATCAGAGTCAGTGCCCTGCCTTCTCCTGACTGATGGCTAAAAATCAATGGAGCTTCCAAAGCATTCAAAAAAAGTTTAGACGTGGCAACTGGGGACATGTTTAGTGGTGAGCTTGACAGTGCTGAGTTAATGGCTGGGCTCAACAATCTTGGAGGGCTTTTCTAACCTAAAGGATCCTATGGATGCCTGGAAGTGCCCAAGGCCAGGCTGGATGGGGCTTGGAGCAATGTGGGACAGTGGAAGATGTCCCTGCACATGGTAAAGGAGGTGGAACAGGGTGAACTTTGAGGTGCCTTCTAACCCAAACCATTCTGTGACTGTCTAAAATATCACAGATGGAGATGGCTGCAGCTGATGGATTCATGTATTTGTGACCAAGCTGCCATTTACAGGCATCTCACTAATGAGGATTTACAACTAAAAAGCTAGACCATTGGCTAGCAAAATGATGGTAAATTGTTTTGTTCATTTGGTTTTCTTTGTTTGTTTGTTTGTTTTTCTTTTATTTTTTTCATAAAGGAGAATAATATTAAGTTTTTCTACTTACAATGAAATTATTGCTATTAATGATGTATTCCAAACAATTAACACTGCAAATTCACTAGATGTTAGGCACTAAATCATAAAGGAAATTTAGTGTCAAGACATCTTGTAAGAGGATAATGAAGCTAGAGTACTTTTTTTCAAGCTGCCAACAAAGTTATTGTTTGACAACAGAGTGTGTCTGGTGACATTCTAGTGCAAGTGTTACACTGATTGATAGAAAAAAAGTAATTTAACCAGAATGTGAAGAGCAGAACCAGGAGGTTTATTGGAAAGGGTTACATACAGGGAGAAAACTCAAGTTACCTGAATATACAGTATCTTTCATTCATAGTGCCACAGAGCCAAAGGTGCAGGGAATATTCACATTTTGTACTGAATTGTTCACATTTTTCAAAGTTCTTAATGATTATACTGCTAAAAGACTGTGCAATTTGTTAATAAAGATTAAATCTGAGGGGGTGTTGCTTTTTCAGTGTTGCTTTTTCTAATATCTTTCCAAATTTTTGTGTAACTGTTTAGAATGGTGAATTAAACAGAAGGTACTTAATTAACTAATTCCATCTACTTATACAAGACTCCTCTTTTTCTTGGAATGCATCTTAACAGAATAACATCTTTTCCTAAAAGTTAGTGGAATGATTTTTTTTTTTCAGGATATTTCCCTGTTTGACAAGTTGTATTATGAAAGAGCTTATCTGTGTACCCACTTCCTTCTGCTCTGTGGAACTACCTAGACTTTTCTAGACCTTTTTATTTTTTCTTTCCTTCAGATCTGCTATGGATTTAGGCAAGAGTATTCCGTTCTGTAATATCAGAGAAACAGAAATTTGCTAAAGTAAAAAGACCTGCTTTTTGAGTGGATGCTCCTGAATCATCCTTCCAAATAGGATCATGCATACAAACATGCATGTTTATCTGAGAAAACTCTACAGAAAAAATCTGCAGCAGTTAGTAGCATTACCCAGTCTCCCCACAAGGGAATTGAGACTAGAGAAGAAATACATGGCAATGAAATAAACCTGATTAATTTTCACATGAAGAAGTTTCACCACTGAGGATTTTGGTTTCTTTTGTTATTGTTTTAATTTTTAACACATGCATGTGCATAGAAATAGGTAGAGTCTGCTTTAAAACCACTGGGGTAATTAAATGAAATTAACTTCATGAATGCTATCGTGTGCATCCTGATTACTGAGTACTGAAGTTCTTCTTCCTTTAATAACTTGGTGAGATAAAGTGGTTTTAAACTGAATGTGATGTATTCAGTTCAGCAGGCAGCAACTGGAGAAATCCAAACCCATCCAAAAGATAAAGAAAACTGTATGGCTTGTGAAATACACATGTTGAATTCACATCACACTCTCTTCATTCAAGAAAAGTTGTCTGAGACATCATCAGTGAAATGACTTAGTTTCATTCAGATGTGATATAATGTGACACACATTCCCAGTTGTGGTTACTGGAGAAGACTAATTACAGCTGCTAGGAAGTGCAAAAAGCCTCCCAAGGAGAGGAAAGATTTTGTTTTCTACTCTTTTTCCTCCTTTTCTCTTTCTTCTTTAACCCTTCATTTCTTCCTCTTGTCAAAACCTCTTCTACATTTCTATCATCAACTCTCCTCACTTTTTCTTACCCTTTAAAGGAATCTGTTTCTCTTTTCCTCCATATATTTTCTCAGACTAACACTCTTCCTAAAGAAGGTTCCCACATTTTCTTGCTTTCCTTGCATCTCAAGCCTTTAGGTTCTCCTCTCATATCTGACATTGATAATAATATTCACCCTGTGTTTTTACTTTTTTTTTTTTTTGCTGCCGAATGACCATTCCAGTAAAACAAAGCATTATTTTACAAATTATTTATTTCTTAGGTAATTAATATAGCTAAGTATCTCCTACTGCTATCAGAGTCAGTGCCCTGCCTTCTCCTGACTGATGGCTAAAAATCAATGGAGCTTCCAAAGCATTCAAAAAAAGTTTAGACGTGGCAACTGGGGACATGTTTAGTGGTGAGCTTGACAGTGCTGAGTTAATGGCTGGGCTCAACAATCTTGGAGGGCTTTTCTAACCTAAAGGATCCTATGGATGCCTGGAAGTGCCCAAGGCCAGGCTGGATGGGGCTTGGAGCAATGTGGGACAGTGGAAGATGTCCCTGCACATGGTAAAGGAGGTGGAACAGGGTGAACTTTGAGGTGCCTTCTAACCCAAACCATTCTGTGACTGTCTAAAATATCACAGATGGAGATGGCTGCAGCTGATGGATTCATGTATTTGTGACCAAGCTGTCATTTACAGGCATCTCACTAATGAGGATTTACAACTAAAAAGCTAGACCATTGGCTAGCAAAATGATGGTAAATTGTTTTGTTCATTTGGTTTTCTTTGTTTGTTTGTTTGTTTTTTTTTTATTTTTTTTCATAAGGAGAATAATATTAAGTTTTTCTACTTACAATGAAATTATTGCTATTAATGATGTATTCCAAACAATTAACACTGCAAATTCACTAGATGTTAGGCACTAAATCATAAAGGAAATTTAGTGTCAAGACATCTTGTAAGAGGATAATGAAGCTAGACTACTTTTTTTCAAGCTGCCAACAAAGTTATTGTTTGACAACAGAGTGTGTCTGGTGACATTCTAGTGCAAGTGTTACACTGATTGATAGAAAAAAGTAATTTAACCAGAATGTGAAGTGTAGAACCAGGAGGTTTATTGGAACGGGTTACATACAGGGAGAAAACTCAAGTTACCTGAATATACAGTATCTTTCATTCATAGTGCCACAGAGCCAAAGGTGCAGGGAATATTCACATTTTGTACTGAATTGTTCACATTTTTCAAAGTTCTTAATGATTATACTGCTAAAAGACTGTGCAATTTGTTAATAAAGATTAAATCTGAGGGGGTGTTGCTTTTTCAGTGTTGCTTTTTCTAATATCTTTCCAAATTTTTGTGTAACTGTTTAGAATGGTGAATTAAACAGAAGGTACTTAATTAACTAATTCCATCTACTTATACAAGACTCCTCTTTTTCTTGGAATGCATCTTAACAGAATAACATCTTTTCCTAAAAGTTAGTGGAATGATTTTTTTTTCAGGATATTTCCCTGTTTGACAAGTTGTATTATGAAAGAGCTTATCTGTTACCCACTTCCTTCTGCTCTGTGGAACTACCTAGACTTTTCTAGACCTTTTTTTTTTTTTTTCTTCAGATCTGCTGTGGATTTAGGCAAGAGTATTTCGTTCTGTAATATCAGAGAAACAGAAATTTGCTAAAGTAAAAAGACCTGCTTTTTGAGTGGATGCTCCTGAATGATCCTTCCAAATAGGATCATGCATACAAACATGCATGTTTATCTGAGAAAACGTTACAGAAAAAATCTGCAGCAGTTAGTAGCATTACCCAGTCTCCCCACAAGGGAATTGAGACTAGAGAAGAAATACATGGCAATGAAATAAACCTGATTAATTTTCACATGAAGAAGTTTCACCACTGAGGATTTTGGTTTCTTTTGTTATTGTTTTAATTTTTAACACATGCATGTGCATAGAAATAGGTAGAGTCTGCTTTAAAAACCACTGGGGTAATTAAATGAAATTAACTTCATGAATGCTATCGTGTGCATCCTGATTACTGAGTACTGAAGTTCTTCTTCCTTTAATAACTTGGTGAGATAAAGTGGTTTTAAACTGAATGTGATGTATTCAGTTCAGCAGGCAGCAACTGGAGAAATCCAAACCCATCCAAAAGATAAAGAAAACTGTATGGCTTGTGAAATACACATGTTGAATTCACATCACACTCTCTTCATTCAAGAAAAGTTGTCTGAGACATCATCAGTGAAATGACTTAGTTTCATTCAGATGTGATATACGTGACACACATTCCCAGTTGTGGTTACTGGAGAAGACTAATTACAGCTGCTAGGAAGTGCAAAAGCCTCCCAAGGAGAGGAAAGATTTTTGTTTTCTACTCTTTTTCCTCCTTTTCTCTTTCTTCTTTTAACCCTTCATTTCTTCCTCTTGTCAAAACCTCTTCTACATTTCTATCATCAACTCTCCTCACTTTTTCTTACCCTTTAAAGGAATCTGTTTCTCTTTTCCTCCATATATTTTCTCAGACTAACACTCTTCCTAAAGAAGGTTCCCACATTTTCTTGCTTTCCTTGCATCTCAAGCCTTTAGGTTCTCCTCTCATATCTGACATTGATAATAATATTCACCCTGTGTTTTTTACTTCTTTTTTTTTGCTGCCGAATGACCATTCCAGTAAAACAAAGCATTATTTTTACAAATTATTTATTTCTTAGGTAATTAATATAGCTAAGTATCTCATACTGCTATCAGAGTCAGTGCCCTGCCTTCTCCTTACTGATGGCTAAAAATCAATGGAGCTTCCAAAGCATTCAAAAAAAGTTTAGACATGGCAACTGGGGACATGTTTAGTGGTGAGCTTGACAGTGCTGAGTTAATGGCTGGACTCAACAATCTTGGAGGGCTTTTCTAACCTAAAGGATCCTATGATTATGTAAATTTTTGACTAAATAGAGCTGTATTAAAGCCACTGTGATTCAAGCTATTTTGCCTCAAAGATTTGGGGTTTGGCAGACTTTTTCTGTATCCCGCATGCTGCTCTGGGCAAACTCCTTGTGGAGAACAAAAACAGGAATTCTGCTTTTTGGTACGCTTTGTCCTCTGACTGATCTGCTGAGCACAGCCTAAAGGGTCTTCAGCTGTAAGTTTCTAATCATAGTGTTAAGTCATAAAATACATAAGAAGAAATTCTTCCCTGTTAGGGTGGTGAGGCACAGGTTGTCCAGACGAGCTGTGGCCACCACCCCTGGCAGTGTCCAAGGCCAGGTTGGATGGGGCTTGGAGCAACCTGGGATAGTGGAAGGTGTCCCTGCCCATGGCAGGGGTTTGGACTGGATGACATATAAGGTCTTTTTTAACCAAAATCGTTCTGTGATTCTCATATTTTATTCCAAACTCCTCGAGGTTGCAAGTCCTGGACAGCTGCCTTAAAGACATGTCAACATCTAAAACTGACTTTGGGTCATGCTCAAAATCCAAATAGTAAAAATTTACTTCAGAATGGAAACCTTGCTCATTCTGGTGTATACCCTCATTTAATTTTATTTGTATTGCATGCACAAAATGATGATTTTGTCCATATGGTTGATGTATGTGGTCACCATCAGCAGCAGCCACTGAGTGGCTAGTGAGTGTAATTTAAGGGCTGAACTGAAAAATCTCAGACTTGAATGAAAAACAAACTCTGTTATACCTCAGCAGGTTTGAGGGTTTTTTAAATCAAAATAATATCCTGTTCATTCATTTAAAAAGGTGGTAATATTTTCAGGGCTCCTCAGTGCATAAGTTCACTTGAAAATCAGACAGGGTGGAGGTGTTTAATGAGCAGTTGAAATTTTCAGTCTCCCTCTCTTCCTTGAATAACCATTAAATAATTCAATGTCTCAGTCTCCCCTTATGAAATAGGGATAGCTGCACTTCCCTTACTACAAGGGAGAATGAAAGTTCATAGAATAAATAATATTTTTTAAATATTAATGCGTGTTATGTAGGCATTTTGAGTCAGCCAAAGTCCTGTCATCAACCATGAGGTCTAACCCTTCATCATTAAGTGTCACTAACCTTTTATTCAGAGATTTTTTTTTCCAAATGGGACACTATTCTTTTACACAAAATGACCACCAGAAAAACCTTAGCAAATTATGATTTTCAAAGCTAGTGGTAGAAAATAGAAATTAATCATAATGGTGTTCCAGAAAAGCCTATTTTGTTTTTATAAGCATATCGTCCATGAGAAGTCAGAGCAGAAGGGAGACATGCATAATATATTTCTCAGTATTAATAAGTTCTTCTTCTGCTTGCACATAACAAAAGAGATTTTAATCACCGTGGTTATCTCTCTCTTTGAAGTGAATATCTCATATTAATCTTTAGACAAAATTGGAGCAAATGAATGTAAAAATCTAGAATATAAAAGGACCCTCAGAATTCTTATTGAAAACAACGACGACCCTTATTGAAACCATCATATTAAAGTACCCAGTTGTTTATTTATTTTTTCTTCTTTTTTTTTTTCTTTACAGGAGCTCCTTATTTTCTGCTCTTGAATAGTATTTCCCTAAATAAAACTGCACCACACAAAGTGCCATTATGATTTCCAGCCTTCATTTCCAGAGGGGCTCCTGCTAGTCCATAGCTATAACTATGATGAAAAGGGGCTGTGGACAGCCTGTTGCAGTAATGCTAGCTCCCCATCTATCAACCCAGCAGATTATATGAGTAGCATCTCCTTAGAATAGAAACTTGGAGATGTAATAATCAATGAGATCTGGCATGCTGAGTGCCTACACGAATCCATTGCTATAAAGGATGCCAAATTATTACTGCTTCACAAAAATCTATGGAATTGTAGTCAGCGGGGCTGAGACCAGGAACAAAGGCACTAAGGATTGATTGAATATTTTGGTGATGGTCTCTGTTTTCAGAGTACAATATGCCATTATAGTGTATGTTTTGGATGTTCTGCTTTTTCATGTTTCAGGAGCCTTAGTGGCCAAAACAGGGTCAGAAACTACCACATCCTTTCCACATCGCTTTCTCCCACCTTGGCACAACCTGCTTTTGGACAGTATCTGTGTGAGAAGGATCAGGAAGCTGAGCTTTGTCCCTTTGTTTCTGAAGGCAAATATCTTTCTTTTCTGTTTTTGTAGTTCTGAGTACTGAAGATTTTAACCCAGACATTTCTTCCTGCAATATGAGTATAGGAAGAAACAATCAAAGGCAGAAAGGAGCAGCTGTAACTCCTTAGTCTGACATTCCCTCCAGACACCTCTGATCAAAACCTTACAGAATGCAGGATCTGGTAATCAATCAACCCAAGGTCTGATTTGTGCTGTGTAGGCTCGTTCACTCTTCAGTGAATGAAGGCCAAGGACAAGCAGTAGCTTAATTTAGAAATAGCTGCTGAGGGCCTCAGTGGAGTGAGATGAGAAAAATCTCACCATTAGTGGCTTATATTAGAGGTACCAAAGCTGTTCTAGCAACCCAGAATCTGGAAGCAAGATCATGAGGATTGGACAGATCCAGATTGATCAGCAGTATAAGAAACATATGAACATTCACACACCTGAACTTTATACACTCTTCCACTGACAATATTGATAACTTACATAGTATGTAAGTTATAAATAGCAAGTTATTACAAGAACACTCTCAGGTCTTCATACACCTGTGGCACGCTCACTGTTACAGGTCTGCCTTGTATTTTGTCCCCAGGGTTCCTGAAATGTAGAGATCTGCTTGAACTAAACGTAGAGATCTGCTTGACCCATCTAGACAAAGAGAGTGAGAGGTTACACAACTGCACCCAAGAGAAATAAGTTCTGCTTAACCAGTTCTCTTGAGATGACCTACACTGTTCATCTTTCATATATTTGAAACCATACACAAAAACCACTGCACACCTTTATGCGCATGAAATAAGTAAGACTAGAAGCAAATTAGGCAGTGATCCAAGATTCAGTCCAACCCTGACACTTTAATTTGCCTTATGGTGCTATAAGTGTTTACTAGAGAAGAGGAGACTGAGGGAACATCCCATTGTGGTCTACAGCTTTCTCCTGCTGGGAGAGGGAAGGGCAGGCACCTATCCCTCCTCTCTGGTGACCAGTGGCAAGACCTGAGGCAATGGAAGGTATGCCAGGGGATGTTTGTGTTGGCTGTCAGGAGAAGGTTCTTCAGCCAGAGGGTGTTTGGGCACTCGAACAGGCTCTCCAGGGAATGGGCACAGCACCAAGCCTGACAGAATCCAAGAGGAGTTTTGACTGCACTCTCAGGCACGTAGTGCGACTTTTGGGCTTTCCTGTGCAGGATCAGAGGTTGTACTAAATGATTCTCATGTGTTCCTTCCAGCTCAGGATACTCTATGATTCTATAACATTTTCTGGATGGACTGAGCCAGCCTTCTGTTTCAGCAGGACCTGCAGCAGGTGTCCCACTGTGCTGCCCACCACTGCTGAGGGTGGCAGCAATTGGCATTAGCATGGCACCCACTGCCCTCGGAGGTGGAACACGACCTTCAGTGCATTTTCTGCAAAGTGCTTTTCAGACCAATAGCCCCTTCACTGACCCACATTGCCTTTCGTAAGGAGCAAAATATTAGGAGGTGTTTCATTCCAACAATTTAACATTAGATGAGAATGTTTAAAATTCCTAGGAAAGGCTTTTGTTCATAGTCTGAGGCTGGGTTTTGAAGTCTTTACAAACTCTCTCTCCAGGGAGGCTGTGTGGAGAGAGCCATCCTTTCAGCTCACCCTTGAATGCACTTTGAACAAGCAGCTGCTTTTACTGTAAGCATGTTATTAATGGTCTCTTTTCAAAAGCAGATATAGTACCCTGGAAAATGTTCTATTGATTTTTTCCCTTTCCCTGTCCCTGTTTCAATCACACTCGTTTGAATGGCTTTCATTTTTGGCAACAACAAGAGATTTCTTCGAAGAAAAGTCGTGTCTAGGTGTAGCCTTAAATAAAATCACTGCTCAATTTAAGCTCTGAAAAATACTATTGATATTTTAATAGAAGATTGGAGAACCAATTGCTGGTTCAATAATAGCTACAAGGAGTTTATACATAGGAAACATGCACGAGGATCATTTTATTTCTTTTGCTCTACGTGTTAACAGAAAACAGCAGCCTAAATCTTGACTCACAGGATTATTACATGTCAAGGATCTCAGGAACATGGAAATATTTCATTCCATTTTTATAAAGTGGAAGCATGCATTGAGATACCTATGTGCAGAGTGCAAAAGATAGAAATGCAAATAATATTGTACCATATATTTCTATATAATAAAACTCATGCAGAGAAATATTATGTAATAAATTGTGCACAGCTGGAGCCATGATTTTGCTTCTGACTTTAGTTAATGTTACTATTATTTGTTTACATCACATAGAGTCAAACAAATTTTTTTCTTGATTTTTTTTTTTTTTTTTTTTTTTTTTGCTGGGAACCAGAGAAGAAATCACATCCACTGTTTTGGAAACCTCTAAACAGAGGACATGAAACCCACACTGAGTGATGTGCTACATAAACATCTAGGGAGAGACTGGTGATGTCAATTTCCATGGCTGCATCTCAGAGTGGCTGATATTTATTCCCCATCCCTGGAAGTGTCCAAGGCCAGGCTGGATGGGGCTTGTAGAAACCTGGGACAGTGAAAGGTGTCCCTGACCATGGCAGGGGGTTGGAACAAGATGAGCTTTGAGGTGCCTTCAGATCCAAACCACTCTGTGATTCTGTAACTGAGCTCCTGAAAATATGAGATGATGTGAGAGGTTCTTCAGGAAGGGAGGACAGGAGTGGGGCCATGGGTAGAAAGGCAAGGCAAGGCAAGATGATATTGCTTTTGGGGAAAGAATCTTGAGATTATATCATAAATGCACTTACTATTTCATTTCAAAATCTATATAAAAGAATGTATCTAAATAAATAAACAGATAAAACATACTCGCATAATTAGAGTATATAAAATAAAGATATATCATTAAAGAAAGAATCCATATAAAAACGTCTCATATGGGGAACAGCAGAGGGAGACGGGATTGCTTAGCCTCGAGGAAAGAAGGCTCAGGAAGCGACCTTATCCCTCCCTGTAACTCCCTGACTGGAGGGGGGAGCCAGGTCAGCCTCTTTTCACAGGCAGCCAGTGACAGGAAGAGGGGAAAGGCCCTCAGGCTGTGCCAGGGGAGGTCCAGGCTGGACATCAGGAAGCGTTTATTCATGGAAAAGGTGGTTAAAGGTTGGAATGGACTGCCCAGGGAGGTTTGGAGTCCCCATCCCTGGAGGTGTCCGAGGAAGGCTTGGACGTGGCACTCAGTGCTCTGGGCTGGTGGCACGGTGGGCACTGGGCACAGGGTGGACTCAAAGGTCTTGGAGGCCTTTTCCAACTCAAATGATTCTACCATTCTAAGATCTGATATTTTCATCACAATCTTTTCACCTGTCTTCCCAGTACTTTTATTATGCTGGTAAATGAAAAAAATCCAACTTAATGTACTTTTTCAGACACAGTGAGTAGAGAAAATAACTCTCATGAATACTAGAAGCTGTTGGATATGAGCCAGAAGTCTAACTTCTGCTTACTGATGGAGATGCACAATTATGTTATGCATAAAATTTACACAACTTTGCTCATAAACCCATCTGACTTTTTTTTTGTTGTTCCCTGAGATCAGTTGTGTTGCACTTAACACCGAAAATTAAAGTTCTTTAAAAACCAAGACACACATTTGAGTATGGGTAATTACTTTAAAATTCAGGCTTGACTATCAAAACTGTTTTCAACCAAGAATATTGATTTGTCCTTTCACATGTATAAAAAGCATCAACCAACTGAAAAAGAAGAAACCCTCCATGAAGGGCTGTCTTTGTACTCTCAGCCCTTTGCCCATAAAGACTTAGATGTTTATCTGATGGCTGCTTGGCTTCTTTAACAGGCTGTGGTTACCAGTGTGAGCCTCGGCAGGAGAGCTGTTACATTTTTATTTTAACACAATGTCCTACATAAAATTTGGCAATAAGAGAAAGTACTCTATAGGATATGACTCCCCCATGGACTCTTCCTTTGCACGCTCACATTTTTTACATGTCAACAACGCTGGAGTGAAGATATCTTCTTTAAAAAAAAAAAAGAAAGAAAGAAAAGACAAAGAGGAAGGGAAAAGAGTGTGGGTGAAGGAAAATAAACTAAGCTGAGGGATCTTCTGGTCATGATAGTAATTCAGATGTTTCTTTTGGTTAAAACTGACAGATGAGCTTGTGAGAAATTGATACAGATGTAGAAGAGGTGTGTGTGAATTAAGTTGCCCGATGCAGGTATGAAAATTAACTGTTTAGAGCTCCTTTCCTTTGCCTTGAGTGTGTTCTTTCCAATGCCATCCCACCTCAAATTTGGTCCCTGGCTCCACTTACTCTCACATGGGTGTTATTACCTGTAGCTGTACTCTGCCTCTGCTCTTTTCTGCTTGCTGTCTCTCACAAAATTGGTGTTAAAAGTTCATGGTTTATGTTATCAGATGGTTTTTAGATACATTTTCTGTTGGAATGTGATCCTGATCAGGCCTTCACAAATATTCCATTAAGGTTCTGCTTCCATGTTGTAATATAGAGTTGGAAAATTCAAGAGGTCATCTTATATTCTTTGTTACTTACCTTAATACAATATTTGTTCTCCAAAACTATACAAAATCATTGGCTGGTGTTTAGCTTGTGGTCCTTAATTAGCTCCTCATGCTGTCCTACAGAACCTCCATTAAGCCTGTAATTTCCATTTTATAACATATTACACATCCCAAAAGATGTTACCCGTTATTTTTCTTCACTGAATTTCAATTTAGACATGTTTCAACATATTTTCCTAATATATATGGTTCAATTTGAATAAATTTTTCTTCCTTTAAAATGCATCAAGATTTTCCCACCTGTCTCTGATCCAATAATTTAGAAGTCAGATTTTATTCCACCATACACATCACTGATATCAGTGGTGATATATATCACTGATATATAACTCAACTTCCCATGCCCTTCCATTGACTGAGAACTGTTGATAAATCCTATACAGGATTTTTTTTTATTTTCTTTTTATTGACTAATTTGTACTCTTATTGTAAACAAATCTCATTTATGTTTCTTAGAAGAGATAGATACATGATGTAGTTATCAATCTTGCTTATCTTCTGTCATGTTTTCAGCTGGTTTATAGTCCAAATAAGCAGAACAACTATTTTCTCATTCTGCAAATGAGAATATTTTGTATTAGATCACAATAAGTAGCACTACTAAATCAACATGGTGCAAACCGATTTAAACTTCAATACAAAATTTGGTCATTATTGTACTACCTCCATTTTCCCCCTTGCTTATAATCTTATTATATGTTAACTATATTATATATTATAAGTTCTATCTGATGATTGTTTCATGTGCTATTTTGTTTAGGTTTTTTCACTATGTTTCCTATTCATACAAATTTTAAAAAAAGTCTCTTTGCTTTCCTCCTTTTCTTGTATAGTGCTCTTGTTATTAGTTTTTGCTGTATTTTACCATTTATGCTCTTCTTTATCTTGGGTGCTATACTAAACACTGCTTAGTCATGATTATAATGATTATAATTGCTGCATTTTTGATCATGTGGTTTATAAATTCCACCATGGGAAGCTCATCATGTTTGTATCTTAAGATTTCCTTTTATTTGAATAGTTCACCAAGTGGCTTCTTGAGATCTATTGTCCTCTCTGGTCTGGGAAAAAAAATCCCAACTAAACAAAACACAAAAAACCACCACCAAAAATAACTTTCAGGAATGTGGCAAAAATTGCTATTAAAAGTAATTGAATGACCCATTATAGAAGAATTCACAAACCATGAATGGACAAGACATGCCACCCCACCTGGGGACACTAAGAAAAAACAGCTTTGTACACATATAAGAGCTGTTCAGATTTCTTTACGTTTCCCTGCAGAGCTAGCCTCTCTGATAATTTGCAATTCATTATTCTTTCTACTGAATTAAAATATTCACTATTTACTAAAGTTAAAAAAGGAGGAAAGTGTTGTCCATTAATAGACTCCATACACTGGAAAAAAAGAAAAGAAAATAAAAATATAATTTCTGTGAGCACACTGTAAGTAACATTTTCTGCATTATGAGCTAGACAAGAAGGGAATAGAAAGATTCAAACTGAAAAAGGAGATTTAGGCCAGTTTTTAGGGGAAAATAATTAATTCAAAATGGTAGCAAGTCACTGGCACAGGATGCCCAGAGCAGCTGCGGCTGTCCCTGGATCCCTGGCAGTCCCAAGGCCAGGCTGGATGGGGCTTGGAGCAGCCTGGGACAGTGGAAGGTGTCCCTGCCCATGGCAGGGGGTGGGAATGAATGAGTTTTAAGGTCCCTTCCAAACGAAACCTTTCTCTGATTCTATGTTTCTTCATTAATTATATTTTCAGCACCAATCTCTCAATAAGGCAAACAAGTCAACGTTACAAAACAGTCATGGATAGGGCGAGTTTTTAGAGTTTTTGGGAATGGCCGGGTGAGGTGAAACCCCAGAACAGAGAGAGTGTTCTGAAAGAAAGGCTTTTTTTCACCTTTTTTCAACCTCATTGCCAATTTAACAATCCAAAGCCTAATTCTGCACTCTACTACAACAGGCTCAATTTCCACTCTTCTTTAAATCATGTTTAGCTGTTTCAAGAGGATATGACAGGAACTGTCCTGTCTCCTCAGAAAGCAGTGAATCAACATACAGCATACAGCAGAGACACCCTCTGAGCCTCTACCATTCAGAACATATTTTTAAACTCTCAAGTAAGTATGGCAAGTCACAGCTGCAAGGATCAACTTTAGAACTGGTGACACCAAGTGCCAAGTCTGTAGAGAGCTGGTGTCACTCTCTGTAGAACTCAAGACTACTGTTTAGACAGTATTTTACAGTATAATAACTCCTTCCATGCTTCTGGCCAGATCCTTTTTTTTTCCTGCTTTCAAATGGCAAGTTTTGTTGACCAGGACTATTGCCTTCATCCTGCAATTTGTTCCATTTCATATGTTTGTCTCTGCTGAAAAAAGTGCCCGGATTTCCAGAACACCAGGCTTTTTGTTGTTGTTTTTTCTACATCTTCAAAGAGAAACCTTTGATTGATTTGGTCCTGCTCAGATTTCATTCACCTACACTTTACAGGTGATATGACAGACCATCAAATGATCAGTGTAAAAGTAGTCTGTGGACAGAGTAATCTGAATTTGAGAGGCTGTACTGACTACAATACAACAATCCTTTTTCTGCTTTACCTGAGCATCCACCTGAATATTTCAAGTCAACAACGTTACAATGATTTTTTTTTTTTTTTTTGCTGAGGTATGTATCCCCTGAGCACAATATTCCACAGCTGCCTCAAATTCATGATTCCACACCTTCTTTACGATGAATTCCAAGTTCCGTAAGTTGTTCATATCTGTTTTCTTGTCTTTTTCACACAAGGGGAGAATTTTCAATTTTCAAACATGAATTCTCACTCAAGCTGGCAAATAAGTTAGTGAAATCCCTTTGAATAGTGACTTTATTTAATTCTAGTAATTAGCATGGCACTTTGAACCTGTGTACTTTTTCACTCCACATTCTTTGCAAACTTCCTTCATGTGTCTAAAAAAATGCATAAATGAGATACTGATTTTCTAATGATAGGCACTGTTGGTGTGTGCTGCTGAACTCCTCCAAGTGTGATAACCTAGGGATGGTGGGCTGCTGAACAAATGTGATGATTCTTGGTTGTACATACACACTAACAGTGGGTCCACAAATATCAGCAATATGGAATCACAGGCTCACAGAATGCTTTGGTTCAAGGGAACCTTAAAAGTTCATCTCATTCCAACTCCCTGCCATGGGCAAGGACATCTTCCACTAGACCAGAGCTCTGAGCCTCATTCAAGCTGGCTTTGAAAACTTCCAGGAATGGGGCAGCCACATCTTCTCTGGGCTTGGCCTCACAGCCAAGAATTTATTTTGAATATCCACTCTAACCCTTCCCCTGTCTTATCACTTCATGCCCTTGTGAAAAGTCCTTCTGCAGGCACTGGGCCCCACTCTTTGAGTGTGACCACACAGCCAATTCCTTACTCACCATGTGGTCCATCTGCCAAATCTTGGCGCTCCAATTTAGAGATGAGACTGTGGTGTGGGACAATGTCAAATGCTTTGTACAAATCCAAGTAGATGGCATCAGTCACTCTTCAAACCTGTATTTTTATGACCACTTTTTGCTGCAAGTTGCCAGGAACTGAGAACAATAAGAATTAATTCTTATCTCCTTAATTCTTCTGACCAGGCTCCCAGGAGTCTCCTGTGCACACCTGCCTTCAATCCTTCTTTCTCAGTAGATCTCAGAACTTCACTTAGCTCCTCTCCTGCATGGGCCCATAAGAGACACACTGTGTCTTGCTTCCAGCCTTCTCCTTTGTGCTGTTAAAATATTGAAAATTCTCCAGGTCAAACAGAATTATTAAATCTCGTAATCGCCATTAATCCAAAGAAATTACTCCACGTCTTTGCACAAAATGGCCATCACCCACTGAGAGGATGTCTTGTAGTCCCAAAATCTAAAATCTACCTCATTGAAAATATTTAAAGCATTTTGTTGATTTTTTTTTTCCTTGAGAGACTGAAAAAGTAGCTCAATCCAAGTACAATGCAAGAGACCCTGGCCCCAGGAGGAAGAGCCTCAGTGCCAGAGGAGGGAAGGTTGCAGGGACAGCTCCTGAGGGTGGACCTTGCTTTGTTTACTATTAAAGGAGTTGGAGTAAAGAACAAAACAACTCTTTGGAAAGATGTAGCAGTCTGTGATCTCTGAGAAACACCTAATACTCTGCTCATTGGAAAGTTACTGCAATGTCACAGGGGTGAAATGAGAAGTCACAGGAGCTGCTGAGGACCTGACACTGCACAAATAATGGGGAAAGAGTTGGAAAGAATAGATAAGAACATATTGCTTGCCTTAAAAGCCCCTAGTGAAAGATCTTTCACATCAAAAATGAATAGTGTCAGTCACCACTGATAGTGATATGTCTTTTCGTGTGTTTGGCATAGTTAATTGCTGATGGACTCACAGACACTGTGCCAAAACTTGCCCTCATTTACATCAGCTGAAATCTGGAGAAAGCCCACCAGAGTCAATACAAATTCCCTCAGGTTTAGGAGAAATGTTTGTGAGGCGTGTTTGGCTCACAAACACGGTATGGGGGAGGACCAGAATCACTGGGTTCGCACATGTGTTTTCATCCTGCATTGAATAAACAGATGAAATCTTAAAATGATTCATGGGATGAAAGTTTCCTATAAATTATATGGGAAATGAAATCATTCATTCCTGGCAGTTTCATGTTAGCTTTCATCTCTCCAAGCAGTTCTGATCTTCATGGGAACTGCGCACCAACAGCTGAGCATCTTGAACACTGTTGGCTATGGGGCCCTCACCTGCACTGTGCCTGTTTTAAGGTAGGCACCCATTTATACACCTAATTAAAGCTGAACAAGAGCAGGTCTGAGGATAAAAACCATCAGTAACCACACTTACCTATCGTCACTGGGGTTATGTTCTATTTATGCTGAATTACATTGAGGCTGGAGGAGTTTGTCAATGGTGGAAGAGTTTTCTCTGGAATAGTAGTAATCCCAGTTGCTCAAATCAACTTTATTACCTTTCTCCTTTCTGTGTTAACCTTTGTGAAGGGTGCATGCATCACTCTGTGGTTAAACAGGGTAGATAATAACAAGGACAGCTGGTAAGATGAAACTGAAGAGCTACAATATAGATAAATGACACCCCAAAACTGCAGTCTGAGTGGAGCTAATCAGCTCATTCTAGAGAAAATTTCATTTAATTGGGTGGGTGAGAGCGGTCTCAAAGCTCATACATTTAATGCTGGATGAAGGAAAAGCCTTTAATAATGGAAATTGCTGTGCTTAGTAGCTGAGGACATGGAGAACAAGATGAGTGGCAATTCCTACTCATCATCTTTAATCCTCCCATGTGTAACCCAGAAGTGCTGAGCGGAGATCAGGCTGGTTTCCAGGATGTCTGGCCCATTACATTTGGAAGGATATTTCAAGCCCATCAAGGAAAAGGAGTGGTCAACTACTTTTGTGGGAAAAATTCTGTGCCTCCGTTTGGCAACAGAGCATGCTGTAATTTCAGCCAAGGCAAGATTCCACCTGATAGTTTTTAAATCTCTAGGCATCAGGTTTGTTTCTGCACCTAAAAGCCCTATCAGCACCAGCAGCAAGCCTAGCCTTTGGCAACCAGAGGAGCTGCTCATTTCCTTCAGCCACTCCTACCTGTTGCCAACACTTTCCAGAATGACAAAGAACAGGGGACAGCTTGTGTTTTGCTTCTTCCCTGTCTCAACAGAATAAAAATTTGGTCTTATAATTTTATTTTTTTATATTCATGTGAAATTATATCAAGTTTGGTTTGTTTTGCTCACTGACACATGTTAATGCCTTGGAAGAAACTCCTCTCTCTGCCTTTTACACATTCTTCTGGAGGTATAAGATCCAAGTATCATCTGAGCTTTTCTGCATGGCACCACACCACCTTCACTTACACCTCTCAAGTGGCTTTTGAAGGCTTCATTTCTGAAAGGAAAATGCACAGGCAAATACTCTTCCCCAAACCCCATGGAAATAAACATCTTCTAACTGCAGTAAAGTGAACAAAAATTTAGGATCTAAGTCGTTAGAAGGCAGAAGAAAACTCGTGTCTGAAAATGAACAGTGTTATTGATTTAACTCTATGACAGGTAAGTCTGGTTCCCCAAAACAACAATTTAAAGAAAACTAATCTGTGCTATCTGGCCTTTTGATTTCAGTGACAATAATAATTTATGTACTTCTTCAGCTCAATTTCTTTTGTGTCCATGGCAAATGGTAAAGAAAAGAAGCAAACCATTAAAAGGTGAGATTGTTTTTCTTTCAAGGGTCATTCATTTTGAAAGCTCAGGTTGGTTTGCCTTAGAGCCAATAAGATACTACAAGTCATTTTATACATGAAGGTTGAGGGAAGATTTCTTAAAACAAGGGAAAAAATTACTTTGTATCAAATCTTTTGCCTGAACAACAGAAAACCCTTATCCATGGTCATCACTAGACAGGGAAAGAGAAAAAATACAGAAACCTGTGACCTTTAGCAAGGGATGCTCACTTTTTTTTTACTGCATTCCTGAAAAATACCCCTTAAGTCAATGCAATTCTGGGAAATTATATATATTATGAAAGTACCAACTCTTTTGGTGAGGGTACCCAAGACTAACTGCTGAGGTAAAGAAGAAGATGGAAAATTGTGCATATGGAAGATATGTTTTTTCCAATAGAGATCACTGTGAGTTTGGTATAGTCAAAACTTATCCCTTCCCAATAAGAATAACTACTGTGGAAATCATTTGGTCCCTGCAGATTTTAGACATGTGGAAAACCATCTTGGTGAAACACCAATTTCTTTCTTTCCCCAAAAGAAGGACCTGGACTGTAGCTGGCCATGAATGCATGGGACAAATCTTCTCTCATACAGAAAGCCTGAAAACACACAAATTCAGATGTGAAAGCTGACCTGCCGTAGAGCTACAGTGAATTAATGTCTCATACAAAGGGCCTGAGGACTCCTCATAAAAAGAGTATGAGTACTCCTCAGCAGAGTACCCATACTACTGGAGTAAAATCAGAGAGCCTGAAGCATGGCCCAATTTAAATTATTTTTGTTCATTCAAGTCTGTCCTACAAATGCATCACTTGCACACAAAAATACTTTTCAACATCACAGGAACTCAGTTTGGATCAAAAGCAAAACTAATCAGTTCCCCTTTCACCACTATGAAACTTCAGGTAAAACAAAAACAAAAACCAGGTAGTGTTTATGTTTAATCATGGTGCTACTACTTAGGGAGGGTCTCTTGCTTTCGAGCCCTGGTGTCTAATAGAGGAACTGACTGTATATATACATATATATATATACATTATGCGCATATATATGTCTGCACACACAAATATATATTCATATATATATGTATATATGCATATAAATATATATATAAAGTGTATATATATGTGTGTGTGTATATATATGTATATACATATATATATACATGTATGTATGTATATAATGGTTTTGAGGTACTCAACCTTAACATTTTTTAAGTATTCTGCTTCCTGAAGTGCTGAGCCTCCAGTCTGGCCCCAGTTCAGTGCTGCCATATGCACATATACTTTCCTAGAAGTTTTTTCTTTCACAGCTTGTCTACATGGAGAAGTTAGATTAGTGTATGAATTTACAACACACTAGATACTGCATATGCTTGAAGCACAGGCTACCCTGAACCTCATGAACTACAAGTTTCTTTTCACCTTCCTGAAAGGCCAGGAGAAGCTAAAAATTAGTAACGAGTAAACGAATACCACCCCATTTTATGTTCTAGCTCAAGGATAATCTATTAAGATGGAATGGAAGACAGCTTGAGTTCATATTGACATGAGACATCTCAAATTGCAAATACAAATGTCTGGCAAGGATTAAAGATTTTCAAATTATGTTGAGGACAATGGAGAAAAAGCAAAGTTTCAGTTCTCATTTTCCACTCATGGAAAAGGTGATGATGATTGCGTTGTTCTGAGGACTGTGCTGTCCATGGAAACTACACGGGAATCACTGCAAAGATTCAGCAGTGGCATTTACAGAAAGGATGATGTGCCAGGATTATGCATTGACACCATTGTATCTTCCATCAAAACACGTGCAGATACATCTGAATTTAGTGTTGCTGGCATCAGAAAAGGGACACTAGGCAGACCACACAGACAGGGATAAAATATTTTTCAATTTCCAGTCATTCTCAACCTACATGGAAATGACTATATGCCCCACACAATTATTGTGAAAATTACCAACCATCCAGTACCTGAAAAGAGCTCAAAAAGAAAAAGGGGAGAGGCTATTGTAGTGATAGGACAAGAGGGGATTGAAAGAGAATAAATTTAGATTGGATGTTAGAACTAAATTCTTTACGGTGAAGGAGTTGAGGCCCTGGCACAGCGTGCCCAGAGAAGCTGAGGATGCTCCATCCCTGGAATTTTTTCATTCAAGACCAGGTTGGACAGGCCTTGGAGCACTCTGGGATAGTGGAAGGTGTCCCTGAGCATGGCAGGGAGTGGAATCAGATAAGCTTTAAGGTCCATTTCAACCCAAGCTTTTCTGTGATTCTGTGAAAAATCAGATGTTCATTTAAAAGACTAAAATAATGAAAATATAAATTTAGTAATTTTTTAGCAGATTTCCATTTTCCTAGATGACAATTCAATCGCTCTTCTTAGTCTTATTTATTCTACAGCCACCTATAAAATTATAAGTAACCATGATTGAAGAATGAGGACAAATAGACAATGAGTCTATCATTGTGCTCTGGTCCATTTCCTAACCTCAGTAAAACCATGGAAATGAGAAGATTCAAGCCTCTGTTTGAGCCTAGTACAAACAATATAAGAACATTTCTTAAAAATCTTATTCTGCAAAGTTCCCAACTGGATGCACAGAGGTAGCTTAAATAAGGTTAAATTAATTAAACAAAAAAATCTGTGTAAATGGACTCGTTACATGCAAACTTCTCAATTTTGCATTTCAGTTATCACAAGCTGTCTGCCTGTTGAACTACTGGTGTGATTTCAAGCAGTCATGGATTTTCAGGCAAGGATTGAAAACAGATGGTCTCTGATACCTTTTTCATTATAACTTCCCTAAGTTTTCAGAAATTTGTAGCATTGTCTCCAAAGCCTCTTCAGCCTTTGACTTCCAATCACAGCAGGAAAAAGAAAAGTCAATATTCCTAAAAACATTTGAGGTGCCTTATACTCCAGGAGCTGGAAGGAATGAGATGGCTTCTGACAAGGAAAAAAAAAAAAAAAAAAAAAAAAAAAAAATTTTCTGTACCAGAAACTGTTTATTGAGGAAAAAGAAAAAACTCCCAAGGTAGGTTCTGTAAAACACATGATACCATGGCTCATGGCTGTGGTTAAATGGCTGCAGGCCAGGCAGAGAAAATAGATGAGAGATGGGTTAACTCTGCTGCTGCAGATGGTAAAGCAGTGGGATGTGTATTATCTGCCCCAGTAGTGGAATGAAGTCTCCCAGGCGCACAAATCTGGGAGAAATATCAGCGATAGCCACTGAAAAGTTTACTGAATCAAATCTGTTCAGACTCCAGAGCCCTTGCCAGCAGCTGAAGGACATTACAACCAATTGATTTCTCCAGTGTAGGCAACACCTGAAAATAACCTTGGCTGTCTGGAGTGAGTGGTTCTGTGTTTGTTAGTTTTGTCTTTAGTTACTGCCTCTTTTATATGCCTTTTGTGGATTGTTCACCTGGAAGTTGAGTACTTTCTTGCTTACTCTGTCAGCTTTTGTTTTTTCAACCCATTACAGGGTCACCTAAGAAAAACTTTGAAGGTTTGACTCACAGTCATGCAACAAAATTTGTTTCGGGTGGTAATGTTTCCCAGTAGGAAAGTGTTTGGATTGTTGGAAAAGTAGTTTGTTATGGGAATATAAAACCGTTTTCCAGGATGAACAAGTGAATTTTTTTGTTCCTTTGCAGTGCAGAGTTAGCAAGCAATAGCCTGAGGGAGTCAACTCTAAATCAGGCTGGATCATTCCTTGCTTTTATTTTGATATGTTTTTGCCTCCATACAGCCCTGGTCTATGAAATTATTTTCCTTTTTGTTTATCTGGTTGGGGTTTGGAAAACTGCAATCAGTACTGCAAGTGTGTGGGTAACCAAGTGATATGGACACACATCCCATGGCTGTGTGGGATAAAGATGATCTCTAGGATGCCTCCTTTATACTGGGTACCATGATCCCTCTACAGATATGGGTTCTTTGGAGAAGCATTTGCCAGCATGTGCAAAGGCTAATGTTAATAGACTAATGTTAATATTCTGTTTTTATGGGCACACTCTGAAACTGGAGCCATGCTGAGGTCACTGTAGTTTATCCTCTTCTTCTTTGGATATTAGAAATTTCACTTGCTTTATTCTTTCACCCTTGCCTGAAACAATAACTCAGTGAGCCTCTTTACCTTTGAAACTTACCAACATCTAGCTCTGCTTGTCGGGGGCACAGCTCAGATCAAAACTATGCTGTAATAATAGTTACTACTTTTCTGTGGACAAACAATGCACTGGGGCACTCATAACACTCTTGCCTTTAAAGGTCAGGATTTCAGCTCTTCAGGCCCTTGGGATTAACTGTCCAACTAGGCTAAAATTTATTTTAAATCAATAGAATTTTTTTATTGATACATTCAGTGAGCTAGCCAGTGTCTCTGGAATTGGTGCCTGAAATCAAGCAACTATGTCACTAACCTGAATCTGTAGGCCAGATTTCTTAAACGGTTGCAAACCCAGTGAAAGACTCCAATTCCAGTTCAAGAGAAGTATAAATGTCTGAAAAATACACTGTTGAGAAAAATGTCATGAACAGAATGGATGAGGACATGGATTACACTGGCATATAACACAGGGCATTATCAACTGAGTCTCAGCAAGATGTTGGTATTCCATCTGCTTGCACACAGCCTTTACAGCAAATCTACTTGAGTTACTTAAAACAAATCTACATATGAATATATAATGATTGGATGGAAGAAATCTTACTGGATTTAAAACACATAAAATGTAGGAGTATAGCATGAACACGTTTACTTGGTTCCATCACTGGAAGGTGTGCTGAGTGTTCCTTCAGAGACATCTAGACTTTATTCCTCTCTTGAGAAAGAGAATACCTGTGTAGTACCCCATCAAAAGAGGAAACACTGAGGTTTGGCACAAATTTGCTGTTCATGAGAGACTCTGCACAGACAGGTGTGTAATGGGCCAACACAAAAGATTGGGGAAAGGAAAGCCATGGGACCCCAAAAGGACTTGAAGCTTTTTCTGTCAGGCCCATTCTTTAGTCAAGGAAGGCTGATTTATACCATGATGGGCAGTCTAGGAGGAAAATGAAGCACCTTAATTTTATTCAATTTGTGATCTCTTCCTGGCATGCTGTGAGAATTTATTTGGCCTCATTCCTGTTTAAACCCATTAAATATACCAAAAAAAAGAGCACTTGCAGAGATAATTTTATAGTGTATACTTTGGACATCCCACCTCAACTGAAAATGGAAACTATGAAAAAGGGTGCAAAATCCAGTTAAAGTTTTACAAACAGATCACAGGGTATGTGGATGAACCTATTAACGATACATTTTAAACAAATATACGCACATATAAATTATAGATTGACATAATCTGTTGGCATCAGTTCTGCTCATGAACTATCCCATTGAGGGTACTGGTGCTAAACTCATAATTCAATACAGTTCTGTGTCATACCATGTAGACTACCATTTCTGGTGGATAGTAGTACAGATTTCAGTAATCTCCACCGTACCATTTATACGTGATATTTTGAAGTGTGTGCACCAACAGACTCATTACAGGCCAAGTCTATATTTATTAATACTCTGGGGAGATGCAGCTGTAGTATCTGTTGTGGAACATTGTTGGGATTTCTTATGCAATATCTCTAGAATATGATACATCTAAAATTTCTTGAGCTTTGTTCATCATTTCAAGGGGGAAAATACTAATTAAACCTGACAGCATTTGCATATAGAGTCTAGCAATTAGATGAAAGATTTCTCTCTGTAATTCTAGAGGGCAATAGTACAAATTATTAAAGAAATTTGAGAGCTAGCTGGAGTAAACAATCATCAGGATAAACAGCATCCATAACATTCACAATTTTAATTTGCATATATAGATGGCTATAAAGTAACTTCCCATGAAAATTGGAGAACTAAATTAGGAAGCCTTTTATTGTGGGCTCGAGCCAAACTTTTATGGTAATTGGTGCATTTTTTTATATTGACTACAATGAGGTCTGAATCAGGTTATAGCAAAAAATTTTCCCCATAAGTGAATGAAGTGAATTAAAATTGTGACAGCCCATCAGGATCCAGATCCAGAAGGGCTTCAGTATTCACACATCTGACAGCCAAAGAGAATTTTTCATTACTGCTTTTCCTCTAAACCTTTTGTCATGAGGTGATTAAAGAAAGGCTGACAACCAATTTCTGACAAAATGGTTTCACAATTCCATGTTGGCTTGGGAGCCTACTCCTTACAAATAAGCTTTCTGATGACAAACCTGAAGAATCAGTTTATGGATCTCTGCTGTCCTCTGTGGAAGGAGAGTAATACAGCTACAGAGACACTTTACATGTCTACAATTTTTTGCTTTGAAATCCCCTAAGGCATTAGGAATTCTCCAAAGATCAAGGAGTGTCTAATCAGCAACTCAATTTAACAAAGAAATTTGCAAAAATATTGTCTTTCCTCTTCATAAAAAATTCAATGAAGTGTTCAGTATACTGCAAAGTGTCTTTCTAGAACTGATATTAAAAATAATAGAATCTAAACGATGGAAAATATGCAAAAGTGAACAACAAAAGATCCTACTTGGACCAGTTTAAGATGTTGCTTAAGCAGAAACTAGTTGCAGCAATTAATGAATCAGTAATTAATGCAGATACAAAATTGCTAGAAAAATGGTACTGCACTATCTTCCATTAGTGGGAAGTTCTGGTTAAAAGTTCCTTTGTTAGGTAAATAATCCCCACTATGATTTTATTTTGAATACTGGCCTGATTTCCAAAAATTTTTCTGTTCTGTTTTTTTCCTCCACAACATCCTACAATACTCAATTCCCAAGTACTTTTGCATCCTGTATGAAAAACCAAACCAAAGGCCTCCAAAACAATGCAAAACAAAACAAAACAAAACAAAACAAAACAAAACAAAACAAAACAAAACAAAACAAAACAAACATCTCTCCAATATTTTTTTCTTGCTTTACACTTACTGATATTTCATCATGTTCTTATGCTGTAATAAACAGCAGAAACTCATTCAGTTTCAGTTGACAGTTTTGTGCCATTTGTCAACAATAAATTCTGTTTAAGATTTTTTTTTAATCCCTTCATATATGTCCTTTTGAAGAAAATTCCTGATCTATTTAGTCTCTGATTTAGAAGCTGTCACAATCATCCACATTACCATTCTTTGACAATGACACTGCTGTTGTGTCTGTGAACATTTAGAGATTTTCATTCAGGTTAAGGTCTTTTTGCCCTCAACTTGACATTTTGCTTCCAAGAAATAAAGCATTTCTTGGTTTATTCCTCATCCAAATGGTTACAAGTGAAAAGCATTAAGTGCTGCAGGCACCCATTATTAGTTATTTAGTTTATACAGGTTTTCAAGAGATGGACAGTCCAATGATGTTCATTACTTTTTGGAGATAGCTCTTGTTGCTACAATAAACCTTCCCTGCAGGCAAAATAGTGGAGGTTTTCTTTAGAATTGTGCAGTGAAAAGCAGTGAGCACTGAAGGATGACAAAAATGATAGTTAGTATGCCCTTGTTCACTGTGATTCATCAAGTTAGCTGAATGGTCAACAATATCATCAGTTATTCAACAGAATATGCATTGCAGTCCTCCAAAGATGTGTGTACAGTGTCTTCCCTTAGAGAATAAGAGATACTGGGTATTCACCAACTCATGGAGTCCCTCCATCTGACAATGCATAATTCTCTGAACCAAACTTCTGAGGGATCTGCTAAGTACCTGCACAGACATGACATTCTGGTCAAAACTTAGGCATAATTTTATGCGGTATGTGGTTAGTCTTGCAAGGCCTGGAAATTTAGAATGTCCTAACTTTCTCTTGAATTTCTGTTTCTGATTCTTTTGTGCTACTTTGAAAATGCATGTTGGCACTGTTCAGTCTTTACAAGACATTAGCATGAGTTTTTTGTGGTTATAAATGCAAATGACTGTGCAAGTGCAAAACAAATAAAAATAACAATATCTTCTATATTTTCATAAACAGTAATGAGAATAGATTTTGAAAGACTGTTACTTAAGTCTGTAAAGATAATCCACTGCTGCTCTAGGTGGGAAGGTTGAAATCAGTCTGATAAAAGATAAATATAGCCCACCATCTCCATTTCTACCTAGCCAACATTGCAGAGTCAATGGCATGAAGTCCTTGTATCAGGGATAAAATTCATGGGAACATGTGGAAATTTAGTTATGAAGACACCTGTGTAAATCACTTAGTACAATCCTGTCTAAATCCAGGCTAAATTCAATAAAAGACCTGGTTACTTGTCCAGTCAAGAGTGTTGCAAATGCCTTTGCGGCCAGGAGCCCAGGTTTTTTGCTGAATTTCTGTCTCTGCTGTGAACCACTGTGTTGGGTAGCATTTTTATATTATTCAGTGGAAATATTCTCTGTTTCAACTGGCATTTGGTGTGCCCTGCTCTTTCACTCTGTGTAAATTTCTGGCATGGTCTTTTCTATAGCTCTTGGAAGAGGATGAAGGACTTCTATAAGGTTTTTCCAAAACAATGGAATCTCAAAAATTAATCTTTTGCATGTGTTCAAGTTTCTTCATTTTAATTTACATTTGTTGTAATTCAAGCATGGCCTAACTGTATCAGTAGTGGACAGATCCAGTGCAGATATCTACAACTGCACAAAATTTACCTCTACCACAGATGATTCAGCTGATGTATCTGCAAGTTCTCACCATGTGACAAAAATCTGCAAAAATTTACTTTGAGTGCTGTTTGTATTTTTTTCACTGAATAGAATCTCCCCCAAAACAGGAAGCAGTTGCTGAAATCCAAAAAACTTTATGGGCCAAATTTCTTTTGGCTGATGGGCAGAACTGCATGGCACTTAAGAAGAATGCACAAGTGATGATCAGGAATTTAGAATAAAAATGGGCCAACCAAAAAACCAAAATCCTACAGTTCATAGTTTTATGGAACTGCCCTTTACTAAATTTGTAGTGATTCCTGAAACCACTGGACTGGTAATAGTCAACTCTAATAGTCTGTGCATTGAAGTAAAGCATCTAGAAAATGTACAGCTCTGTGCCAAATGACAATATCCTCGGTTAACTGGGATAATCAGCATGGCCAGGTTATTCCAGGAACAGCTGGATGGATATTTTCCTTGGAATAAACCTTGGCAAATGTGCTATCAAGAAGTGTGTATCTTTAATGGTTATGGTAGCCTTGCCACCAACCTATTATGTAAGTGTTAGAGATGTTCTGAACTGTGGGTGCCCAATTGCACAAGAATGAGATAAGCAGTTCAGATGTCATAAGAACGAGATGTTTTTGACCATGGATCTAAAGAACTTTCTTTTGTTTCTTATTTGACCCTGCTGTGAAATCAGGACTGGCTGCTGAAATACTAAAAGTTTTGCTCTTACTTTTTGTTTCATTTCTTTTCTCCATAACAATATATACTTCTACAACAATCACACCATGAGTTATGCAGCCAGAGAACAGGGAAATGAGCATTTTGGAGTGTACTAGTACTGGAGTGAATAAAAATCTGAAATTTTTTAAATGAACCCAAATGTTTTGGAATTCATATACTTGCTGTAGCGCTAATCATGCAAATTTCAGGATCAGCGCTCTAGTGTAAGCTATCTACATGTTAATCACCCTCTGTCATCAAGGAGCAGACATAGCCAGAGACAAACTCATCATGCTACAACAGACTGAGAGGTCTATATGTACATTATCTCTACACCAGTGATAAAAAAAAAATAGAGAATCTTACACTGTGTACTTAACATTTAAATGGCATACTGAAGAATCTTTTTTGAAAAAAAACAAAAGGAGAAAAAAAAAAATTTAACTGAGTTTCACTCCCCATTATTGTGTTTGTTGTTTTTTTTTTTATTTCTTAACCGTAGTTTCATCAATTATTTCATAATCCTGTAATTAACTGGAACACAGAGCAAAATACATAGTTTCCTTGTGTCAAAAGAGTAATTGCAAATATCCATTTGTCTTTACTGCTTTTTAGGTGGCTACTTTCTTTACTTTCAGCTCAACAGTTAGACAGAGCCTTTCTTATAATTTGCATTACCACCAAGCCTGTTTTTCTGGCAGTGCCTGTGTGGTGCTTCTCCTGGTGTCCAGAGCTGCCTGAAGATTCAGAAGCAGCTTTGTGTTGTCACATGTGTATGGCAACCATGGACAAGAGCTGTATGGCAATCATGGACAAGAGCTGCCTCATCAACAGAAAAACTAGAATTTGAAAATTCTGATTATCATCCCACCTCAGACTCACCTTTTATGACAAATTTGCTGGACACATTAAAGAACTTTTATTTCACCTCCATCTTTAATTTCATGGATGAAAGTTTCTTTCATCAATGGTTCTGTCCATCAAGTTTCTGCAGAACCTTAGGCACTGAATAAAATACTGAAAGAAATAAATACTGGATGAAATACACAAATTTCTGAAAGGGCAGGAATATATTGATGGCTAGCAGTGAGTACAGATGGTCCTTAACTTGTTAGAAATTATTGCTGAATCTCTTATTCTCCATACTGAATGCCATATTCCAGAGGTTGTCTTACTTCCAATTCCAGTGGAAGGCATCCCTGACTATGGCAGGAGGGTTGGAACAAGATGATCTTGAAAGTTCCTTCCAACACAAACCATTCTGTGACTCTAAAACAGCTGGTTTCACATTTCAAGACTGGTTTTATCCTAGGTCATGCTAGAACCTCACAAGGACTGATAATGGGTGCAATTTTCCTAATATTTTCCTTTGTTCCCTGACAGCGAGCTTAGCAGCAGAGCATTAGTGGAGCTTCATAACAGAGCATGGGAGTCACTGCCTGATTTTGCTGCTAAACTCACTTTGGAAAAATGCCTGGACTGTACAGAAGAAGGGGGAATGGCTTCAGCAGACAGACATCAGAGTTAGAGGTGATATTGGGAAGAAATTCCTCCCTGTCAGGGTCAGGAGGCCCTGGCCCAGGGTGCCCAGAGCAGCTGTGGCTGCCCCTGGATCCCTGGAAGTGTCCAAGGCCAGGTTGGACAAAGCTTGGGATAATCTGGGATAGTGAAGGTGTTCCTACCCATGGCAAGGGTTTGGAATGAGATGGCATTTAAGGTCCCTTCCAACCCAAATAATTCTTTATGCTATGGTTTTACAAATAAAAATGTATGAAATTAAGAGGGAAAAAAATTTCTTCCACACTCTGTAGGGAATATTGAGAGCTTTGTCAAAATCAGCTTTCTCATATAAAAAAATTACACCAGACCTGCCTAAATTTAGAAAAGACTGAGAAATAAAACCAGAAAAATCCTACTTCAGGTGTCAACACAGGCAGTAAGGCTGCTCCTGTCTATCACCTGTAGATACAGCAAGGCTTTATCACAGAGCAGGGCTGAGGAGGAGGCAGCCTGTGCTGCTCATCACCTCCTCAAACTCAGAGATAATAGGCACGATTTGTCTGCTTTTACTTAAGCTGTTACAAGTTAAGTGTTTGGAGTCAGTGAGCAGATCCCTCAGGTCCATTTACATTCAGTGGAGGAAAATAGTCATGTTCAGAAAGTGATTCATTGCATCTTGAGAGATCAAGCATGAATCACCTGCTGGGTATGCCAATTTCTCTCTGTTCACTTCAAACCCAGCCTGGGGCATCTGGCTCAGGCTTACATTTCTAATACTCGGATAATCAAATTTAGGTGGGGAGAGCCCTACCAAGATAGACTGTGACACTAAAGGTATCTGAGTTAAGCATCCTCAGCACCCAGCATGGACTGAGCCCACAGCCCTTAAAATGTTGCCCATATCTGAGAAATTTTTTGACCCTCCTCAATGTCTGAAGATATTAACAGTCACAGATTAAAAAAAAAAGCAAAAATCAGAGTACCTTAAACTTAGATTTTTTTACTTCAATTCTGTTTGTTTCTAGGTTTTCTTGCAGATCTAATTTTCACATTCCACAGTTCATATGTGAATCTATGTAAGTTTCCTAAGTTGTTTTTCTTTTTTTTAATTAACTTCCTGAAGGTGAATTTCTAAAAAGAACCCTCAAAAAACAAACAAACAAACAAAAAAACTACAAAAACCAAACAAAAAAGCCACAAAAAACCAAACCAAACAAAAAAAAAAAAAAAAAAAAATCCCTTACATTTCATATGGCACTCAGTGGAATAGTAAAATTAGCAAGAAAAAAAAATCCACTTTTAGCATGCATGAAAATTTCAATTTCCTGATCACTTGCATTTATTTTACGTGTGTATGTCACTATGTAAATCATCAAAGAATCAAGAATTTCACATCCAAGGGCAGATTTTTCAGGAAAAAGATGAGCTTAAGAAAAACAAAAACAAACAAAAGCAGTTGGGGTTTGGGTAAAGGGTTATTCCCTTTGTCTGTAGACCTTAATGATTAATGGAGTCAATGTTTACTTAGACACTCCGGTTACTAGAGTGTATCTAATATCTGCAAATTTTGCTTTTAGAATATGATTACTGTGTTTTAGTGCAATTATGAGTGTTTTAGAAGCAGAGCATTTTCACTACCTCTTCATCTCTCTGATCACATAAGTGTATTTTGGGATGCCTGTCAAGAAAATTTGAGCAATGCATTTTAACAGCAATAACCTTTTGAGCAAAAAAGCACTTATGAAAAGGCCCATAAAACCCTGAGTTTTTAGGTACTCAAAGATGATTAAAGAATTATGCTGAAGGAGCCTGACTTGAGAGTTTGAATAAAGCATGCTATTTGGAAGAATCATTTATTTCTCTGTATTTTTCTATGGGAGTAAAATCTTGGATTAAAATTTTACATAATGAGAGAAGAATTGTAATTATTCTTAAGAGGTGTTCAAACAAGATGCTGCCTGTTTCAGTTTTCACAGCCTTTGTTCTGAATTTTCTCAAGCTGCTGTAAAAATCAGGTATTATCCTGGTGGCTGCTAAAATTTATGTCATGGCCTTGGTCTGAAGACGTAAATATATGTGATGGGGCTCAGGCTTAAATAGGACTCAGGGCCTCCCTTCCACAGGTGGAAAGGGCACAAATATTGTATTGAAAGTAGTTAATAAATAGTCCTCAAGAGCTCCACCTTGACTTCTTATCATCATGCCCTATGTCTGGAACTTTCACTCTTTTGTTGGTTTCACCATATCTGATTTCTGCTTCCATGCAAGTTTATCTCTGTTTGACAGGATTTATTGGCTGAGTTTGTGCCGTTCTTCTGTCCCTGGATAAACTCGTGCATAAGATGTGGGATTCAGGCCCAGAATCAGGAAACTAAGTTTTGTTGTCTAGTTATAAAAATAGCTACATCTCAGTTATGTATCATATCCCTGCATAAGAAGTGATTCAGTTGACTAAATCCAGGTTCCAATTACAATTTTAGTAGTCTTATTGTGTGCTAGAAATCTGCAAGACATGGTTCTATATGTCAAACGATGTTCATACACCCAGGCCGTCCTGGAATGCCATTTGGTGGTCATGCAAGATATCCTAGAGCTTCTGAAATAGCACCAGCTCCCTGCATAAGCAACTCTCGTGGTCCCTGGAGGTCTGTGAGGGCCAATGGGCTATTGAACAGCCTGATAGGGACAAGACTGCTGCCCAAGCATTGGTGTCCAGTATCATTTGGCTCATTCTCTAATCTTAATTGACATTATTGGGTAGCTCTCCATCGGGTCTGGTTGCTCAGGGGACCTGTTTGCAGCCTTTCAGTGTCTGAAGGGAGCCTACAGGAGAGATGGAGAGGGACTATTTACAGGAGCAGTGACAAGACAAGAGGAAATGGCTTCACACTGAGAGAAAGGAGGTTTAAACTGGATATAAAGAAAAAATTCTTCCCTCTGAGGGTGGTGGGGCACAGGCTGCCCAATGAAGCAGTGGCTTGCCCATCCCAGGGAGTATTTAAGACCAGGCTGGATGGGGCTTGGAGCAACCTGAGACAGTGGAAGTTGTCCCTGCCCATGCCTGGTGTTAAGGCCCACTCCAACCCAAGCCATTCTTTGAGTCTGTGAACTTTAGGTGATCGGGCACACTAACTAGATGGCACATAGGTTTTAATCATCCAGATTTAGTGTCCTAAATCTGGTGTGGAAATCTGTTCCATGAGTGCCTCCAGTTCCCCCTGGGTTGCTCACCAAGCGCCGTCTTGCAGCAGGTTTGTCATCCTGTGTGCAGCTCAGGCCTGTGAAAGCAGCTGGGCACCCTCTCAATCCGGGAAAGCTGGAAAGCAAGACAACAGCATCTACACAGCCATGAATCTCAGCAAAAATCCCCAGTCTTCCCCATCTTCCCAAAACCATCTCAGTTCCTGATGTTATGGTCTGATTAATGCTCACTGTGACAAAACCAACCAGGAGGTTCTTGTGAGGCCTTTTAAAGTTGGGTTGTAGGGGTGTCCGATGCAATGGCCCTTCATATTGGAGTTTCTGTGACTTTTTCTCTCTCACCCTCACCCTGTACATCCATTTTTCCCTCTTACCTGCTTGTATGAGTCTGGTTGGATAGCTCAAGTACCAGTAGCAGGGTCATATTATTAATGAGAAGAAGGAAAACAAACAACAAGAGTGACAAAAGGAGACAGATAGAGGCTCAGAAAACAGTTTATAAAAACTAGCAATTATTTTTTCCCCCAGAAATGTAGGTCCAGGATCTAACATTAATTTTCTTTTATATTGCATTTATTATTTTTTTCTGAAAGCATCTGGAAATAAAATTATATATATAAAAAAAATATTGTAGATATAGAATATATATATATAATATATATATTATATATGTATATATAATATCTATTATAGATATAAATGTATTAATATATTTTATATATTGATATAATATATAGACCTATATATATTTATATTTTATATATATATATATATATATATATATATACATATGTATATATATTTATTTCCTAAAATAAGGTTAGAATTTTTGTTTTTAAAGAGTGTTTTTTAACTCCCAATACTAGCCAAGCAAGAGCCATGCTTCCCTCCATGATTCATGGTTAATAGCATACTTCCTTTAGACACCTTTATTTATCCTACAATAACATGAAAAACATGCCTGAACTGGCTTTATTTTTAGCCAGTTTTATGTTGGCATTCCTTTAACAGCACATAGAGGGAGGGGTGCAGGGGGAGTCAATAAAGAAGGATGTGAAAATGTGTCCTTCTATAAAAACCAAGCCCCAAGTAGCAGTTGGACTTTGGCATATGTGTGGCCTATTAGTGCCTTCTGTCGTAATAAGCCTTCTGGCAGAGCAATAGCATCAAGGTGTTGTTTATACTCTATAAAATGTTAAAATGGCATTGTAAAGATTAGCTGTAAGGTGAGGATTGTTTCAAGGGCTTGGTTGTTTTGTTTTCCTTTTCTTTTCTATTCTTGAGACCAAGAAGCACCCCCCTCAAAAATTGCCTTCTTCAATAGTTTCAATGGCTCTTTAATGGGAAAAATGTTACCTGCAGAGAGGCAGTATGGCCCATGGCTTAAAGGGACTAAGAAAAAGACTTTGCTGGAATCCTCAGCTCTGCCACAAATATACTTTGTCACCCAGGTTCACATCCCCTCAAATGTGCCTCTTACCTCAACCAACATTTGATGCAGCTTAGGTAGGCCTCATGCACTGAGAGCCCCAAGAGAATTATTAAATCCCTGCACCAAAAAACAGTTAAAGGCAAGGAAAGTATCTAAATTATGGGTTTCCACTCTGATCTGTTTTTACCTGAGGTTCAGAAACATAATGCCATCAAGTAGTGTCATCAGAATCATCTGCTTAAATTTCTTAAACAGAATGAGTTCAGTGTTTTTCAGTAGCTCAGTCCCTTTTGTACTTGAGTTTTCCAGGAGGGATTACTTACAACCTATCCAAGAGGGATTCCTTACAGCAAATTACCATAAAGAGAATTACCATGAGAGCTTCCCTCTGCTAACAGACTTCCCCACAATTGCAGGGACAAGAAAATCATCACACAGGGACATGGGAGAGATATTTACCCTGGGCTCATCCCAGCTGTCCACTGAACAAATGACGCTACAATACCACGTGAGATAATTTAGGGAGTTGAGAATACCAATGCAGAGCTCACAGATATGGTGCAGAAACTCCCTCTTAAGGTGACAGCTGGAGGACAACCAGGATACAGACACAA
The DNA here is from genome assembly GCA_024865655.1 of Emberiza elegans. Taxonomy (NCBI): domain Eukaryota; kingdom Metazoa; phylum Chordata; class Aves; order Passeriformes; family Fringillidae; genus Emberiza; species Emberiza elegans. The sequence continues at coordinate 3,133,776 of JALJVW010003588.1, read as the reverse complement.
ATTAATGTGAAGTTAAGCCTCTATGAATGAATGTTCCTGCTTCTAGACCAGCACTTCAAATGTAGCTGCCTCTGTCATCAAAAAGATTTCCTGCGATGAAGAGATTGAGCCCATTTCAAAACCAACTTTAAAGGCTTTAAACTGACAGGTTTGAGGGGCTGAGGTACATCTTCCAGAATGTTTTCTCCAAATTCAGAACTCTGTGGAAGAAATAGAGTGGAAAATCATAATTTTCAAATTCTAAACATTGAGTACCATTTTCCCAGCTCTCCTCAATATTTTGACTCCTCTGTAAAAAAAAAAAATTCCTGTTTCCCAGCTGGCTTCTGAAGAGTACCAGGGAATGGGAATGCATTTAAAATCTTGATGTTAAAATTAAAACCTTTCCTGAAGAAGAAATCAGGGGAACAATCAGACAAAACTTTATATAAGCTCACGGGAGCACAACCTCTGCCCCCCAACATTTATTTGTTCATAATAATTCTCAGTATTGCATTATTTTGGATAGAACAAACCAGATGATTTTTGACTCTGGTTCCAAACTCTGTGGGCTTTCCCTGTCTTTAGAAGTCCCTAAGCAGCAGCCTGCTGAGACCTGGGAAGATGTGCCAGTCAAGCAACCACTCAGCACTTGTTCAGTTTCTTATATTCTCTCCCAAAACCTCTGTTACTGGTTGCTGTCGGATGCAGGATACTGGGCTAAACTGAGGGTTTTTCTGCCCCAAAGATTATGTCATTTTGTAACAAATATTTCCATGACAAAAGCGCATATTTTGATTCCTACCACCTTCTGATGATGAGGTTTGGACTTTGGGTGGATCCCAGGGAAAGCCATGGCTTGGAAGAAGTCTAAAGGGGTTTTATAGTTTGGTCCAATTATTTATATACCACTTTGGCAGCTATTTTTCTAATAAGTTTATAACAGACCTGAGCAAGGAAGGTCCACAGACTCCCTGGAGTTCATTGCCCTAACTTTCCTCATCTCCAAGCTATATCCCCTTTCCTACAGTTTAAGATTAATCTGATTCTCTTATTTTCATTAAACACAGGAAATAGCTTATTCCTATTTTATTTTTATTTTTTCCCCCTACATTTTAAGGGTTTTACAATTATTTCCCACAATTTCCTTTCTGCACCAGCATCCTCATCTGCATGATTGTTGCATAATCTTAAAGTCTCTCTCACAATTAAAACTGTTCCATGATTCTATGATCAATTTTTTATGAGAGCTGATGATTTTTATCTGAGGACACTCCTATAGCTCTCTTCTTCATTTTCTCCAGTTTTACTCTTCAGTCAAAAATTTAAGGTCCCAAACTGGTGACAGTACCATGGCTGAAGGTTTATGTCATTTGAAAGTGGGGCAGGGAAAGAGACCACTCTTTGTGTGATCCTTTCTTCTCTCAGGTAGGTCTGACTGTATCAATAATTTCCTGTGGAATCTTTTCCTTCAGCAAAATCAACCCATAGTAATATATCAGGTCCCAAATTTAAAAAATAAAAACAAAACCAAACAAAAAACAACAATAAAAAACCCCAACCAAAAAAAAAAAAAAAAAAAAAAAAAAAAAACAAAAACTAGATCAAAGAAATAGATTCTAAAACAAAACATCAAAGAAATTATCAGACATCGTTTGCTTTATTATCACCATCATAACAAGGCAACAGATTTCACTTCACACTTCCTTCTTGCAAAAGGTGAATTATGTTTTGTGGCTTGCATGTAGTCCAACCAGCAAGCACCAAGAGAGATGGCAGCATTTTAATTAAAATTGATAAAGCCTCTCTGAAAATTAGTCTGGGGAAAACACATCTTGTAGAATACAGAGCTGCCAAGTTTTGGCTGGAGGCTGAAGCAGGGCTTGCAGGAACTGGAAAGAACCTGTACTGGGCCAGTGGGAGACCAGGAGCAAAATCACACTGGTACAATCACTGCTGCTGAATTAAAAAGTGCTCAAGGAAAGACAACAACTTTAATTACCAAAATGCCATCATGTGCAAACAAAAAGGAATTGAAGATCTGGTCTCCCCTGTCATCTCCAGAAGGTTCAAAAATCCCCAGCTCATTTTACATACAGTTGATGATGGAAGATACCTTGGCTTCCTGTGCCTTCTCACTTCTGAATTTTAACAGTCTGTTCTCTAGAGCAGGAAGAATTCCCTAATAATTATTTTTCCCCTAATTCTCTAGTATTCCCTATGCAATATTAATGTGGCCTAAACCCTAACCTGTGTTTACCTACTTAATGTTCTAACAACAACCCATGAGGTTTGAACCTAGTGGAGAGTAATGAGGTGGAGACATGTACCTGCTACTGCAAGATGAGTTTGGGCTAGGGCTGTAGCACAAAAGTTATCATGCCATGGATTAATTCATTCAGCCCCGCACATGTCACCATAGCCTGGAGTTTTTTCCAGCCCTGTGACTGCCTTGTTTCTTCTCACCCTCAATATCAGCTGTCCTTAAGATATTTCTCTGTCCTAAACCATCCTTAAACTTGCATCAGACCAGTGGGAAATGACACTTTTGTTATCTCATGGATGTGGAAACCCAAACAGCAGGAAGGGATCTATAGCTCTGTGTGCAGTTCCACCTGATGGTGTTCATCAAAGCTGGTTGTGGTGTGCACCAGGAGGTGTGGAGGGGCTGGGGAGAGAAGCAAGGGGAGAGCTGTTTTGCCATCCCTGCTGCATCTCTGTCTCCACTTATGTCAAACATCCCTTTGGCAGAAGCTCACCATCGCTGTGCAGGAGCATAAAGCAGGAGCTGTGTGCAGGAGGCAGAAGATTGGCAGGCCAGAAGCATCAGCTGTGCTATAAAATTATGTTAATGTGCTAAAATGGAGTTTACTTTGAAATAACCACTTTGATTTATGGGTTTCTTGAGCTCTTGGTTTTTGGGGGTGTGTGTGTCTCTTTCTCCTGCCCACCTTCATCTTGACAAGGTTCCTCCAGCCTTCTGCCACAGATGCACAGTGCAGAAAATGGGTTTTGTGTTAGCAGCAGCCACCAGTTGGCAGGAATAAACTACCTACCCCATTAAAAGCCGGTCACCTCTGCTGTCAGCTTTACAGAAACTTTAAATCCCAGTAAAATGAAACACCAACAGATGCCCATTATTGCATATTGTGTCCTGTATTATTCTGTCTGTGCTGCAGTGCAATTTAGTGGGGGAAGAAAAAAAAATTATTTATTTATTTGTATATCACACTTTCCCCCTTGCCAGAAGCAACATGTGCATCTGGAGAAATTTTCCCAGTGAGCAAAAAACTGGATACAAAACCATATTCTGAGGAAATTGCATTTTATCTTGCATTTCCCATTCTGCATGAGCAATTATTTGTGTGGATGTACGATTTCTTTACCCTGCAAGGACCCATGTCCTTGACTGTTGGTGACTTCAGAGCAGGGCTAGTTTTGAGCAGAATTTAAGTGTTGACACAGACTCTACATGAATAAATAAATAAATAAAAAATAAATAAAAATAAATAAAAACACATTAGTCCAGAAAAACTACACCATCACCAAGCAAAAAGCCCCTTTTGTCACTGCATATGCAGTAGCTCTGCAGAGAATAGCCTGTTCTTTGTTTCCATCCAAAGAGACATTATTTTATTTGACACCCATGGAGCTGCACAAATGAGAGTCAGCAGGCATCAAGCCGTCCTCTTGGAAAAAGAGTTGGCATCCCCCTCCCTGGCACATCTGGTGAGTTTGAATGGCATTCACTGGCACGGCTCTGCAAAATTAATTACATTCCAAAGCCTTGTCACAAACAATAAACCCTTGTGCCAAACGCTGATCTTTTGTTTTCTGCCAGATGTAATGCATCTGCTTCTCTTTATCAGGTTTAATCCTATTTGGCTTTTGCAGTGCAGTAAACAATGCTGTGGAAGTTGGAAATGAAAAGTGGAAGAATGTGGAAAGGCACCGAGCAGGAGAAGAGACAGAGATGCCACACGGTTAGAACACTTGGTGTGGAGCAGCTGGATAATGTGTTGTCATGAGGCACAGCCATGGTGAGAAAGGCCTTTCCTCCTTACTGAGATTGCATCAAGCAGCAGCGTGAGGATGGATCCTCAGTGAGCTGTCAGAAATCCCACTCAGTGGGCTTGGTGCTCAGTGTCTTATTTTGCAGGTCTAATTTTTCTCAATGATTTCACCATATGATCTGGTCCACAAGGATATTTCTCAAATGTTGTGTCTCAAACTCAAGGAAGACTCCATCCAAAAGGGGAAATAAGGTACAATTAAACAGAATTTAAAATAACCAAAAATCTTCATTTTTCCCCACATCAGAGCTTAATAATTTGTTAATCCTAAAAGAGAACTGAACAGGTTCAAAACAAAATTGAATACACCTGCTGCTACCACCAAGCATGGTCTTGGAAATTCTTGAAAATTCTACAATGGTCTTGAAAATTCCTCTGTGATTCTACAATGTAGAAGGCCTTGGTTTTGTTATTCCTTCCGTCTCAGCCAGCCTCATGTACCTCATTATATAGAAATACCCATGTCCTTCTGCTGCTGTGCTATATATATTTTCAGTGGTGCACGTAGCTGCAAGCCTGTGACCCCCTTCAGTCCTCACACTCCATCTCCTGCTGTCTTTAATTTTGCTGTGGTACAAGAGGGATCTGAATGGTACAGCTCAGTTTCTCTTAAATTCCGTGAACTCAACAAGCAGTGGTATGGTTGCCACTGCTGGGAACTCAAACCTTGCCTGGGCTGTGACAGGGGCCCAGAAAGAAGCAGTCTGAAGTGCCCTCTTGGTGGGGTTTGTGCTCTCTAGGAATGCCTTTGTCACATGGACTTTTCATTTTTAAACACATTTTCAAGAGGAATAATTTCTAACTAGTTCAAGGTCAGTAGTTTCTGACATGTGTTGAATTGGAAATAAACCAAAACAGTTTCAATCACAGATGAGCTGGAACTGAAGTAAAATTTACTGGTTCAATGGCCTTCCCTCCAAGTATATTGAAATCAAACCTATATGACTGAAAAAAGCAGAAAGGAGAATGAATGAGGAAGCAGGAGACTGGGTTTCAATTTGACTACCTGGTTTGTAATGTTTCCTCTATTTCAGCTCAAGGGCACTAATACCCTCAACTCAACTGCCTGATGTGTTTAAAATTCTTTCCTGTCTGGCTCAAAACTTCCTGCAGAACTTTAAAGTATGGACATCAGTTTGGACTTATAACTGCTACTCATCACTGCAACTTTATTTAAGTTTCAACAGTAATGGGTCATTTAGGCATGAGACCTCATTCCATGAGATCTCCCTCTCTTCTTGTGAGCGAGTTTCAGGCATCAGTCACACCTTGGGTGTCTACAATAATTATTGTTGGTGAAACAACCCAGGCCTCACACTGGGAGCTATCAGGAGGAAAAGAAATAGGGCTGAATGAAACATCCCTGGGAGCCTCCATTGGACAGGAAATGTTTCCTGTCCAAAGGAAACTGTCAAGCCAACAGATGAGAGGAATTTGAAAGGTTCCAAGAAGTTCACAAGAAGACTCCACTGGAGCAAGGATTGGAACCTGTTGCCCCGGGAAGTGGTGGAATCATGATCCCTGAAAATGTTCAGAAAACAAGTCAATGTTGCTCCTGGGGATAGGACATGGTGTTTCCTGGATATCAGATGGACCTTAAGATTTTAGATCTTTCCACCTTAAAGATTCTATAATTCTAAGTCTCCAAAGTTGCAAAAAACAGTTTGTTTTGCATTTTTAAAAAGGACATGAAAGGGACTTTATCTTTTCAAAGGTTAATTTTGAAAGACAGCTAAAATTTTGTCAGTGATTCTTGGAAGTTAACTTCTTTGCTCATTGTACACAATTCAGTGCCACCTGAATTTCATTGAGATGTTGTTTGGTTTGGAATTAGAGAGTTGTTGCTAATCATGGCTCATCCTAAGACTCCCGAGGTCTGATCTCTGCTATCATCTCTGTGACAGAGTCAGCCAGGACAGGTCATTTCATCACCATTTTCATGTTACAGTTTTTCCCTGTCTGAAACATGTGAATTGTAATAATAGCCTCATCAGCAAATTGCTCTGAGATCTACAGCTGAAAATGTGTCATGTGTCAGTGGCACTGTATGTAAACCCTGCTGGTAGAGCAGCCATGGTCGTGGCCCTTTGAGGGTTACCTGTCCATGGGTGTGTGAAGATTCTGCAGAAGATGCACAAGTCACAGAGATGTCTCAGAATTCCTTTATTACAAATTACTGCAAAACGACTATCAATGAACCTACCTATGTGTATATATACACACATAAGAAAATATGTACAATTGTAGAATTGTAGAACTCTTAAGGTTGAAAAGGACGTCTGAAAACAGCACATCCAACCACCAATCACCATGCTCACCATGAGACTCTGTCCTGAAGTGCAGTATCCACATATTTTTTGAACACTTACACAGATGGTGAGTCCAAAACTTCCCTGGGCATCCTATGCCAATGCTGCACAACCCCTTCTGTGAAAGAACTTTCCCAAATTTCTAATCCAAACCACCCCTGGTGGAATTTGAGATTATTTTATCTCATTCTGTCACTATTTTATCTCATTCCGTCACTATTTTATCTCATTCTGCCATTTTTTACCTTGGAGAAGAGACTGATATCCACCTCCATACAAACTCCCTTCTGGTAATTGTAGAGAGCAAGAGGGGCTTCCCTTCAATATATAGGACATATAATATATTGCAAACTATTTCAGAATTCCAACCAGTGAAGTAGATATATGCTTATGAACTTTTATTCATGTCAGTGCTAAAAATATATATATGTGAAGTGTTGCAGGCAGAGCTTGCACCATACCATTCCCAGAATTTGGGCTTAACAGTAGAAAATTCTCACTTCAAAAATTACCTTTCTTGTGGGGTCTGGAGTCAGCCATGTGTCCCCATTGAGGGTCCAGTCTTTCTGGGACATTTTATACAGGGAAGGTTTTGCAGAGAAGTTATTTTTGTGTAGGTATTAGCTACTTTTCATACCTTTTTTGAGTTAGACACACATGAAGATGAAGTTGTGTCAAGGGATGTTTGGGCTGAATATTAGGAAAAAAAAATTTTCCCACAGAGAGTTGTTGGGCACCCAACCAGGATCCCAAGGGAAGGTTCACAGCACCAAGCCTGACAGAGTTCAAAGAGTGTTTGGGCAATGGTCTCAGGTATGTGATGTAGGATCCTTGTGGGTCCCTTTCAACTTAGAAAGGGACTATTCCACTTTATTCTATTCCACTTTATTCTATTCCTCTCTCTCTTCTCTTCTCTTCTCTTCTCTTCTCTTCTCTTCTCTTCTCTTCTCTTCTCTTCTCTTCTCTTCTCTTCTCTTCTCTTCTCTTCTCTTCTCTTCTCTTCTCTTTCTCTTCTCTTTCTCTTCTCTTCTCTTCTCTTCTTTTTTTTCTCTTTTTCTTTCTTTCTATTCTCCTTCTTTTCTATTCTATTCTAATCATTCAAATCATGAAAAAAACTCTATGGTAATCTCCATAATAATAACAATAAAGAGTACAACTGCAAAGTGAATCCCCTCCAATGTTAATTTCTACTAACAATGTTATTAAGCAGAAGTATGAGGAAGATGCAGCCTACCTGATTTGTGTTAACATCTGTGTGCAATTGCCATAATCAGTTTTCATGCATGCAGGTCATCCTAGAAGTTGAGGGTCATATCAGGACCACAGACACACCTCTGCTTCCAGAGAGGGAAAGTGAAACATCTTCTGCATTGTTGGAGGCGTTGTAATCCCAGTTCTTCAGATTCCCACTTTTCTTTACAGAGTCTGTTCACATTAAACATTTTTAAATAATTGCATCTGTACCTAAACTGTGATGTTTTCCTCTACATTAAGTATTCTCTGACACTGTCTAGGAGGAGATAATTAAGAAATTCCACACAAGACAGTTACAAGTAACTACTGTAGTCTGTCAGGGACTTTATTCTCCCTGTCATTCCTTTCATAGGCTCAGTTTACTGTCTATTTATCTTTATTTATCTATCTGCACATCTAGAAGACCTTTTCCCAGAGAGTCTGTTGCAACTGTTAGCTTTACAAGTTAGTGAATAATGAAATGGACTTTCTTCCAGTTTTTTTTACTATCTGTTATGTCAAAGATATCCTCCTTTTGCATTAGAAATGGTTCTGAATCATTCTGGATACATATATCCAAACTCCTCCCTTTTCTTAATTTAGGTTTTTTTTTCAAAATCCATTGAAGAGTGCAATAAGACTACTAAATGTCACTGAAGCCAGTAGATGTTCATGCTCTGTAAACTGCATTTTGCAGTGATCTGTACAGCTCAATGTATCAGTACTTGATTACCCTGTTGTCACTTCCAGACCTCTCTATCTCACTCAGCATTGTTAGCTACACAATTTTCTTGCAATAACTGAATACCTTTAGGAGTTGCATGGCATGGCACTTACAAGGTTTAAATATTTCCTCTTCCACTGCAGAAAAGTTAATTGCACTGGGGGCTGTGCTTTGCCAGCCCAAATTAAGACAGAAGCTGAAACTGCAGCTTAACATTCTGGTCATGTGCATGGGTATGATCTGTGATACCTCAAGTACCTGCCCTCCCACATCCTTTGTTCCTTCCTGAGGCTTTGTAGAGGTTCTTGCTGCAATTTTCAAACATCAGAGTTCTGTTTAATTGGTATGAAGTAAAAGCATTGGAAGTAGAGGAGACTTTTAGAGTTTCCATAGATGTTTACAGTTGAAGAATCTCCACCTAGTTCAATTAGGCTTGAGCAGCACAATAGCCCAACCCCAAATTCCCAGCTCCCATGATCATGCAGGTATCCATTGCTCTGCCTTGCTGAAAACAAGCCAAGATCTTTGCATTTGCATCTATATAATTAGAAGAAGATTTAAGAAAAGCTTTCACTTTCCTATTATTTCAAGAAAGTTTCTGAAGCAGAGCCTAAAGAAAGTGGCAGAAAGGAGAACAGAAGAGTGTGTGGCTCTCTTAAGCCTGGCAAGTAAAGTGGAACTATTGAGTACTCAGCTCTGAACCAAAGAATTCCTTGAATCAAAGAGCATGAAAAAAACCCAACATTATCATAGTTGACTTGAGCAGCCATCAGAATCCCCATGACAGTGGCATGGCCAGGTTAGGAGAAGAAATGGACAATGCAATAGGATACCTGTTATTCTGTCTTTATTTGTTTATCAGAACATATGTTCTTCTTTTTCTGAGTAGAGCTGAAATCATTTGAGCATTTTTGTACTCAGGGAACAAAGTTTATTTCAGTCAACACTTGTATCTTTGCCTTCAAAACACGTTGGAGAAACTTCAACAATATTTGCTCTACACTAGGTGCAGGGAGCTGTAATGTAAAGAAAAAACTAGGTTTAGATTTACAAGGAAGGCTTAGGTTTCATCACTGTAATAACTGACTTTAAGCCACCCTTAAGCTGTTTTTTCCATCTGCAGGAACAGAAGTTCACTGAATTAATCTAGCTCAACATTCTATCGAGGTAGGATGCTAGGCAGCTACACACAGGAACTGTACTCTCCTACACTCCATGCTGGTATATTAGCCCTTATGCCTTGATCCTTCTGTGTTTTCACTTCTTCTGGAAAATACAAAAATGTGCCTGGGTTTTAAAAAAGAATCTGCATTATTGCTCAAAAATAGACTTGTGTGTATATGTTCTTCCTACTCTTATTATTGCTACTTATGTACTAACTGTACCTAACAATCACACCAGCTATAGCCCCAGCCCCAAAAGCAAATATTAGCATTATCACACTACTTGCCTTTGTGGGAGCTTCACAGATTTAAAACCTTTCAACTTTTTCCCATTATGTTTAACTCACATATCCCAAAGTCCAATATTTATTAAATACTTGCCACAGCCATCTTTGGTTATAAGGGTTTAACTCCTAAAGTGTCTAACTCTTAACCTCTTTAACTCCTTCTGTTCTTTTTTTTATGTTTCTAGTTTTCTTTGCATTCATCATACAAAATTGCTACCAGCTGTACCTCATCTCATCAGTAAACTAAGTGTCATATTTTTCTGAGGAATTGGCTAATGATGTACCCTGCTTCTTGGAGAAAATTAAGATGGCATGAAAAAGAAGGAAATTTGACAACAAAGTCTTTGCTTAACCCATGAGACCATTCTTTGGGAAAAATGCATAAAGTGAATTACCTCTGTGAAATGAAAACACAACCTAAAATGGCTGCAGTTGATAAGCAATTAGGAAAACGCAGGACACTTTAAAGGACAACTCAACACCAAACTGCTGGTACAATTCAATGGAATCAAATTGCTAACTCCCACTAAATCTTATGAACATATTCCCCAAAACTGCCGTGTAAACAGCAGCATGTTGGGTCAGCTTGGACACACAGGAAATTCAGGCTAGTGCCAAATGGGCAGTGGCAGAGTTTCAGTGGCATAAACCTGAGGCAAAATATAGAACCAGGTCTTCGGAGCTCATGACAAAATGCAATATCAATGTTTCCACTGAAGAAGTCATAGTGTCTCCATTCACGTCTGAAAAGGTTAAAGAAAAAAAAAAATTGTCTGTAGAAATAAAGCGATTCTGTGGACAAAGGAGGGACATGGGCTGTTGAGGGCTCCTTCATAATTGACAGCTACTGGGCAGAGCCAAAATCTGAAACAACCAGACTGACCAGTGTCCAGTGACAGACCGTATAATTACTGAGTTACAGAGCATAAAGACAACTCACTGCTTCCAATTATGATGTGAAAGGGCAACTTCACAGTTGTGCCACTTCGTAGTTCTGGGGAAAGGCAAAGGAAAATGTGTTAAAGGCCTAATGAGGTGTGTGGGTGGAAGTTAGTGCCACAGTTTACAGCGGCTCAAGTTGTTAGTTCCTACCATGTGTCGCTATCCAAGGGAAAGAGGGAACGTGAGGGAGGCAGGGATGGGAGCAGAGTGTGGGAAGGCATTTTCTCGCTGGGATAACTGCAAGTAAAGATTTCCTTTCCCTTACTTCTTCCTGAACAGATCATTATAACAACAGACATTATATTTTAAAAGAGCCATTTTAAGATTCCCAGACAGATTCAGTAATTGATTCAGCATTTTTGCCGTCCACGAGACACATTTGCTTATTTTAGACAGTCTGGGGATTTGCTCCCTCAAATTCCTTAAAAACCACAACAGGGAAGAAAGAGGTAGGGACCTTGGTACATCTGCAGGAACAGGCAGCACAGAGGGACCACTGTGTATAATATTGTGTATAATAACCCCAATGAGAACCTCTCAGGATACACTCAGCCCACATAAACTTCTTCTCTTGAAAGACCCACTGCATCCTCCCCTTCTTCACAGAGCACACCATCTTGTCACTTATAGCTGGCACAGACAACTGAGATGGCAGAGAGTCAACCACAGTATCTAACTCATTTGACAGTCCCTAATTTAAAAGATAAATCACTTCTGAGTAGATTAATTGAGTATTCCAAGGGGAATTTGCAGCCTATCCTTTTGGCAATGGCGTTTTTCAGCACTGCCTTTCCACCTACCCTCAAGGGGTGAAGAGATCAGCAGACTTGCTTTGTGCAAAGAGGCTGCATAATCTGTAGAGAAATACAGATAAATAGCTATTTGGTGGTTTGTGATGAACCACAATATCAGCTCCTTGAGATTCCATGCAGGCTGTTCAACCCCACGTGGTGCTTCCAGGCCTGACAAACTGGGGAGTCTCTAAATCCTGAATTATTTAGAAGGAATCAGGCATTAAAGGAAACACCAGGAAAAAAAGGCCATGAAGAGACATTGTTGTTATTTTCCTACTTTTCCAAAAATTAGGAGTCCTGCAAGACCCTGAAAACCCATAACTTTATGTTGGATGAGAAGAGGGTGTCTTGCTTTTATTGTTGGACAAGGCTATTGCAGAATTTTAACCTCTGCTTAACACTTTGAGTTGCTTCTGGTTCAAACTCAAAACTTTTGAGTTTCTGCAAGATGAGCCAAGGAAATAAGTAGTTCAGCCTGCAAACAATTTAGGTGACATTTACATAAAACAATAATTCAAATATTCCTCTTACAGCTGGCTTACATCTTCTACAATTGATCAGCTCCTCATCCTATCAATCATAATAGAAGCCCTGCTGACCACAGGGATATCACTCAGATTGTTTTTTAAAGGAAATTCAGGTGTTAGACCTTCCCTTCCCCTATACCAAAAGCAATGGGATCCAGAAACATTTTCAGATGAGAAAAGCAGTATTTCTACTCCAGCTCCCCCGACAGACCCAGACATACTTCCATCACTTTACACCCAAGTTTCTCAATCCCTTGGTTACAGTGGGCAACCTCTGGATCTCCTGCTCCTCACAACACAGAGGAAGACACAAAACTCCCTAGGTCCCAGGTGACTCAAAAAGGTCTCATCCAGGGAGCCTCCAGTGGCCAGCACCTGCTTCAAAAACACTCATTTCATTTTATTATGGGAATATCAAAATCGCAAAGCACAAAAAATCACAAAATACGAAAAGCCTGTTTAATCAATCAATTCCAAATCCTTCCCTTGAGCTGTGGCAGGAATCATTGTATAATGGAGGGTTCAGGGGTCCACCAAAGATGCTCAGCCAGGATCTGCCAAGCCCTCCGCTGCTCCTCCCCATCAGTCAGCTGTGCTTTCATTTTCCTTGAACATAAAAACCAGCGATTTCCCTAATTAGTACACAAGCTATGTATTCTTTTCCTTTTTTCAGAGCGTCTTTTCCTTTTTTCACTGCTAAATTCCTACACAAACAGGATTTTTTTTGATCTTGAAAAATGAGATTTTTCAGTCAACAACAAGCATGTTAGCACAAGCCTTTCCTGCTTGTATTAGTACACACCATGCCATGGTGTTGAGACACCATGAGCAGCACTGGAGCTGCTGTTATCTACCAAGAAATTATGTCAAAGAAAACCAAAAAGCAAGCAAGTAAAAAAAATCAAGTGAACAAGTATATTACAGTGAATTTTAAAAGTTCTTTCTCTAGGTTAGCATTTTCCTCATGGAAAACTCTTTTTCCATGGAGACAGGGTGAAATATTTTTATTCTTATTTGATAAATTAACTATGTTTGACAGAAAGCTGTCAGGAAAAAAGTGATCTGAGTTTCTCTCAGCATAAAAACTACATCTCAGTAGAAAGTGGGTTCTGGGCATGGAGCAGAAACTCTGGAATCTCTGGGAGCTGGCTTGAGAGTAAAGAGAGAAGAGGAAGAATAAGGATTCATCTGCAGTTTCTAAGAATAATCCGGAGAAGCGAATGAGCTCAGGGAAATGTTTTTCCACAGGGTAAACCTTTCAGATATAGATGAACATGGCTTGTTTGTAGACCCTGATGAAAAGTAGTCTGAGACATTTGTTTCTCTTGGCTGTGGTGGCAGGGGTTAGCTACACACTTCTGCTTGTTGTGGCATCCAAGAGTCTGGGAAATGTTACTTCTCCTCAGGAGAGGGTGCTTTGGAAACAGTGGTAAATCTCAGTTTCAATTAAAGCAGCTATGCAAGAGGGTTTTTTTCCTTTTCTTTTCTTTTTTTTTCTTTTTCTTTTCCTTTTTCTTTTTTTTCTTTTTCTTTTTCTTTTTCTTTTTCTTTTTCTTTTTCTTTTTCTTTTTCTTTTTCTTTTCTTTTTCTTTTTCTTTTTTTTTCTTTTTCTTTTTCTTTTTCTTTTTTTTCTTTTCTTTTCTTTTCTTTTTTTTCTTTTTTTTTTTTTTTTTCTTTTCTTTTCCTTTTTTCTTTTTTTTTTTTTTTTTTTTTTTTCCTTTTTTTTTTTCTTTTCTTTTTCTTTTTTTTTTTCTTTTCTTTTTTTTCTTTTTCTTTTTCTTTTTCTTTTTCTTTTTCTTTTTCTTTTTTTTTTTTTTTTCTTTTTCTTTTCTTTTTCTTTTTCTTTTCTTTTTTTTTCTTTTCTTTTTTTTTTTTTTTTTTCTTTTTTTTTTTTTTTTTTTTTTTTTTTTTTCTTTTTCTTTTTCATTTTTCTTTTTCTTTTTTTTCCTTTTTTTTTCCTCTTTTTCCTCTTTTTCCTTTTCCCTTTCCTTTTCTGATTTGGCTGACCTCCTCAAAGTGGAGGCATTGTAACATGGCATTGTGGTTCCTCACTCTGCAGCTGGAGAAATTCTGCCATGCCGCACACTTGGGGAAATGATGTTTGAATTGCCTGCACATACTTTCTGAGATGAGACAGGGGCTTCTCAGTTGTCTGAAAGTCCTGAAGAAGCACAAACTCTATTTTGCAAAGTTCTGTGTTCAGGCAAGAGTTTTGAGGCAAAGCGCTGAAAACGCAAAATCCATTACAGCTGCAAAGAAATTATTTTGTCATGAGACCCAAATCACACAGAGATGATGTATAAGTCAATCTTTCCTCAGTCTATTTTCTTTTTAAGTGTTGTAATCCCAGAAGTGGGTTAATGCAGGGATTGGAGGCGGCACTGCTGTCATGAAAACTGTTTTATTGGATAAAGGAAACTTTTCATAAAGAAGTGTCTTCAAGAGAAATTCTTCAGACCCTTTGAACTACACCAAGCCACTATATTTTATTTTTCACAGGGAAAGAAAGTGGCTGCATGTAGGACTAGGTCTGGAGTGGCTTTTTCTTCCACAGGAAGATCTCCTGAATGTTTGAATGTTTGAAAGGGCTTTTATGTGGCAATTCTCCACACCAGTACTTCACAGAAGAATAAAAATACTTTCCTCAAATCAAAAATCCAGGAGAAAGATGATCAGTCTTTTTTTTCCCCTTTTTTGTATTCTCTTAAAAAACTTCTGAAATCTCCCTCTAACCACCCAGGAATGTACCACAATTTGCAAAATGCTAGCTACTATTTTTCTTTGACTATCTATTATAGTAATCTTTGACATTTGCACGACTGAAACAGTCACCACAGCTTTCATGGCCTAATAAAATGGCATCACACTGAAATGGAATTTATGCCATAGTTATGGATGTGGAGCACAGGCTGTTCCTTGACCATGAGCCAGAACAGGAACTGTGGCTTGAAATTTAAATCAAGTCCTGAGTGTCAAGTTAGGGAAAGTATTGCATATTTAAGTCTGTTTATCTTCCTCTTGCAGATTAAAATTGTATGGGTGCCTTAGAGACAGGCTATTATCTTATCTGTTTTAAGCCGCGGAAAATAATTTTGTCTAAAATGTACATGTAAAAAACCCTGCTCTAATATTAATTCTTTTAAACACAGAGATATGGCACATTCTTTGCAAAAATTAAAGGCATTTTCTTCCTGAGGCATCCACACATCTCTTGTCTTCAACAAATGTGTTGCTCTAAGAATCAGATATCTTGGCCCCAGTGTGCCAGGGAAATCTCTGCCAGTCTTGCCAGAATAGCTAAAATTAACTTTGCCATTTTCTTCATATTTATATATCTATGACGAAGCAAAAGATTCCCAAGTGTTTTTTAAGAAATGTTTTTTTCTAACATAGACTAAAATGAATTCATATTTATTTCCTGTTTTTCTTTGGCACAAGGACTTGAATATTTATTTCTTGATCTGTATAAAGCACTGGGCAATCTCAGCCCCAGATTATGGGCTTTTCAGCTTATTCCCCTTTGATATATCTAAACTGGCTTCTTATCAGTCCTATGTGCACTGGGGAAGTGGTAGATTTAGTTCATAATGCATATTTAGACACGAGGGATTGCAATGTCACCTTTTCCTCATATGCAATGTCTCCTAACGGCTGTCAGGAAGCCATGCTCTAAAAAATGTGTGTACCTGGGCTTATTCCTACTTAGAAAAGAAGCAGTGACTAGTTAATGTTTAATTATTTTGGTGAGTTGGAGTTTAATTTCATAAATAAAACTGAGGCCTGGAAAAGCCTCGCTGGGCTACTCAGACACCCTTTTATTACAAGAGGGGAAAAAAAGGAACCTAAACAAACTACGTGAAGTTTCCATGGGAAGCAAAGAACAATCCAGAAGGCAGCAAGCCAGACAGAAAACACTCAAAACATTAGAAACAAAGCAAAGATAAAACAAAAGGCAGAAATTCCTTTAAAGACAAGTGCACCAATTAACGTCTGAGCAGTTTTGCATTCTCCTGAAGCACACCAGCAACTTGATTGAAAGCAATGGCAAACACAAACCTCCACACCGTAGGTGGTCTTAGACAAAATTTACTGAAGTACTGCTTATGTCAAATAATATGGAAAACAGACCCAAAGCCGTGCATTTATTTTTAATAATAAGCTTAGAGATGAAGACATAGGGAAAACAAAGGAGGATGGTCTTGAATGTATTAGGTTTAGACTTGGGAAAATGATCCTGTTCCCATCTCTGTCAAACAGCCTTGGTTTCTTTGAGCTTGTGGATGAAGAACTAACCCTCACTATGCCTCAGTTTTCCGTTTTGTGAGCAGACAATATTTGTTTTGACATCTCTTTTAAAAATAAAGTTTTTTGAAAATATGATCTCTGAGATATTTGGAGTGATACTTGAGGTTTTTATCTGGCAGCCGTAAAGTGCCATGGACACTGTGGAATTTGATCATCATTACTGCACGTACACACTACAAAAATAAAAACAAAATGTATGTTCAAATTTCTTATGCACAAATCTCTACTATCAATATAGACCATTCTGTTCCCCAAGGCAATGTATCACTTTTACAGTTATCAAGACATTGCATATGAGCTATCACCTGCAGGAGAAAATAGGGCCTCTGCAGAGTATTAGTGCTAGCAATTCTTTTTTTTAGATTTCAACTGAGATCAGGAGTACTATCAGCAATTCTGCAAAAGCTTCAGCAAATCTGGAAAAGAACAGTTAAAAAAAAGGTAAAACTTCTGAAGCTGATGAATTCGAAATAATGTCATCACACACTTGCTCTAAATATACCTTGTTTCCCACATCTCTTTAACAATTAGCATTATGTAAGGTGTTTGCATGTTTGCATAGATGATAATCCCTGACATTTCCTAGTAGAGAGACACCAATAGCATTGTCTGATCCTCTGGCAACACGCAGTTTCTAATGGACGAACACATTCTGCTTTCAGTTTCAGGCACAAATCTATCTCCCTCTAAGCACTGGGCTCCTTTTCGGGGGTGTTTTTTCTTTCCCATACATTCTCCTTTCCAAGGCCACATGAGAAAATAAGGTGAATGTGTAAGATGGGAAATAGAGAAAATTTGTGCATGTACTCACTCATGCTTGAGTTCCTCCTCTCCCTCTACATCATCAGTTTTTAATATCATGGAATCAGAGAGTCATAGAACCATGGAATCATAGAGTCCTGGAGTCACGGAGACATAAAACAATGGAATTATAGGATGGTTTGGGTTGGAAGGGACCCAAAAGATCATTTTTTTCCAACTCTCCTGCTACGGGCAAGGATGTCACTCACTAGACCAGATTGCTTACAGCCCATCCAACCTGGCCTTGGACACTTCCAGGGATGGGGCATCCACATCTTCTCTGGGCAGCCTTTGCTAGGGCCTCACCACCCTCTCAGTAATTAATTTTTTCCTAACATCTAATCTAAACCTGTCATCTGTCAGTTTAAAAGTGCTGTCCCTTGTTCCATCACAACCTGCCCGTGTAAAAAGTCCTTCTCCCTCCTTATAAGCAAGGAGGGCACTCAAGGTCTCCTCAGAGCATTTGCTCCTCCAGGCTGAACCTTGCCAACTCTCAGCCTGTCTCCATAGCAGAGGTGCTCCAACCCTCACAGAATCTTTAGGGTCCTTCATGTCCTTCCTTGCAGCTTCAGCAAGGCGCCAGTGGCTGCTCCCTGCCCCCTCAGACAGCTCCACAAGCCTTTTAGTTCATTCTCCGGAGGTAAAGGGCTGACAGCCTGTCTCTCTGCAGCCCACAAAACTGTGATCTGCCCCTGCCTTGGTGATCTTTGACACCAATATCCATGAGAGCAGTTTGCATTGCTTTCTCTAGGAGTCCTGTTTTAAAATCACAAAATCACAGAATGGTATGAGCTGGAAAAGGCCTTGAAGAACACAGGTGGGACACCTCCCTCTAGGCCAGCTTGCCCCAAGCCCTGTCCAACCTGGCCTTGAACAAAGAAAAGCTCTCTCTTCACTCAGGTCTTTGCAAGACACATAAATGGCACCCTTGAAAAAGGAGCTCTGAACCCAGAGCAGAGGGACAGAGTCACCTGCCAGCCCAAAAGGGGCAGGGGTGGCCTCCTCCTGTCCCAGTACTGGCATCAAGGGGAGTCTGCTTCTCTTCCCTGTGTGCAGTCACTGTATTGAAGCACCTCATTCTACCATGAGCTCTGTAGGTGCCTCTTGGCCATGATATAAATGCTCTGTGTGATAAGGGTCAGGCTGCACAATGCAGATCCCATTAGCTTAAAATCTGTATATTGAACCTCTCCTTCAGTCAATCTCTGTACAGTAGCAGCACTGGTCAAACTCCAGGTTTGAACATTTCTCCAGGTGTCCAGGGAATGAAACCTAAGCCTTGCGCATCATCAAGTGTCTAATTCCACAAAATGGGAATTAATCTCCTAAAATGCTGTAACTTGTTTGAAAATGTTCATTTTGCCTTTTGGTTTATACACAAGATCTCTTTGCAAATCCTGGCAAGTTATTTGCACTTGAATTATGTTCTCCTTCACGAGTTGTGTCATTTGAGCTGCCTAAGCTGTGTGGCTTTTGAAAAAAATAAATCTTTTTTATTGAAATGAAGATAACAACCAGATCATGAAATAGGAAGAGACTCTAACGATGCTTAAAATGTGATCTATTGCTAATGGTACGAGCTGCATAAACTTTTACAGAAATGTTTTCACTCAGACCTGAATTATTGATACCTACTCTGTGCTGGGTGAAAAAGCCAGATGTGATAAACAATGAAACAACTGTGACAAAGAAGCATTTTATTGTTTGTTATTTTATTATTATTTGCCCATTTATAAAGATGAAGAATACAGAGCAGTCCTTGTCACTGAGCTTCAGTAGAAATCAATCTGAGGAATTATTAAAAGAATTTAATCTTTGCAATGTTTAATTGAAGCAGTCTGAAGGAAATGGAGCTGAAACTGGGTCTCTGCAACCTATATATCTCTGTGCACTTCTTTTCTAAGTTGAATAGACATCCTTTGGGCATGAATCAGGGGGATGAAGTGATAATTAAAATGTAGAAACCTGAATTGGGATCAAGGTTGTATTTTTCCTAAACATTCTGCAAAAATGTAAATAGAGACAATTTGGGTCTTTGCCTGCCTATCCACTCAACTTTCCTCTTTAATATGAGATTAAGGCAATATCCACCATAGGTGGACTTAGAATCTAAAACATGTCAAAAAAAGTGTATTTCCATATCATGTTTTGAAATTGGTGGCAATAATTCCCCAGTCTGTTATTAAAGCCAAGACTTTCAGAGGATTACAAAGGGTCTGGCACATACTTGGATAAAATATTCAGAGTTCTGGAAGGGTCAAAGCTCTTGTGCTCCTTGATGTGTGTACCAAATTTTAGCTACTGAGACTCAAGAAGAAACTTTTCTGCCCTTCTGAGCAGACTTTGCCTTAATTGCAAGGTGTCTGGCCTTTCAGAGCAGGTGGCTCTGGCCCCCTCTGGATGATCATACAGCTGCTGCTTCTGCTGTTCCACGGCTTTATTGTCCTCAGAGAAGAAATTGTTTCTTGATGAGCTTCAGATTTTTAGAGTGGTGTGTATAAAAATGCTTGTTTATAATATGTTCTTCCTTACTGCAGGAATTACACAGGCAAACAGTCAGATGGAGCTGAGGTATTTGCATGCATAATTAGATCACTTGTATGCACAATTCTACATGCAGCTTGAAGCTGAGGCCATGAAGATCCAGGTAAAACTCTTTTGGTTGAGTTCCTCAGGATCCGTATCAGCCCATCTCTGTTTCTCAATATAAGATCAGTATCTACACATTTCCTATGTAGGAAAGATAAATAAAGGCATAAAAACACGTCCAAGCTGACTTCCAGCTATAGCCCCATGTCTGGCTGACGGGGAGACTCTTAAATGAGAGATGTTAATTAAACCTTTGAATTCTTAGATGTGCTCAATTCTCCTCTGGCTAAGACTGAGCCTTATAGTGGATGTTAAACCTTCTGACCAAGACCCTTTAAAGTGCAGCCTTTAGTGTAACACCCTTGTACAGACTGTACATGTGTAGTGGACACTCACAATCCCCAGAAAAGATTTGCTGTCCATAGGGAAGCTTGAACTTTGCTGCAGGGTTGGGTTTTTCCAGTCTGTCTCACAGAATGGGCTCTTTACATTTGGCCTTTTAGCAGCTGCCTTGCAAACAGCTACAGTGTCTGCCCTGTTTGTTTATTTTAGTCTCTCCTTATACTTGCTCCCCATCATTTTCTCCTTCTGATTTCCAAAGAAATGGCACACGTTTTTCTGGGGGAAGCAGTGCAGCCTACACGGTTGGACACCGGCTGGATGAAAAGGAAATCTTGATTTTCTTCCAGGGCTTCTGTGCATTGTGAGTCACTTCACTTCCCCGTGCCTCTATTTCTAGCAGTGGAATGGATGATGCTATATCATCTTTAAAGCCCTTTTGAGATATCTTGATGAAAAGCGCTCTGTCAAAAGTAGGCAATGCCTTGCATCTGCAAGTCCTTATTGTTGTGGGATGCGAGTTGACCGTGCCCTGCGTTTGGCAAAAGTCAATCTCAGCAGTTCTCTCTCCTTTTGCTTTAGGGAAACAATTAAAGCTATTTACCTCCCTCTTCCTGAACTATCCTAATAATGTTTAATTGCTTTTTAGATGGAAACCATACCCATAGGTCTAAGAATTTGTGCTGAAACTTTAGAGACCTGATGCTAAATATGCTGAGATTAGTGAAAAGATTGAAAAGATTTCAGTAGTATGTGTATGAACCCATTTTTTGTTTTTTTTTTCTTTTTTCACTCTTTTTTCTTTTTTTTTTTCCTGTGAGAGGAGGGGATGGGGGTGCTGCACTGACTGAATTATCTAAATGGAGATGTCTTCCTGATGGAAATTATACTATTACTTTGGATATTTTTGCCAACAGCATTTGGACTGGACCGCATCCTGCTACTTGACTTACCATCCCTTATTTAAAACACTTTAAGAGGATTATGAATTTCCTCTTATAGTTTAACAGACTGCAAAGAAGGAAAGAGGAAATATATAACATGAGATATCTGTTAGTAAAATTGTATAAATAGCACAAAATATATTTTTTCCTTTAAAAAAGCTCTCAAAGAAATTTTGAGAATTTCTTCTCTTTTCTTAATTTTGAATTTTCTTAAAATTAATTAATCCAGCCCACCTCACTCTCAATTCTCTCCAAATATTCCCTAAAAATAACAATTTTCTTGCAGCTTAATTAGAAGTATAATTTAATTGAATTAAAAACTAAATTTTCATTTGTAGTGAAAAAAATATTTATTTAATTTAATAAAATTTATTAATAGATTTTGAAATTTAGTCACATTCATTTTTTCCCCTAATACCCCAAAATAATATCCGAAAACCATGGTGTCTGAAGTATACATAATTAACCACATGTGTGAGAATAAAATTTGTGGATATAGAAAAACGGAGAAATACACCAAAAAAACCCTCTGAAACTTTGCATGTTAAATACCCAATCCAATCTTTTTATATATATCTAAAGTATGTAGTTTTTCACTGAAATAATTTTAAAGATGAAATTAAAATGTGAGAAACTTATTCCACCTTTTTTCTTTCTCAGCTTTTTCCATAATATTGTGCTCCTAATAGGAATTTTGTTTACTGACTTGTTTCATCTGTATTTATTTAAGTATTGTTTCTAACTTACACTTCTCTCTGAGTGTCTTATCTACTTGATTATAGTTTGGTTCTACCTGGATGTTCATCATATCAAATGCTCACATATAAATTATCTTTTGTATATGTTGTATTTTTTTAATGCTTGTTTAATATTATTGATTCTTTCTTCTGCAAATAAGCTGTACAAAATCAAGTAAACTTGGTCACATCATTATGATTTGTGTGCAAATTCCAAAAAATTCTACAGTATCCACTCGTGGGAGTGTTCTGGTCACTGGGTGCAGCTGATTTGGAGAGCAGGCATGGTGAAGCATCTTGTGGGAGCTCAAATGATCTTCCCAGCTCCTCCATGCAGTGCTCCTGAAATCTTTATTTCACAACGTGCACGTGTGTGTCTGTGTGTGTGCATGCTCTCTTTGGTAATTTCCTAAACTGAACTTGTTTTACAAAGAAGGGAAGCTACGTCTAAAAAATATTCACTACTTTAAAATATTTGCCACCACATTATGTTTGATATTTCACATTGCTTGAATTTTACCTGCATTTCAGAATGTTTATCTTTGAAAATTTTGGATTCATTTTGCCTCCATGTTTCCCCTGAAAAATTATATTTTTCTGACTATATCATGTGTCTTTTGAAATAGATTTTTTAAATTTAAATCAAAAAGATAAGATTTTTTTCCCCCTTGGGGGCGTCCAATCTAAAATCTGATCTTAAATTAGAGATTAGGGATTTCACACCCTGAATAGTTGCATGGTTTATTTAACTATTCTGAATACATCTCAAACGTTTCTCCATTTTTCACATTCTCATGAGAATCTGACACTTCCTAATTTCAAGTCTTTTCAGGGAGTGCAGGACTGTTTAAATATCTTTAAGACACTCAGTTAGCATTTTAGACTTCCTCATGTAGTTATTAGTTATTAAATGCATCCAGTCCTTTAACCCAGTGACTGCAAAAGATTAATTTGGGACTTTAAGCCAGACTTTATAGTTATCAGTATTAACAATCAGCTGGGTTAACCAGATCAGGATGGGAAAGCTTATGATAAAAATAGGAAGAAGTTTTTGAAAGTTTTCCTGAACATTATTACTTTGTATGGACTTACTGTTGATGCAATTCTTCTGCAGAAACTTGGGATTTTGCCAGATCTGTATGTAGCGTTTGTGTGGCACATTTGTGGAGTCAAAGCCTCTTGAACTACTGAAACTCTGCAAACACTTCAGACTGTTGTCTGAGGGGTTTGTCTTTTGTGCAAAAAAACCATTTAGGTAAAAGCCAAAACACCCTACAAAATGCAGAGGCTCTGCTCAACATGGAAAACAAAGATGCCTTCTCTACAACTCCTAAAGAATTAACCGAGAGTTCATAAATAGATCCACAAATAGAGCTGGAGATAAAGACACTCCATTCTATCAGCACTGAGGGGTTGTTGGGAGCT
Source organism: Emberiza elegans (assembly GCA_024865655.1). Lineage (NCBI taxonomy): Eukaryota > Metazoa > Chordata > Aves > Passeriformes > Fringillidae > Emberiza > Emberiza elegans. The sequence continues at coordinate 3,110,605 of JALJVW010003588.1, read as the reverse complement.
TTTTTTTGCTGTTAGTATAATCACCAGCCTACAAAACAAAGCTTTGATCCCTTGTTCTTCTGACAGACTGTAGAGTTAGTTTATTTAGACTTCATTCATTCTTGTGAATTTTGCAAGCTTCAAATCACAGTTTTATGCAAGAAAAAAAAAAGAGGATTTTCTTGATATTTACAAATTAGCTGCTATTCAGGCAGAAATAATACACTTCTTGTCATCATGTAGGTTTCATAGATAAAACCTTAACAATCAACTTATGAAATTACTCCTTTTTATGCCAGTGTCCCCAAAGGGAGAATCATTTCTTAGTAAAAGCACTGGATATGTATGCTATTCCAGGTTCTGGTATGAAATCCCTCCATTAACTTGGATAATCCTGAATCTATAATATTTTTTCTCCTGAGAAGTCTTTTGCAAATCTATAATCATTAGTGTCTGTTCTGTGTCTAGGTAATGCAAGAATTAGAACAGCAAAATAGTAATAGAGATATTAGTCTTCTTTAAAAATTTCAAAGCTTTTTGGAAAATGTGTGTTTACACTGGATTAAAACAAACTCTTCTTCTCCTCCTCTCCTGTTGGAAGATCTGTGTTTTAGAGAAATGAATAATACTTGTTGATCCAAAATGTTTCCGGAGTCAGGAGGGATTCCCTGGCAAAAAGGAGAGCAGGATCCTTGGTTTCCTGCACCATGACAAGCTTCAGACCAGTTTGTCATTTTGCAGGGTGCTTAATCCAGCTTTATTATCAGGGTAATTAGGGCATGTAGATTTTCAGCTGAAATAACTCTGGAGAGCTCCACTGAGCACTGAAATTTGCTCCCATGCCAGCTTACAGTAACTTGAAGATACAGCTCTCAGGTGATAAGTTGTTAGAGGCAACTCATTCCCATGGCACAGGGAGTCCTGGCCATTAGCAGAAAATTTAATGCTATTGACTGGTATTATATTTCCAAAATTATATTTGTGCCGCGAGATTAGTTAGTGTAAATCATTTGAAACAGCCATATAAATACGTCTGGAGTGGTATGCTCTGGAAATCTAATCAATATGGTGTCACATGAACAGTGAGGAACAGAGGAGTAAAGGAAAAGATAAATAATTCTGTGTAACCATTGGAATCGTGGGGTGGGTGTCACATAAAAAAAACCAAATATGAGTATGATTTTTTTTTCCTTGGCTGTCAAGAGGCTGGGCTGGTCATGTAGCTGACCTAATTTTCAACCCTGTGTTTGGCTGCCAACTTGTTAGGCATGTAGACTACCACTGCTTCTTCTGTACAAACTTTCTCAGATTTATCAGAGGACATGTGAGGGCTGTGACTATTTTAGTTGCCTTTCAGCCAGCATCTTTGGAGGACTTGCAAGCTGCAAGTCCTCTGAAGATTGCTTTGTCCTACACAATCACTGACTGCAGAAAGAATCTGTTTGTGGTTAGTAAAGTCTAGCAGGCGTTTGAATCAGCTGAACTCAGGTTGAGTGCTGTGTAAGTTTATGATGTGCATTTTTTTGGGGAGCGTGGAGGAGAACTAATCAAAGCCACTGCCATAATTCTGTCCCTACACTGGGTATTTACAAAACCTTGTTATGGAAGAATAGCAAAAAAAAAAGGAATCCCTGACTCTCCCTTTAGTAACAGAATTATTTATGTTGGAAAAGTCCTCTAAGACCATTAAGTCCTACCATCAACCTACCACTGCCCAGCCCATCTCTAACCCATGTCCCCAGGTGCCACATGCACACAGTTTTTAAACCCCACCATGGATGGGGACTCCAGCACTGCCCTGGGCAGCTGTTCCAGGCCTGGACAGCCCTTTCCATGGAGGGATTTTCCTGATATCAACCCTAAACCTCCCCATGCCCAGCCTGAGGCCGTTCCCTCCCCTCCTGTCCCTGTTCCCTGGGAGCACAGCCCGACCTCCCCGGCTGTCCCCTCCTGTCAGGAGCTGTGCAGAGCCACAAGGGCCCCCCTGAGCCTCCTTTGCTCCAGGCTCAGCCCCTTCCCAGCTCCCTCAGCTGCTCCTCATCAGACCTGTGCTCCAGATCCTTCCCCAGCTCATCCACATCACAAATTTCCTGACTTACACAATTACTAATCTACCAGATCAAATATCTATTGATAATTTAATTCTTCCCACCTACCCATCAATTCCCCAGTGGTGTATTTTTCATGAACTCCACAGCTTTTAAGCACTGATTTAGTAGTGCCTGTTTATCTGATCACCAAGGAATCACAGCTAGGGTCATGGTTTCCCTCCTGCCATGGATGAGATGGAATGAGTGACAGCCCATAAAGAATTTGGACCCCAGATTTTCTAGAACCAGAGAGATACGAGTTTGATATTAAACAATTACCTCACATGCCTACTTACTTGCTTCTTGGATCTGTGCTTCCACCATCTTCCACCATGCTCCCACCAGGATCTTCACCTTCTTTCTGAAGGTCATTTTTCCTTTTTTTTTTTTCTTTCAGGAATACTTTCTTTAGTTTTTTGGAGGTTTTTGGGTTTTGTTTTTTGGGGTTTTTTTAACTCTACATGTCTATACTTCTGTTTTATTGTAATTTTTGGCACCATCTCTTCTTCCCAAGCACACAGTCCCCAGTTTTCCAGTCTGTGTGAAGAAGTGCATCACACGAACAGACTTCGGACCAGTGGATCTGCCTCCTGTCTCCTTATACACTGGAGGATTCAAGAAGTGCCACTTCTGTTTTGTCTAGGAGTAACCAAAATCTACAGCCAGCCTGTGCCAGGTGCAGCTAGAAACTGCCTGTGAATTCAAAAAATAATTTGTTGCATTGTCCAGACATGCATGAACGTGTGTACGTGTGTATATATATACTCATTTTTTGTCACCTGTATTCACAGGGCAAGACCTAGCTTTTTCACCTATGAAAACTGCCAATAGAAAAATACCAGAATTTCATATCGCAGAGGAAAAAGTGCACTTCCAAAGAACGCTGGGGGTTTACTCCTTCGAGAAAGATTGAAAGTATACATATAAACATAAAGTAAGATTAATAGATATTTGAGATCACAAAGGTTTAGTTTTCCACTCTGGACCAAATAGTGAAGACAGGGTATAAATATAACATTATAAGGTACAAATGGAACATTACAAGAAATAAATGGGCCATTTCAAATATCTTTAAAGAAAAACAACAAAAAAGAGACATGTTTTGTAAGCTCATACAGATGGTTCATGGGCTCTGGCCATATCATAACATTACAAGCTAGACCCAGATCTGCAAAGGTGCTGTGTACCAGCAGCATCCTTGGGTGCTAATAAAACCATGTGCTAGTGCAGAGATAAAGAATATGTGCATGCTCACAGATTTAGAGCCATATGCTCAAGTTCTTTTTGTTTCATTCTGTTTTCCCCCAAAGAGCACAATTTTTTCCCTCTCTTCTACTCAGCCGCTTTTACTGACATAAGTGGCTTATTGTCTGTTCTGATCTCTCCTTCCAGTTTCAGAGCCTTTATTCTTGAGATGTCACCAAAATGCAAAGGTTAAGTACCCTCCCTGAGCAGAGAGGCACTAGAGATACTTGAAAACTGTCAACAATTTCAATAGGAATCTTCTTTTCATAGTGAAGGACCCTGCATGTCAAAGCAAGCTGTTCAGCAGCTTGGATTCAGCCTACTTGATCCAGTCTGTTTACCTCTTAGGATCCCTTGCAGGGTGGGTGTTTGTTCTGCACTTAATGTTGACCTGAACTTAAAATGCTTCCAGGTAGTGCAGGTGTGCAATTCACTCCATTGTTACTCTGAAGATCACACCAAAATGCTCAGTGAAAGTGTGATTCTGCCAGATGAAGATGCCCTGCTTCTCAACATGGATTATTCTTTATTTTCATACCAGCAAAAAATGTTTTCCACTCCCACTAAGTAGTAGTAGTAGTCCAATTATTATGGAAATCACTGCATTCTCTAGCATAAAGATGATTTTTAAATTTCTTTTTTTTGCTCTCATATTCTATCCATAAGGTTTTAGATCCTTTTCTGGCACAAAAATACTTTTCAAATATGTGAATTACTGTGTTCCATTTTGGTAACTCAAAGCATAAATATTTTCTTGAGTAATAATCCCCATGAAGATGCACACCAAAGTCTGCTCCATTATAAGATTGTTTTTTAATCAGGTATTATTTCTTCAACAATAAGTAATTGCTTACACAAGTAGCCTAACACAATAAATTAATTCTTCCATTTAAGTGTTGCGTTTTGAGGTGCTACAAAACAATCTTCCTTGAATTTCAATGATGTCATCCACCATGCCTTATTGTTATTATATTAACATTTTAACTACCTTACTTATTATGATCTTAAGATAAAATGTTAAAATCATGGAATTATTTGGATTGGAAGGGACCTTTGATGGTAATCTACACTCCTGCCATGAAAATGGACACCCTCAGCTACATCAGTTTACTCAGAGCCCTATCCAAACCACCCTTGAATGTTTCAATGGATGGATCCTCTGCCACCTCTCCAAGCAACCTGTGCCAGTGCATAAAATAACTTCTTACATCTAGTCTGATAACATCACCCAATTAAATATTATGAGTTATTAATTCAAGAACCACTAATTTTTGCTACAAGTAGATGGTGCTGGCAAGGCAGGAACGTTCCTTTCCAATGCTTACATCATTTGTGAATGGAGTTTAAATTCTTTTGGGCCATATACTTTCCCTGTTTTGTGGTCAAGTCAGATGAGTTTGCATTTATGCCCATATTAAGTGTCAAATATAATATCTAACATGTTTGCCACATGTGACCTAGGAAATGAATGCCATCACTGTCAGTGGAGATGTCCTGAAACTCAACTCATTTGCCTGCTTTGTCCAGGACCATTTCAGACAATTTAAAATTTCTCCCTGAGATGCTTTCACGGATTTGGTCGAGATTGCTCAGAGCCAAGGGGACTAAGCTTTCCTGTAATCATTAACACAGAAGTTGTGATCCTCTTCTCTCCTCCACCCACAATCCCCTCACCAGAAGTGCTCAAGTCCAGCTTGGAAAGGACTTGGAGCAACCTGGTCTTGTGGAAGGGGATTGGAAGTGGATTGTCTTGGAGGTCCCCCCTCCCACCCAAACCATTCCAGGATTCCATTAATGTATTTCATCCGTGCTTTTTAGGTAAACCTCTTTAATAATTGTGGGCACTTGCATGGTTGCTGTTAGTACAGTACAGGACATGTTTCTCTTCATCACAGAACCCGGAGATAAGAAAATATTAGAAGGGAACAATGAAAGTCAAATTGCCCTTTGATTGCCTTTTGTCCTCCTCCTGCCCCTGAATATTACAGTGTCTGATTTGATTTTCTGCAGACCAAGATTTAAATCATAGAATAAGGTCCCAGTGTTCAATGCACAGGGAAGCAGGAGAGGTAAGACATTTTAGAAGGAGATTTTAAGTCAGCCAGCAAGATGAACAAAGACTAGCCAAGAATTTCCCAATGGTGTTTCTACACATGGAGCAGGTAACAAACCTCAGTCTCTCTCAGATGCTTTCTTCTATATTTGAAGGAGACACTGCTGCTCACAGGGAAGCTGCAGCTCACAGTGTCCTTCTGCAGGGAGATGTCTTTGATCTCTCCTTCAAACATTTGAACAAGATACCTGTCTCCCCTTTCAGAGCAGGTAGGGGAGAAGGGAACAGAGCAGCTCGTGAGTTAGAGACTCTCAAAGTGAGAAGGGGAAAGCCCAGACTCAGTCCCTTTTCTGCTCTTATCCAGCCTATTCTTGGAGATAGATGTCCTTGCATCTGCTAATTGCTCTGAGCAGAGGTGGGTTTCCACCCAACAAAATAGAAATTCTTTACCCAAAAGAAGCCTAAAGGTTAAGGCATTCTCCTTTGAGGGAAAAGAAAAATTTCTGGCTTATTTCATTTTACCCGTAACAGTCATTAAGGAAAGAAACACATTTAAGACTTTAGTACTACAGGGAGATAATCAGATTTTTCAATCCACCAAACACCTTAGAATGGGAAGTACCCTTGCTGGGACTAAAGAATTATCTACCTAGAAGAGCTCTAGGTTAGTAATTGACAGAGTTGGGTCCCTCTCTAGCTCAGGAACCTTGGTAAAGGGGTTGACAGTGATATTGCTGCTCCAACATTGTCCTAAAGAGAACCACAAACTTAAAGCCAAGCCACATTGAGTCAAAAATCATAAATTCACATATTCATTCCAGTGTTCTGACTGAGAAATTGCTAGAATGGAGCACAAATAAGGCTCAATACCTTATGCAAGCAGTCTCAATATCATTTCAGGCTGCTCTACTTCCTAGCCATGTATTTTCTGAAGAGGAATGAGAGATGACTCAAGGCACACTCCTAGCATCATACCAGAGCTACCTCAAACAGAATATTTAGTATATTAAGAATATTCAGCCCCAGTGAGTATAGTGATTTTTTTTATTGCTGTACATGGTACCCTGACTTCTGCCTAGAAACAGAATTCCTTTCTTGTGTTATATGCTCTATACTGATAACAGATGGTGATAATTTTTTCTGTTGAATAGTCTAATATTTTGGGGGAAAAAGTTTTGTAGTGTTATTTCTGCAAACCACAAAGTTGTGAACTTTTGTTGGTTCTTTTCATGTCTTTCTTTTTTTTCCCCAAGATGAAAGGAAGATGTAATTTTTCTGCCTAGGAAATTCTACACTATTTAAATGCAGAACTCAAAAAACCTTTACTGACAGCTATAATGATTATTTTTTAACTTAAGCCATCATTTATTAACTGAATATAGCTGGCCAGCTTAAATGACATTCTTTAGATATTTTTACATGTGTTCTAGTCTCTTTTTTAATATGTATCCTAGGAGATAATGGTAGTCTATAAGATTTTTCAAAAGTCAAATCATGTTATACATCACATGGGATATGTTTATGGTGGATGGCATGACGGAAAATGAACCTTGTTAGAGCATTCAGTTATGTTGTTATACCTTGAAAGATGTAAAGTATTATCCCCCATAGATGATTAACCCACTTTTGAGGGGTGATAGGTGTTATTAATTGACCTGTCCACTGAACTCTAGAAGGTTTTTGGGAATGTGCATAGACCACAAATTATGATTCTACACCATTAATCATCCAAGTCTCCTTCATGACTCAGTAGAAATAGAAATCAAAAGGCAAAAAACTAGAAGATTACATATTTTTTCACAGACCCACAGATATACTATAATAAATACATTTTTTCAGGGCACAGTTCAAAGTGAAGTGACCTCTCTCTGTGCCTCCAGTTGGATTTAACCATTTCTGCCTTCCCACCTCTGTTTTTTTTTCCTGGAGCTGCAGTCTCACACATTGCTTGCACTCTTCCCCAACATCCTATCCCTCCATTTCAGGTCTCCCATTCCTTTTTAACCCTTTTAATCCTTCTTTGTACAGAGTTTTCCTTTCCTTCCACCCACAACATACACCCCACAAAGTTCTTTGAGGGCTCTTGGTGTGCAAAGCAACGTGGGGAGAGGGCAGGAGAGCAGAGGGAGCACATGCACAGACAGGTGGGCAGAAGCCTTCCCTAGATCAAGGAGCTTGGTGGAGGCTGCCCATGGGCTCTCCTCTGCACCCTCACCTTGTTAATGCATACATTTCCATGTGCACTTCCAGAAGCAAAGTGTAACTGCTCAAATGTATAATAGATAAGGGAAAGACAGCAGACTGAGACTAATTGAGCTATTCCTCCAACAGAAACGCAAGAGAAGGAGCTATTAATATTCTTCCTAGAGGCTTTGGATGTGCTCCAGTATGTGATGAGAGATCTGCACCTGTATCCTTTATGAATATTTAAGGATATCTTATTGTGGTGTCAGGACACAGACTTCTGTACTGTTTGTTCTGCTAATGGGATTTATCTTCATCAAGTAATGTTCAGCATGAGTTCTCCTAAAAGATGCCTGTATGGTTAAACTGTGGTAACTCAAACGATGAGTTAAAGACTTGACTGAACACCGAGTCTTGCTTATGAAATAATCATGACTTTGAGATGATGGATAGACTTGATTCCCTGAATTTCCAGCTGAGATTTTCAGCAGGAGCTTCATTAGACAGACATGGGTTGAGACTGTTGTAATCCAAATACAAATGAATTTGAAAAACTGTTCTAACCTAAAACTTTCAGATCTGAATAATTTAGATTGCCTGATTGCTCCCCAAACTAACATCTTCATTCCTGTTTTGATGGCAGAGAGGAGTGGAAGAGTCATATTGTTGTACTGAGTTTAAATAATTTCAAGAAACTTTCCCATCTAATGAGGGAAAATCAAATTCAGATGTTTTGAAGATGAACAAAACTCTGTAATTGTGCTCGGGGAAAATGAGCTAGTCTGAAGACTGGTTCTTTTCTCCAAACATAGCACAGGGGACTGATTTATGTAGACAGAATGTAAGAGAAGACATGATTTCTGAACCCTCTGAATTTTACAATACACTGAAAGCATGCAGAGGAGCCTAACATAATTTGCCTGGCTCTAGTTGATATTCTGAATGTAGGGGAACCCAAATCAAAGAACCTCTGAGGGCTCTGAATCTCCATTTTTTTTAGAATATTGATAGGGGTTAAGGTAGTATTCTGCAGATCCTGAATCCTATTATCCTCAGCCCCAAAGAGCTCAGAATTTAGAAGGCAACAGAGGGTGCCCAGCCTTGGCAGCTCCTCTCCCCTTCACACCCCGCTGAGACAAGTAGTGATGAACATTTACAGACCCCTCAACTAACAGAGGCCAGCATTTCACCACTTACAGCTTAGAAGATTCTATTCCCTGTGTCTCCTGCATCTTCCTTACCCAAAATCATTTGGAATTTCTTATTCTTCAACCTACTCACGACAGCCCAGAAAAGCTCATTTGAAAACCCAGGGGATGTGGAAGGGTTTAGAGAATGAGTCTGAGGGGGAGCTGAGGGAGCTGGGGAAGGGGCTGGAGCCCCAGGAGAGGCTGAGGGAGCTGGGAAGGGGCTGAGCCTGGAGCAAAGGAGGCTCAGGGGGGCCCTTGTGGCTCTGCACAGCTCCTGACAGGAGGGGACAGCCGGGGGGTCGGGCTGTGCTCCCAGGGAACAGGGAACAGGAGGAGAGGGAACGGCCTCAGGCTGGGCATGGGGAGGTTAAAGTTGGATATCAGAGGAATATGTTGACCAACAGAAATGGTTGTTAAGGATTGGAATGGGCTGCCCAGGCAAGTGGTGGAGTCACCATCCCCGAAGGTGCTCAAGAAACAGCTGGATGCAGCACTCAGTGCCTGGTCTGGTTGATGTGGTGGTGGTTGGTCAAAGGTTGCACTCGATGGTCTTGGAGATCTTTCCCAGCCTTAAGGATTCTCTCATTCCATGATTAGAGCTGGAAAACAGACTTTCCAAAATTCTCAAGGCCCTTCTCCGTAATAAAAGGGATTTAAAAGTCATTCTGAGGCCTCCTCAGACAACGTTCTCCTCATCCTCAGCACACAGGGAAGAGCCCTGGCACGATGCAATCCCTGTTGGGTTCCAGCACTTTACACTAACGTTGTGCAAGCAAAAAACACAAGAGAGGAAACCTCCAAATTTTCCTTAGCCCAGTTCCAGCGCTACTGCAGTGGTTGCTTCACTGCCTGGACTAAAACCATGGTTTAACCCTCCCTGAGCCTGCCCTGGGTCAAGCCTGGAGCCCAGGAGTGCAGAGCCTGCTGAAATATGGCCCATCTTCACAAGATTGTAGTTGGAGTAATTAACACAGTCAAGAAAAAATGAGCAAGTTGGTAGGCACACAGATCTTCCTTCAGAGCTTTCCAGAGCCCTCTTCAGGTTCAGTGAATTACTCTTGTTCATGTCTAGGATGTCTGACTACATTCATTCCTGAAACTCAAAATCCTAAAATGGAATCTCTCTGAATTAGTGTGGTTTCACCTCAATATGTTCTCACAGCCCAGTAAATCCCAAAGCCTTGCTTATTTCAATGCAGATAATACTGTATATCTTGAAATTAGTCTCTTTGGTTTGAATCTAAATTAATTTTCATAAAAATAAAAAAAAAAAGCATGTTATAACTAATAGATGAAATTGTGGGTGTCCTGCACAGGTCAAGGGAATTTGAGAAAAGGCAATGAGATTGTGTTTGTTCTTCTTCTCACAAAGTACTATGTTTATTACTAATTTGAGCTGCTGCATTAAAAAAAAAATACTTTCAGGTAAAAGAAAAAAAAAAGCAGTTGGTAATTCTATATAAACACTGAAGTTCATGTGCATTTTTCATGCATAAACAGCTGTAAAATATAGGTGTTACCACATAATTTCAAAAGAAAAGCAGAGTCTACTATTACAGGAGACTTGTGTGGTGCATATAAATGATTAGTACCAAAACAGACTCCACAGAGCAATTAAGCAGAAGAATATTTAAGAGCTCTCATTGCATAAAATGTCAGTGAAGTCCATAAACTTGAATGAGTGGATCCCTTTTTAAAACCAGAGCCAGAAACAACCCAAAACTGCATTGCACCTGGGATATTCAGGACGTGTTGTGATTTTGCAGGTCACTGGAGATGTCTGTCACTTCTCCTGGTGATTCACCAAAATTCCTTAATTTTTCCTTGGGCAGCAAGGTGCTACCCAAAATCTAAAGTTAGAGGAACATGTTTGATACGAAAAAAAGCGGCAAATCAGAAGATTAAATCAATAAAAATAGGAAAGAAACCCCCCTCCCCCAACTCTTTTAGCTATGATACAGATTATTAACTTCCTTACTTAACAGCAGAACATAATTAGGGTTGGTAGTACGGACATCAGGGTAGTTTTGCTTCCAGGCTTCCAAGCGCCACATATTATCACACTTCTCTTTAGTACTCCTTAAAACTCAGGCCATAAATCTTCAGCAAACCACTTCATTCCTCTGACTCTGCAACCTGTTCTGCCCCAGGACATTGGGCTCCGTTGCAAATGTCATCTCATATTGTTGAACTCCATTGGGCATACTGAAAAAACCACAAACCAGGACAGTCCAAAAATAACCTGTGAGTCTGTGTCCTTCCTCACGCCTCAGGGGAGGTGGTGGGTCCCTCACGCGCACCTCACAGCGTGAGGGCGGCAATTACAGGCCTTATATCTGTGCAAGACAATAAGCAAAAGCAATACCAGTTTAAGATATTGCAGGAAAAGAAAGGAAGGATGGGCTTTTCTGCCATCACTGTTGGATTTCCAGGTTGTAGCTTTACAATTCTGAGAGGATTAATGACATAAATACGCTCCCCAAGAACCAGACTTCAAGACATGCTCTAAAAAAGTATCAGCATGCTCCCTGCTGAAAACATATTCTGAGTAAATGCAACAATTTTTGCAAATCTGTGAGGATTTCATTTACATTCCTATTGAGGCATATTTTATTATGTTTTGATTGGACTTTGGTGAAAAAATTAAAAATAAATATTTACATCTGACAGGAAGAAGTGTTAGGGTGGAAGATATCACATGAACAAAACGTTCCTTTTCAGAAGCCTTTATTTTTGTTTTCCTCAGAATTTTCAGGGTTCCCATGAGATAATAGTTTGGTTTATTGAAATTGTGCAGTGGGGTAAAAAATGAGAATTTAATAACCAGCTATCTCAATAAAAAATACAGTACAGCTATGTTGCTTGATATTTAAATATGGACCATTACCACACTCTGAAAGGTATTGATCAGTGTTAGACACTAAACAAGGCTAAGATGGATTAAAGAAAACATATCCTTCTCATCTTGAAAGACTCTTTTCTAAGTGCTCTATGTCCTTGCACTGAAACTATATTTATTCTCATTATAAACCAATGTTGATGTCTCTTCAATAGAATACAAAGTATTTAAGATCAGCAACAGGTTTATCATAGAAACTATGTTAGTTTCTATGATAAACTATGTTAGAAATGGCCATGGCTGTTTCTCATAAAATATAAAATACTTTGCTTTTCAGGAAAGAGACACACTCAAATACACGTTCACATACATGCGCCCCATACTAAATTCACAGTGCTTTGAAGTGAAAGAATGATTAAAAATTGAGTCTTCAGATGCCCAGTCTGCAAATTATTTTCTCAGCTAGCCTGTTCTCCCTGTTTAGTACATCCCCCTGAACAGCAAGTTTTTAGGAGTGATGCATGAGGGAAAAAAGGGGAATTGAATAAAGCATCTGTGCTGTGACAGCTTTGTGGAGTATTTGCTTTTGTTTGGGGATTTTGTGCATTCAGCTGCATCCAGCCCTCTCCCCGGATCCCCCTGTTCTGCACTCCCACATTCCAACCCGTGTGTTTGTGCTGGACATAATCAATCTGTCTGAAGATTCTGCTGATTTACTGTGTGTCTGTGCTGCTCTGGATCTGAGAAAGGTTTGTGCTGGAGACAATTCCCCACCCGTCAGTTGTGCTGTGGTGTGTTGTGAGACACCCAAGAGGTGTACAGCTACACACAGTTCCAATCCCAAAACTCTGGAGCAATCATTTTCCCTCACCTCCTTTCCACCCAGGCTGTGAACAGGAGGAAGGGCAGCTGCTGATGCCAAGATCTGCTTCCACAGAACTGGCACCACCAAAACCACGGCCAAATTTCTCAATAATTTGTTGCTGTAAATTATCTCTGAGTGCAACAGGAGCCTGTTCACATTGCTAATCAATCCTGCAAGATAAGAGGCTTCAATAGGTGCCATAAAAAGAGACTATAAGAACCTCCTTATAGAGACTTTATCATTTCCTAATTTTGATGTCCTTGGCAACTTGTTCTGCTCTCCCACTAATCAATCATTGAAATGGAGGTGTGTGGAGGTCCCAGTAACCATTTGACCTCTTCTTATCAACTTTCCCCCTTCATGAAACTGCTCACTTCCCTGTGATTTGTGTGGATCAATACAGCAGAAAGGTCACAAAAGCACTAAACAGAGATGCCAATCAGAAAGATGTCAAAAGAAAAAGAAAGTTTGACAACATCAGGATCAATCAGGGGCTGCTCAGGAGTACTTGTCAACAGTGATTAATGGCACGTTGTGCAGCTGCTGTCATTTTGAAAATGCTTTGGAAGTTTTGAGATCACTGCGTGGAGAAATTGAGTTGAAGCCCTTTTGTCATATTGAAATTTAGGAGTTACAGGGTCCAGACTGGGCCAGGCAAAACTTTTCTTTGCAATAAAAGCCTGGTGGTGTCATGGATGAGTAAAACTCCCCTGTATTTGGGTACTGATGGCGTCCACTACACAGAGTTCTGAGGGAACTCTGCTCCTCACCTCCTTTGTGCCACAACTAACTGGGTGACCAAAAAAAAAAAAAAAACAATTACAAAGGAATACCCTGAAACATGGGTACTGTGAAACGGAGAGGTGGCACCTTACAGGAAGTCCTGTGGTTGTTCCCTGGGTATTTCCAAAGCGCAAAAGCCACAGTATATTTTGGAGCTGTGATAGGGCCCCTGCACCTTCCAACACCCTCAGAGGAGCTCCTCAAGCACAGGTGAGGGTTGTGGGAAGGGCTGGATGACTGTAAGTTGCACTGTCCGTAAATCCTGTAGTGTGCCCCAGGACTGGCAGTTTTACCCTTGCTACCTTCTCTCAAACTGGAAGGCAGTTCTGTTGTAAAAGCCAAGGATGTGTTACCAAGCAGAGGGAGAGAGAGAGTGAAAAGAGCTGTGTCACATTTTAAAAGCTTTTTCAGTGCTTCTCTATTCTCCTAATTTTTTTTTTTTTTTTTTTTTTTGGGTCTATGCAAGGGAGTACCCAGATTTTGTGCATGGAGAGTCTATGCCATGGTTGTCAGCAGAGACAGGCTGAAACTATCCCCTGGCACCATCCCAGTGAACATGTCTTCCCACCACTTATTCAGCACTTGTGATTCATGTCCCTTTGCTACTGTAAGAAAAATGCCTGGAAAACTCAGATCCACTTTTCAGGCTACAGTAAATTATGGGTTTAACTGAAAGTATTAACAGCTGAATTTCCTATATCAATCTGGGAAAATGCTTTACTTCTGCAATGCTCTCTAAGCTGTTCATGGTGGTGAAACAATGAAACAATGCTACATAAGCGGTGTTTGTAAGCAGACATTCCTACTCCTAGGTCTTACAGTAATTTTCCTGGTGCTAAGATATGTAGGTAGTTTTTATGGGGTCCAAAGAAACTTTATCTAGGGGAAGCTGTCCTTGACCATGTCATAGATGTTCGAAAAACATGGTTTTTAAGGTCCTTTTCAACTGAAACCCTTCTATGACTTGTTAGTGTAGTGCTGGTTAATTTCTACCTGAAACAGAGTGGATAGAGAAATCCTGAAGAGATGCTGTCCTGGAGTTTACAGTGATCTATATCCAGCTGGTATTCACATGACCTCTAGTCTATAAAAGCTGTAGTAATTCTCAGCCAAGATTTTTTTCAGCATATTTCAAAAGTTTATTTCAAGGTGACTTACAGCAAGTGATAATATAATCGCTTTTAAATGGGGGGAAAAAAATGCATGTTTAACCCTACAGGATAATGGCATTAGGAGTAATCTGTTCTTTCCCTTAGGCCACATCCTTCATCAGCTAAAGTTCTTCCCAAAATGTATCTCAGTGTCCAGCATTACCTGCCTAATGCTTTGATACGGTTCTCTAAAACTCAATTTTGTCACAGCTCAAATCAAACTAATCCAGTTACAGAAATTAGTTTTTATTTGGCTTGTGGTTGTCAGTTTATTTTAGAGCTACTTTGAATTACTTCCATGATGGCTCAAATTTCCATTAATTAAGCCATATCATTTGGCAAGTGTAGTTGTGTACAACAAAATTTCTTTGCCGCCTTGGACAGAACCACTTTAGTCTACCTGCTGTAAGGTCAGGCCTCCAGAGGTGGAGTTTTCCACAGCTGTCAATAAATCTCTCTCAATAAATCTGTGCTGGAGTTTGTAGCCTCAGATCCAAGCAGAAAATGTCAAAGACCCACCACAGATCCACATCGGAATCCCAGGCAACCTCAGCTGGTCCCTCTGAGTGCAATCACAGCACCTGTGGTATATCCACAGCTACCTGTGGTATATCCAACTCCAGGCATGAATTCTGATAACACTTTGTATCAAATACACATTGTTTCCCTTACTTGAAGTATAACAAAACTGAGATTCTGCTGAAGACGTGGGTGGCAGTATATCAGGTGCATGAGATAAATGTCAGATTAGCTGACAGTTGCATGCAGTTTAACACATTTAATACACTAATTTAGATTTAATGTGCATATCAGAGCACTCCATATTATTGGCACAGGAAATTGTTTGTCAGAAGAAGACATACAGAACTAGCCACTGATTAAAGAAGCATCAAAGGGCTGTTTTCTAAAAGAAAGAATTACTGATGGTTTGATAATTTGTCTGACATTTGCCTTTCCAATTCTGGGTAACATTTTGTTTTTCTCACCAGTGCTGTGCAGTTGTAAAGCAAAACAATGCTGAAAGACCAAAAGTGCCTCACAGGTTTGTGAATTGCCTCCCCGCTGGTGGGTGAGTCCAAGCTGTGCCACGTTAGTGCTCTCTGCTCAAGAAAACTGTGGTGGGACCTTTGCCTCATCCTCCTGTCAGCAGTTACTTGTCAGCAATTAGCAGTTATTTGTCAGCAAATAATCTAAGGCTGGTGGTTTCAGCAGAAAGCTGAAAGTAGAATCCATGAGGAAGAAATACAACGCTGATTAAATTTTTTTTTTTTTTTTTTTTATGATTATCATTATATTTGCTGTTATTCATCAATTTTCTTTGACATCTTATTGTCTTCCCCTGTTCCCCATCTCATCCAACTCTCCTAGCTGTTGCACACAAGCTGTTCTTTCCCTTTTGACCATGCAGAGCTAGGACTAGATGATCTTTAATCTCCCTTTAAACCCAAACCATTCTGTTATTCTATGATTCTGTTCTCTGGTCAACACAATTTAATGATGCTCATCTTTAAATTGTCTCATGATCCTCACTGCTGGGCCTGATCTCCAGTGTATCAATGAATAGAGAGATGGGACTTGACAGGAAAATGGATGTTCCAGGGGGTGCCAAAATATGCATCCTGCCATGGAGTAAAAATGCCTTTGCCTGCTGCAACTTGTGTTTCCAGATGTCCTCAAAAATTCTTCCTTGCTCATGTGTCCTCATCTTCCAAGAGGCTCTGAGATCCCCACAGGGGAACTGTTTAAAGTTCCACCACGGAACACTGACCACCAGTTCTTATCAGCTTCCTGATTTCAGCTGTCAGTGAACATTGGGGCTGGTTATTATTCTCTTCTGTGAGTCCCAAAGTAGAAATGTTGCAGGCAGTTGTCCCAGTAGGCTATCATCATATTTTGGGATGAGTCACTGAACACTTATATTTTCTTGTGCCCAGAACAAGAAAATTAACCTTGGGTTTGTCATAACATTTCAGACGCTGACTGTTGTTTAGGGTGTGGACATCCTTTGTTTACAGATTACCCAAATATCTCCTACAAGACTCTGCCTTTGGAAAAATACCAGTGTTTTGGACAAAACTCCTCACAAAAAGTACCACTAAACAGATGATTTGAAGTATAGAGGGAAAGCTATCTCAAGATCACACAGCAGAGCTGTACTAGGACTTGTAAAAAGCCAATGGACTGAAATGTTCTCTCCCTTATAAGGCTGTTCTGACTCTAAAATTTCCCCCTTCATCAGGTTCCTTAATTGTCACTGCTAACCTAGGGGTTTAGTCAAAATCAGCTTCCAAAGTAATTTTTATTTAATGAAAAGCTGATAGGAACATCATCAGCCTTCTAATTGAGTGAAACTACTCCATTACATAGCAGAGGGATTTGTGCTGAGTTCTGAAAGTGACAAGAAAACACAAAAACCATCATTAATATGTCGACTCCTTTTTCACATCTTCTTCCCAGCTTTGGCAGTTTCTTGGCTTACTTCATCAGCAGTGCTTTGTGAAACCTCCTCCACTTTCCTCTGAGGGGAAACTCATGTTTCTTTACTCTGTAGGAGCACATGTGCACTCTCTGGGACAGGGGCTCCACTGCTTTGCCCCTTTTTCTACTCAGTGTAAGGTTTCATAGCTTTCTGGTCATGGAGCTGGATCCACAGCAGGTGTAAACTCAATTCATGTCACTGAATCCGTGATGGCTTGTGCCAACTGGAGATAAGGTTTCAGTCAGATTGGTGAGCGGATTTTTCCAAATAGGGAAAGAAATGTTGAAAGTAAAATGAGCAAAACACTGCTTGTCCTTTTTTTTTTTTTTTTTTTTTTTTTGCGTTGGCTGTGCTTGGTTTTGTTTCATTTCACAAAGTCTTTCAGACCTAAATGTCATCAGCTGTAGCAAAAACGTCCTCCAGAAAACACGATGACAAATTGTTAAAACAGAGCTAAAAGCCATCCCTGTAATTGTGGTTACTCTTGAAACGAACTCAATTTTAACCCGACTGACTGATGCACAAATTAGAATAACACAGATACAGAGAGGAAAATGTGACAAATGGATTAGTTTGTGCACTTTTCTTGGTGATGTGTAACTCTGGGAATTTAGGGCACTTGTGGATGCAGACTGCACTGGCCAATTCAGTGATCTATCATATGAATAGGGAACTGTATTCTCAAAATTGAATTTTCATCCTGTGTAAGGCTTCAGGCTTACTGTTACCTAAACAGTGAACAACCACAAATGTCCTTGCTATTTGGGTTTTTCCTGTCCACTTCCTTCTGTTTTGCATGTTTAGACTGGAAAATAAGGAATTGGTTTTTGCAATATATTTATGATATCCTAATATTATTTCAGGGTCAGAAAAACAAAATGGGTCCTAAATAAAATTTCCTAAATCCATTGTGACTCTACTAATTTGCCTTTATTTCTTTTCCCTACATGCTGGTATAGTTATTTCTTTTGCTGCTTACTGCTGTGCCTACAGATCACAGAGCAGCTCTGCTGATTCCTTTCCTGACTGACTTAATCCTTGGTCTCACTTCTCTGCAGCTTTCTTCTATTTTAAGTCAGGGAATGGAGGAGAAGTGGGGGAGGGACAGGAAAATCATACAGTCTAACGTCTATAATTTTATGTTTTTACTGCTTGGAATGTATGATTCATGCACTTCCACATTTTGTCTTTTTTTTTTTTTTTTTTTTTTTCCTAGAGAGACTGTCTTTAATGATCATAAATGACTGCAGCTAGGGAGAGAGCAGGGCCTTGCCAGCTCTCAACATTCCCAGCCAAATCTCCCTGCAATTGTTTAGATTTCTTTCCAACTGTATAAAGTTCCTAGGTGGGGTGGAGGGAGGAAAACAGAGGCCCTTAGGCACAGGTTTCTACAGCAGCCTGGGGGAAGCTTTTTTCTTAGGCAAAATTGTCTTTCCCATCAGTTTGCCTTGCCATTATCCATCATTAGACTGGTTTCAAGGAACAGGAAAGTAAAACTGTATTCCAAATTTCTAAAAATCTCCTGTCTGGACCAACTGACCTTTGCTACAGATGAACTAAATTCTGTGAGTGACAGCTGCTTTTGGGGGGATCTCCAGCTTTCGCTACTCATGAAAAACTAGGGTGTTTAAAACTATCCTGAGATTTCACTGAATCTCACTTTAGGATTTAACTTTCTCCATTTATCAAAGAAGAGGCTTCAAACTGGATCTTCAAGCATGAGAGGCTGTCCTTTGTTAGGCATGGACTTAATGAGACCTAAATGTGTCCACAATTATTCCAAACAGCCTGAACTCACCTGATACATAAACACAAATGCTTGTTGGTGCCTCATTTCAGTAGGGATACTCACAGTCACCCCTCTCTGCCTGCCTTTTGTTTGGAAATGCTCTTATGTGGGGACCAAAGAGTCGATATAACACCTCTGGATTCAGTAAGGACAGAATGGCATCTGCTTCTCTCAGTCTGCAGTTTCCTGAAAATTCTTCTAAATATGTCTCAGAAACCCCCATGAACAATTCAGCAGCTCTTTGTGTCCTTTCTCAAAAGGACAGGAGTCTTGCAAGGGTTCCAAAAAAGAAAAAAAAAAAAAAAAACAAACCAAAAGCAAGACAAAAAACCAGCGAAACAGAAAACTGAGGAAGAAAAGACAGAGTGCCCTTTCTCTCTGTACATTTTTTGTCCTCCTGCACTCACTTTCCAAAGGGAGATACACTTTTGTTTTCCTCAGGAAATGTAGTTTATAATCACTTTCTAAGTTTCATTCTTCCTACTTTCCTTAAGATGTATTTTGCGCTAAAATCATCAGAATTCGACCCCTGAGGAGTTCTTGTTTAATATTTCCCGTCAAATATTTGTTACCCAAAGAAAAGTCACCTGGTTTTAGATTTCTCTCTCTCTCTGGCCAGTACTGAACATGAAAATTCTTTTTCCTTCTATAGCTGCTGTGTGGACCCCCAGTCTGGAGGGGGCTGGACCTGCAGTGCATCTGGGCACGTGCTGCATGGTGCTTCGACCTATTCCCACTTGGGTCCTGCCAGGTGCATTCCCCTGCTTACCACTCTAGCTGACCCTTTGAATTCCTCCAGTGTGCCAGATGTTCCCGAAATTGTGTTCTCCCTGGGTGGATTTTAAGGCAGAGCTCTCCTTCCTCCCATGCTCAGCCACAGCTGTGAGCTGATGGAGCTGCTTCTCCCCACTGCTGTGAACTTTAATCGGGTTCTAAAGTTTCATTATCACAGTGATCCATTCTGGAAGATATTTCACGTTCCCCAAGCCCCAGGCAAGTCCTAACAATCTTGTTTAATATTCTTTTAGGGTTTTTTTTTTTTTTTTTTTCCTGGTTTTTCTGCCTTTCTCTTTGATGCTGTTCTGCAGGTGCTGGAGAAATACAAGGCTCCAAGGTCTGCCTCTCCCAAGACTGCTGCAGTTTTTAGCTCTCAGCCACCATTCCAGGAGCCACTCTCCTTTTCATGGCCGACAGCTGGTCTTTTTCAGGAATCACTGGCTCACAGTCAGGGAACTCTGATCATATGCCTTGTAAGATTCTTAGTGGCTGACATAATTTGCCAAATGCCAGCTTTCCTTCACAGATTTTTCTGGTCTTTCCAGCTCCACAGATACTTGGCTGCCAGGTATAACTCCCCATCATTAAAATATAACTTTGGCCACCTTCATCACACAAGTAGGTGCATGAGGATGTAGATGGAGAACAAAAAAGAAGATTATTTTAATTTTTGGCTCTGTGCAGGATTTGTGTGCAGGCCATCCCCCTGAGATCTCCAGTTTCTCATATGTGCTGTGCCAATGGCTGGGAACATTAATGAATGCATGCTAGCTAGTGAAAATGCAGTGATGAGAACTGTAACTGACCCTATCACTGCAATTATTGCCCCTAATAATTAGTTTACTGCTATAGGAATGCATTAGGAAGCATGACTGCTACTACATTTATTTCAGAGCATGGAAGAGCACCATAATATTGTGTGGATTCTAAGAGCACTTGCCAAAGGACAAAAGTTGATGGTTATTTCCTAAATGTCACAAGTTCACCTGGGTGACCCAGCATTAGGCAAAAAGTTGAAGTCCCTGTCCTTTCACAGTTTGAATCAGTAGTCTTTTAGGTGGAAAACAGAGGCCAGTTAGCGTAGGCAGTGAAGAGTCATTACTTCAAAGATATCCTAAATTTAGTCCTTGCTGCTGTGATGACTCACCCAGACATATTGCACTGCAGGAAGTAATGGAAAAGCATCAGAATAATGCAAAGTAATTCACTGCTCCTGTAACATCTCTCTGATTACATGTTTTCCCTAGCTCCTCGGCCTAGAGACTCTGACCTTGACTTCCTTATGTTTTTACTGGGTTTTTTACTTGCACCTAAAAATTCAGGATGGTCTCAGTACATTCCCAAGTAATCATCAGGGTCTAAGCACACAATGAAGCACAAGAGCTCACAGAGGATGCCACAAGAGGTGGGAAAAGGGTTCATGCTCACACTGTAGGGCTTAAAGCTTAAAAAAGGGAACATCATCTTGTCATGGTTGAATCCAAATCAGCACTGACCAGAGGAGTGGGCTTTCCATGGCTGCAGCTGAGCAGCTGCTTCTCTGCACAGTTTGCTGCAGTGAACAAAATTCCTCTGGTGGTCTTCAGAATGTTTAAGCCATTAACCCTTTCAGTCTCTCACAGCATGGAATTAATTCTATAAAACTAAAATTTTGGTGTTTTCTTTGGTGGAATAAAAGTGTAGAAAAACTTATAACTTCCAAATCATTGTGTTAGAGTTGAAGGAGGAAGAAACTATCAAGATGTAGCTTGCCCCATGTAACTGGACCAGTCCAGGACCTGCTGGTCCACTCAAGACTCAGTTGAGGGGAAACCTGAGGCCTCCATTCTTGCATGCTTTGACTGGGGAATGTTCATTATGTAACTTCATTTCCTGACTCGGTGACCAAAGTCACCCATGTAAACAGCGATCATGCCAAAAGTCCATTTAGAACCATGGGATCACAGAGTCATGGAATGGCTTGGGCTGGAAGGCACCACTCATTCACAATTCCTGACACAGGCAGGGACACCTTCCACTGTCCCAGGCTGCTCCAAGCCCCATCCAGCCCGGCCTTGGGCACTGCCAGGGATCCAGGGGCAGCCACAGCTGCTCTGGGCCAGGGCCTCACTCCCCTTTGAGTGAAGGATTTCTTAAAAACATCTGACTACTGAAAGACCACAATGAGGTCTTAGATGAGGACTCTTCTCCAGGCTGAACCTCATTTCTGTGCAGTAAAACACAAAAATATGCACCAATTTATTTTACTAGCAATCTGTGAAGGAAGAACAATAGTTCAGAAAATGTTCTTCATAATAATTATAAATACAATTGCAAGAAGTACAGGAATAATTGTTCTTGAGAACAAAAGAGTGACTCCAATCTTTAACCATATACAAGAAAAGACTATTTATTGTTAAAGCTTCAGCATATTCCAGTTCAGATGTCTAAAAATAACATCCCTTTCCTGGAAGAAAATGTGAGCCTTGTGCATATGAGACCAGTTCTCACCTAAATATTGGTCTCTTATAATGAGAATTCTGTAACAAAAGAGAAATTTGAGTAGCAAATTCAATCCTAACAGTTCTCACATTAAATCTTCTGCTCTATTGTCACCAACAGTCAAATTCATTACAATGTCCCTTCTTATACTTCAAGCTGAAGTAGATGACCAGCTTTAAATAGGATGTTCTTGCCTAAAAAAAAAGGGTTTATTTCCTCAACAAGACAGATTTGGATTAGTCAAATTACTTTTTTATGCCCAATGCACAGAACCATAGTCTGTTTTAGGTGATAAAGAACTTCATGAGACCTCTAGTTCAACTTCAAGGTAGGGTCAACATTTAATTCAGCTCAGTTCCTTGGGTCTTATTCCAGTTTGATGTTAAAAAATTTCCAAGGACCAAGATTTCACAAACTCTTTGGGGCACTTCCAATGTTTCCTGGTCCTTTAATAAGAAATATTTCTATCAAGTCAGAACCTTGCCTGCTTATTTTGTGGTCATTGTCTGAAATGCATGCACCACGCCTCTTCAGAAAAACCCCGATACCATCCTGATAAATTCCTCTATGTTTTTGGAAGACAGAGTTCAGTGTGGAAAATGGTACACTTCTGCACAAAGCCTTTAATAGTTTCAAAACAAAATGTTTTCATACCTCAAAATGTCATATTCTCACTAAAGAGATGGGGAAAAGAAAGGAAATTATACAGTTTGGGTCATGTGAAACATTTAATTTAGACCAAAACTGAGTGTTTTGTTTTGCTGTTTTTCTCTTGGGGATTAAATTGAAAAAGTAGGTATTCAAAAACCTCTAGATAAGCTCTCTGATTTATGAACTGCTGGTGGAAAATCGGTAGAAGTTATTTTCTGTTAGCTAAATAGAAAAATACAACCTTCAATCTACAACTATGAAGAGCTGTAATTTGGAAAACACAACATGTGACAGAAATGGATTATGGTGCTATTCCATTCAGATGCATGACTTCACTGTTTCTCTAAGCTCTGTCCTTTTAATGTGGATTTAATAACTTCAGGCACCAGAAGGAACTAGGTCCTTTTCAAATTGAAGAATGCACGATGTTTCCATAACTGAGCCTTTTAATTGCTGAGCAAGGAGCAAAACTCTTCTCTGCTTTGGACTGGAAAGTGTTTTCATTTTATGTGTGTCATGACAGAACGTATAGACTTTGTGTCTGGGTGTAGGGATGGAAAGTAAATTCTGACATACTTTGAAGTTTATTACAGTGGCACCACGGAGGTTCCTCCCTGTAGCACTGCAAAACTGTGCTTCCATTTCCTCATACTCTTTCCAGGATAAAGGGATGATCACTTTTTCCCTACAAATATATGTTTGGATCATAAAGTGGTTCATAAATGGCTTGTTTTTCAAAACTGGGATTCTTTAGCTTAAAAAATCTGAGAGCAATGACATCCTAGACAGCACAATAATGCCACAGAGAACATAGTAGCCATTGACTATGGAAAAGGGTGAAACAAATGATGCTGTCTGGATTTTTAGGAAGTTGCTAGAAAGAGTACAAATGTTTGCCCCACTTTGCATGTTTCACTCAGGGTTAATACTGGTGGGACCTGCAGACAACAAAGTGGAAGAAATGAAGTGCCTAAATTGACTGAACTGAAAACAGCAGCAGCTGCTGAATAGCAACAACAAATGATCTTCAGTCTGGATGTGCTCGCTCACACAGAGGAGCAATGGAAGGAAAAGGCTTTTGTTTCCAAAATGGTGTGATGCCATGGGCAGACAGACACTTGGATTGTGGGAATCACATGTATTGTGGATTCAGAATAGTGTTCCAGCAATAATTTTTGCCCAGTTCCTATTGTGGTTGCTGGAGCCTAAGACTGATTTTTGTAGTCCAAAATTAGATCTTGGATGACACAAGGAGAGATCACTGTAGAAAGTCTCTGGGGGCAAACTGCTTTTTGTACTTTTACTTATCATTTGCTACCACCAAGTGCTAAAGTAAGGGGACCAATAACAAGAGACCTTTGACTTAACTCAGTGTGACCATCAAGATTTGCTTCCTCTTTACGCCCTCTTGTCTCAAAAGTGCCACAGAATTCTTGTGTGCCGTGCAGTTTACAGAGTGTGTGGCTGTCCTGTTGGTCAGCAGGAAAGAAGGCATATGTTTGGCAAACTTGGACCAATGGGGCACAATCCTGGCCTGCAAAATCAGTGGAATAAAGTTGATTTATATGAAATGTGCGAGCTCTGGAGCCCTAAGTGGGTGTTATTTGAGTTGCACAGAAAACAACGTATTCCAAATACAGAAAATGCCCAAAACATCACTGTGTAGGGACAGCTGGCAGGACTAATATCCTGGCCAGGTTTCTGTCTCCACTGACACTGTTCCAGCAGGGAAGAATCTGAGGCAGACCAGTTCCTTCTGCACAGCTGGTCTACAGGACCAGTGCTTCCTCCTACCTACTGCAGGCTGAAGTGACTCAGAAATTCCAGAAAAGGAAGCATTTTAATTGCTGCCGTGAAGTTCAAGGGGACACTAGCATTTTCCCCCATGTTTGGGTAAAAGGAAAAAATTCATCTCAAATGCTTCTCACACTTGCAAGATTTCCAACAACTCAGCTCAGCAAGACAGATTTTATTCCATGTTCAGTCATCTCTCTAACACCTCTCCAGAATTTTAGAAGTCAGTGCTCCATATAGTACTCAGAAGCAGATTCACCTCTGTGAAGAGATTTGAAGTGGCCCTTTAACTCTCCCATCACCCTTTAGTGTGGTATGTACCCTGTGTGCTACAAAAGCTGCTCTCTTTCCTTGTCTTTTCCTGGTCTCCCACCCATCACCTCATCAGCTTCCAACCCAGGAAATACTTGTGCGTATCTTTCCTCTGTAAAAAAGATCTTGGATTCCAGACAAATACATAAAAAAATAAATACATAAATAAATAAATAAACTGCCCAAACAGCCAAATACCAATTCCTTCACCAGATCTGAGCTGTTCACCGTGGGTAAATGAAGATTTTATTGAATAGCAGAGGGCCCGTGGCATTGATTCCACAGGTGGGGTCAGTCTTGGTCAGATGAAGGTGATATATCCATCAGACATTGAACAGTAGAATAAGCAGGAAAAGGTAGAGGAAAGATGTATGACTATCAGGAGTACTGCTAGAATAATGTGGCAGACAAAATCTCAGTTCATGGATTTTTCCTTCTTTCCACGGCCAGCTCATGAAGCGAGGTATTTATCTTCTTGAACTTTGGCACTTCAATTGTGGTTATTTAATCACAGAGGCTTTCCCTGCCTGCAATGAGGAGACAGAAGAATGGAGAGAATAACCTATCCTATCCATAATAAATAAATAAATAAATAAATAAATAAAAATAAATAAATAAATAAATAAATAAATAAATAAATAAATAAATGCAGTAGACCAGCTCATGGAGATTTCCCGACTCCATTGGTTACAGAAGATGAGTGACTGCTCAGCCAGGTCAGGTCACTTTTGGGTAGGTGAAATTACAACTAGTGCACATTCCTATCGTCCTCTTGCCAATTTCTCGGAAAGAGAGATTAGCACAGAGTAGAAATGAAGGGATAAACATTAAAAATTAAGATAGGTATATAGGTAAGGTCTCACTGATGTGGAAAAAAAACCTACCATACCTCACCAAGGCTGATCTGTGGAGCACATTACAGAATAAGCACTGTTACTCACACTTGCTCTTTAGCCTAAGTGTACTGCTTAGTCTTTCTTGTTTAAACGTTACAGCCACAAAACTAGCTAATAAATTTCTGCCTGACAAGCCTGACAGAGCAATAAGTAAAAACAGGAAGGCATCTATTACATATTACCCTGAATTTATCAGCTTTGCCTTCGAAAGGGGAAATAACACAAAGCAAATTGTGGGAAGTTTTTTTATCTGCTAGAAAAATATGCCCTGTGCCCCAGTCAAAAAACAAGCTGTTGTGAAGTAACCATATTATTTAAAGGTACAAGTCAAACAGGAAGAGGAAAACCAAACAAGCATGGCTTGAAAATTTCCCACAAGTGAGCTCTTGCAGTCAGAATGCAGTGATGGAATTGCTGACAGAGCCTGAGCTGCAGGGCAGCCATCAGGTTTTCCAGGGCCAGAGGGCTAGAGAAAGGGAATGGAAGGGAGTCTCTTCTCATTTGGGTATTTGTCTCTGGCTATGCATTTGTGAGATTTGCTTTATTCCTGTTTTTAAAGCCAAATCAATGTCAGCAACCAAGATTTTATCTTTCCCTTCAAGGTGAGGTCACTTCTAAACATCAAGATGTGTCTGAAATACCACAAGTTACTGATGCAAGAAACCACAGGCAAGGAACCATGGATAATTTCGCCACATTCCTCTGAAGCACTTCACTTCATGCATAAATTTAGGCAAACAGGAATTAAAAATGAAGACTTGTGGGACTAATGGATATTTTAGGTTGGATGGATATTTTGATTTCAGGATCACTGTGAGCCTGAGAGCTGGTGAAATGAGTTATATGGAAAAGCTGCTGGCTGGAGCCATCAAGCCACATAACATAAACATTCTGTCTGAGAAATACAGTGGTGGAAAAGGTGTCTGTGTAGCTCACCTGCTCCTGGGATGGCCCCACCTTTCACTCCACAGTCTGCTTTCAACCTGACAGCAGAGCTCATACTTGAAGTCACGCTCCTTATTGCAGTGCCAAGGAGAAGTTTTGGGTTTTGGTTTTCTGTTTTTTTTCTCTTTTTTCATCTTCAAAACCCAATCCTTAGAATAGAAACATTTATAAGCAGCAATCTGACAAGCACTAGCACTCTGGATTTTTGTTTGCTTTATCTTACCCAAAGACACCACTTTGCAAATCCCCAAGATTTGCAAACGAGCCCTGATGAATCATCTCTATTCAAAAGAATGAGATGTTAAAAGCTTTTTCTTCAGCAGCAGAGCTGCCAGCTCACTTGATGCACATTTTCCTACATGCAGAAGCCTGTTAAAAGGATATATTCCAGCACATCTTATGTAAAACAAATTAAAACAGTAACATTAAATTAGGTAGGATTTTATGCCAAAAAGGTTATTATAATCATCGACCTATGGCATACACTTACCCAACCATGCAGTTTTCCATAACATTCAAATCTACTCTCAAACATTCCACTCTATAATATTCTATTCTATATTATACTCTGTAATATTCTAATGCACATAGTACTCTAGAACATATAATATTCTATAATATTACCCAGAGATTCCTGGATTAGCTAAAATAATTTCTTCTCACATTGGTAAGAAATTGGTAACTTGTCAGTATGGCATATATTACATAAAAGAACCAATTTGATTTTAGAGAGTGAAGTAAAAGGACATGAACTAGTTTTTGGCAAATTACACTGATTCAATAATTGAGACTAATATCAATTCCAAACTAAATGTCAAATTCCAGTATAAATTCCATTTTTTATTCCCATTTGATATCATAATTTCAGTGTGCAGTTTACTATGGCTTTCTTTGATGTACTAGGCTGTCACAACATTATAGATTAATTTAAAAAGTCTTTTCAAATTACTAAGAGGAACACAATCCCTTCACAGCACACATCCCAGCTTTGTCATACAATGAATCTAAATCAAAAATGAAAACAGGTATTTGGCCCAGGAATCAAAGTCTATGTATTAATATGAATACTAGATTATATTTTGCAAAAGGGTCTGGAAACCTGAGTTTATTTTAGAACTGGCATTGCCAAGAAGTTATTTTATAAACGTATTCCTTTCTAGGGAGCCTTCCCATGCTCCTAAACAGAAGTAAAGCCATGCAACACAGAACAAAAGGTCATAAATTACTTTACTGACAATTTTCTTAGTCTATGTTTTCACATTTGTCGGGCTGCTCTGACAAGATCTATAGTCATGTAGAACCAAATTAATACACAGGGAGGCTTTGTCATTAAAGAAATGCAAGCTGATTTCTTTCATTATGATCGTCAGGAGAGCTGCATTTGCTGTGCAAATAGCTACAGTGTTCTCTGAGCTAATATTGCTGTGGCACATGGCTAAACCGTAGCAACCTGGATCCTGAAACTGGGGCAAAGCCTTTGTTGAAATCCTCAGGGAAGAAACTGCTTCAAATCCAGGTGCTTAATGGCAGAACCATGTGTAAACTGAAATGCATAGCATACATTCATCCTGCTATTAAAGCAGCACATTGAAAGGAAAAGAATGAGGAAAGAAAGTCATAAGAAACCTCAAGAATTTTCATCTCACTAACAATTCAAATATTGTGCCTGACGTTGCATGTGACCAGATTTTTACCCTCAAACTGACGCTGACATAAAAACATTTCTTGGAGGAGAAGCTAAAGTCAGATCCTGATGTTAAGGAGTCAGTATAAAACAAACAATTTGGTCCAGTACCTCTGCTCTGACCCTGGCTGAGGAAAAGATGTAAACACATGCTTCACTCTGCCTGGGTGCACTAAGTGCCCTCGCTGCATATTTTCCTGTCAGCTGCTGTACAGAAACACACGGGCAGAAAGTCAGAAACCACAGAATAATATGCCCAGAGCAGAGCTAGCTTCCCTGCAATCCAGGAGGGAATTCACGGGGAGAAAGTCAGTGAATTCACAGCTAAATGCTGTAAAACTGCAAGGTACATCAGAAACACCCAGTCCAAGGAGTGCTGGAATTCTGATTAATCCCAGCCTTCTGAGACTTGCCAAGTTTTTCAGCAGCAGTGGAAAAGCACACAAGAATTTATAGAGTTGTTAATGCAGTTTGAGTCCCAGCCTCAGTGATTCAGATAGGATGAGCTCCTTTATCTGGTGGATATCTTCGATTCAGAAACTTGGGGGAAAAACTGCAGAGACAGATTTGATAACTAGAGTTTAGCTTAAATAAAGCCTCTGCAGAGACTGATTAGTGGTGAAGAAGTGTTCAGACCAAGCAAATCTCTAGTTTCTTTTTCACTGGTTTAATTCCTTCCTCCTTCTGAGGGAGGAAAAACAAGACAATTTTTTTTCCATGGTATTTTGGCACTTCTGTTTCCTGTTGTGGACAGAACCTAGAAGCAAAGAAACTTCTGACCAAAACAATTGAAGTAGTACTGGAAAAAAATCAAGCAGGAAATGAGATGTAATTTTTAAACAGTGAGGGCAATTAATCACAGGAACAGCTTTGCCAATGGATGTGGCGGATTTACCACTCATGCCAGTCCTCAAATTGGGTCTGGCTTTCCTTCCAAGTGTGATTACTCTAATTTAGGGCATTGGTTTTTACACAGGAAA
This sequence comes from Emberiza elegans, assembly GCA_024865655.1. NCBI lineage: Eukaryota > Metazoa > Chordata > Aves > Passeriformes > Fringillidae > Emberiza > Emberiza elegans. Next base: position 3,081,438 of record JALJVW010003588.1, on the reverse strand, counting down.
CACTGGGTAAAATATTCTGGTTTAACAAGGTTGTTACAAAGATACCCCTGGTCTTAAGATCAAGAAAATATTTACAAGACAGATTTTAGGACACATTCTTTCACAGACAACATGAATGTGGAGGTCAGGGAGAAGAGAGGGGGATACATCCCAGAATTGGATTATCTTCATAGACAGGACACTTCCCTGAGAGAAAGACCAAAAGATTCCAGGCTTTGTTTCAGGTCAGGTATTGGTAAAGACTGAAACAAGTTCAATTTCTGAAGGAGTTTCCATGTCTGTGCTGAATTTACCAGACCTAAGGGCAGTCCAGGTGTACAGCAGGGCGCTGTGACTTTAGGGAAGGTTCATGTTAGAAAAAGCTGAATAAGAATAAACTTTATTTTCAGCTCCACAGTTAGATGCCTGGCTAGTTACCTGTCCTGAAGTGCAGTTCTAACTCCTTCTCTGGGCATTCATTGTGGCTATTTTAGGCATCTCATTCCTAGTGGCCACAGCAACTCACATTGAACCACCACAGAATGTTTTGGGTTGGAAGGGACCTCAAAGACCACGTACATCCATCCCCCTGCCATGGACAGGGACACTTTCAAATGGACCAGGTTTCTTCAAGCTCTATCCAACCTGGCCTTGAACACTTCCAGGGATGGGATGCCTTTCTTCAGTAGCTTTTAGCAGAATCATGAGTCTCCAAGTCATGGCTGGGTGCTTCACAAGGCACAGAGCCTTGGATAACTGTTCTGAACTTTTAAGCAAAAAAATCACTAGAAATACCATTCTACAGGTATTTAAAAGCCAATTACTTAAATAGCAGTTAGGTGTCTAGACACCTTTAACACTCTGACCTAGAAACCATAAAAATGCACCTGTTGGCCTACAAAACACTGATTTTTTTTGTCTTGTGATAATTGATCTTTATTTTTGGGGAACAGTCTGCTCAAGCTAAATATCTGTAACTGCACATAAGAGTTTGCATGAAGTGAATAACTGGTTCATTGTGAATCAATGCTGCGTTTGGACAGAAATGCTTCCCACATATTAAAGATAGTTCCAGTGTAGAAATGTTCATCTGTGTAAAAGCACCTGCACACAGGGTTATAGAGGAAGGAAAGACTTTCAGTTTCACTAGAAACAGATTTGCTTGTTTCTCCTGTCAGAGGGGGCGAAAAAAAAAAAAAAAATAATAATTGAGCTACTTTATGGAAACATCTGGGTGAAAGAGAACAGGAGGTGTCAACAGAAGTCAAAATAACAACTCATATCACATGGTTTTGATGCGAATGTTTTTGACACATTTATCATACTTGCTGTTCTGGAGGAGCAGGGTTAGATGTATGCAAGGTAAAAAAAATAAACAGTGAGAGACCTCTCTTTTTAGAAGGAGACAGCTTCACTTAAGGAATCTAAATTGCATTTCTGAGCATTACAAATCAGCTGTAAATGCAATTTTACGGTTGTTCTAGGGAGAAAATGTGGGTGGAGCAGACAGTAAGAAGAGAGAAAATAGGCAAATTGAGAAATAAAGACACAGACTAGTTGTAACAAGGTCGGGAGTGCTCTAAAGTAAAAGTTTCCTCTGATCTCATTAATCTTGTGTAAAAGGCACAGCATTTATTTTCCACCTGGACTTTGTGGCTGAATAAATTTTTTTCCTACCATCTCTGAAGCCCAACATTTTTGTAAACACTCAAAAAAATGAGCCAAATATTGCACAATACCTCAATTACCTTCTAAAACTATTTGCATACATGGCTACATAACATTTATATCCACAATACCTGAACAGCTGCCTAAAAGCAGAAATAACAGTATGTTGGTTATGTGTGGGGAAGGAGGTGTTTTCAGACTTACTATGATGACCAGTGGAGAGTATTGCAACCAAGTGATGTTCATCTGTACGATCTATATTTTAAAAATCCATTATATTCTTCAGTCTAGAATGACCCTGCTTGAGCAGGGAGGTTGACCCAGAAAACGTTCCTTCCAAACTTACCCATTCTGTGATTCTTCATCCTCGACATCTGACTTGAATAAAAGCCACAGGCCCCACTTTTACCGTGAAATAAATCAAAAAGAAAGTGTAAAGAACTAAAACCTCCAAAATGGAAACTCTTTTTTTTTTGACTCAGCCTTGGACCAAGGCAATGAACTTACTCTAAGACAATTTTGTGAGTTTGAGATCTCCAAGAAGCAGTGGATGCCAGCCACTGTCAAAGCTCCTGGGCCAGAAACTGGTCCTTGACTTCTTTTGTTCTGAGGTACAGACATATCAATGACACACTCAGGTGTGAATGCCTCTCAGCATCTTCCTTAATTTTCTTGCACTCTTTAATCTGTTAAAAAAAAAAAAAAAAAAAAAAAAAAAAACCCACAGAAGAAATGTCTTTTCATTAGAGAGAAGGAAAATTAGTTTCTGTGAGAAGTGTCTGCACAAACTAAAGGTTACCACAACAAACAGGCTTTGGCAGGGGACTCCCTGAGAGGGAGGCACAACAGAACAAGGCAGAGGACTGAGTGGAGGAGTGAAATGTCAGAGATGGAGATGAGGAGAGACGGATACATAAAAGAACACAGCAGAAAAAAGAATCAAACCTCTGACTCTGGAAACTATTTATCAATGGGTTTTTCTTGGGAGTGTAACAAGGTCAGCATTTTATTCGGCATGTCTATATATTTTCCATCTGGGTGCTATTCTACAAAGAGTGGGATTTATTATAATTTCACTTCATTAGAGTTCATTTATTTCATCACTACAGTATCCAGTGAAGAGCTATATTTTCCTCCTGATCAAAGAAGAGGCTTGACTGTTGTTTCTTCCAAGTCTTTCTATGAAAAAAATATTTCCCTTTTACTGTAAGCTCCCTTTCTTGGTTCATTCTACTAAAACTTAAAAAGAAAAAAAAAAAAAAAAAAATTTGGAAGCAGAACTTTTTGTTTTCATTTTTTTATTATTTTAAATCTTATTTAAAAGAGTGTGGTTTAAATAAAATTCATGAAAAAAAGAGTTCTACTTAGCAAAAAAGTTTATTTGGGATCTTTTTGCCAAATTACTCTCTCCCACCTCAGTTGTCTACAGTGTAGTTGTTCACATCTCAGTCAATCATCCCAGAGATGCAGTCCATGGAGCTTTCAGTGTCCTTCATGTGATAAATAATTACTTCATTGACCACGCTGCCAAGTCTTCTTCCAAATATCCAAGCAGCCTAGGAGGGTTCAACCCAGGTCCAAAAAAGTCAAAATAACAACTCATATCACATGGTTTTGATGTGAATGTTTTTGACACATTTCTCATATTTTTGACACATTTATCATACGTTTGGCACTCAGGTGAGTTAGGCATCTGAGCTAAACCAGAGTCCAACCTCTCCTTCTCATAGGCTTCCCTCATGAGTGTAGGGGAAATTAGAAAGATATGGGGAGTCCTATAATTTGATTTGAAGTTGCTTATCTCTTTTACTGCATGTTTTGAGGTCCTGCTGTAACTATTCTAAGGCCTTTGGAGCTATAAATTGTTCTGATTTTGGAGCCAGTGGTAACATTTTTTCTGGAAGAAACTTCTGGGAGTAAACCTACAGTAGCTGCAGAATCATGGAGTCATGGAATCAATAAGTATGGAAAAGCCCTCTAACATCACTGAGTCCAACCACTAACCCAGCACTGACAACCCATCACTAAACCATGTCCCCAAGTGTCACACTGTCCCCAGTTTTTTCAACACTTCCAGTGGACAGTTATTCCCCTACTGCCCTGAACAGCCTGTTCCAGGAATTAAAAACCTTTTCCATGAAAAAATGGAAAATAATGTCAAATCTAAAACTTCTGTGGTGGAACTTGAGGCTGTTTTCTCTTGTCTCATATTACTTGGGAAAAGAGCCTGACTCCCACCTGGCTGTACCATCCTGATGGGGAGTTGTAGGGAACAATTGTCCAGAGAAGGATTAGAAGCATATTTATTTCTCTAATAACTGCAGATCAAGAGCTTTGATTCACTTTGTTAAAAAATATTAGGCATAGACATCCTAGTCATCAGCAGAGAGAAATGTGTGTTTTTGAAATGGGATGGTGTAAGCATTTGGGGGCCTAAGGAACTGTGCACCCCAGGGAAGGAAGTGCACACCAGTGTCTGAAATGCTCTCCTGAAGCCCACGTACAGGATCCTCACGTGTAGACCACAGCTCATGCAGCATGTTATTAGAGAAAAAAATCCCCATTCAAAAATTTTCTAACAGCAGAAACAAAAAACAAAACTCTCAGACAACTCCATCTTGCTTCGTCACAGATAAGGAAACAAAGGGTCGTGTTTCAATTTTCTGACTTTCAGAATGATGGTGCCTCTGCATATCTGGGATGTAATCCAGGGAAAACAGAAGGAAAAATATGCTGTAATACACTAAAAAAGGTGTCTTACAAGTATTATTCACTAAGTAAGCAGCAGCAAGAATTACATTTTGCTAGGGAAGGAAAAGAAGTCCACCAATAGTTATTTAGTTCCCAAGGTCATAATTTGTTCTGTAAAGAGTGTCCATGCCTGATTTTATATGTGTGTGTGTGTGTATAGAAATAACATATTTATTAAATTAAATTTTAAATCTACATAAACTCATACTGTACATATAATGATATCATATAATAAATACAGTATTATAGACTACTCTGACTATATGGAAGTGTTCCAAACCAGGTTGCATGGGACCCTCAGCAGCCTGGTCTAGAGGGAGGTGCTCCTGTCCATGGAAGATTTTGGAACAAGTTGATCCTTAGGGTCCCTTTCAACACAAACCAATCTATGATTTTCTGTTTAGTAAATAATATTAATAGTATATTAATATATTTCAAAATATATTAAAATGTTTTATCTATAGGTCCCTATTTTAAAGTCAAGGTTGTATTGTCTAAAGAAAACAGAAACAAGGCCAAACACAATTAAAAACACTGAAAGACAGAACATTCCTTCTCCTTATGATATTTGGGATGCTTTTGACCTTGCCTGCAATCAAGTGAGCAAAAAAAGACAGTCTCTTGACATTTGTTTGCAAAAAAAGTCAAGGTTATGTTTCCCACTGAAAGAAATGTAAATTAAAATACAAATTTAATTTATAAATTAACAAGAGGTTACAGAGCTGGAGTCTAGAGATATCTATTGCATCCCACAATGAAACGCAGGTCTAATTTCTGTGCCTCTTTCTTTGTCAATTGAATCTTCATATTGCTGTGGCCACCCCCCCTGAGCTCAGGGTGGCATCTGTGTTTTATCTCAAAAACTTCCTTAGCTCTCAACAGAACAGAGCAGACAACAGACATCAGGCAGACATAAAACTTACAGGGTTAGATTTACAGGGTTAAATTTACAATAAGTTATATATAACTAAGTCAATCCAAGAGGAAAAGATATGCCCAAAATGAAAGTTTCTCTGTGAGATCCATACTTCTGCATTTCAACACCCAAATCTCCTAAGTGCTTAAGTTGAATATTAAGGAAAATTGCTTCACTTGAAAGGATTGTTGAGTCCTGGCACAACTGCCCAGGGCAATGGTGGAGGGATTTAAAATTTGTCAGGATGTGGCAACACAAGCTAGTGGTGGCCTTGGCAGTGCTGGGGAATGCTTGGACTGGATCATAGAATCATGGAACTTCTGAGGTTCAAGAAAGACCAAGTCCAACTATGATTCTATCCTATTTCGTGCAGTGCATGATTCTATGATTTTAAGACTCTTGATTAAAATAATTACAGCTAGGTTAGCTTTAGCCTTTTGGAGTGAAGTGTAGATGCCAAGCTAACCAACTTCCAGCTGGTTTCCTGAGATGTTCAAACCATTTTAAATAGTACTACACACTGCTGTGAACATGACCTTCCTGGGTCTAAGTTACTGAAGGAAATTGTTCAATGCAAGGGAATAAAGGTAAACACAGATTCCTTTCAAGTGCTGAAAAAGAAGAGCCATTTTCTTTCTTAAAAGTATTAGCTTGGTAGCTATGGATGAGGGAGAATGTTGACTAGGAAAAAAGCAAGTGAGATATTATGCAGTTAGAGAGTAAAAAAAATTTTTTTATTTTCTACCAGTCCTAGATGGACCAGTGAAACTCCTTCTTTCCAAGGAGGCACTCAGCCATGAAGGGGTTAAAGTCTCTTCTGGCCACCTGACTTTACAGCTGAAAACTTGGGAATTTGTGCACACTTATGCATGCAACAAACAAAGAGACTGCTTGCATTATAATCTCCTCAGGGACAGCCAACTGGGAAAGACAAATTTAGCAGTGTACTTCTGGCTTTTTTACATAGCCTAATGCCATTAAACTCGACATCATGTAGACAATGAATGCTACAACAAAATACTGGTGCTGTTTATTAGCTGCCTGACTTTTTTTTTTTTTTTACTTTTTTTTTGAGAGGAAGCACATGTCACATTTGTTTCAGACAACTGCATTGGGGTCCCACAGCTCTGATTAAATATGTATCATTTGTTCAGCTGCATCAGAGTCAGTTTTGGTCTACATACACATTTCGTTAATATTTTAAATAGGAAAAACAACAAAGAGAGGAGAAATTAACAGTTGCTGAACTTCTCCAATTACCACTAATCACATTTACACCCTGGGGTTTGCAGAATTAGAAATCAATTGGTGGCTTCCTCTTTCTACAGCAGGCAGTAAATGTGACAATTTAGGGAAAAGACTAGAAGACAACTCAATTCAACCTGGATACCCTTGTAAGTACCACACAGTGAATTTATTGCTATGTTGTTTAATGTGACAAAGATTATATGGCATCATTTACTAAAATGAAAAATCACTGTGTGTGATTGATACCAAAAAAATGTGGCACCATTCCTTTTTATATAAGGATATTTTTTTCTTTCCTTTCAGACATTTGGAAATTGCATCCAGAGCAAAACCCTCAGTGAAGTCTTTCAGGATCCCTTTATGGTGGTTCACCTTTTCCTTTCAAGATTGTGAAAAATTATTTCTGAGAAAGAGCTGCTTCAAACATGATTCCCTCTGATTTTTTGTTTTTTTGAAGAGGACTTTTCCCATCATCTAGTGTTGATTTAGCTACAACATGTTGGTTAGAGGGTTACTTACTGTAAGTGTCACTTAGTATGATCTTTAATAATCACAGAGCTTCTTGACGGTTTCGATAAACTCAAATTGGCCATGTACGTGTTTCTGAGCATCATAAATGATGAACCAGCAGGGTCAAGTGGTCCAAAGCTGCTTATGATTCCTTAATCTGGGAAAAGCCTTGGTGGGGCTGTCAAAGCAGATTTTGCAATGAGTGCGTGAAAACTCGTGCGTGCTCGTAAAGACATCGCTGCAGAGCTAAACTCGCATCCACTGCTCATAATTAAAGGTGGAAAGAGAGGAGCATCTGACCAAAAATCAGTATTTGAGGAAAGAAAACAACCCTGTGGTAGTTCCTTCTACAAGAAAGCACAAGGTAGAATAAACTAATATGTCTGGAAAAGGCACTGGTATGAAGCAAAAGCCTCATCCAGCTGAGCTTTTTGATTTTTCAAAGAAGGGATGAAAATCCTGTTTTCTAAGAAAATATGCAGTCTGAAAAGCTTTTAGACTCTTTATCTATACATGTGTTTGTATACTCTTTCCTGCAGCTTAGAAGCAGAACAAAATAAAAAATAATGGTGAGGTGAGGAGGAAGGATGATTCAACCAAACATTTTAAAACTTAAAAGTCACTTCATGGGCATACTGGCTTGATATAAAAACCAACCAATCAAACAAACAAACACAAAAAAATATAAAACAAAAACCAGACAAGTTCTTTGTTCATTTGAACCATTTAATCTACTGCTCAAAAAAAAAAACTTTACTATAGAGCTTCTCTTAAACGATTCCATTAATAAACCCACTGATAAAATTCAAGGGATTTGGTCTAAAAATTATGTTACGAAATGTTTAGCCAGTAAAATAATTCTCTCTTAATATTTTTATTGATGAAATGGATGAGGAATTAGAGTTTTTATTAGCAAATTTGCAGACGACACTAAGCTGGGAGCGTGTGTCAATCTGTTAGAGGGACGGAGGGCTTTGCAGAGGGACTTGGAATGATTGGATGGATGGGCAGAATCTAAAGGGATGAAGTTCAATAAGTCCAAGTGCCGAGTCCTGCACTTTGGCTACAATAACCCCTTGCAATGTTATAGGCTGGGGACGGAGTGGCTGGACAGTGCTCAGGTGGAAAGGGACCTGGGGGTGCGGGTTGACAGTCGGCTGAACACGAGCCAGCAGTGTGCCCAGGTGGCCAAGAAGGCCAATGGCTCCTGGCCTGGATCAGGAATGGTGTGGCCAGCAGGAGCAGGGAGGTCATTCTCCCCCTGTACTCGGCACTGGTGAGGCCACACCTGGAGTGCTGTGTCCAGTTCTGGGCCCCTCAGTTTAGGAGGGACGTTGAGATGCTTGAGCGTGTCCAAAGGAGAGCAACGAGGCTGGTGAGGGGCTTGGAACACAAGCCGAGTGAAGAACGACTGAGGGAGCTGGGGTTGTTCAGCCTGGAGAAAAGGAGACTCAGAGGTGACCTTGTCACTCTCTACAACTTCCTGAAGGGTGGCTGTGGTGAGCTGGGGCTCGGTCTCTTTCTCCAGGCAACAACAGACAGAACAAGAGGACACAGTCTCAAGCTGCGCCAAGGGAGATACAGGCTGAAATTAAGGAGGAAGTTTGTCACAGAAAGAGTGGTCAAATACTGGAATCATCTGCCCAGGGAGGTGGTGGAGTCACCATCCCTGGATGTGTTTAAAAAAAGACTGGATGTGGCACTTGGTGCCATGATCTAGCTGAGGTGTTAGAACATGGGTTGGACTCAATGATCTTGAAGGTCTCTTCCAACCTAGAAATTCTGTGATTCTGTGATTCTGTGATTCATACTATTTGTCAAAAACTCACTCAAGAAGCAATAATGATGTCTCCAGTAAAATAAGTTATATGACAGATACTGTTCTGCAGTTTAAGCAACTCTTAACAAGATTGTTCTTATTTTGACAGCCAGTATTTTATGTGATTACTTAAAAAAATACAGCTGACCTTTTGCAAATTCAGAGAATCTGAGTGTCAATTTCAGATAAGCAAAAGTTTTATCATCAGACCTATTTTCTTGAATCAGTCAGTTCTTTTTTCCTTAGACATTATGCAAACTTGTGCTTTTTTGACCCTTTGGACCAGAATAAGATGGCTGAAAAATAATTTGTCAATTTTACTTTTTAATAGCAATTGAATAAATTGTCACTGAGTAATTCTTATTTTTAAGACTATACACTGGATCCATTATGACATCTTAGTAGTGTACACAGTTACATGAATTTTTTAATCATGTGCAAAAGATAAAATGCATGTCAGAGAAACTGCTGAATAATTTAAAGTTAATTATGTGATTGAAAGTTCAGAGGTTTACTCAAATCTAAGAGAGTTTGTGGTTTTCATTCTTCAAAACTCATCTCTGTATGTCTCTCACACTGTCTGTGAGTCAGGCACACCATCCAAAATTCAGGTGTGAAGCAAGATAAAGATATCAAAATTAAAGCAACTAAAAGAATAGTTGTGACTTAATTCCATAAGAAAATGATGAGAAAATATGGATGCTTTGTAAAGCATATTTCTAAGTCACCCTACACTAGCTGTATCCATGACACTTGCTCTCAAAAGAGGCATATTCTACCTAAAAAATTTGAGCCAAGCTGTGAATACTTTCCCTATATTTTTCAAAATGTTCATGAACATTTTTGAATCTTTCAGCAAACTCAATCTCATCACAAAGCTTACTGTTCCTGGGGGCATGGCAGGGATTGTGCAGACCGCATTTTTTATATTTTTTTCATGTTTAGATAGAGTTCTGGACCCATGATACGATACAAGACATTTATGATGACCATCAAGAACCTTTGTCTTGCTGTTTCAAATAACAGCTCAACACCTAAACTCTCAGTGTTTTGCAAAACAAATTAATACAGAAGGTCAGGACATGCTTGGAACAAACTTCTGATTCCACCCCAGCAGCTATGTGACATATTTCTCAGAGACCAAAATTCATCTCACCAAACTTTGGATTCAGTATCTATTTGTCTAATCCAGAGTTTGACATCTTGGCTTCCTCTGCCGTCATGGAGGAAAAACATCAAAATTCACACAGGCATCCTGCTGGGGTGTAATAAACTGCTCTATAAAGGTCTCATTTTCATATAGGATGGTTTTTCCCCTTGAATTTCTTTCTTTTATTAGTATTGAGCCTGGAAACATTATCCTGCATCATGTCTGACAGCAGTGAGATTTTTGGCCTTTCTTACCTAGGAAGTGAGGCAGTGGAACCAGCGGCCAATTGTCAAGGCAAGTCCTTTGAACTCGTGAGTTTGATCCTGGAAACTGGCAGAAATCTGAATGAGCTCACAACCCCTGTGGGAGGAACACTCTCTTACAAAGCTTGGGCTGATGCCATCGAGGACCATAGATGTGATGACTGTGTTTTGTTAATGACCCTACTATTCTCCTAGGAGCAATATTGGTGAGTATTATGAGTCAATGCTTTCTAGTAGTAGCCTTGCTATTTGTATTTGGAATCACAGAAATGAAACGGTCAAAACTTTAAAATCCAGCTAAGAAAACAGAAAGCTGGTAGGAAACTTTTAACCTAAAGTAAGCTTTTCTTTTTAGTTTTGTTTGTTTCAATACAGGGCAGTGCGTTGTTCACAATGTGTGTCTCCAATACTCACTTTTCTGTTTATGATGTTGTGTCCCTGATCAGAGGTGACACTTTGGCAGGATTCTCATGATTTCTTTTACAGTAAGTTACAGAATGGCCAATAAATAAAAATAATTATTCTCTAGAAATACTAAACTGGAGGGTTTTACAGGCAGTAACTTCACACACAATCAGAACTAGGTCAGTGCACAGAGTAACAGCAACCCCCCTTTTCAAATCCTTTGAGCCAAGTTTCCATGATTGTGGCACATATCTCTCTACTCACCTTTTCACTTTTTCTGGTACTACCCACCTTGAGTGAGTGGTGGAGGCACACCACTCACAGAAAGCACAGAGGGCATATGTACATGAACAATTAGAATAAAATTCAGCTACCTCCACACCAATGCCAACCTCAGAAATCATATCCTTGGGGGTAAAAAAACTCTTGACAGTTGTCCCAGAACTGTCTAATTGAGAGATTACAGATATGTTTTAGAATTTGCAATACAAATGGAGGCAACTTCTGTGTTTGCTCTGCTCTGCATTTGTTAGAAGGCACGTTTAAAGGTACAATCCATATCCTAATAATCTCATTGTCCAAACAGACGGGTTACTTGCAGGATAGTTCAGTACCTTGCCCTCTCCATCCAATCAGCCTCCGTTCCCCTGGTAAACTGAAAAGAGGTTTCTTGCCTGGCTAATTAGCTCTTAAATGCCTTCTACCATCACATCTTCAAGCTTACCCCCTAAACATTTTAAGCATGTTAGTGAGATAACGAGTACAGATTTCAGATTCTCTGCACTTTCCACGTGGAAAGACTGAGGGGGAGAAATGTTAAGGTTATGCCTTATCTAGCTTTAAAAATCTCAGTTAGACCCCTGAGTAATTTCAGACCACATTTACAGTCATAAAGCAGCTGCAGAAAGCAATTATTCAACCCGCCTTAGGGTGACATGGATTGTACCTCACTTTTATTAATTTCAAAAATCTATTTTCATCAGAGTGTAAACGCACACCTAAACTGCATGTAAATAAAAGTGTCATCAAAGCAAGTGCGTGACTGAAGTGATAGCTTATATTCCTTGACAATATTTCAAAGTAGGCAATTCGCCATCTGAAGTCTGTCTGTTAAATTTTACCCATCACTGTTATTTGGGTACAAAAATATACTCCTGAAATATATCTTGAAGTGGGTGTATCTGCTTGGATTAAGCCAAGCCAAATTATAAAGTAGGTGGGATAGCTTTAGAAGTTGTTTTGTTGTTGCTGTTGTTGTTGTTGTTAGCCATAAGAAAGGAACAGAACTGTTGGCAGTTGCCTTGTAGGTGACATGGTTTTTGTGCTTCTCTGAAGACATTGCACTATAAACAACAACACAATAAATATCGCACAGAATCACTGAGTTGGAAGAGACCTGGTGCCTCAGTGTGGCCCCACTGAGTGCCACATCCAACCTTTTTTGAACACATCCAGGAATGGTGACTGTACCACCTCCCTGGGCAGACTACTACATTTCTTTATCCATTTTTCAGTAAAAAAAACTTTTCCTAACTTCCAACATAAACTGCCCTTGGCACAGTTTAAGACTGGGATATCATGGGATTCACCTGTGGAGGAAAATAAAGTACACTCAGAACCACACTCTGGCAAGGATGAAGGATGTCATGAAGGGTCTACACATGTGTTGTTAAGCTCTTTTACCTCCAATCAAGACAGACCACCAGCTCTCTTTTTAGTGTTGCCCAATAATATATAAATTTCCAAATTTCTCAGAGGAAATGACAATGACCAACACCAAATGACAGAAAATTCTAGCAGCTTGACAATATAGATTTCCCATGATTTATTCTAAATTAGCAAGAACATATTAATAAGAAAGTAAAGTTAAAATGTGAGCAGGATTTTCAAAGAATTTGCATTATCTAAGAAAATTATTCCTATATCTTTTCACTATCAATTAAAATTTTTATATGACATTTCCAACAGAGTATTATTCTTACTGGTATACTTCTTAGATATGAGGAACTGACCACAAAGATAAAATACAATAAAATCTGGAATCTAAATCATACCTCTTTCAAAACAAAATATATTTTAATCAAACTACTGTCCTTCAAATTTATTATCAGTATCAGAAATTAGTCATGCCTGAGGGACAGCATACCATATGATGCTGACTGCTGGTCTAATAATGCATGAAGCAAAATAAAAAAAGGGAGCAAAAATATGTGAACTGGAGAAATGGTTACTGAAAGTGAGTAGAGTGTGACTGCCCAAAAGACTAATAAATAAATAAATAAAGCTGAGAAAGTAACTGATTCACTTTAAAAGATTAGGATGAAACACCACTAGAAGTAAATATAAACATCTTCAGGGTTATCCAAATTGCTGGAATAAGAGACTAGTATAGAGGCAAATAAATAACAGCACTGAGGGAAAAGATTAAAAAGAGAAGGAGGGGAAAAAATACCTGGAAACAATTAGGTTGGATAATACTTCCGAGATCATTGAGTCCAACCTATGACCAAACGCCACTTTGTCTACTGAGCACTGACTGCCATATCCAGGCTTTCCTTAAACACCTCCAGGGATGGTGATTCCACCTCCCTGGGCAGCCCATTCCATCATCTAATCACCCCTCTTGTGAAGAAATTCTTCCTAATGTCCAACCTAAATGTCCCCTGGTGCAGCTTGAGACTGTGCCCTACTGTGTATTTGCTGGTTGTTAGGAGCCACTGACTGTAATCCTTGATGACAATATTACTTGAAAATGAGACATCAGGTTTTAAACATGAGGTTTCAGTAGATGGCTTTGTATATTAATGATCTCAGTTTTCTACCTAAATTAACTGGCAAAAATGCATTCTAAAACAATACCTTTGAAGTAAAAAACGTAAAATATTCACACCATGCTAGTAGGACTTTCCTGGGAGAAGCTGTCTTTGTCATGAAAAAATAGACAAAAAAAATTGCATTATTTTTAGATGTGGATAAGAACTATATTGTGCATTAGAGACATATATTAAAGCACTGTTTCTCTGGAGGATCATAGAAATTCAATAAAATATCTATGTATCTTACTCCAGAATGCATTTATTTTCACCCATTTACTCCAGAAAGTTTTGTAATAGATCCTGGATGGAATAACTTCACACCCTTTCTAAGTAATTAATGAACAAAGAAATGAGATGAAATTCATGAAATCACTTGTTACAAATAATTCACCCAAACCTACTTAAAATCTCATAAGACTCTCTTAAATCAATGCTAGAAGTGTTTATCTTGAGACCTGAATTTCAAAGGCTTCCAAGTTTCTCTAATTCTCAGCTTCAGTAGAAAACAGGAGTAAAAATTAAAATGAACTGTTGATGACAACTCCCATTTTTTCCCCTCAGTACATTTCTCTGCTCTATAACAAAGGAACTAAAATGAGTTGGGAAATGCTTTGTTGAACATGAAATAGAGAGGAAAACCCGGTGTGAGATCTTCAATGATGGAAATGACCAGAGAGTGTCTGCACCTGGAACCTTTAGCAAAATTTAGATAAAGGTGAAGAAGCTTTGATTTGGGCTACAGAGAAGGAATTTACTGCAACCTAATGCAGAGGAGACATGGAAAATGAGTAGAAGAGAGGAAAACATTTCCTCTCAGTAGAATGAGAGGAAACGGCCTCAAGTTGTGCCAGGGAAGATTTAGATTAGATGCTAAGAAAAAATTCTTCACTGATGTGGTGATCAAGAATTGGAACAGGTTGCCCAGGAGAGTGGTAGAGTCAACATCCCTGGCAGTGTTGAAAAAACTTGTAGGTGTGGCATTTGGGGACTTGATTGGGTTAGTGGTTGGACTCAAAGACTTTAGACATCTCTTTAAACCTTAATGATACTAAAATTCTGTGTTACTGTGGAAAAAAAAAAAACACAAAAACCCCCAAACAAACCAAAAACCACAAAAAATACAAAAACCAAACAAAAACAAAACAAAAGAAAACCACAAAACCCAACAGTAATCAAAATTGCTATTCAAAAATAAAAACTTTAGAAGCAATCTTCACTCAAGTAAATTCAAATAAAAAACAACCTACATCTGGACTGCAAAGAGCAGAAGTGTGTAAGCTAGCTCCTTGGTGTCTTTATTCCAGCAACATATTTTCCATACTTGAACATTCTGTAAAGAGAGAGAAGGGGCACGGTACTCACTGGCTGCTGCCTTCCTGGAAATAGCTTTGAGGCAACTGTAAAAATTCCCTTAAAAATTCACATTGGAGCTTCCAGTTCCCATAGCTCCTTTCTGATCCCTTGCTCAAGTCCTGTGCCAGAAAACCCACTGCACTGTCCCCTTCAGAAGCAGGTGCAGCAGTCGGACAATAATCCAATAAAAATCCTATTAGCTGCGTCTCCATGACACTCCAGGTATCCATGGGACCCACAATATCTTTAATGCAGCCAATAAATCCAGACCATTTCCTTCTTCAATTGCTCCCAATATGGCTCAATTTCTAGCACTGTTCAGCTCACCATTTTTTGTCACATTTCCCCATGAATGCTGAATCACTCTCTAATCTTTACAACGAAGCCAGCGGAGTCCCCACTAGATGAAACACATCACTCGGGTTTAGTTATCCAAGCACAATTGCATCCAGGTGCATTCCTGCGGATTATGACCAGCAGAGACTCAGTGCTGACTGTAAAAATATCAGTTCCATGTCTGCAAAGTTTGGGAAAGGCTTTGAGGCAATTATTGCCCGAGCAAAACATCCCAGCTTAACCCTTAAGTGGCCAAAGGAGGGAAAACATGACTAGGTTAAAAGGGTGTCAGTGTATGGGTATGAGGCATAGAGTAAATTAATGCAAAATTAAGGCTGCCAGGACACCAGGTCAGTCAACAGTGTAAATAAAAGCAAAGCAAGGACAAGTGTATGAAGGAGACGAATTGCCAACAACTTGTCTTCTTGGACCTCTTCGGAGCAATGGATGCTCACAAAAGTTTTCTGATTTACTGCTTTGTTAATCACAGCAGCTCAATCCAACACATCAGTTAACTCCTTGTGAGTGGGTCTGGAGCCCCAGGAGAGGCTGAGGGAGCTGGGAAGGGGCTGAGCCTGGAGCAAAGGAGGCTCAGGGGGGACCCTGTGGCTCTGCACAGCTCCTGACAGGAGGGGACAGCCGGGGGGGTCGGGCTGTGCTCCAGGGAACAGGGACAGGAGGAGAGGGAACGGCCTTGGGCTAGGTCAGGGGACTTTTAGATTGGATATTAGGCAGAAATTTTTCAGAGAGAGGTCTGTAAAGCATTGGAACAGGAAGCCTGGGTATGTGGTAGAGTCCTCATCCCTGAAGGGATTTAAAAGCCATGTGGATGTGTCACTTGTGTTAGTGGTGACCTTGGCAGTGCTGGGTTAATGGCTGGACTTCATGAATTTAGAAGGGCTTTTCTAACCTCAATTCATCTGTGATTCTATGAGGCAGTGGGACAGTGTGGTATTACTAAGTGGGAGGGAAGTTTATCATTTGAACACAACCCTGCTGATAGTCTAGCTGCCCTGGGCACATCACTGCCCAGTTCTTGAGGTAAAATTCATCCCTTTTGAGAACAGAAGAGCCGAGCAGGCAGTTCCCATTGACACCAAAAAGTTCCACACACCACTGGCAGCCTGCATTACTAAGTCCACTGGTTGTCTGCATGTAATCTGTATGGCCAGGTAGAGGATGGGAGGCAGAGCCTGGAGGACTTAGAAATTATTTCAGAGACTGCTCTTACACAGCAGGAAATCATTACCCTTCTTCATCCCTGTAGATCCTGAAGAATCTGCACCTGGCAATATATCTGTTGGGATGGAAAGTCAAGTGGCAGCTTGGCTATTTGCAGACTGCTCCCATCAAAAACTTTAGACCAAAAAGTTTAGGGAGAATGGACTGGATCTCTGTGTTTGTGTGAAAGCTTTTTTTATAGAAGAGGTAGGTTTTAATGTGTAGTTAAAAGAATCAACAAGTTGATTGCAAATGACTTAGCTGGAGGGCAGGAATACATTTAGGCTATTTAAAATTCTGTGCACTTTATTGTGATTTAGATGTCCTCTTTAATTACTTTTTCTAGCTGGTTGCTTAGAATTACACGTTGTTCATAGACCTACTTCCATACAGGCTTTGTCATATGATCCCATTTTGAGGGGAACTAAATAACTTTTGTGCCTCTTCTTCCAGCAGAGGCTCAGCAGCAGCAGCAGCAGCAGCTCAGTGTGAGAACAACCACCTGTGAATGGAGAGGAAGTGGAGAATCTCTGGCTGGGGCACAGGTATATTCCCCATGGGTTCCATAATACTCATTATATATGGTCAATAAAGTTGTCTCTGAATGCAGGCACGAGAGCAGTGAGTATGTGACCAGCGAGGCTGCCTTGTGCTGCTCCCTATCCTCCCATCACCCAAGGCAGAAAGAAGAACATGCAGCAGGAATGTCATAAAGCTCCCTGAAAATGAGTGCAGGGCTGATTTTGTGGGGTCCTCCTATTCTCTATTTGAACACAAATGTGTACACAAAGAAGATATAAATTGCAGTTCAGTGCAGGAAATCAAATTTTCCCCGTTCAGAAAAGAAATGTTATCTGCATCTTCCAAGTCCCTGTATAAAACAGAGCAATTGACTGGTTTAGTGAATTGAATTAAAACAAAAGAAAAAAAAAAAAAGGAAAGAAATGTATGAAAACTTATAATTTAAAACTTGCAAATTATTTGCACAAGAGATCAGAGTAATTCTCATGGAAGATTTTCATGCTAATTTTTTACTGAGTTCAGTGTATTCAGTATTCACTGCAGTCATTTAAAGTAGTACTTAAAGCAAGAGCAACTGGCTGGAGTCACAAAAGGTGCTGGCTAAATATCTAAGGAAATAATCTCAAACCTAAGGACCTCTGTAAGCTGGGATGGTTGGAGGGACAGAGGACCAGCAGTGAAATTGGTGTAATTTAGGTGCTTTAAATGGAGAGGAGAGGGAGAGGGAGAGGGAGAGGGACTTTGGACAAGGACATGGAGTGCCAGGCTTCACACTAACAGAGGGCAGAGTTAGATGGGATGTTCAGAATGAATTATTTATTAAGAAAGTGCTGAGGCCCTGGCGCAGCTTTCCCAGAGGAGCTGTGGCTATCCCATTCCTGGAAGTATTCAAGGCCAGGCTGGACAGGGTTTGCAGCACCCTGGTCTAGTGGAAATTTGCCACTGCCCATGGCAGGACCTTTTTCAGGTAAGGTCTCCAAGTGTCTGTTACTCAGACCCTTCACATACTCGTAACATTTGCTCAGAGTTTGGGCAAAATGTTTCATGTTTGTGCCACCTTAATAGTGTACAGGGACACACACGGACACCTGGCAGGATTTCAAAACATTCACACACACACACACACACACACACAGAGTTACTGTGTGAAGTTCCTTGAGAAACTTGAGGATGAAAACTAGAAATTTGCTATAAAATAGTATTACTTATCAAATGCACAGAATGTGCACGCATGCAAAACTTAATTCCTTTCATATCTTCCCATCCTGTAATCCTGATGTCTTTAATTCAGTGTTTACCTGGGCACATATTTAAAAATTAAAATAAGTCTTTGCTTATTAAGCTTTGTAAAAGTTGTAAGGTATAAATAATAATAAAATAATGTTTCTGACGTATTTGTTGTTGATGTCATTCATTCTGATTATTTTTTAAGTTCATAATTCTTCCCTTTTTATAGCTGTCTTCTCTGAGTCCTATCTTTTCACTTCTGGATATAGCAGAAATTAATATTTTCAAAAAGTTTTTCAAACACCCTGACAATTCTTCAATATCTTTCTCTTATTGGTTGTTGTTTATTATTATTATTATTATTATTATTATTGTTATTGTTGTTGTTGTTGTTGTTGTTGTTATTATTATTATTGTTGTTGTTATTGTTATTGTTTTGTTGTTGTTTTGTTGTTGTTGCTATTGTTGTTATTGTTATTATTACACTTTTTTTGGGCTTAGTATAAACTTGGGATTCACCATTTCCTGCGCCAAAGGTGCATTTTGTCACTATACCCATGCCTCTGATGCAGACCACACCTACCCAGCATTTTCTGGTTTTCCAAAAACAATTTTTTTTGTGTCTTTCTACTCTGCTTACACTAAAATGCTGTACCTGAATGATGAAGAGGAGAAAAACAATTAAATTAGTATACATAAAATATACATGTGGTCAAATATTTTTAACAGCTGAGTAAAAATAGTATGACAGATCCCAATCAGAGCTGGCCAGATGTTTCAATGATCTTGACTTGTGAGGGAAGGTCAGGCTCCCTAAAATCTATAGTTAGAGCATTTGGGTACTCAATAAAATTGCTAACAGAATTATTTGAGATGGAGTGGTACTGAAAAAGGGCAGACATATTTATTCAAAGTGTCATGGAATAATTTAGGATGGCAAAGCCCTCCAAGATCATCAAGTCCGAGAATTTCCCCAACTCTGCCAAGACCACCACTGAGCCATGCCTCCAAATGCCATATCCACATGGCATTTAAATCCCTCCAGGGATGGAGACTCCACCACTGCCCTGGGCAGCTGTGCCAGGCCTGGACAACCCTTTGAGTGAAGAAATTTTCCCTAAGATCTGATCTCAGCCTCCCCTGGCCCAGCCTGAAGCCGTTCCCTCTCCTCCTGTCCCTGTTCCCTGGGAGCACAGCCCGACCCCCCCGGCTGTCCCCTCCTGTCAGGAGCTGTGCAGAGCCACAAGGGCCCCCCTGAGCCTCCTTTGCTCCAGATCCAGCCCCTTCCCAGCTCCCTCAGCCTCTCCTGGGGCTCCAGCCCCTTCCCAGCTCCGTTCCCTGCCCTGGACACGCTCCAGCCCCCCAGGGTCTCTCTTGTCCTGAGGGCCCAGAGCTGGAGGTGCCTCAGCAGTGCTGGCACAGGAGACGGGCCCTGCCCTGGTGTTAAAAACGAGAACAGGCTCCCGGTACTAGGGAGATTTCAGCATTTATTATAATAAAAAGAAAGGCCTAAAGCCGGGGGCCCGCGGGCCGAGCAGGAGCGTTCCCGCCGGGGGTGCTGCAGCGCCGGCGCTGGGGCTGCTCAGCAGCGACAGCCCCGATGTCCCAGATGGGGCGGCCCAGGTTCGCTGGGTCAGAAGCCCCCTTTTATCCTGTTTTTTGTCCCTTTGAGTCGGTTTCTTTTTGGATCCTTCATTTGCATGAAGGTTTAAGGCGCTTGGTGGCCCATTGCAGCTCTGTCTAGGCTGGCTCCTTTCGCTTGGAGACTGGCGCATTTTACTTAGGTGTAGTATAGTACACTGAGTGCCGTACTTCCTCTAACTACCCTTTTAACCCCTTTTACAATAACCAAACTAACAGTACATGCTTAACGATCTATCAGCTATTTTACAACCGTTTATAACCTATTTTAACCCCGGGGCTGTGTCACACCCCGGCTGGGACAGCCCAGAGGCCATTGGCCTTCTTAGCCGTGCTGTTTGTTCAAAATATCTCCAGAAAAGTGGTGTACCTGCTAACCCAGATTAAATGTTTAAGAACTCATTTTAGATTGCTAAAAGACAACCATTTAGTGTATTTTTTCTCCTCTGAGTGTGTGTATTAATACACACAGAAATAATTGAAATAACTTCTGAGAGAAATATTCTCCCTTTTATTTGCTCTGTGTTTTCCTACTGACCCTCTTTCTCAGTCAAATACATTTTGGTCACTTTAACCACTCTATTATGATCATTCCCATGCAACCATCTAAAAAGATGCATATATATAAGGATATAGTACAAAATGTAAAGATAAGTGTTCATATCACAGGCTTATTTAGCCTGTATCTGTATCTGTATAGCATTAATGGCAGATGCTTAGGAAAATAACTTAGATCTGAGTAATGAAGTAATAGAATAGCACCCTGCTCTTGGCATAACCTCTCTGTTCCACCATCTTATGAACTTTACAAGCAGCAGCTTGTTTCTCAATGACTAAATTTAATAATTAATGTCTGACCTCCACAATATGTTCTGGCATCGAGTTAATAGTTTAACCATGCATTTCATTACAAAGTAATTCATCATCAGATTTGCATTAAAAGTTCTGCCCAAAAATTTCATCCAGTGCCCTCTGATAATTATTTCTTAACTGTGAAAACATTAATTATTTCCAATATACTTTCCCCATAAAACCTTCTTGAGTTTCTGGACACCATCAACAGCCCTGCTTGTCTAATATTGAAGCTGTTACAACCACAGCCTTGCAACTCATCATGGAAGAATTCAGTCTTCACCATTGTACTTTTGTATTTTTTTCCCATATCCTTTCTGAGAATAATTTCAAATATAGACAATCTTGAACCTAAAAAATAACTGATATTTCTAGTTTCCTTGTTAGCTTGATTTTCCTTGGTAATTTCTAGCATTTTATTCACATTTTTCACTTCTTTTGAACATGAAATATTATTAATTATGCTATCACACCCCTGAAGATGTTTTTTCTTGAGTATTATTTCGAATTCATGTTTTTAGTATGCACTATTTTTTTCCCTCCATATGCATATACTTGGAATTTATCAACCAATTGAGAAGTCCAGTTTGGCACAGTACACTTTGAATGTGGGGAGGACACTTAGCCAAAATACTTCCACAGATGAGCTCAACATTCCTCTATTCCTCCATCTGAATATACTATGCTGCATAATTAGATAAAATGTAAACCCAAAACATAAAAACATAAACCCTATGGAATATTTTGCATGTAAGTGCATTCAATCTTTTGTTCATGATAGCTTTTTTTTTTCCCCCAAAGGTTGTTGCAATATTTTAGTGGGAAGGAAATGTCCAACAGGACCAGAATTATCCCTTTCACCCTATTGTTGAAACAGCACCATCCAAGCATCTCTATCTCTTTTAGGAAAAGACCAAAATCCATGCTGACTCATTTGTTTAAGCCTTTATGATTTCTGCTCACTAGGAAAAATTTTCAAGGTCACTTTCAGACCTGCTGTGAGCTTCAGCTTGAGTCTATCTGTTCAGATTTCCTGTGGAATATGCAGAAACTATGCAAACTCTTGGAGATCTGCTTATTAATTTCATTAAGACAGTGGGTACCATCAGAATGCTGAGGTATTCTGACTCCTCCTGTCTCTTTCACACTCCTTAGAAGCCCAGCTGGAAGTTCTAAAACATTTACTGGCCCCACAGAGGCACTCTGCTGTACACAACCAGAACTGCTTTTGACTTTTAAGAGCAGCAAGGTAATGATTTCTGAGCTGCATCCTTAAACAGAGCTTTAAATGAGACACCACTCATAAAAGATAAGAAGATCACAATAGAAAAGTCATCTAAGTCATCCAGAATATTGACTGAATGCTAAAAGGAATACAGTTAGACTCTGTTTTGTTGTTGTGGGGTGATTTTTTTGGTTGTTTTTTCTTGGTTATTTTTTTTTAATATACAAGCTGCAAAATTATGCAACATGGATATTTTCCTCCAGTGAAGCAACTCTTTCTTCCAGAGTGTGAACTGGACAGAGAAATTCAAGCCTTCATTACTGATGGATTGGGTTATTTTCCTTGCACTCTGAATGAACCCAGATTTACATTGCATTTACATTGATCACAATACACATCACAGGAAAAACACAGGCAAATAAAAGCTGGGCTGATATTGCTACACCACGACTGAAGACATTGTGGTGTCATATCTGCCTGTAAAATCTATCTGGGTTACCACTACAGAGGAAAGAAATCTGACAGCATTTTCAATAGAATTCAAGGTAAATTTTTCTCACCTCCTCAGAAATTAGACATAATTAAGAAATTATGCCTAATTTCTCATGAGCTGAATCACACCCTCAAGTCCATAATGCTCCCAGATCAGACACACACATGCAATGTAGACATTTTAAGACAGGTGAGAGAAGCTACAACCCTGGTGTCTAAGAACAGGCTCACCTCTTGGAAACTCACGGGATTCTGGAGACCTTGATGGAAGAGTGGGAAGTCACCAATCCATGAAGACCTGACAGAGGAAGTGGTAGACAGGGAAGATAATTAGGTTTATCTCCCTCTGTCACCATGGCACACAGCATTTAATCAGACCAGTAACAAGCAAATCAATTGCCATCTCCACTATTAAAAAATAAGCCAGAATGAAACATACATTCTCACCATGGGTTTAGTGTGTAGCTAAATACAGACAGATGTTCTCTAAGGAATTGAGAATCCCTTTGAGGAAGACCTGATTTCCTAAATTTGGGTATGGAAAGGTTTATTTAAACTACCAAACAACAGTGCTAGTAGTTTCATATATTTGGAACATGAGTATTTACAGGATTCCTGTAACAAGTATAAACTATCAGATGTTTTATACAACAAGTGGAAACAGCCAGATGTATGTTTCTTCTGTTTATCCAATTTACTGTGTGTTCCCTGAAATGTGTTAATAATAAAGTCCTATTCTTTTCCCTCTTCCCATGTGCCCCATTACTAACAAATAATGAGATTTTAATACTTTAATTAATAACTTCTGGTAAGTCATTTAACATAACATTAAATAGCATGAAGAGCTAATTAAGCTGCTCAGTGAAATTCCACTCTAACAAATGCCTACCTGTTCATACAAAAGTCACACAGATTCTTAAGAAATTACTAAATATCTTGAACATCTCTTTAAAAGCAGTTTTGTTCTGATGTGGCTTTGGTTTTTGTTATCATAGGCAATTCTGCGGTCATAAATAAAACCCAATGAGCTCAAGAGAAAGCAACTGCTGAGAAAATTAACTTTTAAGGAGTGAAAATATGGTTCAAGATTTTATTTTAAAATGTCTCAGCTTTGACTTCTGTTTGCTTTCAACAAGAAGTGAAATTTCTTGACATCCTATAATACTCTATTTAAAGTAACTTCAATTTTTGAGCAGGTTTGAGAACCAGAATCTCATCACTTCAGTTTTATTAATGTGCTTCTTTATCTCCTTTTGTTTTGACCTGAAATTCTTTTTTTTTTTCCTTAAATTCAAAACCAACATACTCAGAAGGGAATCCTGCACAATTCTCCCTATTATCATACCAAAGCAATCCTTCCTGCCTCATGGCTTAAACTAATCTTTTAAGTACTTGGAGTTGAGGAGGAAATAGTCCTCAGGGCTGCTGCTGCCAGAACTACTGAATGCAGCCACCATGTTCTCCCTTTCTTTGAAATTGTGTCACCTTTGTCACTCCTGAAGTCAAGACAAAGAAAGGAGCAAACATTATGTTCTCCAGAGCTCTTTATATTTCTAGAGAACAAGACTAAGAAACCAATTTAATCTGTAGCTAATTGAATTGTAATCTGAAGGTTCGAGTTAGCTAAAGAAAATATAATTTTTAAGGGATAGAAGATGACAAAAAATACTGCAATAATAATAGTTTCCCACCTTATTTTGTTCTCTCCCAAGAACAAACACATTATGAGTTTTCTGTAAAGACTTTTCCATTTCCATCTTGAGCCAACCTATAAGTAAATTTTGCCCACACATCAGCAATGTTCAAGATATCCAGGCTGGAAAATACTAAATCAAATCTAGGCACTGAAAATTGAATAAATCGCCTAATTTCATGCAACTGCATTTACCATGGTCTTGCTTTCTCCCTGGTATAGGAGAAACTAGTATAGGTTTATACAGTCCATAGTGAGGAAGATTTTATTGTGGCCTTTTAGTACATAAAGAGGACCTATAAGAAAGAGGAAAAACATTTTAACAGGGTCTGTTACAAACGCACTCAACAAACATCAATGATAGCAGGTGGTGCATGATGCAAGCTCAGGAATAACCTGCAAATTAAGGTAATTCAAATGAAAAAGCCTTACTGTTTTATTCATTGTTTCAGCAGAGATTTGGTTTATCTGATCTGATCAAGTCGTCCTTTGAGCTGAAGACTTGACTTCCAAAGGTTCCTCCAAAACTGTATTATCCTGTGATTTCTGTCTGCCAGTTAACTGTATGCAATTGATAATTTTGCTTTTCATAAAACACATATTGTAGAAAGGATTATGGTTGATGACACATAATTTCTCATTGGGTTTATTAATTAGCTTAAGAAGCTAAAAAAGACTCCTTTATACCTGCATTGAAGTATGAAAGACAGCTTCCTGAAGCACAAATTAATACTTTTTAAGTCAAAAAGTTAAACTTGATTTCTTTCCTCTATCATCTCTATAACTAAATGTGTCTCTCTGTACATGAAATACTATACACAGCAATTTATAGGGGAATAATAATTTGTTATTTCTCATTTTCCATTCAATATCATTTTGCCCTTACTCATGACTGGAAACAAGATGCAGCAGCAGTTACTTAGACAGGTTAAACAAACTAATTAAATGTGAAAAATATTCACTATCTTTGCAACAACTTCTCCAATATCCAGGGAACTCCTTGTTTTGTTCAGAACATCCCCCAAGATTTAGGGAAAGCCAGTGTCACAGTCAGTTTAAGAACATATCACTCTCCCTCTCATACAATTGTCAGTATTATTAGCATAAGGAAAAAGTAATATTTGTATACAGAAAGTCTCATAATGGAGTACAGAGGAGACACCCACAGGTCGGTCATCAGCTACAAACAATTTCACTTGGTCTTTAAACAAGTGAGTTTTGGGTCATCCACCGACAGCATTTGAAACAAGCATCCACAATGCCTCTGCTCTGCAAGAAGGGTGAATAAAGAGGTAGAACTTGATTTTTTTCTTTGATGTGATGTGCAAAAGCGAATGGGAGCCCTCCACAAGCTCTCATCATGCTTGTGTTAGGACAGGGAACGACCTCTTTCCACTTCCACACAACAGATCTTCTCTTCTGTAGTATTCTGAGATGCCTAACAAGGATCAGACTGTTGACCTGTTTCTGGTGTGGCTCAAAACCACAAGTTTTGTACCTGTAAATTCCAACTTGGTAAAAAATTGCATCAATTTTTTTTTCACACCTTTGCTTTCCTCTCCCATTTTTAAAAACATAACAAGGAGAAAATGGAAATTAAACTACTATTTCTACTTTGAAAAATTGGATGATACATAGCTTTGTTACATAGGAGGTTGAAAAAGCAGATAGCTTAAGGTCTATTTCTGGTCTTAAAATCTGTTGTTTTCTGGTTCTGTCAGAACTGTAAATGAAAACTTGGATTCATTCTCACATTTTCCTGACTATTCAATTAAGCAGAATCTATTTTTTTTTGACATAGCATACTAAATCTCTGACATTTGGCTATTATTCTTTGTTACTACTACAATATTGTTTAATAATACTGACAGAATTACTATGCAGTCAAAAGATACTATGAAAGCAGCCAGGCCTGAGACCTTAATTTTCCTTTAGTCATCATATCTCCCATATATCCAATGGCACTTTAAGACATCAAAAATCTGAAGTCTGCAAAGTCTCTTGTCACAACCACTAGAAAAATAGCTTCATGGTAGAGCTCAGAAAAGGGGCGGAGGAAGCAGGGCCAGAGAGTGGCAGGAACACCAACCTTGGGAACAGATATATCAGTCTGATTGAAAACAGACTTGAAAATTCTTCATGGACAGCTTCCCCACCACCACCACCCACTTCTTTCTGTTTTGTTTTTTTCAGGTTTTTTTTTTCCCTTGGTGTGTGTGATCAAATGAGTTGAGTATGGAAGATAAAAGTAAAATAGAAAAATCCCGTTGCCCTTCCCATGGGGTGAGTTCCCAAATGAATTGCACACTTGACAGCCAAACATCCATGCTCAATGGTGCTTGTCATCGCCCACCCTCAGAACTGGCTGGAAACACTCTGGTTTTGACTGGAGCCTGATTGATCCCTCCACGCTTGCAAAGGCTGTGCCCCACTTCCTGGCACTGCCAGACAGGTTGCAAATCTTCACCACAGTAATTAGTGACCAGGTTTCTGGCTACTCGGCACGCTGGGGAGGAGGAGTCAGATGTGACCCAGGAGAGGGAGTGTGAGAGGCAAGGAGAGCAAAGGTGAGGCCAAAAGGGGGTTTGGGGCTGCATATGTCTGAGAGGAGACCTCATTGTGGTCTGAAGCTTTGTCTCTTCTCTCTGGTGACAGGGACAGGACCCCGGGGAATGGCCTGAAGCTGTGGCAGAGGAGGTTTAGGCTGGATATCAGATAAAGGCTCTTCCTCCAGAGGGTGGCTGGGCACTGGAGCAGGCTACCCAGGGAATAGTCACAGCACCAAGCCTGACAGAGCTCAGGAGGTGTTTGGACAACATTCCTAGGCACAGGGTGTGATCCCTATGTGTCCCTTCAGCTCAGGGTACTCCGTGATGATGGGACTGCAAGCTGTTACTGAGCAGCAAATGCTAAATTTAGCCTCACAGCATTATTACAACACATTTGCTGCAATAGAGAGAAGCACATTTTTATTTTAATTCCTTTAAGGGTTAGGGAAAGGCAATAGGTCTTTGTGGGAGTGACCTTCAACTGCTTCAATGGGGCTGTCTGCAGCAATAGGGTCTGTTTAGATTCTGCCCATTACCTAAATGTACAGAGGAAGAGTCTCTTTTGTGCCTCCTAGTCTCTGCAGCAAGAGGTGAGCAAGCCTCCCTGCTCCTTCTGCGTGTCCATCATGCCCCATCTCACAGTGTTTTCTATTTCTGTTGTGATTATTACAGGTTCAGAACACACTGGCGGTGGCTGGCCTTTCTGCTCTAATCACCCTGCGCACACACAGCTCCCCGTGCTCTGCAGAATAAAGAGCACTTTGTTCAACAGAGCCTCCACTCTTCCCCTGGTGCCTGCCACCAGCTCAGGGAGTCTCCTCTGTTCCTCTTTGTCATTTACCTGGATGTTCCTCACCCAAGGTGTGTTCATGATCCAAAAATATTTTATGTGGGTTAATTGTTGGACTCAACCATCTTGGAGGTTTTTTTTTAAAACCTAAATGATTCTATATCCCACCTTCCCTTTTTGTTATCTAAAGAAAACTAGTAGGGAACAGACTGGAAGCTATAAGTCCAGCAAGAAGGGGGGGAAAAACCCCTTATTTCAAGGGTGGGTAATTGACAATTAGAAGATTTTAGCTCAGGGGTGATACTGTGGTTTCATTTTGTTCTCTCCCAAGAACAAAGAAGTCTATTTTAGGAAGGAGTGCTGAAAGGTTACTGAATGTCTCTAGGAGTTATCAGTGTCTATTTACAATGGTGATCTGCACTGCTGAGCTCACAGACCAGAGACAGCTCCACAAACCCCCCTCTCCCAGCTCTCCTCCCATACCATCAATGGCTAACCCTCTCCCCCTAACCACCCCAAGCACAGAAGCTGCTTTCAGGGGGATTTTCAGCCTCTTCTTTCAAGGTAGCATCACATCTGCAGTGGAAGACAAAAAGCAGAGTCACACAGACCCTCTTGGGCTTTACAGAATGGCCCCAGAGATTCCTGAAGGATCGTTATTGCCATATTTCACAGCACTTGGTGTCACTGTGACCGAGAAGCTCAGATATTCACCTTTGACCCATGCCTGATAAGAGGCATAGGCAGCATTCCTCTGATAGTTAAGGTGGAAGAGTTATGATGGTGCACTGAGAGCAAAAGAAAGGGTGGCCCCACTGTGATTTAGGATTTGTAAGCTCCTTATGATGAGTAGAATTCACAATGAAAGATGTTTTGTCATCGGGAGCTAAATCTTCCTGACAATGCCAGCTTTGTGCAGCGGTGGAATGGGCTTCCTCAAGAATAAACCTAGCAGGATGTGTCCCCTTGGGATCCTGGGAAGAAAAATCAATGGTTAGCACAAGAGCTCTTAATTTACACACCACGCAAGGGGCAGCAGCTGGAACAAGAAAGATGATCTAAATATTGAGTTGCCTTTGTTTAACTGAAAAATATGGTGTGCCCCTGATCTAGCTGAATTAGGGCAATGTTTCTGGCTGGGATTCTTCATCCATGCCAGTGGGGTGACACATGGAGGACTAATTTTAAATAATGGAAGGGATGCCTATAAAGAAAGTAAACTCAGGGTAATTAAAATGATGTATCACACACAGAGACAGATTGGTGTGTGCTGTTGAGATCCAGCCCTCTGTAAACAAGCAGCTGTACTGTACCTCCTCTTATCAAGATGCAGAAAATATTCCTTACCCTACAAAAGTCACAAGCCTTCCAAAGCCTAGAAGAACCCCTATCTACCTTCTTAATATCCTTTACTGCTAGTCCAGGAACCAGTGGCATATTTAATTACCTGTGCTTCCATTTCCCTCTCTGCACAACTAACATGGTATTTTGTGTTTGAGATTTGAATCATGGCTCTGGGGATAGGGAGAGAGCAGCAGGAGCTGCACACCTTGACTCAGCAGAGATTTTGGCACAGATTGCTGGAGCACACCATAGCCAAATTGCCAATTCATAAACTGAATAAATATTCTGTCATGTATTATTGTGGAAAATTGGCTGGGTTGTAGAAAATTAGCCATACTTCCTGGGTTTTAGGGTGGTGGACAGTGATGCAGAGTCCAGCCTGTAGCCAGAATCTGTGCTCTTTATTAAGAGCCTGAAAAAGGGGATGGGGCACATTCTCACCACGCCTGTAGATCACACCATGTTGGACTGGGAGGTTGACAAAAGTTCTTATACAGAGGGGCTTATGTGACCTGGAGAAATTGGCTAGCAGAAACTGGAATCTCCCAGAGCCTATTATCTGGGAAAGACTAACCCCATGAAACAGAGCTGAGCAACTTTTTTACATGGGCACTTAGTGATAGGAAAAAGGGGAACAGTGTTAAACTAAAAGAGGAGAGATTAAGATCAGATGCTGGGAAGAAATTCTTCCCTCTGAGGATGAGGAAGCCCTGGCACAGGGTGCCCAGAGCAGAGCTGTGGCTGCCCCTGGATCCCTGGAAGTGTCCAAGACCAGGCTGGACAGGACTTGGAGCAACCTGGGATGGTGAAACTTGTCCCTGCCCATGGCAGAGGGAGTTGGAATGAGGTGGGATTTTGGGTTCCTTCCAACCCAAACCCTTCTATGGTTCAAGGAACAGGAGAAGTGGGGGTAGATGTCCCTCAGCAGTCCTTTTTAACTGAATTGGTCTGTGGTCCAACTCACAAGTGGCCTTTAAGCCTCTTGTGAATACTACGTAAGAAGAACCTGTCCCAGGACAACCTGTTCCCCCATCCAGATTGCCAGCTTTCATTTTACCAATTCAGCTACCTGAATGGCTTCTGCTCTTTCAGAACATACAATATGAGAATAATTGTCCCCAGGTACCAGACAGCTACAAGTAATAACAATTAGAGTGGATAAAGGACTTTGAGTCCCAGGCAGGGTTTTCTCTGCGAGCTCAATGTACATCACGAACCTCTGAGTTTTATCAAGGAACAGATTGTATCTGTACAGTGATTATTGTAACTGGTGGGTGACAATACATATTGCACTGGAATTTAACAATATTGTTTGAGTAATTACATCTGTGACAATTTCCTGTCAGGAGCATAAGCCTTGCTGCCTTTAAAGTGCAGTGTGCCGCACTGTGAGATATGGATGGTTACAGCTGGTGGGGGACACCTGAGTTTGCTGTGGTTTATGCAGACACCCTCTCTCAAGAAAAAAAAATTATATATATAACACAAAATGCAACATTTATGAGTACAGTACTTTCCCCAGCTCAATGGGCAAAGCCTCAACTCAACCCTGTTTTTTTCTGTCACATCCACAGTCCCAGAATACACAGTGTGCTGCCACATGGCTCTGGAGGCAGGTGATGTCTGTTTTCTACTCAGTGTGAGCACCACTTGTCCCTTTTCTGTTGCCAGAGGTTTGAACCCTTTAGCCAGGGCATATATTGGATCACAAATGCAAGTTCTTTCAGGAGAGCTGGGACTCACTGTCCAAAGTCAGGCTGCAGCAGAACCAGGAGCTCAAGAGCATCTGCTCCCTGTCCAGCCTCCTGCAGGGCCATCATGGGTGTGAGGGTGAGGCACAGTGAAAGAAAGAGCATTTAAAGATGCAAATAATCCCCATGTAGCTCTAATATTGTAAAAAACTTTTTCTTTTCTCTCTTCTGAGTCACAAAAAAAATATAAAAGAGGAAATGTGCAGGACTTCAAGAAATCTTGTCTTTGGGGTCTTTGGGACACCAAAGAATTAATTTTTGGGGAAGTAGCATTTTGTACTTTACTTTTATATAGAAAAGGTAAGAATGTAATATATACTTATTTTTTTATGTGTGTGTGCATGTACTTCATGAGCTACTATTGCCATAATATTCTGCTTAGAAAAATTAACTACTATAAAATTTGATAATTTATTTAAGTCAAAAATTTATTTAGGCTAAAAAGTCAGAGGAAAACCCTTTTTCCTTCTTGAAATGTAAAATTTTACCAAAACAACTTCAATTGATACTTTTCCACTTTGCCTGCTCAAAATTGGTTGGAGACTTCAACCTCTGAAATAATTTTTTTTTCATTTATTATTATGGAATGGTATTTTCCAGGAGACACCATTTGGTTAAGAAATTACTTGAGAGCAGAAACAGAACAGGAGGCAAAGAAATGGTGGTGAAAAGGGTGAAACCACAAAGGATGAATATCTGTATTTTCCTTGGAATGCAGGTCTTTTAGACCTACGGATTTAGTTAGACCCCTATAGGTTTGTGGCTGTGTTTGTGGCATCAGCAACTCCTTCCATTGCCCTCTCAGTGGGGTAAAGCTGTCCTTTGGTCCATCCAGAAGTAGAATTTCTGGTGTTCAGCTGTGCAGACAAACAGCTCACAGGCTCATGGAAAGGTTTCTGCATCTCTTCAGGGCAGACGGGTCATTCTTGGCATGAACACGTAATTTTATTCATGGGTTATTTAATCATCATGAAATTGTTATTTCTTTTTTAAAAACCATCTCTTACAAAGATGCCCTTGCATAAATAGGCCTATAATTCAGATACTTGCATTGCCTATATCCACTAAATAAAATAGAGACTGAGCTGAAAGCTAATAATTGTTTACTATAATTTGCATATTAGATTGCTGGGAAGTCTTTTTAAAGTTAATATGATGTCATTATAAAGAGGCGCTTGAGCCACAAACCTCAACTATCATAGCAAATCTGAGTCCCATCATCTCTGAAGTCTGATGTTCTGAGATTTTGCATTTATAATTTAAGTCCAGCATTGTCTATTCTTCTGAATTTTGTCAGAGTTCACAACAGAGGAGATTTTTATAATCTAATAAGTAATTCTAATGCCTAGAAAAGACTAGGTGACATTTTTAAGTATGAAGTATTCCTTAAATGACAGTTCACTTTTTAAAGTGCCGGTGACCATTGTAAAACACTTGATACAGAATATGAAATATAAAAATTCTTTTTAAGTCATAGAATAAGAGAAATAGAAAGATCTTCCTAGACCTGTCCACATAAGCCAGTTTTGAGACTGCCCCTAATCCCCACTGAAAACAGGAATATTTTCTTCACATTTGGTTAGTAGTACCAGGTTCACCATTGCAAAGGAAAAGTTTTACTGGAAAAAAAAAAAAAAAAAAAAAACAAATGCCCTACTGATTTCCTTACCAGACTGCCAGGAGGAGAACTAACCTCATCAGCTGCAGACACTCATCAGAAACATTTGACCATCCTGCAGATATAGAACAGCCATCTGGTGTCAATGGAATTGCTTCAGCAGTGCTTTAGGATAAAGTACATTTCTGTACCAATCCAGGAGTTGCATTTACCCTCTCAACCTGTGACCTGCACTCAAAGCATTCATATGGAAAAACCATCTTTAAACCTCCCTCAAAATATTGCTTTAATAACACTCTAACTCACCACCCATCAGTTAACTTCAGGAATTGAGGAAAATAAAAATAAATTTTAAAAAATATATATTTTTATAGATAGATGCACATATACATGAGCTGTGTGTACCTGAATACCTATAGGTGTATGTATACATATATATATATATATGTGTGTGTGTGTGTGTGTGTGTGTGTGTGTGTGTGTGTGTGCATTTGTGCACAGCTGACAAAACAACAAAAACCTAAATGCTAAAAAACATAGAAAAACTTTATTAACCTTTGTCACAGGTTGTGGAAGGAGGTTTTGTCAATATTATTATTTTTGTGGGCATTCTATTCATGACTGTTTAATAAGACAAAAAAGGAAAGGTGGTATAACAGTCAATCACAAACAGAGTTAATCAGCTTTCAACAAGAGATGCCATGAACTGAAAAATTAAATTAAGCTAAAATAGCCCAAAATGACCTGTGTCAGTTCCCTGCTCACCTGCATTAAATTACTTGTAAACCCAAGAACTTGCAAGATCACAGTTTTATAGCAAATAAAGCCAGCTGGAGCCTGGAGAAATTGTGCTGTCCTGTGTTTCTCAGGCTGCAGTATATGGACTGCTGGGTGTCTGGAAGGTGTCAGAATGGGGCCTCTGAAATGACTGCCAAAATCCCTGAAAGATCACTCAGAAGTGAATTCCCAGGAATTAATAACAAAATGCAAAACAAACCAAACAAACAGAAAACCCAGAAACAAAATAAAAATAAACACTCACAAAGCCCCCAAACAAACAAACTGAGAGACCTCATGAAAACTCAAAGCACAAACAAACAAAGAGCAATTAAAAAAGAAAAAAGCTACTCAATGTCAAACCTTCTTCCTTCAAAGTTTCTGTCTAGAGTCTGTTTCAGTAATGCTGCACAAGATTATCCTTAGATGGTTGTTTTCGTTTTTCTTTTCTTTTAATTTGGATGTTTTGTCCAAAAAGATTACTTTATCTGGATTTTTGAATCTTGGGAATTATTGATCTCTCCTGTCCTCAGACCATTTTGTCTAATTATGCCACCCCACTGGGAACCTTTTTTTTTTACCCCACTATCCATAATCCAGCAATGCTTTTGGCCTTTCCTCCTACTTGTACTCATCAGGGTATCCTCAAAATAAAGTTTCATGTCTCTTTTCTGAACTTTGCCCCTGAAATTATACCAGCTTGAGAAAGAAAAAATGATACTGATTGGTTGGGGTTTTTTTACCCTTTATAAATTAGAGGAAGCATGAAAATTATGATCCTTCACTAGGAAGCTTCAGAATAGCTGTAACCACGTAATTACTACCGTGAATGAAATGGAAACTACCAAATACAGCAACTGATTTGTGATGCAAAATAAGTGCTTCCTGCTTTTCTCCCAAACTTAGTGCCCATGAAGAAGTGAGATACTGTAGCTGCAGGCATGAAAGCTACCCAAAATAAATTCTGTGAGTGGTGTGTGATGGGAAACATATTTTCTTCGCATTTTTGCTATCTTCTAAAATGCCTTTGGAAGAGGAAAGATGGTTCTAAAATAATGAGAGACTTTCCTGGCAAAACCATGCCTTAAATAAATTATTAGATGCCAGCGAGGAAACATCACTTCACAGCCAGTAAATCAGTGCCCTTTTGATTCAGGCTTCATTGAGGAAGGTCATGTTATGTTAAGGAACAGCAACTGTGAGTATCTAATAAAAGCCACCAGTGTCTCGTTGGTTGGCTTGGCAGCTGTGGAAACTTTGGGTGACCTTGCAGCAGAAGGTGAGAGCACAAGCTTGCACCCTCACAAAGCCTCAGCCATAGGTAGGTTTATCCCCATGAATATTTCATTGTGGACTCAGCAGCATTACTCGCAGGAGCAACATTATTCATGTGCTTAATAGTGACTGAAGAATCATATTTTGGTACACTCTCTCAAGCCTTAAACCAGCTCCTCGGCCTTCAAAACTTCCACCCTTTATTTTGTTCTGTTTTCTAAACCACAGAAAAGTACTAGTATTAACTGGAGAAACTCCAGATGCAAGAGCCAAATTTAAATGGACAATTCATTACCAACCAGCAGGACTGTGAGCATTTCAGAATGTAAATGCCTAACAAACTTAATGTGAAATTTGAAATTATGCCATGGAGAGCCAAAGGGCTCTTTAAGCACCTGTCAGGTTGGAGGCTGTGCATAGATGGGCTACACTCCTGGATGTGTCTGTACCGCTACATTCTCCACATCAGGAGTGCTGGGTTAAGTTTAGTGACATCCTCTTTGAAGGCATCAGTGGTGGGAAGTGTTGGGAAAACCATGGCAGCATGGTGGCCACTGCTTCCTACCAAGCGAAGTTCCTTGGAATGGTATCTGCCTCCAAAGCAGCTCAATCCAAAACAGTGTTGAAATCATTTGGAGCAGGCTGCTAAAATGCCCCAGGGCTCAGAACAAGGGCCTGTCAGGTGATGTATTTTCAGCAGGTGCCATTAATAGAGAGCAAATATTGGTTGTTACCAGGAGCCGACACAAATCTTCCTGTTGAATTTACCAGGCTTCAGATCAAAACCTCTTTTGCAGTGTTTTCCATTTCATCTGCAGGGAGATACTACACACACTCAAGTCTGGACTTGAGAGGTGTGGAGCACCTATTTCTTTCCACCAATACAGACAAGACAATGGAGCTTTGCTCCCTTCCTTCCTCTCAATAGCAAAATTACATGGAACAGTGGGAGAATGACATTATGAGAGATAGCATTTTTTGCAGTATAAAGCAATGTAATTCTCTTGGCTTCATGGCTTCAATAAAATAATGCAAGTTTACACCAAACATGCTGTTATTTAAGCCTACACAACTGAAACAGCTTTTGCATTCAAAAAACCACAAACAAACAAAAAAACCCAAAAAACCAACCAAACAAAAAATAACAGAAAAACAAACAAAAAGACCCCAACAAAAACCACAACCGCAAACACACCAACAAAAATCACAAAACCTTAAAATAAGATTTTTACATCCAAATTTCTGTGCTGATGGGTGTATTTCTGCAAAGCTTTCCTCCATTTTGCATACAGATACGCTCTTAGTGTAAGCTATTCTTTTCCCATTGATGTCTTGTGCACAGCAAATGCAAAGCTCAGGCATTAACAATAATCATAAAAACACCAAACCAAGCAATAATAATAATTATGGCACTGATTCGACGTAATAACAGCAATAACTGGTTTTGAAACCCTGCGAGTGTAAAAGTCTTGTTTGCTTTATGAGCCTATACATAGTGCTGGTCTTAAAAGTAAGAAATGTGCTTTCCAGCTCAGATTTCATTAAAAAAAAAATTACATCTTTAATTAAGATTTATGGCATTCAATAGGACTCAGCAAGGATAGAAAAACTGCTTCAGAGTGTAAAAAAATAGCAGTTAAAAATGGGGAAATATGATTAAGTGTCTTTAATTCCTACTGCCTCCTTTACGGGGTTTCCGATGGCCTCAGGCAGAAATAGGCACTTATTGTCTTTAAAACGGCATTATTCTTGGCATAAAATGTTTATGGATCAAGATGAAACTCGTTTTGAGAAATAATAACACTGGCATGAATTGAAAGGACCTTGCCTTTGGAGGAGAAAAAAAAATTAAACATATATTTAGTTTAATGGAAAAATGTACTTAAAGGGAAACACTTTAAAAAAGGAGAGAGAGGTTTTCATGATGAAAAATATGATTTAGACATATAATACTTATGAGACCAAGGTGATTTGCATCTCAATAATGTAAAGTTATATTTAAATCTCAGTTCAGCCTTAAAATGGAGATAATGATGACCCTTAAAGGAGAATGGGGCTTTGCAAGGAGCACCATTAACAATTTCTAGGCAACTGTGTTGCCTTGGGCAATGAAAAGCTAGGAAAGGTAAAATCCTTTTAGGGCTCAGGCTCCTAAGCACTTGGCATATATTACTGCAGATTTAACTGCAGGAAGCAGTAAATACTGATAGTCAAGCCTGGTCTGAGTCTTTGCAATCATATTCTTGTTGGCACTGCAAGCCACAGCCAAGAACGATCTGAAATGTGTGGCATTAAATCCATGACCCTCTCATTAAACCTTTCCCATGTCCCAAATCCAGGAGCCAGTTTGAGGCATAGACCTGCCTGATCTCAGGTGGTTCTGCTGCCTGGAGGTGAAAATTGCATGAACCCACTTTTGCCAAAATTTGGAGCTGTTTAAGGATTTATGAGTTGGGCTTCCCA
The DNA here is from genome assembly GCA_024865655.1 of Emberiza elegans. Taxonomy (NCBI): domain Eukaryota; kingdom Metazoa; phylum Chordata; class Aves; order Passeriformes; family Fringillidae; genus Emberiza; species Emberiza elegans. The sequence continues at coordinate 3,044,784 of JALJVW010003588.1, read as the reverse complement.
TGCAGCTTTGTCTCCTTTGAAGTGGGAAGGGTGACAAAAACCAAGAGTATTCTTGCTGGACCCTTGATGCTGCAGTTTGTATTATCAGCTTGCATCATCAAGGATTGGTGCACACTTGAGCATGGTTACCCACACAGCTGCATGCTGAGAGATCTGAACCCAAAACCTGCATTAAAATACAAATAACTACAGCCAGAAAACAAGGTTCAACATGATTGAACCTGGAGGACTGATGAGGTGCTAACAAATTCCTTTTGATCTTGCTAGCTGTTTGAAATGCAAGTGGTGTTAAAGGTATCCTCTAACATTCTGCCTTGCTCCAGAAACATGGTTAGATTCCTTCAGCTCAGGAAATGTTGCTGGGGTAAGATGACAACCTCATTGCCGTTGAGTTTGGAGATTGGGTTATGGCTGTTATATAAATGGAGCCTAAGGGAAATGCAGAAAAATAAAATAGCAAGCAAGCAGCATATATTTTCTCCCATCTGGCAAAAGCTTGTTCCATTAAAAAACATTTCATGCAAGTAGTTAATATCTAAACTTCATTGAAACAGCACCATAAGCTCCTAAGGACCAGACTGCATTCTTTTATCACCTTCTTTCCTAACCAGTAAAGGTGAAAAACACTGGATGCTCTGTTATTTCCCCCAGGAAAGAGGCAGCCTGAACACTTCTTTCTAGCCTAGGAATAAGATATAAAAGACAGGAAGGCTCAGCTGAGACCTCAGAGAGGTTTCCACATCTCAGATCATCAAGATCCCGACAACCATTCAACACTCCTCAATCAGGCTTTACAAGAAGGAAGTCCTGAATGTGTTTCATCAAAGAGATGATCTGTACTAAGACTCACACAAAACTTCAGGAATAAGGAGCCTCTGAAACTTCAGGTCACATTTAATTAGAATCTACATAACCATGGAGAAATAATAATCAAATAAATATTTTTAAAAAAAATTACATTGACAGAATGGCTGTTTAGACAGTCACAGGGAAAAGGGATATCCATCTCAAAATAATATTAGTGCTTTGCATAGAGTAATCTTATGATTTTGGTTTTATGGATTTAAAATTAAAATGTCAACAGAAACCAGCTGCCTAATAAATAAAAGTTCTGACAGGTAGAAAAAAAAAGTGAGTTTTGCTTAAAAAGTGTAACTCATCTGAAGGATGATACACACAAGGGTCATTCAAACCCCACAACCAGCATCATAGAGCAGGAGTATTGATTTATTACTGTATTTTACTGAGAAGCAAGTCAAGGTTTTACCTGGCTTTCTGTCTTCTCTATCTAGGTGTCCAACACTGAGCTTACCAGGATCTGCAAAAATGCCAAGGTTTGTGGTGAAAATAATTTTGCTGTAGTCTCTGTGGGATCATGCTGCTCAGCACCCAGCCCTTAATAAGGTGACAATCAAATTTTTCATTCTTACCAAGAGACATTTATTTCTGGGGAAGATAGGTCTGAAAGAGCAGCAACAAAGTAGGCATATTTCCTTTGGTTCTGTGACATCATCCCCATCCCCAAACTAAGCTCCCCATACCAAGAGAAGATACGATCCTGAGTGCTGCGTGATGAACTTGAGTCTCACTGAGAGTTTTGGAAATTCCAGAACCTGAACAACAGCAACAACAACAAGTGATACAGATGCCTTCAAACACTGATCCAAGTGCTCCTCAAGCCTCGGAGCTGCAAGTGGAAGGCTAACCCAAGAAATTTCACATCATTGTGGTTTGGTTGGACGCTCTCCACTAAACCAGGGTGCTCCAAGCCCTTGGACACCTCTGGGGATGGGGCAGCCACAGCTGCTCTGGGCGCCCTGGGCCAGGGCCTGCCCACCCTCCCAGCCAGCAATTCCTAATTCCCAATATCCCAAAATCATCCCTGCCCTCTGGGCCTGGGAGCCATTCCCTGGGTGCTGTCCCTCCATGTCCTTGTCCCAAGTCCCTCTCCATCTCTCCTCTGGCCTCTTTAGCTTCTTCTTTGGTTTCGTCCTTCTAATATGAATAACACAAATTTACACCACTTAGTTGTGACACAAAATAATGTTTATGTGTGCAGGATATTCAGCTAAAACCATGGATAATTTATGAGTTCATGTTTGTGTGAAAAGGGAAGTTTTGAGACGTCTCCAAAATATGATTTTATTTTGGGATATTTTAGCTAACATATGGTTGCATCCAAATTTTGAAAAACTACATAATTCATTACCAATTTCCTTTAAATTAACCTTTTTGAACAAGTTACATTGTATTTATCAAAATCTGCTACTTAATTTATTTTATTTTTCAACTTTTTTATTATATTCACATATACTCTCTCAAAGAGATTACCATCCTTAACATCTTCTAAGGAGACATAAAACTGTTTATGAGGAGAAACCATGACTATGTCTCATAAAAACTGCCATCATTTCATGAAGGTCTCTGCTGCTAGATTCACTCTTTAAACTTGCTGTTATATGGTAAATGCTGAAACAAAAAATTAGTGAGTGGAAGAATGTCTTGCATCTTCATCTAATTTTTAAATAATTGTTTTATGTCATGAAAATATGGTAAAGAATTTGTCTTTATTGAGAAACCTAACTATTCTAACTTTTCTAGGATTTTTTTTCTTCCATTGAGAAAAATTAAAACTCTTTAGCCCTTTTGACAAGGCTGAAAACTTGAATTTTTATTCTAGAAGTGTTGGGGGAAAAAAAGGAAATAATTTAGAGGTGTCCAAAAACCAGTTTATTTTTCAGACTCTAAATGGGAAAATAGTTTTCTAGAATCCTTAGTCCATGTAAAATTGAAGACATTCTCTTTTTAGTAATAACTTCTGTCTCTTACACTTCTAACAACACAACTCTCTTACAGATTAATTTTTTCTCTTGCCTTTCTTAACCTTCCTATTTAATAAATCAAACCAAAACAACTCTGCTTTGAAAAAAAATACACTCCAGAAATAGCCTCTATTTCCTGTATCTCCTTTTTTTTCCTAGCTTGTAAGATTCTCATATGTCTTTCTTTTTTTTTTTTTTTTTTTTTACTTATAAAAGACAAACATGCTCCACTGGCACACAGGCATACATTAAAAAATATGCAAAATTTAGATTGATACTTATAGATTGGTATATTCCCAGGTGATGTTGCTGATAACTTTAACTCTGCAGTGCCTAGTCACTGGATGCTGTTTACATGCAAACACCTGAAGATATAGAGGAGACAAAAAGTCCATCATTTTAGAGACACTGAAATTAAATTATTCTAAAAAATGCTCTTGTCTGAAGAAAAAAAACTTACATTTGTAAGTCACAGGTGAAAGGACTTTTTTTTTTACCAAAACTGAAGGGGAAAATACAAATAACTCCTAAGTTTGGCTTTGCTGAAGTAGAAACTAAAATAGAAAAGAAGAAAATGGAAATGAAGAACTGAATGGATCACAAAAGGAGGAATAGTGAGAGGGGAGAAGGTCTTCACTGGTTTTCCCCAGAGCACCCTGAAGACAGTGTCAGTGGAGCTCAGGACTCCCTTCTGAGGGGAGCTGTGCTGGACACAGAGCCACAGACAGTCTGGGAGAGAAGTCTCTCCTGATCTACAGTCACTTTCCCATGGTTTTGGGACTTGAAGTGGAAAATCTCTCTCATCCCTGCCCTACCTTACTGCCTCTTGCTGTGCAGCCTCTCTCTGTGCAGCCTTTCCACCTACTTTGCTCCAGAACAGGAAAGGGGAGCCCTTTATTGATGCCACATGGCTTGAAAAGCATTCTGCAGGTATTCAGATAAAGGAATTTGAGTTCACTTTCTCACCTGCAAAGGTGTTTCGTGTCACACAGGTACCAAATAGGAAGAGAGTCCCTTCCTTGTTTCTACACTCACTTTTATGAAGATTTAGCCTGTTGAAAAGCAAACCTGCAAGATAAAGTCACAAGCACTCACTGAAGGAAAAACAACATCCACAGAAGAGGCTGTTCATAGCACACCCCCTCTCCTGGAACCGACTTGTTTATCTGGGACTGGATTCAAGTCTTCTGAGGCACTGAAAATCCCTGAGAGCAACCACCAACCCACATATGCATATATGTGAATACATATGCAGCACTCCAAATTCATATTCTGTTGCCTAATTAATTGAGTAATGCCATCAGGAAGCAGCGAGACAAGCAGGTGACTAGTGTAAATAATAGAATGTGTGTTTTGGAGCCTCAGCAGTGAACGTCCTCCCCAGCCTAGTGCGAGCTATTCATTACTTTGTAGGTTGTTTGCAATAACAAATAGATGTGAGAATGTTGTGATTGGCTCATCAACATTTCATGAACCCAAAAAGAGCAACCCACAACCAAATAAACCTTCCATCTTAAATGATTCACTATGATCTGCTATTTTACATGAGCAGCTTTAGGGAGCTGGGATCACATCTCTTTTGTATAAACAAATACCTTACTTCATGGCTACTTGGTTTGATTTATTTTAATAATAAAGAAAACTGGGGAGAAAATTAGATAAAATAGGGAGATAAAGGAAAATGCATCGGGTGATTTAGAGCAACTGAAAATACACGACTCTGCTCAACCAACATCCGTACATCCAGCGCAATATGTTTCCCAGGATCACTCCTAGCACCACGTTGAAGAGTCTCTGGCACGCTGTGCTTCCCAGCCTGGATGTAGTGCCCCAGTAAATGATGCCTGACATTTACACAGCACCTTTCACCTCCAAATCCCAAAGCACCTGACAGCCTGTTCAAACTGATTACAGGCTCAGGGCCAGGTTCTGCTCTCTGATGCGTTAAGGTAGAGGGAAGGACTCTGCCTTGGTAGCCTGGCTGTAACCTCAATTATATTACTGCAATTCCACTGACTTTGGACAATTTTATTAAAAGGTCATTTTGCCAGGCTGTGAAACCCCACCAGCAGCAATACTTTTTGGTTCTGCACTGTGAGCACGCAGGTTGCAGACAGCCCACCACATCTGTGGGTAGCTCGTGGCACAGAGGCGACGATGGTCGTACCTTTGCAAGGATTTCCAGTAAATAGTATTGATCCCAAAAACAAACCCGGCCTCAGGGCTATAAAAACACTTGGTTTATGACTCAATTTACAATACATGGGCCCAGTTTAATCTCAAATGATAGGAGCCCATAAACCTAAAATCTGACCAGTGCCAGTGCTCCCACAGTGGCCAGTGGATGTGAAGGTTGTCAGGATCTTGTTCAGCTGTGGTTTTTTCTGTGGAGATGAACTTGTGACCATTGCAAAACACAAAGCATTCCTACTGGTCTCTCTGAACTCTGAGATTTATGCTGTGCAGTCTTGCAAACCACCTAATTTAGTTTTTCATTCTGCAGAATTAGAGAACTTGTTTGGTATAACTTAACAGGTTGCCTAAAGATATACCTTACACAGTACCTGGAAACACAAAGAATAAAGGTGTGTCAGGCCACCTGACAGAAACATGCATCCAGGCATAGCAGGATCCCAAAACTGGGAGTAGGGTACCACTGTCTGTGTGAATGAGGGTACAATCATTTTGCACAAGCACTTGCAAGCACTAGAAAAACTTCCCCATCCTTCAACTCACGCATAGGAGCAGCTCACCCATGTTCCAGAGAGGGATCAACAGAATCTACCTCTCTTAGATGTGTTCTTCCACTTAAATGACATGGAAAGGTATCCCTGTCTATGGCAGGAGTTTGGAATCAGAAGATCTGTTAGGTCACCTCCAATCCAAATCATTCTACAAGTCTGTGATTCTATGAAAACACACCCAGTTGTTTGCACAGGACCAAACAAATGCCATAAGTGGGTAATGAATTAGACCCAAAGCCATGTTTCTGACTAGTCCAGCACAATGAGTCCTACAGGGCAGTATTCCTCCAGGCTCTTCTTGGAAGGAGCGCTTGTCATTCACTGCGAGTCCTCATCAGGGTTTTATGAGTAAATACTTCTAATATTCAACACACACATGAGCTATTGCTGGTCACCACTGCTCTGCATGTGGCAGCAATTGCTGCCTTGGTTACCCTCATCACCATGAGGTGAACAGTGCATCTGCAACCACGCTTCCCCACAGTTGCTGAGTGTCTTCAAACAGCCCTGGGGCTGAATCAGGCCCTGCAATATTGCATGCAAATCTCTTCCTAAGATTTATTTAAAAAAAAAAAAAAATGGGAAGGCAAAAAAAAAAATATTAAAAAAATAAGTCCAAGGGATCAGTTCCAAAGGGCAAACGAATCTTAGCAGGTAAGGCCAGATGGCACTTAAGCCTCTTTACATGGTTGCCTATTTACACTCAGATGCTGCCACTTAATAACATTGACGGAGGAATAGTTAACAGAGGCAAGTGATTAATTAGTAGGTCAAAGGTTATTTCCACTCCGCTCCTTTTATTTACCTGAGGCAAGATTAAATCAAATAAGAGCTCGTAGAGAAGGAGACTTCCAAGTGAAGCTGCTAATCACAGCTCGTGTACTTGGTATTCACACAGTGTGCTCAAACTCTGGGGAGAAAAAAAAAAAGTTTGGCTGAAAGGATTGCAACAAGCCAAGCAATCTATTGTAAAAACAGGGGCTCCTGGCTCACTTTCCTGGGAGCTTTTATTCCTTGAATTGGAGAGACCTTATTGAGCCCAGAGTCCCACAGGTCTAGCGCGAGAAACAAAACAGATGCTGCCAGAACTTTATGTATTACATTTGACAAAGAGGAAAGTTAGCCCAATTTCACAGGGACGTGTACCCAGGAATAAATTGGTTCACAGCCGTTGCAACAGGGAGTATCCTCTGTTCTATCAACGAGTTCCACCCTCTTAAAGGAATATTGGATTTATGCGTTCCTGTTCGCAGCCTTGAAACAGATTGTCTTATAGCCTTGAAAATGTTAGCAAACCTGCCTGTAATATAGAAGCATGTTTTCTCCTTAAGAATATTACATCTTTTTTTATTATTTTTTCCTTAGGATATCTTAACTCAAAGTATAGAGGGGCCTCATTCCTGTTAGTGCTCTTGTAACCCCGTTGCAATTACAGCCATTAGTGGAATATTGGAATGTCAGTGCCGGTACTAGATGCAGAAATGGATGTACCCTTGAATGCCAAACCTCTCTTGAATGACTGGAAATAGCCTGTTTTCCAAATGTACATTTCTACGGTGACTTCATGCCTGTGGAATGCCAAATAATAGAAATCCTGGACTCAGACGTGCTTGGAAATATGAATCTTGATCCAAAACCAAGCTATGTAGTTTGCGACCACCTGTAGGTTTTATGAGATGTGGGCACTGGAGGTACCCACTGCCAGAGTAAACACGGGAGGCGTGGGAAGCAGCTGGGCAGGAGCACAGAAGCCAGGTTCCCTTGGGCTGGGCTGCAAATCCAGCTCAGGGTCACTGGGAGCTGCTCAGGGTCTCATGCTGGGCTGGTGGCCCGGTCCATATGATGTTGCTGTGCAAGATTTGCGAAGGGGTTTCAGCTCTGGAGCTCCAACCCAGCACTGGAGGCACTGGAAGATTGAGCTCAGTCTCAGAGTGGATCTCAGAACCACCGAGTGTTGACTCTGCCCTGGAAGAAATCAGGGCAGTGCTGTTTCATACATAAAGAGAGGCAGCTTTCTGCATGCTCTGCTTGAACTGCTTGAACCTTCAAAATACTGGTCTGAGCACAGAAAGATGAATTACAGATGAGAAGAAGGCCTCTGTGGGCCAGGTAAGCTTCAGGCTTATTTTCTGTCTCTCTCACAGATTTGCTATCGGATATGGGTAAATCCAATGGAGATTACATAGCTCTCTGTGCCTCCATGTTTCATCTGGAAATAATACAGTTATCTGCATCTGTCTAAATATAAAAGCCAAGGTGCTCAGGTATTGCCATCAGAGAGCACAGAGAAGTCCCTCAGGCTTTGAGATGTGGATGCAAGTCTGGCCACATGCTTTTCCAAACTTCAAGAGGCTTATGTCCCATCACAATTAATCTGAGTGGAGAAAACCACTCAGATTAACTCCCACTGAGAGGTCTCACATATTTCTGGTCCCCAAAAGCCTTCATTAATAGCATGGAGTTCTCTTTCTATTTGATTTTTTTTTCCTCCTTCCTTTGTTGTTTTTCTCTCTCACAAAACACTTTGTAAATTAAATCTAAAATGCTTCTGGTTTAGAGATTAGCAATTAACAAACTAAATCAAGTTCTGTAGGCTAACTATGCTGAACCAGACCCTCAGCATAATCAAGCTGTCCTGAGATGAGGTGTGCCATGACAAACATGGTTTGAAATGTAACCTGGACCACCAGTCAGGAACTATGACCCTGGAGAAAAAGCCCATGAGTCTTTCTTTCATTTTTCTTGCTTATGCCCCATGCCTTTTCCATATATCTGCCTGGTTCCAGACTAAGGTTTCCCTGCTGAGGAAGACTTGAACCATTTGTTACCCAGTCTCTTGGCAGTGATAGCACCGAGGAAGCCACCACTGCTTCATAACCTCCTGCTTTTCAGTGTCTGAAGAGGACTGGAAGTAATTCTAAAGGACAGTTAGCAAAAGTTTAATCAGATAATTGCGATAATGTTATCAGTCTCTATATACGAAAATGTAATTATCCCACTAGCTGGTGATAGGCTGAAGTTTCTAAGAAGCCTGAGTGTTTGAGACAACCTTGTCACAGGGGTGTTTGTGTTTTACACACAGATATATCTGTCCTTAGGCAGAGGGTAAGGAAATGGGGAGGGTGGTGAGATGTCTGAGGGAAGCACAGCAGGACCTGCAGCCCACAGAACCATCCTGGCTATCCCTTCACCTCGGTGTGAGCAGGAGAACTGGCCCCCCTTTTAGCCTAGCAAATGATCTTTGTTTGGCAGAAAAAGAGGTGCAGAACTGGTGTCAGTTCTAGAAATCTCAGTAAAATTGCATCAGCATGAAATTGTGCTAAGCTGGTCCACATTGAACACTTGAGCTTAGAAGCAAAGAGGAGAGTGAGAGTGGAAGGGAGAGGAGAGGGAGAGGGAGAGGGAGAGGGAGAGGGAGAGGGAGAGGGAGAGGGAGAGGGAGAGGGAGAGGGAGAGGGAGAGGGAGAGGGAGAGACTATTTGGAGTGTGGGATACCAAAGTCCAGCCATCTGAGAGCAGGTGTATGAGGAGATGTTTTCTAGGGTAGAGAAATGAGGCCATGGGAAGAACAGTCTATTCTTCAGTCTCATTTTCTACCTTGAAAGGTCATGTTTGACTGATAATGTCATTTTTTTTTACCCTGTCAAAGCAAATGTAGGCTGGAAATGACATCATCTTGCCTGAGGGAGCTTTATAACACCTCCTTGGTTTTGTGGCACTCAGCAGTGCATATTGTGGAAACAGAATCAGATGAGCACTTACCCATCATCAACAAAACAACAGATCTTCCAGACCCACAATGTGTGACCCGTGTTTTCCACATTTTTCTCGCCCTCTTTCCACAGCAGAGGCCAGCAGAAACCACGGGAAAAGAAAGGCAAGATGCCACTCAGACCAAGGAATGCCTTCCTACACAGTGCCCTGGTTCATCACACGCTAAAGCACACTTGGGACTGAGCTCTCCTCTCCCAGGGGGGTTCTTTGCCTGCCACCATGGTGCTGTGGGTGCTACAGCTCTGATTTTTGCATGACTTTTGGGTTCAGCAGATCTCCAAATTGTATGTTTTGCCTGCAGCTGTAGCAATGCTTTGCAACACAGCATCTCTGACTCCAAGTGATCACAGCTGGCGTATCTCTTTGAGCTAAATTGGTGAAAGACAGGGTAAATGACAGGTTACTTCAATGCAGCTCTTAGCAAGAACTTATGGAGATTATTATGAAGGAGCTGGAAAGTCATCACTGGAATCTGCTTGTGGAGCTGACAACTGAGAGATAGCTTTCTTTGATAACTTTTAATCACTGTGTTTTCTACTTATGCAAATTGCAATAATACCCTTGATGCTCTGGATTTCTGTAGCGTTCAGGCTTGTGGCAATGACATGACAATTCTTTTTGCATGACTTTTGGGTTCAGCAGATCTCCAAATTGTATGTTTTGCCTGCAGCTGTAGCAATGCTTTGCAACACAGCATCTCTGACTCCAAGTGATCACAGCTGGCGTATCTCTTTGAGCTAAATTGGTGAAAGACAGGGTAAATGACAGGTTACTTCAATGCAGCTCTTAGCAAGAACTTATGGAGATTATTATGAAGGAGCTGGAAAGTCATCACTGGAATCTGCTTGTGGAGCTGACAACTGAGAGATAGCTTTCTTTGATAACTTTTAATCACTGTGTTTTCTACTTATGCAAATTGCAATAATACCCTTGATGCTCTGGATTTCTGTAGCGTTCAGGCTTGTGGCAATGACATGACAATTCAGAGTTGGATGTTCATCCTGCTCTAGCTTATGTCTGCTTCAAAGGTGTCTGACATTTGGTGGTGACATACACTGATTCATGTAGTACGTGTGTCACCAGAACATGCGTTCAGAAAGAAGCATCCCACAAAATGCCACTTTGGGAGACTTCATCTCAGTTTCATCATTGTTTAGGGTTTACTTGCAGAGCTAATTGCAAGCAAGCTGCCTTTGTGTACCAAAAACAACAAGAGAAAAAAAATTAAATACATAGGAGCCTAATTTGTCTTGTACCAAGCTTTCTCCTAGTCCTTCATTCCAGTGAACAGGCAGAGAGAGACTGAAATCTGAAATACTCTGCCTACGTATGAACCAGGTGGACATTTCAAAACCCAAGTACTTTTTTAAGAGCTAGCCTAATAAAACTCATTCTCACTGGGTGATACAATAGGCTTTGTATGCCTAAATTACCATCCTGGTTTGCAAAATAAAATGATGACTCCTAAGTCACTCAGAGAGTTTTTTTAAGTGCTACCAAGCATCTTTGCACAGAAGCAGGTCTTGGTGGATATCATGACCTGGTGTAATACCTTCTCAAGAGTGACGTGGAAATTGCCTATTTATTCCACTCTGGCTCCATCATGGGATTAGTCTCTATATTACAGTTACTGGTGGTTTTCCCAGTTCAGCTTTCCATGGGTTTCTTTGAAAGATGATTTAATAGGCCATGGGGCCGTAATGCTGTCAGGAGATGTGGTGCTATTAGATCATACTGACGCTAATTGAGACTTAATACACCCTCTTGCCTAAAAGAATGTATTGTGGGTAATTTTATCTCGATATTCAATCTAAACTTTCCATCTCATTACTCCCGGCCTTACCCACTCCAGCCACCCTAAATGATCACTCCGCCTGTTTCCACCAATGATAAAGATGTGGGCAGTTATCATATTCCAGCCCCTGCTCCTCTGGATGTAATTAGGCCAAGGTGTAAAGTGAGCTGGGTCACCCAAGGTCACAGCTTGGCCTAAAAGAGGAGGTCAAATGGGGGAAGGGGAGCTCTATTAAGGCAGTGCTGTTGAGGAGCACGACTGAAAAAAAAATTGAGCCCAGTTTATTTTAGTTTGCTCTCTTCTTTTTGTTAATGTGCCTCTTTTTTCCTCTTGTAGGAACTGATACTAGGGCGTGTACGTTCAACATCGGAGATATCTGCCTGGCCCAAGCTTTGCAAAGTTTTGAGAAGCATGGTATAAATTGAAATTTTCTGATGTGACACGAGCGCTGTCAGTGCTGTGGTGGTGTTACAGGGACAAACTTGTCAAGTTCAAGCCAGGTTTCACTCAGACACACATTCTGACTGGGCACTCAGGTGGCCTTCTTGGGTTTCCACCGGGCTAGCAAACACAGGCATGCAGGAAGACAGGTGGGCAATCTCTTAGACCTGTGCTGAAATCACCACAAATGCCAACACCAAGTAAGGTTCATTAGATCAAACTTCAGCAAAAAGGCAGAGAGAGGCAGGACTGAGCTCACAGACCCCCAAATTAAGATCAGCACAACTTCAGAGCTCGGTTCTGTTACGCATGCACAGGTGTTTGTTGGCATCTGACATGTCCTGGAGTGTTCCACAAAATTTCTATGGGCTGTTCCAGAAAGGCAGAAGGCTCCATCAGGCCCCTGGAAGTACACCACACACTCCTGGCTTATCAAGAATATTAGAAATCCATATCAGTGGGTAACTGAATCGGGATCACTGCTGCATTATTTTTACAAGAGCGAGAGTACAGAGCAAACTTTGTGCAAATCCTTTTATTTGGGGCTTTTTATTGTGTGTGGGTGGGATTGTTTTAACCACACTTTTCTGAAAAGAATTCTGAAAGAATTTTTCTATAAGGTCAATTTTGAATCAGAACAAATTTGAAAAAAATTTAAAACTTGATTAATTTCTTCCTGGACAGAATACATTTGTAAAATCCTTTTATCAGCTCTATTGAGGATGAAGCTGGGTGTAGAAAACAATGTACTTTGCACAAGAAAAATAACCAAAATTCCAGAGTGAAAATGTTGGACTAGATTAGGGGTTTTGTTGTGGGTTTATACACCACAGGTGCTCCTGTGATGAAAGGAGAAGGATGAGCCAGAGACAGTATCCAGAATTCCAACCAGAGGATGCAGGGCTCATGGGCAACCAGTCCTCAGGGTGATGGGAATGGCAAATTTTTGGCACTGGCACTGTTCTGTTCTGCTTCTCAAGATGCTGCATCCCTTCTTCAGCCTGGGGACCAGCGCAGTGTCACTCCTGAAAGAAGTGAGCTGGTGATGCAGAGACAAAATGGGTTGTCTGGGCAAAACATTTGTGTTTTATGCAGCAGACACTTTCCATCCCCACCAAAAGAGCTTTGTCATTGTCCATGTGTTGAAAGATGATGCCCAAAGCAGATCAGCCAAACCCCAGGAGAAGATGCAGGCTCAGCAGCACCACAGAATTCACATCCAAAATGTGGCAGGGCTCTTCCAATCTCACAGCCAAGGCAGCAGGGGCAAAGCCCATTTCAGCAGGGCTTTCCCCACATCTGAGTTTAGCACCAGCACATCATTGAGCGCCCATGCACTGGGGTAGCTGCACGTCTCTGCCTGTCCATGTGCAGCCACAAACCTGCAGCCACTCCTGTTCCCACAGCTGTGCTCACAAGCAGGGTCCCAGAGCCGATGGACACATCTTTGTGCTCCAAATGGCTCAGCCTTCCATGTCATAAGGGTGTGTGAGGAAGGAGAGCAATGATGGGCACGTGGAAACCGCGCGGTTTATCTGGGCAACGAACATCTGTTAAAGAATCCCATAAAATGGGTTTGCTTGTTTGTTTTTGGTTTTTCTTTTTTTCCTTTTTCACCATAGAATCACAGAATGATTTATACTGGAAGGGACCTCAAAGCTCATTTAGTCCAGTTCCACCTGCATGGTCTGGGACAGCTTCCACCAGACCAGTTTGCTCCAAGCTCTCTCCAGCCCGGCTCTGAACACTTCCATTCACAGTTATGGATAAATCATATAGGATGTGAAATAACCTTCTGGCTGGACTGTTCAATACTCACCAGATCAGGGAATAATAATGTTCCATCTGCCTTTGTAACCTTAATCCTGCCCTTAAGAGGATAGCTGCCATTCCAGCAGCTTTCATCAAACAAGTACACATTTTCATTGTAAATCCTTTTATAAGATTATTTTTTCCCATGGCTAAAGGTCAGAATTTATTCTGACAGAGACAGGATTGTGAGCAACGAGGGTACAAATAACAGATGCACCCAATACCTAATCAGTAAATTAAGGGAGAAAAAAAAATCCCCAACCTTTATTCTTTGTTTATGTGGGAATGATTCCTTCCACAGTCCAAATCCACCATGGTCCCTATGGAATCAAAAGAGAAAAACTCACAATAAAAACAATGGAAATTACTAGAGGAGACTGATGAAACAGTGTAAAGTCCTGAAATTTTGTGATCCATTTGTCACCAACGCAGGACAAAGCGCCAGGAAAAGACTGCAGGCTTTAAAAAAGTGCTTTTTTCTTGAGGCATCTGCACCCATAGGAAATTCCACCCTTCCTCCCACAGGATCAGGCCGCACGGTATCATATGTTTGTCACTTCCAGGATGGATTACTGCAGCTCCTGGCATTTGGTGACGAATGGGAAAACAATGTAGAGAGTGCAGCTGATGCAAACCACTTCTCCCCGCTTCCTGCTGGGGTGAAGAAACCCTGAACATGTAAAACCCACGTACCAGACCTTCCACCCTGCTTTTCAACACCGGTTTAGTATCTTCATCCTTGTAAGATCACGGTGACACTTTGCAAAGAGGTGTGTGCTTCCTCCTCATAAACCCCGTAAATCCCCAAACTCAGATTAAGATCTCTGGAGAATGATATGTGAATACACATTTAATTTCATTCTTTAATTTGGTCGGAAAAGGTTTATCTCTTCAAGTCAAAATACCTTATTTTCATGTTCTCTAGTTCCCATAATTATTAAAAATTAGGAAATTACAGCAAAAAAAAGCCACATTCAATTTAACATATTCCCCCTCCCCACCCTGCCTAGTCTACCATTTTGGTGGGAAAAAGATCAAGAAAAAAGCCCCCACTGGAATAACCTCAAAAAAATATTCATGTTATTTTGAGAGCTTTAACTCAAGAAGTTGATTGCTCACCGAGCTGCAATCCAAATGTAGAACACAAACAGTTCATAAAAAAACAGATACCTCAAAGACAAATTCACAAGATTTTAACTTTTTGCAATTTATTTCCTCATGAAGTTCTATATCAGAAAAAAAATAAGTCGTACTTTTCTTCTTGCTACCTCTGAACTGTAAAACGCCTCTTACAAAGTGTGAAGGAAAAACCTGTTATGAAATAAGAGACCTGCTTACCTCGCTTTGCCTTCAACTGCTCAGCAGATGACAAAAACCCTCAGTCGGGGTTCTGCGCTTGGTTACCTCCCTTTTAGCTGCTGAATTCCCACCGCCAACCAACTCAAGGGAAGGAGACAACTGGAATTCAGGTTCATACAACTCTACCTTTAATCTAGGAACGACATATTTGCATATCCAGGATGAGTTCATGTCTCCCCATACCCAATCTGCCTTTTGGATCTGTCTCTCGTGCATAAAACAATAAAGACTGCAGGCTTTAAAAAAGTGCTTTTTTCTTGAGGCATCTGCACCCATAGGAAATTCCACCCTTCCTCCCACAGGATCAGGCCGCACGGTATCATATGTTTGTCACTTCCAGGATGGATTACTGCAGCTCCTGGCATTTGGTGACGAATGGGAAAACAATGTAGAGAGTGCAGCTGATGCAAACCACTTCTCCCCGCTTCCTGCTGGGGTGAAGAAACCCTGAACATGTAAAACCCACGTACCAGACCTTCCACCCTGCTTTTCAACACCGGTTTAGTATCTTCATCCTTGTAAGATCACGGTGACACTTTGCAAAGAGGTGTGTGCTTCCTCCTCATAAACCCGTAAATCCCCCCAAACTCTCAGATTAAGATCTATGAGAATGATATGTGAATACACATTTAATTTCATTCTTTAATTTGGTCGGAAAAGGTTTATCTCTTCAAGTCAAAATACCTTATTTTCATGTTCTCTAGTTCCCATAATTATTAAAAATGAGGAAATTACAGCAAAAAAAAAGCCACATTCAATTTAACATATTCCCCCTCCCCACCCTGCCTAGTCTACTATTTTGGTGGGAAAAAGAGCAAGAAAAAAGCCCCCACTGGAATAACCTCAAAAAAATATTCATGTTATTTTGAGAGCTTTAACTCAAGAAGTTGATTGCTCACCGAGCTGCAATCCAAATGTAGAACACAAACAGTTCATAAAAAGCCAGATACCTCAAAGACAAATTCACAAGATTTTAACTTTTTGCAATTTATTTCCTCATGAAGTTCTATATCAGAAAAAAATAAGTCGTACTTTTCTTCTTGCTACCTCTGAACTGTAAAACGCCTCTTACAAAGTGTGAAGGAAAAACCTGTTATGAAATAAGAGACCTGCTTACCTCGCTGTGCCTTCAACTGCTCAGCAGATGACAAAAAACCCTCAGTCGTGGGTTCTGCGCTTGGTTACCTCCCTTTTAGCTGCTGAATTCCCACTGCCAACCAACTCAAGGGAAGGAGACAACTGGAATTCAGGTTCATACAACTCTACCTTTAATCTAGGAACGACATATTTGCATATCCAGGATGAGTTCATGTCTCCCCATACCCAATCTGCCTTTGGATCTGTCTCTCGTGCATATTGCCCTGGAGATAAGTGAGCTCCTGGGTGACAAATACCTCCTCCCCTCCCTTGTAACACCCCATATCCTTGTGAGGATCATTGCCACAGGTGAAGGCCAGGTGTGATGGCCAAGCATCCTGACAAGGAATGGCAGCAGTTCCTTTTGCAGCCTGCTAGGGAGACTTTGGGAGAACCGATGCCTAGGGGGAAAAAACGTGATTGAGGACTGCTGAAGCAACCCCAGCAAAATCAGCTTTATGTTTGAGTTGAAAGAAAGCTGAGCATCGAGCAGCAAAAAGGATTTAATTTCACCACTGAAGTCCCTGGAGGCCATCTGCTGCTGAATGCCCACATGCTCTTTGCTTGCCATATTACAGCAAGAAGGGACTTTTTGTTTGTTCTTGCTGGTCCTGCACAAGCAGGTCTGTCCATGAGGTTTCAAATCTGTCTCGCTGACTCCGGTGTTTTCCCC
Organism: Emberiza elegans; assembly: GCA_024865655.1. Lineage (NCBI taxonomy): Eukaryota > Metazoa > Chordata > Aves > Passeriformes > Fringillidae > Emberiza > Emberiza elegans. The sequence continues at coordinate 3,028,227 of JALJVW010003588.1, read as the reverse complement.
CCAGTCCATGTCAGGGAGCACTGGAGGCTGTGCTGGTGACCACTTACCTTCCCTCTGAGCCTCTCTCCCTCTGTTTCCCTGTAACTCCATCATGCTTCACACGGGGCTCAGATGGAAACTGCTCCGGAGACAAACCAATGCTGGGAGCATCTGCTGCCTTATTTGAGCAGTTTGTCGTGTCGGGAGCGCGACACCGCAGCGCCGCAAGCGCCCCCGGCTGCCAGCAGCCTCTGCAGAGGTGTAGCTCCAGACATGCCCACCCCTGGGAAGGCTGAGACCAACCTTTTTGTCCCCCTGGCCCTCACTTTGTCCCGATGCATCTGTCTGATGGGCACTCTCCTGTGCCCCCTTCACACCATGGGCAGGCCTGTCACACCTGAACAAAATCTCTTGACACCGATTATAGAAGGGCACGCTCTCCACTCCAGAGCTCGCTGGTGAAATTGCCTGTGCTCTAGCCAGGATGGGGCCTGACGCGAGAATGCCCTGGCTATCCTCAGAATTTTTGAAAAAATTCAAAGGAGACAGCTGAAGGCTTCCCAGCCCTCAAGTTTGATGCTTACGATTGACCGAATGATCGATTTTCATAAACTGCAAAAACTCCCAGCATCACCAGAAGTTTCTGAGCTTTCTGAGAATCATGAGTTTATTTGTTGCTCGGATGTGCCCCTAAAAATTATTTCTAATGCTGACTGCTGAGTTGGTTAGATTATTTTAGTTCCTGGTTTTGCTTTTTTTTTTTTTTTCCACGGAAAAGATTTTCAGTGTTGCTGGGGAGGATGTTTCTTGAAAGGATTGTTGAAGCAAGAAATGGCTGCAGCTGGAGTTAGAGCACCTAAAAATAACTATAATAGAAATAAACAAATACTATCACTCTAGCCACATGACAAAGTAAGTTTAGGATAAAAGACCCAAGGATTCAACCTTCGGCTCCCTTGCTGAGCAGACACAGAGCACTGACCAAAGGCACGGGCTGTGCATGGGACACCATGATTCTCCTTTGAGTTCCTCAACCTGCCCCCACCAAAAGTTCTAAGAAGTGAATGCTGAGCCATCCAGAACTGCCTGTGTTTGAGGGACTCCACCAGAACCCCTTGTTTGCAGAGGTTCTGATGAATTAGCACTTTACTGTTCCTTTGGTCTCAGTGGGAATTTTGTTAAAACCTTTTCTGTGACGCATCCCCTGGCCCCATCCACATTGCTGATGAGACAAGAAGAGAGCACTTCAGATTCTTTAAGAGACATCCACAGAATATATGAACTAGCCTAAAAGCATTTTGGAGACTGTACAGACCTTAATATTGAGTGTCATGGGCCAAGTTCTCATCTTTCTGACATATCTGGCCCTTTTCTTAGTACTCTTTGCCAAAAATCATTATTCATCTAAAATACCTTCATCTCCACAAGGTTGTATAATCAATACTGCCAGGTGCTGTAAGGGCTAATAGTGGATAATAGCTTCTGGCTCTGTATTAAAGTCCAAAGAGTCACTAGTGAAATAAGGTCTGATTTGGTCTCTGCCTTGGATTCACCAGATTTGCTGGGATTAAGCTTGTGATGTGCATGTACAGTTGCTTTATGTGATCTCTGGATCATATTAAGCACAGATCATTTGTCATGAGAACTTGCTGAAGGCACGAGACACCTCTCAGAGGCCAAGGAGTCAATGCCACACACATCACCAAACAACAAAACCTGTGTAACAACCACCCACTGAATTAACTCTTCTTATTCTCCTCTGTGGCAACGCTGACAAAAGACACACATCTCCAGGGAATGAGCTCTCCTCCTTGCCTGACCCATCTGACAATCACAGGACTCAGAAACCGTCTTACAGCTGGAGCCTGACAAGTTAAACCCAGCTTGCAGCTAAAGGTTGGAAGGAATCAGTCATGAAGGACTCAAGTGAGAGATTCCTTCTGGCAGATCAAAAACGAGCAACATCCCCCCTCCTGGAACAGACCTCGTGCATCCATGAGCACACACAGGTGTCTCTCTGCTGCACACCACAAGCATGGAAAGCTATCACATGAGATGCTGTAATTTTGTCAGCCACCCCCATACCTTGCTAAACACTTGATGTAGGAAACCAACTTTACACTGCATGGAGCTCCACCCATCCAGATGATGTTGTCATTTCCATGGTAACCAAAGTACCTCAAAGGCAAAAGAACAGATGGAGACTGGAGGAAAAAAAAAAAAAATCCAAGGACCAAAAGTGAACATATGTGGTGTAAGAAAAAATATTAAGTTGTGGGCAGCTATTAGGTTTATTATCACTTGCAAAAGTAGACCTTGATAAACTCAGTCACGGCTCTGCAGTTAGGAGTGGCACAATCACATCAGTTGTGTGACAATACCAATCCCACAGCAGCCCCTGCTCTCACTCCCTTCCCCTCACACAAATTTCAAAGAATAATTGTCTTTGCTCCCTTAATGACTTGTTTTGGTTTGAGGGCAAGAGCAGCCAAAACAAGCAGGAAGAATGCAGCAGGTCGTATGCTTGGCTGCCCACTGCGTGTCCCAAAGTCTCCATCCAGGAGGGAGTGAGGGGCTGTCCCAACCCAGCAAGGCTGGGGCAGCCAAGGGAGCAAAACCGCGCACGCACGACCTGTGTTTGTCATTGCATCCCCCTCACCTGCGTTTTGTCTGGCTCCTGTACTTCAAATTTACGTGAGGCATCACGTGAAGGACGTGCTGGCAGCTCCACAGCAGTTTGGAGCATCTTTATAATTGGGTTAATAGCTATGGCACAGTCTTCGCTTGACTTCCTCTGGAATTAATCCATCTTTGTGGATTGCTGTCAATCAGAAGGGAAACTTGCAATTTACATAGGACAATTTGTTCTGTGTCAACTTTCTAAGACTGAGCAAGGCAAGTGTAATTTGGGAACAGGAGCTGTGATGGAGAGAAAAAAAAAAAAAAAAAAATCTTATATTTTTAGCTTGCTCTCGGAAGAAGTTTCCTGCTCTATATTATATAATTTATTTAAGATGCAGAGTTTCATCAAAGTGAAAAAAGTTAAAAATATATCCTGTTTCCTAAACTCTTCACAGGTTAAGCTGGACAGAGTTGGTGTAAACTTCAGAGCACAGAAAGCTCATGTATGAACTAGAAAAGTGTGAAAAATGCGAATTCGAGCCTTTCTGTCCAAGGCTCCCATTGTAACCCAAGGTAAATAATTTTCTTTTTTGTTTTATGCCTTGCCTCCTTGTTGGTAAAATAGGAGCTCTGGAGTCCCCCTCAAGTCCTGCAGATTGTGAGGATAAATGTTTTTCTAGGAGTCTGTGAATTGCTCAGGCCCTGCTGTAAGAAAGGGCCAAATTAGCACCAAAGGTGTCTGCATCCTCTGGCAATTTTTTTCATTGGCAGCGACTTTTTCACATCCATGTTTTTAGTCTGCATTTCTCTTCTAATAAACAGCGGGCTGCACCACGAGCCTCTCTCAAAGGCACATGCTGCTGCATGAGCACAATGTTGTGCAGCTGTGTCGAGAAATGCTTCGTCAGTCGATATTTTAAAGCATGATCAAAATAAAATTAAAAAAAGAAAACCACCCCAAAACATGAAAATGTATTTGTCCTTTAAATTCTAAGGACAGAAGCGATCCTTTTGCTGCTGATGCTCTTCTTTTCTTTTTTTTTTTTTTTTTTTTTTTTTTTTTTCCCTTGGCTTTGCCCTCCTTTCTTTTCCAAAATTTAAATTACCTTATATAAAATGCTTGAGATTTTATTCCCCCCAAGCCCGGGCGCTGCTGCAGGAGCCGCTCGCAGCCAGGTGTGCGACCTGCCGGCAGAGGGCAATGCTTCATGGCTATTCGACCAAAACCACCCAAAACTTCGCAAATTACAGCGGCTGCCGCCGAAAGGGGCAAGACAAGCAGGCCAGGCAGATCCCACCCGCCTCAGCCCCACGCACACGATGATTCACGTTGTTTTTTGGTTGTTGTTTTCGGTTTTTTGGGTTGGTTTTTTTGTTTGTTTGTTTTTATTTTTTCTTTGGGGTTTGGGTTTTTGTTTTTGGGGGTTTGGGGTTTTTTTGGTGGTTTTTTTGGTTTTTTGGTGGTTGTTGTTGTTGTTGTTGTTGTTGTTTTCTGGGGTTTTTTTTTTTCAAAATTTATCTCGGTGGTCAAGAAAGTGTGATAAGAAAACATTGATGAATGACTGAGGGTGACTGAGGTGTGCGCTAAAAAGTTGTGCTGCACTTTCCCCGGAGCGCAGGGAATCAATCGGATTTTGTGGTTTTGCCAGACCTGGATTTCCTAGCCCGGTTTTCCCTCGGGATGGAGAGCCGGGGTAGCTCGGGATGCTCCCTCCGAATCTCTGCGCCACCCGATGCCGAGGCTGGATGCCACCCTGGGAGCGTCGGGAAATGCTAACGCGCACGGAAAAGGGGAGAAAAGGCGAAATGAGGTACCCCGAGGCTCTGCTGCGGAGCTGAAATTCACAAACACCGCCCGCTTTCTGCACCGTGCGCTGCAGCTGCCCGTGGCGAGGGCTCAAACCTCCTCCCCTGCGCGCCGACCAGCCCGGCTGGGGACGGGGCTGTCCCCGAGGCGAGACCCGGCACAGGTGACAGGGGCTCCGCAGCAGCAGCAGCAGCAGCAGCAGGAGTTATTCCTGCCGGGTGCCGCGCCCTGGCCTTGCGGGATCTGGTTCCCTGGAGAATGTTTGCAAACCGGCGTTCAGATGGAGCCCCGCTCTGAAAGGAGATCCGCCCTGTTCCTCGCGTTTCCGTCCTCAGAAGTTTCAGATGTCCCACAACAGTGATAAATAATTTAAGCATAAAAAGCATCCATGTGTCAAGTTTGGTGAAGCCCTGGTAGGGAAGGAAAGGCGATTTAAATTTTAGATAAAGAAGGTGCAGAGGTATTGAGAACAGGTTACTGTCCGTATGTGTATTATCTATGGATGGATATCCATATGGATATTATCCACCGCCATCTGAAGGGTTTTACACATTACTAATAGCATGTGAGCATGCTCTTTCTTTATTTCCTCCAAATAATCGTTGGGGCATCAGCTCATCCTCTTACTGCTGATTTTATCTTGTGGTCTGTGTCTCCTGCCCTGTGACTGGCCCAAGTTATACAGACAAAGACAGCAGACATTTTCTTATTCTTTTAATACTGTTGGTGTGGGCTTTGTTGGAGGTTGTTTTTAGGGAGGATGAGGTACATATATTTTAATAAAACCAAGGCCATTCTGCATTATTTCATGAGAAACAAAGATTGTTGGCCCCTCCATGGGACTGAGAACATACTTGGACAAGATAAATCAATAATTTCTGATTCAAATAATGTCATCTATGCCTAAAAGAACAGCCTAATAAAACACAGTGGCAGACCCACCCAAGAGCAGCAGCTGTGTCATCCTTGGAGCAATGGACTGGCAGACAAGGTTTGGGTATCTGCTCTGATTTAACAGGTTGCAAATGAAATCACACATCACCACTCTGATCTAACCATGAAGGCAAGGCTGTGTCCCTTTCTACACCAAGAAATCCATCTTGGGTTGGAGAAATTTTCTGACCCAAATTTTCTGAGCCAGTTTTCAGAGCCAAAACAAAACCCTGCGGCTTCAGGGGTTCAACAATTTCTTGAAAAGTCATGATTTGACCCAACCTTATGGCAGTGTTTCTTCAGTCACTGGATGGCTACTTTCACCTTGAAGTAGTAAGATTTTGCTCGCTGCTACAGCGCAACTCCCACAAGAAATGCACTGTATGCACCTTGCTGTCAGCAAAGTTCCAGGGACATTTACACAATTCTTTGGCAAATTAATTTCCCAGGAAGCCAAGCCAGAAAGGACCATGCAGGCCATCTAGGCTGTCTCCAGCCTGTCAGGGTGATCAGGGATTCAGCTTGGCTTAGGCTAAAGGATAGTTCTATTTTATTCAGTTAAACTTTATTTCCAGAAAAGAATCTCAGATCAAATCCAGAATTTCATCTGGCTGATGTCACCCTCAGCCCCAAAGCAGACCCCAAATGTCTGAGTGAGGTTTTCCAATTGCAGTGTGTGGACAGAGTTAGAAATTGTTTGAATTTACAGTGAATAAGAGTCAATTAAACCATTATTTGTGAAATGTTGAAGAATGGTCACAGCCCTCTTCCTTGAGAGTTTAGGAACCTATGTCCAGTCCCTTGATATAATTTAATTTTCTCACATACAAACCTCTTTCCATCTGCAATCAAATATATTTCTGATGGCTAAACACAATTCTTCAACCCTTGCCCTCAAGTTGTTTTTTTTTCCATTTTCCCCAAGTATTTGCTTTTGCCACTCTTTTCTATACCCTCTCCAGTTTTGTCACCATATGTCTTAGAATGTGGCTGTGAGACCCTTGGGCAGCCTCTAAAATTCAACCCAAGACTCACACCAGCACTTTCAGATTTGAGGTTCCAATTCAAAGCTGGCAGTGCCAGGCTTGTCCAGGTTTTGGTTCTGGGTTTGTAAGAAGCATCTTAGTACAATAAAACACGTTTATTTGCCCAAGCCAGGCAGTGTTGGCTACATCAGGCCATGGACTCTCATTCTTTGCTATTTCAGCGACCATAATGTCATCTACAAATGTCATCAGGAGCAGTTTTATATTTACTTCCAGATCACTGATGAATAGCATAAGAGGAAACCCTAGTAACACTCTTCTTTGGCCATAATTCTGCATTGACAATTGCTTTCAGAGATCTGTCAGTTAGGCAGTTCTTAACTCATTTCATGTCTGCTCCTGTCCTGAACCCAATTACTTTTGCTTGACTAAAACATATCTTCTCGGAAGCCATCCACTCTCCAAGCTGAAAATGTCATGAGATGGTGATTTTTACCCACCCTCCTATTAAGCTTCTGAAGTGATTAATTGCTATGGACCTTGTACATCTTCATTTCAATGTGATATTTTCTCTGAATTCAACTGCTAGTTATCAATTCCTTTTATGGCTTCCCCAACTAGATTAAGCCATTCTTTATAGCCAAAATTCCCAAACAGATCCAGTAATTCCATTCACTCCCTATCCTAAATTATACAGCTTTCAGTTGCCTCCTGCCTGCCTTGTGCTTCATTGATTGATGTCACATTTCTGCCGAGGTTTTGTGCTTCTTATTCATGCTCCTGCCCCTGTGATAGTTTATAAACCTTAGATATACATAAGTACACATATTGAAGGCTAAATGTACATATAGATGCAAAGTTGTATTCTGTATGAAAACTGTGATGGAAACCCATACCATCCCAAGGCAAATGGTGCACACGAGAACCCAGGATGGGTTCTGATGCTCATTAGCAATTAGTTTCTTTGGAGACTTCTTTTATGAGGGGAAGAATTCAATGCAGTTGCGAGATCAGAGTCACTCATTTGCTCAGGGAAGACTGAGAAACATCAGCACACAATAAAAGCCGTGGCAACCTGATGGATGTTGAGAGAGCAGATATTCAGAGGGTTTCAAAAGGACAGGAGTGTCTGGGCAAAGGGCAGGGCCTGGTGCTCTGCTGGGGTGCCACAAGCGCTGCATCACTGAGCATTACCACTGTTGTGCGCGGAGAAATGTTTAGACACCACCTCCACAGGGGTAAAGAAGGATGTGGAAAGATCAGCCAGATAAGAAAGCCTGGGTCTGCGCCTGAGACTCCCATGTCGTCGTCTCCCTGGTTGTTGAGCAACCCAAGTTTTCTCCTAATTGTCCTGGTTGAGGAATTGGAGACAAAATTCTCTTGTTTTTGGACAGTAACCAACATGACACAGCCTTTGTCAGCATCATGAGGATGCTGAGACAAGGGTGTCAGTTCTGAGTTATCAAAATAATGTGCAAGGGAAATGGTTTGGAACGGGAATACTGTGGGTATAAATGCTCTAAAACCATGGAGAATCAACCAAAGCAGGGGAGTTATGTCTTCCAAAATTAGTTTTGCACTTGGTTTCCAACCCTTTGGCCCTGAATTTTGATTCTTGCCTGTCATTGTTCACACAACAATGTTGAAACTCGATACCAGATGTCTGAAAGATTTATAAAATAAAAGGGTAACTTTAAAAATCACTGTTATTTCTAATTTGTCCAAACAGTTGAATTACCATTTTTTGATGGGAAAAAAAAAAAAAAGAGAGTATTGAAATATGTTCACATTTCCCCCCTGTTTTCACTTGTCTTGAAATTTGATTGTAATGAGATACAAGGAATTGGAAACTGTATATCTGAAATTTTGGTTGTGTGTATGTACATATAAATAGATAAATGATCATAAGATGATGGAGAGAGATATAGAAAAATAGATAAATAGATAGATAGATAGATAGATAGATAGATAGATAGATAGATTAGATAGTCTTCTACATAAATCTCAGAAATGTGCTAGATATCTGATGAGCTAGAGCACACAAAGAAAATATTTGTTTTAAGCAATTTTAATAGTAAATATATACTTTTAATGATCTGATTGTATTTTTGCATCCTATAAAGTTACCACTGTTTTCCTGCAGGCCTCTCAAGATTTTTTTTTTGTATCTTTCACATTGACTTACAAATCACCCAATAATTCTGCATAATTTTAATTCACACCTTGAACTTTGGGAGAGTTATATAGATATTTAACTTAATGTGCTATTTATGTAAAAATAACAGGCTCATGGCCTTCATTGCAAAACATCTGTCTCATGCAGTCAAGGTTATGTGTAGACTGATGGGCACAAATAGGAAACTCATCTCAGGTCTGCCGCAGAACCAAACCAACTTTATGAACGCCATCATACTTTTTTTTTTTAAGTGAAAAGAACAAAGAGGAGAGAACTTCCTCTTTGAGATTATCCACTTAGATTGAACTCCTTGACACACAGCAGAGACAGAGGGAGGAGGTTGTTTAAAAGGGGGAAAATTTTCTAGAACTGGAAGACAGAACCACAGGTCAGAAAAGCTTTGATGTCAGCGCTGATCCAGGGTGATTTATGCACACGCATCCTACGTGGTGACCACTCAAAGGGACGGGTCTTTTTCTGTTTATGAAATTTATCCTGATAGAGTTTGATGTCTACAAGTAAAAGTAACCAGGTGTGATTTTTTTTTTTTCTTTCAGTTATACATATGACAGGCCAAAAATAACTTTGGGTGAATCACAAACTTCCTTTGCTAGGTCTGACTCTTTCTTATTTTTGTTTCTTTAAATTCTGCCATGTTTTCAAAGTGAGCATTAAATAAGCCATTATCTCTATGGCTTTCTAAATCGAACTCACTTTGAAATTATTTTTTGTGGGGCTGCTTAAATACATTTGTTTATGAATATGTATCCTCTCCAGAAGTAAATAAATATAAAATAAAAAGAGAAAAGGCTCAGAAAACACTTTTTAATCCTAAATTTACTGAATATAATCAAAATATTATTTTTTAGCAAAGGGGAAGAAAATGTGATTTTTTTTTCCTTTTCTTTTTCTCTTTTTTTTGGGGGGGGGGTGTCTTTGAGTCCATAATTTGGTTCTCTGTGTTAATTTAATCATGCTAATTATTTCATAACCATTTGTGAGCTTATTCCAAGGAGGAAGATGATGGTCAGCGGAGCTCTTTGATACAGAGTTCACCTGCCAAAAGTTTTCATTTCAAAACCAGAATTCTTCACGGGAAATGTCAGCGCCAGCTCTGCCAAGAAATGTTGAAACTGTTTCTTTTCCCCCTTTTGTTTAGATACAAAATGACAAAATGTAGCTCCAGTTGGGTGATTTAATTCAAACAAACAAGCCTCCCTTCCATGTCAAAGAGCGGATTGGAAATGACAATCCCCGTTTGGTTTCAATCAGAAACGTCAACGTGTCCAGAGCGACATTTCCGATCCCAGGGCTGGAGAGTCCCGTGTTTGTTTGGGATGGAGATGGGGTCGATCTGCTGGTTGTCATTCGGGAGGCTTCTTGCGCATTTTGCTGATTTATTTATTTTCTCCTGCTGGAGAGAGGCACGAGGGCAGGACAGGATCAGGCTGCTGCACCTGGGCTCGGGGGCTCGGGGTCCGCAGGTACCTGGTGGGTGTCAGCCACACGGGGAGATCCAAAGGGAAGCGATGCTTTGCTGCGGTTTTTTCCCAGGAATTTTCTCCCAGGAGCACATCCTCGCCCAGGCGGCTGAGTCTGCTGAGGGCTGGGGAGGCTGAGCTGGCATCCCGTGGGCCCACACGTTTCTTCCTCCCATTTGGGGTTAGAATGTGACCTGGGTTGTAGGTCTGCTGCTTCTCCCAAAGGGACAGGGCGAGAGAGCTGCGGTTTTCCAGTCTGGAGAAGAGAAGGCCTTCCTAAGGGAGCCCCTGCCAGGGCCCAAAGGTGCTCCAAGAGAGATGGAGAAGAGCTTTTACATGGGTGTGGAGCGGGGAATGGCTTCAGACAGAAAAAGGGCAGGTTTGGATTGAATGTTAGGAAGAAATTCTTGGCTGTGAAGATGGTGAGGTCCTGGCCAGAGAAGCTGTGGCTGCCCCATCCCTGGAAGTGCCCAGGTCCAGGTGGGATGGGGGTCTGGAGAAGCCTGGGGTAGTGGAATGCATCCCTGCCAATGGCGGGGGCTGGGACAAGATCTTTTAAGTCCCTTCCAAGCCAAATAATTCTATGACTCTATGATGTAAGGGATATCAGACATGAATAAGCCTCCATGGCCGGTGAGGGCCAACCCTCCCATCAGCTGCACACTGAATTCAGGTCCCTCAGGGTGACGGCCTGAAGCCGCCCTCTGTGCCCGCGCAAAGAGGAGAGACTTGGGGCTCTTGGAGCCTCCTGCAGCACCCCGGGACAGGGAGCCCTGTGGCACCAGCTTTGCCAGGGACCAAGCATGCAGGGGAGCACAGTGGGGTACCCCCCACACTCCCCCTCCTGCCCCTGGAATGTTATCTTCATCTCTGAGCACAATTCCACAGCTCCATTCCACAGGGCCTTCCCTCCTCCGGGGGCTCCTCCTCGTCGTCTCTGTGGTTACTCAGGCGAGCCAGAAATTTACTCCTGCGAGTAAAGGTTTGCCCAGCTGGCAGACCAAAAGGCAGCATCACCCAGACTGCTGGCAGAGCAAGGGTGGGGAAGGAAAAGCCCAACAATTCGGATTTTGCACCCCTCCACCGGCCTGCAGCTGGGTTTGTGTTGTGTTTTGCACACTGCTACTGCTGGTCCATTCTGAATGTATGGGGGTGTGTGTGGGGGGGTGGATTTATTCCTGAAATTAGGGGTCGAGAGTCCTTGCTTACCTCCCCCAGCCCCAGAGAGGGAATTCTCAGTGTGGCCCGAGCAGCAGCAGCCACGGTACCCCAAAAATGACCCACGCGGGTCAAGAGCCCGCCGCGAAAAGCGCACGGGGGGCTGGCGGGGGGGCGGCCGGGAGGGCGTGGGAGAGACGGAGCTCGGAGTGGGATAAATGGGATAAATAGCCCTGCCCTGAATCTCACCTCCCCTGCCTTTCCTCCCCTGCCCCCATCAGTGCTGCAGTTGTGTCAGGTAGTGGCACTGTTGAGTACATTAACCCGGAGCCGAGCGCTGCAGCCGCACCGAGAGCGTGTCTGCGTGTGAGTGTGTGTGAGCGTGTGTGTGTGTGCGCGTGTGTGCGTGTGCGTGTGTGTGCCTGATCATTCCCGTTTATTCCCCACACTTCGCCCCCTCCCCCCGCCCCCAGTGTGCTGCAGGACTCCGGGAGCGAGCGATGGAAGCAGAGGAAGGAGAGAGACATCAGCCCCCCAGATCTGCTTAACCAAATCGCCGCCCCTTGCAGGGAGGGAGAGAGGCAGGAGCCGGGGAGGGGGGGGAGAGAACCAGACCAAAAAGACAAAATAAAAGACAGAGAAAGGGAAAAAAATCCCGCGGGGGAGCCGAAAGCCGCCCCCAGGCGCTCCCTTTCCCGGCGGGGAAGGGGATGCGGGTGTGTGTGCGCGCTGCGTGAGTGCGCCAGCAGCGGCCCCGGCCCCGTCGGGAGCAGGGGCTGCTTTCCCTCCGCCTTCCCTGCGCGGGGCGGCGCGGGGGGGCGGGGGGGCGCGGAGCGGAGCGGAGCGGGGCGGGCGGCGCAGCCCCGCAGCCCGCCGGAGCTCCGGCACCCGCTCCGGAGCCCAGCGAGAGCAGCGATAAAGGCAAGAAGCTTCCTCGCCGCCGCCAAGCAGCCCTTTTCTCCTGGCGGGGCTTTGCTCTTTTTCTTTCTTTTATTCTTTTTTTTTTTTTTTCCCTCTTCGGTTTTTTTTTTTTTTTTTTTCCTCTTCTTCTTCTTCTTCTTTTTTTTTTTTTAAATATTTTTGAAACTCCTCGCCGGGAAAAGCAAAACCGAAAACGCTTCCCCGCAACCTCGCCCCCCTGCAAAAAGGCTCCCAACCAACCAACAACAACCAGAGAGCAAAAGAGCCCCCCCCTCCAAAAAAAATTTTTTTAAAAGAAGAAAAAGAAAAGAAAAAGCGAGAGAGCTGGAGACCAGCTCCATCGATTTCAAATCCAAGATTTTATCCAGTGCATTGAGGGGCTTCTCTTTTTTTTTCGGTCTCTCTCTTTTTTTTTTTTCTTCTTACCCCCTCCTCCTTTCTTTCACCCCCCGCCCCCCTGTCCCCCCCTTCTCCTCCTACTCACCCCCCTTTTTTTTCCTTTTCATTTTATTTTGGATCCTGCTAAAATTAGCCGGGACTGCTCTGGGTGTTGCGTGCTAATTTGATTTACTCCGGGATTCCGGCTTTCCAAGACGCCATTTTCCCCCCTTTTTTCCTCGCTCTATCTCGCTCTGTTTATCCCCTCTCTGTCTGTCTATCTTTTATCTCCCGGGCTGTCCCTCCGTCTGTCTGTCCGTCCATCTCCCTCTCTCTCTCTCTCTCTCTCTCTCTCTCTCTCCCCGGTGCCTTCCTCCTCCTCCTCCCCCCGCCCTCCTCCCTCTGCGCTCTGCGTGCGCGGCGCGGCCGGGCGCTCCCCTCATCCCCATCTGACAGATGAACACCGCCATGGGTTTGCCGCAACACAAGCAAAAGCACCTTTGGGGGCTGTGGCGAGGGATTGGAACCGGGATCTAAAAGGGAAGAGACAAGAAGAAGGGGGGAAATCCGACGAGGAGGAGGAGGAGGAGGAGGAGGAGGAAGAAGAAGAAGAAGAAGAAGAAGAAGAAGAAGAGGAGGAAGCTGCTAAGAAGCCCCCGCTGCCGTTTTGGGGATATGGGTTAGTAAATGCGGGGAAAAAAAAAAAAAATCCACGAAAATTCTGAGGCATCGAGGAAAGGGCTGCCTTGATCGGAATTGCAGGAGGATTGTACGCTTCTCTCCTGTTCCTTCACCCCCTTCTTTTTTTTTTTTTTTTTTTTTTTTTTTTTTTTCCCCCTTCTGCATGCAAAAGTTAATGTCCTCCCCCTTTTTTTTTTTTTTTTTTTTTCCTCTCTGTTGTGACTTTGCAATGGCGCGGAAAGGGGCTTTATTGCTTTATTTGGTTTTTATTTTTTTTTTTTTTTTTTTGGGGAGGGGGGAATATTTCTCCTCTGTGCATTGCATGCGAATCCTCCTCCCCATCCCCTCCGACCCCTTCCCTCCCCACGCTTTGTGCCTCTTTAGGAGCATGTGTGCGTGTCTGCGTGTGGTTGTCGTGGGGTGGGGGGTACCGGTGCTGCCTCTAAGACCGGGAAGGCGTTGGAAATTTTTTCAGGAGTTTGAATAATGTATTTATCCCCCCCCAACCCCCCTCCCCCTACCCCACCCTCGCCATATACCCCCTCTCCCGGCCCCCGCTTGGGTAGCCCGCATGTGTTTGTACGTGTAGGTGGCAGCTATGCGTGTGCCCGTGGAAATTGGGGAGGGAGGGGGACGCGACCCCCCCCACCCCCAGCCCCGCTTCGTAAATTGCAGGTTAAGTGGAGCTAGAGAGCAGCGCTGTAACCCTGTGGGGATCTGTGTGTGCGAGTGTGAGCGTGTGCGAGTGTGTGTGTGTGTGTGTGTGTGTGTGTGCGCGGGGCTCCGCGGCCGAACCGGGGGGCGCCGCTGCCCCGGGGCGGCCCCGCCGTGTTTTGACATTGAAAAGGACGCGCAGCCCCGAAAAGCTGCGGGTCTGGGGAACAACGGAGCCGGGAGCACGGGGCGCGGGCAGCAATTAGCCAAGCGGGACACCCCCCATCCCGCCCCGCCACCCCCCCAGCGCGCCCGGAGCCTGGATAATGGTTCCTAATAAGCCGGGGATTGCCGCCCCCGGGAGCCCCGGAGCCCCCGCCGGGGGTGGGAGCGGAGCTCAGCCCTGGGCAGGCCGGGCACCGGCGGTGCCCCCGGGCCGCGGGTGCCGCTCTGGGCAGCGGGGGTGACCCGCACCCGCAGCCTCGGGCGGCTTTTGTCAAGCCCAGCCCTGGCGCAAGGCTCCTGCCCGGCGCCGGGCGCTCGCGCCCGCGCTCTCGCTCACACCCCTTCCTCGCCGGGTTTCCCCGCAGGGCAAGGGGAATTCGGGTCCCTTATTGAACCCCCGGGTGCGCGCCGTGTGTCGGGGCGAGTGAGCGTGTGCCAGCGTGAGCGTGCCCGTGTGTTTGCATCCCAACATCCCGGCGGGCACGGCGCTCCCCGCGCTGCCCCTGCCCTGCCTGCTGTATTTATGTCTCCGAAAGGCAGTTGAGAGAAGGATTTCCGATTCGTTTCCGCTTCAAATAAACGGCCCCGATAATCCCGGGCCTGACGCCTGATGCTCAGAAGGCACTTGGCCGCCGGGAGCCCAGCCCGGGGAGGCGGGGGGGAGACGGGGCACTCACCCGGCTCGGACACCCGCAGCCGGCAGCTGCCCTGGCCTCGGGAGGGGGCATGAGAGGGGCTCGGTGCCCGGGGGATGCGCACGGGGGATGCGAGGGGGGACGCGAGGGGAGAACCCGCCCGTTCCGGCGCCGTGGGGTGGCGGTGTCCCCGCGGCTGCCGTGAGCCGGGCTAGCCCAGCCGGGCTCTGGGAGGAGCGGGAGGATGCAGGGAGAGCCTGGCGGGCTGCTCCCGCGGCGTACAGAGGTGTTTCATTAGGCGCCGGCCCCGCTCGGGGGTGGGGGGGACCCGCCGTGCGTCCTTCTGTGTCCGTCTGTCGCACGGGAAAGGACGCAGAGGAGCGGGGAGAGGAGAGGGCAGAGCTGGCCAGTGCTCCGCTGTCAGGGAGAGCAGCTGAGCCTCCTGGTGTGGGTTGTTGCAGGAGGAGAGGGCTGCTGGCAAACCCCATGTATTATGGGCCCAAATGGGAACGATTGGTGGTTTGAGAGCCCCTGCATGCAGGGTTGACTCGGTGCAGGCTGCAGAAATTGTGTTCTCAGGTGTCTGGAGACAGGTAGGGACAGCATGAACCTGAGGAAACAAGTGGACCCTGTATTGTGGACATCAAAAAGCATATTCTTATCAGGGAATAACAGAATCATAGAAGGTTTTGGTTGGAACGGATGTTAAAGCTCATCTCATTCCAGCCCCGTTTTCCCCCAAGGCAGGGACACCTTCCCCTAGACCAGGCTGCTCCAAGCCCCATCCAGCCTGGCCCCAAACACTTGCAGGGACTGGACACGTTCATGGGAAGATGTGCAAGTGTCTGTTTCATGCACAGCTTTCTGCACTTCCTCAGCCTTTGCTGAGATTACACCCTCATCAGAAGCTCCTTCCACTCAAAGGGGAAACTTTTTTCCATCTCCATTTGTTTTTTAGCTGAAAGGAGAAAAAAAAAAAAACCATCCACACAATGGACTTGTACTTTAATCTGTGCTCTTAGCTCAGAAGGGTTATGTAAAAATAGGGAAAAAAACAAAAGCAGAAACACTCAGTGAATGGAGACTTCTCTTCCATCTCTTATTGGCTTCAACTTTTTTTTTTTTTTTTAAAACTTCTCAGACTCAAAGTTTTAATTGAAACCAGAAGTCTATTGAGAAGTAACTGAGCCAAGAAAACCTCTGTTTTCTCTGCAACTAGGGATGGGGAATAAATAATTTTTAGCTGATGTTATTTCAAGTCGTTTGAGCTTTTTGATTCCTGCCAAAAAGCCCAGCATAGATTATTAACACATTATCATTTTAGGAGGACGCACTTTTTGAAATGCTATAAAATGGTGTGTTAGGTTTGTGCAGAGCCATAAACTATGCTGGTTGTTGGCAAACAAAAGAAACAGTGGCCATGATTTATTATTAATAATGATCAGAACTGAGCTATTTAGCTTGATTTGATGTATACTGGTTTCTCTGCTGAGGTTGCTCTGTATTGTTTTCAATAATATTGTACTTTGATTAAGTTGGGAACTGTTCTTGTTTAACAACTGCAATTGCTGTGTGCTTAATTAACTCAAGGAATTAAATGCTCAAAAGGTGCAACCATAATTTTTTTTTGGCTTCAGATGCTGCTTAATCTCCTCTTCTGCTCTTTTTGACCCATCCTTTGAGCTCCTTTTCCCTACCACACATCCCTTAGGTGCAAGTGCCAATTTACCAACAGGACTCTTGTTTTCCATTACCAGATTTGCCTAATCCCAGTTTCAGTGACTTTTTCCCCTCTCAGTAGGGCTCAATTGCTCACACATAATCTTTCCCTTCTGTTTTCTTTCCCTTTGGACAACACCCTCCAGGACTGAAAAACTCTTGCCTTGTGCCCTGAGACTTGCAATTACACAGCAATTTTGACTCTTGACCTAACCAGTAGCAAGAAAGGCTATTGTCTAATGAACCACGTAAAAACAGTTCTGGGATCCAACAGATTGCTGTGATGGAAATGAAAGATGTCCCAGTGAACTGATGACTGATTTGTTTAACCATATGCCTAGGTGGTTTTCCTTGCTCCCCATTAACCACCCATCTCTGGAGTATCTGTGATCTGTGGGCCTGTGACAATGCTGAAAGGCAGAATTAATAACTGCCAAAATGCTTTCCATGAAGCATGGGGGGAGAGATTTTAAGCCATGCTCAGAACATGCATTTTGCCTGCCATACCATGCAGGCATGCAGGGTTTTAGATTTGCAAGTGCTGTGTTTAAGCACGCTTCAGGTGATGAGGGCAGCAAATCTGTGTAAAAATCATAGAATCAGAGGGTGATTTGTGTTGGAAGGGAGTGTAAGCATCATCTCATTCCATGGGCAGGGACACCTTCCATTATCCCAGGCTGCTCCAAGCCATGTCCAATCTGGCCTTGAACTCCACCAGGGATGGGGCAGCCACAGCTTCTCTGGAAAACCTGTGCCAGGGCCTCACCACCCTCACAGGGAGGAATATTTTTCTAATATAGGTGACCTATAAAATAGTAAGTAGACAGAGGAAATCCATGGTAAGGTCCAGCCTCATTGCTGGGAAGTCCAGGAAACCTTAGGGCAGCATAAATACAAAGTTTAGAGCCAGTCCAAAGAGAGGAAGGTGAGACTCTGTGGGAGAACCTTAGTGGAGAAGGTTCCCAGTGTTTTGCTGCAGGGCTTGTGGTTTCTGCTGGGACTGGTTTTGCTGCTATTGTAGGTTCTGTTCCCATTACTTTCTCTCTTTCCAGCCTGATAGAAAAAAGCTCTCTTTCCCGTTATTCTTGCTGAGGAAATAAAATTACTTACACTTTGAGGAAATTGTCACCTTGATTAAAGATGGGCTTCAAAACCCCTCAACTCAGTGTTTGAGCCTGGGGGGACTGTCAGAGCTGAAAGCGATTTGCAAACATTGGATATTGGGACTCCTCTTTCCTTCTGATATAGACATTAAATCAGTTTGCAAGTGTGTGTGGTTAGCAACACCTGGAGACTGTTTCTTTCTCCTCCCGATGAGAAGGCTTCACCTGATGTGCCTTCAAAAGTTTCATTGCATTTTTGGACCTGTTTAGAGGTCTGCTGGGGGCTGGGACCCCATCCACACAATGGACTTGTACTTTAATCTGTGCTCTTAGCTCAGAAGGGTTATGTAAAAATAGGGAAAAAAACAAAAGCAGAAACACTCAGTGAATGGAGACTTCTCTTCCATCTCTTATTGGCTTCAACTTTTTTTTTTTTTTTAAACTTCTCAGACTCAAAGTTTTAATTGAAACCAGAAGTCTATTGAGAAGTAACTGAGCCAAGAAAACCTCTGTTTTCTCTGCAACTAGGGATGGGGAATAAATAATTTTTAGCTGATGTTATTTCAAGTCGTTTGAGCTTTTTGATTCCTGCCAAAAAGCCCAGCATAGATTATTAACACATTATCATTTTAGGAGGACGCACTTTTTGAAATGCTATAAAATGGTGTGTTAGGTTTGTGCAGAGCCATAAACTATGCTGGTTGTTGGCAAACAAAAGAAACAGTGGCCATGATTTATTATTAATAATGATCATAACTGAGCTATTTAGCTTGATTTGATGTATACTGGTTTCTCTGCTGAGGTTGCTCTGTATTGTTTTCAATAATATTGTACTTTGATTAAGTTGGGAACTGTTCTTGTTTAACAACTGCTATTGCTGTGTGCTTAATTAACTCAAGGAATTAAATGCTCAAAAAGGTGCAACCATAATTTTTTTTTGGCTTCAGATGCTGCTTAATCTCCTCTTCTGCTCTTTTTTGACCCATCCTTTGAGCTCCTTTTCCCTACCACACACATCCCTTAGGTGCAAGTGCCAATTTACCAACAGGACTCTTGTTTTCCATTACCAGATTTGCCTAATCCCAGTTTCAGTGACTTTTTTCCCCTCTCAGTAGGGCTCAATTGCTCACACATAATCTTTCCCTTCTGTTTTCTTTCCCCTTTGGACAACACCCTCCAGGACTGAAAAACTCTTGCCTTGTGCCCTGAGACTTGCAATTACACAGCAATTTTGACTCTTGACCTAACCAGTAGCAAGAAAGGCTATTGTCTAATGAACCACGTAAAAACAGTTCTGGGATCCAACAGATTGCTGTGATGGAAATGAAAGATGTCCCAGTGAACTGATGACTGATTTGTTTAACCATATGCCTAGGTGGTTTTCCTTGCTCCCCATTAACCACCCATCTCTGGAGTATCTGTGATCTGTGGGCCTGTGACAATGCTGAAAGGCAGAATTAATAACTGCCAAAATGCTTTCCATGAAGCATGGGGGGACAGATTTTAAGCCATGCTCAGAACACGCATTTTGCCTGCCATACCACGCAGGCATGCAGGGTTTTAGATTTGCAAGTGCTGTGTTTAAGCACGCTTCAGGTGATGAGGGCAGCAAATCTGTGTGTAAAAATCATAGAATCAGAGAGTGATTTGTGTTGGAAGGGAGTGTAAGCATCATCTCATTCCATGGGCAGGGACACCTTCCATTATCCCAGGCTGCTCCAAGCCATGTCCAATCTGGCCTTGAACTCCACCAGGGATGGGGCAGCCACAGCTTCTCTGGAAAACCTGTGCCAGGGCCTCACCACCCTCACAGGGAGGAATATTTTTCTAATATAGGTGACCTATAAAATAGTAAGTAGACAGAGGAAATCCATGGTAAGGTCCAGCCTCATTGCTGGGAAGTCCAGGAAACCTTAGGGCAGCATAAATACAAAGTTTAGAGCCAGTCCAAAGAGAGGAAGGTGAGACTCTGTGGGAGAACCTTAGTGGAGAAGGTTCCCAGTGTTTTGCTGCAGGGCTTGTGGTTTCTGCTGGGACTGGTTTTGCTGCTATTGTAGGTTCTGTTCCCATTACTTTCTCTCTTTCCAGCCTGATAGAAAAAAGCTCTCTTTCCCGTTATTCTTGCTGAGGAAATAAAATTACTTACACTTTGAGGAAATTGTCACCTTGATTAAAGATGGGCTTCAAAACCCCTCAACTCAGTGTTTGAGCCTGGGGGGACTGTCAGATCTGAAAGCGATTTGCAAACATTGGGTATTGGGACTCCTCTTTCCTTCTGATATAGACATTAAATCAGTTTGCAAGTGTGTGTGTGTGGTTAGCAACACCTGGAGACTGTTTCTTTCTCCTCCCGATGAGAAGGCTTCACCTGATGTGCCTTCAAAAGTTTCATTGCATTTTTGGACCTGTTTAGAGGTCTGCTGGGGGCTGGGACCAAGCACAGCTCTGCAGCAGGCACCTGGATTCTGAATTCACATCAAACTGGTTGTAGAGAGTACAAAGTTAAGGGAATAAACAGCTGGGGCAATAAAGGAAGACAAAATAATGTCTTAAATTGAATAAAAGCAGTCAGAGAATCTTTCAGAGCTGAAGAAATGAGTGAAGGAAGTAGCTAATTTCTATTTATCAGGTCTTGAGAGAGAGCAGGGTTAGGAGTTATTTTGCCCTTCTGGAGCTGGATTTACTTTGGAGGACAAATTGCCCAAATGCAATGATGAACTTTTCAAGAAGGTTTGGGACGATTGGGTATGAAAAGAAACTTTCTGACATTATTTCATTTTATTTCATTCTTTTATGTCTCTTCAAAAGACCAAGCAGAAACTTTGAAGAACAGCAGGTGACCAAAGAGGAAGGTGGCCAGGGAAACACTCTGGGAATATGGACCTTGGTGCTCTCACACATGCCTGGGTCAGGTTTACTCTTGCTCATGAGTAGGCACTCTGGTGGGGCTTGTGTTCTTGTCCACCCGGCACAGGGGTTTTTCAGGGAATACAGGAGTTGTGCAGGTGGTGAGGATGAGTTACCTTTGCTGTGCAGGGCTGCTGAGTCTGATGTGCCCTTTTGAATTTGCGGAAAAGCCATGCAGGAGGAGGCCAATTTCCACACAAACGTGAGGTCACAAGGTGGTGACAAGGCTCTGACCTGCCCTGGTGAGCACCAGAGCATGAGGTGGCCCAAGGCTTGGCTCTGCAATATATTGGGAGGAGCTGGGATTGTGGCTAAATGTTGTCGTGGGGTGACTCACGCATCTTCTCAGTGCCTCTGAAAGAGTGAACTCCTGGTTCAGTCAGGGTTGCTGTGCAATCCTGGGTGGATGAGGGCTCTGTGAGGATGGCAGCAATGACAGCAAAGTTTCCTCTACTGTAGTATGGTATAACTAGTAACAGTGCTTGGGAAATCTTTTCAGAAGAATGTGTGGTAGGCAAGCATGGGATAACCCAGGACCCACTCAAATAGCTCAAAATTAGAGATGGGTTAAAGATCGGAAACCAGAGGTTTTAAGTTACTTTGAAATTTTTGTTAGCTTTAACCGTTAAAACTGAGATATATATGTATACAATGAATCATCCCCTTTCTGTCCTGGCATTTTAGCAGACTGAGAAGCCAGTTTTAAGATGGAAGGGAGAAAATGATGATACTCAAACCAGAGGTCAAGGTGCAAAGCGTTACAGGCACGTCTTCCCTCTATAAGAATCCACATATCCTGAATGTCCTACTGATGTGATTTCTAAGACTTGGACACTGGCCTAACTTCCCTCTGTGTTTCCAGACCCAGCATATTCTGCAGTGATGCTGTGATCCATGTCTACCTCTCCTCAAGACTCACTAAATACTTGGCTTTGGAGAATGTGGTGCGGTTTCCACTGAAACTCCTCTGAAATCCTATTAGTTTCCTAGACAAGGAAACCCTTCCTGTAGTTTTTCTTTCCCTTTTTTTTTTTTTTTCCTTTTTTCCTTTTTTTTTTTTTCTCCTCTCTCTCTCTCTAAAGCGTTCCTATGGAGCTCTATAGTGGGAATTCAATAGAATTCTGTACTGGGAATAATTCTCTGCTGAATCCCTTAGTTCTTTTTCAGAAGGGATCAGAGACACAAAGCTTAACTGGGGGAGTTCAGTAAGTGTTCAAACAGGACTGTACACATGTAAAGTGCTGTGGCAGGCATCTGGGCAAAGCGTTACTATACGTGTCCATTGTTCCTAAGGTTGAAAATCAGACAATTTAAAATATTAACACATACATTCATATCCTTGTAATTTCCATAAATCTTCAACTAATGGGCTGAAAAATGGCATGCTTTCTCTCTGTTTCATGACAATTTTCTTCCTGAAAAGTTGAGTAAGCCTCTCGAGCTATCAGTTTTGTTTTCAATTGATTCAGAAAAAGTGAGAGTGGAAAAAGGAAACACTTTCCTTTTTTAATTATTCTAACTGGATGCTTTTAAAGATGACAGCAGTCTCTATCCTTTGGATGCAGAGCATCTTGACGGCCTCTGTCATCTTTTGGTGTTTGAGTGAGACAAAAATTAGAGGCCATGGTTTCTGATGTCATGACAGACTGGAGTGTAGACATCCTGAAGCTAATGGTATTCTTGTAGTCTGTTGGCTTAAAGAGAAGGGCACTGGCCCAACAAATCCTGTTGGATAGGAGTCATAAATGGCTTTTTTTCATACGTGCTGGTTACATTAGATTAGAGTTCTGTGTCATAGGAGGTATTCACAGGAGCATGAGTCCTGCTCCTCCACATCTATCACCAGCATTGAAGAGACACCTGCTCTTAAAACATGCTGTCTTCTGGGGGTGGCTTTTAGGACAGAATATTTTCTTCACCCTTAGCTCAGCAAACAGACCTCCCAAAGCTCTTAAGGAAAACCTTTGAAAAAAAAAGTAGTGTGAGTGAAGCAGCATGCTTCTAGGTAGGAACTGAGAATTTATTCAAACCCACAGCCAACTCCAGATGGGGAGCAGCAGCACAGACACCTCAGTTCAGGGCTCTCTTGGCCCATCACAGCCAACAGACCAAACTTTGTTTGGTTGGGAGCTAAATGAAGGATTCAGATTAAGAGACAGCAATCCAAGGTTCATTGGTGAAGAGAGGTGGTACCCATGACTGACTCAACACTAGATTCCTCTTCAAGTGTTGATCCCATCCCAACCTTTAACATCCTGCTGGAGTCAGTGTTAGAAGTATTACAAGTGACAGAAGGAGAGGAAATGGTCTCAAGTTGCTCCAGGGGAGGTTTAGATTAGATAACAGGAATAAATTGTTTCCTGGAGGGTTGGTCAGCCATCGGAACAGGCTGCCCTGGAAAGTGTTAAAGTCACCATGCATGAAGTGATCAAAAAAATCTGTGGATGTGGCACCTGGGGACATGGGGTGGCCCTGGTAGTGCTGGGGTAATGGTTGGACTCCATGATCTTGAAAGGCTTTTCCAACCTGAATGATTCTATGAGTCTATAGGAGTAACAATCCAAAGTGCTGGTCCTGCTTCAATAGGGATTTGAGTGATGAATCTGGAGCTCCTGACCCTCTGTGCTGCCTTGGAGGGAGCCTGATGTGTGCAAAGAGCACAGCAAAGTAATTGAGCTGGAGAGGCCTTCCAGGCCTGCAGATACTCAGCAGGCTTTTATCTCCTCCTGACTCAACCTCACACAGCACTTCTGTAACCACTTCCTCTTCAGCCTCATTAGAGGCAAAGGTGCTCCTTCTCTTTGCCCACAGCAGCTGTCAGCTCTCTTGCCTTTAGCCCTGGCCTCAGGTCCTCCCATCAGCATGCTCCCAGCTAATGTTTTTGTGCCTCTTGATATCACTATCCCAGCACTGTGGGGTGCTCTTTGTCCCATGTGCATCCAGCTACATCCACTTGTGTCCTGTCCACATATTGCCTCCTGATTTTTCCTCTTCTTCTTCACCTTCTCATTCTTGTTCTTCTTCCCCTTCTTCTCCTTCTTCTTCTTTGTCTTCTTTGTCTTCGTCTTCTTCTATCTACGAGGTTTTAAGGGAATTTCTTGTATTTCTGGCCCTGACACTCTCTTTCCCCAAAAAAACTGATGTACTCTGCAGGACAAAGCACTCCCAATGCTTTCCTTTAGATACCCCAAATTATTGCTATTCTTCTTGCATGCCTTTTAGACACCCCTTTTTCTCACAGTCCCCTCTTGATGTTGGGGATGCTTGGTGCATTTTACAGCACCAAGCAAGACACCACTGCTCACTCAGCATGGAAATACACAGTGCAGTGTCCTGGATGGACAAAATCCAAACTTCCTTACTCCCAGCATCATTTGAAGTATGCAGAATGGAATAACATGGGATGTGTTGTTTGTACAGACTCCAGACTGGGCACGGGATAGATCCTGGACTGAAGCCTTTTAGGTCCTCCTTGTGCCATCACTTATGGCTCTGAGGAATGGATGCTCAGCCAAGACATGGTGCATTCCCCATCAGATGTGCTGTTAGATTTTATTTATTTATTTGTTTTTTACCAAAGGAAGAGGAAGCTGGTCTATTTGGCACATGAGCAAGCAAAAATGAAATAATGGAGAAGGGGGCGGGGGGGAAGGTGAAAGAAGGAGTTCTGTGGCAGCAGCAGTAAATAAAAACAAAACTCTCATTAATGATTCATGCAGAGAAATAATTTTCCACACATTTTGTGGTGCAGAGGGAAATGTTTGATCAGAGGGAGAAGAAGAGATATTTGCCCTGCCATGACGGTGTTAGAAGGAGGCTACTGTGTATGATGGCAGCTCTCCAAGAGCAGAGTCAATCTAGGAAAGTTTGGTAACACAGATGATGGAATTGTACAGGGGTTTGCTTTCTGTGGCTGATCTCTGTGCCAATAACCTTTCCCTAAATACCCATAAAACTTTCCATTTGTAGCCTGGAGTAGCTGCTGCTACCTCCAGGATGGTGTGCTTGGCAAGAGCTGGCTGGAACATAGTAAGTATTTAAGTCCCCTTCTGTGCACATTGACACTTCCTCCCAAAGAGTTTTATAGCTGTTGTTAATGGAATAAATTTTATCCTTGCAGTGGCACACACTCAGCTGCATCCAGCAGAGTGCTCACGGTGGTCTCCTGGGTCATCCCAGGAGTCACCTCTGATTGTACATCTCTCTGAGAGTGATGATGACTGGTCTGGGAGCTCAGCAACCTGGTGTTGATCTGACTTAGGCAAATTTACCAGCTTGACTTTTTGTGTTGCAATGAGCTGAGGAACAGCTGGCACCTCCTTCTGCATTTCAGTGTCCTGGAGGCCTGATGTTCACAAGGAAAATGGGCAAAAAGCACATGCCAGCTATGGATGTCATTGCAAACGCTACCCTTGACTTCCTAGAGAAGTTGTAAATGCCTGCAAGTGTTCCAGGCCAGATTGGGCTTGGGCTTGGAGCAACCTGGTCTAGTGGAAAGTGTTCCTGTCCATGGCAGGGGGCTGGAAAAAGATGGTTGTTAAGGTCCCTTCCAACACAAACCAAATTTTTGCTGCCTACCTCGAAGGGAACAAATGGGAGGATTTTGATCATTTTAGAGACCAGAAGCCTCTGTGAGAGGGTGTTCTGATGACTGCACTCCCTTTCCCAACACTCTGATACAGCTTTAGGTTATGAGTGAGTAGATTTACAAAACCTTGGTAGATTTCTGAGGCAGGAGCTTGTAAAAGCCCTTGGGCAGCATGATGGGCACCTCTCCCGCTCCTGCAGATGGGTGCTTTGCTACACTGGCCACAGCTGTACCTTGGGCAGTATTGCTTTTATTGTCCTTGTGATTTATGGCCATGTCAGTTGTTTAATCATTCAGTTGGCCCTCCTGCAAGCCCTCTATGATAGCTAGTTACTTACATAGAAAGGTGACTATCTGATCTAATTATAAAGTCTCAAACCTAATTATGGAGTCAGATATGATTCCATAATCTACTCTAAATGTGTCTATGTTGAGAAGACAGATACGTGTGTGTGCGTGTGTGATGCGCACACTTACATGCCTCTGTAATTACAGGTGTGCTTGGATTTTCATTTATTTCTGCCTCTTTGTCCTGGGCAGGATGCTTGCAGCTTCATCTGGCTGTGACAGATGTTTGGTTTACCACGTCTTTTTCCCTCCAGTGTGACTTTTCCTGGCTCCCTTTGCCATACTTGGGCACACTGATGCAGAGCCATCAGTCAGTGTTGCTCAGGAGGTGCAGAGGGATGGTAGCTCTTGGACTCAGCACAACCTGATGGAAACAAGTGAAGATTATATTTCTGGCAACTGCCATTAACTCTTGCTCCTTGTTTCCATGTGAATAACCCACATCTGGGACAGCTTGCATCCCATCCCTTTGTAGAAAGCCCTCACATAATCCACACAAAATCAGAGGCAGAGTTAGAAGGATTTGAACAAAAGCAGAGTTGGAGGCAGAAGGACCATGTGAAGAGCAATCAAATTTCTTTTTCTAATTTATGTTATTAATGAATTACATACCTCAGTTAGATGGACACAAGGCAGGTGACAGGGAGAGGATGTTTCCTATGTGATCCATAATGTGGACAGGAAATAACTGCCACAGTCATTATTTGAGCTCCCTGCCAAAGTTGGGTTGTTCTCTCAGAGGATCATGCCCTCAGGAAGTACGAGAGGCTGTGGTCCAAAGCTGCCATAAATCTATCTCAGGGCTCTGAGCCGTGGATTAAATACAGTACTGGTACATGATACTGATCCAGTATAAACTCACACTGGTTCAAATTTGCTCAAAAAAAAAAATTCAGTGATTTAATTTTATCCCAGAAGACTTTGTATTGTATCATGTAATGTCACTTGTCTGCACCACTCTGGCTTTATGGCTTACAAGTTTTCCCATCCTCTGGAACTGACTTTAAGTCACCACAAAGGAAATTTTAAGCCTCATGTTGTGTGCTTGCCCATTCCACAGAAGTGTGATCAGATGCCTGTTCCTGATCAGCATCAAAGTCATGCTGCTGGCAATCTGGCAGTGCATGGACAGAGACCACACCCAAGCATGAAATTCCAATTTCTTTTTGCAAAACAATAATGAAGGAAGAGGCTGGGGCCATTTCTGTACTCCAGTAAGGGTTAACTGGGTTGAGTACAGCTTGTCACATGCTGGGATGCTGGTTTTTTAAGACCCATGACAAATTCTGAAGTTTTACAGACACTGCTCATAAAAGCAGGTTTCTGACCAAAACTTGCCCTTGGCTGTAACATGGTTGTCCACTGGCTTCTGGCCC
This sequence comes from Emberiza elegans, assembly GCA_024865655.1. Lineage (NCBI taxonomy): Eukaryota > Metazoa > Chordata > Aves > Passeriformes > Fringillidae > Emberiza > Emberiza elegans. The sequence goes on along the minus strand of JALJVW010003588.1, from coordinate 3,001,550 downwards.
AGAGGCAGCTGCATTTCCACAGTGTCATCCATGGCCATGGAAGCAACCTGGGAGTCTTTGGAGTGAAAGGTGAAATCTCATCATTAAACACTGCTGCATAGTTTCCAGCGCTTTGTGGTGAATGGTTTTAGAAGGATGGAATGTAAAGACGGTTCCTGGATTGCTGATATTTTGCAGAGATTAGGGATTTAATGCAATGTCCCATGGAAGAATGGAAGATCCAAAGGCAACCTGATAGGCACAGAGTTTGAAAAGTTGTGACCTCCCCTTTGCATCCCCCATAAGCCTCAGACTTGTGCTTTGCTTTCCACTGACTTTAACCTGTTAAGAGACTTTTTTTCTTTTTCACCCATTCATTTTGGATTTTATGAATGAAATTAAAGCAGTCTCAGTAGTTACAGTGGTATTAGTGCAGAAGGAATTTGGACAGCACCTTTTAATGTTGCTCCCACCTCCCTGCTGGTGTTCCTAGTGCTTGAACAGTTCAGAGGAACTGCAGAAACACTGGGCAGCTGAGCCTGCCTTGCTTGCATGTGTCAAAACAGTGTTTGCTTGCTCCTAATGTGGTTGCTGTCACACTGAGAATCACAGAATCATAGAACCACTAGGACTGGAAAAGACCTCCAAGATCATTGAGACCAAGCTTAAGGCAAAAGTTGTGCCAGGTATTATGACCACTTCCATTTCACAGAGAACCCCAAGCAGGTGGATTTCCCCTCCCTCCTATTGGCTCTCACCTCTGTTTTTGTCCTCGGCAAATTTTCCCTTTAATCACTTCATAGCTGGGGCATCTGAATACTCACAAGCACCAGGCTGCCCGAGGTAGAAGAAGGGAGCATATTCAGAACCCCTAATACGAGACATCCAGTATGACCCAAATGGGGGTTTTGTACTTGAAGGTCTTTGCCTCCAGAAGAGTGTTTGGGGTGCCAGAGGAGCTGATAAGAAACCTGAGCACTGGTAACAAGGCTGAGCAAGCAGGCGTTTGATTATTTCTCAGTACTTATCAGAGGAAGTGTGAATCTCTCCCTAATTAAGAGCTAATGCCAACTTCTGTGAAATTTATTGCCATTCACCTGTGAATTATCCTCCTCAAATTTAACTTGACTGCAGGAAACCTGCTAGCAGTAACACTTTCCTCGGTGAGCTTAATTTGGATGGTAAAATGCCTCTGTAGCTGCTTATTGAACAGGACTTGATGCTGGTGAGCACTGGAGGCCTGGAACGACAGCCTGGGTCAGCACTTAGAAGTTCAGACATACCTCATGTCCTGGGTATTTAAAATAGAAATAGAGCTCTTCCAGCAACAGGACAAGGAGGAATGGCGTTAAACCAGAAGAGAGTTAGTTTAAATTGCATGTTGGGAAGAAATTCTTCCCTGTGAGGGTGGTGAAGCCCTGTCAGGTGGCTGCCCCATCCCTGGAAGTGTTCAAGGCCAGGTTGGATGGGGCTTGGAGCAACCTGGGATAGTGGAAGGTGTCCCTGCCCACAGCAGAGGGGTGGAACAAGATGAGCTTTAGAGTGCCTCTCAACACAAACCATTCTGTGATTCTGCTCACAGGCACTCTGGAGAGGGGAGGTTTCCAGTAGAGGTTACACATTCAGAGGCCTGAAGTGAGGTTTCTAATTAGTCAAAGCACAGGTAGCCTGCCCAAACTAGAAAGACGAGTATGATGTCCCTGCACCCAAGTCATTTAACTATTAACCCTGAAGGAGAGTAAGGAGATATCTAGAACAATGACCCAGTTAATTCTGGGTGCAGCACTTGAGTGCAGGGTTATTTGTTGCTACCTGTGGGTCTGGTGATATCATCTGCAGACTCTTGGCAGAAAAGGAGGCCAATATTTTTAAGTTGGGTTTTAAGGTGGATTTGGCATGAATTCATCTGACACGGGTGCAAATGCTATGACTTTATTTATCTTTTGCTTGTTTTATGCTGAGCTGGAGGCACACGGCCAAGCAGGGATGAGTACTTGGACATTCTGACCCAGCGTTTGGGTCCCACAACCAGACTTTGGAGCAGAAACCTGTCTTTTTATTCACCCTCCATAAAACATTACCCAGTGGCTCAAAACCTGAATGACTCTTCCTGTCCCGGAGCCAGGAGCTGCATTTAAGCTCCCGTGCAGGTGAGGGTCCCAGCAGGGCGGCTCAAAAAGGCAGTGGCAGCTGTCCCTTCCCTGCACCCTTGGTGGCTGCGGGCTCATCCTGCCGAGCTGCTCCAGAGCCTGCTCTCTGCAGCCAGCAGCGAGAGAGGTTAAAAGCCCGTGGGCGGAGGCCGGCACACAGTGCCCATTGTACATGCGTGCATACCAGAGCGGTAACTCCCTGGAATGCTGCACCGCCGAGCTTTTACCACCTTGTGTTTGTGTTGCAGCCCAGGAGAGTGTGTACATTGTGTCCCTCTCCGCGTAGATTAACAATGTAAAACGGCAGATAAATAAGGCTTTTTTTTTTTTTTTTTTTTTTCTTTGATTGGGCCGGTTGGAGGAGGAAGGTGTCTCTGACTCCCATCAACTCCACAAGCACAAGGAGAGGCAAAGTGCAAAGTCAGTCAATTAGGTGGAGCAGCTCCTCGCAACCGGGTGGCTTTCATGTACTAATTGTGTTAGTAATTAGCAACTACCACATGGTTTGGGTTCAAAATGTATGGCATTTTGTAAGGGCATTAACTAACCCACTCTGCAATGGGTTTGAAGGATGTAAATGTAATCCTTGTTTCCCAGAGGTGAACTGCAGAGACTGGCTGACCACAGGGTGAGTCAGGGCAGGCATGCATGAGACCTCGGATCTTTTAGTCCCTCAAGATCATCTCACAGGAGGATCAGCTCTGGGAAATGAGTCTCTCCACTACTGCCAGGAGATGTGCAACTCAAGTATAACTGTTTTTGTGTGCATTTCTATCTCCTGTGAGCTATGGAAACCATCCCTAAGACCAGATGGCAAGTCCAAGTTTGGGGGTTTTTTTCTTCTTTTTTTTTCTCTTTCTGCTTGGGTTGTCAGCTTGTGGTATTTATGGGAACTTTATTTGAATTTGTGTCTGCTGGGACCTGGGTGGAGGTCCCTGAGTGATTCAGGGAGCTGTAGGACACTTAGGACTTTCCATTAGTAGCCTACATGCCCAAGTCAGAAAAGTGACGCGGGCCACACTCCAGTGAAAATGTGGATCTATAATTAATAAAAGGCACTTGTTATTACTTCTTGCTGAATTTCAAGCCCCTGCAAGTTACCTTTAGAAAGCAAAAAGAACCCAGTGGTGCAAGGACATGTGTTTCTTCTAGGTGAGCTGTGCTTTACAGCAGTGTACACTGGCACTCTTGTTCTGATTTGGTGATAGGTAGCAAGATAATTTTTTTTTTTTTCTCTGGCATATTCTGCCAAGAATGACCTGGGAAATCCCTGGCTGTGCTCAGATCTTGATGGCAGTTGGTCAAGTGTAGCTGAACTAATCTAGCAGGGAGCTACTCCTGAAAGAGCCAGTCTGAGCTCCCGGCACCTACTCCTGGCAGCGCCTTCCTGTTTCCTTCTGCATTTGCCAGAAGTGTTACTCGTTGTTTCTCCTAAAGTATCAGAAAATACATTTATTTCTCTCCACTAATTTTGTAGACTTACACTTTTTTGTGGAATCTTTTGCTAATTTTGTGGTCGAAATTGGCTCGCCATGAGGGGTGTGTGTGGGGTGGCAATAGGGGAGTTTTAGGGAGGGTGCATGAAAGCACCTCAATGCCTTTTAAAACACCCCATAAGTATTACTTATAACAAGAATTCCTTGGGTGATACAATTTTTGCCTCAATTGAACACCCACAGCTTCTCCCTTTAACTGAGGCTTTGTAAGGTACCAAGCAGGAGTGTTTCCATCTCAAAGGGCTCCATCTCTGATGTGCTAAAGAAAAATAAAATTTGCAAGGTCAAGAGCACAGTCTGTGCATCATCCAGCCCCAGACTTTTCCACAGAACAGTGGAATGAGGGCATGAAAACTCTGGAAAACCTTGAGTTTAGCTTTTCTCCATGCACTTCAGTGCTTGTGACACTGACATGCCCTGAAAGAAGCCCAGGTAGATCCTCCTGCAATTCCAGTATCCCATAGAGCATCTTGGGCTGCAGCTGGTCTCTAATGAAGTGCTCATCCAAAGCAGGATTACCCTCAGAATAGCTGGCAGCCAAGGGCATGTCTCTCTCTCACCTGGGAAGTGAGGAAACAGAGGGTTTGAAATTCTGCTGCTGATTCAGAGGGCAGCACCATGTTTTCTGTGCTCTGATCACTGGGTTATTGTTTAACTCAAGGCAAGTATCTGAGTTTACTTTTTTCCCTTGCTGGAAACCCTGTGACAGTGAGCATGTTGAGGTAATGAGGAGGTCCATGGGTGTGGAGAGCTGGCTGTCCCCTCATTTATTGCATAAGTCGAGTTGAAGATGTTTGCATTGAGATAACAGTTTGGGTGTTTGGTTTGGGTTTTGTTTTGTTTTAATATATATCCATTGTCATAAATTAAACAATAGACATGGCAATTGTTCATTGCTTAGTGATGTCAGATCCAGCCCTCAGAAATGCTGATGAGCCTTGGTTCCTACTTTCTCCAAGGAAAGCCCTTGAGATGCTGCAGGGGAAGCCTGAGTGTGTCCTGTGCCCTGTTTCAAACATCTCCACACTGATTTGATACATGTGTGCATGTGCTAACTTCCTCCTTTTTTTTCCTTTCTTTTCACAGTGGCACATTTGGTCTCTTCTGAGCATCTTGCAGCCTCTGGGTGACCGGGACATTGAATTTGGTGGACAGTTGCCATTCGCTCCCTGGGATCATATCCGCCCTTGCTTCCCTCATCCCCTTCCGTACTCCCCTTCCCTCCACCCAAACTCCAGGGCGTTGTGATATTGCCATGGAGCCCAGAGAGACTTTGAGCAGCTCCCGGCAAAGGGGAGGCGAGGCAGACTTTCTGCCAGCTGCCGTCACCTCCACGAAGGCTTCGCCTGTCTCGGGCTGCACAGGGGAGACGATGCTGCCTTCGTCGGGCGCGGGGAAAGGGATCCCGGTGAGCAGCGAGAGGCTGGAGCCTGAGGAAGAGGATGAGCTGGGTTCCGGGAGAGACGTGGATTCCACTTCCAATGCGGACAGTGAGAAATGGGTGGCGGGAGATGGCCTGGAGGAGCAGGAGTTTTCCATCAAGGAAGCTAACTTCACGGAGGGGAGTTTAAAACTAAAGATCCAGACCACCAAGAGAGCGAAGAAGCCCCCAAAGAACTTGGAGAACTACATTTGCCCTCCCGAGATCAAAATCACCATCAAGCAGTCTGGGGAGCAGAAACTTTCCAGAACTGGGAAAAATAGCAAAACAACTAAAGAGGAGGACAGATCACACTCCAAAAAGAAGGTAGGTCCCATTCTTTTACATAATTCCAGAAGCAGAGGGAGAGGGAAGGAATGGATCTTCTCAAACAATTTGTGTCCAAGGCATAGCCTTTGCAAGATTTGGCCTTGGAGCAGCACAGGGCAAATATCATCCTGCACTGCCACGTATGCATGGGGAATGATCTTGAACTATCCTTCAGACGAACCAATTCAGAAGAGATCAAAAGTTCAACCAGGCTTCTTCTATTTTTGTATGTAATTGAGTTTTGAGATTAATGATTACATGAGTGAGAAATGAAGGAGCCCACTTCTAAACTGCTTTGTGCCTGAGCACTAATGCTCAAACCTTTTGGCAGTTAAGGCATTCAACTGCATTTTTAAAATAGAGGTATGTGCATGGTGAACAATTGAATTCATTCCTGTATTCTGGGTGATGGGCTCCATTATTCTTGATTACAGCATTGTGTGAGTAGCACTATAGTTATGCTACAGAAAATACTTCCATTATAAGTCTCATTTTCTTCCAGATGCATATCATTTTCTTGAAATATCCTTCTGCAGAGAAATTTTTGGTACTTTAAGTCTGGGTAAAAATTGAACTTTTTTTTTTTATTTTTTCACTTATTCAAGGATGAGAAAAGAAAGAAAATCCTTTCTTCATATGAGGTGTTTTCAGGAGCATCCTTTTGATTTGATGTTGGCTTGATTTTTCTGTAGTGTCGCCTACACTCAGTACATAGACCAAATTTAGTTTGAGTGTATTAAGCAGCACTGCTGGGGACACAAATTTTTGGATAAGTGGTGTTTTCTGTCCTAAGCATTAGCCAAGTATGTTTGGTCAGGTCATACTAAAAATACTTCACCTCTGCCTCCTTAGTAACACATAGGTTTCATGATGAGTTCAGACAGAACCCAGATTTGATAAAAGATGCACGAGTGTCTCCAAAACCTGGACAAATTGATCTGGGATTTAGGCACCCTCTGATTAGGGCTTGGGTCACGGCTTGGTTTTCCTGCTCATTCAGCTTTGATCCTTCTTCTCCCACACCTTACATATGTAATGGGTGCTCAAGGGGCTATGTGAAGCCTTGAGGAGACTAATTTCCTGGAGAAATTCTCCTCCACTTTTTCCTGGAGAAATCTTCCTTGGCAGACTGACGTAGACCAAAACTGTCATGACTCAAAATCACTTTTTTGAGCATTGATATTTCCCATTGACTCAAGGCAGAGCCCGGGGAGATTAACATCACTCACTTTTGGAGTACTTTTCTTACAAGCAGAACTTGAAAACAAACTGAAAAAAAAAAATTCAAGGGGATTTTTTTTTCTCTTAATCTTTTAAATGATGTAGTGTACGGGCATGAAAGAGGTAGCTCTTTTTAACATAGCAGAGGTTTGGCCCTGTAACACTTTGAGAAGAGATTTTCCCACTTATTGAAAAGGATGAGCTGCCTTCTTAGCACCAAGCAATGTCTAATTTCCACTTTCCTGTCCTCCCTGAATGTTTGTAGAGGTCTCAGGGGAAGCAGCAGTTTTATGAGACTATGTTCAGTGACAGCAAAGATGTCACAAGCAATCCTTCCATGGCAATGTAGAGGGGGAAAAAAAGAACAGCAAACCCCTACTTACCATGCATGGGGCTGTGGAGTATATGACTGCACAGAATCAGAGCCCTCATTTCCATGTATCACCCAGTCTGATGGTCATGGAAGGTGTGTTCTTTTCTGTGTGGTCATCCAAAAGGTTGAATAAATAAAGCTAAGCATAAGGAAGTTATGCAGAAGAAAATCCCCAAACAAAAACCAAACAAACCCAGGGGGAACAATAGTTTAAAAAAAAACACCTTGTAGAATGGTTATGCTCAGGGTGATGACTTTATTGCAGGAGGATAAGGAGTTTGAAAGAAACAGGCCACGGCTCAGACACGGCTGCATCCAGCTCGCACCTGCGCTGCGAGGTCCGAGCTGGCTGGGGCTGTGCTCACACACACCCTGTTCTCAAGCTGGGAGCGCTTTGGGTCAACACTGGTCTAATCTGGCCATTAAAACAAACAAAAAAAACCTCAGCACCCAGCAGGTGGGTGCTCTGAGCAGATGGGGAGAAGGCTGCTGCCCCGGTGCACCATTAGCATAACACCCAACGGCTGCCGCGCGGCAGCTGCTGAGCCGCAGCTGCGCCAGAGATGTCCCCAGCAGGGGTCTGGAAGACCCCAGTGCTGTGATCTCAAGGTGTGTGCCTGATGCCTGGAGACCAGCAGCCTGCATCACCAGGATGGGGAATAACCCGCGTCCCTGCAGCCCCAGGGGGATGGCACACACGCCCGCCCCTCGGCCCCTGGGGTTCCAGGGTCAGGCTGCGAACACCTCGCATCAAGGGGGGATCACAGGCACTGCAGAAAGGGAGGCTGGGAGCCAGGGGGAGAAAAGTTCTGGTGCTGGCAGAGTGATTTCTTCTGCGGCCAATATCTATCTCGTGGTAGGTATGGAAATTTTGGGGGGGAAGATAACTAGGAGAAGACAGCAAGCTGAAATTTGCATGGATATGTAGCTCTCTGGTCCATCTGTGTGTTTCCCTGGAAGAGCAGAGCATGCAGGAACCCTCTGCATTTACTTGCAGAACCATTGAGAGCTGCAGTAATGGTTGAGGAAAAAAAAAAAAAAAATGATTTGTCACATTTAAATGGTTTTGGCGGTTTTGAAATTTCAGCGTTAGGCTGTTTTGATTGCCTGTTGCTTTAATCAACAAAGCTCCAGAAAAGCAGCTCCTGGCAGCAGAAGGAGGGAACAACACATTTAAAGAGTGGGACAGACCTTCAGCTGGCATCAATCCACTGTCCTTTATGGATTTTTGCCAGGAAAGTTTGGCCCAATGTACACATTTCCCTTGCACATGGGAGCATTATTTGGGTTTACCACCTTGCCTGTGGATGCAGAGAATATACACAGAGTGAGCTGCAAGTGCCATTCTTGTGCCTCTGGTGGGTGGGAGTGGTTGTCCTGCACATCATGGAGTAGCACCCAAATTTATTTTTCCCCTGAGGAAGTGCAAACTCTATCAAGACTTGAAAAATCCCCTTAGCTTGTTGCATAATATTTCCAGCTACATCTCCAGCAGTCCCCAGTGCTTTGAAATACCACTTCAGCATTCTTGCAGGAGTTTCAATACACACAGCACAGAGAGCAAGTAATGAAAACATGGAAGCAATTTAAGTAACAGCATGTGGGTACACAAAGGACTGGTAATGCCAGCAATGTAAAAAGGGACTGTGAACTGGGGATATAGCATTTATTCAGTGGCCACTTAGGGAGGAAGAAGATATGCCTGTTTCTAAGCTTTACACTGCTCTGCTAATTAGGCAATAGGGGTTAGTGCTTGATTTCTAAAGCTGTGGTCCAAAGAGCAGCAGTGATTAGAAGGGGACTCTGTGGAGAGCCACGATGCTCATGTGCTGAGGCCCAGGGTTTTTGCCTTTGATTCCAGCTGCTACACTATATTAAAAGACATAAACATGCATTAAATACTTTCCTCATGTTGCTTTTCCGTGTGAGCAATCGCCCCAGGGATGTTATGCGATCCTGAATGGGAGGGGAGGCAATTCAGGGGAGGATCTTGCTGGGTGCAGTTGCTGATGCCCCAGAGTGGGGAGGGAGGCAGGGGATGAGAGAATACCAGCGTTGGGAACCTCTGCTCTGCTGGCTTGAATGCCTGGCTGCAATGCAACAACTTTTGGGGTTTCTTTTAAGTCCAGACCATGCCAAGTTTCACATCGGCTTCCCTTACTTAAAAAAAAGAGTAAGGGTAGTTTCCTAACTCTTTTCCTGGGGCTGCTCAGAAGTTGAATCATAGCTTGAGCTGTTTCTTTGGCTGCTTGTGTGGCAGCTGGAAAGTGCACAAATGTTCTGTAAGAGTTTTCTCTTGTTTCAACCCTTTGGCACCTGGGGATGGAGCGGGCTGAACTGTTGACACTTCTAAACCCACAAATAGCTCCATTTCATTTAGTGTGATTGGAGAAGGAGGCAGGGAGGGAAGGAAGGAAGAAAAAAGCCATGAGCCCAGAGGATGTCCTGCTGGCAGGCTGGCAAGCCCAGCAGCTGCTGCTCTCTCACATGCAGTAGGGTTGTTCGAGTCAACCACCTCAGCAACACTAAAGGTGAAGCTTTTTCCTTCAGATAAGGAAACATGTTATCAGTCAGGAATATTGAAAAGTGTGGTACCAAATGCAATGAAGCAACCTCTCAGCATTCCCTGCCTGCCATGTAACATTTAACAAGTCCCAGATGAACAGTTATTTCTCTGGTTTTGTTTTGTTTCCTTTTTTTTGTCCCTTCCTTGCATTTGTTTTTTGGGGTTTTTTTCCTATTATCTTATGTCTGTAAGCACTTCATTTTCCACCCCTTCTTCCTTTAGGCACAGCCTGACAAAGGTTCTTTGCAGCTTTCATCATACGCATAATGTCCTTCACAGGATGTAAGCTTGTGGTTTTGTAATTATTACTGCACTAGGGTTTTTTGAGAGCTTGGGATGGGTGAATGCATTTTACTGCTGAGAGATAAGCACAGCAGCAAGTCAATTGGAAGTAAAGCTTCCTTGTGTGTAGTCAGAGGAAACTCTATCTCTGGATTTTCTAGCAATGCTGTTTTTTTTTTTTTTGAGTTTTTGTAGGTGTTTGCCATTTCTCTGCAGGAAGCAGTTCTAACACTTTCCCCCTTGAAATTCAATTCACAGTCTTCCTTTTCACCACCCCACATATGTAACTTTTCCTGGTGATTCACCTTTCATTGAAGACTCTCTCATTCACGTGCCCTCACCATTGCTGATGCCAAATTGATTTTTGCCTTTTTTTTTAATATTATTTTATTATATTTCTATATTCTTTACACATGTATTTGTAGCTCTGTAGCCTATCATAGTATTTATAGCTAGCATTTTACCTACTCTATTAGACAGAAAGATAAACCAAATTCCCTAGCAGCTCCAAACTGGGGGTCCAAGGTTAGATTCTTGGGAAAGCCAAGGTTGAAACTAGCTGTTCGAGCCACATTTTCATAAAGTTAAGATGCTATCTAAAAGAGGTAGAATTAAAAGAAGGTTGAACTGGGAAGGAATTACCTCCCCACTGATTGAGGTGATCCCCACCTCCCACTAAGTGGGATTTCTGTCAGATATGCCTATTTGCTAAACATATAAAAATTATCCATGTGTTATGCTACGGGTCCATCTTCAGCATTTTCCACCTGTCAAATTGTGCACCTAAGGATCCTGGTAAAGGTAACCCCTTTTTATCACCTAATTGTGTCTGGCTCATGATTTTAGCACCAGCAAAAAGGCATCATTGCCTGCCCTCTTTTTCCACAGAGGATCACAAGTGCTCCCCCTCCTTGCCTTCCCCCTTCTTTTTATTGATGACTGCACATTGCACTTTCCCTCCAGGTTCTCGTGTGCATCCGCAGCTCTTGCTGCATTACCCCTGTGCTGGACTCATCTCCCCGGTGATTTGTGTGCATGATCATCCAATTGCTCACCGTGCATGCTTATCCCTCTTTGCTAGGGGCATCCCTGTGCAAGATGTCATCTGAGTCAGCTCTTCCTGTTGCGATCCCAAACGTGGCCCAGGGGGTTGACGTAAGTGCTTGGCCTAGTGAGGAAAAGAAGTCAATTGTGGGTTAGTCGTACCTGCTTGAAGTGGTGGGGTTTGATTTACAGCTTCTTTTTCTTCCCCTCCCTCTCCCCCCCTCCTCAAAGCATGGAACATCCACAGTTCCTTCAGCTTGGACCTGTTTCTTGCTGGTTTAGTCCTTGTTATCTCTTTGTAAAGCCTTGAGGCAGCTCTGTGTGATGCTTGTGGCAGCTACCTGGAGCTCACACCAGCAGAGTAGAGCTCAGCCTCTTCCCAGGCTATGGTATAATGGTAGAGCCCCAGAAGTGCCAGCACAGTGGAACAGTGTTCTCCCAGCTGCCTCCAAGGTGAAACTGGCTCTTGAGCAGCTGAGAGATCAATGCAGAGCTGCTCTAACAGGCACGAGGCTCCTGGCATTTTTAGTCTTTCTACACAAGCGCATGGGTGCAAAGATACACAAACTCAGCTCTTTGATAGTCATCCCAGGTGCCCTTCAGGCTAGCTTTTCTTTCTACTACATTGTTGAAGGCACAAATGAAACAGCTGCAGTTTGGTGGTCTCCCACCTCAGGTATCTTATGCTCACCACAAAAAAAGAACAAGAATGAATGGTGGGGGCTTTTTTGGGTTTTTTGATTTGTGCTTGTGAAAAAAAAAAATTTCTTCACTTAAGAATCCAGTTTTTCCAGGAGATGAGGACAACTTAGGTTCATCCTGGTCCATGAGGTGCTGACACTGGGAGCTGACTCATCTTGATCCCCCACATAGTCATCTGGAGGAGGCTGGTCCCACCTGAAGGTGGTTCAAAGCCTCTCCATGAACAGGTGGAGGGCTGGATCCCAGATTTAACCCTTCCTCCTCCTCCAAAGCTTGCTGAACAAGAGTCCGTCTTACATCATCTGGATATCTTGTGACAGGAATAAGGCAGAGTGTCTTTTCCAGCTCAGCGCTCTGCTTGAGCCAGCTGATGCCCATTCCTTAGTTCTGTCTGCTCCCAAAGAATTGTGCTTTTTTTTGTTTGTTTTTTTGTTTTGTTTTTTTCTTTTTTCAGCTAGTCAAGTGGGTGCTGAAGAAGCAAACATCTGTCAGTGAAGGGATGGGCTGAGGAAATGTAAGCAGGCTTTTTCTGCTGAACACAGAGTGCCAAACAAGGAAGACTTGGTGTACTTGATTAGCTGCCATATGACCAGGGCCTGGGGAGGCTGTCTGTGTTGAGGACAGGTTTTGTTTTGCAGCAGTCTCTCCCTCCCACAGCTGAGTTTCGATGGCCTTCTGTGACATTTCCTTGTTTACTTGTGCTGTGTCTTTCTCTTCCAACCATGACAAAATATCCACAGACCTGGTGTTGGGATTGAGGAGATGCTGCAAGGAAGAACTGGCACAAGTGCAGGAAGCTGGGGGTCCAGGTGGAGGTCCTTAGCCCCACTCACCAAACTACAGGGGTCATACAGGAGGACAGGGTGCAAAGCCTTGGCCAAACTGGAGTTATTTCAAAAGCACCGTGGCCTCCAGGCTAACAGAGATGGAGATGTCTTGTGCTGGCATGTACACCCAGGGCTGCAAACTGGATCTGTTTTCATTTGCAGAGATGTTGGGGTCTCAGTCCTTCACACACATGATCGTGTTCTTCCAGCACCAGCTTTTGCCTGCAGTGCTTCCTCTCCTCCCCTGCCAGGCATGCCTGACCACAGATACCTTCTGTTTTACTTAAAAGACTTTTCATCTTGACTTCCTTTTTCACACAAATACACACACACACACAGAAAGCTAGTCTCCCTAGGTCAGGTCTGATTCTTCCCATTCCCAGATGGGTTTCTTGCTGGCCCCATTCTCTGCCCAGCCAGTGGGAATGAGAGATGGGCCCATCTTAGTTCATTTGAAGGGAAACTTGTCTTTACCTGGTGCCCCCAGCTTGTCTTTTCTTTTGCTTTTCTAAAGATAACAGAGACTTGCAAAAGTTGGTTTCTGGCCCCTTTCCTCCTATGTGACTTCTCTGGTGTCTAGTGATGAATGAACTTTTCAGCTAAGCCCTTTTTGGGAGCCTCTCAAAGTTCCCTTTCTTCTGGACAGAAAAAAACAAAATATGTTAGCATATTGTATCCCAAAGATTGTGATTTTGCATCACATTTGGTCAACACTGGATAAAATATTCAAAAAACACTGAGGAGAGAGGATTGTGCAGTCAGGCAAGGACTTGGTGTGTGCATTCACATATACAAAAACACCGTGTGACCGTGTTAGCTTTGTTTCCTTAGGAAACTGGTCTAAAAATATCCAGAATAAACATGAATTGTTTTGTTTTTTAATGCTGAGACTTTTCCAACTCTTGGACTTTAAAGTGATTCCATTTCAGATGTGACCCTCAAGGACAAGTCCAGTTAGCTGTGTTGTCACAAGAGCTTTATTTTCCACTTCTTGCCATGACTTCTAGCACGAGTTAGGCCAGTGGCTGTTGGCTTCTTCATTTCAGGACATAAGGTGCTATTTCTACATTGTGGTTATATTTGGACTCTGAGCTGCAGGTGGTTGCTGTGAGGAAAGGGATTCTCAAGCCATGGTGTGTATACCAGTAGCACGACACTGCTTTTCACATGGACAGCAAACTCTACTTCTCCAGACTGGGCAAAGTAGTATCAGTCTAAACATCTTATTTTTCTTTTTTTCCTGGAGCTGTGGGCTAGCAGTGAAAAGAACAGCATGAGGGCTAAGGTGTCTTAATACAGGTTGCAAATGGGATTGTATACCTGAGATCTGGCTAGGACTGTGGCTAAGACAGGTTAGCTGAAGATGAGGACATAGTCACTCAAGATAGACAGTCAACCACAGCAGAACCAAATGGGGTTTTAAGGTGCTGTCCCATGCTGCTGTTGTGCATCCATGTCTGCTGTTGGCAGGTCCTGTACAAAGGAAAGCATCAGGAGAGCCTGTTTTCCCACAAGAATTTCACAAATTCTGTAGAGAGGAGGATAAGTGGAACCATCTTGTCTCTTAGTACAGAATGTGAAATAGAGCAATGAGATTAAGTGACTCAACTCAAGGAACCTGTCACAGGCCGGGTTAATGCTCAAACCTTTTTCAGTGAGCTGTGGTTACTTAATCATGACACAGTTGAGTCTCCCAGGGGTGGCCTGATCTCCAAGCATGGAATGCAGAGCCCTTCTGGAAACCAGTCCTCTTCTAGCTGTCATTGAAACAGATCCATATTTTTTCAAAATAGTTAACTCTCTGCATCTTCACTGCTCACTTAAAAATAAAACTTATCTCAGGGAAGAGTTAGGGCTGGATGCAGAAATAAGGGGGTGGAGTTTTGGGGCCAGCATGCAATCAGTTGACCTAGATGCCCTTAATAATCCCTTCTGGTCTGTAAACCCTAAAATGTGGTAAGAGTTGAATGAGGAATATCTACTGGAGGACTCATTATCTTCTCATCAGTTTCTCATGGCTGTCTCTCACCTGGGTGGCAAGGTTTACAGAGAGAGACGGTATCTTTTTATCAACATTGGGTGTTACAAAAACTCTACCACTATAAACTTGGGTGGTTCATTGAGGAATTCCAGTACTTTGCAGCATCCTAACTTCTTGTGGGCTGCTCTCCCTGCACATGGCTGAAAGATGAGAATCAGCCTGGAGGGGATTTGTGGGTAATTCTGACTTGCCCAATGCTCTCGCTTTCCAAAGGAATGTGGTGGCACAAACAAATGAGCCAGAGGACACGGCCCCCCTCTCTCCATGCTGAGGACCGTGACAAGGAGAGTGGACGTCAGTGAGTCACCAGGATCACACCCTCGCCTCACTGCAGGGCGAGTCACTGCTTCCCCAGCTGGTGCTTCTGTGAGAAGGCACTTCTGTAACCAACGTGGTTGGCAAACATTTCCCAGGAGGATGTGTAGGAAACAGTTTCCTCATACCTCTGAGGTAGAATTTACACTGGGATTACTAAATAATCAGTAGTGTCCCCTGCTCCTCACTAGAACATTGTGCCAGCCTGGGTAGCTTCGTGAAAACTTTACCTGCTGTATTCCCAGGTGGGTAATTTGATGAAAGGTCACCCTTAAGACTAAGGAAAGTATACCTGAGGCAGATATACAGGGGAGCAGCAGCACTAACGGGGTCTAGATCAGCCCTCATTTCTGCCTCCCACCAAAGTCTATTCAGCTGCAGGGACAGTCCCTACATTAGTCACCTATCTAATCTGCATTAACAGGGAGCTTGAAGGCACTTCTTTATTGCATCTTCCACTGGGAATTGACGCTGTTGGATTTACAAGGTATTCTGGTTCTTATATCCTATGTTATGGGCAGGTTGGATGGTGATAATTAATTTGTCTGTCCATCTTCTGACATTGCGTCCACCAGCACACAGCTGGTGAAGTTCTCTTCTCAAAGACAGCCTCTTGCTTTCCATGGGATACTTTTCTTCAATAATTTATGTAATCAGCAGCACAAATACCCTCCAGCCTTTTCTCTCTTTGGTCTTAATTCCATTGCATCACTTGTAATTATATTCCTAATTTGAAATTGGAGGAGGGGGTAGCATGGGAAATCCTGTTTCTGTGACTACAGCCCAGCCATCACAGGAAGAAATGAGGAGAGGGTGATGGGGAGGGACTGGTCTGTCCTCAGGCCATCAGCTCTGGGCGTGGGCGGGAGCTGCTCTTAGTCACTGGGGGCCAGCGACTGCCAGCATGCTCCTTGGGAATCTGTGACAAAACAGGGCAGCTCTGAGGGAGGGCAGCACGTCCTTTGCTGCTCCCTGTGCTGTGGCTGGCAGCCGTGGTGCATAACCAAGCCATGCTTCATCCTTGGAGCCGGCTTGGGTCCTTGGGATGCGGAGCTCTGGGTTGTAATTTGGCTGTTCATGTTATGTAAGAGGATGTTTTAAAGAAAAAGGAGGATAGCTTGTGATACACAGCTCGGCCTGAGGTGTTTGAGTGTGATAGAAGGGCTGGCAGTGATTTATTGTTGGCTTTCTGCATTTGCTGGAGTTCCTATCACTGATATATATGCAAGACTTTGGTAAAGTAGGACTGTTGCAAATTACTCTCTATTGGCCACTGAATTTCACTTCGACCTGGTTAGATGTTGGTGTCGAGGATTGTCCTAAGGTAGTGAAAAGGTGGGAGATGGAAACCCTGTCTCTTTTCAGTCGATCTGACCTCACTTAATCTAATATACTCAGCACGAGCCCATGGGGTACAGCAGCTGTGTGCTGGAGATAGAAGTCGACTCAGTCCATCTTGGCCACATGGTTTAATAGGCCTATGAAATCCCTGGGTCAAAGGCCAGCCACCATGCCCATCTTTGTCACATCTCAGTGATGTGTATCCTGGCAGGTTTTTCTTTTTGTTCCTCCCCGGCATGGAAAGAACCATCTGCCGGGTTGGCTTTCATAAGAATTTTGAAAAATACCAATTTCCCTTTGTTGAGTGGGGTGTGTGTGAGGGGGTGGGGGCACACAGGACAGAAGGAGGAAGGAGAGCCTGACCTAAAACCAAGCCAGTATTTTCAGGGATTTTAGAATAGCTTGTATTGTGTTTCCTACTCCCCAAGGAAGGGTTGTCCTCTTTCTTCTTTTCTCTTTGATTCGATTCCCTGCCACTCTGTGAGCAAGTCAGAAGCTGCAGCTGCTGCTGTCAGCTGGGAAGGGAGTCCCCTTGTTTAAAAACCATGTGTTAATCCCTGGTTAGAAAAAGTAGCAATGCTTTATGCTCCCCTTATAGCCCCCTTTTCTCTCTGCATCTTGACTGCCTGCCCGCAGACTTGCCACTTGTGTGAAAACAGATGCAGGTTGACACCAAAGACACTCAACAAGGACCACAGGTAGCATGAAGGTCTGTACATAAATAAGCCCAAAGCCTGGACAAAGTGACCCAATATAGTTTTGAGAGTAAGGTGGGAGTCAGAAAGGACAAGTGTGTTATGAGGTCTGGGGGAAAATTGTGTGGAGCTGTAGGAGTAAGGGGAGCTCTTTTTGTCATAGCTGTTGGACACAGATGGGGAGAAGTGTTTGCTCAAGGGGCCTGTGCTTTGTTCCCAAGGAAAAGCCAGCAGCCCAGTGGGAGAGGAATTTAAACAGTGAGGTAAGGAGAAAGGAGGATTTGGGCTCTGCCAGATGGACACAGCAATGCAGGCAGTGCTGGAGAGGGTCTGATGGGTAAATAAGAGGCCCAAGGGGCTCAGTGTGTTTACCATCAGGTGTGATACCACAGCATTGATGGGTGAATGCAAAAGGTGGCCTGGGGCTGAAACGGGAGAGAAGGGTTTTGATTTTGACCATCAAAAAACACCTTCCTACCTTTTC
This sequence comes from Emberiza elegans, assembly GCA_024865655.1. Taxonomy (NCBI): domain Eukaryota; kingdom Metazoa; phylum Chordata; class Aves; order Passeriformes; family Fringillidae; genus Emberiza; species Emberiza elegans. The sequence continues at coordinate 2,984,284 of JALJVW010003588.1, read as the reverse complement.
TAGTAGAACAAGAAAATGAATCACCACAAAGACAGGGAAAATGGACTTAGATGATAGATGGTGCTTACAGAAAAATTAAGGCAGTGCCCTGTAACTGTTATAGATCATAGAATGATTTGGGTTGGAAACCCTTGCCACGGCTGAGGCAACTTTAGACCATGTCACCTCTATTGGTAGAAAAGAGAACAGGTTTTCAGCTCGTTCCTAAGGTTTTGAAGCAGAAAATTGAGGCAGACAGAGGTGTATCACCCAGGGCCACCGGAGAAGGCGTCACACCACTGCAACCAGGACCCTGCTCCCACCCCACGGCTCGGCTGGATCAGTCATTCCCCACACCATGCCCCAGATCTCCTTGTCCACAGGCCGCAAGAAACAACCGGCCTCTCCTGCTGTTTCTTGGCTTGAAGGGCTTTTCCTGCCACCCTTTCCCAGATGTGCCGCTGCAGGCAGGGACAGCCATGCCCACCCACCATGGGCGGCAGGTGGGCCCAAACTCGGGCCGCTCCCCAGCAGATTACCGTGACCTCTGCTCCGCGGTGTGGGGACAGGAAGGAGCCAGCAGCCACGGTCTGCACCCCACGCTGCCGCCTTGCCTTCCCCGCCGCGGCCCCTCGTTAATAAAGAGGTGTAATTGGGAGCCCTCCCTCCATCCCGTCTGGTGTGAGGCCATTTGTGTGGCGGGGGAGGAGGGGCAGGCCCGGCTCTGAGCGGGGAGGCGGCCGCGGGGGAGAGAGGGAGGGAAATCGCCTTTGTTTGTTCAAGTAATTTAGGCCTCAGATGGTTTGTTTTTTTTTTGAGGGAGAGAAAAGCAAAAAGAAAGGTTGATCGGCGCTGGCGAAGGTGTGCTCCTGGTGCATAAAAATGTCCCGAGAGCAGAGGGGACAAAATGCACGGAAGAAGTGTGCATTTAAGCGTTTTGCGTTTGCTTCTCAAGTTTGCCAGGCGAGATGCGAATCTTGGAAGAAGCCCAACCAATAACGAAAAACAAACAAACAAACAAAAAACTTACCAACTGAGCAAAAAAAAAAAAAAAAAAAAAAAAAAAAAACCAAACCCACAACAACAATAAAAGAGTTCAAGAAATTTGGTCTGCTTAGCTGGCTGAAGGGAAAATAGGAGAGTAGCTGGGTTTTGCCGCCAATGAATTTTGTTTCTGTTTTATATGTGCTAGCTACATTGCTTTTGGAGTCAAGATTTTCTACTTCATGTGCACTAACACATTGCCTTTGGTGTTAAGAGTGCAGCTCGCCTCTGCCTCCCTGTTTCCCATCAACCCTGTTAGACATCTCTTTTTTTAAATGAGAATAGAAAATCAAACAAAACAAGTGACAAACGTTCCTCTGTTCATTTTAGGTTGAAGTAAAACTCACGTTTAAGCCTCATTGAAAGACCTAAACTAAGTTGAAAATGTCTGTACTGTGAAGGGTGGGCTTTGCCATTGAAACCCTTGTGTTTCAACTGTGTGAAAGTTGCAGAAAAATGCACATGGGATATGCAGAATTTAATTTTTTTTTTTTTAAGTTAGAGAATAGGGTAGTGGTGTGAAAGAAAGAATTAGTTATGGCAAATCTTATTAGTGTCCATTGTAAGCAGAGAAGCAGAGACATATGGGACCACTTGCAAAATTATTTCTTGTTTATTCAGCTTCGTAACCGAAGCAAATTTTTTTGCATAGTGTCATTTATTTGGCAGCTGGAGGGGTGTGGAAGGTGTGCGTCTATGAAGCAAAAAGTGGGGAAGAGAGAACACAGTATTGGTATTCCATTAAAAGTGATGCTCAGTGCTTTGTTTGTCAGGTTTTGGCAAGGCTTTTTGCTTTGAAAGCCATTCAGAGAGGATCGAAGCAGATGGCAGGGAGATCCTGTTTGTGTTATTTTTGGACATTCCCATTGAAAGTCTCAGATTGTTGTCCTTTTTCCCCCCTTCCCCCACTCATGCATGTTTTTCTTTCTTCCTTCCTTTCCCCTTTTCTTCTTGAGAACATTTTAATTTTTTTTAAGCATATATTATTAATCGTACAACATCACCTAAAAGCTGGGTGTGTTCCTGATGAACCAAGCTGTGGCTAGTTTATATTTTTGTCTGCCTAAAATCAGACAAAGCAGTGGGAGGACTGTGTCCTGAAGCAGTACAAGCAGGGTTAGGAGAGCGAGCTGGGAAGCCAGACTGCCATTTTGTGGGGTTCAGCTCAAGAGCAGCACGTCTCCCTGGCAGACCAGCAGCTGTATTAAGCCCAGGCAGCAAGTTTAGATTGAAGGTCTCTGATAAAACAACTTTAGTGACCCCCATCCTTTCTAAGGCCTTGTGGAGGAGAGGACCAGCTGTAGATAAACTGAACTAGCCCCTGGCTCTTTGTGGTGGTCTTCCCATGTCACTGGTCAGATTTGTTGGTCTCAGGCAGCCTGGAAACCTTTTGCTCTGCCATCGTCAGTGCCCAGATTGTGGTAGCAAGAGAGAACTTTGTTGCCTCACATTGCTGGTATAGACAGCTTCCCTGAGCAGTAATTTAGTTTTGAATAACAGCGCTGGAAATGTCTGCAGCGCTTTTCATGTGGAAGTCTTCACAGAAGCCCTTCACAGTCTTTGTGCAGGCAATCCAGCAAAGCTGAGCCTGGTCCAATCAGTTAAAGCACTTGGCTAGCCCAGGTCTATCAGCAGGGATGTGCACACACAAGGAGGATGGGAGGTCTTGGCTGCAGTTGGTATCCAAAAGTTCAGGTGATTCACCCGAAGCTTCCTCCAGATGATTAAATCTCTTAAGCTAAGCTGGAAATCTCGAGGAAACAAGCATTATCATGCTCGTTCTGTCAGTGGTTATTCCCAGATAGAAGCAGATATTTAAATCCTCAAGTCTTTGCATAAGGTAATATTAGCAGTACTTTGGCACAGGAAAATGGTTTACAAGGACATAAAGCTTTGGCCCAGAAAAATAAGCAAATGAACTTTACAGGTTTCACTTTTACTACTGTAACACTAAAACACAGTTCAGTGCAGGTTGTGTTTGAGTTCAAGGTGATGATTCATCTTGGTTTTTAGATTGATTGAACCCGTATACCCACATCCTCAATCTTTTTTTTTTTTTTTTTCTTTTGGTAACTGGTGCACTGAGGGAATCCACTTCTAAGCTCTCATTTTGTTCTTAATTGAATGAACACTCAGAAGTCTTTCATGTGCGTTGCAGCACTTGAGTTTCGGTGCTGTAGTTGCAAGGTGGTAGTGGGTGACCCATTATGTGTGAAGTGATGTCCCTTGAGCTGCATTTTGTTGGCTGCAATAAGCTCTGGAGGGGAAAAAAAAAAAAAAAAACAATCTTCACCTTTGTCTCTCTGTTATCTCTTGCTGGATGATGATCCCCCTTGGCAGAATTTTTGCTCTGCAATGCTGACTTTTGTGCCTGCCTTATTGAAGTTTGGCAACTCCTTTTCATTACCTACTGGACGAGCCTTCTGCTCAGAGGACCTTCCCCTGCTCCTGGGGTGGCACAGCTGCTCTGCCCAGTGGGGATTTCCCTTCCAGAGCTTCCAGGGATAAGGGCTTTCCTGGTCTGGCGCTTTGAGAAGGGAGCCAAGCAACAGCCTCAGCCTAGACAAAAGGCAAACTCGACCTACTATTTATGTAGTTACTTAAACATGATTTAACCTAAATAATGCACACTGTGACTTGGCCGGGGGAGAGGGGGAAGGGGAGGAGAGGAGCTTGTTTCTAATGAGCCAGGAGACAGGACAATTAATTACATATGAAGGACAGATAACTGACAGCAAACTGTCTACAGTAGAGAGAAACAAAATACCGATGTGAACAATTAAAGCGTCCATGTGATGGAAGGGTCAGCGATTTCTCATAGAGCAGGCGGCTGGGCAGGGCCCCTGGAGAGCCACAGTGGATGCTCGGCTGAGCGGGAGGCCAGGTGGGCAGAGATTTTGGGGTCCTCCACCATCAAGGCTGAGCAGGCATTTCTGAGGCTGACAGGCAGCACTCTGGGCATTATTTTCATCACATGCGCTTTTGACAGCGGAACTGTTAGCTACTAATCTCAGCAACACGTGTGGCGGGGAGGAGAGCGGGTGAGGCAGCAGAGCAAAGGCTCCACGGGCAATTAGGTACCTGCCTCAGGATGCTGCCAGCCACATGAAGAAGAGCTGTTCCTTCCTCTCTTTTTTTTTTCCTTAAAAATTGTTCGTTTTCCTCACCCTCCCCCGGATGTGGAAGTGCAGATCTCAACTGCTGGCAGTTGAATTCTTTGAGGGCCATGGTCAGAAATTTCCATCCTCTCTGCTCACCCTCCCTTAACTGCAATGAAATCTGGCACGACTTATCACTCACAACACCCCTTTCATCCTCCCCTCTCTGCTGGCCCATCCTGCAGTCAGCCCCTGGCTGTAAAGGTTTGAAGGTAAAGGCCGATGGATTAGCCTAGGGAAGGGCCAAAGGTTAAATGAGCAGGGCTAGCAGCATGCAAAGGGCTACGATTGAAATATTTGCTGAATGCTGACAGGCAGCAGAATAGAGGCAGACAAGTGGCAAATTCCTGTTTTCTCCTCTAATTGAGAAAATATTTTGGGTGGTATTCAGGCAGGCTGCAGATCAAGACAGGGAAAGTCAGCCAGCCAGGGAGGGAAGGATGGGAGGCCTTTAATAAAAACACTATTCCCACTAAATGTTTCCAAAAGCTTTACGTTTATTCTTGTGGAAATCCCTGGAGTCTGAGGCATACCTTTTGCTTGGTCATTTTTGCCATGCAACTGCAGAGCCAAAATGCTGCCCCTCTGAACTTGACATGTCTCACAAGCAGAATTTGACCAGTTCTTGATGTTTTTGCAGCTACAGAATTCTTTCTTTCATTGAATTGCAGAAAGGTTTGAGTTGGAACGAACCTTCAAAATAATCTTGTTCCGAGCCCCTGCCATGGTCAGGGACATTTTCCACCTGACCAGGCTGCCCCAAGCCCCATCAAACCTTTCTTTGGAAGTCTAGCTTATAGCATGGAGGTGCTACCGTGAAAAATCCAGATGTTGTGAGGATCCGTCTCTCATCTGCTGGACAGGAGATTAATGAGATTTGATGATATAATGATAAAACATGACAACTACTCAACCCTTGATTTTATTTGCTTGTAACACGGATAATACTCAGCTGTTTTTCAAGTCTATGTAATGCATGGTGGCCTTGTGCCTGGACAGGACTGTTACAGTTGTCGTGGAAGTGAAGAGAGAGAAATTGTGTTTTTCTGGTGCATCACAGGTTGACTGCACTGATTTCTGCCTTGGGCCACCCCTCTAGCGTTCCTTGCTTGCTCTTGGATGTGAGTGGGAAGCTCTGGTGGGCTTGTGAGGAGGAAATTCCAGGTTGATGTCACCAAAAGCAGTTCACTGGCCTTTCACACCCTGACATTTTCCTTCAAGGGGCCATTTAATCCTGCAAATGCCCTCTGCCTTAAGCCTTCTGCTTTCCCCTTCCCCAAATGCTCCTTCGAAAGCTGATAATGTACTGAGAAGGTTTCAATTAATGCAATTTCCTTCTTTCTTAGAAACATGGTCTTAGTTAAGGAGTCTGGGAGTAGGGGAAGAAACATGTAAAAAGAAACAGTTCCTCAAGCCAAAAAGCAGCATGAGGGTCAGCAAAGTTTACGTTCCCTTCTAAATGCTCTTGTCATAAAGCTGGGAGGCTGACTTATAAAATGTTTTCTGAAGCATGCCATAATTGCGGCAGAGGAAAGTTTTGGCAGGAGTGTACCCCGTTTGTGGGCAGCAAGTTGTGTTGCCTTTGGGCTCTTGGAATCTCATGTGCTCCCTAAAGATGCCCAAGAGGCAGTCAAGAGATTCCTAATAGTCAATATGAGCTTGGTTAAGGCTTCAGCATTTATCAACAGCTCCAAAACTTTATTGTTGAGCAAAAGGAAGGAAAGCTTTCCTGCCTTTGTGGATCAGCTTCCAGTGGGGCGTGCTGAGGGCTGCCAGGGTTCCATTCTGCTGGCCTTGCACCACAGCTGCTCCTGAAAAGCAGCTCACAGGGTTGGGGCAATATTCCTGATGCTGGAGCAAGGCAAGGGATGATTCTTTTCCTGCCTGTGTCTATGAAGCAGCTGGTGTGTTGGTTGCTCAGCACTGCAGATTTTTGCCTTGATTCAGGGGGCCTGTGATGGGAATCAAGCAGCACAGTCAACAGCTTACAGTGGGGAAATTCAGGCACTAACACAGAATGTGTCCAGAGAGGGAACAGAGCTGGTGAAGGGGCTGGAGCCCCAGGAGAGGCTGAGGGAGCTGGGAAGGGGCTGAGCCTGGAGCAAAGGAGGCTCAGGGGGGCCCTTGTGGCTCTGCACAGCTCCTGACAGGAGGGGACAGCCGGGGGCGTCGGGCTGTGCTCCCAGGGAACAGGGACAGGAGGAGAGGGAACGGCCTCAGGCTGGGCATGGGGAGGTTTAGATTAAATATTAAAGATTTTCTTCACCAAAGGGCTGTATCACCATCCCATGAGGGATTTAAAAGCCACATGTGGCATCTGGGCACATGGGTCAGTGGTGGCCTTGGCAGTGCTGGGGGAATGGTTGGACTCCATGATCTTGGAGTATTCTCCAGCCTAAAAGATTCCATGCTTCTGTGCCTCTCTCTCCGCATAATGCTCTGTGTCAGCATGAGCTGAAAGTGAAGCCCCTGGCTCATTCAGTCATCAAACCATCCTCCTGCCTTTAAATCACGGGTCTGTCTTGACCTTCCCTTACCCCCCTCAGTCTGTGCCTGGGTTGCACAAGGGAGAACAAAGTGACACTTGTTTGCCTCGTCCAAAGAGCTCACTCAAGCAGGTGATTGTCTTGCCTCCTTTTGCAGTCCCAAAACAAAGTGTTGAAGTGTTGTTCTGGGATGTAAAACATCCCATATATTCCCCTGGGACTGGATTTTTGCTTTCTAACTGCGAGTGGCACTGAAAGGAAAAGAGGTCAAAATTGAAGGATAAGGGAAATAATTCCCAGGTGCTGAAATTAGGGGAAAGATGTGAGCACTCATCCTCTGCACTCCTCACAGTGCAGGGAGCAAGGGAGATTTAACAGCTTTAGCTGCAGTCTCTAAGGAGCTGATCCTTCATTTGTAATCCTGCCAGGAAAAAAAAAAAAACAAACAAAAAAACCCAAAAAACAAGTAAGAGGATGAGAAGTCAATCAAATTCAGTTAAAAAGTTGTCATTGTTTGTTTGTTTTGGGGATGTTAAGAGGCCAGCACATCTGAAACACAAAACTATGTCTTGCAACAAAACAATGTCTTGCAGCAAAGATCATGGTTCTCAGCCATGAGCCCCTGTTCACCTTCAAAAAGGAAATTTATCCCTTCTGCGTTGAGGAAGGGAGGTTTGGTTTTATTTAATGATGAATATTTTCAGCACATGTGCCACTTCATTTTCACATGAAGGTTTGGGGTTCTTATTCCAAAGAGTTTTGGACCTCAAAAGCCAGGTGTATCCAGCATGCAAGCCAAGGAATTGGAAACATGGGGTTTGTGCTTAAAATGAAAGTCAAACTTCCTCTGTTTTGATCTCCCTCCCTTCGAATAAAGGATATGACAGCACACGCCATCCTCTGTGAGAAAAGAGTTAAATCTACAAAGCACTTTGAACCCCAGAGTGATATCATTCATTTTATTTGGTCTGTTCTGGTTTCTAGTCAAAATGAGAGAAACACAAGAAGATTTTGAGTCACTGCTGCTTTTGTTTTTTTGTTTAAATCTGAAACCCTGAAAATGAAAGGGCAGCAAGACAGGAAATATAAACTGAAACTAAAAAGGAGCCTTGAAGAAGCTCAAGAGAAATGGAAAATCTAAACTTTGCCGGGGTGTCTTCAGCTGTAACGACCTGAAGGTTGAGCTCACCCCAGAGTGGGAAATTGTACTTTTTCATGCAACAAAGAGAAGAGTTTCTCTCAGGGGACTGATGATTCTGGTCACTTCAAAAGTTCTGATTTCTAAAATAATTCCCATAACACCAACCTCTTACTACGGAGGCATGTTTTTTTTTTTTTGTTATTGTTTTGGTGGGGATTTTTTGTTGTTTTGTTTGTTTGGTTTTGTTTGGATTGGTTTGGTTTGGTTTGGTTTGGCTTGGCTTGGCTTGGCTTGGCTTGGTTGGGGTTTTTTTGTGGGTTTTTTCGTTTTTTGGGGTTTTTTTTGTAGGGAGAACCAGACCACTTTGGTTATCAGTTTTCAGGGGAAACTGAGGCTCAGGTTATTCATACATGGCAATGCTTTTCCAAAAAGCTTACATTTCACAATAATTTTTAGGCTAGTGCTTTATCTTTCAGGCTGTTATATTTCTGCAGGGTTGCCTACTCAGTTGCTCAGGATTTTATATCAAGGAGAACCAGCTTCTGACCAGAAGTTTAGAAATTTGCCTTCACAAAATAAACATATTTCTTGATTTTGTTTTTCTTCACTGTGTGTGGCTTCTAGTTCTCAGCAACTCATTTCTCTGAAAGAAATTAAAGGAGCCTCCTACAAGCCCCATGACACAGAGTTTCAGTGAAGCAAGGACCAAAAACAACTGTGTCTGAGTAAATGTCTTATTTGGGTGTTTGTAATCTGACTCAGCAGCCCAGACCTTGATTTTTATCTTCTCAGTGGACTGGGTGGGAGGAATGGGTAATAACAGTTCAAAGCAATGCAGCTCCTAACATCTGGGGCTAAAGGGAGGGATGGTATTTTGCAGTAAGGGCTATCAATATCTTGATGTCATTGTTCAGTTGTTTGCCCATTGTTGTTGTAACATTTTACAACCAGAAAAAAAGCTCAGATCATCCATGCTTCCTAAAAGGCACTTTGCTTGTTTGGAATATTTTAGGAACTACAAATACTTCATCCTTCCCCCACTGATTTTGCTTGTAACACCTCAAGAAAATACAACAACCAAGCTTGGGTGAAAGTGAACATCAAATGTTGGAAAGATGGTGAAGTAGCATGGGTGGAAGCTGATAAATTTAGTAAGTTTGGTTGGAAAGATCTCTCTCAGACTTCCAATGAAAACAAAGCAGACCTTGCCCTCCCTAAAAATGTAGTTTTTTCTGTCAAAGAATAAAAATGCACAGAAATTTGAGTGTTTTTTTGGACTTCAGGCATTCTCAGAAAACCCTACGTTGCCTTTAGGGAATTTGAATGAAAACAAACATGCTTTTTTTGGCCACATTTGGCTAGATAAGAGAGGTCATTTGGGTATTTATTTATTTATTTATTTATTCACTGACACCATTGTTAAAACAAGTCCAAACTGAAGATTTCTAAGCATTCGAGTTCCTCCTGCTGCTTTGATTTAGGCCTTTGAAGCTCCAGGCAGGCCAGGAGGAGGCTGGAGCCGCGTCTGCCAGCACTCTGCTTCTCTGCCTGGGCTGTCCCCAGCCTCTGCTGGGAATTAAGGAGGTTTTGGTTGTGTTTTGTCTCCTCTGAGGCAGAGTAGGCTGCCTGGACAGCAGCTGGCTATCTCTCCATGCTTGCCGCTGATTTGCATGTGACCATGCTGTTTCCTGCAGTTTTAGATCCAGCTCCAGCAGCAGCAGAAAGGCGTAGGTTTAGGTCCGGTCTTGCACATTGGCTTTGCGGCCCACTGTGACTCAGAGCCTTGGGTTTTTTATTGAACTTCCAAGGCAGATGCTGAGACAGCTGATACGGGAAGTTGGGGGTGGCAGATGGCCTTAGAGCACCCCTAAAAGTGAGAATCTGACAAGACCCACTAGCTAAGACAAGCCTGGCAGTCTTGCACTAACACCCATAGGCTTTGTGGCAGGGAGATGTGGGACTGTCAGGATAAAGAGACTCAGGTCTTCACAGAATCATAGAATATCCTGAAGTGGGAGGGATCCACAAGAGTCATTGAGTCCAGCTCCTGGCCCTGCACAGAACACACCCAAAAATCACACCATGTGCCATTGTCCAAATACTTCCTGACCTCTGCCAGGCTGGTGCTGTGACCACTGCCCTGTGGAGCCTGTTCCAGTGCCAAACAAGCCTCTGGGGGAAGAACCTTTTCCTGATATCCAACGTAACCCTCCCACACAGCTTTATTCAGTTCTCTGGGGTCCTGTCATGGGTCTTCAGACCCCTCTCATACCTCTGACCCTTCATACAGATTATGTGGTTGGGCTTCCTTGGGCTTCCTTGGCCAGTGAGTGGCAGCTCAGAAGTAGTCCTGAGTGTATTTCCCCTTTTGCCCACATGTTCAGGGATGATATGGCCCTGGGGGAGCTCCTCTTTAGAGGTCACAATTGTCCTTTGGTCCTTGTGAGGCCAAGGTCGGCAAACATGGTCCCTTAAATTTCCCCACCGGTGGTCTTGTAGCTGCTGGAAGTGAATTATCCAGGTCTAGATGGATTCCATATGCCTGTATTAATCCAATATTTGGATGGGAGAACTTTGAAGGTGTTCAGTTCTGTTGTATAAATAAAGGAGTCACAGCTGAACACCTCAGGTATGGTAGTTTAGAGATGATCCTACTGTTTGTTTGAAAAACTATTCTCAGGCCCACCAATAATGAAAAAGTTTATTGTTATTAAACATGGGAGAAGGGAAAGAATCAGAGACAGTGAAAGGGATTTTTAAATACAAAAACCTCTCAGTGGGAAAGCAAGTCAAGGACCCCAAAATTTCTCAGTGTCACACCAATAGTCATGAGAGGACAGCATCTTCCCTTATCACAACATACAGATGCAGAGTATTTTGAAACCTTGCTACAGAGTGTAAATGTGAAATGATGTGCTCCTGGGATGGCTTCATGCTCAGAAGCTCCAGTTAGAGAGGGAAAGTTGGTACTTGCTGCTCCTTGACCTGCCACAAGTGGCATCCTGTGAGTGAGCACCTTAGAGTATCTTCTGGGGCTTTCCCTGTGGGCTACAAAATGCCCAGGGTCCTCATTCCCTTCACAGGATGAATTAGTTGGTTTTGTGGAAAACTGTGACCTTAAAGGGGATGCAGTGTTCAGGAGTCAACTTGGATGCCATTAGCTCAGTGTTGATTGCTCCCAGCTCCCACATCTCGAAATGAAAGTACAAGAAAAAATAACCCTCCCCTTCCCATTTTTCCATGCTGCACCGCCTTCCCATTGATTTTATTGCAGTTCATTGTTATCCCTAATGAGAGAATTCTGATTTAATGGAGTATTGGACAGATTGTAGTCAGCACAATTCCTCTTTCCTTCCACTGCATTTCTGTAGAATAATGTAATACGATCTTTAGCAAGTCCCTTTTTGTTTAAAGGAATATCCAAATGGGGGAATCAGATACATTGTCATCTTGGTGTGCTTTTCTGTTCTCTGGAGCACCTTCCTGCAGGAGTAACATCAAATGTAAAGACTGAGGAACTTGACCTGGCAGGTGCCATCTCTTGGGAATACAAATGCTCAGCTGTAGGAAATATCTCTGTTGCAGCAGGACTGTGGAAGTAATTAGGCCGAGGATAATGGATGGGCTGCAGTGAGATAGGAGGGAATGACTCCACAGAGGTTCTTCATGGTGAGATCATAAACTGCAACAGTGGAGCAAGGATGGGCTGGTGATGTCAGCCAAAACCTGTGGTGAAATTTGTCGCCTCACACAGGACTTCTCCCTGTCTGTTCCTGCTTTTATAGGTTCCTAAATATGGGGACCCCTCTGCAGGGTGAGTGCAGCAAGTGTTAAAGATGGAAAGGCTGCTGTGTTTCGGTTTTACATGAACTACTGGTTTCTGTTTCCCCTGTTACAATGTATTTTGCATTCACAAAGCAGTTCCTCCTTTCTGATGACTGCAAGTGGGCTGTTTGGGTGGGGAAAGAGTCGTTCTCTAGTACCAGCACCTGGTGTGAATCTTGGGGTGAATCTTGTGGCTGTTCTGTGAAGGTCCAGGAGTTGGACTTGATGATCCTTGTGGTTGGTCCCTTCCAACTCAGAACATTCTATGTTTTTCTGATTCTTTATTAGGGATCACAATACCAAACAGCTGGAAAACTCAATGCAACCTTTCCTTTGGGGCAACCCTTGCCACACTCTGCATGTTTCTTCCCTACATGTACAGATGCAGGTGTGGATAAACGGGAATCCTAAGACAGACAATGTCCATGTAGATCAGTGCTTGCAACTGGAGGAATGATCATGAATGAAAGTGTTCAATGTCTTCACTTTTGTTCTGTTGTTGGGTCAGGCTGCAGTGGAAAAACACAATGTTGAACCAGAAGGTACTGCCTTCAGGAGGATCATCTCCTCTGCTCTGTGTTTGGGAAGGACTCAGATGTAGGCACACAGCTAATCCAAGTGCTCCTTCCCTAGGGGTCTGTGCAGCACCTTTTCCTCTGGGCAGCATCTGTGCCCAAGCACAACACCTGGAAAGAGGAGGTCTGCTCTGCCTCCCCAGCCGCCTCTCCCTGCGGGGGATTCCCCTGCATGATCTCATGCAGCTCTGGTGGTAATTATCATCATCTCATGGCTCAGTGGGGTTTGCCTCCAGAGGAACCAACCCTATGGCTTTTGGCACCCATCTGCACAGGTATGCAACATCTCACTGCAAGTTAAAAAAAAAAAAAAAAAAAAAACGAAAAAATCAGTAAAAGGTGTTGGAAAAGTAGTTTTCTTACTCCCCTTTTCACTCTGCTGTTTAAACAGCTTTGTAGTTGTCTGGTTTAGAAAACTTTTTCTCCGGCTAATCTGTTTGTGGTTTTTTTTTTTTTAACCTTGAAGATTTTCATTTCAGCTTGAAAAACAAACATAACTTCTGTTTTGCCCACAGACTTACTCCCACCCTGCCATAATGTTTTGTGATGGTGAGCCATGCAGTTCCTTGAGCCAGCCTCTTTTCTTTTTCCCTTTTCAAAAAGAAAAAAACAAAAATCTCTGCTGTCTGCACTTTTCAGGGATGATTTTTTTTTTTTTTTAAAGATGCAGCTTGGAAATAATGGTGTATTTTAGGAAAACTTTATTTTTTTCTTTTCTCATGTCTTTATTGCCACTTTCTTGCTTTCTTTTCCTCTGGTTTTGCAGGGTCAGGAGCTTGGGAAGTTAAGGTGCATCAAAATCCAATGCAACTTTCCCCCCCTCATAATCCCACTTCCCCTTGCTCTAGCCTGTGCTACTATAGGAAAAAATAAGGTGACTTGGAGAGTTAAAGAAAATCTTAGCCCAGCATCGCAGTCATCATGTCCTGCCTGCCAGCCCAGTTCAGGAGATGAGGATCTCCCTTTTCCTCCTCTGGCTGGAAGTCACTCAGTGGGAATCTCCTTGCTGGAGTGTGGTGCCTCCTTGCCAGGGGAGCAGCACATGGGTTGATCTCTGTGAGCAGGTTAAATAAACAGGACTATGTTTGGGTTAATTGTCACTGGTTCTACTGCTCTCCATTACTGATCTATCTGGGAGCCTGGCCAAGGAGCAGATGTGAGAGACAGCATCATCACCTCCCTCATCGTCTTCATTGTGTCTGGATTTATCTTTTTTCTTTTCCTTATTACCCCCACCCCTTTTTCTTTTCTTTTATTTTATTTTCTTCTTTTTTCCTGTTTTTTTTTTTTCCCCACTATTTTTGTTTTTCTCTTTGGCTGAGCAAATAGGCCAGATGGCAGTGAGGGGAACAGACAACAAGTGAGCCATGGCATATGGGCAGCCTGTTTAATTTCAGCTCCTGTTGGGAAGTGGCTTGCAGGGAGATAAGTTACCAAAGCAGAAGAGGAGGAGGAGTGTGTGTTGCAGGGGAGGGGCAGGAGGAAGGGAAGACCCTTTTTGAGATGAAGCAGCCCAGCTGAGAGGAGTCCGGGGCACAGGGGACTGAAACCTTGGCTGTATTCCTGACACAAATCAGTAAATTAGCTGTTTCCGAGTCAGTTGGTGCAGGAAGTCTTGTTGGCTGCACATGGGAAGGAGAGATGGGGATGTCTGCCTCAAACAAGGAGGAGGAGGACATGTCTCCGATTTCCACCTCACTCCCCCTGTCCCAGGCAAGCTCCAGCCAGGTTTAGGACCTGGGATGTGGAGGTTTTTTTGCCCAGCTGCAGAAGAGGAGTTGTGCTGCCCAGATGATTTTTTTCCTTTGCAAATAGGATTGTGTATGTTTTGTTCCTATGGGCATCAAAGTGAGATCAACCACTAAATAGTCCTTTGAAGCAAAAGTCATAACTTCTTAAGTTTTGAAACAAAACAAAATAAGAAGTTGACACAAAACAAAATTAAAGGCAGCTTAATATCAATGTAGTTGACAGTGATTCCCCTTTTCCCTTCTCTTCAGTTTTGGCCTTCTTTTTTCTCTGTCTCAATTTGCTTTTTGGATTCAATGTGCAAGCTATCAGTTTCTGGCTATCTCTTCACATCATTCATGCCTTTTGGATTTTGTTGAATAAGACCAAAGGGAGTCTTGCCTTAAATGTGTCCTAAATTATTTAGGAAGAAAATTAGAGGGAATTGCACTAAATTATAGATATGTGAGTCTTCCTGTCTTTGTTTTGATGTACTCAGACTTTCATAGAGAGTGAAGAGAGGTAGGTGTACTTTTCTTACTTTTTGTAAATATTTTGCTTTTGAATCTCAGCTTCACAGAAATGTAGTTTAAAATGGCTACACAATTTAGGAACTTGAGAAGTTTTACTCCTGCTGATGCTTAGTGGGTTTGGTGTTCCTTGGTACATGTTCTTAACACCTTAATTCTAGAGGTTTTCTTTAAAAACACCCATTTTGGCCAACCACATCATAATTTTTCTCTGTTTGCTCCTCTTTGATGAGAACAAGCATGGAATCCCAATACAACCATGACACACATGGACCATTTGGAGCTCTGTCCATATTATCAGCATCCTGATTGGTGGGTGGGACTCCCATCTCGATGTGCCCATGTCTGAGATTCAGCTGTGAGCTCCATGCTTGTGCTTGCCAGGGTGGGGAAACTCTACACACCAATTAGCTCTGGAAATCCTGATTCTGTTGGCAGGATGCAGATGATCCTGGGCAGCAGTTGCGCTCTAAGCCTGCACAAAGAACTTTTTATATGGCTTTAATTCTGCAGAGAAGTTTTTATTCACTAGAGATTCTGCAGAGAAATGATTATGCATCACTGGCTTGGTGGAGCAGAATTTTAACTTACAGCTCAGGCACTCCTCCACTGATTAGTTTTAACATGAAATAGAAACACAAGCCTGTGATTTATTGGTGAAATACTTAAGATAGATTGTTAAATTATTTAAATGGCAGAGTTTAAAGCAGGCAAGATAAACCAAACCAAAACAAAAAAGGCAGTTCATCCAAATAAAAGCTCCGTTTTCCTGAATTTGAAAACTGCACATTTAGACCCACTAGTTATCTGAAAAAAAATTTCCACTTTTATTACCCTCACAAAAAACCCCTAATTTTGAATCTTTTTCCATTTGATCCCTGTAGACTCTGTTTCATCTGGAGTGCCAGTAATTGTTGCAGCCTCCATCATTTCCTACCATTCATCTAGCACATATTTGGGCACTCACCCACACTGCATGCAGTTTTCCCCTTTCTACAAATGCTACTGGAGAGGTTTTTTGACTTACTGTTGGTAAACCAGGTGAGGACTGCTCCAGTCTTCTTGCCTGGGACAACACCCCATCTTGTCTTGCCCTCAGAGGTGACCTTCCATCCTACCTGCAAAAAGCTTGTTTGCATCTGCTACATTTGTCTTTCCCCCGTTGCCCTCTGGCATCTGTATGACATTGCCACAAAGTAAAATTTGGGATATCTTCTCAAAGGTGGAGACAGAGGTCATACTTGTGGTCCTCAAAGACTCCAGAGTGGTCACAATAACAGTGTAGACTTGTGACAGTGTGAATAAAGTGTGAATAAGCATAAAGATATTTTGTGGACCCTTGACATTCATTTAATAGAATCACAGAACAATTTGGGTTGGAAGGGACCTTAAAGATCATCTGGTTTCAACCTCCTGCCACAGGCAGGGACACCTTCCACACCTTCCACTGGGGTTGCTCACAGCCCCATCCAACCTGGCCTTGAACACTTCCAGGGGTGGAGCCTGCACAATTTTTCTAATTCTTTCCCCCTAATTTTGAGATAAAATATATGGGACTTGCTGCATCCTATGGAACAGTAAATGTTTTCAGTTTCTGTTTGTCTAAGATTCTTCAAATTCGAGAAAGCTTGCTCACTTCCTGAGCCATGTCTGTTCTGAATATCAGATCAGTGTGACACATGAAAAGCAAAGGTGATTAGGCTTTGACATGTCTTCAGTAAAAACTCATGGGAAATGTGCATCAAGACCCATAGATAGCTTTGAAAATTTCAGTCCTTTCTCTTCATCTACTCACATTTAAGCACAAAAAAAGAAATATTTTTCAAGTCTGACCTCCTCTAGCAAGCCTGTTGTCTTGGGCTATGCATCTGAGAAGGAAAAAACTTTCAAGGTCTGAATCTTTTAAATGTGGCAGCTGAAAAAAAGATAATTGGGACACGCAAATCCAAACAGTACTTTTGCAAATTTTTTTTTTTCCCTGTGTATGTCTATATTATACTTTTCTACCTGCCTTCAAAGGGAAGCTGATAAAAAGGATTTGCTTGGCCTTTTTGTTGCTGAAGGGGGAAGGGTGCCATTTTTGTGTAGTGCTGCGATACAGATTCTGCAAGTGAAACTACCCCAGCAGGGGCAATCCTGCCCGGAGGGGACAACTCCAGGGACTGAAGCAGATTTTCTTTTTTTTCCTTTGCTCTCCTTTGTGGATTTGTTGTGCTGTGGGACCGGGTCTTTTATGGCATGTTAGGAGTGGGGTTTATGGAGCAATCAACTCCATCAGCAGTAATGGCAATCACATAATGCTTTGGTCTTTTGTAATAGATTTTGTGTGTATGAGCTGAAAGTATGGCCAGGAGGGAAGGGGATGTGAAATGTTGTCTTTTTTTTTCTTTTCTTTCCTTTTTTTTTTGGTTTTTTTTTAAGTTGGAAAGAGTCTGTCTGAGTTCCTTTATGCTTTTCAGGCTCAGGGATGAGAGAGAGCGTGCGTACGTGTGCGCGTCTGTGCCCATACAGTCGCCCAAGTGGGAAAAAACCCCGTTTGCAGTTCACACAGGAGGAATTTCTGATGGAGACAACAGTGCTAAGCAGAAAGGCACATCCTGATCTCTAGCAAGTGAGGGGCACACTGGCGGACACACGCACACAACACATACTCTCCAGGCGCTCTGCATAATACGTGCAAAGCGCTGCCCTTTAATGAACGTAACCTATGGCGGCTGGGATGCAGCCGGCCAGACCTCACCATTAATAAACTGGGAACATTCTTCTCCTTTTTAGTCCCTTTCAATGCCAGCCCTGCGTTTTGATCTCCCTTGAATGCTGCTCCCCCTCATTTGGGGCTCCAATTCTGAGAAGATTTGGCGCATTGTTTGAGGTCGCAGGATGTCGGATTGATTTCGGAGCTTTTGTATTGACTCCGGGCTCCTGAATGAAGCTGTCATGTGTGTCTGTGGTTGGCTAGCAGGCTGTCCGGCTGCAAGCTGTGCCTTCCTTTGTTGTTTAGGCCTCATTGAGCTGAGGGAAGAGGCTCATTTCAGGGTGATTTACCACCACCCAAACACCAGCTGTCTGTTGTACTGCTGCTTGCCTCCACCTTGGATTCAGTTCTTGTTTCCCTTCCTTTCCCCCCTTCTCTCCCACTCTACCACTGTAGGCACTTGGGTACTGGTTCTTCAAAATGTGTGGATCACCCTGACAGAACAGCAAAAAACCATAACAAACACTGAATGTGTTGCTCTTCCTAATGGTGTTTATGCAGCCAGGGGAATTTTTAGAGTTTGCCGTTGCAGTGCTATACATAGGCTCAAAGAATGACATCCCACATTGGAAGGGACTCACAGGGATCCTCGAGTCCAAGTCCTGGCCCTGCACAGGACAGCCCCGGGGATCACACTGTGTGCCGAAGAACCTTGTCCAAATGCTTTTTGGACTCAGGCAGACTCGAGGCCTTCTCTGGGGTGGTTCCAGAGCCTGACCACCCTCTGAGGGTTGTGCCAGCTCCCTAGGGAAAAAGCTGCTTCCAGTATTTTCAATTGCCATTGCTCAAAAGAGAGAAAGGCTAATGAAAACCAAGCAGGTTAGAGCCCAGCTGGACCTGTCAGCTTCTGCAAGGTGCATGGCACAGTGCTAAGCCAAGCCCACCTCTGGAGCTGAGCTTTCCAGCCGCAGACTTGGAAGACAGGATCCCACTGTTAATGCCAGCCAGCAACTCCAGAGCGCAGAGCCTGGCAGCTCCCCGGAGGCCGGCTGGTGCCATGTGCCTCGTGTCTGACTCCTTTAAGCGGGGCTGGCAGCTCCACACGGGATGGCTCTGGGCAACGCCGCCGTGATTTGTGTGTGCCCTGCGCCTCCCCTGGAGCTGCTGGCGTGAAACGAGTTGTGACCGACCCTCATTTGACTTCTGGGTGATGCAGTTCAGTTTTTCTCGACCACAGGCTGTTAAAACTGGCAACTGCTCAGCTCCTGTCACCCGTGCAGCTGAGATAATTAAGCCTGTTACTATTATTACGGGTTTTTTTTTTAATTTTTCTGCAAACTTTGGCCAACTGCTGGAACCCATGGTGCAAGGAGGTGGGTGAGGCCAGCCAGATTCCCTGTAAGAGGTGGATAATAGGACATATGTCAAGGAGCCTTCTTGCTCTTTTGCCTTGGGAAGGGTGATGCCTGGCAGTGGATGTGAGTCAGCAGAAGGCAAACGATCTTCCCTGTTGGAAAATCTTGTGCCTACCTGCTTCTAAACAATGCCACCTCATGTTTCTAAAAAGCCAGGAAACATAGAAATTATTCTCATTGAATTAAGACCAAACATCTATACCCAGTCAGATGAGGCTTCTCTCTTTTTGGTGCTCACTCTTTCCCCTGTGAGCATCAAGCACTGCTGGATGAAAAAAGGAGGGAAATATTAGGAGGCAACAACCACAGCAGGATAGCCCCAGCGAGGTGTTTTAATTTCTTAATGAACTCCTTGGGCACTAGAAACTGTAAAATAACATACAGATAAACAAACAAAAACTCCCTAACCCTTAGCACCCTGTAGGGCTCTGTTTCAGATCGCTGAATAAAAGCTGAAGTTGCACATGCATGTTTAATGTAACACAAGGCGTGTGCTGTGGAAAAGCATGCTTTCCTCTAATCTGATTCCAGACAGAAGCATCCAAACAGAAGCCCCTTTCCCTATCCCCACTGAACTGCTTGGTGTATGTGAGGAAACCCCTGAATGACAAGGCCTCCATCTGCTCTGGAACAGAGTTGCGACTGGCTGCAAATGTTGTCCATATGCTTTTTTTTTCCCCCCTTTTGCCTTTCAACTTAGCTGCCTAATGTTAGGCACCTATCTGCAAATTAATCATCTGCTCATGAGGAACTTTCCTCAAATAAGGTGGAGGTAGTACCTCATTCATCCAATGCACATTAAGAGAGCTGCATCTGCAGCTGGAAACAGAGGTGGGATTATTTATCCAGTGCATTGCTTTCATTTGGATTTTCTTAGGGAATTGAAGAGCCCCTTCATTCTTGTAGTGTCAGAGAAAAAGGAAAAATCTCTCAAGTTTTGGGTTCATATTTCCCTTGTACTCTTGATTTTACAGGTGGTTATGGGCAACATCTTGTAATTTCTCTCTGTGAAATAAAACTGGTGATTCTTCTGTTTGGGCAGAAGAACATGTCCATGGTTTGCCATGAGTTCAGGTGGCATTAGACCTATAGAAGGGTCTAAAAATGGGATTTTTTTTTTCCCTGGCTTGTGGTTAAAGAAGGGTTGGGTTATTTTATTTGACATAACAACTGTGCAGTGGACAGTGGGACAAGCTGAGCACCAATGAAACGTGTGTGGATATAGTTTCCTTACCACAAGTGTATGTTTATGCTATAGCCACCCCAAAGCATCCAGTGGCCTTTTGGGAAATGTGTGAGTCTTTCCTAGTTCTTTTTATAGTTCCAACTTGTCTCATATGCTGTGGGGTGTCTACAAGATACTCTGTGGTTAGACAAAGGGGTCTCTCCCTGTGCCTCAGTTTCCTGCCTCTAACACAGCATTTTAATACACTTGCTTTAACTTACTTACAGTTTAAGCACTTCTTTCTGAGAAAAAAAATTACTTTAATAGATTGCAGACCAGTTGTTGAAGGATTGTAGTAATGGGGCAAGAGTGAAACACCTTTGACAGATGGGAGTCACAGGCAGAGGAGGCCAGTTGGAAGTAGTCCCCTGAAAACCTCAGAGTCTGCCAGTTTGTAATCAGCAGCCCAAACATGAGGCATTTTGGGTACTTATCAGATTAGGTATCAGTACAACCTTTTCAGTGTCATATTTTTTTCCCCAGCTTCTGTTTTGGAAAGAGAGAAAAAGATATTTTCTGCACATTATCTGACCTTGCTGAGATTTGTGAGATGCTGAGCTCACCAAGTAAGAGACCTCTCCACACCTGGCAGGTTGCAGACTCTCCCAAGGTGACCAAAAGTTTATCTGCCTGTTTTTAATTCCTGCCACCAAGGGTCATCTCTCTGCTGTGCCCTGACATTGAGCAATGGCTGCAATTCCTTTTAATTGTGCCCTTTCCCTTCCTCATCATTTAGGGCAGAGCACTTCCACTTGGCTAAACTCACTGACTGTGTTGGGATCTTCTTTTCCATATAAATTAATCCAGCTGAAATCTCATGACTGTTCATGGCTGCACACAAGCAGATTCTCCCTCTGTTCCCCAGCAGATGCCAAGAGTGTTTATTTTTCAGCTGTGGACAGCAAAAGTCTGGGAGTAGGCAATGTCTTTGTGTGCATGCCTATGGAAAAACAAGTAGTTGTGCTACATTTGTGGGGACTTCACTGGCTCTTTTTGACTCCATGTAGTTTAAATTTGAGCAGCATTTTGACCAAGTCTGGAATCCCAACTCTTTTCTGCCGTGGTGATTTATCAAGATGTCCAGGTTTGATAAGCAAAAAAAATACTTTGGTGAAGAACCAAAGTGACAAATAATCCCCAGAAAAGAACCCTGTTAACATGAGGAACCTTGCTGCTTGGATCATATTCAGTCGGTCTGATGGGTTTTCAACAAAAATAAAGGTCAGCTTCTCTCTCAGGCTGTTGGTTACAGGTAAAAGGAGAGTGAGTGGACTCTGTTTCTTTGCAAATTTCTGTTGGTTTGAGCATCAATCCCTGGAAGTGTCCAAGACCATTTTAGACAGAGTTTGGAGCAACCTGGTCGAGGGGAATATGTCCCTGCCCATGGCAGGGGGTGGAACAGGGTGATCTCTAAGGTCCCTTCCAACCCAAACATGAGTCTGTGTCACAGACACTGCAGAGTTGCACCAGCGGTGTTAGGTGACAGTGTGCTCTTGGACTCCTGGCAGGGGTGTACCAGGGGTGATGTGGACCCATTGTTCTACTGAGAGCAAGTCTCTCCTGAAGACTTTATTTCACCAAATCTGGGCACATTAGAAGCAAGTAGGCATTAACTTGATAAAGGTGAACAGAAGAAGTAGTGTATGAGCTTTTCATCAAGTCGCTGCTGTTTGGTATTGGGGTGAGTATGCTAGACATGTTCCTGTTCATCCAAGTGTATGAAAAACATGGGTTAAAATAACATGTTTCTTTTCAGCTTTGCTTTCCCACTGTCTTTTCCCACACACCTTGCTTTCCTTCTGCCTCTGTGTGACTTCCCTAATGTTGGGACATGATCCTTTGGGGAAATCTTCTTGGCAGATTGGCAGCTCCCCCTCTGTGGAAGTGAACTTCCCAGCAGCACAGGAAGAGTCCACAGGCTGCCCTTTCTTCCCCTGCTCCTGATCACAAATACAAGCCTCTTGGTCTTCAGTGGTTCAGATTGTGCTGATGTTTTTCCTTCCTTATCTCTTATAGGGAAAAGTCATTGGAGATTCAAAACTGCTTATGAGTTGTGGTTGCAGAAAAGGGAAAAATTCTCAAGTGAAAGACTCAGATCAGGTCAGTCAATATGTACCTTAACTGGTGAAATCTGAGAATGTCTTAACACCTGGTGGATTTGATCTGCGTTGTTGCATATCAGAATTCCTGGTCACAAACAGAGTCCTTGGCATGATTGACAATGGTACAACATTAATGTTTTTGTGTTTGTTACTTGTCGAAAAACCCTGAAGCAAGGTTGGGGATTCATTGCACTAGGAGATGTTAATTCCCTAGCCTGGCTTATTCCCATCTGGTTTATTTATTCATGAATTCTGTTTCTTTATAAGAATCCACTCCAGGCAATGCCTCTCTTAAAGAATATTGCTTTTCCTTGCTGGCTAAATGCATGCAACCTTTGGTCTCCTACTGTAGCTGCCTGGATGGGTGGTAGTTTATTGCCTGCTTTTGTTCTGAAGTGACACCATCACAAGGACATTCTTTATTGGGGTTCCTGATGACATTTGTTCACAAACTGATGGCCAGGTTTCAATATTCATTACTTGGAATGAATGGTCCCTTATTCTAAAATTGGTCGAATTGATATTGGTGGGATCACTGGTAGGGTTCAGTAATTGCAAGTGAGATGGACTGTGCTTGGAACAGCCACAGGTGGTCTCTTCCTTCCCCCTACCACTTGGCATTTATTCAGACTAGCCAAGTTCATCCCTGACAATCTTTTTTTGGTCCTTATGGTCTCCTGTCTTCATAGTTAAAGATGAGTTTGAATCTGGAGATAATTTTTTTCCAAAGATGAAACAAAATTTGGTTTGAGCATCAACATTTTATAAAATCTGGTCACCCAATGTTAAATGTGGCAGAGTGAAGCAGCTGGTCTCAATTACCAAATAACTTTGCTCTCTAATGTATCTTGAGGACAGCCTGTGACTGGGTTTAGACCTGGGGCAGATTCAAACTGTGTCTGTGAAGGTCCAGAAACTCCTGATAGTTTCCTGAAGGGAAAAAGAGATGAATTCTCGGGAAGAAAAATGTTTTTCACCTTCAACATGCATGTTCATCAACTTTAATTAATAAGTGTCTCAAAGTCTTGTTTTGTTAATGTTTGAGATTTGAGAACAGATCTTATCTATAAGCCTATCCATCCATCAATATACCTGTTCTGCAGTATTCTCTGTTGTGAGGAATGTTGATCACACTTGCAAATTCTTTTTAGAATTAAGTCTTTCATTGATTTTTTGTGCTTTGATGCGTTTACAAGAACTTTCAAATTAACAAATTGTCATGAGCTATATCATCAGTTTACCATCAAAACAAGGATTCATATTACTTTTCTTTAAACGACTAGCTTCCCATTCTCTCAAATGCAAGCTTAATATTCTCATTTTGAGGTTCTAACACATCAGGGGAAAATTAATTTAGAAATAAGCACTCTTACTAATCTTACTCTTTTGTATTTTGATGTACTCGGGTTGAATTACTTTAAGGGGACCAGAACACCGTTAAAACTCTGGTAGAAATAAAATAAAGTTGGAAGATTTTGATTGCAGAGGGGTTTTACAAAGCACTATCTTTAGCAAACCCTGGGTAGTAGACCTCAAACTCACAAATGGCAATATTTTAATTAGAGTGTAGGCAAGAGTTTTCAGAGGGCAAAAAATATCCCATTCTCTTTGATGGTTTCTGGAACAGTGATAAAATATTTTTTGCATTCAGTTCTTCCTGAAATCTAATGTTTGTTGCCTGATGATGTGTTGACCATATCAGTGCTTCTTTATTTGCTGTATCAACACAAACTGTTGGGCAAGTGCTCGCTTCAGAGGCTGCAAAGCTCATTCTTCATGCTCCTGGCAGGGTCCTGTCCATATTTCAGGGGATAGGAGGTAGATGGGGAGGAAACAAGTACAGGAGGGTGGGTGGCAGTGTGGAACATTTGTCTGTGCATGCAGGACCTCACTCAGCTTATAAATTATCCCCTGGGCCTTGTAGATAAACACAGACTTCTATGGTGACATCGGCTGGGAAAGGCAAACACTTGCCGATGATTGTAGGCTAATCCTCCAGGACACTAATTGCCAGAAAACCAAGGAAACATTTTTTTAGGAACAGCTTGTTTCACTTTGTGAAGGGGAAAAACAGTGCACTGGATTTAGTTTTGTTTGTAGAGCTCTACCCCTACCTCCTGCACCCTGTCTCAGATTTTAAAGATCTACCTTCATTATTGTTCTGGTTGTTGGGACCTTTTATTTTTTTTTCCCTACATTGCTTTGTGTTTCACTCTGGTGCCTCTGTAAAGTTTTGTGAAAATGCAACTTAGTTTTCATTTGCATGAATGTATGCATAAATAGGCATGTGGTTTTTTATACCACTAGCTATTAAAAGGCTTGGTTTTAAAGTCACCAACTACTTTTCAGATGAAATTTTTGCAAGGGGTGATGTTTTGCAAAGAGCTGATTTTTCTTTCATTACTTCAAGTGAATTTGGCAAAAAAATCCTAAACACACCACCCCAGCTGAACCAAATCATAACCTCATTGCCAAGGATTTAATTGACCAACATTTCTTGCTCCAGCCTGGAGAAGAGGAGACTTAGGGAGACCTCACTGTAGCTAAAACTTCTTTGTGAGGGGAAGAGGAGGGGCAGACACTGATCTCTCCACTCTTGTGAGCAGACAGGACTTGAGGAAACAGCATGAAGCTGAATCAGAGGAGATTTGGGTTGGATATCAGGAAAAGGCTCTTCCCTAGAGGGTGCTGGCACTGCCCAGGCTCCCCAGGGAATGGGCTCAGCCCCGGGGCTGCCAGAGCTCCAGGAGGGTATGGACAGGGCTCTCATTGTGTGTGGGATTGTTGGGGTGTCTGTGCAGGGCTAAGAGTTGCACTTGATGATCTTGATTCAACCCAGAACATTCTGTGATTCTGTGATTCTCCAGAATGCCTCTAAAAGCAATGGCACTTCTTGACCTGCGCCCTGCTTCCCTGCGTTTGGCAAAGACACCAACTATCTGCATGGTATTTTCCATGTTGCAAGTCACCAGTGTGTAAAACCTGGACCTGTCAAGGACAGAAGCCCAAATGGGCTTACACAGGGCTGAGGTTTCACAACAGGCACAAGGAACCTGTTGGATTTGCACCAGCCCAGGAGAGGGACTGGTGGTCCTTGCTGTGGCCTCCCAGTCCAAATCAAACCCTGCATGATGACGTGGTAGGGTAAACAGAGCAATATAAATCCCACCAAAGCTTTAAAAAATTCAAAGGAAATAGAGCTGAGTGCACTGAAGGGCTAGAGTAGCGTTCCCCATGGATGGTCTCAAGGAAGCTTTGGGTCAGTGAAACAAGATGATGGAGAGACCCCAGGTAAGGTCACCTCTTGCAAGCAAAACCCCCACATCCTTGTCTGCCTTTGGCACCATTGCTTGCTGTTTGTGTGCTTTGTGGGAGTAAAATTTATCCATGCTCTGAGGCCCAGAACGAAGTCTCTGCACCACAAGCATCCTGCTGTAATTGTAAGGCTCATATATGCCCTTTGGAGTGCTTATTAGATTCCCATTAGCTTATGCTTCCCCATAATGTTATAAAGTTATAATGTTCCTTATTATTTGAGATGCATTGTTGTTTAAGAATGACAATCCTGCACTAGGATTTCCTTGTGCCAAGTAGCATACTAACATAAAGAAGGAAAGATGTTTCCCAGGGAGCAATTTCATTTGTGTGCTTTCTGAGGAAAACAAAAATGTAATTTAAGAACAGGAGGGAAATGTGTGGGTGGGCAAATAATGTGCATATTAGAATTATGCATAAGGTTAAGAGCCAGAAGTAGCAGCGTGCACCGTATCCTCAGCACGTGCAGCTTTCCCTTCTGAGGGTTTGGTTTTATTTGCTTTCCATTCTTTCTCCCCAAAGGTGGGTGACTCATCAGTGTTTAACTGCTTTTATACTTTGATTTGTAGTTGTTGTTGTAGGGTTTTTTTCCTTTCCCCCCCCCACCTCTTTGCTTAACTTTTCTGGTGGTTCCTGTGAGATCAAGTGCTACTGAGAAGTCAGATCCCCTTTTCCTTCCCTGTGTTTGGTCTTGGTTTTAATATGACAAACATGTGCCTCCTCTGGAAATGGTATCCATGCTGCAGAGTAATTATTTAGTGAATGGTGGATCCAGTTCATGTTGGCAAGGATCAGATTAATCATTATTAATCATGACCCCTCCGACAGTAACCTCATCCTTTGCCTAAGTGCTGCTCTTTATTAAGAAGTAAAAGCTATTAGAGAAGGGCTGAGCCACTGCTTTCATTGCACCAGCACAGGGCTCAGGACTTCTGGCAGGAGGCAGAGGAACTCAGTTCAAAGCTAAAAATAGATGCACATGGCCCATGTTCCAGAAATGAAATAGGCAGCTTCCCCTGTGGGCTGCTTCGGCCTCATCTGAGTGTCCTCCTTTCCCCTGAAGCCCCACGAGATTTTGACTCTTTCCAAAGGTTGAACTCAGTGCTAGGGATTAAATAATCTCTCTCAGACTTTTTTTGTTTGTCTGCTAATTTGTTTTTCTTTTCAAACCGAAGTAGATTTCAGTATAACCTAGTGCATGTGCAGTCCTTGCAAGGATAGGATTTTAAGATCCATTTTAAGATCCTGGTTGCAGCAGGATTCAACAGCTGGTGAGACTAACCAAGAGCTTAGGTCTCTGGGACTTCAGTGGCACCAAGCAGAGCCTAAATCAAGCTGAGGATTTCTGGATTCCTTGAAGAAAACACTGCACTGTTGAGGTGAGGCATGTGGTGATGTTCATCTTGTGCAAAACAGTTGTGAGAAGTTAAACTTCTCTCTCTGAGTCACTGGACTGGGGTTTGCAGAATTATATATATACATATATATATGTCAGAACAGAGCTTTCAGTCACCAGAGGTCTGCTGAGAGTAAACAGTAGTTTAATTCATAATTATTCTGGTCGTAGTTTAATTCATAATTATTTCCCTAGCACTTTCAGGTTCTTTTCAAAAAGATGAGGCTGTGCTATCCATTGATGTTGTCATTGTTTCAGCAAAAGCACAATGACTTAAGTACTGGACTGAAACCAATCTCCACAACCTTCTCACCCCACAAAGTCCACCTTAATTACTTTTTTAAATGTTTTCACTGACTGTGTGGAATTCCAGGACAAAATCCTTTAGGACAGAAAAGGAAAGGAAAACATCTTTTGTCTCCATCTAGCTCTTCATTACCTGTCTGGTAGCAGTAGAAAATTGGAACAAACCTGCCATGTTATTTTGATCTTTGCCAAAATTGTTGTGGGAATAACACTGTTTAATGGTTGAAGGAATTTATAGAAGAATAAAAGTAACAGCAAAGATGAAGGGACCAATACAAATTGGTAAGCTGCTGTGAAATTTTACATGTTCAGGGCTACTGATAATTTCCCATCTTAAAAAAAAAACAGGGTAGGAGGTTGTAGGGGAGGAGGGTGAAAAGTGTGTAAAATAAACCCTCCTCTTTAAATAGCTAACTGTCCTGGGCTGAATTGTGTCAGAGCTAAGTTCCTTTGGCAGCCAGCACTGTTATATCTGCCGAGGGCATATCAGAGGACTGAGACCAAATTTTGGAGAATCTGCCTTAGCCTTGCTGGCCCTCCCTCGCATTTCTTCCACTTGTTAGCAAGAAATGCACCGAGGCATGAAATGAAGGAGTGCAAAGGCTCCTGTACTGCATCTGAGCAAATCTGGATCACACCCCCTCAGTTAATGTTTCTCTCAGCTAAAAGAAATAAGAGTAATAAAAATAAGTGAAAGAATTGGCTAACTTGGAATTACATGGGTGGAATGAAGCAGGAGAAGAGAATTGTAGGAGTGAGTGTATGCTGTCCACCATCTCCTGTGCCCACATTTATGGCAGAGTTTGAATCTCTGCTTGGAAAAATCATTGGATTCTGCACAGGTTATGAAGACCTAAAACAAGAAGTAAAATTTAAAGAGAGACTGTTAAATGTCTGTGGTATCTGGGCAGTAAAGGGCTCTTAAAAATACTTTGCTGGTATAATAAAGCAGGGTAGAAGAGGATACAAAGAACTTGGAACTGTAGGAAAGTGTTCCAGTTACTGAGAACTCAGAAGTGTTATATATAGCACCGCTGATAAACACATCCCTTTTGGATCTGGTGCCTATTAAAAGCAACCCTTATACCTCTGTCATTATGCTTATCTAACCAATTAAATTTTTAGTGTTCAAAATGCTCATGTAATACTTGTGCATCTTGTTCCTCCTGCCACGTCAGAGTGTTTCACCCTTCCATGATTCAGGTTTTCTATTTAGCAAGATGGATCACCTTCACTTACCCATTCACTTGCTGCTGCTGGTGCTCTAAGGGGAAAGAAGTTCCGCTTGGTGAACCAAAATGCTGCAGAAAATTTAATCTCGGAAATGTTTTATAAAACCTGGAATCCTCTCAGTGGGATCTGGCTGGGGACAGGAGGTGTTTGAACAACAGATGCCCCAGATGCCTTTTCTCAGGACCTCCCAATTTCGTCCAGCAGCTGTGTCCAGGTAATTGCTGGATCTGCTGCTGAGCATGTGAATTCCTGGTGGCTGGGAAAGTTTTTTAGTTTCATTCATCTGTTGGGAATGGAAGCTGCATGGATAAGTCCCCATTCTTTGGATTTATGTAAGTCTTGAAGAGATAGTATTATGAAAGAAATTTCCTAAATGTAAACCTCTGAACAAAAGAGATTGAAGTTATGGGTGTCCTCTGCAAGTTCAGCTGTGGTAGGTTTGTCTTGCAGTGGGTTACACCTCCCTTCACACAATGCCATTTGGAAGCTGACATTTCTAATGACCTTTTATAATCACCTATTTCCTTTTCTCACTCATTTTATGAATAGTCTTGTACTCACTTCAAGAGTTTTCCGCTTTATGGTCTCCCCTTACTGTTCATATTAATTTCAGAGTGGGTTGGGCTTCCTGTAAAGTGTAGCACAGTGTAGACTGAAGTTCAATAGAACCTTTCCTTTCTACCGGAAAAGGGAGACCAAAAAACTCATAGTGCCCTTTCTTTTTGTTGCAGCAAAGGCTTCAGAAGTGCAGTCAGCAAATTGCCTTTTTTCTTTTTCTTTTGAGGCACTCCTGAATGTGAGCATTAACACAGTGCCCTGCCCCAGTTCAAGACGTAAAGGCTGGGGCTCTGACCTTCTCTAGGGAGTGGTGATCCCATTGCACTTTCCCTCCTGAGCTGGAGCTGGTGATGATGTTTTGTCCAGGCTCTTATTCAGGATATGCTTTCAGCCAGCTTTACTTGACCCTCTGCCTTCAGTGGGACATATAATTCTGGACTTCCTGCCCTAAATTGCTGTGTACTGCCACCTTGCATTGATGGGTCCTTTGTTCCACCTTGGAGGTAGGTTCATTTTGGTGCTGGATGAAGGGAAGCCATACTATTTTGAAAACCAATTTGAGAGCCGTCTGAATGAAAAGTGTTGGTGACATGAAAAATATTATTGTTATCAATTGTCATCCCTGGCCTCAAATGCTGAATTTGAAAGGGTCATTTGTACTCCTCAAAGGCAAACACCGTGTTAAATGAGAGCTAAAGCAGCTGAAGAAAATGCTGTGTTGTGGAACTTAGGCTTTAAAATCCCAGGGAGAATTAATAACTATTTTGTTGTTTTCACTGATCTCTCTGCATGGATGGAGAGGGAAAGAGTGATTCCAGACCCTCTGCCTTAGCAGCTTACCTGGTGCCAGGAGACTCAGCTAAGGCAGGAACAACATGCAGATGGATGAGAAAAAAGGCCCAGGTGAAGATTTGGACTTGTCCATTTGATAATTATATAAGAAGGACCATTTTCCTCATTATCCTCGGATATTCTGGCTGCCTTCCATGAAATCACAGAATCATAGAATGTTGAGGGGTTGGAATGGATCTTAGAGACCATCTATTCCCAACCCCTCCCTGCCATGGGAAGGGTCACCTCCCACCAGACCAGGCTGATCAAGGTCTTGTCCAACCTGGCTTTGAGAACTGCCAGGTTTGGGGCATCCACAGCTTCTCTGGGCAATCTGTGCCAGTGTCTCACAGCAAAAAATTTCTTCCTGATATCTAACCTAAATTTCTTCTTTTCCAACTTGTACCCTGTACTCCTTGTCCTATCACTGCAGTTCCTGCAGAAGACTCCCTGTCCAGCCTCCCTCTAGGCCCCCCTCACATACTGGACTGTTGCTATGAGGTCTCCACACAACTTTTCTCTTCTCCAGGCTGAGCAGCCCCACCTCTGCTGCCTTTCCCACTCTGCCCTGTTACCATTTCCCCTTAGCAGATGCCAGCATGTGAAGACACCCCGGCAGGGTCAGCCTCACTCAGCCACCTTTCAGATGACAGATGCCACGTGAACCCAGATCCCACCCCCTCTGAGGCTGGTGCAAACTGAGCAGCCCTCTCAGAGCTGCTGAGAGCCGTGAGGTGAAAGGGAAGTGCAAGGGCTTTGTGCAGGGTGGCAGATGGAGAGCAGGACCCGCCTTGTTGGTTGGAGTGTGGTGCTCGAAGCTTCACGCCTGTCTCAGTCAGCATGGGCGCAAAATGCAACCCCAGCAGAATGGTGGCAGGTTACACCCTCCTTTTTTACTGACATTCTACCAGAGTCAATGTCAAGACGATGAAATTCAGGTCCTATATTTCAGCAGGTCATCTGTCTGGAGTTGTACCCAATGTGTTTGCTCTGCATTCAGCAAACATTTGGTTCTGACACTGGTTGTAGATGGAAAATGTATTCAGTTAAATTTGTCATCAGCTCCAGCTCTGGGGGAGCTTGTTCTGCTGTTGGGTTGACCATGGTGAGAGGAACATTTTGTATTGCTCCATCCAAACAGGCCTTTGTTCCTTATGTCCTTTTACTCCCTACTATATCCCACTTCATGCCTTTCTTGTTCTTGCACACGAGTCTGGCTTGGTAAGTGACAGTAGATATGTGTGCGCCTTGGGTTTTAAGTCTCCTTTTATAGGCCAAATCAGTTTTTAAAACATTACCTCCTGGAAACCACTCAGAAAGCTCTGTCAAATAGAACTGTAACCAAAACTTTCTTTGTAGAAGAAAAAAAGAAAAAAATCCCTCGTGCAGGGGAGAAATCATTCAAGCTGTAGTTTGAAAGTCTTTAAAGCAGGTGGAAAAAGAGGAGGTTCAGGGCCTATGGAGTTGGCTCACCCTTCAGAGATGCTCAGTCTGTCACTGAGGCTTCCCACACAACCAATCGTGATTTAATTCCTGGAAAACCTCAGCTCTCTTATAAAGAAAGCAGTGAAAGCAGCACTGATATCCTTCATGTTAAAGGCTGGGGAGTACTTGGATATTGGCATGGGGTAGGGAGTGCCTGAGGTAGGTTAACTCTAGCATGCAGTATAGTACAGCTCCTACTAGCCTCATGACAGAGGGATGTTTTATTCTTTTTCTTTTTATGTTGTATCTTAAAAAGAAACAGACAAAATTGTGATCTAAAGTAGCTGGAAAAGAAAAAAAAACCAACTCAAAAAGCCATATGATTCACTGCAGGAATAAATCCCCTTGGCAACTGGTCCCAGCCTGGAGAATATATTCACAGCTGGGTTATAAACCCTCAGAACCAGCCAACATAACCTTAACTAACACAACATTACTAAGGCACTGCTGTAATAGGATCATTCTGCTATGGCTCCTGGGCATGTTTTAAGTGTCATCAATTTAGTCTACAACTGGAGGCTGTTAAGTGCAAAACCATTTTAGCAACTGCATCTTACATGCAGGAATGATTGAATATTAATGGCTTTTCTTTTGTTGAGGAAAAACACAGAGAGGAAAGTGAAAATCCACAGGAAACCTCACTGTCTGTCCTTGAGTAGTGAAGTTCATTTTTGGAAGACAGCAGGATCAATCCAGCAGCTGAGTATTGGAGTGGGAGGCCAGGAAATTGACTCTCATTCTCCAGCACTGATCTCCTGTGCAAACTCAGCCAAGTTATTTCACCTCAGTTTTCCTTCTCAGCCTTATCTCTCCAAGGAGGTGAATTATTTGACAGAGTAGTTATTTCACTCCCTTTTTGGAATGAGTTAGACTCCACCTGCACCACACTGAGAGCAAACAGGAAAAAGCTATGAGGGATGCAGCCCGGTGTTTTGTCCCACCAAAGATGCCCATCTTGGCTACTTTGGTAGTAAAGGTTAAGCACTTAAAAAAGAGTTCAAAATGTTTTGTAACTGAGTGGGAAATGTATTTGCCTCACCTCAAATCTGGGGTCAGAATAGATGATAAAATTAACTTTGCCAACCCTATGTGCTCTTCAGTACTCTCTGAGCTGCTCCATCTTTTACCACGTCCTGTGTTGGTCAGGGGAAAACAAAAGGATATGGATACTTGTGTTGTGGGTAGTGTTGTGGGGCAAGACTTGTGTGAGCCCTCAGTCCACCCTGGGACTGCCTGAATATCTTTGTGAACGAGATGACAAGGAGGTGGTAACCACTTTCCACAAACTTTGCATTACCTGGTGCAGCAAGGTTGGAGCTGTTGCAGGATTTTTGCAGGGCACTCCTGTGGCTGGACTTTAGGTGACTGACTGAAGGAGGTGTTGTCAAGGCACCCTGCACTGACACTGTTGGAAATAAAGGCTCTGAGTTGAACACTGGCTGTCCTCATAAAGAAGTTAATTGAAATCTCTCAACACCCTCTCAGCAGATCAGTGGTTGTGCTTAGAAAACAAAGGAATGAATGAATATCATAATACCTGATGCAAAAGCTTTTGTGTTCTCTTTTTATCATTATCAAATCATGCTGAAGAGGCTGCAAGGTGAAGAAACTCTCAAGCTGAATTTTCAAGAAGCTGTTAGGATGAAGACAGGGCATTTCAAAATCAATACTGAAGCTTGCCATCCAAAGAGCAAAAGGCAGAGTCATTATAAGCTGCTTTGCTTCTCATCTCTAATTCCCCATATTCATAACTTAAGCCCAATCCTTTGGATTTATCCTCTGTGGCCTGCAGTGACACCAGGAAAAGTCCTTCTTTTTAATTCTGTGGCAAAAAAATAGCAACACTGCAGGGTAGGATCATAACCCCCCAGAAGTTTAGGGCTTAAATGTTTCATGTTGAGCACCAGATTTTGCCATCTCCTGCCCCTCCCAATAGTCACCCTCCTCCTTCCTCTACTGTTATACATCAATCATCCTCTTTCCCAGAGGCTAGGGTACAAACAGTGTAATCCCAGGGATACTGATACAGCCAGTCCTGCACATGGCTGCTCTGTCCTTGGAGATGCCATCACTAAATCTAATGACAGGATTTTGCTGATGGGACTGTTTCAGCTGGGCTGGAGAAAGCAATAGGAGCAAGTAATCTAAGAACCCAGCTTTGCTATTGCTGGGAGCTCTGTTCTATCTTCATCTTTTTAAAGTGGCTCTCTAAACTCCTCTTTCCTTTATTACTTCTTAGTTTCTCTTATCTTGGCACTTATAACATCATAAACATTTCCCTCACTGGTAATATTTTTAATTATGACCTGGAAATGAACCTGAGATCTGACTCAGCCAACCCAACCAAACAATTCATAGCGCATAAAGGTTTGGTGTTGAAATAAGTAATTATTTTTAAATAATTAGGATTCCTGTATAGGTTGTTGTTTGGACAAAATACCACAACCTCAAATGCTGTTCTGTTTAGAGGAGGGGTGCTGGGCTTTGTTGGGATTTTCTTTGGTTTGGATCTCAGAACTCTGCTTAGAGGAGGTGATGTTTCCTCTGGAAAAATCCCAACACGTGTATTCAGGAGAAGCTGCTGGACCATGGTTTGACTTGTGCAAAGTCCAGGCAGTCAGTGACAGGTTGTTCCAGCAGCACAGTGTTCCTGCTCCCATGTTGGGTGAACCAGACTTGAGATCACGTTATATTCTGCTGGCAAATTTGGGAATGGCCTTCGGTGGGAGCCCAGCACTTTGTCTCATCTGCTAAGCCCTTAATAAACCCCACTACTACTTTTTCTAACTCCCCTCTGGACTTTGAATTACACTGCAGTGAACATAACACACGTGAGTAAGAGCTTAAGGTCTTTCTCACTTGGGTGGTCCCATTAAAAAGACCAGGTTTGCTGTCTTGGCTCCAGAGCCATTCCAAACACCACTGCTATTTTTCTTCCCCCAGCATTTCTTTCACCTGCCTTTTTTTCTTCTTTTTCTTTTTTTTTTTTTCCCATGCCAAATCTATTAATATGTGTTTTAACCGCTTAACTTTGGAACCAAAATATTAACTGCATAAGAGGCAGGTTTATAAAATATGTATTGGAGCGGGGAATATAAAATGCCCCCAATTTCATAGCAGAAAAAAAAAATGTATAAAGTGCTGAGTGAAAATTGAGAAGGACCCAACTTAAACCTTTGAAAATCACTGCCAGTTCCTATGTGCTGTATTTATTTTGACTTGGAAGGCTCAATCCAGTCCAGATGAGGTCATTTGGTTGGGAGAACATGTGTCCGTGCGGAGCCTGGAGGCAGGGAAGCCTGCAGGATGCTCTGGCTGCAGGGTGCTGAGCTGCCAGGGTGCAGTGGTGGGAGCAGGGCAGGCAGAACCATCTGGGTGTTGATCCTGGCACCGGAGCGTGCCTCTGGGATGGAGGTGTGGTGATGTTCGAGTTGATTTCTTTTTAAGGCAGGCGGGACAGTGCAGCTTTTGTGTCCTCAGCTGTTTGCTGGATGGGGTAAGTAGAGGCAAAGCTTGATGTGCTCTAATAACCTGGGGACAGGGGAGTATATTTAGTTAGAGGTGCCTTTGGTTGCTTGTTCGTATGACTTCATGCAACAAAGAGCCTGTTATTTTGTTTGCCCAGCTCTATCTTCGAGCTTGTCTTGTTTAACCCTTGCCCTCTCAGCACCTGATACCTGCTCAGCACCATTTTACTTTCTCCTCCTTCTGCTCCTTCATCTTCCCTTGCTCCTCTCACCAACCAAGATCAGTATCTAGGCCATTTGTGCCTAAGAAATGCCACTTTTTCCCTCTGGGAGCTCCATCTCTGCTGCTCAGTGCTCCATCCCAGCAGGTGGGGAATGTCCTGTGTCCTCCCCAAGAAGCCTTGTCTGTCCTGCTGCCCCTCTCCCCACCTCCCTGCCAGCAGCCTGTTTGCCAACACTTTGCACGAGGAAGCTGCCTCTATAAAAATAAACCCTGCTGAAATCTGAGAGAGAAACCACGCCAGCCTCACACTTCATTATTGGTAATGTCAGCCTATTTGATTTCCATTTGCAAACAGTAGCCCTGCGTGTGTTCTTCACCATGTACCCCGTCTCCCTGTGCATTATTCTGTGAAAATTCAGGTTCCCCATGCGTGTTGCTAAGTCTACTTTGTGGTTTGCTTGCTCTGGGCCACAGACACCCCTGCTTCACAATTGAAGTGTGGAAAAAGCCTGTTAAGTCACTGATTTAATTGCCTGGTTACTCGGGACTAACACGAGGTTGCCATCTGCAAGAGGCTTGAGCCTCTTCTCCCACCTCCTCTACCTTTATAAGATTTTACTCCTCGCAGCTGGCTTTTATTGCTGATTTACAGCAGAAAAAGGCAGCAGAGACAGACCTGTATTTCCTGTTTTTAACCCCAATGTGCACTGCCATATGGGCATTGCTTGGGGAGGGCTGGATTTGCAGACAACACTCTCCTGCACCTCCAACATTGCCTGGCTGTCTGGGTTGAGGATGTGGGATCAAACTCTGTTTTCCAGGAGAGGTGTCTATTAAAAAACAGCAGAAAAAAAATGGAAAATGGTGAAGGGAGGGGGAAGTAAGACAAACCAAGCTTTATATCAGTAGGGTAAGCACTGCATTGCTGCCCTCAAAACCCCAAGCCTGAGTTGCAGGTCCCTGTCTCCACACAGGGATGAGCTCCCAGATGGGTCCAACAAGTGCTGGCAGCACCAAGGGGCCCCCAGGAAGGCTCAGGGAGGGGGGATGTACCCGGAGCTTGAGGAGGAGATGCCTGTATTGACTTTCACTCGATTTACTGGAGCAATTGAGTTTGTCAGTGAAATGTGAGAGGGGCTCAATCAGCTGTCACACTGAGACACTCCTGTCACTACTGTCAATAGCTTCGAGTTTCTGATCCTTTCTCAGATTAGCTCTGTGCCAGAACATCAAATGAAAAGCTGTTTGGGGCATGGGGAGGGGAGAAACTCTGAGCAGTTATCTAGGAATCAGTTTACAGACTTCAAAGCACTGCCAGGTTTATTCTGATGGCCTATAGCAATGTGCTGGGATCCTTAATGCATTTGGAGTGTAATGTAGACTCTCCTCTTCAGCCCCATGTTCACTCATGGACTGGGAGGCAGGAATGGAAGAAAAAGGAAGGCCTCCCTCCCAGTGAACCCAAATGGCATGCAAATGGCTTGCCTCCTCTGGAAGAACTGCTCTTTAGCTTGACAGAATAGGTTGCTTTTCTTACCTTTCATCCTGAAGGACTCCTCTGTGTTTCTGTTGGCACCAAATGGAGACTTTTTCAGGCAGAGCTGGCTTATGTAAAGGCATCACCCCCAACAGTAGGACAGGAGTGAAAATAAGTGGGACAGGTCTGCCAAGAAGAAAGAATGAAGAGGGAGGTTTAGCTTAACCCATCTGAGCAGTTTTTAGCAGTGTTTGGCCTCAGTATGTACCTTTCTTTATCTATAACATGGCAAAATCTTTTATAGTCCATTAAGTTCTTCCAAGACCTTTTCCTTGAAGTTTCACTGGTAGGATCTGAGACAGCCTTTACTGAGAATCTTTCCATCATAAGTCAATATGATGAATGACTGAATGAATGAATATGTCTCTTTTCATGGGAAGAATAGGCCATCAGGAGACTTCTTAAAAAAATACTTCAAGGTTTTGAGAACTCTCTTTTCTCTGTTCACACTAAAACAGCTTATGGCAAGGTTGAACTCGCCCATTTGCACAGAAGCCAAGAGGGTAATGTTAATCCTATTAGAAAAATAATCTACCACCAAAAAATAATAATAGTAGGGGTGGAGAAAGAATCCTTTTTAGGCCAATTCTCTGACTAATTCCTGTGAATTTACTCTTTTCTTCCTAGGGTTGCAGTGTTAAACATTTTGCTATCAATACATGAGTTACAAAGATTACTATTTTCCTTTCACATTCCTAAAGAAATTAAAGAAGAGAAAAGCTACATTC
The DNA here is from genome assembly GCA_024865655.1 of Emberiza elegans. Taxonomy (NCBI): domain Eukaryota; kingdom Metazoa; phylum Chordata; class Aves; order Passeriformes; family Fringillidae; genus Emberiza; species Emberiza elegans. Next base: position 2,947,302 of record JALJVW010003588.1, on the reverse strand, counting down.
TAATATTATTGGTAGAGGGTTTTGTCCTGTAGAGAATTCTTCTCTTTTTGGAGAAGAGAAGAATTCAGAGTGAGGCAGTGTCCATAGAGAAGGTTATCCATGTACAGCACCAATCTACATTTTTCCCTTGAATGTTATTTTAAAATTTCCATTTTTTTTCTCTTGTCACTCAAATCCATTAGCAAGTTTCTTTTGACTTCAAAACATAAAAAAATTTCATCTGTTCCTCATTCAAGACCACCACGATCCTTCCCATGCAGAAACTCTAACTGCATTCCACTGCTTAATATTTAAGCAACTCTCTGTCCAGAGCAAGTTATACCTTCTCTCTTCCTTGTAAAAAAACTCAGAAGTGGCCCAGTTCAGAGTGTGATCTTTAGTACCAGAGGGAACCCTGCTTGATTCTCTTGGTTCCATTAATGTGAAAAGGCCGTGGAGAAGTATGCTAAAGGCATTAGAAAAGAAAAAACCACCCTCACCACATTCTCCGTATAGAGTATTTCAAACCGAATGCTGGATACATACCTTTCCTTGACCTTTTCCTTAGATTAGTGCTATAGGCAGCTGTTGTGCTTGTATTACACATTCCAGTGCAGGGACTGAGTCTCCAGCGAGGTAGAGGGGGGTTTGGGGTGCGTGTGTGTGTGTGCACACGTGCGTGTGTTTGTTACCCAACCTCTTAGCCAAAGGTCTTCCATGTTGGTTTTAGCTCTCCCTGGCTTTTTCAGTTTCCAGGGGGAGGTGTGGCTGTTTGTGCACTTTGTTTATGTTCACAGGATGACAGGAAACCCAAGAGCTTTTAGTGAATTCAGATATACTCTGGAAGAGGTGTGAATCTCCAGCCATTTGGGTTTAAAAGCTTTCATTAAGTCTGAGAATAGAGGAAGAAAATAAACATCTCTCTGCTTTCTAGCTGCGAAGGGGATGAAAGATTCTCAGCCTGTGGGCCCCCAGGATGGATGCCTACAAAGGGAGGAATTGGAGGAGAGATAAAAAAGGCTGGAATTGAGGGTAAAAAATAATAAAATCTTAGAGCTGCTGCTCCAGTTGTATTTGGTCTTCATTTTACCGAGTCCCCACTGAGGAGTTGGCCTTGGTGAAAACCCCGATGGAGCAGAGCGAGCGCATCGCGCACAGAACGGGGCTTCATGGGAGGAGTGATGCCGCCAACAAAGGCTCGAAGGCAGCTCTAAGGACTCGGGATAATTGCTGCCACCCCCGCAGAAAGGGACGCTGCCAGGAGGATGCGCTCACCCCTCCGTGCCTGACCTCCCTCGCCCGGGAAGGGGATGGATGCAGTACCCATCCATGGAGCCAGCGCCTTTCTCTTCTGGCAATTGGTTGATAAAGAACCAGCAGTAACAGTAGGAGTACTGAACAAAGCACAAGAACTTGCATGTAATCCTAAAAACCAACAAATAAACAACCAAAAAAAATAAATAAAATAAAAAACAGCAAGACAAATGGATAACTTTTCCACAAAATTCTTTCACAACAATGCTTCGTCATCACTTGACATCATTGGAACATGTCCAACAGAAAACCTAAACACACCCCTGGAAGGACATCACTACAACCTGTGATTGTGTCTGCCAACAGTGCAACACACAAAGTCTTCAAGTCCTCTGATGTCCTAAAATTGCAACTCTCTTGCTGCCTCCCCTACTAATTTGGGTTTTCTCTCATGATATTGCTGTTGCTGGAATGATCATAGAATGATTAAGACTGGGCATTACTTGCTGCTCATGCTGACACAGCCCATTGTGCAGAGGGAGTCATAGAATCATTTAGGTTGGAAAAGATCTCTAAGATCACTGAGCCCACTGTTAATCCAGCACTGGCAAGGCCACCACTAACCCATGTCCTCAAGTGCCACATCTACATAGCTTTTACATCCCTCCAGGGGCTGGGCAGCCTGTGTGGGGAGGGCAAAGATTACAGTGAAGAATTTTTTTCTAATATCTGACCTAAACCTCTCTTGCTGCATCTTGAGGGCAGGGGCGCGTGTCTGCTCCGTGTCACTGCAGGAGGGGCTCAGTGTCACCCAGCCGAGGCCTGGCCAGCACAACTGGCTGTCTCTGTGTCATGGAGTGAGAGGGGTTATCAAACTTCCCCTGCCTCTGCCCATCTGTGGGCTCCTTGGGGCAGGTACTTCCCTCAGATCGCGTGTTTGCGCAGTGCCTAATTGCAGATGCAAGGGTAATATAAATAATAAGGTTAAAAGTCACTCTTCTTGAGGGGAGGTGAAAAGGGAACGGAAATGGGGCTGCTACTCAGCTTCCTGGCTTTTCCTGGAGTCAAAAAGAGAGTGCAAAGGGTATTGCAGGATATGTCGGAGTATTTAGTCTTGAATCATTTGCCATCCTGTTTTTATTCCCTTGCAGATATATTTCAAAGAAAGTGTTTAGATGGAGCTGATGACCTCTCTTATGGCTGAGGTTGCCTGTCACTTCCTATGATAAGTCCCTCATTTGATTGTTTGGGCTGTGGCAAGCCCCAGCGTTGGAGCTGAAGCCTCCCCTACTGCACGCCAGACTCCCACCGAGTTCATTTCAGAGGAGGGGGTTTTTCAGTGCACTGCTGAAACCGTGCTGGCTTTTATCATTTGGGAAGCGGATTCCTACTTTTTCATCTTTAAAAAGCTCATTCCAGGTGTGCTGTTGCACACCAGTCCTTAAAAGTGAAGACAAGCTGTGAGATGAAGTGGTCCCACATGCTGGGCACTACCCAGGGTGCTGCCTCCACTCCTCCCCAGCACAAAGTTTCCCTGAGAAGCAGTAGCAGTCCAGCTGTCCTTATCCTGGAGAAAAGGAGGATCAGGGTTGCTCACTGCTTATCGCTCTCGACCTGAAAGGAGGTGGTAGTCAGGTGGGGATTGGATTCTTCTCCCAGGGAGCAAGTGACAGGGCAAAATAAAAAAAACGTTCTCAAGATGCAGCAAGAGAGGTTTAGGTCAGATATTAGAAAAAAATTCTTCACTAAAAGCTTTGCCCTGCCCACACAGGCTGCCCAGCCCCTGGAGGGATGTAAAAGCTATGTAGATGTGGCACTTGAGGACATGGGTTAGTTAATCCAGCCTTGCCAGTGCTGGATTAACAGTGGGCTCAGTGATCTTAGAGATCTTTTCCAACCTGAATGATTCTATGACTCCCTCTGCACAATGGGCTGTGTCAGCATGAGCAGCAAGTAATGCCCAATCTTAATCATTCTATGATCATTCCAGCAACAGCAATATCATGGGGAAAACCCAAATTAGTAGGGGAGGCAGCAAGAGAGTTGCAATTTTAGGACATCAGAGGACTTGAAGACTTTGTGTGTTGCACTGTTGGCAGACACAATCACAGGTTGTAGTGATGTCCTTCCAGGGGTGTGTTTAGGTTTTCTGTTGGACATGTTCCAATGATGTCAAGTGATGATGAAGCATTGTTGTGAAAGAATTTTGTGGAAAAGTTATCCATTTGTCTTTTTTTTTTTTTGGGGTTGTTTATTTGTTGGTTTTTAGGATTACATGAAAGTTCTTGTGCTTTGTTCAGTACTCCTACTGTTAGTGTTGATTCTTTATCAACCAATTGCCAGAAGAGAAAGTCCATGGATAGGCACAGCAATTCCAGAAATTATCAGTGTCTGAATATAGCCATTAGTCAGGTTTTGATGGCAGTGGTGGTGTTGTCTCTGATTCCAGTCCTGTGTAAACACCATCTGGGTGTTGCAGAAGTTACACATAGTTGCTGGGCATTACAAGTAAATAGTAATTTACTCAAAATTACTATTTCTATTTTTCAGTCTTCTAAGTCTCTTGACCTGTATTTCTCCAAGCCTTGTTCAGTGCCTTCTCAGCTGAACAGGGGCCCTTGCTGTTTTTCTGTAACAATAATGAGGTTATTTGTTCCGTGCTCATTTTCAGTTTTTCTTGTCTACCCAAGATGATGAGCCAAATTGTTTCCTGCTTGAATCTGGTCTTTGCTGTCCCACTGAAAATCATTTTGAACTCTATTTCTCTCCAGCCTTGCTGAGTCATCCTGGAGCTTGGCTCCAAGTTCCTCATCTGATAAGAGGCAGTAGAGGAACTTCCTAACCTCAGAGACTGGTGCCAGGAGAAATCCATTAGCAATCATGATAAGAGATTCCAGTTATTCCAACAACTCAGGCCTTATAGCTATTGAAAACAAAGCTTGCATTAACAAATCTATGTACATAAGTGATTCTGTCTATGAGATTTGACTAAAAGTGAATGAACTTAATTTTTTCTCTTGAATAATGTGGTTGTCCAATGAGCGTTAGAATTTTCCTTCACCAGTGTTTTACTTACTGCTGTGGAAAGGATGCTCACAGCAGAGCTTAAGCGAAGAGAGTCTCTTGTACTGGAGAATCCATTTAACTTTGTTCCCAGCTGTCCCCTATTGGAGATGTGGACCTCTCTTCCTCTCTCGCTTCCCTCTTCATCTCCAATGATAGCAGCAAATTTTCCTTTTGTATCCACCAACATTTAACCAGTAATGAAAAAGGTGGTGGAACACAGTTTCCATTTGTTTTCCACATTTAATATGTAGCAGTGAAAATCTTTCCATTCTTGCTCCGCCAATGTTCCTAGTTTTCCTTGTTCATTTCAGTTTTCCCGAGCATCAACATTTGAATATTAACTTCCTACATATGTTCTCCACTTAGCACTCAGCTGGATCCAGAGGTGGAAGAACAATTGGATTGCATGGGCTGAGTTTTCGTTTGAGACCTCCATAGCCAACTCATGTGATTTTTAAGAATGTTATTCTGTGAGGTGTGCAGCAGTTTGTATTTTTCTCCCCCCTTCCTTTTTCTTTAAATTTTATTTTTTCTACATCAGTATCAGTGAGTGGTGAAGCTTAAATTATAAAGTCCCAGAAACTCAGAAGGCACATAAATAGAATGTAATTTGCCTGATTTTAATTCAGATTTTAAGGAGCCTGATCCACAATTCTCAAACACTTTGAATTTAGCAGTATTAACAGCTCCAGTTATAATGCTGCTGGTGGTGGCTCACATATAGTTATGATTTTTAATCCTAAATCATGTATGATTCAATACCAAATAACTCTTTCTTCCATGTCAGCAACTGTAAAACACATTCCTTTGAAAAGCTGGGTCCTTTTCCTAAGTCTGCAATACACACATTGACCCATTTCTCTGCTTCCTTCCAACACTCCCAAGACCAAATGTTTAAAAACTAAACTTTCTGCTCAGTGGTTCTGATGACCCCACCTGATCTTTCATATTACATACAAATAGAGGGCTTGCACCATGTAGCTGTCTTTTCCTACAGAAAGAGAAAATTACATTTTCCATTCTCACATTCTAAAATAGCTATAAAAAACCCTGAACACAAGTCTCTAACACACTATTTGAAGTAAGACTGACCCCAGATTTTAAAATTTTTTTTTCATCCAGTAGCTCCAAATGTACTTCTCTGGTTTGAAAATTGTGCTGACATTTGAATTGAGGTAAGCACAAAAGGGTCTTTCAATTTTCCTGCAGGATTCTGAAATAGTAGAAAGTACTGGAGTTGCATTTTAAATATGTTATCTTCAGCAGTGAGGCTGACAAATCATTGCCTGACACAGGCAGGGGGACTGTGGATGCAATAAATTGAAATTTGATGGGAAACCCGTAGCATTTGTGAGAATTAGCAGCAGTTCCTATGATTTCTAAAAAAAAAAAATAAATTAAACCCCCTGCCTGCTGAGCAGGCATCAGCCCTACCAAGTGCAATGGAGCAGCCCCAAGCCAGGTGCTGACAAGGATTTCCTGATCTCCCTGTGACCCCCATTGCGGGAGGTGAGCTGGTGAGAGAAGTTAGCAGGGATGCAGGGGGACGAGAAGATGGTTTGTTTATTTCTCCTTGCTTGGACAATGTGTGTGGCTGCCAGGGCCGATGTGTTTTTGTGACACTCGAGCTGCCTCGCCAGCACTGCTTCTTTGTGGACTACATACTCATCTTTTATCAGTGGCGTGGTGGCGTGGTGAGAGACATCCTCTTCACAGAAAGTCAGCTCAGCATTGCTGCACAAGCATTTGGAGGGCTCAAATTCCTTTTATTCCTCCTCTCAGAAGAGCCCTTTGCCCAAATTTTCCTTTTTTTTTTTTTTTTTTCTTTTTTTCTAAAGACTGAGAAATGCCTCAGGAATGCACTTGCTCTCTCTCCCAGACTGGCTCTCCCAGTGATGTATTAATTAGCTGGAGCACTGCACACTAACGAGCAACTGCAGGCTGATCTCGTTAAACATTAATGCTTAACTAGAAAAGCAAGAGCTGTTAAAGATACGCCACTCAATGTCATCCATGTCCAAATGTAAAAGAAGTCAGTGGCTGAGCTGCTGGCACTTGTGCTTCCAGAGGCAGTGAGAAGGGGCAAGCGGCAAACTTCTCTCTTCCAGAGCCGGATGGGAGCACCTGGACCACAGAGGAGTTTCCATGCTTCTCTAACTTCAACACACAACCCAGCCCTTTTCCAGGGAACAGCTCTCTCTCTCAGGGAGTTAGATGGGCAAGTTCTTGTGTCCACACTGCTTTTCCAGCCTTTTCCATACCTTGTTTTTAGTGGTCAGGTCCTAAAACCAGCACAGGTCTGCTCCTTAACCACTATTTAGCCACAAGCAAATGGTTCAGGCTCGTGTTTTCAAACATGAAAGTTTCATGTCAGGTAGTTACACCTCAATGCGGTAATCCAAATTAGTGGTTGTCTTCATTATTATTGACTTTGCTGGGTATTTTAAGCAACACCATTGGAAAATATCGACCTTATCACCTCTTAGTTTCAGTTTACCCTTGGAGGAACTTGTTAGGGCACCTCTTGATATTGCGAGGCTTTGGCTTTTCTCAGGGAAAAAATCTTGACTACCTCATGAGGAGCTTTCAGAGTGTTTGTTCATTAACCGGCTGGAAATACTGCTGATGGAAGGGGATCAGGCCTGAGCCTCCTGCCCAAGGAGCCCTGCTCTTCTCCAGGCACGTGCTGTTACAGCCCAGCTGGGCACGAGCAGTTGCCATCCACGCTTCTGCCCTTCATTTGCATAGGCAAAAATGGCATTTTTTTATGCACTGTGTTAATGACTGCTACATGCAAATCAAACACAGTTTTGCATGAGTATCTACGCTCAACTTACCATGGAGTTACCTGGCATAGCCAGAGTATAAGTTAAGTTTCATGATCTGAAGCAGATATAGCAGCCTCTTAACTTGCTCTCTGCCTCCACCTTCTCTCCAATATAATAACATAAACACAGCAGCCAGTATTTTTCCTTGCTGCCCAGCTCTTTGCATTATGCAATTTGATTGCAATTGATAATTCATTAATCATTTCTTATCGTAGTTAATATTTGCCCAGCTTGCTACTGTGCAGCAAGGGTGATGGGAGGGGCAGGAGCAGGAAAGTGAAAGATACAGTTGGGGAAGCACAAAATACATGGGAACACAGTTTTGAGAAACAGACCTTCCCTTCCCTTCCCTTCCCTTCCCTTCCCTTCCCTTCCCTTCCCTTCTTCCCTTCCCTTCCCTTCCCTTCCCTTCCCTTCCCTTCCCTTCCCTTCCCTTCCCTTCCCTTCCCTTCCCTTCCCTTCCCCTTCCCTTCCTTCCTTCCCTTCCCTTCCCTTCCTTCCCTTCCCTTCCCTTCCCTTCCTTCCCTTCCTTCCCTTCCCTTCCCTTCCCTTCCCTTCCCTTCCTTCCCTTCCTTCCCTTCCCTTCCCTTGTGACACCAGCAGTTTTAAAGGCTTCTCAAGACAAGCCCTCCTCACATCACCATCAAGGCAGCTGCAGCCATGTGCAGAAGGTTTTTTTGTGGCTCTCCAAGCAATGCCTTTTTCTCCCTGAGGAAGTGAAAGGGTTACTGGAGCCCTGTTGGGACTTTGCTCTTGGGTTTTGTATTTTTTTTCCCCCCGAGTCTCCTAGCCTGATGCTCCCTCAGACTGCGCTTAAAAGCCACTGGACTTGATTTCCTCTCTAATGGTGTTAGGGCTGGAACTGGAGCTGCCTCTGCTGCCTGGTCCTCCTCCTGCCCGTGTCTTCAGACGTTATGTCACAGCTCCTGGGGTTGCTGGCTGACTCCAGCCGCCCTCCCCAGGGGATGGAAAGCAGGTTCCCCTCCCCGTGGCAGCAGCAGTGCCCACATTTAAGAAGCTGCAGTGCTGAGCCGTGACTGCATTAGTTCTGCTACATTAGAACAGCAGCAAAGAGCTTAATTTAATTCGCTGGCCTGTATACCGACACCTGAGGGCCACTAATTCACTGTCACGTATTCTCAGTGAAACCAGGCTCTTTAGTGTTCACTTTTTTTTTTCACTAGAGGAGAGCCTTGCAAGGCAAATGCTCATTTTCTAGGTCTAGGGAGAAATATCTCCTTCCAAGGATCATGGCAGGTCAGGATGACTCACTTTTGCCCGTGTCCACAAGGGATGGAAGATCACACATCTCTCTTTTTTTTTTTAATTTCTTTTTTCCTTTGAAATGTATAAATTGATCTTAGTTCTGTCATTTTATGGTTAGCAGCATCCATTAAAAAGTTGATTCACGCTGATATATGAGTGGCCCTAAAACATTTATTCACCACAGGCTGTACTTGGACATCGTTCAAGGGCTTTGAGCCTATTAGACTCTTCAGCCCTCCGTGTCTTCTCCAGTGATAGCATCAAGTCCTGTAGTAGCATTTTCTATGCTGTAACTTCCAAGAATCAAGCCTTGCCTGTGTTGTTTGCGCATGAAGACCCATTAGGCTAAATTAATCCCCAGGGTAAATGTACAGACTTCAACAGAATGTTATCAGGGATAAATTAGGCCTATTGATTTTTAATGAGGTTCTTACCTGAATAAAGAAAATAGAGTTTCTCTTCTGTTCTGGTCTATTGTTCTGCTGCAAGCATCACCAGAAGCACTTGCTTTGATCCTGAATTTTTAAACCTGGAAATTTTACATTTCTAAAAGGATTAGGAAACATTTTTCTTTCTCCCTGTTAAATATGAGCAATGCCATTGTACACTGGAATGCATGTCCCAGAATTTACACGTCTCCAAGTATCTTTTTCTGCAAACCAAGTGAATAGATTGCCTGAAAAATTACAGACTTCCCATAGTTTAGTGCTGACCTCCTCCTTCAGAGACCACCCTCATGACAAGGGGTTTAGCCCCTGCTAACGAATTTCTAGAAAAATAATTTTGAGAGGTGCAAAGTGATTTTTTTTCTTTCTTTAGCTGATCTGGCTGAGATAATTCATGTCTTGCTGTTTCATGCCAAGGGTTTCTAGGGTCACCCCACTGTCTGAGCTCTCAGGTAGGTAATCTGGGGGTCACCCCACATCACCAGTGCAGACACATCCTCTGACCCCCTGGGTAGTAGCACAGCTCTTGAGAATAGAAAGGATGTTGCAAATCCCATGCTGTTTCCTGCCAGGGTGGCACACAGCTGGTCCCAGGTATGGACATTCACAGCCAGGTCTTGGCAGGTGGCTTCTCCCTGTCATTGTCATCAGTGCCTCTGCTCTCCGTGGGAAGACAGTGAAAGCAAATTCTTTATAATTCTTTATAATCTCTGTTCCCAGAGGTTTGAAAAGAAACCATTCTGTGATTCTGAAAAGTGACCCTTCCATCAGGTTGTGCAAGGATTCCTCCCAGAGCCGCTGCCCCTGCTGAGGTCTGGGTCTGCAGAGAGGGAACCATTTCTGTGGTTCATTGGTGGCATCCAAAACAAGTGGGGCCTGTGTCATCACAGCCCTGTGGTGACATGCATGGCTGCAGGGAGCACATGCCAGTATCCAAGTGCTCTTTTAGGTGTCACTTCACTGTAGGTCCTCATGTGACTGGAGATTTTATTTTTTTTTTTTTATTCTTCACTGCATGGTTAAGGAAACTTTTCCATTACACCCAAATCTCTCTGGAGGCACAAAAGTACTGGTTAATTTGCATCCTTTATAATGTTTAATTTAAACTTTTAGCTTTCAAAATGAAGAAGCATTTGTTCATTTCCTAAAAACTATTAGCTATCTGTTGGGAATAGACTTTGTTTAATAAACAGTTGGCTTGGCTTTAACCACTGATCTAAATGGCAACATGTCTGCAGACTCTCAAGTCATCAGTTTGTATTCCCAAATGTGCCTTGCTAGTGGAAGAAATATTTATATTTATTCAGAAATGCCAACAGAGGTTGCCTGTGCCCTTCTAGCACACATGATGAAGGCCAATGATTTGAACACTGGTGGTACTAACTTTGAGTCAAAAAGCTGCCCTTCTTGAATATATTTTTTACTCAACCTTTTTTTTTTTTACTTTTTAATGTACTTTCACTGTATACATACAGCCATATGTATATATATAGAATATGCATTTTCACTATATACAGATAGAAGGGTATATGGGTCTTTTGCAGAGCCTATATGAGATTTTCCTCCCTTCCCATTTGTGATCTCAGGTCTGTATCTTTAACTTTTCTTTATCTTGGTAAACCCCATGATTCCTGCAATTCCCTGGGCTGTGGAAGAGATCTGCAATTGCAATTCCTTCCTTCTGTAGCATTTCATAGCAAAAGTAAAAGGAAACCCAAAACATTTAAATTGCAATTTTCCTTTGGAAAAGCAATCATGCAGGAATATTCATGCACTGCCTGGCTCAGGTCCTTATTTAGGTAACACAAAACACCAGATGTAAACTTCTTACAGGCTTAAGTGTGGGATTTGGAAAGCCATTCTTCTTTTTCACGAGCACGTCTTCCTTCCCAGAAAACACCACAAAACCCTTCACCAAACCCGTCATCGGCAGCCGAGATAAGGAATGCTCCAATGCAGAAACATACCCTAAAAAGGGAAAGGCCAATATTGACTTGCAGGGAAGCTTAAGCCCTTTAAACTCACCCCCCGGACAAGGAGAATCGATGTCTCTTGTAAAAAAAAAAAAAAAAAAAAAAAAAAAAAGCCCTGCTACTGTTATAGAGCAGGCTGTTGAGCTATGCTAACAGTCGTATATTTTCTATTCAAAACTGTAGCGCTGTGTATATAAACACGAGAAGGTTCTGTTGCTGTATATGTCCAGATTTTTGACACGCGTAGGTGGAGCCGCCGCAGGAAAGCCTATTCGGGAGCTGGGAGCAGCTGCCCTAATGGAATATTATTGACTTTAGTTACATCAGGGGCTAAATATAGATCGGGCAGCAGCGTACACGGGGCCGTGTCTGACAGCCAGGACAGAATGTGCTGCTCTCGACGGACAGACAGATGGACGTGGCTCCGGCGCGGACGCTCCTCTTAGGTCAGGGGGCTCTCCTGGGCTCTCCCACCCGGCGCCACGGCTCCCGTGGGCATCCTGCCACTGGCCAGCCAGGGCCGTGGATCTGGCTCCAAGGGCAGGTGTGGGTTTCGTCTGGGTTGGACTCATCTCCTGCAGGCACCTGTTGGCAGGGCTCCCCCAAGTCAGTGGGGCTGTGTTGAGTTATGTGTGGTAAAGGGGCTGACACCAGCAGCTAAAAAACTACAAGGAATAGTTATACCTTGGATGTTTTGCCCTGGCCTTCCTCTGTTCCCATCCTTAATCCCTCTGCTCCACCCTCTCTCCCATCCAATTGCGCTTTTGCGCTGTTTAGAATTTGTGATGGCATCCCCCCTTCTGAGCTCACACCTCCCTGAAGTTTTGTTTTTGAAGGCAAAACCTGCATATCCAGCAAACATTCCTCACGAGCCCTTCCACAGCCTGGACTGAAAAAAAAATGATCCATTTGTGCCACATCTGTGCATACAACAGGAGAGTCTGTCCCTCTGCTAACCTCCATGGAGAAGGAGCGTGGAGACATCATCTGTGACATTTTGCCTTGCTTCTTTGGGGTTGGAAAAGCTAGAAAGGAGCCTGTTCTTTCTCTTGCTTGAATGAGGATGAAGCCTTTCTAGGAAAATGGATTTTAATCATTTTTTTCCTCCCTGCCTCCAACCCTTTGCTGCTATTTTTAAGCTGGGAGAGCACTGGAACCGAAAGGGGTGTGCTTATCCTGACAGGCTTTACAGAGGAGCATCACAGGGCTGCAGTGCTGCTCAGTGCAGCGGTGTTAAAGGATTCTGAAGACCTGGCAAGCCACGGGGATGCTGAAGGCAATGCCCAAAGTGCCCAGAAGTTCAGGCAATCTTCTCTGTTTTCCTTTCTGGGAGGGAAAGCCCAAGGCTCTTGTATCATAGGAAATGACAGTTTTGAAGTGAATTGGGTTTAATAGTCCGAAAGCACCAGATTTGTGATTCTTTTGGAGAAAAGGAGTGTGCACTTTTCCCTCACTGCTGTTTGATCCTGCAGATTTAAATCCAGCTAATGTGCACAGACAGGACCTGTGTGATGTCCCAGGTGGTTTATTGCTGCACAAAACATTTAGGCCAGAGCTAGGGAGAATCATCTGCTCATGTGTGCAATGACCTACATGAACCAGTATTTTTTATGAGAAACCTTTTAAAGGCTTTGGGGTCATAAGAAACCCTACAGCAACACAAGGCAGGGATTGATCTAATTTATCAGACTCTATTTGCCTTCTCCTTTATAATCCGTAAGAGATCTAGAATATTGTAGCTTTGTTTTCTCTTATCTCTAGTCCTTCCAAATTCACTGAAAATACACACAACCCAGCAAACCCAGGCTATGTGGGAAAGGACTGCATTTATTATTATTATTATTATTATTATTATTATTATTATTATTATTATTATTATTATTATTATTATTACTATTACTATTACTATTACTATTACTATTACTATTACTATTATTACTATTATTTATTATATTTGGTAAACTCTTATTAGAGCCCCTTTTCAACGCTCTGATCGTTGCAGATTGTACATATTTGATAGCTGTTTTTGATAGCCTGTGGAGTAACACTGCACACTCCCCTCCCGTTCAGTCTTTGGACAATCATTTTTTGTCTACAGCACGAGTAGGGAAGCAGAGTGAGTACATTGTCCTCTTAGATTTATAGCCCAGGAGATAGGTCACAACCCTTAGCCACTTTAAAAATGATCTATACTTCCTAGGCCTGGGGGACAAACATGGAATATATATTGTATTACACCTCGAGCCACCCTGGGCTGTGAAGGTGGTGCTGATCTGAGTCAGTCATTGTGCAATGGCATCCCACCAGAGGGTAGGGAAAGCATGAGCAGCCAGGGATGTCATCTCTGTGAGGCTGGTGCCGCTCCAACAGCAGGGATTGACAGTTCCAAGTCCCAGGGGCACTGCTGATCCCTTCAGCAATGTCCCTCCTCAATACCGAGGCTTTTACAAGGGTGAGGAGACACATCTGGTTCTGTGTGTCTCCTGAAGCAGTGTTGCTCCCAGCTGATGTGAGTTTAGTGCCACGGAGAGGGACTGGGAGCTTCACCCATGCAAGATGGTGTGCCATCCTTGGCTACGGGCGCAGCAGAGCATCGCTGCCAGCTCCAGCACCGTGGCTGGGCCAGCAGCTAAGCCTCACAAATGAAGCCACTTCACTCCTTAATTTATTTTTTTTTAATATCTGCACAGTCAGCTGCAGTGAGACACACTTTGAAACGCTGAAAGTGGAGCTGCAGCCGTTCAGTTCGGAGGAATAAATCCATCCTTCCTCTTCCTGCTCTGCCTCCAAGCGCTGAAGGCAGGCTTGGGGAAGCCCTGCTTCTCTGTACTCACATTTCCAGGAGAGAGTGAGTGCTGTGCCACGATGGAGAGGCGCCTTTGGGTCCTCCAGAGCACGTTCAGTCCTCTGGGGATTTGACAGCGTCCACTGTGTTGAACACAGAGTATCCAGAATCTTCTTTTCCTGCTGAAGTATTTGGCCCTTGCAAGCATAAAGCCCCATCAGCACTGACCCCTGCATGTCCCAGCACAGTATATTGTGGGAGCACACAGACGACCTCTGGATTAATTTAGTTTCTTCATCTTGGAAACAAGGGAAACACCAGTTAAAGCTGGAAATGGAGAGAAACCGAGATTAAATTTTGAAATTTTTTTACTAGCCATTGTTTGTTCCTCTTGTCAAAAGTCCTGAGACATGAGGAAATATTACCTGGAGTCCTTTCCTTGCTGAAACTGTGCTTATCTTGTGGTCTGTATTTCTTTCCCTATCTCTCTTATATTGCTCTTATCATCCTTTTATCAAAAGTCTTCAAAAGAGACCAGCAGAGCTCAGCTCTTGTATCCCCTTGAATTCCAGTGGAAGGGTTACATTTGGTTTTCTAGGAATGACAGAAAAGATTTAAGGCAGAAATAAACCACTAAGGTTTTGGAGGGTTTTTTTCCTTGGTCTTCTAAGCCTTTTTTTTTTTCCTCCTGTATGCAGGGGATGAGATTATTTGAAGGGCTCACTATTGTATTTCACTGCTGAAGAGTGTGGTGAACCACCCATCTTTCCTGGTAGTGGGTATGGATTCACGCAGGGCAGTCCTGAATATCCCATTCTCATCTTTTTCTTTCAAAACCCAACCCTTAGGTGAGATTATCTCATAGAGATTTCCTAACTTGCATCAGCACATTTCACCACAGCAATGACAGTGCAAACCTTATTGTTACACACTCCACTGTGCCCGACAACACAAACAGATAATTTTTCCTTTCCTCTTCCAAATCCATTCACACAGACTCCCCTAGCCCCAGGCCATGGCAGAAGATGGAAGAGCTGCTGCTGTTGTCTGTTCTCCATCACCCCATCCTCTCTTTGTCTTCAACCCCCACCTCCTCAGATGACCGCACTGTTAAACTGGGCTGAATGGGACCAAGATGTCAGGGAGAAACAATATCTACAGCTGTCATCATGCTCTTTCTACTGCTATACTCGCTGTCAGTCCCACCTTGTGCTCGCTTCAGGCATTTGGAGCTCACACTCTGTAAGATGCCCTGCAAGTTTTTATCACACCTTGCTCAGAAGGACATTTTATTGACTTTAGGCACTCATGTCATAAGCAAAGCATTTGTAAAAATTAAGATAGGATCTTGCTGCTGTGTTGTGGGTTACTCCACTTTGCTTTGAAGATTACATGCTGGAAATCATTCCCTGACAGTCACAAAACTGGTGCAGCTTGCAAGGGCTTCCCCGGTCTTAAGCACTAGACGTTGTGCTGGAACACGGCTGAAGCTGGAATGAATTGAAGTGTGCCCATTGTATTGAAATCTCCGTGGCCTGTGGCCTGATGCAATACTAATTTTGAGATGTTCCAGATGCCCTTTAATGGTTAGAGCACTCTTAATGCACTGCAGCTGCTGTATTTTGGAATAACTTTTGTTGCCAAATTCCTTCATGTGTAAAAGCAAGGGTGCTTATCTGGTGTAATGGGAAAAAAAAATATTGCAACTGAAAGTATGAAATGAAAGGATTTGTGAATCACCATCTACTTTTACTTAAAGCTTGATCATTATCTTTTTATTTTCTGTGTCTACAGACACATCTCTCTAAAGAAATCCATGCTCACATTCCAGCCACACAGAGAATTAAATAAAAGCAGCAGACACCCTTAAAAGCTCCACAACTGGACAGTCCCACTTTAAAATGTGTGGGCAGCCTTTGTGCCCATTTGCCATCATTTCCACTTTCCATCACATTTGGCTTGCTTCAGAGAAAAAGTCTGCTGCCAGGATTTCTGCTGGCTGAAACAAGGGTGAAGTTCTGGCCTGATTAAAATCAATGGCAAAGCTCCCAGGAACGAGTAGGAGAGCAGACTGTGATTTGGAGTACTTGGAGGGCGTACACAAAGCAATCACACATAGCAATATAATTGCGGCCATTTGATGGATGCTAAAGTTAGAGATCAACAACCAGCAGATAAAAATAGCAGTAAGTTCTGCTGATTCCTAGTCCTGTTATTTTAACTACTGTTGAAAATCAATTCTTTTCCAGCCTTTCAGGATAGGTAAAAACACATCACCTCCCATAGTAAAACTTGAGAATTTTGTTGTGTTGGAATAAACGCTACCCTCCTAACCATGCTGCTGTGTTGGCATCCTTAATATTTTCCACACGTCCATGCAAGACCTGTTAACATGTTAATGGATTTGTTTGCTTGTCAGGGAAAATTTTGCCCCCCTGCAATGACAGCTTCAAACTCACACTGCAAAAGGGCAGGGCAAGCAGTCACTCAATGGACAAGCACAACACAGCTCTCCTGGCAATAAAGGCTTCGGATTCGAGACGGGTGCCTTGCCACTTTGATCTGCAGCGCTGGTTTAATCATGTTAATATGCTGTCTAATTATGGTAAACACTGCATATTATTCAAATTAAAAATGTATATTGCTGTTCACGTAGTCAGCCTGCAGACGTTTTCACGCATTAGTGTTTTCTAAGCTGAATGCCCTTTGGTCAGCAGCAGAGGCTGTGTGTTAGCCCATTAGTTATAAAGGGAGGTGGGTGATCAAATAGAGTGGCCAGACAACTTGGAACATGTTTTTCTTGGCATGCACTTGGGAGTGAAACAGTTTCTCTGAAGGAAAGGGGTCATGGAAAAATCCTGTGTGAGGTGTAAATCTGAAATCTGCCCTGCAGTCTCTCTCAGTATGAAATCATGCCCAGTGTGGTCTTGGATGCATGAGTTTGTCTGCCTTGGGTTGCACTCACCTTAAGAAAAGAGAGATTTTTCAGAGTCAGCAGCTTTGAGGGTTCAGGCTTTGTTTCCTCCCCTAAAAACGGACAACAACTCTTGGTTTCCCAAAAGTTCATCTTGCTTGGTGGGCATCACTGGAGGGTGCCAAACTCATAAATGGGTTTCAACAGAAGCAACAGTCTCTCATTGCAGTGAAAAGCAATCCCAGACCTGGTTACTGGTCTGGCAAGACTGAAATTATATATCCAGGATATGTCATTAGACACACAAGTTTTGAGATGGGCCCAAGATGGAAAGTATTAAAAAATGTATATTGCTGTTCACGTAGTCAGCCTGCAGACGTTTTCACGCATTAGTGTTTTCTAAGCTGAATGCCCTTTGGTCAGCAGCAGAGGCTGTGTGTTAGCCCATTAGTTAAAAAGGGAGGTGGGTGATCAAATAGAGTGGCCAGACAACTTGGAACATGTTTTTCTTGGCATGCACTTGGGAGTGAAACAGTTTCTCTGAAGGAAAGGTGTCATGGAAAAATCCTGTGTGAGGTGTAAATCTGAAATCTGCCCTGCAGTCTCTCTCAGTATGAAATCATGCCCAGTGTGGTCCTGGATGCACAAGCTTGTCTGCCTTGGGTTGCACTCACCTTAAGAAAAGAGAGATTTTTCAGAGTCAGCAGCTTTGAGGGTTCAGGCTTTGTTTCCTCCCCTAAAAACGGACAACAACTCTTGGTTTCCCAAAAGTTCATCTTGCTTGGTGGGCATCACTGGAGGGTGCCAAACTCATAAATGGGTTTCAACAGAAGCAACAGTCTCTCATTGCAGTGAAAAGCAATCCCAGACCTGGTTACTGGTCTGGCAAGACTGAAATTAAATATCCAGGATATGTCATTAGACACACAAGTTTTGAGATGGGCCCAAGATGGAAAGTATTCCCCTAAATCTAGATCTGCAATTCCTCCTTGTCTGGGGTTGTTGGTATTGTGCTGTGGCATTGTGTATCTAAAGAAAGCATCCATAAATAAACTTGTGATTTAGTGATCTTGTTAATGATAGGAAAGGAATTTAGCACTAATAATAATAACAATAGTCATAACAATCCCACTCATCCTCCCATTGCTACTATTAATGCTATTAGTAATAATGTCATGTTGGCTCTTGCCGCTATCAGACATCCAATGTGGCTTCTCTTGTAAGAGTAGTATCATTCAAATTATTTCACATGACTATGCCCTGTAAAATGTTTACTTAGATATTTCAGTGCTTGCCACATTTTTATACCACTGTTGTGTGTTACAGATGAAGCTGCTGGGCAGAATGAAAACATAAGAGTACTTGACAGAACTGCTTAACAAGCAGGCAATCCAGAGAAGCTTGGACAATTCAATATATATCTGTAAAGATAGGTGCTTTCCTGGCAGATTGTTTTTTTCTGTTCAGAAATGGGAATTGTGCATGCACTTACAGTTATACAATTAGACCTATAAAATTCTGATTCCTTGTACTAGATATTTATAGTTTATTTTGAGAATGTTTATTCTATTTTTTTTTCTGGGATGTGAGTGTTTATGCTTAGACTTGTATGCTTAGCATGCTCTTTTATTCTTTTGATTGCCTCCCATTCTTTATTCACCAAGGTCCAAGATGGAAAATTACAGTGGAAATTATTTCTGTGCCTTGAAATTTAATTATTTTAAGGGACAGGAAGAGTTCCTTGAGACAAATTGTGTTATGATTCAACTGTCCCAGGTTGTTTCTTTGTTTGTTTGCTTTCCCTGTTTGATTTGCTTCAGTTTGTGGGAATTGTTCCCAGTCATCAATGCCTTGTAGAGCTGAAATAGATAGGAGGAGCTGGAGAAAGACAGATTCTCAGGTTGTGAATGCCACATTCCTGGAAGATTTTTTGGACAGCTTGGTCTAAGGGAAGGTGTCCCTGCCCATGTCATGAGGTGGAACTGGATCATCTGTAAGGTTCCTTCCAACCAAGATGTTCTGTGGTTCTATAGTTCTTTGCACTAATGAATTCTGTATGTTAATAAATACCTCAGTAATTATCCTCTACTGATTTCAAAATGACTTGAACTGAGCATTTTGTATAGGTGAATGTGACAAAACGGCTCTTCTTGAGTTTATATGTTGGGAACTCTGCCAGCAGTTGTGTGTAAGTAGTGATGCCCTCACTGGAGGAGGATACAGGTGTGTATAAAAAGAGCTTCAACAAAAAGAAAAAAACTCTCCAGGTGATTTTACAAGATGGTTTGCTATAGAAAAGCCTCATCAGACCACAAAACTCTAAGGAAGCCTATTAGTTGCTGTGTTTACATTGTTCTTGAATTTTAAAGATACTGATATTTATAAATTGATTATCTGATCAAACTTTACAAATATATTTTAATAGATTTCACCACATGTCTGTGTGGTGAAAGTTAGGATTAAATGGCACAAGAAAAGGGATGGGTGTTGTTCTGATCTTCAGACAAGGAGACAAAATTGGCTGCCTAAGCAAATAAATTAAAGGACTGTGATGAAATAATTTCATGCTGGATATAGCTTTTGTGCAGAGCAGAGGGAAGGAATTTGCTGGAGGCACTTTGCAGAGCAAGTGAGAGGCAGCATCCTAGTGGATGTGTGCTAAAGGGAGGGGAAGAGCATCACCTGCTCCAACCCTGGGCTGTACAGGGCTCACCCCTTTGCTGTATTTCCCCAGGGAAAGGGAAAAGGGGCAGAGCTCCACTCCAAATCACTGGAAGTGTAGAAAAAAACATGAATTCACAGATTTTTTTTATTCTTCCTGCTTTTGATCATTGTCTTGGCAAGCAGCAACAAAACAGTCACTGAAAAAGAAGTTTGAGGGATGCCAGTGGGATCGCAGAATCACCCACTGAGTGCCACCCACGAGATCAGGTTGCTCCAGGTCCCAGCCAACCTGACTCTGATTCCTCTCTCCATCACTTTGGCAGCCTCTGTCTCCATGTTCCTTCCCCATGTCTCCCCCTGCTCTGTCCCTGCCAGATCTGGGGTTGAACTGGTGCTCTGCGGCTGAGGTGCTGCTCAAGGGACCGTGCTGGGCTCTGCTCTGCCCAGAACCCTCTGGCCATTGATCAGCACAGAAAGTGCCCTGTGCTCCAGGAAGGAGCAGCTGCCTTTTTCTCCAAGGTCCCTGGCTGTGGAAGGGGAGGACAGGCTGTGAATTTCACAGGAGGAGGCTGGATGCCTGGTCACCCTTGAGTGCCTGGTCGAGTGCCAGGGCCCTGTTTGATCTTGGGGCACTTTCTACACAGGACATGGCTAAGAGCTTTCCATTAACCACACAAACAGGGCTTGTGGGAGTTGGGTCGTCCCTCTTCCCCTGCCTCTGACCCAAGGTGTGGGGTCAGCTGGCTTAATCCACCCCAGGGCCACAGGAACAAGGACACCTGTCCTGCAGGAGGCACCTGAACATGAGCAAAACCAAAACACATTTCAGGTGCTATCAGTTTCCATCACATTTCTGAAATTCCAGAGTGGCTCAAGGTAATTGTTGGGCCCCATCTGTGACCTTAGATCCTGTGGCCGTGGTCCCTCCATGTCCAAGAAGGAAAAGCTGATGGATTCATTCACTGAAGACCTCAACTGGCTCTCAGCAGCAGAAACTGTAGCTGGCGGCACCTACTTGAAAACTTGCTGCACTTGAGGATTTCCTAATAATATTTAAAAAATCCCTAAGTGTCAGATCACAACCCAGTTGAGAAGATACATCTGTAGGAGGGCTCTCACCCTTGGCATGACATTTGTCCTTCCTTGGATGCACATTTTTGGAAAGCAAAGAGAAACGGGACCTAGAAGGTGTCAGTCATGGCAGGTAAACTTTGCGTCTTTCAGGAGTCTGTTTAGGATTGATTGTGTGCCTTCTTGGAAGCAAACCCATTAAAATGGAGACACGGAGCAATGGGGATAGTGTGATGGGTTTGTACACACCTTGGCCTGTGGGCTTGAAAACTAGTGGGGGAAATTCACCTGTAAAGATGGACACAGGACACAGGGAATGAGGATGAAACCATTTGTCCTGCTTCATCCCTATCCCAGACACCAACACTGCAACTAAAATCTTCATTCCATCATGAGTATACAGTTGGATTAAACAAGCAAACATACAAACAAACAAAACCAAAAAGGCCTGAAATGTGAGCTTTGTGACAGTGGAAACTGATAGCATCTTACAGTGAAAGAAGGGGGAGAAGGACGAGGCCAGTGCAAGCTTGCTGTGGTCAGATTTCCGCATGAACCACTAGTTCACCACATCCTTGGGGTCCTTGTTTGAGAAATCTATCTCAGTGCATATGCTTTTATTATCTTGTCTCTGTAGGAATGTGAATGGTTTGATTTGGTTTCCAGAGTTCGTGTCCTTGCTGCTTTTTGACTATTTTGTCTATGTAAACCAGCCTGATTGGTCTTGCAGCCTCCAACAGTTTCTTCAGCACACTTTGTAAGATTTCCCTTGCTGTGTTTATTGCTGCCAGGTTGTTCACGAAGAAAAAGGTTAAAAAAAAAAAAAAAAAAAAAAGAGAAAACAAATCACTAGTATGGGGAAAATAAAGGAGAAAAAAAAAAACAACAAAACAAACATGGGAAATTCAGCATAGTCCATTAAGAATTAGGGAGAAAAAGCAATGACCAACGACCAAGCAGGGACATGGGACAAGGAATAAACAAATTTAGAAGAGACAGTGGGTTCAGAGAGGGGATGAGTGAGAGCCTGGGCATATTTTGCATCCAAATACAAGGATGCAGGCAGAAGTGAGCACTGCAGCTGGATCCACAAAGCACCCTGGCAGCACCATGCAAGGCTGGAGGGCTCCATGGGGATCCCAGGACAGGAGCAGAGGGGTCCAAGCACCCCACGTGCCCTCTCTGAGGTTTTTCTCTCAGCCTGGGCCCCGTGTGCGGGGAGAGAGCGAAGCCTCTCAGTACAAGACAGCCCCTTCAGACGGTGCCTGGGTCTCTGGAATAATAGATGGTGTTTTTACAACCTCTCAGAGGCCTGTTCCTGGGTAGACGGTGAAAGGCAATACCTCAGGACCACTGGGTTACAGGAGGTTGTAAAACTGCTCCTCCCCATATATATTTTTTTGACAATGCTTTCACTGAGGAGTGTTTCCTCTTTTTTTTCTTTTTTTTAATTTTATTTTTATTTTATTGCTGTGGCAATCAGTCAGTCTTTCCCCCCCCCACCCATCCTCCCCTTTTCACTTTGACCTATCAAACTGTAAGTCTTATTTCAAGCTGACGTGGAGGCATTAAATGAGTGACTGGGCCACCAATTTAAGGGAATTGATGATCTTTCGGGCTTATACTCTCACGGGTCAAATGATAATGTTGCCCTTCAGGTTAAATTCGTACTTTACATAGGGAAAACCAGGAGCTTAAACTCTACCCAGGGCCAGAAGGATGCAGACAAAATTTGGTCACAAACAGTCATTTAAAAACTAATTTTGAAGAGGACAATGCAGGGATGTATAATTTTTCATTTGTTGTTTTCATAATTTTTCATTTTTGTTGTGTGTTTTCCTCCTCTAAATTTCTGTGCTACCCTGCAGGCAGCCATTCTGTGTTCTGTAAACTCTTAAGTAAAAATATTTGTCCTACAGTAGACAAAGATAGATATGGAGATGGAGATCCAGATGGAGTGAAAGACAGAAATACAGAGAGAAATGGAGATAGACTAGTATAGGCATAGATACAGATATGACTATAAATAATATAGATACAGATAAATATATAATTGCATATATAGCTAAAGATACTTATATCCATTTTATTGTGTCCCAGACCATGGGTACAACCAGAAGCAAAGGCATGAGGTTCACAGGGCTTAGAGTCTGATTTATTGGCACACCAGAGCAAGGCCTACAGCTGATATCATTATACTAATTATTAATTAGATTTGCTGCCTTCCCTGTTTATTATAGACTCCTTTCTGCCCCATCACGTTCTCTCTATGTAAATCTTTCCAATCCATTTCTATTTCTCTTCCCTTTGCCTCATTGTCCTGCTGTCACATACCAATGACCAATTACACTTTGCCCAAAATCAAGTACCTAAAGCTACTGAATAAGTGGGAAGAAATTACTAGCCTATCCCATATATTTTTTTTTTTTTGTTCTGGTTTGCATTCTCAGTGGAATCATGAAAAAATCATTGGTAATGGACATTTATTCCCCTCTGCACCCATGACAAATGAGATTGACATTTTGGGTCCTTAGCTGCTAATGGTTGCAAAATGGTTTAAAACCTACTGGGTCCATTCAGAATAAAGCCTGCAGTTACTTCTATGGTCATAGATTTTGATAAATCTTTGGGGCAGATTCTAGCAATTCCACAGACTTAAAACAAAAAAACAAAACAAAACAAAACAAAAAACACATGAAGTTTTGGCTCATAGATATGTAAATGGGAATTGTCTGTTGTGTGAGAGAGGAGAGGAAAGAGAATTGATGGTGAGGTGCTTACATTCACTTCTCCATCCTCTAGCAGGTCAGAGGAACACTGGAGTGCTGTCTCATGGCTCCTATGGCTGCACAGAGCAGAGCAATGCCAGTGGGATTTGGGGTTGATCCTTGCAGTTCTTTTTATGGGGAAAAGATGAGGTGCACAGGGGAGATGGTGTTAGAGAGAGTTTGGCTGATCTCCAGTGTTATTTTAGCTGAATTTACATCTAAATCTAAGTCAAAGATGGGGATTTACTTGCATGCTTGGCCACACAAAAAGGGGACAACTCACCTCAGTGCAAAGAGCTCAGGTGATGTCTCTCATCCAAGAAAACATTTAATTGCTTGGACTTTATGGCAGGGGTAGTACTGAGACAAATACTTAACAGGTACTATTCAAGTGGGAAAAAAAAAAAAGACATCTGTTGAAACTATAAACCCATACTGCTTTCAAATATGTGGCTTGACATCATTTGCAGTGGCCTCACATTCAAGACTAGCAAGAGGTCTGGAAAGAGGACACCAGATAAGGCAGCACTGCTGCCCCAGACCGTCTGGGGAGGTTTCATCTCTCAAGGCAAAGTATGTGCCTGTCATTTATCAGTCCTCCATTCAGGACCCAGCAGGGACAAATTCCTCACACTGGCACCCCTGGGAGCTCCCATCCCTGAAGCTGAGCCCACCGTGAAGTTGCTTGAAGGGGATGAGAGGCTGCCAGCTCTGGGCTGGGCTTCCAGGATTTCCTAGGGGCATCTCTCACTGGGAATGTTTCATCAGGCAGTGGGGCAGCAAACGGCTGCATCTCACTTTTCATACCTAGAAATTTGCAATATTTGTACTAGAAAGGCCATACTATATAAATTTAGGGGTAGGTGAAGCAAAAAAAAAAAAAAATTAAAGTAATTGGCAGATGAGACCACTCAATGTTTTGAGCCAGGACATGAACGGTTCTATGTCCATGACATTTTGGGGAACTTGAATATAATTTCTTCCCCCCAGGCTTCTGAGTCATCTTTGCAGAGTTCAGAAAGCAAGAGCTAACTATTTTCTCTGAAAACAATTCTGTTTCCCAGTCTTTACATGTTTAGGCTGCAGATACCAATGAATTATTTGTGAAGGTCATGTTGAATTTGTAGGACACCATTAACAGTTGCCTTCAAGGGAAGCAAGCCTTCTGTCAGGAAATTTCTTTGAGAAATTGATTATTACTGCTATTATTTTTGTGGGATGTGTCATTTGGTGATGCTGGGTGAGAGCTGGGTTGGTAGGTTGGATGTTTGTGTTGGATGTTTCACCTTTGGTAATTACCAGCTTTGCATTAGGAGACCTTCAGTGCGGACACATCTGACAGGGAAATACATCTGATATTTCCCAACAGCACTTTACAGTTGTTTCAAATGAATAAATGAGGGCTTCTCTTCCCCAGATCCTGTTGAGGTAGCCAGCAGCTTGCAGCAGGCAGATAGATTGCTACCCACACAGAAATGACAAGTATCCTCCAGGCCCAGGAGAGGGAGAACACTTACAGCAAGGACGCTGGGAGTTTATGAGCTACCAAGGAATAAATATGCAACAAAGAGTTCTCCCAGATGTAACTGAATTGAAGGGGTTTTGCCTCAATTTAAAAATAAGGAAAAGAAAAAAAAGTCTTGCTGATTGTTATGTTTTGTTTTCCGTCTTATTGAGGTTTAAATTTAACTTCTTCTAAACACCAGTGAGTTGTTTATTTAACTTTGAATTATCATGTCACAGAAACTTTCATTTTCAGGCAGAAGCCTCAAAACACAGAACCTTGATTAATAAAATATGAAGAGTTTATGCTATCTGTTTCTCCTGGTTTGAAGGAACAATTTTTCTGCTACTGAGAAGACAGGTAGCATTACTAAGAAATACAGATATTTTTTTTTCTCTCTCTTTTGCTCAGGCGTTGCACTAGGGAGTGAGATATGTGGGCAGAAACCTCAACTCTGCCAGAGACTTTCTGGGTGATGTTGGCTGGATTAAAAAGGCATAACTTTCCACCTCCTGGAGTTATATCATATTTGAGAGAGTCACCCAAGGGCTTTCTAGGAGAATTCTGGAGGTGTTGGTTTGTTCTCTGTAGATGGAGCCTAGAATCAGCTGACACTTGGACATCTAAGGTAGATAAAACAAACCCTTCTGTTCATCCTTCTCTTCATAATTTGGTCCCTCCCAGATTCCCTCAGTTAAATGGGCATAACAATCTATCCTTTTTACCCATGCTTCTGGAACTGCCTCAGGGCTTTGTTGTCTCAGCAAATGCTGCCCAGTGCAATGAAGTGCTGATTCTGGTACAGGCCATGAGTTCTCACTTGCATTTCAGATAATAGTAATAATAATAATAATAATGATAATAAATAAAACAACTTTTAAGTCATTAGTAGAAGTTTGTTGCGTGTCATAGGTGTATATCAACCTTGTCCATGGCAGGGAGAGATGAGTGGAATGAGGTGATCTTTAAAGGTCCATTTCAAACCAAGCCTTTCTGTGATTCTGTATTTTACATCTCTATTAAACATGTGCTAAGTACAGTGTTAAAATATAAAGTGTTAAAATAAAACAGTCTGAACATCAGTTTCAACCAGTTTCATGCCTGAAATCCGAATTATAAAGGGAATGTGAACATCTAACCAAAATCTATATATTAGCATGGCATCCTGTGGCATTTGAAAACTATGAAGACAGGATGCCTGCATGGATGTACAAACATAAGGCACAGTGGCATGACACATAAAAATTAAGTATGTTTTTTTGATTCTGATGTATAAGGTGTTATATATAGAGGTTATACAAACCTCCTTTTGCTGTTGGAAAGACAAACACGGTTTTGTTTTTACATGAAGTTCAAGATCTTCAAGCAAATGAAAGGCTCCAGAAAGTGTGAATTTAAGGCAACAAACTCATTCATAATAACAGCATAACAAGAAGCTAGAAGTTCTGCACAAACCTAAAGTCTGGGCCTGAAAATGCAAAACAACACAAAGAACAAAGCTTTCCACTCACTTTTCCGTGGCAAACGGAGAATAGGGGACATGCAAGACATTTGTTTTTAATTTGTTTGTTTGTTTTGGACTCGTCCTAATCAAGGGCTTTTCCTAGCTGTTCCTCCCCTGCCTCCCCATCCCTTCCAGACTCCCTTGTGCTTCTCTCCTCTTTCCTTTTATTTATTGAATTTTTGAAAAGAACCAAAGGGGGTCCCTAACATCCCATCTCCTTGGAGAGCTTGTTTCCCTACAGGGCTGCAGATGCCGGGCAAAAAGGGCTGAAACAGGCAGCAGAGAGGCAAGGAGAGTGTTATCAATCATTCAGCACGTTAAAAGAGAAGAAGGAGCAAGAAAAAGAGGGAGAGAGAAGGCGGGAAGCGGGGTGGGGGGGAAAGAGCCTGGCCTGAATTGGAGGAATTTCCTCCCCTGGTTGCTGAAGGGAGGTTTTTTGGACATCTGCCCAGACACATGCCGAGTCAAAGAAGCGGGATAAATTCTGGAAGAATGAATGGAGGGAGAGGAGGGGTCAGGAGGACAGAGGGGAGGGAGCGTGGGCTATGGGGGAGCAATGGCAGCTACAGGGACAAAGGAGGTCTGGTCTGTGGGGGAAGACTGTAACAACAGCACGCATGCATGTGTGCGTGTGCGTGTTTGTCTTTTTCTTTTTTCCTAGATGTTTCAAACATTCATTTCTTCTAGGGCACTGCATATAGCAGTGAGACCTCTTGGTTTTACGGTAAGAGGCAGCTTGTTGTCTCTTGGATCTTCTCTATTGCCTGGGACACACCAGGTGCAGGAACAAATAGAATCTATAACCAGCTAGGCCGCATCAGGGTTGGTAAACACATTTGATTGTTTGAGCAAAACTCATGGTAGGCTCTCTCCATCTTCTGATATCTCCAGGCAAGGCAGTGTAATCTGAAGGATGCACTGGGCCAGGCAATTTCTGACTGCCAGTCAGGGCATAGATAGATGGGCAAATTGAGTGGTCAGCTTGGACAACTCAGATGAAAGGTCAGATAAATCATTCTCTGTAGCAGACCTGGGATGTGTGGGTCGTGATCTGGGCAGCTTGTTCCCATGCCTTCTCCATCCCTGAGGTTTCAGGAGGTCACTCCCTTGGCTCTCTCAGTTTAGCTGCTCATCCAAAAGAACTCTGGACTTGTTGGAGGGCGGATGTGGGTTAGGACCTGCTCAGATTGCTCAGATGGAGAGACAGCCAAACTGGGCTGGCAGCAATCCCTGTCCAGAAGAGCCAGCTGGACATGGATTGGTAGCAGTAACTCCTTCCTCATGTCTGATTCAGCCAAAAAAAGTTTGTCTGTCCATCCTTTCAGGTCTCTGCTGGCCTTATCAATCTGAAAATTACTCTGAATTTGCTGAAGAGTCTGTGTGACAACTTATGTACACCAGGTAGACAGTCATCATGTATTTCTATGAATTTTCTTCCAGTCAATGGCTCTGGTTATGAGCCAGTTTCATGAACCCCATCCCAGAGGGAATCACAGCCTTGTGCTCTTGAAGCAGCTTCTTGCTGTGGTTGAATCTTACTCTGATTGTGCCACCTTTTTCTTGTGTTATTTTGATAAGTTTCTGAGTTTTTTTTTAACTTTATGATTTCTTTATTGTACTCATGTAGGGTGACTAAATCTTACCCAGAGTTTGCATTATTAGGGCCACCTAAAGAACTGAGGGGTAAAGCCTCTGCCAGCTCAGAGCCTGCACCCATAAAGCTGTTTTGTTTCAGCTGCTGATGAAAAACTTGCTGCTCATGTGAGAAAAGATTTCATATTTGAGCCAGGTCACTCCTCCATCACAACACATAATTATGCAACAGCAAATGAGACCTCCCAATGCGAAGAATTCACAGAATCTTAAAATCAGGGAATGTCCTGAGTTCAAAGGGACCCACAATGATCATCAAAGTCCAACTCCTGACCCTGCACAGGACAACCCCCATAGTCACAACCACATGTCTGAGAGCATTGTCCAAATGCTCCTTGAGCTCTTTAAGGCTTGGGGCTGTGACCACTGCCCTGGGGAGGCTGTTCCAGAGCCAGACTGCTCTCTGGGAGAGGAACCTTTCCTTGATTCTCAGAATAAACCTCCCCTGACAGAAGTCCATGCCATTTTCTTGGCTCCTGTCACTAGTTACCAGGGAAAAGAGTGTCTGCCCCTCCTCTTCCTCCTGCAAGGAAGATGCAGGCTGCCTGAATAGGCCTGGGCAGCTCACCTGGGTTACTGATTCTACAGAACAGGATCAGAGAATCACAGAATGGTTTGGGTTGGAAGGGACCTTAAATATCATTCAGTTTCAACCTCTGTGCAGTAGTCTGGGATGCCACACACTGGGTCAAGGTGCAAGCATATTCTCTCTATCATCACACTACTGTGGCATTCACTTGTGCCAGTGCAATCCACAGATTTCTAAAACCATAACTCTTTGGTAAATGAATGGACTAATTAATTCACTGAAAGTGCAAACTACCTGGAAGCTGCTTTTGATCAGATCCCAAACTGCAGGTTGATCTGCTGTGATGGCTTTGGTCAGCACTTTGTCACCCACAGGTTCATCACATTGTCTGCTCTCTTTTGGTCCAAAAAAATCCTCTGATCATCTGCTACCAAGGCTTTTTTAGAGGCAGCAGCCACCACAACTCTCTAAGTCTGTTTAAGATAAAAATACTCTCCTGATATTTTAGCAAGTAGAAGACTCAAAAATAACTTTGATCCATTTGTTATATTCATTGTAACTGAAAATATTCCAGTTAAATTATTGTATTATATTGTAGTTAAATTAGTTTTGTAGAAAGTATCCCTCTTACCACCTCAAGAAGAAAATAAACAGAGAGGTATCCCCAGAGCAAACTCAACTATAACATTTTCATCACTCGCACAGAACAAACATCGGTATAATTCGTTTCATGGGTTAGTTGTTCTAGCCCCTAAGATAAGGACAAAGGAGATAAGCATGAAAAGGAAACATGAACAAACAGGGCTTGTGTCTAGAATAATCATTATAATAATTTTGCATTGGGGTGCAGTGGCTGTAAAAGAAGCAGTGGATGGCAATACTTGCATTACACTGCACTTAGCCTGTGTTGAAGCTTGCACAAATATATTAATTCAGTTGTTTCATTTATCTTTAGTGTAGCAACCCATTCTTGCTCACAAAATATCCAGTTAATCCTTATTTTGCACAACTGAAATCTTTAGACCTGCAAATACAAAATCAGAGCTTACAATAAGTCTCCAGCTGTCATGCCTGCAGGAATTTTGAAGAATCCAGATGAGTTTTTTTTTTTACTTTATTACTTTTTTTGAGTAAAATCATGTTGTGGAGGGACAATTCATACTAGAACACAAGTCAGGGACAGCACCAACTGAGCAACCTGGTGTAGTGGAAGGTCTCCCTGCCCGTGGCAGTGTGTTGGAACAAGATGAGCTTTGAGGTTCCCTTCCAACCTAAGCCATTCCAGGGTTCTGTGACTTGTACATCAGTGTTAATGGTGGGACACTCCTCCTTGGTGTTGTGCTTGCTGCTCTGCTTAGAGGTGGGATTCAGAGCCTGGCTCCTCCTGCTGTCACAGCCCCAGTGAGCACGATTCTAAAATCTGGGTTTATTTCTATTTTGGGTGGAATGAGAGAAGGCCTGCTCCCTTGCTGTGGGAGCTGCTCAAGTTGAAAGCAGGGGAGCACCCTGTGGTTTGCACAGCTGTGCTGCACCGCCTGCTGCAACCTGGGAGGGGATTTCAGCCTCCGGACTCGCAAACTTGGCTCCGTGCTCGCCTCAGTGTGATGGCTAGAAATAAAAGAGAAAATAAAGAAGAACATGCAGAAAAGTCAACTTAGCTTTAAATAAACCACTTATATTAGCTACCAGTATCCAAAGTTTACTTAGAACGTGCACTGCAATGTTTTTCACGTGCAGCACTTGAAGTGCTGGTCTGTGTAACCCAGAACACATTTTATGCCAGGACAACACCCCATGTTTTATCAGTGTAATATAACAATAGCAAGTCATATGACACCTAGATTACACACAGTTCTGAGAATTAGGATGCCTTTAGGGATAATTTTTTCCCCTTCTTCTTACATAACTGCTGTCTAGAATCATTGTTACTTCAGTATAACGTTGTTCATGTAGTAAAAGCAGTGCAACTTCTTCATGGTAATGAACCTATTTAAGTTTAAGGCAGAGATGACCAATTGTTGTTCCAAGGATTTGTTAGGACAACAGTGTGTTTTTTATCTGATGCCAAAGAGTTTTGGTCATCAATGAATGCATCCACCAAGGATATTGTGGGAGAAGTGTGTGTGTAATGCACATGTGTGAATTTTAGATCCAGATTGCATCTGCTTAAGGTTTACTGTTTCATCACAGATCTAGGAATACTAATCTGGGGATAAAAATAGCCCCTAAAAAAGCATAATTTGTCATCCTGTCAGAGCATTGTCCCAATGTATCTTCTCTGTACAGTCCTTGAGTACTGAGTGAGTGGAGTTCAGTACTCCTTGAGTGGAGCTCAGTGTTTCCAGACCAAAATGATGTTATAATCACAAATGAGTGTGTATATTACTTTTATTCTATATTTTCATATTGGGTGGTTTTGTCTCACAAAGTCAGCATCCAGCTCTGCCTAAATAAATAGATATTACATTGTAGATCACTCCCACAGTGGATCAAATCATACACAAATTCCTGCTGGCTCCTTTTCTGTTGATATTTGGCTCAATGACTGAGACCCAACCCCAGGTTTACCAGCTACTACTGATATTTAGCTCAGATATAGGCACTTGGTGTAAAGAACGGTCTGTCTTCTTTACCCAGCCAGGAGATTGACCTGTCAGCCCAGAGACTGGGGTTGACAGTGCCCTTTGTTGAGCTCTGATTACAACAGTGCTGGCAAAGCCACCGTTGTGTTTGGCACTTGTTGGTCTCTGATTTGCTCCGCAGCACTGTACACTGAAATGAAAAACATCTGGTCAGCTCACACGCTCTGCTTAGACTGGTTACACAAATGCATGAGATTATGCAACCCAGACCTGCGATCCTATTTCTCCCTCTTCTGAAGCATTTCATATTTTGTCTCTAATCACATCAGACAGCCAGCTGGCTGGTTTCCAGGTGGCCTCTCTCAGATGGCGAGCCTCGCCGCTTGACCGTCGGCGCGGGTCAGCCTGCCACCACCTCCCTGTTTTGCAGGGATGCCTCGTGTCCTCCCTTCCTGAGCAGGGGAACCTTCTGCCAACAGACCAGCTGTGGAAGCTGGTGGAGTTCTTGGAGTGCAAGGAGCTTCTTCAGGCAGTGTGTTGAGCTCGCTTGCTCCTTGGGTTCCCCCCCTGTCTGACGGTGTGGGCCTTCCAGCAGGCAGGGCAGGGCTGGTACCCCTCAGCCCCCAGGAAAGGCTGATACCCCTCAGCCCCCAGGAAAGGCTGCCTGCTCCCTGGCACTGGCAGGAGATGATGCACCTGGGGGAAGGAGTGAAGCAAATCACAACAGAAGGAGTTCAAATCAGGATTTCTGATGGCTTTGCTCTTATCGTCCTCTTTGATAATAAATGGCTCAAACATGCATTTCACCAGGCTGCCTCTTCAGCTCCTGAGTGAGGAGGTTTCCTGTGCAGAGCGTTTATGAAAAGCTCAACACTGGAAAATGGCAGTGCTGTCCAACTGGCTTCCCACCAGGCTCACAGCAGCTGAAAATCAAGTTTAGTAGCTCAAACTCAGTAAGTTCAGCTTTTAATTAAAATATATAATTTAATGTTAGAGACCTTATTCTCCATGAAGGGTACCATTATAAATGCCCACATCCGACCTGGATTGCTGGAAATTGGCACAGTGCCTCTATTACGTTAGAGATAGCAAACCCAATCTGACTTATTGCTGTAACCCTTTGCCAAGCAGATGGACACAGCCTTCATCCCAGATACAAAAATATGAGCAAACAGTCGTTGGAGTTGACTTATTTTGCATGTGAGGTGAGCAACACCCAGTGTGACCCCAGGGAGAGGCTGTGGACTTCTGAGCCCCCATAGTGCCACACTGAATCATGGCCAGGCTGCCTGCAAAGAGCTGACAGGGGATGGTGCTCACCAGGCTGTCCCAAACTCTAGAGGCTGTCCCAAATTCTGTGTCAGGAGGCTGTCCCAAACTCTGTATCTAGGGGTTGTCCCAAATTCTGTATCAGGAGGCTACTCCCAAACTCTGTATCTAAAGGCTATCCCAAACTCTGTACCTAGAGGCTGTTCCCAAACTCTGTATCTAGAGACTATCCCAAATTCTGTACCTAGAGGCTGCTCCCAAACTCTGTATCTAAAGGCTATCCCAAATTCTGTATCTAGAGGCTGTTCCCAAACTCTGTATCTAGGGGCTGTCCCAAATTCTGTATCTAAAGGCTGCTCCCAAACTCTGTATCTAGAGACTATCCCAAATTCTGTGTCAGGAGGCTGTTCCCAACTCTGTATCTAGAGGCTGTCCCAAACTCTGTATCTAGAGCCCATCCCAAACTCTGTATCTAGAGGATGTTCCCAAACTCTGTATCTAGAGCCCATCCCAAACTCTGTGTCTAGAGGCTGTCCCAAACTCTGTATCTAGAGCCCATCCCAAACTCTGTATCTAGGAGCTATCCCAAACTCTGTATCTAGAGGCTGCCCCAAATTGCTGTCACTGACTATGGCATCTGATCAGAATTTCTCCTTCTTTGTATATGTGTCTTTCTATGTTTGCACATAAATATAAAGCAGGTAAAAATAAACAGAAAATAGTGCCCCTTATCTCAGGAGCCCACGATGATTTTTTCCACCGCCCAGTTCATGCCTCCTTTATAAGTGTTTCCTCCTTATCGTGCTGTAGACTCTGCTGTAATCCTGGGCTTCACCAGCTAAGATTGAGGAATGGCTCCTTTAATTTGCTTGGAAGTGGTCCAGTCTTTGGAGTCTGGATTGCTCTGGTTCATATCTTAATAATTTTCATGCCTTTGCATGAATTTTTAAAATAGGAAATACCCTGGTGAGCCCCTGGATCTTACTCTCTTGGCTGGCAGCTTCCCGTCTCCATTAAGGCAGCCAAAGAAATCTCATTCTCCAAAACCACAAGAACCTCCTCTTGCACACAGGGAGAGGAGCCTGGGCTTTAGCTGGGAGGTGCATGCACAGACGTGTGTGCAGACGTGCAGGCATGCACTGCTTGATTCACTATTCCTCTCGTCCCCCTTTCACCTATTAGTGTCCTCTGAAGGATCAGGTTACCTTGCCAGTGGAAATATATGAGCTCGTTGTGTGATATAGCATAACTGCAACAGCAGATCATATAATTTTCCCCCGAAGGCTTGTTGCAGACTATGTCGAGTCATTTGTATTTATGACAGCTTGGGGGTGATTTAGTACGACCTCACTTTGATAAAAGCCATTTAGAGCTCATAAATATGGGTGACACACTGCCTTCTCGGCTGGGATTTTAAATGGAGAGCTGCATTTGCATTCCCATTGAGCTTTTATTGTTTAGGGGGTAAGGATGGGAAGGGGTGAGGTGAAACAGGAAACAGAATGAGTGTGCAAAAAGCAAAAGGGCCCTTGAGGAATGAAGGATGCTGCTGTGCTTAGAGTACCCCTAGCTCGAGGCACCCACGGTGGCCTTTCCTCCCCACATCTCCTCCTGGGCATGGGGCAGTCTGAAGTTCTGCTCATCCCAAATTGGTCAGTAGGTGGGAGAAAGGGATTCTTAGGTTTGGGGGCAACATGGATTTAGCAATGAGTTTTCATAATAAATAAAAAAGTCTTGTGTGTGCCAGCAGGTTTTCTTTTAGCTTGCTTCTCGCTGTTCTGTGCTGTAATTTTTACTTAATTTCAAGGAGCCATTTACTAACTATATTTATATTCTGTGCCCAGATTTATAAGGAAGTTGGCAATTTATGGCCAACAATAAAAGATACTTAAGCCAAACATAGAGTTGTCAGATTTTACGCACTGTGCTTAAATTCATCATTGACAGAAGGAAGTAGGAAGATTGCTCTTGAAAAATTATTCTTTTTTTTTTCTATAATTTGTGATGCCCAAAGGAACCTAAGCATCACAACCCACTGAATTTCTCACAGAGATTAAGATCTTGTTTTATAAAAGAGGATTCAAAAGATGAAACAGCTTTCGTCTCTGTAGTCACTGGCAGAGGCAGGACCTCAGCCTAGGTGTGTATCTCGACCATCAGGTCAGCAAACAATTCGCTCCCTGAAGCCATGAATTGTCCTGTTCCCTGGTTTTCCTTCCTGCAGTGCAGGTCTGCAGCGATACTGGAACCTGTTCTGGGTGGCTGGAGACTTATCTGACACATTCTTGGTTAGTCCTGAATGGTGTGATTACTCACTGGGGGCAGATGAGGACCACGATACTCAGTTTTGTGTGTAAAGCTATCCTGCTCATGGCCTTGATGCTTAGGGCTGAGGGTTACCAAATTAAACTAACCCAAATCTCTTTAGCAGCAACCTATATGTACATTTTTCAGAGCTTTATATGTATAAACACTTTAGATTTTTTTTTTTTTTGAATCCTGAACAAATTTACTTCTGAAGATTACCTCTGAAATTTATTTTAGGATATACCTGTACATTTGAAATATATCAAAAAGATTTAAGCTGCTCAATTTTTAAGCTCTTTTTAAGCTCTTTGGAGTGTTCTTTATGAATTATAGGGATTTTTTGAACATTGTTTTTATTTCTGATGTCTAACAGGACAAAGCTGTCACAAAAGCCAAATAAATCTTGCCCGCTATCAAATCATTCTCATGGTGCAATATATCATTAGAATTATATACCCAATTATTTAATTTTATCCATAAACTAATCAATTAACTGTGTTTAAATTCTTTTTGTCCTCTGGGTTGGATAATGCTTACAGGTTACACCTGCCAGTTCACTTTGACATTTACAGCAGCAAACCCTTCTGCTTCCCTTTACCCATCTTATTGCTAAAAATTATTTGTGCCATAACCTGATTATATATATGGACTTAAGGAGCCTTCAGATTTGATCGTGGATGGTGCTGGAGCAGTTCCTACCCAGGAACCGATTCAGAGGTGGGGATGAACATAAAGAAAGGTGCTGAGGCTGCAGCCTGGCTCTGCTTCAGGCTGGCCCATGGGCACCACGTGGCACAGCCCCTGTCCCCCCTGCTGCTGCCATCCCTGGGGGCTCCCACCCAAAACCCAGGCAACAGGATCCAGAGGAATTAAAAGGCAGTGTGCTTTTCATTAGGCAAATGAAAAGAAAATCGCAGTCCCTGCCCTGAAGATTGTACACTGTAATCAATGGCAGCATTAATGCGGAACTTCAGTGCACTCTGAGGAACAGTAAAACATGCATGATGGGACCCTGAAGATGAGACAACCAGTAAACTACTTACTCTGCTCCAGCTTCATTAGCCATTAAAGCAGGATAATGGCACTTACCTTAGCTTGACAGAGATTAGTCAGTCGTCACTAGCACAAAGTTATGGGGGGGAATAAAGGGTGGGAAAAGGAAAAACAAAAAGGAGCATCCCTCAAATTCGTGCCTTAGTGATTCTGGCAGAGGATGGGAGCCAGGTCATGGCTCATGATTCTGGTGGCCAGCCTGGTTCTGGAGGGCAGGGATGCTCATGCAGGGGCTCTTGATCTGCAAGAGCAGCATTCTTAGGAGTGCACCAGCACATGCCTTCAGTTGTGCTTTGAGATCCTTTTGGGTCCCTCCAGTGCAGGATATGCCATGACTGCATGATCTTCAAAAGGAGGGAAAGGAAAGCATTGATTTGGCCAGCCTGACCTTTCACATTTGGGGTTCAAAGGTGGATGAGCTCCCAAGCGAGCCTGCTCAGAGAGCACTGATGGGCACCCTGCAGACATTTGGCTGCTCTGTCTGGAGCCCCACAAGGCTGAAGCCTCCCTTGTCCATCTGTGCCACGGGACCTCTCCACGGGTGACAAAGCAGAGGCAGGGAGCAAAAGTGACACTGCTGTGTGGGCAGGGTTGTGCAACACCTGTCCACACCATGCCTGGTGTGAGCCACTGCCATTCATCTTTATAAACATTTTTATTAAAAGTAGGTCCTAGAGCAAACAGACCTCGCAGTGTGGCTTTTTTCATTAAATGAGCTTGATTTGGTCTCTGCTGACTCAAAAAGCCAATCAACAAGCCCCCTGAATCTTTGATCCATTTTTCTACTTTGCTGTTCTCTAAAGACTCAATTTCCTCTCCTGTCATGCTTTTGAGAGGGGGGAAATACAGACTAGTCCCCCAGTTATAATACAATTATTTAGTGCAAGGGTTTTTTGGTTTTTTTTTTTTTACTTGAATAAATTAGTTGTTAATTAAAGCTTTTTGATGTAGTGCGAAAGGAGTTATATTTGATACCAACAGCTGTATGCTGTTTGATTTATAGTCCTTTGGGGTGTTGGTTACAGCGATCCATTTCTCCCCCTTCCCCCACAAAACACACACACACTCACTTCAAAGACCATTAAGTGGGACTGTGTTTTCAATTAGAAGGAGAATATTTTTGCTGTTGTTTCCACTTTTCTCCGCATCACTTGAAAACAAGAAAGCAATATTTCATCACTTTGGCCATTTTCCCCAGCCTACAGCCCTGTGGCACTGGCAGCAAAGACAGTTGTGAAAGACTCTGCTTGAGGTGATGGGCTCACCCTGAATGTGGTTCCCTGGCTTAGCACATTGCAGCTGCAAATAGGAGACACTGGCAGAGGATTTTCTCTGATTTTCACTTCAAGCAGGTTAAATTCCCACTGTGGGGAAATGAGCCAAGCTTCCAGGTAATGCAGGAAGTGTTTGGAAGCTGCACTATGTCTCTGGGTTGAAGCATCACTGTAGTCTCCAATCTGTGCAGAATTAGGGTCCTGGGTGAATTTAAGCAGTTTGGGTTTGATTCCCTGGTGGGAAATTAGAGGAATGCAATGAGAAATGTTGGCAAAGGCTCTGGGTGAGATAAAATTTCTTCTAATCCTCTCCAAAGAGTAGATTAATCCAGTGCACATTTGGTGCTCTCACTTAGCTGATCGATTTACCTATCTCTAAATTCTCAGAAATTACTCAACACTCATCTGCTTAGCTATGACTGTTTCACACCACAGGGACCATATGCCAGGGGTGTTTCCAGGAGGATGTGGCATCTCAGAGACCTGTCCCGTAATCCTCTGTCTCACTTCCTCACCAGTGAGGTGAAGAATGACCTTAGGAAAGGACTTTTGTCCGTTTAACACGGCAGTCACACGCAGGTTAAAGAGGAGATTTTTTCCATACATGGTGCTGCTTTCACCCAATTCCCAGCTCCGTGCTCTTTATCTCCAATGGAAGTGACTGA
Source organism: Emberiza elegans (assembly GCA_024865655.1). Lineage (NCBI taxonomy): Eukaryota > Metazoa > Chordata > Aves > Passeriformes > Fringillidae > Emberiza > Emberiza elegans. The sequence continues at coordinate 2,909,948 of JALJVW010003588.1, read as the reverse complement.
GCAGAAACTCTTCATGCTGTTTTGTGTTTGGACTCGTGTGCCTGGGAAATGGCAGAGGCACTTCCCAGACCTGTAGGATAACACTTAGGGCACCTTTTAGAGATGATCCAAGCTCAGCTGAGCAAAGTAATAGGATCAGCTTCCTGTGCAGACAGAGAGAGAAAGCCCTGCTTCTCCAAGAATCCCTATCCCAGGCAAGGTTGTCCTAATGCTGCCATTTAATTTGCTTTAATCCGAAGGAGGGGGAGAATGGGTTTTAATTAATTGCCTTCTACTCCAGGCTCAAGAGGAAAACCTGCTTTGGAACAATTTAATGCAATCAGAATCTGCAGGTTGTGAGGCTGCTGGCAGAGTTCCCTGTTTGTGAGTGAATGAGAGCACATTTCCAGCTCTCAGGGATGGGTGAGGCTTTTCTGAAAGAGAGTCACTGCAGGTGTGGACTCTTGGTGAACGTGAAGGACTGGAAAGCAGAGTGGCTTTGCCCTGTCCCCTGCTTGTCCCAAGGCAGCACGACTGTCACTGTGCCCTTGAATCTTGTCCATAACTCTTGAGTGCTGAATCAAATTTGAAGGGCCCAGAAGACGGTGGAGAAAATTTGTTTTGAAGAGGGTGGTTGGAGAGGAACAGAGATGTCCACACCATTTCCCCTCTCTCTCTGAGAACTAGAATAATTTTTCTTTTCCTGCTCCCTCTTCAGCAGTGACAGAAGCAGCAATTCTTGCCTACTTAACCCAGTTTCTGGAGTCCCACATGTATTACATAGTTATTAATACTTTTCTGGTATGCTCATGTTGAGCTTTGCACATTGTGGAGTTTCCAGGAGGGGTTCTAGGCCACTGAGATTGGCAGCAGGCTTGGGAAATGCCCTTTCATTTCAATGTGATGGTGATTACTTTCCATTTTTGCGATTATCTTACTTGTTCCAATGACCTGCTCTGGGAAGAGCTTATTTATCTAAGGATCAATTTGATATTCTGGTTCTCAGGGCTGTAAAAATTGTGTTTCTCTAAATTGCTGAGAGACTTTCTATCTGTTCTACAGTGTGTTGTTTTAGTAGGACCTACAGAAACGCACTCTTTCAAATGCTTGAATTAATCTGATAGTGAAGGAAAAAAGGGAAAAATTGTTCATGAGGAGTTTGATTTACCTACCAGGTATTTCACAATTTTTGCCTGTGTTCTGCTTTGCCCATTTGAGTTAAGTTGAAATGTGAACAAAGAGTGGGCATTGAATGGGGAAATGAAGATTTTGAATAAATATGGAAGAAAATGCTTGTTTTCAGTTGTGTGCATGTCACCCTGCTGGAAACCAGGATAGATATTAATGGACTTCTGAGTTTGTTTGTTTGGGAAACATCTGGCTTTAAGTTAATGAAAAGCAGCACGTGCTCAAGAACTGGAATAACATCTCCACCAAGCATACAGGTTTGTGGAGCAATCAAAAGTTAAACAAGCTGAAAAGGGTGAAAAAAGAAAACCAGCATGAGAGGAGTGAAGGAAAAACAAGAAGGAAGGGTGTAAAAGCCAGCAAGAAAGACATCTTTAGCCCAAGGGAAATGCCAGAGAGGACTTGGCCCTCAGGGATCACTAGGGGGTGGTGAAAATGTGTTGGTGTGGTGGGGAGAGTGGGGATCAAGGAGAGGGCCAGGGGGAGCAAGAGGGATGGGGAAGAGAAACCCTGTGGTCAGAAGTGAGTCAAACTGTGTGCAGCCATATCTGCATAAAGTGTTGGATGGATTTACCTGAGGAGAACAATCTTCCAGCACAGGAAGGGCATGGACCTTCTGGAGCAAGTCCAGAGGAGGCCACCACGATGATGACAGGGCTGTGAGGAAAGGCTGAGAGAATTGGGACTGCTCAGCCTGGAGAAGAGAAGGCTTTGACCAAATCGTGGCCTTCAGGCACACCTGGAGGGAGCCTACAAGAAAGATGGAGAGAGACTGTTGACAAGGGCCTGGAGTGACAAGTAAAGGGCGAATGACTTCACACCGACAGGGAATTGGTTTAGACTGGATGTGGGGAGGACATTCTTGGCTGTGAGGGTGGTGAGGCCCTGGCACCACCTGGTGTCCCTGGAAGTGTTTAAGTTCAGCTTGCATGGGGCTCAGAGCAGCCTGGTGTCCTGAAGGGTGTCCCTGCTCACAGCAGGAGCTGGAATGGTTTTTAATGCTTCTTTCTACCCAGGCCCCTCTTTGGTTTTGCCTTTCCTGAATAAATAGCAGAAGCAGTTGGTAGGGGGAGAGTGACAGGGAGGTGGCAGTGACTCTGTATTTGGGTAAATAAATACCACCCACTCTAATGTGAGTTCATAAATTTTGGAGATCACATTGTTTCTTATTGATAAAGATCAGCAGCTTTACATTCCTAATGATTTTGATTATCAAACTTTCTCATAAGCTCTTTATTTCTCTGAATACTTTTTTTTTTTTTTTAAACAAGCAGTAATATCTCTATTGTTTGAAAAAGAACCTTTGAATTTTGGCAGGGACAAAAGCCCTGCAGCCCAAGATATGCCTTTCCCTGCTCCCATGAACCTCCCCTCTGTTCTGGCTGAGTTATGAGCTGTGTAACATCAACATTCCCCATTCCTGCCTTGTATTTCTCAGGAACATTTTGGCAGCGGGTCAGAATCATAGCTGAGCAGGAATCTTCCACAGACCTGGGCCCAGAGCGCTGCCAGAGCAAGAATAGCAGCAAGAGGAGAAATCCCTGGGGGGCTGGTGGGGCAGGTGGAGTTGGTGCATCACCCCCTGCGATTTCCCACTAGCAGAGCTTGTGGCAAGTCTTGCCAACCCAAGCAGCGCGTGCTGCCTCCGGGGATGCTCAGCGAAGGGAAGGATGGCTCTGCCTTTGGACAGAGCAGGCTCCAGGCTGCTGAATCAGACAGCAAAAGAGTTCGGAAGGGTTCTCTTCATCCCCATGAGTCCAGCCATGCTGTTGTTCACCTCCATGCGAATCCCACGGTGACCTGTCCCTCCTGTCCTGTGCGAGGGGGTGCTTCCCTCACGCTGCCGCACCGCCACTCACTCAAGCAGAAAATAACTTCACGCAAATAGCCGTGAAAGTTGTGAAATTCCTGGTTTTTGACACTTTCAGGGTAAACATGTTTCTCATTGCAGCGGCCAGCGTAGCAAACGGGGAGGAATCGTGCGCATCCACACACGTGTGTGCGCACATGTGGGATGGCAGACATCTGGATGGCCATGCCAGCGCCACCATATGGGATGTACTCATGTTTAGGCTTAGAAAAATAGGGAAAAAAGATTGTTTTGGAGCAGTACAATGCAGAGAATAAGCAGAATCCCAGGGGGTTTTTTTGGGTATGTTTTTTTGGGGGTTTTTTTTGGTTTTGTTTTTGTTTTTTGGGTTTTTTGGGGGGGTGGTGGTGTTTTTGGGTTTTTTTTTGGTTTGGTTTGGTTTGGTTTTTGAGTTTATTTTTGGTTATGGTGGGGGTTTATGGTTTTGTTTTGTTTTTTTGTTTGTTTGGGTTTTTTGTTTGTTTGGGGTTTTTTGGGGGGGCGGGTTGTTTTTTGGGCTTTTTGGTTTCGTTTCGTTTCGTTTTGTTTTTTTTGAGGGTTTTTTTTTGTTTTGGTGGGGGTTTATGTTTTTTGTTTTGTTTTTTGTTTTGTTTGATTGATTGTTTGGGTTTTTTGTTTGGGTTTTTTGGGGGGTTTTGGGGTTTTTTTTGTTGTTGGTTTTGGGTTTTTTGTTTGGTGGTTTTGGGGGGTTTTGTGGGGTTTTTTTGTTTGTTTTTTGGTGTGGGGTTTTTTTTTTTGGGGAGGGAGGTTTTGAGGGAAACCTAATAAAAAAATGCACTTTTGCTGACGAACACACAAGGAAAACTCTACATTTCCATAGGCACACACACACACACGAGGCGCCGGCTCATCGCATCAAGCCGCGGCGGCCGCGGGCATCTGCATTTGCTGCCACGGAGCAGTTTTGGCTTTTTTCTTTTATTTCCCTTTGCATAAATAACGAGGGGCTTTCCCCTTGCCCGGAGCCGTGCGCTCCGTCCCTGACAATGCTCGGCTGCCGGAGCATCGCCTGTCATTAAGCAACGCGCTGATTATTCCTGATTATTCTGGCAGCTCCGCTGCCCCGGTCCCCACGGACGGAGTCAGACACGGAGAGAATTGAATTTCGCCAAGGATGGGGCTAAAGGTCGTTCCATGCAGTGGACAGCTGTGTCTAGTCAAATCGAAACTATTGCTCCGAGTGTTACCAACAGAACGGCTGATAGCTCTGTTGTCAGTTCATTTACACTTGCATCCTGTTACATATTAAACTGAAATCGGGGCGCGCTGAAGGAGCGGAAAGCCGGTTTTCTGCCAAGTGACAATTCCTTATATCACCAATTTCCAAGTGCAGCCACTATGGATCATTGCTAAGGGGGTTTTTGTGATTTCCAGAGATGAAGATTTAGGATTCTGATTTTCTGCCATGGGCAAAATTCCCATTAGCACCTGCTCTCATCTTCTAATCCCATAGGTTGAAAAGGAAATGCAAAGCTCTGGTAACTGGCCTCTTTTCTCAGTTCTGTTCGCAAACAATACCATAAAATACAGAATTGTCTCATGACTTTTCCCATTTTCCAAGCTTGCTTTTTCTTTTTTTTCTCTTTTTCTTCTTTTTCTTTTTCTTTTTCTTTTTCTTTTTCTTTTTCTTTTCTCTTTTTCTTCTTTTTCTTTTTCTTTTTCTTTTTCTTTTTCTTTTTCTTTTTCTTTTTCTTTTTCTTTTTTTTTTTTTTCTTTTTTTTTCTTTTTTTCTTTTTCTTTTTTCTTTTTCTTTTTTCTTTTTCTTTTTTTTTTTTCTTTTTTTTTTTCTTTTTCTTTTCTTTTCTTTTTTTTTTTTTTTTTTCTCTTTTTCTTCTTTTTCTTTTTATTTTTCTTTTCCTTTTTTCTTTTTCTTTTACTTTTTCTGTTTCTTTTTCTCTTTTTCTTTTTCTCTTTTTCTTATTTTTCTTTTTATTTTTCTTTTCCTTTTTCTTTTTCTTTTTACTTTTTCTCTCTCTTTTTCTCTTTTTCTTCTTTTTTTTCTTCTTCTTGTTATCCCTCTGTTTCCTTTCCTTTTCCTTTTTTTCCCTCTTTTTTTCCCTTTTCTTTCCCTCCTCCCGCTTCTTCTTTTTCTACCATTTCAACAATCCTCTAATAGGATGTTTGAATTCAGACGCAGTGCAAATTATGAAATACTGTAATTCTGCTACAAACTCTCCTGCACTGAGGCAGGGTGTAGCAGTGAGAACATCTTAAGAACACTGCTTATATGCCAATATTCATCTCAGCCCAGCCCAGCATCTCTCCCTGAAACACTCCTAAATCTCTCCATCACCAAGACAGAAAAATGCCTTCTGGGCAGAAACACAGCCTCTCCCAGGATCCTCAATGGGTCCTAGCAACCAAGCTGAAAGCCTGGGACTTGACCACATTTGGAATAAACTTGCCCAAAAACATCAATGCTAATTAGCTCGTGTTATGAATGGATTAAGTGAGACACCAGCTGCAATGGGGCATTTTGATTTGGGTTGTGGCTGGGTAATTAGATTCACATAAGCTGGCTGGGGAGCTGTCAGTCAGCAGGCAGCAGCTCTCTGTGCCGTGTGAGGCAGAAGAGCTTTTCTGTGTCCCATCATCTGTTTTGCTGTGAGCCTTTGGGTGATGTAGCAGTAATCAAGCACAGCGCTGAGCATGAACTGAAACCCTCCCCTGAGCCACGGCCACGCAGCTCAGGCACTCCAGAAACTCACTCCTCCTGCAGCTGAGCAGCACTGTTTTATTCACACTGCAAAATGCTCCTGGCATGGTGGCTGCCAACGTGAATGCCATCCTTCCCTTTGATTTGTGCCCGCTTTCCCCCCCGATTTCCAAATGGTCGTTGGTGCTTGGAGCACAGTTTGGGGGAAAATGTGATTTATACTGTCATGAAATTACCTAGAACAATAGCAACTTATAGAAAAGTATGCAAAATTGAGTTTATAGATGAATGAATACACGCAAATTAAAGAGTCATAGAATGGTCTGGGTTGGAAGGGACATTAAAGTTCATCTTGTTTTGAACCCCCTGCCATGTGAAGGGACACTTTCCACTGTCCCAGGTTGCTCCAAGCTCCATCCAGCCTGGCCTTGGACACTCCCAGGGATCCAGGGGCAGCCACAGCTGCTCTGGGCACCCTGGGCCAGGGCCTCCCCACCCCCAAAATAAAGATTTTTTTTTTTCAATATCTAATTTTAACCTACACTCTTTCTGGTGGTGTGAGCATCTGCGCTGTTCTGACTCTCTTTCTGGTGCTGTGATCTGTGGTGTAGCTGGGTTAGTGGTTTTGGGGTCCATTTCCAAGTGATGAAGAGAAATAGGTAACTCCAGGGAGAGGCACCTATTTCAGACATCATCTGAGTTTGAGGGAGAGGATTCACAGTAGGAATCCCCAATGATTTGTTTAGATGAAGTTGTTTGGTTTTCAGACCTCTATTTTTAATGGATGAAACAGGAGACAAATCCTCCTTTTCCTCCCAGATCTAGAGCTTTCATGAAAATAAAATATCCAGACAGCAACTTTCTTAAATGTGAAGAAAAGCAGGGAGTAAAAAGGTGGCTTGATGCTTCTGACATAGGGACTTTATCAGCTCCATAAATAAAGGACATATGCATGCGATGGCTGACTGCATCTCAGATTGCAATACCAATGTTTTAAAAGCCTGCTGACAGAGCATCTGCTTATTTCATTACTCCTCCAATGTCTTTGCAGGTAAGTCATGCATTATACAGTATCATCTCCAGCAATGCATGAACAGAGGGGACAGAATGGAAAAATTCTAGATGGTCCATCACTTTCCCTTACCTTCCAGGAAAGTGGAATATAAGGAATTATGCACTCAGTTTATAGGCAGAATTAGCAAAATAAGACCCTATTTTCTGGTGAACTAAGATCTGCAGTTTTTTAAAAGAAAAGGCTCTGTCATGGTACTTTTTTGAGTTGTCTGCTTTCACAGAAGAACAAAAAGATCATTTTCAGTAAACTCTTGCTCAGAAAACATACTGAGGGGATCAGTATTAGTCAGGTGAGAAAGGAAGAGTCATGCTTGATGGGAAAACATACAGTGGTGAGTTTCAAGTGCTTATGGTGAGCTCTGACACTGCTGCACAATTTTGAGGAGCACAGGTAGAGATTCAGCATGGCCCTGACTGTAACCCAATCTGTCCTGTGCACACACCAGCAGTGTGTCAGAGGGTTGCTGGTCCCACTCCATTAAAGCTTCCCTTTAGAAGCAAAACTCGGTCCAGAGTTAGTAAAATGTGACCAGTGGGTGAAGAACAAATATAGGTAATATGCCCGGGCAGGTTTTCCAGTCTGCAAATTCATGTTACCCTCGTGCTGTGTCCCACTGCTCCATATCCCAAATGCTTCCTCTGGTGGCTGTTGACTAAAAGTATTGGATCTCAATGCCCTGTGGTTTTAGTGAGAGGTGATTTTCTCAGCCATGAATGCCTGCTTGCCTGTATGGCACTGTCTTGGCTCAGCTGAGTCCATAATCCACCAGTTCCAAGCCTTTCCTTTCAAACCTGCCTCCCTCCCTGGCCATGTGCTTTTGAGACATGAGTCTGCTACGTTTATTTGGGTACCTGCTGAGTTGTTTACAGGAAAAGACCAAATGCAAAAGCAGTTTTGTCACTGAAGGAGGAGGCCTAAAAAGAGGATCCATAGTGCCATGTAACAACACTGTGGTGGTACATTATGGGTCAATGAGGTATATTGGCCAATCTACATACATCTTCATCTGTTGGTGTTTGGTTTGGTTTTTTTGGTCAGAGACAGCAAAGAGCTTTGAGACACCAAAATGCTTACGTAAAATGGGTTTCTGGGCCTCTGTCCATTTGATACCCACAAAAAATATTTAGAAAATGGTCCTGCATCCAGCAGAGTAATGGATGCAGGATGACGAAACATCAGAAGATGATAAAGAGAGTCATGGAAGCATCTTTCACTTCTGGAGTACAGGAGAATGCAGGCAGCAAAATAGTTTTAGCTTTATAGGCCTTCTTAATAAGCATCCATCACTGAGGAAAAGCCATAAGACATTTTCCACAAGTATTCGTTAGCTGTTGGGTTTTTATAAGCTTGGTTAGACTTTGTACACTTTCTCCCACCATTCTGTCATGTTTGCTCTTGACAAATATTCCAGCAAACATGTTTGCACGCAGTACTGTTTGTGGAGGCTGTAAATACTGGAGAATATTCCTGAATAGTGCCTTTAATATTCCCACTGAAAACCTGCTTCCAGAGATTGTAATGTCCCTCTGTTCAGGAGACAAACAGCGCCGTGTCATGCAGACATTTAACAGCCCGTGAACTGGGAAAAGATCAAGAAGAGTTTTTAGAAAAGAATTTCAAACACGTTTTCTTAGGCAAACAGCAATCTGCCAGTAGTTCACAAATCAACACACTGAATATGTCAAATGCCTGTCTGTTCCCATTCCTGGGATTTAAGGTCATGAGCAAATTTTGAAAGCAAACCCAAATATTTTACTTGCTATTCTCCTCAGTTTCAATCTGTGGAAGAAAAGAGGTGTTTAAGAAAAAAAATGCAAAAAATTTGTTCCCTTTAAAATAGCTTCCATAACACAGTTTCTTATTGACTGATCTCTAAATAAGAGACTCTTGCTCTTGACTCCTGTTTAGATGAATTACTTCTAAGGCTTTTCTTTTTGTGACAGCGATGAATTGGTCAATGTTTGTATTAAGCTTTTCTAAGTGCACTATTAAAGGGGAAAAAACTTCAAAAATAAATAGGCCGACTGACTCAATGATAAATTGAAAAGAGGGGAAGGTGTGTATTTTTAGGCAGAAGAATCATCATGGAAATTGTCCAATTGCCATGCATTTGGAGAAGGGCCATGTGGAAAATGCTTCAAATAGGTACCAGACATTAGCTGCTGTTCAATAAATGAGACTGTGCTTTGGGAAAAAAAAAAAAACAACAAGAATTTCATCCCACCAATGCCTATCGTGTCCTAAGGCTTTCCTAGGATCTAAATATTCCTGATAGTGTTGGAAGTAAAACCTTCAGGCATTCTTTAAAAATCCTTTAAGTTCCTCTTGTCAGCATGACTGGAAAGCAAGCTTGGATATTTTATCTTACCCTTAAATGAGAAAAATATATGGGCAATAAAAAATGAAAAGGAAAGGGAAAGAATCCTCCTGGACTTCTGTATTGCTTTGGGTTTTTAATAATAAGACCAGGGTCAGTGTTGTTATTAAAAACTGAGTGAGGACAAATAAAATCCCAAGTTTTCCCCTGTTTACACACCAGAGGATCATAAGTGTGAATGGCTGTTTCAGGAGAGGACAGATGGCATTTTCATGGTGTCCCTCTAAATGGGTCTTAAGTTCTCCTTGTGGGTGGAAGTTCAACCCTTTGTTTTTCCAGTCTGACAGACATCAGGGCACGCTGGCAGCTCCAGGATGAGCTCCGGAAGCTGCCAGGCACATCCCCAGGTCCATGGAAAGCCTTGTGATGTTTAGCTGAAGGTGAGGCTAAGGGCCTGCAGTGGTTTCCCAGCTCCGGTGCTGGCTGGCTCCAGCCCTCAGCAAACCTGCACTTCTCCGAGCTGTGCAAATGAGATAGCAGTATCTGTCTCACAGGGGGTGTTAAGAAGCTTAATTCATTAGTGTTTACAAAGTGCTTCGAGATCCTCAGATGTAAGGCTCTATAAACAGACAAAGTATTACTAATTGCCAGCTTATACTGAACTGTAAAGTGAAAATAGAGATGGTTGGAGGAGAGAGGTGCTGAATTCTCTGGTAAGCTGAATCGGCCTAGTGGCTGTAGGTTAAACAGTTTAAAGTTTGATTTTGCATTGCTATCATCTGATAAATATCCATTCATTTATATTGGTGTAATATCTGACCTCCTGTTTACTTTGGGGAAAATAGGAGTCTGCAAGTGGGGCCTCCTATGGTAAAGAATAAATCAAAGGCTTAATTCAAGTAATCACTCCTGAATATGCACCATGAGGTTGCATTGCTTTAAATGGAATGAGTCTTGCTTTACAGAATGGGGCTTCAATTGTGCTGTTCAATTTGAACCAAAATATGTCAGAAAAACAACCTTGCACCTCTTTGTGGCCAAGGAGAACACCATGGTTCCAAAGTTTAGAGCATTTCAAAGCATATGGGTGGATATTTTTTGTTTGTATGGTTTAGTTTCAAGGGGGGGTTTTGCCCTCTTCATACAGCCCTGGCAGGAAAACCAGACTGTTTTATTTAGTTCTTCCCAATTTTGAATTTCCTGCAATGCCACAGCAATATCATGCTTGGGTTCCTACTTAACTTCTTGTTGGCATTTTGGAAGGTATCACGAATAGGAGTAAGTTGGCCAAGTTGTGCTGTTTGTACTTGTAAGTTGTGTTATTTATATGCATTTTTCTGCAAAGCCTGATTTTTTAGAACCATCCCCTCTAAAAGGTTCCTTCAAAAATGACTCACTGTAATGGAAAGAAACATACTTAGTGCTCTTTCACTCCTTAAGAAACACCACATTTTATGTTTTTCTGCCTCAAACCACACTGTTAAAAAAGTAGTGGATAACCATTTCCCACTTGGCCTCCAAAGGGTGAAATCCTCATCTGGTATAAATTGGCATAGCTCTATTCAAATCAGAGCAGCTACATTAATTCATTCCAGCTGAGGCTCCAGCCCCTCAAATGCCAGCAAGGAGAGCGAGTTTTGCACAGGATGGATTTTTGGGCTGGGTGGAAGGTTTTTCTGTGTGACTTAGCTATGTGCTTAGGCTCAGGGCTGTGGGAAACTGTCTGTTTGACATCTGCAGCATACGCAGCAAATGCTTTGGCAGTTTGAGCTAATGCCTTTTGAATTCACAGGTTGTTTACTTTCAGCTTGAATGTGGATTTGCTTTCAGCCTCAGTGGGAAATCTAACACAAGAAGTAATAGGACAAGCCATCTGTCCAGAAAAGCTATGAGAATTCCTGATTTTGAACCAATAACGGAGATCAGGGACAAGTTCACCCTGTATATAACCCCTGCCAAATTATTGGCGTGCTCCTTGGATTTCCAGCCTGGGACGCGATCCCTGCGGCGCAGCGTGAGCCCACATAGGCTTAGGGGAGGGAACCTGCAAAACGAGCGTGGCCAGCATCCCTTTCCAATGGTGGCTCCTGCAGAGGAGCATTTTCCCAGCCCTCTCTTCCTCCGCTGTGATTTACAGCCCGTTTTGGCAGATCAGCTGAGCACCTGCACGGCCCCTGCTCCTCGGGGAGCCGTAAACAGCACGAGTCAATGGGAACCCCCAGCTCCTGCCAACATTTCCTGCAAGTAAACACCAACCCGTGTGGTAGTCACAGGCCAGAGAATGGTGTAATAGCTGGATTGATTGGGTCACTTTTTTTTTTTTCTGAAAAGCTCAGGGGCAGATCTCAGCACTCTTTCAAGAGTCCAGATTTTTTTACTTTAAAGCCAAAAAGCCAAGTCTCTCTCCCATTGTGTAAACTAAGAGGCTGCACAAGAGCCAAGCTTTGGGGGAAAAAAAAAAAAATCAGCATCCTGCAGCATTCAGCAGCACACAGGGGGCAGATTTTTCTAAGAGCACAACATGTGACAGGTAATGGAGCTGCTCCCTGTTCACATATGGGGACATGAATGGGAATTTGGGCCTTGTGCACCTGTCTTGGTCACCCACAAGAAGTACCATCACCTTCAGTGAGAAAATAGTTAGCCTCTATGTGCTGTGCTGTCTAGAAGGCTGTGCCCTTGTTTTGGAAGTCTCTGTGGTTTAAAATCTTTTCCTCTGACTTTGTTCATTGTTTCTGTTGACCTGGATTAAGTTATCCTTGTTTGGACCCGCTAGAAACATGAGTCTTGGTCTCCAAACCACTTGGGTGAGCTGAAGATCTTTTCTTGAGTGTTTAATAAATTATAGGAAGGCAGAGAAAAAGACAAGAAGAAATCGTTTGGAAAGAGCATCATCTGGTCTTTAACAACAAAACCCTCACTGCATTGTGAAGTGAATCCATAGGCTTTAAACCTTCATGAGGTGAATGGCTCAGGAGAGCAGGATATCTGCCAACATCCTTAGAAGCACACTAGCCTGATTTCAACCTGCCCTACACACAGAGCAGCATTAACTCAGATACCCTGGTGTAAATCCAGCCAGAGGTCAAACCCAGCCCTGTTTGTCCAGAGGACTTCATCAAAACAGCCCCATTCAGCATTCATTCCAGCAGCACCAGGCTAATTTGCCTCAGCCACACCTGGATTTCTGAAAACTGGAGGGCACCGGATCATGTTCAGAGTGTTTTCTTTCACTCTTCTCTGTCAAATCAGGGCTACTGCAGACTGAGTGGGGAAACAAGAGTCTCTTCAAAGTCCATTTTTTTTTTTTTTTTTTTTTTGGTTTATTGATTCAATAGTATTTCATGGCTAATAACCACCCTTGACTAACAGGCTCATTTGAACCAGGAATGCTTGATCTCTTGTGTTATTTAATGGCAGAACAGCCGGTTTATAGATAAGTAGTCTGCTTAAGGTGGGAGAACTCAAGGCTTGTAGTCTTTCCTTAGGAAAACTACTTTCTTTTTCTGCTGACTTTTAGGGATCCTCCACTGAAAGTTTTCCATAGAATCACAGAAGATTTTTTCTTTATTTCCCGTGTACTTGCGCAGTCATGAGAACAAGGATGGCTTGAAATTAAAGTAGCACAGTTCAGCCTTCTTAAATAAAAAACTTTTTTATTAGTTTTTTTTATCTTGGAACCAGAGGCAGATGAGCCAAAACACTGCATAAAATAAGAAGAAGGCAAGCTGGTTTTGTTGTATTTTTGGCACAGACAATGGTTTTCAGAGATACTGGAAGTCATGCAAGAAGAGTGTGTTATTAAGAGACTTCTAGCCCTGCTCTGAAGACTCAGGGCTTTAGATAAGAGTCTGCATGTGGGGATCTTTATCCAAAACAAACCACCCAAACTTTTGTAGCCACTAATACTGATTTCCTCCTCTGCATCTCTCTGTGCTGTTGCTCACACACACACAGGTTCTTCAAGGCATCCTAAAAGCTTTTCTTTGCCTGTAACAATTTAATTGCCTCTTGGCGAAGATTTTCTCCTCCGTGAAGAGAAAGAACGTGATCAAAGTGCCCCGTGCTGCCCAGAGAATTTCCTCTCCTCAGCCTCATTGCACACACCAGGACTGTTTTCCCCCCATTCTCCTTTGCCACATCTCTGTGTTTTGCACGATTGTTTCCCATATTTTTTTTTTTCCCTGCCTGGAAAAATCCAACATCTCCTCCCCCTGCCCTGGCAGCATGGGAGACAGAGACAGAGAAATCAGCACAGTGTCAGCAAGAGTTTAGCCCGGCAGCTGGGACCTGAACTTTGAGCAGCAGAGCACAGCCCTGGGTCACTGCACTAAAGCAAGCCAGATTGACACAAAGTGCTTGCTCACCCTGGAAGGGGAAGCATCAGAAGCCACTTGATAAAAATCTTTAGGCACCCTCTGTTGTGAGCTTAGGCTGTTTTTCCTGGGAAAATGACCACGGAGTGTGCATTCAGTGTCACGACCCCCAAAGTGATGCAATATTTGGGTGCTCTCTGCACTCGGGGGGTGATATTGCACTGGGGCAGGGTGGATTTTAGAGCTGCAGAAAATGGAAATGGAGCGTGTGGACTCGACATGCTGCACAGGGTGTGAAGTTTTCAGCTGTGAAGACCTGAGCGATCGCGTCTGCCAAGAGTTAATGCGCTCAGAAAAAGGGATGCTAAAATATTCCTTCCCACTCCAGTTTGCAACTGAGAACTTGCTAGCCTGCAGAATCTTTTATTTATAGCACCTTTTGACTCAAAGGATCTGAAAGCGCCTCTCTCTGGGAGTCACTTCAATGATACCTGCAGGCAGGGGTGTTTTCTCTGCAGATGGCTCCAGCTGAGGTGTCAGGGCCTTCTTTGCCGTGGACACATGTAAGGAACCCCCTCTGCCTTGCCAAATGCCAGCACTCAGTAATAAGGGCTAGAGGGAAGGGCAGAAATCTGCCCTAATCAACCTCAATAACAGCAAACAGAGAAAAGAGACTTATAAACCCCAATAGGAGAGAGCGCTGAGATGGTCACTGGCTGCCTTGGGAAGCAGACACTGGCCAGTGCTGGATGATATCCTTATGCAAAGAGCTTGGGACAGTAAAATCGCAGCTCAGAAGAGGGCATTTGGTGGCCCTACCTGGAAAACACTCCAGCCAACCTAACCAGATCCAGCTGTGCTGTGGTGGCCTGGAGCATCTCCAGCAGGGACCCTACACAGGGTGCGCATCCCAGTGGTGGAGGTGCTCCCAAGGGGACAGGCTGGCTTTGAATCCTCAAACTCACACATCCCTCAGAGAGCACAGTCATGGCAGGGCATTCTGCTTATCTCAAGCCCACTTCAGCACCTGCCCATCAGCTGCTCCCCACTCAGCAGCGGGCTGAAAAGGACCAGAGGAGCAGAGGACACAGGACCAGCTCCTCCACGTGGCTCCTGGCAGCTAGAGAGGTGCCACCAGCCCCCTGCTCCCCTCCTGTGCTGTCCCCGCAGGCCAGGGAGGCCAAAGTCAGGCCCAGCTGATGGGGTTACAAATGCAGCCCGTGATTTCTGCTTCATCCAGAGCCAGGCAGGATGTTGCCAAGACACACACTGGGCTCAGCTGCCCAGGACACTGCTGCTCTGTCTGTGCCACCCTGAGCACGCTGCCTGCCTGCCTCCTGCTCTGCCTCTGCTGCCCCACATCAAGCCAGTTGTTCTGCTATTCCCCGAACGTGCTGAGCAAGAGTCAGCCTTCTTTTTGGCACTTCTGCCGGGTGTCCTGCGGGATTTGCCACCGGGAGGGAATGCCCATCTGCTCCAGCATCCTCTGACTCCTGTCTTTTCTAAGGAGTCCTGATGTTTCTCCATGGACAAAGCCATCCAGGCAGCCTCATGCAAACTCCAGGGTCACCAGTGGCTGTTTATGGGGCTGCCCCCTACCCGGGGTCTCTAGACAGGTTTTCAGATTAATACACTCGTGGCCTCCATGATAAAATCCTCAGCACATCTCTCCTCCCTCCATGTCCTTCCCAAGCCATCCCCAGAATCAGCACTATTATATTTTTTTTCTAAATCTCTTTCCTCCAGGCACCAGACAAGGTGTATTTGATAGCACTTTATCTCTGCCATGCATATGTCAGTGTCTGAAACTCTGGTTTAATAGGAGTCACATCACTGGCTCTCTCAGGTCCTTTCCATGGAGAACATGCATTTTGCCTCATTCTCTGCCTTCCAACAAAAACTGACTCCTCCCTCCTTTGAGGAGGGGGCCGGGGTTAGCACATCCTGGCAGCCCACTGGCTGTGCTGCCTGCTTTTAGGGCATCTCTCACTCCTCCTCCTCAGAGAAGAGAATATTCTTCTTGTGTGTACACATGAGAGGTATTTTTTTTCCCCTGTTCTTGGTCCATTGTGCATTACATCATGTATTGCTTCCTTTAGTGCCCCTTCCACACGCATTGCTTCGGATCTGGGGGTGGGAATGGGAGGAATTCCCCCCAGAATCACAGAATATTCAGAGTTGGTAGGGACTCACAAGGGTTATAGACTCCAGCTCCAAGAATCCACCCTGCACCTGAGAGTGCTGTCCAAATGCTCTGGCAGCCTTGAGTGCCCTAGGGTGCCTGACCATCCTCTGGGGAAGAAATCCACCTCCTATTATCCATCCCACACCTTCCCTGACACACTTCATGCTGCTCCCTCAGGTCCTGTCGCCACGGGGAAGGCGGCAAGCTGTGGACAAGCCCTGTCCTTATGGAAAAGCTAAGAGGGAAATAGGGCAGGAAAAAAAAAAAAAACTTAAGAGGGGAAAAAGAAAAGGGAATAAATATTTGGGAGGAGGGTGTTTAAGAGGAGAGAAAAACAAATCAAAGCTGGTGCCAGGCTGGAACCAGCAGCTGGTTGCCAGCACAGCAGGCTGAGAAGTTGCTGGTGGAAGCGCTCAGTGCCATGTTTGGGTTGCTTAAAAAAACCACAGCGTGCCTCTCCCTTGAGACCCTGCCTCTGCTTTCCTGCCGGCCCCAGGGGCAGGAGCAGGGGCTCGGCTGCCCAGCTCAGGCTGGCGCTCGCCGAGGGATGCCGAGCACCTCCTGCCCGGCCACACCTGCGGGGAGATGCCAGGGCATCGGCAAGCGTGGCACCACCATCCATCCCTCCTGCCCGAGCGAGGGAAGGAGCTGGGAGGGAACGGGCGTGGAGGAGAAGGGCAGGGTCCTGGAAGGCTGCGGCGCTCGGCTGGAAAAATTGAGAGGCGTACAAAGGGGAGCGCGATGGGAAGGGGGCAGGAGGCTGCCGAGGAGGAAGGTGGAAGGAGATTTATGTTCACTGGGCTGGGAAGGCGTGGGGTGCCGCGGGCGGGGCTGGGGGTGCTGCGGAGAGCCCGGCACAGAAGCGCCAGGGCTTTATTCCCCTCCTTTCTTTCCGCCTCCCTCCGCTGGGCGCTCGGAGGACGAGGAGGAGGAGGAGGAGGAGGCGAGACAAAAAGCTGAACCGGTGCCAAGAAGGAGCTGCAGCGGCTCGAAAATGGCACTCTGCGCCACGCTAATATTGCGAGGCTGGGCTGCGCCGGAGAGCAGGGAAAACGTGTCAGGAATGAGAATGGCTGAGACTGGCCGGGCTCAGGAGGGTCCTCCCTCCTCCCCTGCCTCCCCTTCGCCTTTTAAATGTGACCCTTTTCTCCCCCGGCTCCCCCGCCACCACCCCCAGCGACATTCAGGAGCTCTGGGAAAGGAAGGGGATCTTTGCTGGGGACTTGGAGTGTAAAGGGTCTCATCCCCTCCTTCCATCTCCCTGCCAGGGAGGGATTTTTTTTTTTTTATATTTTTCCCCTCCCCTAAGGAGGAAAAGGAGACTCTCGGGGAGTTTTCTTACTGTTCTCCTGTTGCCCTTCCCCTGCTAGTCGCTGTCCTCCTCCTCACTGTACCCACCCGGCTGCTGCTGTGGGTCCGTATCTCCACGCAAGGTGACTTGTAGGACACAGGAATCTCTGCTGCAAGGTGCAGCGTCGCCTGCGTCGGTGTTTCCCTCCGTTTCTCATTTGCTGGGAGATGAGGCAACTTCCAGGCGGCTCGGCTCAGCTCAGCTCCTGGGTGATGCAGTGGCGCTGTTTGGGCTGCAAAAAAAGCCCCTTTCCTGCAAAAACCTGTCTGGATAAAGCAAACAAACAAACATGTAAGGCTGAAACTGCATCATTTTGTGATGCTGGTTGATTTGCAATAAATGGGATGGAGTTTTGTGGTGATTTCTGTCTGAAAGTGAAGGTTTTTTCCTCATCCCCTTGCTTTTCCATTCACAGGCAACAAAAAAACCAAACCACCTCTTTTTAATAGGGTTTTGATTTTTAAAAAAATTTTAAAATTTTTTTCTTTTTTTAATTTTAATTTTTAATTTTTTTTTTTTTTTTTTTTATTATTTTTTATCATTTAAAAAATTATAACCTTGTAGTAGTTCAGTAGTTGAAGTTAAATCCAAAAATATTACTCCCCCACACCCCCCTTCCTGCTGCACAGATGTTCCTTTTCGGATCATTCTGGAATTTATATTTAAAACTTTAGGTCGTCATTACAGAAGGTAGGGACTGGAGGAAAGGGAAAACCCCAGTCTCTGGTTTTGAAAACAGGTCCAGATCCTGTTAGAGCAGCAGTTGTAGCCCTCACATAGTCAGCGGGTCAAGTTCAAGGAGACCTTTCTAAAGCACGGGCAGAGCCTCATTAGCTTGCTGCATCTCAGAAGCTTGTGGATTACTGGGTTGTTAGCTTGGCCCATTTTGTAGTCTCAGGCATGGGATGATCCCTGTGACCTCTTTCTCACCTGAAAACCATGCCCTAGTACACATTCAAACCACTTCAAACCTCACCTTTGGTCTCAGACATGCAGGCCTGGTTTGGGAGCACCTACCCCTGCCCAGGAAAGGCTTTTGGAAATGCTGTGATAAACAGGGGGGGAGTTCAGGCAGACTTAAAGGTGTTGTCTAGCATGCTCCCCTCACCCTCTTCTCACAGCTCCTCACAGATCAATAGTCCTTCCTCTGTGGAGGATCAAATTCTCTGCGCCCAAATTCGTGCTGCTGGGAGTGGCACTCATTTCTAAGTTGATGCCAGCAGATTTTGTATGGAGTAGGAGGAACAAAGCAGCCGATCCCTTCCTCTTCCTCACCTCCCAGCTGTGCTTTGCACCCTGTATTCACTGCAGTTCAACTTGGGCTTGTGCAGAGAAGGTGCTGCCATTCCTTCTTGCTCCTTTACCTTTGTGGTGGCTGCAGGGTGTGCAGTGCTTGGCCCAGGAAACCTTGGTTCCTTCACCATGGAAATATCAACAAGAGGGCTGGCCACAGAACCTGGATCCTTCCACCCAGTCCCAGCAGTTTTCTCTGAATAAAAGACATGCATAAAACACATGGGCTGTCTGTAAACAAGTGTGCATGCTGTCTGGTTTTCAGTTGTCCCTTTGGATGCCATGAGTTAAGCTGTTTGAAATACCTTCCTCCCCCCAGGGCACACACCATGCAGCCCTTGCATGAATTTAGCAGAATCACAGAATCTTTGGATGGTTTGGGTTGGAATGAACTTTAAAGCTGATGCAATTTCACCCCCTGCCACGGGCAGGGATGCCTCCTACTACACCAGGCTGCTCCAAGCCCTATCCAGCCTTCCAGGGATCCAGGAGCAGCCACAGCTTCTCTGGAAAAACTTTACCAGGGCCTCCCCACCCTCACAGCCAGGAATTCCTTTCCCCTATCCCATCTGTCCCTGCCCTCTGGCAGTGTGAAGCCATTCCCCCTTCTTCTGCCCATTCATGTCCTTGTCCCAAATTCCTCTCCAGCTCTCCTGGAGCCATTTTAGGTGTGGGGAGATGCTCAGCATCTCCCCGGAATCCTCTCTCCTCCAGACTGAGCAATTACAATGCTTCAGTCCTTCCTTGCAGGTGAGATGTTCCAGAATTTTCCAGATGTTCTTGCTGACACTTTTGGCTGTTCCTCTGGGCAGAAATTCCTCTTTTTAACCCGAGATCTCTGAGGATGGGGATCTCAGGGATCTGTGGGATTCCAGCCTGCAGGAGAGAGTGGTGGTTAGAGCCTATCAACACGAGCTGAGGAGACCCTGGTTCTCGTCCTGACCCACCATGCACTGCACAGACCACTGCTCATGCTTTTAGAGCTGGAGCCAGCTTGTGCTTACCACCGATTTGAGCTTCTTCATTGTTCAAATACTTCGGTTATCAAATAGCAATTCCCAACAGATTTATGGAGAGGATCCCGAAGACATGGGCAAGTATTAATGTGGAGTGACAGCATCCACGTGCGCACAGCAGCAAAATGGTGTTTGTTGTTCAAGGAGAACTGGGAGCAACAAATTAAGATATCTTCACAAACCTTGTTGTTTCAGTAGGCAGACCTCTTTAGTTTCTTGAAATCTTGACCATAGGGAGCTTGTGAAATGCATCTTGTTCATCTTGGAGCAAAAATGCTACTCTTGTTCTTTCCAAATGGCCAAGTCAGCCATCTGGGCAGCTTGGTCATGCTTCCCAAGAAGGGAAGGCTTTGACAAGGCATCTGTAGGTTTTTTGTCTTCATTTTTCCCTGTCTAAAAGAAGTGTCTTTGGATATTTTCTCCAGAAACATGATGTCTAATGTGTCTCAAGTTGCTTCCTTCAAATCCTTCATCCTTCTAGCACTTTATAATGAGAAACATTGACCACTTGGAGTTGTAATGAGGTGACTTGTGTCTGGAAGGGTCAGTCTAAAGGGCTCTTCTGAGGCTGTCTTCTGCTCCTTCTCCCCACACTTTCCCCACTCCCAGTCTTTTTTAAAAATTTTTTTTTGGACCTGTAACCTCACATTTCTGTAATCTAAATGTGCAAATGCTTTGCAGTCACGGTCCAGTGGCTGGGTTAATCTCAGACCCCTGGAGTGGCAGATGGCTGATTTGTTGCTGATTCCAGTTATAGAGAATTGTGTCACCTATTATCTTTGCACAGACTGATGCTTAAAAGGATGCCTTTGGCAAAATCAGTGAAAAGCAAAGAAAAGCAAAGCAAACAGTCCGATCTGCATCACCACAGGTGAAAATGTGAAATATTTCACCTTTGTGTGAAGGGCTGGAGAGGTGGACAAAGAGGAGAGGAGGAGGAAGGGGAGAGGAAGACCTCATTTTCATACCAGAAGTACCAAAGCACAGTGCAGAGCAGGTTTGCTGTAGTCACGCTGTAGAATCACGAGCACTTACTCTGTTTTAAATGGTTTTGCAATGTGGTAATCCTTGGCTTCAGCTCCCTACTTTTAACTCTTGTACAAACGCAGGCTGGTCGGCTTCTGGTGACACCTCCCTGCTCTCTTCCCAAGCTTCCCCAGCACAGGTTGTCAGAGGAACCCTCAGCATCCCTCCCTGATTCCAGGGCTCACTGCTGGGGGAGGCTGTGGGGGCTCTGTCATGCCATCGTGCTCACAAGGGGCACTTGGGAGGGGAAGTTTACACATTTGTGTGGGGTGAGGGGAAGCCTGGGGGGCCTTATGGAACGCTGCAGGACCGAGGGGGGACCCCACCACTGCCCAGATGGTCAGCGGGTGGCTGCGGTCATACTGGAACGTGTGGGGAAATCAAAAGGGCAGAGCAAAACTCTGGGTGTTTGTGACCATTTTCTACACAGTCATCCCCACAATCAAGGTTTTCTTTCTTTCTCTTTGCTTTGGGAAACACCACAGAGTCAGATGAAGAATTTGGGAAGAGAGTGTGGGTTCCCTGTGCAGAGTCCAGTGACGAAATCTGTGAACAAGGTAAGAACAAGGGGATATGGCTGTGATGATTTTTTTAAAATCCTTTTCTCTTTCCAAACACAATTTTGCAATGTTGGACACAAAATGTAGCTATGTGTATCACAGAAACTGATAGTCCAAGCACCAAGCAAATGAGTCTAAAACGTTAATTTGGGTTTCTTTTAATGCATGTCATTATGATGGTTTGGGTTTTAGAACAGTTTGTTTCATATCCAAATGATCTATGTGTGAATAATTGTTACCAACCTCCTGACACCAGGACCTAATTAGGAAGTGAGAGCCTTAAATAGGCCATTTGTGTACTGAGCTTCCATATGTCTCCTTGCACAATTTATTTGCTCCACTCCATTGAGGTATAATGAGAATGAAACTCTTAGAACTGCTTTTGACTCTGAGGCTCTTCTCTTCATCTCCTATGCAGCCATAGCCCCTATAAAGATAATATCTGTTTCCCTGTTTTCCGAAAGAAAAAGCTGTGGCACTTTCAGTCCAGATTGCCCAAGCTTCTCTGTTTCCAAGGTTTCAATGGAAATGGAGTGAAAAAATTCCAAAAAACAAAAAGCAGACTAAGAAAAATGGAATGCCATCAAAGAAAGCAGAAAGGTCAGGACAGGATGATCTTGAGGGAATACTCCCTATCCTATTTGCCTCCCAACCCTGCTGAAAGCTGATGCCATTTTATTTCAGTTAACATATAGATGCAAAGGAAGGATGTATGTGGATAGAAGCAACCTGAAGAGATTTTTATTGGTTTTGTTTGGCTTTCTTCCTGCTAGGATGTGAGGAAGGGGGAAAGGTTGGTGCAAGGTGGCTTGGATTTTTTTCTTAGTTTTGAATATTTATCTCAGTTTGAACCAACAGCCTCCCTGGGACTCCTTGTTCATGTTTAAATACATGGTATGTTCTTCAAGTGTTCTTTCAGTATATATTCTTTATTTCCAAACACCTCTTGCATGCATGACTTCATCTTACACTTCATGTGTCCCACTTGATTCTTTTACTCCCATCATTCTGAAGTCAGAAAAACTTAAATGTATGATTAAGTGCCCTTTTCTATCATGATTAACTTTAATAAATTCTTAAGGCTTGGGTTGTTTTGTTTTGTTTTGTTTTTTTCCACCCCCAAATCTGGATCTTGTTTAGTTTCCCAGAGAAAGACAACTCTGCTTGCGACGATTTTGTTTATGATAATTTCCTTGCATGTTCCTTTCCAGGAATTGTCATTGCCTTCCAGAAGGGAGGTTAGTGCTAGTCCCCTCGCAGTGATAATTATAATCAGACCTGTCAGCCTTCACACAGGCTACACTTATCACTTGCATTTAGAAGGATTTTTCCTGAAGCCTATTACCAGTTCTGCTTCTTAGGGAAAAACAGTCATGATTTTTTCTCCTAATCTTTGATGGCTCTCGGCTTTGAAAGCGTGGAGAGGAGCAAAACGACTGCCAGGTGCAGTTAAAGAAGCCGTCTGTTGGTCCTGGTCTAGGGCTCTGGAAAGGCAGAGAGTGGGCGGATAATCTGGGAAATGCTGAGGGGTTTAATTTGTTTGTGACAACACTTCAGGTGTGCTGGAAACACAAAACAGTTTCCCCATGGTGCTGCTCACAGGAGGGGCCTCTGGAGACCTGCTGGACACAGGCTTCAGGTGGGCAGGTGGCTCTTGGCAGTGGTGCCCTCTGCCCCTGCTGTTCTGGGCAGTGATTCCTGCCTGTGCTGAGAGAATTGGAAGCAGGATGGCCAAAGAAGCGGCTGCAGTTGCTGCTGGAGGCAATGACTGGCATCACACGGACCAGTTGCCACCAGTGCATCAGTGACCAGCTGGGCCAGGTCGTGGTGTTGAGTAGGATGTGGCTCACTGTTTTAGTCATCCCAGCCCCCCTGGTGTTATTCCCTGGGAAACACGTTGACCCATTTATTAGATTTCCCCCTATTTTCACTCCATTATTGCTGTTGATGTGCTGCTAACCCCCCTTTCTTACCTTTCTGGTTTTTACTAGCATGAAGACAAAAAGGTGCAAGGTTTACCATTCCATTAGAATAAATGAGTTATGTACCTTGACGTCCTTCCTCTGTTATTACCATGCTTTTTGTAATTTACTCAGAGATTTAGGCTCCCTTGATTGTGGCAGAATCTGAGGATGGTTAGCACTTTATAGCTTTTTTAGCAAAGAGGTGGTGGAAGAATGTGAAATCTTATGTTATGTGCGGTTTTATATTTACAGTGCACAGGGATACACGATTTGCCATTGTTTTATTTAAATTCACTGGGAACTAGAGGTTTATTTATCAGGTGTCATTCCCTGAAGAATGAATAATGCCATAAAGAGAAGACTTCATCTATTATACAAACAGATTTGAAGGCTTTGCTATTACATTCCTCTGCCTGTTGAATGGAGTAAAAATGCCTCTGGCTGAGCAGAGACAGAGTGATACTTAGCAGTAGCATCTTATGACCTTTTGATCAGCTGAGATCTCAAGCCATATTAGTGGACAGATTATGATGTGATGGAAAGAAGGCCAGGAATAGCCTTTTCATCATGAGATCTTTTCTGTGAATATCCTTCTTGGGTGTATTCAGGTGGTTAATCACTGGGGCCAGGGCAATCATTTGGAAGCAGGGGAGTGAAATGCTGGTACAGACAATCCAAATACGCTCAGGTTTGCCAAATGCAGCTGGATATTAGAGCTAATAGTTTCTTCCTAATATTCTCCTATGCTCCTGTTTCTATCAAGGCTGTGGGTGACCTTGTGATTTTTATTTTTTTTTTCCCATCTGTAATAACCACATTTTGGCAGAAAGAGCAACACAAAATGAACCTTGAGTCCTTGGACCATAGGGGAGCTGCAGTTGCCGAATCAAAGGAACGCACACGGTGAATATGGATACCAGACTGTGAAGGGAAACTCACATGAAAATGTCTCTGTCATTTTAGAGATAATAACAGTGGTGCTTGAATCTATTTCAGCCCTCCCAAGGAAAAAAGAAATAATGCAGGTTTCCAAAAAGGCACAGCCCTGATAGTATTTCTCATTTCACAGGGCCAACCAGAGCAAAGAATGACTTTTACTTTCTCTTACCTGCTTGCGCAGAATTACTCCTCAGACTTGGCTCCAGCTTTGAATTAGCCTCCTTTTCATCTTAATGGCCAAGAGGAATCTGCAGCCTCCTTAAAAATCAAACATAAAAAAATCCCTTGTTCACTGCTGACTCTGCACATCAACAGCATTAGTGCCAAAGCTTGACCCAGGTGCCGTGGTCACTTTTGGAAGGAAAAGGGGCAGACAGGTGGGTGTGGAATGCCTCTGGACCTGTCTGAGCATGGTTATATTATTATATTATATGCCCATATAATATATGGGCATGGGCTATGCAGCATCATCCTGTACATTGCTAGCACAGGGCTGTCCAAACTGCACACGTTTTTTCCCTTCTGAAGGCAAACAAGATGTTCATTTCAGTGTCAGGGGGAAAAGGAGGGCTGGCAGTGTGAGAATCCCAAACCATCAGTGTAGGTAGTGGGGATGATGATGCACCAGGCGTGGGGAACAATAGCTACCACAGAGGAGTGGAAACTCTTTGAAAATGAGGAGGTTATGGAGGTGGGAGAAGCTCACAGCAGGACACTGTCTCCTCTCATCTCCCCCAGCCTCTTCAATCAGGTGCCTGCTGGGCTTCCCACTCCTCCTGCCTTTTGCACGAGATGACAGGATCACGAGGCATTAGATTCTGATGGCATCAAGGAATCTGCCATCCTTCTGGCATTGTTGCTTCCCCAGTCAGGAAGCCCCTGTGAAACATCGAGGCTGTGAGCCCACATGGTGCTTTTTAGCTGCTTCTTCCAGGGCCACAAAGGTGTCCAAAGGGGAGCTGGGAGGTGACACCGACTCCTGACACAGGCCTAAGCCTTCTTTTCCTTGGGAAAAATGGGCAAAAACCGCAAAAGGTGGGTGGCAGCCTCGGTTCTGGCCACAGAGGAAGGGCCACTGCTGAGATACAGGCAGCCCACAAGACAAGGAGCTCCCTCCCAAGCTCTGTCTGCAGAGATTAAGTAGGTTTCTGCACAGGTGATTGTTAGAAGCATCATGAGCTAAACCATTCAAAGGGATGTGTTCCTCTGAACAGTTGCTATAAGAGTTTCTGATGGCAGCTTTGAAACTTTTCCACTGGGAAGGCTTTGTGGTGTGTGTGGTGGAGAGAGTGTAGGCATGAACAATTTCCTCTGCCTCCCTGCTCTGCCTTGAGTCCCTGTGGGGTGTAGGAGGGTGCCAAGATTTGGGTGACACACTACCAAGGTCTTCCCTCTTGGTTTGGGATTGCATTAATCCTGCTCTGCCTTCTGCCAGATAAAAGGCCTTGCCTTGATAAAATCAATTCTCCTCAAAGGAAAAGAGCTTGCATTCTTCTTCTTGTAGCTCAGAGAAATGCATGAAAACAGACTTGCTCTGCCTTGTGCAGGTCAGGACAGAAAGCTGCTGTGGGACATCTATCAGTATCCCAGTTTTCATGGTTTAACCCCAACAGGCCCCTCATAGTCCCTCATTCACCAGCAGGACCAGGGAGAGAACTGGAAGGGTAAAAGCTGGAAAACTCATGGGTTGGGATAAAGGCAGCTTAATAGGGAAAATAAAAGCCTTGCACACCAGCAGAACAAAAAAGGGAATTAGTTCACAATTTTTCAGGTTCAGGTGAAATCACATCCAGAGAGTCGAACCCACCACATGTAACAGTGGCTTGGGAAAGCAATCACCATCAGTCCAAACATTCCCCCTTCCTCCTCCTTCCATCCCACTTTATACACTGAGCACGGTGTCACACAGTCTGGAACATCCCTTTGGTCACTTGGGGTCGCCTGTCCTGGCCGTGTCTCCTCCTAAACTCTCAATCACCCCCATCCCCTCCCCAGTCTGGCAGTGCAAAAAGCAGCAAAGGCCTTGGCTCTGTGCAAGCCCTGCTCAGCAATGACAGAAACATCTCTGTGTCATCCACCCTGTGTTCAGCACAAACCCAAAACGCAGCCCTGTAACAGCCCCTGGGAAGAAAATGAGCCCTGCCCCAGACAAAACCAGCATGGCAATAGTTAGAGCAGCACAGTTGGAGCACATGGCAGTACTTGGGCTGGGATGCTTTTCTAGGGGTAAGAAATTTAAAGCAGCAAACTTTGAAAATGCAGTATGAGGCAGATGTCAGTGATGTGCAGTGGGATAAGGAGGACAGTGATTTGTTTATGAAGTTCATCTGTCCACTCATGACAATTTTTTCACTTTAAACACACCACATCTGGTTCCTTGCAAAGATTCTTAGATTGCAGACAGCAGTAAACACACGTCCTATTGAGTAAGAGTGATTTCATGAACCAGCAGAAGGATTATTGTCATAACCAAATTTACGGCCATACAATTCCCTTTTTCTGGCTGGAAAGAAGTAATCTTGATCTGGAAAAGAAATATGTCATAACAATAACTTAAGCAAGTTAAACGGTATCTGGGGACATTCACAGGAATGTCACTGGGTATACTCAAAGTACTAAACCAGTTCTCAGCACACTTTTGGTCCAACTAGCAAGCTCCTAAATCATCCTTAAGCATGGATCAGGGTTCATCCCTGTGAGCTGTTTGCATTTAGCTGCTGGGCTAGGAAAGTTAAGACAGGGTTGTGAGCAGAGGTACAAACATCTCAGTGCCAGTTGGCCTCCACGCCTGGGAATATTTCTGGGCACATTTAATTGCTCCTGGCTGGAGAGGCTCAGGCCCAGCTGAGAAACTGGACTCCTTCACTGTAAACTCCATTTGTCAGCAGTGGGAGAGGGGAGCCACCAGCAGAAGCTGATTCAGCCTCCCTTGATCCTGACCTGCCCAAATTGTAGACAGTTGCTAAGGCAGCTAAGCCTGCAGGGTTTAACATGCTGATAGCAGAGGAAAGGCTATATCATCCCCCAAAAGGCAATGTATTGTACATTTCCTGCATATTTACTAGTCACCTCCCCAGCCTCTTCAAGCTAATATAAAAATATTACTAAGTTATTGAGGTGCTCTTTCTTGCAACAGGGAATGTCACCCATTATTTTTAATTTTTTTCTCCCCTACTATGAGGAGGTTCCTTTTTCAATAAGTTTCAGCCATAAGATAGGTGTTCTGTATAATTTGCTTTCAACAGTTTGATAGTTAAATGTGTCCCTAGGAGACAATTATATATATATATTATACATAATAAAGAAGCTCATGGAAGGATACACCATTATGTCTTTCAAATGTAGGTAAACCCTTTGTTTGATATAGAAAGTTTTATTTTGAGTTCACCCTATCAAAATATATTTACACACATACATAGATACAGGTATCTATTTTTTTCCACTGAGTTAAAAACCTCATTGAAAAGAAATAACTCAGGCTCAGCTCCTGCAACCACAGTATAATGCTTCATTATCTTTTCTTTCATTGAAATCTTCTCATGCACAAGGTGAGCTAATTTAATACTTGTTTAAACACACAAAACAAAACATTTTCCCTTCAAGAATACCTCAAGTGTTTGGTCACAGTGGGGGTGACATTATTGATTGTATTTGGCACATATTTGGAAACGTGACCTTAATCTGCAGGTTTCAGGGGGAAAAGGTATTTTCCCCAGGTATGGCAGTAAGTCAGATAAGTAAATTATACTTTTGACATGTTAAAGATGTTCCATTTTAGACCAAGGAAGTGATATCCCAGTTGTGTCACTGAAACTCAATGTCCTGTGTTGCTTGTTAACAGCTGCACATTTGTTGTTTCAGTGTCCCAGTTTGCTCTCAAGTATAAATGAACTGCTACACGCCAAATAATCAATAGTTCTGCCAGCTCTGGAAATATTATATTGCTATTAATATTGATCCACACAACAGAAATCAAGGCATCAAATTTTGCAGGCATCACTTGCCAGCACCCTGCGTTCTACCTGCAAAGTAACCGCTTGAAAATCGCTATTCCCCAGGGAATAATGTTTTATGCTCAGCCTCATTCCCTGTGTCATAACAAACACAAATATAAACACAGGGGGATCAGGGCACAGGTGACCAGCAGACAGGGGGCATATATATTTATTTCAGCCTTGTGTGGTTTCTTGGTGCAGCAAAGAGCACCAGTGAAATCAGTCTGCATCAACCCTAGTGTCCATCTCTAAGGGCACAGCCAACAGCCTGGCTGGCCAAAAAAAAAATCAGTGTCCTGGATCTCAGAACCCTTTATAGGGCCTAAAGGGGCTCCATGGGGGCTGGAGAGGGACTTTGGATAAGGACCTGGAGGGACAGCACCCAGGGAATGGCTTCCACTGCCAGAGGGCAGGGTTGGATGGGATATTGGGAAGGAATTCTTGGCTTTGAGGGTGGTGAGGCCCTGGCACAGGGTGCCCAGAGCAGCTGTGGCTGCCCCTGGATCCCTGGGAGTGCTCCCAGGTTGGACGAGGCTTTAGAGCACCCTGGTCTAGTGGGAGATGTCCCTGCCTGTGTCAGGGGGCCTGGAATAAATGACCTTTATGTCCCTTTCAGCTCAGACCATTCTGTGGTGCTTTGGGAAGGGTGAGATGGTCCATGGATGCCTGGCCTGAGCCCTGTCCATGCACTGGGAGCAGCATCAGCAGTGAAAGCTCCTACGGTTTTCTTGCAGAGGTGATTCCAGATTCAGGTTCTCAGGTGGGGGAAAAGAAGGTCCTGCAACACTGAGTATTTCTGGCAGCACCAAGAGCTGTTCCTTGTTCTCCTGTCCCCTCTGAGCTGCCAGGTTGCCTTGGGAGAGGGAAAAAAGTGGTGCTCCCCATTCTCACATGTGTGTTCACACACACCTCTGTGAGTTTGGCGGGTTTTGTCATATCTGTAATGACTTTGCAATGAAGCTGTGAATGAAAGTTTGGCAGACTGGTTTTACAATTGTCAGCCTTCCCAGAAGCAGCCCAGAATTTCATTAACTGAGGTATAGGCATGATTTCTTATAAGCTCTTTTCAGATTTTACTAGATCCGGATAAATTAAATCAGTATTTTATCTACGTGGCACCAAAATTAGTTGTCACTGATGTCTTCATAAAGGAATGCTGTAGTTCTGGCCCCTCATGTTTGAGCAGCAGCTGCATTAGATGATGCTCCCGTTTTTTAATAAGTGCCTGTCGTTCAATAAGAATGATGGAAAATAAGAAACCCGGATATGAGCAAAGCATAATCCTGGTCAGGATAAGTGGGTGAAGTAGGAAATTTGAGAGGGAATGGTCACACCGTGTCACCATGGCTGGCTAAAGGTGCAGGACGTTGGTGGGAGTGCAGAAGCAGGAGCCTCGGATGGCTGGAAGGGGTCCGTGAGAAGCCATGACAGGACAAGGGAGGAAAAAAGAAACCTTTCCTTTCACACGACTTAGGAAGAGGGCATCAGAAGAAATTGTATCCTCTGCAATGCCTCACTCCTCTCCTTGAGATGGTGGCCTGATCATGACTCAGTGTCATCCTGACCCGCTGTGCTACCAGCTCAGCTCTCCCTCCTGGGTGACCTTTACCCCCTGGCTCACAAGGAGCAAATTTATCAGCCTTATCCTTCATCAGAGAACTTCAGCTTATCTCCTGCATGAAAAGCCATTTAGCACCTGTGAGATGAAGCTCAAGACAACATCTTGGGAAGTCTACATGAGGAATGAGATTTGTATTATCTCTTACTGGGAGCAGTCAAGGTCAGGATTGAAGAGCAGTCAGAGTTGCAGGGAAAATGAATGCAAGGCTCTTTATCTACTGGCAATTCCTGAGACCCGACTTCATATCAAAGATTACATTTCTGCGCTCTTTCTGAGGCAAGAAACCGAAACTCAGACACTCAGCCAGGAGCAGGTACGACTTAGGGTTGCTTCCTTGGAAGAACATGGAGACAGGGCTGAAGTTGTCATCAGCTGTAGCTGTGTAGTGCCAGCAAAAAGAGGTGGTGCCATGATTGAAAGCTTTCATAACATTTTTCCCCCCACCTCTATCGCTTCTTCCCTGTACAGCCTCAGCAGCTTACTTCAGCTGTGACTGAAACCACAAGTTATGTTATTGTATTTTTTTGCTCCCATTGGATGGTGAGTGTATGGCCATTTATTCTGTTGTCTCTTCTTTAAGATAAAATGGCCCAAAATGCCATCATTGAAGTTCAGAGGTCATTGGTGACTTTAAAATCCTCTCCGATCGCCTCGGATCAAACCCAAATTAAATAAAAAACCCATGAGAGAGTCAAGGAGGCAAGAAACCAAAATAATGTGTCCAAGGCAAGCAGCTTGCTGGTTTCAGAGTGTTTCTGGCAGCCATCTGCTTGTTTGAATTTGAGGATGTGACGTTTTTAGAAGTCAGAGAAAAAAACACGCACTCAGACCCACAGTCTTTAGATATTTTTCTTGATAACAGGATTCTCTTTTTTGTGCCTGTTTTCTTGCAGCCTCAAGAATGTCCTGTTTTGCAATCATACTGTCAGCAGGTGTGTGTAGTGCTGATATACCAGGATGTGTAATTATCCAACCAAAAAAAGTAAAAAAATCTTTCTGAAGCCTTGAAACATTTTGTCTTTGCTCCTCTTCATGAATGAGCAGCAGAATGGACTGTGTTACTAGAACTTGATAGTCACTCATTTATTTACATGGTTAATGATTGTCCCTTTTTAGCTAAAAAGATACAGTTTTTATCATTCTACTCCTATTTCAAGTCTGTGGTCTCAGCCTTGTCCTGTGTAACAAAGAAAATGATCCTTTTATGGATGGTGTTAACTGAGACACCAGTGACAAAACCACATTTAAGAGCTAAATTCCCCTTTTATTCTCAAAGGTGATCAGGATCAAAGCACCAAGAGTCCAAAGCTGAAGAGAGAAACTTGAACTCCTGGTGTATCCTTCCTGTGAACAAATAAAGACATTATAGATTCCCCCATGCCAGTGTGACCCTTTTAATCAGCACTATGGCAGTAACAGTTATGAAGATGATATTGTGGCAGTCCATAAAATCCCTGTCATGGCCAGAGCACCATAAAGCAAATATATTATTGTTCTAGGCCCCAAGTATGTGTGGCAATAAAAGCTGAAGATGGGAGTTAAAAACCCTGCAGAGGCAGGCAGGGGTGGGGAAAGGCTCTGCAGGGCCCATTGGTGCAGCCAGCTGTGGCCAGCTGTTGCTAGGCTTGGGTGCATCTCACTGGGAGAGGTTTGCAGCAGGGCTGTGGGCAAGGCTGGTGTAACGAGAGCCTTTTCCTTGCAGGAGTGACAGCCCTGAGGCGGAGATGAAGGTGTAAGAGCAGAAGATGTTTACTCTCTTACTTGGCACTTGCTTAGGGAAAACATTCTTTCTCGATTTAAAAAAAAAAAAAACAAACCCAAAACTAAAATGAATAAGGCATTCATAAACTAATGAAAGCTTCATTTTCATCTGTTATAATGGGCTTCATTAAATTCTGGACATTCACCACATTACAATGTTTATCTGCAAAGCAGTATTTCCCCACGCCCGCTGAAAAGGAACAGCAGGAGTACCTCAGCAAATTCAACCCACTTCTGGCACCTGGTGTCAGGATTTTAATGGCACACACATTACCTTGTTTGTTTGGTTTTTTTTGGTTTTTTTTTTTGTACACCTTCATTTTGCTTTAAGTGAAAAATACTTAGTTTTGAAGCCATGCTTTTCACACATAACTTTCAGTGTCTCAGTAAGCAGGGCACAACATTACTCCCGTTTCAGAAAACAGGGAACACAGCTTGAGTGAGGTGATTCAGTCATTGTCACAGAGCAGAACAGACCTTGATTTTCTAAATCCCAGGACTACATTGCATCTCCCACTGGAAGATTTACCCATGAGCAGACAGTGTCACACAGGATGTGAATCAAAGGCTGGCACCAAACTTCGATGAAGACAATGGACATCTCTCCTTTGGCTTCTTGTGGTGCTGGATTGCTCATCTCCAGACTCTTTCTCAGAGCCAGGAATTCTGAAGCAGTAACTGGAGGAGAAAATATTCCACTTGGTAGATAAAGCAAATAACATGAGTCTGCCTATGTTTCCCTTCCATTTTTGTCACCGGCCATTGTCAGTCAGCCCTTTCAAACGGGGTTTTCTCTAAGTCCTGTTTGGCATGGAGAAGCAAACAGCTGACCTCCTCTGTGCTTCCTGTTTGTTTTCTTCTGGTCTCAAATTTGCTTCTAGGGCAGCTGGGGTTCAGTCTTCTGCTGAGGCTCTCTCTGTAGGACCCACCAGCTCCTGCGTTGGTGTCTGTCAGCAGCAGCAGCAGCAGCAGCCACTTGGGAGGCCCAGAGTCACGGGGGCAAAACTGGAAGTCCCAGCAAAATCAAACTGTGGCAATAGATCGCAAAATTAGCCAATTTCGTGGGGGGAGAGAAAGCACCTGCTTGCTTGAAATAGTCCAACTCTTCAACTCTGTTCTTCTGGGGGCATCCTGAAGGTCCTGGGGCAGGGATTGAATCCTAAAGCCATCCTTCTGGGCTTTGAGTTGGGAACCCATAGCATTCCCAAACTGGTTTGCTGTTTTATAGATGGCCTTACTGCGGGCTTTGAGGAGCCACACCTTGCTATAACCACATTTGCTGTTGAAGAGCCATTGTGTCCCTCGAATCCTATGGCTTTTTCTTTTCTATCACATGCCACATCATTTTGAAGTAAGGGTTCTTTTCTTTTCAAGAAAAACAGGAAAACTGGTGTCAGGCAGCTCCCAAAAATCTCTGGGAAACATGCTTCCAAATGTCCTTCCCCTTTGGCATTGGGAGTCTCCCAGCATGGCACTGCTTTTGATTTGCAATGAGAGGAGATGTGACAAATGAGCCTCTCTGGTCTCCCTCCTGCTTGGAAAAGAGCTGAACGGGTTATATCCTTGGTGAATCAACCGAGTGAGTTCAGAAATATTCCCTCTGCTCCCAGGGAGAGCTCAGAAATGATGCCCTGGCAAGTGAGGGACCGTGCCCCCACAGGGCTGCTGCAGAGCCACTGCCCCCGTGCAGCTCTCCACAAAGGCAGCCTGTGGTCGTGCAGCTCCCAACACACTCCCAGAGAAAAGGAGGGAAGTGGGCAATGACATCCTTCCTCCACAGCCCTGTGCACGCCACAGACACATTTTTCTGGCCAAGTTATTCCTAGACTTGGTTGTCCTCTAAATGGCAGATCCATTGGCCGAGATTAGGCCTAGGGAGCGGAGGAATCTGTGGGTCAGCACCAAGCCAAGCTGCTTTTTCTCATGAAAGTTTAAAAAAAGCACCACTCCCCAGTTTCATATACCTTGAGATCCTGGCTGCTGCCTACAGGTTCATGATTTTGTGAGGCTTTTATGAAACACTGAGGAAAACAGGATGCCTCTGGCCGAAATTTCCCTGTCCGTGCAGGGCTGGCCTGCAGGGAGGATTTGGTTTTCTGGACAGTGTTTCATAGCACGAGGAGAGTTTGGCAAGAGAGTCTAGCAAGTTGAGGGAAAAGAGCTTTCTGAGCACAGACACTCAGCCATTATTGGCATTTTTCTGCCATCCCTGGCACTGTCCAAGGCCAGGGTGGATGGTGCTCTGACCAGCCTGATCTAGTGGAAGGTGCCCCTGCCCATGCAGAAGGGTAGAAATGAGAGGGTCTTGAAGGTCCCTTCCAACAAAACCATCCTGTGATTCCATGAAATGGTGTGATTAATAGGCCAGAGGTAGCTCACAGGAGCATCTCTATGTGACAGAGACAACAATTTTTCCTATAATGTGACTAAAGCACCAATCCCACCCTTTGGTAACATCAACACATGCAGTTTTTACCCCTGCATTTAACTCACAGTATCTTAGGTACTACAAGCACAGGACTACTTGATAGTGCCAGAGTTCAACTTAAAAAGAACTGGAGTAACAGAAAGATGGAAATTATTTAGGTGAGACCCATTTTTCTCCATATTTCCCTTGTCTTGTTTGGTTTGTGCAAAACTTCATTCCCTGTCTCGCAGCTGATGGACAGAGCCAGGCAGGCACATCCAAAAGTTTCTGTCTGCAGCTACAGGCTTGATACACTCCAGAAGGACAAAAAGAGCAATCATCTAGATGTGAACTGAGCCAATTAAATGTCTGAGCTGTGTTTCGAAAGCGAACATGGGCGGCATCAGAAATTTTCCATCAGCTGTAATAACGCCAATTACTTTGCCAGTTGCTGATTCCACTGTGATTTGTTTAGTGCAGTCATGCTTCAGCTTCTTGCCTGGGCTGACACACTTTGTTTATGCTGACTCCTCATTTGCAGAGCTTTTCTGTCTTTTCTCCCCTGGTGTTTTCTCTTTTCCTTGGGCCCATCTCAGAGCACAGAATAATCCTCCTCCCTCTGCCCCTGCCAGATGGCATGGGGCAGAGTATCCTAAAATGGTGACAAGTTTCGGGGGAGCAAGAGATGCTGCTGTTGTTCCCAACAACTTTGTAGATGCAGAGATCATCCTCTCATTCTCCTCCTGGCACTGGGTTGAGAAAGCAAAAAGCCCTCCCAAGAAGTCCAGGAGCTTCTCAAGGAGTGGCTGCTGGGATTGGATGGTGGCTCTGAAGCTGATTGCTTTTATCTCAGGGATAGAAAGGGGGACCTTGTGCCTCTCCTTGTGACAAAGGCACACAAATACATGTGCACACTCACAGTGAGCCTCCCTGGCAAGTAACCTGGAGTTTTTCAGCAGTGTTTACTGTCAAGTCCATGGGAATTATTGGGCCACTTTGCACAAGAGCTGTGATTCTCTTCCTGCTAACTGGGGAAGAGCCCTAATCATGGGCATTAAAGGAATGCATCTTCCTGACTGGTGACTTGAATGTAAAGTGCTGCAATGTCTTCCAGGGATTTTAAATGCTGGTTTAATTCCCTTTGCAGTCAGATTCAGACTGGGGAGGGTGGGATGACATTTCCTCTGTACTCCTTCAAGAGGTGGCTTGACCTCCAGGGTGAGTAATGTCTTTTCCTCCTTTCACCCTCCCACAGCAGCTATTGCCATCTCCAGATCCCTACTGGTGGTGCACTTTGCACAAACCAGCCTTGCTGCCAAAGATAATATCCTAATATCCAATCTGAGCCTGATCTGAGCACCGTGAGCACATTTTCACCAGGATGCACCAAGACTTTTTTTCTATCCATCCCTGGGGCAAGCAAAGGAGTCCCCAGAAACATGATCTGCCACATGAAGTATCAGCTAGAGATGAGGCTATCAGCTCTATTCATACCCTGCTATCAGTTTCAGCTTTGCAGCTGACTAATATATGTGACACACTTTGCTGCTCACAGCCCTCCTTGTCACCAGGAATTGTAAAAGATCCCCTGGACGTGTCACAGTTCATATCAGCCACAAATAGACACAAAACAGACAAGCTGCTGGCTCGTGTCAGAGAAATGTGGCAAAGGGACTTTGTGGGGGACACGTTCAGTAACCCTAAACTGAGAAAATTAAGGCAGACTTTGGCTCCAGGAGATGAACACACTGGGATGTGGTTCCTTTTTCCAGCAGTGTCACTGCACTGGACCTCATGCCCAATTGCCTGGCAGTTTAAAAAACCTGCAGTCACCAAAAACTGCAAAACGTGACTGAGGCTGAAATCTCCCCTTACACAGTCCAGGATTAAAATTTCTTGTCCCCTCTGTATTCACAGCAGCACAGCTGCCACGGACACCAGCTGCAAGTCCTGTTTTCTTTGTGGGAAACTGAGGAACAATGAAAAATAACTTTTCCAAGGCACAAACCGACTTTGAGAAATTAGTTAAAAATACACGAGAACATCTCCTACCTCCTGTCTCACCTGCAGGACAGCCTTGCATTCAAAGGCAGCTTATGTGTGAGTGTTTGTGGAGCAGCATGTAACTATGAAGTCATTAAGTCCATACCATATCTAGTTCACCCTCAACCAAAATAACCCATACAACAGAATCATAGAATTGTTGAGGTTGGAAAAGACTCCAGTATCATCCAGCCCAGCCTTTGACTGAATACCACCATGTCAGCTAACTGAAGTCCCACTCCCAGTCATTGCTTGACCTCCAGGGATGGTGACTCCGCCACCTCCCGGGGCAGCCCCTTCCAATGTTTAGAAACCCTTTCTGTGGAGAATTTTTTCCTGATGTCCAGCCTGGACTTCTCCTGGCACAGCTTGAAGCCATTTCTTCTTCTCCTATTGCTTGTTGTCTGGGAGAACAGATAGTCCCCTACCTGGCTACAACCTCCTTCCAGGTAATTTTAGAGAGCAAAAAGGTCTAAAAAATCAAATACTTGTTGAGATTTTGAAAGTACTAAAATATTTTCTTTTTCAGAATGCAGACAAATCAAGTTCACTTAGGACTTAGAAAAGCCACTGATCTTTTTCTTTATTTTTCCTAGTCCTCTGTATTCTTACAGAGTACTGTTGTAGGGTCATGACATACTTATTTTGTATGTGTTGCAATATAATAACTCATCTGGAGATTTAAACTAGCAAAGGGATTATAAAACTAGAGGCTGCTCTGTTGGTATGGCTGGCTTGGTGTTTATTTTAGGGAAGGACCTATTATCTCACTGTGTTGGAGAGCTGCCCTCAGAGCACCAACAATTCCTGCCCTTCATTTGAGGTCAAAGGCAGGTCTCTCTCCTGGTGTTTAATCTGACTTTTTTTATGGGATCATCTCCTGGGTTTCAGCAACATTTAGTAGAAGAAATAAAGCCAAATTTGTCATCAGCCTCATTAGGGAAACTTCACTGTTGGGATACCAAATAAAATCCGGTGGGGTCCCTCTGGAAATGTTTTCTATCAGAGCACAGGGTATTTAATGCAACCCTTATGGTGAGTACAGCAGACTTTGCTTGTGTTAGGGCCTTGGAGACTTTGGAGTGGTTTTGTCTTTGGCCCAAGCTAGCAGAACAAAATTTTGCTCAAAAAGAAAGGGGGAATAGCAGCTGATATGACAGGAGAGAGCACAAGGTAGAGAACAGGTTGCAAGAAGCTGTGCTGTCTAAATCCAGCTGAAGTCTCATTGACATGTCTGCATGTGCATAACCCCACCCATTAAATGGGAGGATTACTAATTCTCTATCTTGCAGAGAGCTAAGAAGCTAAATTAATTACTGTTTGTGGAGCTAATTGAGATTCCCAGATGAGTCCTGTTTGGAACACTTTAATTCTTCTTATTATTATTTCCGTTGAGGTTTGCCTCCATGTAATTAGTTTGCTATATCTGCAAACAGGTATGGGCTCTCTTGAGCCCTTTGGGGGCATTCCTCATGGGACTGGCCCAAGCTGTGTGCCATGAGGAACCACTGGCAGTCAAGACTGAGCTGTCTTCCAGCTCTTCTACCTCACCCCATGTCCATCTCCTTGTTTGGCTGTGCTCTTTAGAAAGCCATATTTCCTCAAGTGAACAGGAACAGCTGAGGGAAACCAGCTTGATTGCAAATTTATGCGCCATTATAAATTGCTGTGGTGAATTATACTTGTGTGTGTGTAGTGGAATCAAGCCTAGAGGTGGATTATGTCCATTCCAGGGAGGAAAAATGTTTTGCAACAGCATTAAAGTGTGTCCAGTTTTGCCATCAGTCTCTACCGGGTTGAAAATTAAATAAATTCTCACACAATGTGTACCAGTCACCTATTGTTTTAGTTTATATTCACAAGTGCTGTTCACTTCAGTAATTCTGAGCTAGCTCAATATTTTCAAAAAAGTCAATAAAAGCTGCAGTTGCCGTCACTGAAGATTCACTTGTCAAAGACCTCTCCTATTTAAAAGTTAGCACAAGAGTAGTAGAACAAAAAAACATACTAGAACTGTGCCAGATTTAAAACAAAACAACCTCTTAAGATTATGTAAGAGCTATATGAAGTATGTTGTTTTATTTATGAATGTGGAACTTTGTCTATTCATTATTTCGTGTGTCTGGGCCGGTGTGGTTTGCTTTTCCTTTCCTTTCATAAATAAGCAATAATTGACATTGAGACAGACAAAGGAGCGAGTTTTAAGGATCTTGAAACACAAGAAGCAGTTTTGCCAGAGGTTTCATCTGAGAGAAGCTAAGTCAGTATGAGCTGGAAAGCTTGGGGAAGTAGACAGAAATAATCAAGTCAACATGTCAAAAAAGGCTGTTCGACTTAGGCTGGAGCTGTGCTTGTTTACCTTTTTTTGTGCATAAAGCTTAGAGGAGACAAACTCGGTGACGGGAAAATGGTTTTAAGCCAGGTGAAGTTCTTTATAGTGTTCACATCTCTTTTACAATGGGAACATAGAGGTGCAGGCATTTCTATTTGCTTAACAAGTCAGTGAAACCCTCAGTCTGATACTGTGTCCAATATAATCAATTTTAGTGTTGTGATTTTTGTGTTCCCGTAATCCTGGGGCAGTCCTTCAAAATCCATATTTGCCAAGGCAAATATATTTGGCCTAAAGGGAACTGGGAGATTTTTTTTTTTTTTTTTTTTTTTTTTTTACATCCCTGAATGAATAAGAGGCTATAGTCCATTTTTAAGGATGTGTTCATGGACTCTGAGACACCTGAATGCCATTGGTGTCTCCTTTGGCAGGAAACCTGTGGTTAGAGGGAGCAAGTTAAAATAATAATTAGTTGTTTAATCTTCTCTATGTCCAGCTTGAACTTGCAAATAATAGAGCCACAGCCAGGGTGCTTTCATTGCGTGTTTCACTGGCTTTCCTCATATTATCTAATACAGCACTGGAAAGAACTGAAATTTCAGACCTCCATTTGCAGGATTCCCCAGTGTTGCTATCAGCAACCTCCGAAACAGATCCATTCAGTTGGTCCTTTGATGTGCAATTCAACCCAGGAAAAAAATAGCTTTGTGTAATGTATAAATAGAAAAGAGGAGAGATAAGGGTGGTGTTGAAGTTGCTGGCTGACAGCTTGGCATCCAGACGTTAAAGGTGAATGCCACTACCACTGCTTAAGAAAATTGTCTGCTCCTCTGCTCCTTCCCAAATTCCAGCCCCCTGAAACTTAGCACTTTATTTATCTTGTAGCTACTTTGGTCAGTTGGAAAGGAGAACAAAACATAACAAACACAAAAATACCCCACAGAAACCATTTACAAAAAATCCAGAGCCAGCGTAAGGTCTTCGAGGCCAACTTAATTTGTCTTACTAGCATAAATAATTTTTTTTTTGTTAGAAAAAAATATTGCTCACTTTCAAGGACAGTTTTTTCATTAGATGGTTTTCTCTTTTATGTCCGTAAAAACAGCATTCTTGCAGGAAGCCTTTAAGTTTTTCCATTCTAATTGATGAATAATTGGCATTTGAAATACAGACCTCTTTGAATGCTGTAAGAGTTGTGAGTACATGGGCTGGTCTTGGAGGGATAAGGCATCCAGGCACATTTTGATTAAACTGACAAAAGCGCAAGAAAATCCAGGTGGAAGTGAGGGTATTTGAATGAACTTCAGCAAGAAATTCAATTTCACCTCCTGAAAGAACTGAAAATAGCTGATGCCAATGAATGAAGAAAGCCATTCAAATTCAGGAGAAAACAAGGTTGTCAAAGGAAGTGATTATTACCCAGCCATTACCTGCCTGAACCATGTGGACATCTAGACCCAGACGGATTTCCAGGTTGAAAGTGTCTCTGTTGTTGGTCTCCTACAAACCAAGTGAGGTCTTCCCATCATTTGAGGATCCCAGTGGCCATCTGCTGCATGACTTCCAGCTGGCTGCTCTTCATCCTGCTGAACTGCTAAAAAATGTTTGGAAACTCAAATCATTCCCCCCTATAATGTCAAAACAAAATCACAGAAAACTGTTCTAAAAAGGCCTACTTTCCTGGTTGTGGTTTGGATTTTTGCTGTTTTGGCCTTTTTTTTTTTTTTCATGTGAATTGTTTATTTGCAATGATTTTTTTTTTTTTAGGAGATTTTGCCAGGCATGGTTTTGCGGCTGCCAGAGGAAAAAAATGTGTGACAACATGTGCTTGTTTAGTTTTGTGGCTTCTCAAATGTAGATATAAAAAGCAGGTGTCCCCTTTGCAGCAGCAGCTTGAGCAGAGGAGGCTGATGTCCCTGGTGGCAGAGAATGGTGAGGGGCAGGGGTTGGGGCTGAGCTCATTCCTGGGTACATTTGTACAGCAGAAACACATGAGCCACAGTTTGGTATGGAGAGAGAGCACCAGATCTTCCAGCTGCTCCCTCAGCACCTCAGGCCAGGCTGTTTAGTGGTGCCCTGGCCTCCACCTTTAAGCAGATTATCCCAGTGACACACTGACTGCTGTGCCCTGCCAGCACCTTGGGCTTTGCTCCTCTGCTCATGGTGACTCTGCTGTCCACGAAGAGACGAGGCTGGGGCTGAGAGCAGGTTTTGCTCTGGGCCGGGGGAGCCCCTGGATTTTGTCTTGGACAAACAATGAACAGCAGCAACAAAAAAGTGTTTATGGGAATTGTTTAAATTTATTATTAAGAGCAGTATTGTTATTACTTAGCAACCTTCTCAGGTTATCTTTGTTGGGTGCAGCTCTTTGAGCAAAAAATAAATTCTGCTGCAGAAAAAGCCTTTGGTCCATGCTGCTGGAGGTGAGCCATCTCCCCGGGGCTCTCTCTCCAGAGTGTTTATTTTGTCCCACCACAAGCTTGCCAGTTCCCTGTTGTAGTGAATTTCACTTTCTTCTACTTTTTGAGAGGGAATAATAGTCCTTACAGGGCTTTGAAGTGCATGTAAGTGTTGGGGTCACAGATGATAATACAACTGTTACAAGGACAAAGGCAGTGAGAGTGCTAGAAAGGCATGGGTATGTGCTTTCCTAGTGAGAACCAGTGATTTTTTATCTAAGTTTTTTGTATTTTTTCCTGAAAATCGGTGCAAAAAACCAGTAGAGTGTTTGCAAAATAAATTGCCCCACACTGGGATTAAATTCATCCAACAATTTTGGCTCCCAAACTAGAAAGTGGAATTCTAAAAAAAAAAACAAAAACAAAGTTTTCTTATTGAAACGTGTACATTGAGACAGATGGAGAGGAAAAGAGGGATGAAAGAGAGGAAACATAAGCAAGAAGATAAAAGGAATTGGACTTGTTTTTTTTTCCTTCAAGAGCATGAGGAAATGCACTTCCTGAGGTATTTTATGTAGATTTCGTCCCCACAAAAATACGCCGTTCCTTCAGCTCTTTTCCTGGATTCTGTCATTAGATCCAGTCTGGAATTGACATGTGACCTGCAGCAAGTGACAACTTCTGTGTGACTTGGCTCACCCTTCTGCAAACCGGGGGGTTTAATGGGTTTTGTTCATTAAACCTGCCCAGCTCCTCTCCAAGCTGGAGGTGAGGGTGACACCACGTACATGCCAAGTCTGGATAGAAACTGTCAGTCCTGTCTGCTCTAATGAGACTTTTCTCCTAAAGAGGACATCAGTGTGCAACCCATCTGCTGCTGTCATGTACACACAGCTTGCCATATATGCTGAAAAATATTCCTGGAGGTGTGTTCCTTCGCTCAGCTTTTTTTGTCAGCAGTCCTCTGAAGATAGGAGAGTTCTGTTCCCTTAATGAAAGTTGATGGTGAAATAGCTCAAGAATTTTGGAAAAGAGAAGACAGTTCCTTTGCATCAATGACAGGTGTCTCATTCATGCCCCTGCCTATTACATGATGCTTCAGCGAGGCAAGCAGGGAACTCATTGCCCCCACAGAAGGAGAGACATGAGATGGCCTGTTTGGGTATGAAATAGGTGCTGGAGTCTATCACAGCAGTGGAAAGCAGCAGTCATACATCACAGTATGACATAATTTTTCATCATCCTCTGCCAGCTGAGCTGTGATTAACGTGTTAGCAGGTTTGTCAATTGTCAGATCATAAAACTGATCATTGGAGCTGCACTAAAATGTGCAAACCCTTGAAAACAGGCCAGGCTTTCAGGCTGATCCAGCACTGAATTTGCCTGCAAGTTTAAGTTCCCTCAAATGGAGGGAGATGATGTGCAAGCAACACCCTCATTGCCCATGTGTCCTTGCTGTGTGCAATGTGTCTGTCCACGTGAACATCAAGGTGTCCTGTGTGCTCCTCTTCATCCAAACACCCTTCAGCTGAGGCATCTGATGGCATCTTATCTCAACCAGGACAGAGATAGATGCACTTTGGGCTGTTCAGGTTTCCCAACCCGTTTCTCAGTGTTGTTACTTTAGCACAAAACACAATGACAACAGCTATGTGTAATGGGATTAGATAACTAACCACTGACAAAACAATGGTTACTTGAACTAACAAGCATGAGAAAAAGAAAGAGAACTGAGGACCGTGACCTAGAATGGGAGAGGAGTGAATAACAGATGCCTTTTCACAGTGTTTTGCTACTGCTTGTAATGAAAGAATGCTCAGATGTTTGCAGAGTAAGCCAAGACTCGCTCTGGTCAACGGAGCCCCAAGGTGTTTGATTTACAAACAGCTAAAAATGCTGCAAAACTTTGAAAGTGTATTTACAGGCTTTTTTTCACCCTGTCTGCTTGCTGGCACACATGGAATTACGAGGGAATGGTTTGGGTTGTTACTGTGGTTTTACTCTTTTACAGTTGTTCCATGCACCATTTTTTCCCCATTTTATGGGTCCCTAAAGATTCACAGGCCACCCCTTGAGAACCAACAGCCTGGAAAGACAAGGTGGAAAATCTGTGCTGTGGAGTGCATTTATTAGAGTTCCTCAATTCTACAGGAATGCCAGGAGGAGGAAAACCAGGGACTTTGGGTTCTTTGCAAAAACAGCTGTCTTGCTGTGACAACGAAGGCTTCTCTTGAAACAAAAGCAGACAAGTCTGGAGCTGTTGTGCAGTGAGCTCACCGTGCTCACAGGGGAGAGTGTCCTGTGCTGAAAATGCACCCCGTGCCCTTCAAGGCAAAGACTGTGCAGCCAACAGGCTCGATCCAGCCCTCCCAACAAGAGCAGTCCTACAGACTTGCCCATCATTCCCTGGGAATGGGAGGCAACAAAGTGCAAGGATGTAGCATTAGCAAGGTCACCTTTCCCCTGACTTTTTCCCTTTTTTCCAGAAGAATGGGTTGATTGAAGGGAAAAAAGGTGTTGTTGAAACCGTCCTGCTTGGCACCGAGCACCCCATTCCTTCTGGCAAAGCTTGGTTCTCTGCACACTCTGTGTCTACTGAGCCGTGTTATCCCCGCACTTCCCATGAGAAAGTCGGTCCTTGAACCACTGAGGTGAGGTGTTTTTGGAGAGGTTGAGTTACATGGTGACCACACAGCTGAGGAATGCAGGTATTTGGGACTCCTCTGGAAAGACCCTGCTGCAAGATCTCCAGGGTGCACTGTACTAAGCATAAGCTTACCACCCCCAGGGTTTGGAAGAGAGCAAATTCCTTCCAGGATTATAGGA
Source organism: Emberiza elegans (assembly GCA_024865655.1). Lineage (NCBI taxonomy): Eukaryota > Metazoa > Chordata > Aves > Passeriformes > Fringillidae > Emberiza > Emberiza elegans. The sequence goes on along the minus strand of JALJVW010003588.1, from coordinate 2,866,829 downwards.
TTAAGAAGTTGAAAAGTGATTCAAATTCTTCATTAAACAGAAAAAAAAAAAAAAAAAGGAGAGAGAGAGAGAGACATGACGGGAAGCTCTTCAATGCATGCATCCCTCGACGTGTTTTCCTTGTAATTAAAGGAAGTTATTGAAAAATATTTGAGGGGATTAAATGCTCAGAGTATATGTGCCGATCAAATAACACAAGAGTCTGCATTCTTCTGAGTAATCAATGGAGGGACTTGAATGGGGAGGTTCAAAAGAGCACAGTTATTGTTAAAGTGCCATTGTCGTAGTATTCACCATACTGTATGGCAGATGGACAGGCCCAAGGGTTTCCCAGCAGGGAAACCTTGCTATAGCTGAAAAAAACAAGGGTCTAGAACTCATATGTGGGTATTTCCACAGCTGTTGTTAAAATTTCAGGCAGGCTTTTCTTCCTGTTGTGCTCCCCAAGCTGAAGGCAGAAAGAGATATTCCTAATTTCTTAATTTCCCAGTTTGAGGAATGCTTCTTTTGGACTGAAACTATATTTCTCTATTATTCAAGGAAACAAGACATGTCCACAGACTATGGACAAGAAAGGTGTTTAAAGACTGAGCACAAGGCCTAAGAAATGGGAGGTGCTCCTGTGGTAAACAGGGAATTGTACTTACCATTATTCTTTCTTCTGTCTTCTGACAGCTTAATTGTTAGTGGTCATTATTTAGCCATTAATTAAGAGGTCATTATGTCCCAGACACCTGGTGTCCAGAATAGCCAATGTGTCCTGCAGCTCATACACAGCACCATGACCACTGTGGTAGTGTTCTGTGAGTGTTTTCCCATGTGTGTGACAGAAATGTTTCTCTATCCAGAGATCTTTGCTTTATTCTGACTTTTTCTTTGGGTGGTTCAGTGCTGAAATGGGCACAAACAGCAGTGTGATAGAGAAGAATGAGATTCAAAGGGTGTTTGAAGACCGTGAGGGTATAGGATCCTTTGTCATGTTACAGCAGAATGCTGGGAATCACATTTCCCTGAATTACCAGTGTCCTATTTCCAATGCTTTTGGAGGAGGAAGAACCTGAGTTTAGATAGAATTTGGCCCCACGGTTGTATTTCCACCTTTTCTCCTGCTATGCCATTACAACCTATGGACAAAAACCTCACCTTTTTAGCTTCATTTGTATTTTAGGAATGAGCAAATTAATGGCATCCCCTTCAATTCCTGGATTAACTAAAAGTGCTTTGCGATCTTGATATGAAAGATGCCATATAACTGTACAGAGAAAGATCATGCTTATTCCTCTTTCTTTGTCTCTATTAAGTGGTTCAGAGAAAGATCATGCTTATTCCTCTTTCTTTGTCTCTATTAAGTGGTTCGCACACAGTGGAAGGAAGGGATCTCTCCTCTCCTCTCCTCTCCTCTCCTCTCCTCTCCTCTCCTCCCTCTCCTCTCCTCTCCTCTCCTCTCTCTCCTCTCCTCTCCTCTCCTCTCCTCTCCTCTCCTCTCTCTCTCCTCTCCCTCTCCTCTCCTCTCCTCTCCTCTCCTCTCCTCTCCTCTCTCCTCTCCTCTCCTCTCCTCTCCTCTCCTCTCCTCTCCTCTCCTCTCCTCTCCTCCAGACAGAGTTTTCCAAACTAGGCCCAACACATCCCATCCTCACCTATGAAGAAGTCACAGCAATACCAAAGGTACAGCCACCTCAGAAGTGAAGCATGAGTCTGGTACTGGTGCTTGTCACCTCAAGATGCTTTCTCTCTGGAGCTGTTCATGACAGAATTCTTGCCAGACCAGGCTCAGGAGGTCACTGAATCCATCCTCCATGAGGCCGGGCCAGCTCTACCCCAAACTCATTTGTCTGATTTGCTCCTGTGCAGGTCCAGCAATGCTGAGTCCTTCACCAGCATCCTGCACCACCATGCAACTCTCCTTACCTTTTACCTGTTGCCTTAAATGTCTCATCTGTATTTCCCCCACCTCGGTTTAATTACATAATTTCTTATGCTACCCACAGCAAACAGTCCACATTAGTTCCTTTCTCTATGCTTTGGCCACTTATAGTAAATCACTCTGGAATTTGATCCAGTCAGGAAATGAACCAATTTCAGGCATCCCATTATCTTCATGCTTTTGCCTTGCCAGAAATGTCCAAATCAGGATGATTGTGTCTTAGCCAGTCGCTTCAATCCTTTTTAGGCACTTAAAAGTAAACTTTCTTAGAGAGAGGCTTAGCACACTGAGTACCCAAATTGAAGTTAATGGATGCTCCTGAGAACAAGTCCTGTTTATTTTGGCATCTCTCTGTACAAATAAAAGTCTGATTATAGGTATCTGCATAAGAAAGTGAAGACAGAAGAGCTGCATTTTTTTTTCTTGTTTCAAATATTTTTATTTTATTTTAAACTACTCGGGCAAATCAACCATGCATCTTCTCACTTCCTCCTTCTAAAAGCTAACCAGACAGCATATGCCAGCACCCAAATTTCCCACTGGTGGTTTATTTATCATTCAGTCACCTTGAGCATGTAGTGGAAAGTCTGAGCTGACCCTGGGAAATGATATTTGTTAATAACCAAAACCATGATTTGACCAAGCTGCCATTTGAAAACCTCACAGTCCAGCCGACTTTGTGTGATGCCACAGAGTATCAGTAGATGTTGAAATTCAGCAGAACTGAGTACAAAATGGGCTTTGGAAACTTGTGTCTCATGCCCTAGGGGCTAATGGAGTGGGTATTTTTCTAACCTTACAATTGTGGTTAGTAAAATAATGGATGAGGAATGGGTGAAAGAAGTTTTTTTTAAATTTTTTATTTATTTTCTTTTGGCTCCACAGATGTGCTTAAGCAAACATAATCTCCTGATCCTGCAAACAGCAGTTCCCTTGGCAAAATGGTTTTGGAAGGCTTTGGATAACTTTAGTTAAAAAACACACTTGCAAAAAAATAAGCTGTCAGAGAGTAAATATTTAACTTTTCCATTTGTTTTCTTCTTTTCATGGACTGTACATGACAAACCTTATTCATAGCTGCTAATGTTGTAGTTAATGTCAACAGAGTTATAGTTGGAAAGGAAATTACCCGGACTGTCATGATTTCACATCCTTTTTGTAATTCCTTCTCTGGACAAATTGGTTGTTCATGACGACAGACACTGAAACAGATTAACCTGCCAGCTCATAGTGACACACATTAAAATTCAAGTCCTGGAGTTCTATATTAAAAAAATTACCCATAGAAAGTAACCACCACAATGAGAAAAACAGAACAAGCCCACCGACCAGAAGTTAAAACCAGCACAATTTACAATAAAGAGGCAAGGTTTTAACAGATTAAACCAAGATGGTTCCTGGAGACTGGTTGTCTTGGGGCATCATAGGAGATTTTTGAAGGATATGTGGTTTATTTGAACTTTACTCGACTTGAATGAGGTTGTTCTGCCCCTGTGCCCCTGGGCTCAGGTGAGAGCCCACCTGCAGAGCTGCCCCAGCCCTGGGCAACAACAGCACAAGGACCTGGAGCTGCTGCAGCCAGTGCCGAGGAGGCACCGAGGTGATCGGAGGGATGGAGCAGCTCTGCTGAGAGAACTGGGACTGCTCAGCCTGCAGAAGGGAAAGTTTTGGAGTGATCCAGTTGCAGCTTCCAGTACCTGGAGGGAGCCAACAGGAAAGAAGGAGAGGGACAATTTACAGGAGTCTGGAGTGACAGGACAAGGGGGAGTGGCTTCACACTGACAGAAAGTAGGTTTAGATTAGATACGAGGAAAAAATTCTCGGAAGTGGGAGTGATGAGGAACTCGCATGGTTTGCCCAGAGCAGCTGTGGCTGCTCCATCTCTGGAAGTGCCCAAAACCAGGTTGGACGGGGTTTGAAGCAATACGGGATAGTGGAAGTTGTCCCTGCCCATGGCAGGGGGTAGAGCTGGATGAGCTTTAGGATTCCTCCCAACCCAAACCATTCTGTGACTTCATGATTCTATGATGCAGGGCCACTGTGGTGTGAAATCTGCAGGTGATAAGGATAGATGAAGTTTCTCTCACTTCCTTTTTGGATCTGTGATTCACAGAAAGACTCATTTCAGTGTTCTCTCAGCCTCAGCTTGGCCCACACAACCTGGGGTCTTGGTGGGCATTGCCATATGTCTGGCAAGCATGGGCACTACAGAAAATGCACACACTTTGCAAGCAAGGCATCTCCTTTTCACTGTTTTTTTTTGCACTGGAATGAGGCAGTGTTGATTTAAGCCAGGTGTAAAGTGTATGTGAAAACCATTAGGCAAAGGCTGCTTTAAACAATGCGACTTACCATGATAATGAGTGTTAAACTTGGTAGTCAGTAATAACAGGGTCAGCGCCTTGGAGAGCAGCTCATTGCAGAGCGTCAAGAGAAGGGAAAGTGATTAGCTTGAGTTTCCAAGGGAAAATGAGCAGTCCACAAGTAGTGCTAGATTGTCTGTAGTAGTCATGTTAAGAGTCTTTGTCTCTCTTCCCTTCAGCACTGGGATCAAACTCCCTGCTTTGGTTTGTGCCTTCCCTGTTGCTAAATCCATTTACACTGGGATTTGCTGGAGCATAGAGGAAACTCAGTGATCTGAGCAGGCAAGAAACCCAGGGTGTCCTGAGTTCTCGTGCTAAGACTTGGCAAAAAAATTGGCTCCTGCCATTTCCTCTTCTCCCTGCAAAGAGTTTAATTCAGTAATTATTCTAAGAAACAAGATCTCTGCCTGCTTGGCGAGGGGCCAGAGATTCATCCAAACTTGTGGGCTTACTTCACTGATGTTCAGGCCAATTGGTGCACTCAGGCTGCACAATGAGTTGCAGATGTAGTGATCTCATGTACTTCATTGGTGAAAAGCACAGAAATGTTTACCCTGTAGTGGAATGTAAATGTAAAAAGATGGTTGCCTGAGACTGCAATCTGAACATCCCAAAACAGCATCACACCAACCCTCCCCCAATTTAATCCTCTTCTTTGTTGCCTCATCTCTCCCATCTGTGAAATGGAAACAATTCCACTTCACTTTGTCCTGCTTTGCCCTGAGGAACTGGAATGAGCTAGACCTTTCAAAAGGACTTTGAAGACAGATTATTGTTTTTCATTACTGTGTGCAACACTTCTCACCATGAAGTGATATTTCAGAATAAAGGTACAATTCTGCTCTGCCAAGAAAGTAATGCTAACCTTCCACCAAAAACATCACTGCTTTGTTAGATGAAAATCAGCTGTGTTTGACAGAGTGATTTGTATACTTTGCTGATGCTGTGTGGTTCTGCATGACCAGCCTGGCCCTGGTGTATTTTATTTTTTCCCTGACTTTCTGGGGGGGATTATGTGCTGTGACTTTGACCTGGGACATTTCCTTTCTTCAGGAGGATTAAGCTTCAGTTGTTTTTCTGCTAGCAGTGAGTATCATTTGCAGACTAAGAAATATGATTTCCTTCTTTTAAAATGGGTCAGACCCTTTTTGGTGTTTTAACCACAAACAATGGAGTTCAGAGAAAAATCCAGAGGCGTACGGACTTGGGAGCCTTTGTGGCTTCAGATGTGAAACAGGCCTGTCTAATGCATTCAGTTCCTTGTCAGTTGTGAAAGAAATGTCTAAAGTTTCATAATATCATATCAGTTGTGCAAGCAGCTTGCCCTTTAAAGTAGGTGCTTAAATCTGCACTTGGTTTTAGTAAAGCTTAGTCTGTTTTTATGCCTGAAGAAGTTTCATTTTCTAAGGGTGGTGGAAGAAAGGTAAAGAATTAATTTAAGGTTTTTTTTTTTTTTATAGGAGGGACGTAACTGCATTTCAGATGTCTGTGTCTCATTCAGGGCAATTAAGGATTTCATGTCATTTGATATTCTCTTTGAGAAGCACAGGAATTGGTTACGAGTTTCTACCCTTGTTAGATTTAAACTCCATTTCATTTTAACCCTGGGGAATTAGTCTGGGTTGAAGTGCACGCATGCATGAATTAAATCACAGCAACATTGCTGCATCTCTTTTTAGCACAGAGCTCTCAAAGCTCTTAATGGTGTGTTCTTTTCTCAGGCCTGCCCTGTGATATGGGTAGGGTAGCTGTACCATTTCCAGAACTGCAGAACCCGTGTGCAATAAAGCACACCCCTTTCTTTCTTCTTCTGCAAGGGCTGAACCCTGAGCAGGCTTCTCCCTCCACTGTGCAGCCTCCAGGTCGATGTGCTTTGTTTATAGCTCAAGCAGAGGGGTGCGAGTGAGGCTGTTGCCTAATAAAGGACGTTTGTAGCTGGTTGAGCAGGAGTAATTCCTGTTTAAATGCTTAGGATCCCATTGATTTAATCTGGCACAGTTTCAGCAGGCTAGACGGGTGAATGTCTGCTGCTCAGAGTCATCAGTGGCCTTAGGGCTTTCTCCAGTGGGGTGTGAGATGTGGATTTGAGAGACAAAGAGCTTCAACTCTGGCTCATTTGTGTGATCCAGCCCTGTGTGAGAGGTGAGGTTTGCAAGGGGACAGCCCTGTGTTTGCAAAGGGGACAACCTTGCTCAGTTCTGCAAATGAAAGTCTTGAGATCCTCATGCTCAGGCTGCATCCACCCTGAGCAGTTCAGGATGGATCAACTGGTTTTTTTTTTTTTTTCCATCATCTGGGGTTTTTTTGTAGCACCTTCATATGCCACAGGCACAGTCAAAAAGCACAAAACAACCCAGGAGAGGGTGAATGATTCTGCAGAGCTCAGAACTGAATTTAATTGACATCACTCTCCCATCGCTGGTAAGGGCCTTAATGGGGCAGCTCCTCAGCAAAAGCTGAGTGGAGTCCCTCAGTGGAGCCCAGGACGTGGCAGAGCTGGCTGCTAAAGCCTGGAGGGATGGGATGAGCAGCACGACAGCCGTGGCAGGTCACCTCCTGCAGCAAGGATGACACCATATTTGTGTACCTCAGGCAGATGGAGGGGCAAGCAGCAGAAGCACGTGGGGAAGCAGGTACGTTTGTAATTACCCAGAGAGGCAGCTCACCTTCACAGACCAGCAGAGCTGGCTTAATGTGGCAACAGCAGCTATCGCACCAGTTGAAGGAACAGCAAAGCTGCCATGGCAACGTCTTCTCCTCAGGGGGATCACAGGCGGGATTCTGGCCAAGCCAGACCAAATTTCTCCTGTGCTTTCCACTGGAAAAGTGCCCCTCCAGCTGGCTACAAAAGACAGAATCCAGCCCATGAGCTGAAATAGAGTAAATATTAGTTAAACAGTTACAACTCTCAAGATCTTGCAAGCGGCAGGAGCAGCTGTCAGGCTGGGAGACACGTCCTGCAGTGCGTGGCATAGCCCAGCCAGCGTGTCAGGGATGCTGATGATGGGATGGCTGAAACCACAGCCCCAGGGAGTGGCTCCAGGGATCCAGTCCAAAATCAGCTCCCACCCAGGTGACTCAGGGGTGAGAAGAGCCGCAGAGCACCATAGATGGACAATTTTGCCACAGGTTGCTACCTGGTGAAAGCCCTGTCTCCCATGTGTAGTCCATGAAGCACCACAGGAAAAAGGTTCAGCAACTTCCTTGGTTGAAGCACAAAGATGCAGGAAAAGGCTTTGGACTTCTTTTTCCCCCTGAAGTTGGTGCTCAGGCTTCTTCTTTTTAATGAAGCCATCATGGAATGCTCAGTTTCACAGGCTCCCCCCTTTATCTAAAACAGCTTTGTCTGTTTTCATTAATCATTAATTGCCTTGGCTGGAACACAGAGCTTTAGTGTGGACACTCATAGCAGAACAAGGAAGTGATCTTTTCTCTTGTTTAATGCTGCCTCTCAAGGAACTGCAGGTATTGATTGATGCTTCTCATGTTTCAGATATTCTCTGTGATGGGAAAAAAGTCATATTCCCCCAAAGTGTCAGTTGTATTACATATCAGAAAATATATCTCTTTAATGAGCTCAAAGCATCACTTTTTTTTTTTTTTGAAGTGTCTCTTTCTATGTTGTCATATAAAAATAGGTAGATAATATGCATCAGATCTTTTTTTCTCCTAATGTGATTGAGTTATGGCAGTAAAAATTTTCCTTTCCTCCCCTCTCTATTCACACAATAAAGTATATCACAGCTCTAGGCACAGGGTACCATACTGGATTGCTCTACCTTAAGTAATTGTTTCTCATGTATCCATAAACATGAATAAATATGGTAGTCATGGCTGTCAACGATCCTTTGTTTCAACAAGTTGGCCATAATTAAGCATTGTACAAACATAATTGATAAAATTGATGTCTCTGAATATCCCTGGAAGTTTTAAATCCTTCAAATTGCAATTACTTAGGTTGTGGTTAATTTTATAAAAGATGTAAAAGAGAGATATGAGTGTTTTGTATGGATCTCAATCTTCAAAACAGGGTGTCCAAAGATCAGGCTGCTTTTTTAAAAAATTAGGGATAAGTTATTAATGACTATGCTAATCAATATGCAGTGTTAAGCAGCACTCATTCCTTGAATAAAATAAAATATATGTTCTAAAGCTTTTCTTGTGTAGATTTTAAGTCGGGAATTGCAGAAATAATATTCATCTTTTCCAAGAAAAAGTAGCTTTAAACCAAGGCAAAAATGGGATGTAGGTATTTGGGAAATATTTTAAAGAATTATTGATTTAAGGAACGAGAGCAACAACTGCTCAAGAAAAAAGAGCAGACAGTGCTTCTGGAAATTCTGGGAGTCTGTATGATTGCAAAAGGGAAGCTTGTGCTGTGTCAGCACTGATTTCTTTAAATACCTTCAGAGACCTTTTTTTTTCCAGTTGTGGAGACAAATGACCCCATACCTCAGAAGTCTCATTGGAGTAAAGGGTGTAAAGATACAATTGTACTTTGTGATGTCCTTTGAGTTTCCTTGGAAAGTGTGCTACTTGAAGAATGAATATTCTTCTAGCATATAAATATATCTATAAATATATATATATATAAAAAGCATATAAATATATAAAATATATATAAATAAATATATAAAATATAAATATATATATATATTTGTGTGGAGCAATAGGGAATGGATGCCCACATTGCTGTGGAACTGAGGGGAGAGGAATAATTTAGCAAAGGGAAAAAAAAAAGATCCAGAATTCTGGGCAAAAAGTCATTGTGTGTGATGGATGAAGGTTTATCTGCTCTTTATAGTGACAGATAAGTAATGAGGTTGAACCACTGCGATATTGTCTGGAAATAAAATAGATGACATTTTTAATAGGCTCAAATTGACTCTTAATAGTTCAGACCATCTGCTGAAACTGTGGAATAATAAAACTAGTACTTTTATTATGACCTTCTAAAGCACTAAATACTCTGGGAAAGTATGTGGACATTTCTAAATCTATGTTTTGGTTGGACAGTTTGGATAAAAGTGTTTTGCAGTGGGTTTGAGGGTCAGGCTCAGGCCTGGTTGCTATAAAAGCAAAGCCAGTGAGATTCCAGCTCTGCTTGCAGGTGCTTGAGAACTTCATCATCCATTTAAGCCAGTTCCTTAAGAGCTAAATGTGCTAAAGTACAGATAAACAAAAATGCAATACTAAATGCTAATAGTAATGATGATGATGATGACGACGATAATACTAATATTAACACTAACACTAACACTAATAGTAATAGTAATAGTAATACTAACACTAACACTAATAGTAATAGTAATAGTAATAGTAATAGTAATAGTAATACTAATACTAATACTAATACTAATACTAATACTAATACTAATACTAATACTAATACTAATACTAATACTAATACTAATACTAATACTGCAATTGCAAGTAGTAGTGGTAGTGGTATTTGGTAGGATATGACTCTGATCAGAGTTCTTAGATCAATATATTATCCAAATGATGGATGGGCACCATTTATAACAGTATAGTCTGCTCTAGACAGGTACAGTGATAAAAAAAAAAATGTTAATAGACCAAGTCCTTCAAGAGGAACATTCAGTTTGAAGCAGCAAAAACAATGCACACACATTGCAATAAATATGAGTTGAAGAGAGTTCTGTAAGGCAGAGACAACAGAACTGAATATGAGGAGAGATTTTTACACTTTGGGATATCTCTTGTTTGTGTCCATTACGAAATAGCTTAAAATTGGCAGGAACCTTGCTGTGATTAGGTCCATTTGGAAACTGATCATAGAAACATTATCATCATGATATGATTAGCTTTATCTGGTATCTATATATAGCTGCGGGGGCTTTTTATATGGAGATGTTTTCAACTATATTCTTTCACTTTGGCTGTGTTAGATGGAGCTCATGAAAATAAAAACCTGGACTATCCTTTCTGTTATTGTGCAGTGCAATGTGCAATAGGCTCCTCATCCATGACAGTATAAATAATGGCAATTGAATAAAGAGAATTAGCACTTGGGCCAAATGGCTATTTCTAGGATGTTCAGTGTTCAGACAAGCCTTTTTTGTTGTTTTTTTGGGTTTTGGGTTTTTTTTTTTTTTGGTTAGGTTTTTTGGTTTTTTGGGGGGGTTTGTTTGTTTTGGTTTGGTTTTTTGTTTGGGGGTTTTTTTTTTTTTAGTGATTTGATGAACTGCCCTCCTCACTGTCCAGTTTCTGTCTGCAAATGCAGGAATTTGTTTAATATTTGGTATGGCTACTGATTCTGAGGTAAATTTAAGTGAACTCCATCTAAAACTATCTCAGATGATGATTGAAACTTGTTGGCAATATATATTAATTTATGTTAAAATATATATTGCAATGTCATGGAGCCCACGTCAGATAACTTTTCTTCTGGAGGTAACATAGATTGAACAAAAAGGTGCTTCTTAGATATTGGAAATCCAGCACTGGAAAAAAAAGTCTCCAATACATTCATGTCCTCTTGCAGTAGAAAAGAAACAAGGTGTCAAAGCGTTAACTGAAATCCTGTCCTTAAAATATATTGTAATAATTCAGGTAAGAGGACATCTGCTCCCACTTACTCTCCAGACACGAGCCAGTTACTTGGCTTTTCTGCCCTCTTGTTTCTCTGCTTCTGAAGGGTTTGTGGCAATATTTATTTTAAAAGATGCTGAGACAACAATTTATTAATATTTCCAGGGACTTCTTTTTCAGGTCCCTGGAAAGCTGGGGCATGCAAAGACATTGGTCTTATTAAGGCACGTCCTAGTTAAGCATGAAGATGAAGCAATGCTTCTGCTAGGTGGGTGGAAGTTTGCACAAAGGTCTTAAATTCTGAAAGGGAAAAGGGACCACTCGGCCTTCAGACTTGGCCATCTGAAACTGCATCTGCACTTCCAGAGAGAAAATACAGCAAACTCTTCAAGACAGAAAAGGGAAACAAAATATTAACCAAGGGAAAATTGGAACCAGTAGTGTTCTTGGCCGTGATAGTGGTTAATCACTAAAAGAAGGGGCCAGTGGACGTGAAGAATTCTTCATCTTCCTATGTCTTCAAGATTGAAGGCCTCTCTGGAGGAAATGTTTTAGCCAAAAATTATTGGGCTCAACAAAAGAGGAGCAGGGTAAAAATTAAAACTCTATGACATATAAAAGATAGATGACCTACTAGTGCCTCTACATGTGTGATTCATGTCACACAGCTTCAGATGTTTGAAGTTAGATGCCTGAGTTTGAACTGGTCACCCTGGGCTCCCTTTTTAGTCAACAGTAAGAAATAGTTATCTCCAGGGAGCAATCCATTTGACCTGCCTTGGATGCCTGCTAGAGTGTGATGCAAATTGTCCTCTGGGGTGCCTGTTGCTCCTCGTTGACTATCAAGGAAGCCAATGGTGGTTTGTTCACATCCCACCATCTCATTTTCAGATGCCTGAGGAAAGGTGTGTCTCTCTGTGGGGCACCCAGGAGTTGTGGAACAGCAGCCCTTAATTTATAGGGCAGAGTCCTGTTTTGTGGTAGTACCTGCCTTGCATCCTTTTTGAGTCGGTTGCTGGATGAGTTGTTTTCCCATGTTGTTGAAGCATCCTGTGTTTTGAAAGGAGGACCTAAGAACATCCCCCTTGTTTTTTCAAGGGCACAGATGTAGGTAAGGGTGGGCCAAATGCTGTTGTTGCTCTGGAATAAAGTCCCAGCAGTCTCACAGATTTTGGTGGAATTACCATGCTTTAAATCTTAATAATAAAACCAGAAATGAGCCATTTAGGAAGGATTAATCCAACCGCCACAGCAATTTGGTTCTTTCTGTTCATCAGATGATAAAGGGATCTCTGGAAAGAATGCTATATATCACAGAGCATTTTTAAAGCAAAGACTCTTGGGAAAATCCTTGTTAAGCATGTGGAGACAGTGTTAAAAACACTTTCATCTTTCATTTCTTCCTGTCCTGTAGCCTTCCTGGCGCCGCTCCAAATTCACTTCATCACTTGGTGTTGCTTGGTTTAGACCTGTGCCTCTTGTGTATCCTGCTAATAGTGGATTCCTGTGTAGTGTATCCAAATTCCTCAAGTCTAGCCCTGTCACTCAAGATGATGAACCTGTCATCGTGCCGGAGGTGTGCTCGGAGCTATGCCCAGCCCACATCTGAGGAGAGCAACAGCAGAGGGGCTTCACCATCCTGAACAGCCTCCCTTATCAGGGGAAGGAAGGAGTGCCTCTGGCAGGCTCCACAGCACAGGGAACTCTGCTCTGTTTTTGTGGACCACAGGGAGGAAAAGTGTCCTGGATGCCCCAGCCATGCCTGCAATGCAAGAAGGCTTCAGCAGTTGGTGTTGGCTGATCTTGGACTATTGTCCCTTTTGGACGCAGGGTTTTGAGGATGAAGAGGAGACGAGAATCTTGACTCTATAATTAGAAGACTTGATTTATTATATGATATATATGTTACATTAAGACTATACTACAAGGAGAGAGAAGGAAGAAGTTGTTAGAAGGCTAGCTAAGAATAGAATAGAATAGCAAGAATGATAACAAAGTAGCTGGCTCCGACAGAGAGCGAGAGCCAGCTCTGTCATGACTGGTTAAGAAATCCAAACACCCATAGAAAGCCAATCACAGATGCACCTGTTGCATTCCACAGCAGCAGATAACAATTGTTTACATCTTGTCTCTGAGGCTTCTCGGTTTCTCAGAAGGGAAAAATCCTAAAGGAAGGATTTTTCACAAAAGATGTCTGCAACATTGGACCACATATTAGCTAGGAAGCTTTGCAGTGCATCAGTGAGTATACAGAGGATTCCCAAGGCAGAGGGATTTTGTCACTCTTTATATAATTGCAGAGAAGTCAGGTATGACCATACGGCAAGTCTAAGTCCACGCCAGTTGTCCCTGTTACCAGCCAGGTCTGTTTTCCTGGACTGTTCTCTTCCTGGATAGCCACTCCTAAGTGTCCACCAGCAGCTGCTGTCCACAATGGCAGAGCAAGCCTGGTGTCGCAGACATCTTTTATGAAAAATCCCTTCCTTAGGATTTTTCCTCCTGAGAAGCTGAGAGGCCACAGGAACAAAATGTAAACAATGGTTATCTGCTGCTGTGGAATGCTACAGGTGCATCTGGGATTGGCCCATGTTGGTTGTTCCTAATTAATGGCCAATCACAGCCCAGCTGGCTCGGACAGAGAGCCGAGCCACAAACCATTGTTATCATTCTTTCTTATTCTATTCTTAGCTTATCTAGCCTTCTGATGAAATCCTTTCTTCTATTCTTTTAGTATAGTTTTAATGCAACATGTATCATAAAATAATAAATCAAGCCTTCTGAAACATGGAGTCAGATCCTCGTCTCTTCCCTCATCCAAGAATCCCTGTGAACACGGTCACAGCCCGGCATGTCTCAGTGGTTTGGGTCACTCTGGGTGTTTCAGCAGCTCTGAGAAGCAGAGGGGCTGTGTGGACGCGTGTGGCCGCAGACGCCTTGCCCAGACTGGGTCTCTGCACCACCAAAGACAGCAGCATGCTGCCTCCACCACAGTGCACGCACAGCCCGATGTGCAGAGCAGGGGTGGTGCAGCCAGGTGGCATGAGAAGGATCAGGACTGTCATCATCAGGCAGCTCTTTTTTTGATTCGTTGCCCCTGCAGTTTGTAGGTTCCCATGATAGTGTTCCACAGGCTGTTCCGCCATTCCCGGGCCGCAGAGAAACCCGACCCTTGCAGTCAGGGGGGCCGTGACACTCCTGCCACATCCAGCTATTTCTGTCAGGGTGGTGCGTGTGCTGTCTCAGGCCCTGGTGAGCCCTCTGCCTGCTGCAGCAGCACTCCCAGGGTGCCAGGTTAATATAAGGGTGCTTGAGGTGAGTGCCAGCCTGCTGCTTCCCTCACAGGCACAGACCTTGTGCTGAGGGGTTTCCTGTGCCAAGGTTGCCTGGGGGAAATTCTCTGTACACTGACCTCAGCTGTGGATGCAAAGGAAACTGTGCACTTTTGGAGCGCAGGCATGCTTTCAGCTTGTAAAAACGCGCTGTCCCATTAAGAAGAGACCCCTTAATGCATCTCTCTCCCCTGTGTGACACGCTCCTGCTGATGTCAACAGGAGCATCACTGGCACCACAGGTACACAGAATGCCTGGGAGTCTCTCCAGCAGGAAATAAACAGCTATAGGTCTTAGAATGACCTGTGAAACCCTGGTTCTGAAAAGGCATGTGCTTTTTCCACTTTGCCAGATATCACTGTGGTCTGATAGATTGTGGGCAGTGCAGAAATCTCTACACTGAAAAGGCTAGAATTTAAAGGTTTGTTTGTTGGTTTGTTTTTTTTTTTTTTTCCCCAATGAAAGGTCTCGATTTTTTGGTTTTTTGTTTAGTTTTAAACTGGGATCATTCATGTTTCTAGTCACTGAGGTTGTACCCTTCTTCCAACAAAAAGGAAAATTGGAAAAGGCTGATGATATCTATTAGGTGGCTTGAGCATTTGAAAAAATAGGTACATTCAAGGGGCAGCTAAAGAAGCTGATGTCTTTGAATCATAGAATCACTGGATTGTTTAGGTTCAACCCCAAACCCAACACTGCCAGGTCCCTGGAGGTACCAACATCCTCATGGAGGTGTGCACCACCACAGAGACTTCCTCACCACTTGAGATGCTCCCTCATTGCTCACTGCTTCTCTGCCTCAGGGAGCACCATCCCTGCTTCAGGGAACCTCTTCTAAGAGTATTAATGGCCTTTGTCCCATTATTTGCATCTGTCTGTGAACTGCAGAGACATCTCGGGAGATGCAGAACATTTTCCATAGTCTTGGAGATCCTTGACACTGTCCCAAAGTTCTCACCTGACTGCCTTATGTCCAGGGCCTCTGCTGCACCTGGGAGACAGAGCTGGGGCAGTGTCAGAGAATTCTATTTCACTACTAAATGAATGGGCTCATACTCAGAAAGTTAATGTTTATTATAAGCATGTGAGAAGCTAAACCTTTTTTGTGTTATTGATGATGAGAGCTTGAATGCCAATGAGGAACTGGCCTTCATTCACTCAGGAAAGCTTCCTAGAAACTAATACAGAGCAAAGGAGCTGCTGTTTTTTAACTCCTGAGTTTTATTAAGCATTAGAACATAGGAATTGTTACACCAGTCAAAATGTTATAATTGTCTTATTACACATTTCCAATTGCTAACTGTAGACAACACCAGATGCTCCAAAGGAGCATGCAAGAAAACATGTAGTAGAAAATAATCATAAACATAATTTGATCACAAGAAAAATAGCTTTTATCCACTGTCTGTGCTCAGTGTTTGTCTTATACCCTGAGACATGACAGTTTATTTTTTATTATACTTACATATTTTAAAATGACAGCAGTTTTCAAAAGAAGGGACTGGAATTTGGGAGGTCCGAATGAGATTTCAGCATTATTCCCTCACAGGAGGGTTGACACAAACCAAATTATGTCATCATTTGATAACAATTGTGTCATCATTTTCATGATTTCCAAGAGCACCTCCATTTCCACAGCTAAATACCACCAGAGACCTTAAAACTTACAAGGTTCCTGAGATCGAGGAACTAAAACTGTTGCAAAAGGGCAAGGAAAGGTTACATGAAAAATCAGATTTGTATCTTAAATAGGAGCAATTATTAAAAGAAGTGAGAGAAGTTAAACCAGTGCAAGGGAACACAATGTGCTGTTGTCTTTTTTGGATTGTGCACTCCAGGCACTTGGCAGTGCTTGTGTGTGAACTGATGGGTGTGCAATCAATTTGGCTGTTTTCCCCATGCAGTCCCTTCAGTGCAAACCCTCCACTTATTTGCATGGATCCTTCAGTCAGCGCAGAGAGATGTGCACTAAAAACAGAAAGACAAAAATTCCCCAGGCAGCCACTTCAGATCATACTATTCTCTGTTATTATTTTAAAAAGAGGAACACAGAAGTACAAACAGAAGGTCCTTGTTCTGTTCATCTTCCTGCAGATGACTCAAGAAGCTCCTTTTGTCCTTCCTTTGCAAAGAGTGAGTTAGGAAATGAATGACATCTGAAGGCAAGAGCTGGGTTGCTCACCCCAGATTTCATCTGAAGGTCACCTTGCAATCCTCGGTGGTTCAGAGATGTTTTTATTATTCCTCTTTTAACCTTAGGGGGGTTTTTATTTTTATTTTTTCTTTCATCTCCCCTTCCCCCCCCCCCCCCTTAAGCTAAATGACAAGTTATGAAACTTTGTGGTTTTCTTGTTCTTAATGTGAGTATTGAAAAATGATAATCTGCCGAGCGCATGTGACGGAGCGCTCCCTCCTCCCGCTCCCTCCCCCCCGTCAGCTGCTGTGGCTCTTCATCGTGTTTAACCGCTCCCAGCTTTCAGAATACTCTGGTTTCCGTTCTCAGACCTTCTTTGTCTCCTCTTGCAGCTGTTTGTTTCGCAGTGTGGTCAGTGTTTGTGGGGCAGATCAAACCCCACTTCTAAGCTCGCATCTCCTCTCTCTTCGCCCTCCGCGCTCTGCAAAGCTCATGGAGCTACCAGGGATTCTCTGCTCACACGGGGAGGTGCCAGCAGGGAGAAAGGGAAACCATCAATAATGGGCAAGTGGAGCAAACCGCAGAGTGGCAGCAGGTTCTGGTGCAGTCAGAGGGCAGGAGATTCAAACTGAGCCTTGAAGATCTTTTGGCGCGTATTTGGGGAGGTGGTGGACAAATGGCGTGACATGATCAAAAGCACTCGTTCGAAATGGGGAGACACCAAGCAAAGCTTCAAGCCACTCTGTTTGGTTTGGGGGTCATCTTGCCTGACTTAAATGAGCAGGTATCCAGTTTGAGGGGGGAAAACAGTCTTTCCATAAAGCCTGTAGTATCAGACTGCTGCTATGAATCAGCACTCAGGTACCACATGTGAGGGGACACCCACAGTCTTCTGTAGTGGTACACCAGAAAGGTAATGTTTGTCTGTATGCCACAGAATCATTTAGGTTGGAAAAAAAACCCCCAAGATCATTGAGTCCAACCTTCAGATCCTATTCTGGGCAAGGAACTGCAAGTTCACAATACAAATAAACTTCTATGAAGTAACATTTTGCATGACAATAGTCATAGCTGATCAAAAACAAGTTGAAGAGCCTAGGCAAAGCACAAAGAGTAGGCAAGCCTTAATTTAGAGTTTCCCAGATTAGATTTCTTCCCACTCCTGCATAGTGTGTGCACCTAGAGAAAGGACACGGCGCAGCAGCTGCCAGGGTAGTATCAAATAGAAAATGCTTCTGTGCCAGCGTGCCTTGAATGTAGTTTCCCTTGGAATATTCCACTGTAAATCCACCAACCCCTACAGAATACACTGGTGGAGAGTTAAATATCTGTTTCCTATACACATTAGCTGCTGCATGAAACACAAGTGACTTTATATGTTTATTTTTTCTTCCTTTCCTGTGGAATCTCCTGAGTGGGAGTGGGCCTTGTGCACTGCATTTCAGGTGAGGAATGTGCCTGTAGTCCTCCTTTGAAATTGCAGTTACTAAACATCCCACAGAATTAATTATATATTTAATCTGAAGTATTGCTGGAGTGTTCTTCCATTTTAAGAATGGTTTCTAAATGATGTCTAGCAGTTTACACTCCAAGACAGGAAATTTACATATGGAACAAAGCAGTAAGTGCTTCTTGTAGTTTATAAGGTGCTACAAACTCTAATAAAAATAGAAGAGAAATGTTAAATATTCATTATACTATTACAACCCTCCTGGTTAATGGCAAAAGGCACCAAAATTATTTCATTCAGTAGTGTTCTGGATTTATGCCTGCAGTCTATTGTTTCAACAACGTCAAAAGCTGTGCAGCAACTCTGGTTCATCTGCAGTAGTAACTGAATATTATAAATCTTTACAGGAAAGAAAGAAATATAACTCCATATATGCTCATTTCAGGCCCTTGCAAGATTTAAAAAAATAAATGAAAGGCAGAAAGCAAATAGAAGTTAAGAGGGGGAATAACACCATAGGTATTTATAAAATACTGCCTCTCTTGGCCTTGGTCTATAGTTTCCACTTTCAGGCAGTACTGCTCCCTCCTGAATGTTTTATATTCTATATAATCTACAATAAAGAGTTATGCCATCAGAAAACATGACAATATGCATGCCAAGAGTCCAGGTACTCCCATTAGAATAAGTGTGACAGGAAAAGATGTGAAATATGGGCATCTGATGAACTGGCTAAACCACTTGAATATTCCTCAAAAAAAGAGAGGAATAAACAAAGCACCCTTCTCCCTCTAAATAAAGCTAAAATCTCTATCAGTAGTCCTGGGAGATAGAGTCTTATCCTAAAAACAGCTCCCATTGTAACTCAGTCCATGAATCACAGCACTTAAGCCTGAAGAGTCACATTCCATGTTGACACAGACCTTCAGTAGTCCCATTAAATGTAATGGGGTTGCACAAGATGTAAATCACTGTAAAATATCAACCCTAATCTAATTTCTTTCTCTGAGATTAATTACTTCAAAGCCATTGTTTCTTATTTCCTTCTCCTCTAAAATCCTCAAGCAACAGAATTTTTGAGGGGAAATTATTTTAACTATCAGTATTCTTTGAAGAAAAGCTGTTGTTGGCTCTCTGGTGCACTTTGAAATTGTACTTTAAGACACAGGAAGAGATTTTTTTTGTTTGACTCTTTGTGTCAGCTGTGGGGTTTATTGGACAACATACTCGTGGCTGGGATTACTTTGGCAGTGAACTAAACAGGCAAGTACAATTTATGTGTCCATATATTGGAGCATAGTGGGAAATAATGTATGTGTTGTGGTGAAGACCTAGTGGTCCGTTGCATTATTTCCATGGTAATTAGGAGGCAAATGACCCTTCTGATGACAAAATTGAATTATGCTTGTGAATATTTAGTAGGGACCATTGTACCTATTGCAAAAGGGTGACTTGAATGGCCTGGAAGGTCTCTCCAGATGTAATATTTATGACTTGGTGAGGGGTAGATTTCAAGCCACTACCAAAAAAGGATAACAATAAAAGTTGGAACAACCTGTACACATGTCTCTGTATGACAAACAGAAATTAAATACAGTAAATCTCTCTTTGCCTTCTCATCTACTTCACCTACTGTTCCCAGGGAGACATCCTTGTACCCAGTACCAAACAAAAAAAGAAAACAAACAAACAAATGAAACTTCAGATCTTGACCATCTCATTTGTACACTGCAATGAGTAACATTCTGCCTTGTACAGAGAAGATTTTTTTTTCAACCATATTACACTATGACAGAGCATATCTTTTGAAAATTAATAACAAAGGGGTTTTGTAACACCACATAAAGTGTTAACTACAAAGTGTTTATAAAGTGTGTTCAAAGGTATTTTGGCAGGGTTTTTGCCGTACAGAATGTTGCCCTGGGCCACTACTTGAAGGCATTCAAAGTTAGACCATCACATTTTTCCTTATTGAGACCCTCAATAAACAACCACTTGGAAACTGAGGCACATGATATTATGGGGATGGTGGGTCAGACACCCCTGTGCTACTCAAAAAACTCTGTATGTCCTTAGAACTGTTTAAAACAATCCCAAAATAGCTCATCTCTAACAGAGGTCGATAATCAGAATATGGGTGGTGGTGGCTTGCAGATTTCATCAGTATGTATTTGGGATGGCTTGCATAACTGATTCATGGCCTCATCACCCATGATTAATGTGCTATAAAGTTACAGGAATTAGAACCTCTCTCTGGCACTTGGTGAAGCTGGGGCCTTGCAGAAAAGAGCAGTATGTGAGCATGTAATTAAAGCCTGTACTTTTAATCTGCTTGCAGAGATGGACTGAGTTGAGGCCACACTCACAAACTCATCAAGCTGTGAGACCTTTCAGGTTCTTGTCTTTGCTTATGTGTAATGTTTTTATGACAGACTTTAAAGTCATTTATTATATATACTTATTATAATGTTCTGTGTGATTACTTAAAAGTTCACATGCATAAAAATTTGGGGAAGTAATTGTAGGCAATGCACAGTTCCTCCTTCATGATGGTTTTCTCTTCTTACATAAGTGATACTACTTCAGCTACTTTTGTAATGTTATTGCCCTTTCCTTTAGCCCTTGGATGCAAGGGGTTAAAGCATTTAATTCAGTTAATTGTGTGTATCTCTGCTGTATTCAGTCTGAAAAGGCCTGGGCTAAACCTGACCCCTGTTGTGGTGGGCACTGTGAGAGACAGGTCTTGCTCCTCAGAGCTTATAGGCTAAAGCAAAAACAGAGGTGTGCAGCAAGAGAGGGGAAGGGTTATTATTTCTGTTCTTCCTGGACAGAAAGCCACAGAATTTGGGACAACATTCTGCATAGTTTTATCTTCTTTGGAGAACAGATTTTATCCTTGTAGTCCAGCTATAGTCCATGGACATCCAGAGCTCAAATTAGATTTTATATTGGCCTAATCATCATCATAAATCTCTTTTTCTCTCTTACCAACAACTGCAATGCCTCTGGATGACCATTGACTGTGTTCCTGGATCAGGCATCTTGACTAGGGAGTGAGCCCTGCTCCTCTTAAATCCATTTCTAAATGCCTAAGTAGGACATGATCTCTTTTGGCATTTTGGCTGGTAACAATGAAGTTCCCTGCTCAAAGTCAAAGAGGGTACAAGAGAATAAGAGGAAACAAGAGGTTTTCTAAATACCTATCCAGTGTCTTAATCACAAAATCTTCTTTCCTCTGAATAAGCTTTTCCTTATCCTTTGGGCTTGATTTTCCAGTAGGTTAAATAAGCTCCTTTATCAATACTTAAACAGGGCTTGCCAGTAGTAGATCCACTCTGGCAGAGAGCAACAGTTCTCTTATTTTTAATGGGAATTCCTTCATTTTCCCTTGACAGGGAGGGTGATAGCTAACGTGCCACTGTTTTAAACTTTTAAGCATTTAAAGTATTGCAAGCACATGAGAGTAGGTGGGGAGGGGACAATGGCAGTGAGAAGAAAGCTGCACGCTGGCTCACAGTCAAGAGCCCCTTCTCTGATTTCAGATAGATCCAGAGGACTGCCCTACCATAGCTGGAAGAAAGGCTAATCCCTGGGATCATTATATTCACAATCCTGCCTTGTGATCTTTATAAATCTCCCTCTGAACACAGAGGATGAGCATCCTAGTGGGATTGTCAAAACGCTTTTTTGTATGAATGCTCGGTTCAAAAGGAAAAAGAGCACTGTGAAGTGCCCATGAAGAAGCAAGCATCTGAAGGTTTGCCTTATGAAAGATTAATTTGCATCCTACAGTTTTGGTTTTGTTTTTGGTTTTTATTTTTTTCCCCTCGCAAAGTCTGTTTTAATGGTTCATGTCTTAAATGCACACTGTTTAATTATTTATGCATCTTGAGCAGTGTTCTCTGTGTTTGGAACTTTTGCCGTGGCACTAACCTTTTTATTTCACACCACTGAAAGCTCATGCTGCACTGTGTACAAAACAGCCTCTAAAGGTCCCCTGGAGAATGCAGACAGCAAGTGTGTAAGGATTGTTTAAGCGTGTGTGTGAGGTGGGTTATTTGCTTGATTGCTCTCACTGGTGAGCCAGGGAGTGTGGCAAACCCAGCAGCATCCCTGCAAAGTGGTTTCAGACCCCAGAATTGAATTTTACCCTGTGATAGTTTTTAATTACACCTTCCAAAAAAGGTATTTTCAGATGGTTTGTTTCAGGCCACATGTCCCAAAAAATTATCCATGGATAGGAGTGATTTTAAAAGCACTTGAAGTTAAATAAGAGACTGAGGAGAGAAGAATCACATGGATGTCCCATCCCTGGAAGTGTTCAAGGCCAGCTTGGATAGAGCTCTGAGCAACCTGGTCTAGTGGAAGGTGCCCTTGCTCATGGCAGGGTGTTGGAAATAGATGAGCTTTAAGGTCCCTTCCAACCCAAACCAGTCTGTGATTCTGTTAATCTTTGATTCTTGCTACAGGCTTGGTAATGCAAACATATATAATATCCTGGAGTAATGTACCTACACTTCTAATGTAAGGAAGTTCAGGAATGAGACTCTTATGAGCACTCACCTCTTCTTGAGACTGGCAGTGTGAAGTCATGCACACACTGAAGTGCAGCTCAGAGTAGTTACTGAAAATCACCCTTGCTCAGCATCCTTGGTTTTGGCCATTCTGACCACAAGAGATTTCTCAAACCTGTGTCAGAGTAGCTGTGTTTCCACTATATGCAGTAAAACTCTGCAGTGGGATTAAAGTAAAATTATCTGGGAATACTGTTGAAACATGGGAGGGAAGAATGGGAAAGATGTAGATAGATAACCTTTATGTGTCTCTTCCTATCATTACACAATTGATCTCTGTGGCTCTTTCTCCATACTCTAATAATTTTTCTAGTCTTAACTGTTCAAAAAGTGGGTTTCCTGTTGCATTTGTGGGCTGCCCTATAACTTAATACATCTTGCTGTCAGCAGGTTCTAATATTAAGTGTGAACTTCCTTTCATTTCATCCCTTTTCTCCTATTTGCACTGTGAAGAGTCAGCTGTCTCTTTAGATGTTGATATCACAGACCTGGGACTGAGAAGAAGAATTTTGCTCAGCCTTTTGGCATTCAGTGGGCTCTGTTTTACTATGGAGATTGCGCTGATGTTATTGATTGCGCTTGCACTTGAATGTAAAGATTAGCTTAAAGAAGGATAGATGCCCTCAGAGTTCAGTGTTGGCCTCCTGGGGAGGGAAAATTTCTAGATCAAGCCAAAATTGACTTTATCTGAGAGTGTATTGCAATCAGACATTGTCCCTTTTCCATCTGCAAAGCAATCTGCAGAATCTGGGCAAGTTTTCTCCAAGGGAGATGTCACGGCCTATTGCGAAATAACTCTTCATTTTCCAAAACACTCTTGTAGCTCAATCTTTTCCCATACATGGAGTCTCCTCTCTGCAGCACCACAGCAGTAATGATACCCATGCTGTATATAGTGTTTATGGGAGATTTTGAAGGTTTTTTTCTTTCTTTCTTTTTTTTTTTTTTTAAACTTCTTTTACAAGAAAATGGGATCAGGCACTTTGAAAGCCCTGGTGTTTATTCCGGGAGAAATCCATCCAAGACAAGTGAACCGTCAACACCTACTTCTCAATAAACAACTGTCAGGGTTTTGAGTAAATGAGGGCTGTGTGTGTGGGTGTGTGTGTCTGTTGGTTATTTAATTGCTCATGAGTCTCTCCCTGTATCCCTAGTAACCTTGGTGTTTTTATTTGAGTTACGCCAAAGCTCAGCACTGATATTCCCCAAACCATCGCTGCTCCCGGGGCTGGATTGTTAGAAAGCAGCCTGGCTTTGTTTGCCACTCGTGTTACTCCAGCGTGGGCAGAAAATTCAAACAGGCACCTCTGACCCTTCCTGTGTGCTGCAGAAAGGATTTTGTGCTGCTCTGATGCCTCTGAGGCTCCCTCACCAACACCTGTGTTAAGCCTCGCTCTCCTGAATGGGCCACGCTTTAAATCTTTACTATCAGGACAAATTGGTTGGAAGTGAAAAAATCTAGCTCTTTTCTTCAGCTCACTAACAAAAAAAGGCACTGTTGCATTATCTCTTGCTGCTTGCCCAACAAACAAGCTGGTGTAGCACACACTTCAGGTGAACTTTGCATCTTGCCCACTGCTCACCTAACCTGCCAGAGGGGGAGAGATTCTCATCTGTGTCCTGAGGTTGCTGCCCTGATGGGGCTGGAAATCCGATCACTGGAGCTTAAACTAGGTGATCTGCTCCCCTCACTTCATGGGAAATGTGTTCTTTTTGGTTTCTAGCAGTTAGACAGGGTCTTCAGAGGAGTTACTGAGCTAAGATTGTCAAAATTTAATTAGTTTCATCCAAAGTTTTGTTCTTTTAATGTTTTCAAGTCTGTTTTCCTTTGAGGGAATTGTGCAGATATCCTCACTTCAGCAGGACCTCCACTAGATTGGGAAAACACATCTTCTGAAATATCTTTACTAAAATAATGACTTATATAATGACATTACTTTGGCCAGTGCCAAATTTGTGGTTTGGTGTTGCCTAATAACTGAGGAAAACTGTCCCTGGACTCATTAAAGACCAGGGAATGCTGGAGTCAGAAGCAGATACAAGAAAACCAAAATGATCTCCAAAATCCTAGATCAGTTAGATCGTGTTGACTACCACAGTCCTGAGAATTTTTCCTGGTAAAATAGAAAGAAGTGAGAAAAATGACAAATTGTTGATGGAAAGAAGGAAAGAAGAGGGTGTGTTGGTCCTCTAAATGATGCCTAAGCAGGGGCCAAGACTTGGTCCAGCATCAGTGTGGTCAAAATCCACTGACCACATGTGTGGGGAGGCTCCTGCTCCCCATGCCCAGACCTGTGACATCCAGCACTGTGCTCTTCCTAGAACTTTTCATAGTGATAAGTTGGTTTTTTTTCCCCCAAAAATCCTGGGGAAGAGGGACCAAGAGTCGAAAACATGTAAACATGTCTACAGCAGACAATACCTCAAGCCACATTTAATCTCAGCAGAGGAAGGCCTTTCTGATCTCACAGCCCTCATCTGCACTGGTCTTAGAGGACTGAGTAATTAACTGCTCATTAAAGGTGTGGTGATAGGATGAGGCCTCTCTGGAAGCACCACAAATAGGTCAGGGATGCTCTTGTGGGAAATAACCTCCTGAGGAAGCAGGAGGGAAGGGTGCCCAGAGTCACACGGTGCTGCTGCTCATGTTTGAGTTGCCTTCTTCCTGTGGTCAGCTGTTCTACCCTGTGGTTGACAGAATATCCTTAACTCAAGGTTTTACTGGTGAGCAAACCTCAAAACACACAGCAAAGGCTTGAACAAGAAGGCAGAAGTGTGGTCATCTGAACAGCATGACCAGCTTGAACCCTGGTAACAGATTTGTTCTGTTTCCAAATGCACGTTTGCACAGTGGGGCATTTTCAGAGGGGCTGCAAGGAAATGTGACGTCCTACAAAAAAAGACGGGGTTTAAATTCAATTGTGTGCATAACTTCGTTCCTTGGATTAGTTTTTAAAATACTTCCTTGTCAAGTAGCAGTGAAGAAAGGCACAGAGACTGAGCTGTATCCAGTATTATCTCTGCTCTTCCATGGTTTGTCTCAAGAACAGGAAACCAGAAGACTAATTCATATTAAGACTTTGTGATATTATGAGTTGATGGTGAGGAATGAAAAATTCTCTGCTTCAAGTAGGAGAGATGGCATTAGACAACCCCATAATAAAATACAATTTTAATCAAAATGTGTTTTCAAAAAACTTCAAGGATCTCTAGGCCAAAAAAAAATTTGAAAACTTTAATCCTTTTCCATAAACAGGTTGGGCCTCAGTACATTTTATTGTTCAAGAAATGCTTCCTAAAGACTTTTTTAAGGGCGTAGTTCAGCCCATTTGAGTCTGACAAAGAGCAGCAGGAAAGGGATTAAAAGTCTATTACAGGACATTGAGGTCAGTTAGGCTGTGTGCTTACTACCTCCCATTGGATGTCTACTTTGGGTGCCTAAATCATCACCTCAGGCAGCCTGGACAGCCAGCAGGGTGAGTTAGCATGCCTGATGTCCTCTCTGGAGGCCTCAGGGGCCACAGAGGGACACCAAGCCCCCAGACCAGGCGTTGGTGACAGTTTGGTGGCAGAGCCACACTGAGAATTCTCTGCTCCAGCCGAGGAGCTGCACCAAGCTTTTCTACAGATGGGGCTGGAGGGCCAACTCCTGCAGCATTTTAACAAGTGCCATGCCAAACCTGACCATAGTCAGCTATCATTCCATGCCTGACCAGGGTGCTCCAAACTACACTGCGGCAACAAACTCGGTCACGGGGAGGAAAGATTTGAACACCAACCCGAATTTATTATTTTTCCTCCAACTCTAGGATTCATTTTCTGTGGTTCCTGAGTTAATACTGTGTTTCTGGAGGAAAGGAGCCCCAAAAGCATGAAGTCTTTGCTTTAATTGCAGCCTTTCCTCTATCTTGCTCGGAGCAAAGCCCTGGTGAGCAGCAGGCAGCCCTGCTGAGCTGAAGCCTCTGTCTGAAGTGACCCCTCCTTTTCAGACAGGAGATGCACAACAAGTCTGCAAGGGAAGAAAACCTAATTATGTTGCCCATGCTCTAATTTAAGTTGCTGTGCATTGCTGGGAGTTTGAGCACAAGAAACACAAGGTCACTTTTTGCCTGCCACAGTATCTTCTGCTTGGTGAGAAGACGATGTACCTGGTAGCTTTTCCTGGTGTAATTACCAGAAGGGTGGGTGACTAGGGACCTTCCCCAGGTCTCATTCTGTGAGACTAAAACCCATTCTTTAAAATTAGATGCCCGCCAACACGCTCATTCACACGCACACACCACGGCAGGTAGAGAACTGCAGGTATGGATAATCCATTTCATTATATCCACAAAGCTAAAACTCTTTAAAAGGAACACTCTTGTGGGTTTGCAGCACAGAAATCACAGTCCTGTAGGTATGAGACTTGCTGGAATCCCAGCTGACAGGCCGTGAAAAGGTGCTGCTGTGCTGAAACACAGATCCATGCTATTCCTCCCCTGGCAAACAGGGATTCCAGCTGTGCCTGTAATAGGCACTTTAGATGGCACGTTCAGGCTCATACAGCAAGGTATCAGTTTGTTTGCACTCCAGACAGATTTTCATTTACTCAAAGGCAACGTTCGTCTACATTGCAGAATGCCTTGGAAATGTGAACTTGTGGCCTTGGTCATGGGAATCTTCATGGTCATCAGCAAAAATGAGTGTGAGGAATGCTCACTAAATTCTCCCTTTTGCACTCGTCAAGGAACATGAAATACCTAGGGCAAATCACTGAGCCTTAGTATTTCCATCTGTAGGGGGATAATGACTGCTGCTTCTTTCATGAAGTGCTTTGAGATTCATTTAACATTGACTTTAGGTACCAACCAGGTATTTTTGCTTGGTGTGAATGATGCTGAGATGTAATAAACTTTATTTACTTGTTTTCTCATTGGTTTGTAGCCCTCTGCTCCACATGAGGATACTAGGACACTGATTTTACTCACTGAAGTAATATTTGTACAAATGTAGTTCCACGACTCTGTATAGAGAATGGCATTCAAATCAATAGGAAAAAAAATCATTTTCTGGTTATATTTAGTAGTAGATGCCACCAGATGGGAATAGAGATGATGAGGAAACTAGAACCTTAATTTTTATTATCTGCTGCTGCAGTCCATCTACCTGAGTGTTTTCCTGTCAATTTTTTTTTATACCTTCCGTACCAAAACCTAGCACAGCACTGCCTTCTCTTTAAATATTCCCTTTGTCAGTACAAGTAAATGCAAAATATGTTACATGTGGGGAAAGGAGTGGCAGGAAGCTCTATTTCACTTCTCTCTTCATCTCTGGAGATATTATAAATGCAAGAAAGCTGACACCTTCAATTATACCTTACCTATTCCAGAAGGAAAAAAAAAAGGGGGGAAGGGGCAAAAAAAATTACTGTAATAAATCTCATGACCTCTAGTCAGGGAAAAAGAGGATTCTCAGATATCCATAACAAGCTGAGCAGTCTGCAGCAGCAGAAATTACAAGTGCTGTACACTGAACTAAATTCTCTGGCACTTTAAAGTGCACATTTCCCAGCTTTGCCCTTTCCACAGTATTCCACAGGGGCCACCCATAGCAACTGCTGATAAGGTCGTGTGCAGGATGGGTGATGAATCTGCCCTGATTTCACAAGGTTGTTGTGTCTGGTACCAGAAAACAGATATCTGTGTATCCTTGAGAGAAATCCTTAAAGAGGGATTACTCAGAACTGTGTGTATTGTCTGGTGGAAAACAAAACAAAGGGGGAAAAACACAGAGAAAAAAAATAACTACTGAGTATTAGGTAAATACTTAGAATAAAATAGATTTTTTTATAAGGGTCTTTAAAACAGTCCCTGAGTGGTTTTTGCAACAGTGACTTCAACATATGCAGTTGAAGTACAGTGGTTTGGGATTTAGCTTTTGCTCTTTTTTCTCCCCGCACACCCAAAAAATCTCCCCAAAACACCCTTCAGAACACCAACTGTGACATTTGGATTGAGGCAGAGGTCTCCAACTGTTCAGAGCTCTGCATTTGGGCTCATGTTTTGAGACAGTGATGCAGCATACAGAAGAGGAGAGAAATTTAAACCAGAAAAGACCAAATCAATATGTTCTTCTATATTTAAAACTGGGGGGGGATAATTGGAAAAAAAAAGGAAAAAGAGAAAAAAATGCAGCCAATGTCAAAAACTGACTCCAGAGTTCTTCACTCTTCACACCCAGCATGTTTTGGTTTTGCAATGTTTTAGAGACATCTTTGAGGCTTGAATCCAGATCAGGTGATCCTTAGTGCCTCCTTTAAAAAGCTCAGAGCCAAATCTCAGCTATTTGGAGAGGACAGGGTCAGACTGGAGGAATATTTCACACAGATTTGCCTCTCAAACGTTCATGCTCAGCCTGGTTAGAAGAATGGCAACAGAAATCACAGTAACTTTCCCTGTGCCAGGTTGGTAGACTGAGGGTGTTGAACTGGTGGATTTTGGCACCTCCATCATTGCAGGATGAAGTGTGGTACAACACTGTCCATCTTTTATTCCACGGGGAACCACATCTCACTGGGTTTGCCAAGACAGAAAGGCCCTTCCTAGTAAATCAGCTCTGTCTTACCCGTGGGACACAGTGCTTTACAGCAGCAGGGGATATGGCAAGCGAAATGAATTGTTTAAAAATGTGAAATATTCTTTTTGGTCCAAGGATGAGGAGGAATTGTTGGGATGAATCCAGAACTGAGGTATGTCTAGGGATGGAAATGGTTCCAGGGGAAGGGAGAAGAGATTCTGAACAGTGAGATTTATTGTGCTGGGATATAGACTCCCAGAAGAAGAGGCTGAAGACACATTGCTGGAATTGCTTAACACCAGGTTGGACAAAACACTGGAGGATTTAGAGAGGTTATATAGTCACAGATTTTTAAGACTAGAAAGAACCACTTAGTCAAACCTCCTGCATGACTCATACCAGGGGATTTGCCTAAATGTATTCCTGTTCCAAGTCCAATAGCTGTCAGAAAAACACCCAGCCTAGTTTTAAAAGAAACTCCCATGTCTAGAGAACCCATTGATTTCTGAGATAAGGTGCTGTCATGATTATTTACACACCCTCTTAAAGTGTGAGCCATGTTTGTCATGTCAGTTTTCCTAACTTCTGTGTCTCTGCTAAACCAAGGACCTTCTGTGGCCCTGCTGTCCCCATGTATTTTTATTCCCTTTCATCTTTACCTCAGATGCTTCTAACACCAGGCTCACCTCTGCTTTAGCCAGTCTCCCTCTCTCCTCAACCAGCTCTTGGAAACACATTCTGCCAAACCCTTTCCAATTCCAATCCTCCAAAATAAGTACATTTTGTAAAGAAAGAGGCATAGCTTCCCTCCCTTAGCAATGGACAAGTGCACTTTGATATCTAAAATGAGTCCTGCTGCTTGTGATTTACCCTGTTTGCCAAGCTCCTTGGATTGGAGACTGTACCTTCAGTGCCAGTGTTTTTATAGACTGACTCAACTCAAGCACGCAGTCAGCATTTAGGAGGAAGCAATAGCAGGGCTGGGAATAGTTTTGCTTCATCAACATGTATAGAGAAAAGAAATGTGGTTAAGTGAGTTACTAGAACAAAGGCAATTAAAAGGGCAATGCTCTGAGGTGCTGGTGGAAGCACACCACGGCTCTGCCTGGTCTGATGCCAGTCCCAGGTGGAGTGTGTGCACAGAAATCATGTATTTGTGCACAGGTTCAGGGCTGTAAGGGTTTCTCCAGAGCAGATTCTCAGCATGGGATAGTCCACCTTTTACTTAGATGGTCTCCTGATGCCAGTTCTGCTCTGGATGCTAATCCCACGCCTGAATTTATATTAAAACACTTCATATTTACCCTGGTGGGTGTGAGACTCAGGGCTCCATTTTACACCTGATTTGTTGGGTGAGGAACTAGAGAAGTTTTGGAGGTCATTTAAGCACTAAGCTGTGCTCAGGGTGTTTTGCAATCCTCCTTTCTAGATCACAGCTCCCTGCCCTTTCTTTTTCTGCTCTGTGCTGCTGTGGATTTATATGTGTAGAAGACAAACCAAAACTTGGTCAGGGCCTTAAAGTGATGCTGTTGTACCTTAATAAAACCTTATTTAGCCTGGTGATACTGTGAAAACTCTTGAAAATGTCTTGAAAGTATAAAAGCAAAGGACAATTAAATCTTGGGATCAGCTCCCCAATGGATTTGTACCAGAGATTCACACTTAATAAAATACAGAAAATTGCATTTTATTTTGGTACATAAATACTGGTAGTGGGGGATTGTGTCATTTAGAAGAGAGAATCACTCCACCAGAAAACTCACTTCAGCAAAATGATGCAGTCCAGTTGAGCCCTTTTTATGATCTGAGAAATGACTGTTTTTATAGCACACTAAATAAAACCTGCTATTTGAGCTGGAGGTTTATTAGTAAAGGTGATTTTGTCATAGTTGGGGAGGGAGGGGAGGAAGGAGAGATGAGGGATGAACATCAAAGCAGAGATAGGCGTCATTCAGGAAAAGCACAGCAATGTCCCAAAAATGCAGCACCTGTCACCATCACATCCCCTAGCACCACCAGAGAAACATTTTATGTCACCATTTTGTTGGTTTTGTTGCTCCAGTACATTATTACAAGCCTGGTTAAATTTCCCCTACTGGGAAAGATTTGGCTACGGGTGTGGTGAGGAACCTGGAAAAACATCTGTATGGAAGAGTTATCTGCAGGGAGCCAGATCCAGGGGGTGGTAAAATTGGTTCCTTTAGGAAAGCAGTCAGATTTAGTCAGGGCAGCTTGTGATTTTGCAGCTGTCCAAAATCACCCCTTCAATGGTCTTGAAGGAGGACTTGCAGCTGAGCATTTTTATTCCCACAGCAAATGTCCATGCCCAAGGACACGAGTCCCACTTCACTGGTGGGCATCCTTCTCCAAACCTGTCTTCCATCATTCCTTGAAGTTCCTATGGATTTAAAATCCCCTGATTGAAGAAAAAAAGTTTCAACAACTGTGTCACAGGGGCATCATCTCTAGTCCAGAAACAGAGATGGATGTCTGCCCTGCTTTGGCCTCTTCAAGGTGTGCAAGGAAATTTCCCTAGCCATCACTTTCTGGGTTTCTAGGGGAAAGGGGACTGGGACCACTTTTTATAATGTAACAATGGTGAAAAATAGCCACTTGTTATGGGGAAACTGGAGCATAAATCTCCTGGAGCTCCACTCATCCTGTTGCCTTTTGCAAATGGAATAGGTTCCACTCCATGTCTGCTTGGACTGTTATAAGGCCTGCACTTCATGTGCAAGGGAAGATGAGAGTGTTCCTATCCCCTTCTGTCAGAAAGGCAGGATTTACTGGTGAAAACAGAGCAGAATCCCACTTTGCAGTCTGATCTGAGACCAGCCTTTTGGGAGGGTCCAGAGCACATCCTGCCTCTGGATGTGTACACCCCACAGCACCCACTGGCTCTGCACAAAGTGCAGTGGCTCTTTGGTGTGTGCCCAACAGAGCCAGAAATTCACCATGTATGACCTCCCCAGGCAGACTTTGCAAAGGGAAGGAACCTCCTCCCACGTTTTGGTTCAGGTCGCTGGAGTTCATCTTTTCACAGTGAATTTGCTGAAGGCACAAGTGCTGCTCTCACTGAATTCATGGAACAGGACTCAGATCTTCATTCAGGGAAGTCAGAAGACACTGTGTATTTGGCCTGTCCTGCAAATTTTCAAAGGGTTTATAACCCAGCTGTTCCTGATAGATGTCCTGGCAGATTTCTGGAGGTTTTGCCAATGCTGTTGCACATTTAGTGCTTCATGCTAGACCTTAGCTTCAATCAGGATGCTTTGGAAGAATTAATCTGGCGGTCAGTAACTGCTAAATGAAGTGCATGCTAAAAGAATGATGAGCTAACTGACTGCAGCTCACAGCTTTTATGAGCTTCCCCAAATGCCTGTTTTCAGGTGAATTCAGCATCTCCTTGACATTTAAGGACTCAATTTATAATCAAATTATTTAACTCTAGTGGAAAGAATCACTGGCCTCAATGGAAAAGCCATTTATATTTCTCCTATCCCTCAGAAAAAAAAAAAAAAAAAAAGTATTCAAGGTAATGCTGCAATTCCTGTATTAAATGAAGGATAAAAGAAACCTTTCAATGCAAATTAAGAACTGCAGGCTTTTAAAAATTATAGCAGAAATTTAAAGTGCACAGCTGTTCACATCCTTATTTCCAGTTTAGCAATCTCAGACATGCTGAGGGCAACGGAGATGATGAAGGGCCTTGAGGGAAAGCCACACGGGGATGAGCTGAGGTCACTTGGTCTGTTTGCCTGGAGGAGACACAGGTCAGACCCCAGTGCAGTTACAGCTTCCTCATAAAGGGAAGAAGAGGGGCAGGATCTCTTCTCTCTGCTCTGTGGTGACCATGGACAGGACCTGAGGGAATGGCCTGAGGCTGAGTCAGGAGAGGTTTAGGTTGGGTGTCAGGAAAGGTTCCTTCACCCAGAGGGTGGCTGGGAGCTGGAACAGGCTCCCAGGAAGTGCTCACAGCCCCAAACCTGACAGACCTCAAGAAGAGTTTCTACAATGCTCTCAGGCACAGGGAGGGATTGTTGGGGTGTCCTGTTCAGGGGCAGGAGTTTGACTCAATGGTCCATGTGGGTCCCTTCCAACTCATCCTATTCTGCCATTTTGGGATTCTGGGACTGACACACTAGAAAACACCACAAGTCTTTCAGAGATTAGTACCCCTTACTGCTCCCATTTCTGCAGTTCCCAGTCTGTCCTGGGATCCTTCTGCTGTTTTGTTTTGGCTGAGACACTGTCCACATGTTCATTGTGTTCTAGAGCTTGAAATTACAGAGGAAAATGGAAGAGCAAGATGAGGTAGAAACTTGGACAAGCAGCATCATAGTGACACACTGGTGAGAGCAGGTTGAGCTCCACAGAATTAACCATTCCTGAAGGAATGGAAGTATGTTTTAAATATTAAAATAAAGCCTTAAATATCACTCCTGCAGGCAGTTAAGTTCATTAGCAAGGGTTTTGAACAAATAAAAGCACTCAGCTCAGCAAAGGTGCCTTGCTCTGCAACCCCTGGCTTTGTGGACGTGATGTCTGAAACACTTGCCTAAAAAGCCTTGCACTGGCTTGAGGCCAAACAAGGACAAACCAGGGTGATCTCAGCAGCTGAATGGGGAAAATTGTATGGAGTCCTGTTGTAGTCCACCTTAGCTGGTGCCCAATTGTTCTCTCCCAGCTGCCGAAACCGAGGTGGCAAACAGTGTTATGGTTAAACATGATATTTAAACTGCATTGTTGTGTCGGAGATGATGGGTCCTTTGTTGGAGACGACAGAAAAATCCCATTGTTTAGAGTTTTCCCAGACTCGGTGCTTAATACAAAGCTCTGAAAAGCACAGGGTTGTTTAAACATTTGATAGAGAAAATATGTGCAGCAATGGGTCTATTCCACCAGTAAGGAGCAGATCAGCCTGCAGCGCCAAATCCTACCTTTATAAATTCAACATGTTGCTGCAATTTGACAAAATAAAATCCTCAATCCCTCCATGTGGAAAATAGAAGTGTCTGCATAGCAGCAGAAGATTGAAACAGTGTGCAAATTATGCAGTTTAAAGCTGGTAGCAAAATGAATTTGGAATAACTTTGGAATTTCTGAATTACTTAGAAAATCAAGACGCTTTACCAGGAATGCATGAAAAATTACAATTCACAACCATGTGAGCATCTTTGTACTGTTCAGTAATCTCTGCATTGATTTGTCTTTTCCTTGGATAAGTGCTTTAGACAAGGTATTCTCAAAGCAATCATGATGCCAAAGCCTGAACTTCAGCTTCTCTGTATTGACACAATCACACAAACACACTCCACAGCCTGGGATGCTTTGTTTGGTGAATGGACACAAAGAGGTGCTGCTTGGCTTTTAATTAACCCACTCCCACCCCATGCTGTGTTGCGCTCTCATGGGCATTTTTGCATTAATTCCTGCCTCTCTTTGTACGTCAAATGAATGTTCAGGGGTTGGAACTAGATTATCTTTAAGGTCCCTTCTAACCCAAACTATGCTATGATTCTGTGATCCACACTCAGGAGTGTGATGGTGGTTTGGGCTTTGTGCCCTTTGAGACCCTGGGAGCTGTAGAAGGAATAAACTCTGGGAGTGATAAATTTAGGACAGTAATCTGGAAAATGCCCTATTTTGGAAACATGGCAATTAATTTTATGCTACTGTTGCCGATATGTTTTCTATAGGTGTTATCAATTTTAATTAAAGCTGCTACATCAGTTTTGAAGTAGATTCAGTGGAGTTCCTCAGCAGACTCCACTCTTTGTGGTTTCAGCAAGTGTCCTTTCCGGGTTTGTATCCCTCATCCGTGGCTGGAGTCACTGAGGACCTGAAGAATTTCCCAAGACCATTTCAGAGACTTGCAGTTATGAACTGACTTGACTTGATTACAGGCTCCTCACACCTCATGTCCATGACCACTCAACCTGTAAGTCATCAGGCCAGAGTTGCATTTGCCTGAGCCTGCTGTCTCCTCCGCTTGGCATCTTTTATTTAGGGAGTAATTCTGCCCTGGGAAAGCTCAGTGCACTCACCAAAAGACATGAAATACCTCCAACCTGTATCTCTGATTAGAGCCTGCAAGTGAGCAGTTTACAGCCGTCCCATTGGGACACAAGGGGAAATGCTCAATTTTGAGCAAAAGTATGAGCTGAGGCAGGATTATTTATTCATGTGTTGGAGCTGGAAATCACAGTTTTTTCTTTCTTTCAAAGGGTTTTTTCTTCTCTAGTAACATGTGTTCATGCATGTCTAGGAAGCAGAAACTAAAGAGAAAGCTTTTTCAAGGGGAACAAATAATTTGGAGGTTCTCCAGTTTTCAGGAACTCAGGACAAGAACAGATAATGATTTTTCAGAATGCCAATTGCATTTTCAGTCAGTGCCTGCAGATTTATTCATTCAGCCTGGAACATCTCGGGCTGACAGTTTGCTAGACTCCAAAGCTCTGTTATCGGGATTGTCTGGAGTACTTTTGGGTATAAACCCAAGCTTAAGCAGCTCTGAATTCAGGCCTGCCTTCCCTCTGAGCTGGCTGGGTACAAGGAAGGCCCAGTCTGCATGAAGCACCTCTGCCACAGCAGACTGCTGTGCCTGAGCGAAAACCCTCCTCAGCATCGTTAGGAGACAGCACCAGGGGATGCAGCACCTGTCCAGCTCAGGAGGAAAAGCAGAGCAAGTGCCCCCATCCATCACAGGTTCACCCCATGGATTTCCAATGAGATGCCAGCTCCTAGGTGGCAAAATTGACACCAAAAACTGGTTGCAGGTTCCTAGACCACACAGAGGTTTTATGTGATGTTTTGATTTGTTCAGATTTGCTCTTGCTGGTGAGGCAGGGGTGGCCCTGAGATAAAAGAAAGCCCTTCCCAATACCCTAAGTGGCATTATGCATTTAGGGAAGACTTTCCTCCTCTTCTTTTATTTTCTTTTCTTTTTTTCTTTTTTTTTTTCAATTTTGTTTCCATCCCTGTGAAGAAGATAACAAAGGATGGCATGTCCTCAGAGCACACTGATGTGTCACTGTAGATGCCAATCCCCACAGACGCTCCTGATGTTATTAATTTTTAAAACAAACTTGCTGATTGAGGTTCTGACTGCCTTTAAATTGTCTCTACAAGGAGACTGTGTACTAATTAACCCACAGAAACAATCAATGATGTACCTTTTTCAAGTTTCAGGGTGATTAGAATATGAAAATGAAGAGCACAATGGTGCAGATGTTTTAAAATCACAGCAGACAGCAATTAGTGACATGGGAACCAGCTGCTTATCTCTCCAGATAAAGCCTCTTAATAGGGAATTACACTTGAGGAGCCATTACACAGATGGATCTGCGAATGATTTAAAGAGGGGGCGTTGTAGTATTAACTTTGATTTGCAAGCCAGATTCTTGACAAGCTTTATGTGTGTTACCTCCTAAAAAAGGTGCTTTTGGAGTAGGAGGGAACCATCCCTTTAAGCACACACATTTTTTTTTCAGGTGTTGGGTTTTCTAAATGTATATTTTCTTGTATTTTTTTAAAGTTTTTTTTATTGGATTTTTTTTTAATAATCATTCTTATTATATTACCAGGCCATTGATTTTGTTGTTGTCATCTGCCCCCAGTTTTTGCATTTGGATTGGAAGCAGTATGTGAGAATGAGTATGAAGACTGAAGCATCCTTAAAAAGAGTCCCTGGGGGATGGATTCTGCTGCTGGGTACTCCTTGCAGAGTAGGGTGCTGCCCCTCCTGGGAGTGGTTCAGCATCACCTCCTCAGTTTCAAGGGCTGCATATCAGAATAAAACTGCTTTGGGGACTGATCACGTTCTGCAGGTGCAGGGCTGCACAGGACTGGAGGGACAGCATAAAACAGACAGCATAAAACCTCTTCTTGTCTGTGGCCAGTGATCACCAGTCTATGGGATCTGTCCTGCTCACAGGTCTGCTCACCACTGCCAAAGCTGAGGCCTGAAACTTACCAGTGTGTCATTCAAATCTCATTCTACTAATAAGAGGATGCTAATCTTATTCTACTAATAAGAGGATTGTAATCTTATTCTTATAGTCTAAGGTTTAGACATGCGCCGGATCAGGTTGCTGAGGCCTTTTTGCAGTTACAAAAGCTATCATCTTCTTTTTGTTGTATTTTGTTTTCTTTAAAGGAAAGTTGGGATTTAACCTAATAAAAACATCCAGTAAACTGTATATGAAGAGAAATATTGACCAAGTATACCGAGTTGTAGTAAAATTACATGAGTTAATTTACACTTCTGCTTCCACAAAATAAGGAGCAGACTCTCAGTGCAGAATAGTTGACTGTGGAAGAAAATCCCATTTAATGAAAGGGCAAATGACAAGCAGAGGCCAGCACTGCAGCTTGAAGCATTTTTAGGGTCTCATAAACTAAAAAGTAAATAAAGATAAATCCTTCTGTTTTCATGCAAAAAAAAAAACCCTATTCTTGATGCTGGTCTCGGCTGGCTGCCACAGGAACTCTATTTGAGCCAACAACCCCATGGAGCTGGAGTATATTACATACTTACTGACAAATAAAGTAAAGAATTTGGGTGAAAGGTATCAAGATATCAGTTTCTTAAGATTCCCTTACCATCCTGACAGGTCTGACATCTCTGTCAGCTTAGCAGAGTCTTGGCTTAGCTGAGCTAGGCCTTATTGGCTTTTTGGGATGGTGCTCACACAGCAGAGAAAATTGAGGCCTAAGATTAGGACCAATGGGATCAAACAGCAACCCAGATGAATACATGGGGAATAAAATACACTTGGTCACATTACTTTCAACTGATTTAGTAGTGCTTTTAGGTAAACAGTCCCCACATATCCATTTCAGCCCCTGAAACCCAACCTGCTGCAGCAAAACTGTCTCTAGTCACTCTGCTGCAGAGGAATTATTTTTGGGTGGTATGGATGTGTCTGGCAAGGCAGAGCCAATAAACGTTTCTCTGGAAGAAGTTTCATGAGGAAACCCAGCAGACTGTAATGTACTTGGGCAGATATATAGTTCTGACATCCTGCTTAGGAAATGGAGTCCCCTGATCCTGCAGACCGGTCATTTTTTGAAGGCCTGTTGAAATTGGAGTGCTTATCTGTGTGATTAAATGCCTCCAGAGCTGGCACCTTTGATGACATAGGCATATCTTCCTCATGAATTTTAAGATCGATGTGGTGGTGGCCTGTGCTGCTGGAGCAATGACAGGGCTATCATTAGGGATGTGCTGGGAGTTGCATCATCACTGTGTAATGTACAGGCCAAAGAAATGGGGCTGGAGGAGCCAAGCCCATATATCAGCATTCATCGCTGATCTATAGCTGGCCTCTCCAATCTGAGCCCTTATTAACTGCCTTAAAATACAGATCAGAGATTATTGCTCCTTCTAGACCATGGATCTCCCTGTGTGTGATAGATATGGAGGGAATAGGATGTTGCCAGAGTG
The DNA here is from genome assembly GCA_024865655.1 of Emberiza elegans. Taxonomy (NCBI): domain Eukaryota; kingdom Metazoa; phylum Chordata; class Aves; order Passeriformes; family Fringillidae; genus Emberiza; species Emberiza elegans. The sequence continues at coordinate 2,828,496 of JALJVW010003588.1, read as the reverse complement.
CAATGTGTTTTTGTTCCCTGCTGTAACCTTCCTTCTTATTTTTATCTTTATTTTTTCTCTTCCAAATGAAATGTTTCAGGTCATTCAGTTTCACGGCTCAGCACTTGGAAGTAACGTGGGTGTAAGAAGCTGGCTTGGCTGCAGGGATCTGTTCAGGAACAGCCTGGCCCTGCCTCAGTGTGGGTGCTGAGGCCCAAGAGGGGCCTCAGCCCAGCATTTCCAGGGTTTCTTCCCATCAGAAGTTTTGGTTCCTTGGGGAGATGAGGTTTTATGTGAGGCTGGAGTGAAGCACAGCCATCTCTCCCTGGGACATCAGCAGGGCATGGCCTGCCCCCACCTCCTTGTGCCAGGACACCCAGCCTAGTGGGAGAAGCCCAAGTGGCCCAGGAAAAACGGGTCTCAGGAGCTCTGGGATCAGTTTAAAATAATTTAAATAAAACAAGCTGTAAAACTCCAGTGCTGGTGCTGCTGGTTTCCCCTCCCTGGACCCATCCCAAGATATGGAAGTGGATGGGCCCCCCTTTCTGAAGGAGGGCATCAGTGTGGGTTGTGTCCTCTGTGTGCTGCAGGGCTCATGTGTGGGAGGCCACTGTGAGGAAGAGGAAGAGAAGGATTCATTCCCCAAGGGCTGTTTATGCTTTCAGCTCTTTTCTCAGGCTGAGGAAACCGGGTGTCGCTAACCCACGACATCTGCAGCTCCACCACAGCTGCATGCCTTCCTTCTCTCACTCCACAATTCCTGGAAATCTCTGTTTTCCCTGAGCATGGCTGGTCCATGTGTGTGACAGCTGAACTATCCACAGGATTTAAGACTCCCTGATTGCTGCTCAGACAATGGACCAGAACAACTTCATCATCATTGCCTATTCCAGAAAAGCCACATGTCTATATTTATATGGGCATGGAAGATTGCTCTGCATCAATTTGTCAATAATGTGCATGTTTAGTGGCCACTAAATAATGTGCCATGGGCTTGGGGTTGTCTTTTCAAACTTCTCTGAAGTTGCTCAGAACTAGGGATGCCTAATTTTCCCAGCTCAGAGCCCTCTTATTCCCTTTTGCCCACTTGCCCCAAAATTTGTGTTGCAAACACCCCAAAGGGAGATCTAATGGGCTGCTGATAGAAGCTTAATTGTAACGGTGTTTGTAGGAGCACAAGACATACTGTATTTATTATCTACTTTTCTTTCCTTGGTTTTGTTTTTATTTTCAGTATCATCATTTATTTGACATTCACAACAGTGTCAGTAGTTTGTGCAAAAGCAGTTGTATGGTCTGACCCAGAGCTTTACAAAATAAAGCTGCAAAATCAAAAAAAAAACCCCAAAACAGATCAACCAAAGAAAGTAAAAAACAAATAGATAGATACTTTTTCTTTAAAAGGAAAAAGTTACAGCTGAAGTAAACAATTTTTTTTTTAGCTGGAGGCCCACCAAGAAAAAAACAGTAGAGTTTCTTTTGCTCTGTAAGTCTTCAGCATAATTCTGCCCTTGCTGTAACCTCTGCGGCTTGAAGAGCTCCTGTCAGAGTAGAAATCATGTTGAAAATATCTCTCACCAACATTGCAAATAGCAGAGTTTTAAAATGGAAAGGGAGTAATGCAAATCTTGAACCTGCCAAGTGTGCCTCACACACTTGATGCTGTGCATATGATTTTAAGCACTAAGTATGCGGGGATGGCTTCCACGTGGAAATTCAAGTAAATCTTTGCAGAATCTGCCTTCACAGGGAAGTGGACCCATGGGTTTTCCTCTTGTTTGTTACAACTTCCAAGATAATTTTGCAGTTTTCTTGTTTACAATAATGAGTTTAATTGCTGCTGTTGAGCCTCAAGTTCTGTGAGTGATTATTTTTCAGGAAAAAGGCATTCTCACAAGGAGGTTGAGTTGCACCATTCATGCATTGAAAGGGGATATTTCACTTGTGTTTTAAATTAAAAATCAATAGAATATGTTCCCTTACTAATTTTGCATTTATAGAAACATTTCCACTGCTTTTAAAGTAGGGAAACCAAACAAAACTTGTTTACTGTGCATGAAATCTAAATGCAAATTTGGCTCAAGTATAGGAAGATTTTATAAAGGTTCCTAAATCTTACAAAGTCATTGTTGTTATTCACTGCATAAATAAAGAGCTGCAACCAGTGGTTATAATGGGCTGCTAAACTAATTTTATTTTTTCCTGTTTACTTTCTGCTCCCTTCCAGGTTTATGACAGGCCACAAAAACATTCTGCTCTGCACTATGATTCGGGCCTCCAACAAGACTTCACCAGTGACACCTTAAAATCAAAACACCAGCAGAAAAGTAGCAACCAGCACCACCTTGACTGGTCAGCGAGCTCCGACACTGGACCCGCTTCTCAGAGCTGCTTCATCAACACAGAGCCCAGCAGAGAAGCAATTAGTGCCACCAAGGTCTCTGCTCTGGAGCCAGGAGTCTCCTACAGCAAATCCCAGGCCAAGAAGTCCTGCAGCAGCAGCAGCAGCAGCTCGTGGGGGCAGCTGTCAGTCAGTAGTAAGGAGTTGGCAATTTGCAGCACAGTCCCATCACCCAACAGCATCAGCACGGCCACCCAGCCCAGCAGTGCCTCCGAGTGCAATGGGCTTTTGCCTCTTGGAGATCAAGAGGGAGCTGTGCAGCTGGAGGCCCCCGATCAGCCCGCTGGAAGTACGAAGAAGAAGTCCAGCAAGAGGGACTTGATGAGCCAAACCATGCAAACCACAGATATGGAGTGGGTAAAGAGTGCTCAGAAAGTGTTTGACAGCAAATCCCATGACAGCATGGAAGGGAAAAAGGAGTCTTACTTGATGGACAGCATGTTGGATATGTCACCCTCGAAGCAGAATCCCGTTTCTGCAAGCACTTGTGAAAGTGACTCCAATCACGTACGAATTACTATCCCAATAAAGTCTCCTACAACAGATGCGTCTGGCCACAAAAGGAAAAAGAGGCAATCCATTAAATCCTCCATAGAGAAAACTATCCAGGAGAAAACCCTGCCTTCCGTGCTTGCTTTGAGCAGTGAAATGGCAAACAGGACCAGCTCTCAACCAGAGGGGAGTAAAAAAGATCTTCGAGCCACAAAGCCAGGGAAAGTGATTGAAAATGAGTCCCCCTTAGTAGCAATTGACAGTGGTGTGTTCACAGACAAAACGTCCCCCAACAGTGCTGCCCGACCCAGAAAACCTCTACCTGTGACATCCACTCTCCTGCCCACCAACCTTTCCACAGCTGGCAAGTTACCTGACATCCAGCACCCCAAACATGCAGCTAAGCGTCGGTGGACCTGCAGCAAACCTAAATCTGTTATTCGGGAAACCTCCCTGACGACATCTGAGAAGCTGATGGTGGAGCCTCCTTCAGCCTATCCCATCACACCATCCAGCCCTCTGTATACCAACACAGACAGTCTTACTGTGATCACACCTGTCAAGAAAAAAAGAGGACGACCAAAGAAACAGCCTTTGCTCACTGTTGAAACCATTCATGAGGGGACCTCCACCAGCCCAGTGAGCCCAATCAATCGTGAATTTCCAGGAACAAAGAAAAGGAAGAGGAGAAGGAATCTGGCCAAGTTTGCCCAGATGGTTCCAGGAGAGGACAAGTCCATCAGTGAACTCAAATTTCACAAAAAGGTCGGGAAACTTGGGGTCTTGGATAAGAAGACCATCAAGACCATTAATAAAATGAAAACCCTCAAGAGGAAGAACATTCTCAATCAGATCTTGTCCTCCTGCTCCAGCAGCATAGCTCTGAAAGCAAAAGTCCAGCCGCCATCTAGTGCTGGGCCAACCACCATTGATGCCAGGCTAGGGAAGCAGATCAATGTCAGCAAGAGGGGGACTATCTACATTGGTAAAAAACGGGGCAGAAAGCCAAGGGCAGAGCTGCAGCCTCAGCCAGAAGAACCTAAGACAGCCATCAAGCACTCAAGGCCTGTTTCCAGCCAGCCAGAAAACCCAGCAGTGCCTTCCAACCTGCAGTCACTTGTGGCATCGTCACCAGCAGCTATTCATCCGCTTTCAACACAATTAGTGGGGATCAACGGCAACCTCAGCCCTGCAAGCACTGAAACTAATTTTTCAGAGTTAAAAACTATGCCAAATCTTCAACCTATCAGTGCTCTTCCTACAAAAACCCAGAAAGGAATGCACAGTGGAACTTGGAAGCTGTCTCCACCCAGGCTAATGGCTAATTCACCTTCTCACCTCTGTGAAATAGGTTCTCTGAAAGAAGTCACGCTGTCGCCAGTGAGCGAGTCTCACAGCGAAGAGACCATCCCGAGTGACAGTGGGATAGGTACAGACAACAACAGTACCTCTGACCAAGCCGAGAAAAGCTCAGAATCCCGCCGGAGATATTCCTTCGATTTCTGCACCCTGGACAATCCAGAGGCTATCCCATCTGACACCAGCACAAAGAACAGGCATGGTCACCGGCAGAAACATCTCATTGTGGATAACTTTCTCTCTCATGAAAGTATTAAAAAGCCAAAGCACAAGAGGAAAAGGAAAAGCCTGCAGAACAGAGATGACCTCCAGTTTCTGGCAGACCTTGAGGAACTCATCAATAAGTTTCAAGTGTTCAGGATTTCCCATAGAAGTTATACATTTTATCATGAAAATCCATATCCCAGCATCTTCAGGATTAATTTTGATCACTACTACCCTGTGCCATATATCCAGTATGACCCATTGCTCTATCTTCGCAGGACCTCTGATATGAAGTCTAAGAAGAAGCGTGGTAGACCTGCCAAAACCAATGACACCATGACAAAGGTGCCTTTTTTACAAGGGTTCGGTTACCCTATTCCCAGTGGGAGTTACTATGCACCCTATGGAATGCCTTACACATCAATGCCTATGATGAATCTTGGTTACTACGGTCAGTATCCAGCTCCTTTGTACCTGTCTCACACGCTTGGAGCGGCTTCCCCATTTATGAGACCTACCGTGCCCCCACCCCAATTCCATGCAAGCTCTCACATGAAGATGTCCACCACTGCCAAACACAAAGCGAAACACGGAGTGCACCTGCAAACCCCTGTGGGAATGGGCCTTGGAGACATGCAGTCCTCCTTGGCTCCTCCGAAGGTTGGAGGAACAAGCCTTTCAAGTGGCCGACTTCACAAGAGGAAACACAAACATAAGCACAAGCATAAGGATGAGCGGATATTGGGGACTCACGAAGATCTGAGCGGTCTCTTTGCTAGCAAGTCCACTGGCTTCTCCAGCCACGCCATCAACGAGAGGCTGAGTGGCTCAGACAAAGACCTGTCCTTGCTCAACGAGAAGAGCAAGCACAAGGAGAAGCAGAAGCACCAGCATTGTGAAACCGGGCACAAAGGCTCAAAGAGTAACTTTGAAGTGGATACGCTGTCTACGCTGTCACTTTCTGATGCCCAGCAGTGGTCACAGAGTAAAGATAAAAGCGACTCAAGCAGTGATCCCATTGACTCTTGCACAAAGAGATACTCTGGTAATACTGAGAGTAATGGAAGGTCAGAGTCCCTGGACATGTTTGGTGAAATAAATTCCTCAAGTGAGAAGCGGGACAATGATGCAAGTGGGAATAAAAGAAGAAGCTTTGAAGGCTTTGGAACTTACAGGGAAAAGGACATTCAGCCCTTCAAGACAAATAGGAAGGACAGAAGTACTTTTGATTCTTCAGCCTCTTCAGGTAAGCTTTGTTTTATTCTATTTTACTTTGACTATTTGCTGCACTTGAATTTCAATGCTGAACAAAGAGGGACTCACCATTTACAGCAAATACATTTATGAGATAATAACTTTTCTGGCTTTTGTAACTGACTGTCATTCTTCATCCAAACTTGGGGGAGATCAACAAGAAAGCTGGTCACATCTTAAGCCCAAAGTTTTACAAGTCTTCGAGTTATTACACAGCAGTTTTATAAATATTTGTCCTACCTTCACTTATCTGTCTTGTCGTACTTCTTCCTAAAATCTGACCATTGCATTCTGCAACAGCAGCAACTGTAATTCCTGTTGGCAAGGTGGTCATCCCTCTAATCAGTGCCTAACATCACAGGATCAAAGTCACTGTCCAGCATTTGGGAAAAGAGCAGCGAGTCTCTGCTCTGGCCCTTAAAGTGACCAAAACCCATTTGTTGATGGGGTGGACCAGACGGGTAGGAAGGTGTGAAGCTGTGTCTGTGTCCCATTAATGTGTTCTATTGCTGATCCAGAGGCATTCACCATGGTGATGGCTGGGCTGACTATTTAGAGATCCTGAGTACAGTCCCAATGTAAATCTGTCACTTCCAGTCCACAGGTGTCATGTAAAATAAATATCCTGAGCATTGAGGGGCTGTGGGAAGGGACTGGTGTCATGGAAACAAACCCCCTCCAATGGACTCTGAAGAGTTTTAGATCTCATGACTTGGAAATATAAGCTGGGTAGATGAAGAGAGAGGAAGCTCCTTTCAGCTGCTAAGGACATCTGTTCCTCTCCTGCAGAGTGGGGAAAAAGGGAATCTGAATCTTGCCTGAGAGAGTGAATTGTACTTTACAATAGGGAGCTGCTTTTGTGATGACACAGAGGCAGGTGTTTTGGTGCATTACAAATGAATTTAGCTTGGGAGCAAGCCCAGTGCCTCCACACCATCAGATATTCATCACAAAGCAGATTTCACACTCAGCTCTGGAAAGGGGTGAGCTTTTCTGAACCAGCCAGTGGTGGATGAGATTCTGACGTGCTAAAAAAAAAAAGCTTCAAAGAAAAGTAGCTGATAGCCTTCAAAATTGAAAGAAAATTAACTGAGAACACAGGAGTAGAGAATTTGTACAACTTGCCAGTGTAAGGCTCTAAAGTTTTTTACTGACTTGTAACTGATTGAGTTCCAAAGACAGATCATGCTTAAGCCACCTAAACATTTCAAATTCCTTCACCGAGACCAGAATCTGAAATACAGCAGTGAAAATCGGTCTGAAATGACAGATTACCCCAAGAAAACATTCCCATTCATGATGTCATGTTGTATTAGACCAGTTGTGACATCAAAAAATGATACATCCAAAAATACAGGAAAAGAGATTTAAATAAAGTCTCTGAACATCAGAGTTGCAACAGGCCTGACAAGCAACAAAGATACTTCTCCACCAAGTGCTGCAGTGGCTATTTCATTAAGGAAGCTGGGTCCTGGCACATCGGATTAAAAGGCTTCAAAGTGTTTAACAAGCTTATTTTTAATTTTTTTTTTTAATTGAAGTTCACATTTTTCAAAGTTTGTTAAAAGCCTTTGCATTTGTAGCCTTTTTGCTCTTTGAGCAGAAGATGTTTGCTAAATCTGTAATTTTCAGTGTATTTCACTAAGGCATAGCAAACTGTCAAAATTCCCAACAGTGTTGAACTCAAATTGGCTTCCAAAGTAGGGGCATGATCCCCACCAGGCTGATTTGAAGATGGAATTAGTAAAGAAAAAGTCAATTTCATGTTATTTTCCTTCAGTTTATTCCCCATGACAATGAAAGTATAAGATGGAGGGCTAGAACTTGTCATGGGAGTGCCATAAGATTTGCAGTTTAAACTTTCTAAACTAGCTCTTGTTTAAACTGAAATTAGTATTTTTATTTATTTTTTGCTCTTCATGCTTACAGCCATACAGCATTCCCTATGACCTAATCCATCACCTCTCAGATTATTAATCAATTTCTTCATTGTCATGCTATTATTTAGATGGAAAAATCATCAGCAGTTAGCCAAGCAGAGCCAGATAGCCAGAGCCATACCTTGCACTACAAGGAAAAATACTAAAACTAAACAGCTCTGCCAAGAAAGGCCTGGAGCCAAGACTTCTCATTAAAGCCCAGAAACATCTGTCTGCTTATGAATGCCTAAGATCTCAGTGCAGCTTTTTTCCTCTCTTCCTTTGACCTTCACTGGGATTCCCAGCAGAGGTCTGCACTTGAGTCTAGCCATAACTGTTTAACCAGTTCCCACAGAGGGAGGATTGCTCTCTTCCACGATAACCTTCACCTTCTTGCTCCTGACTCACCTTGCATTTCCCTGAGGAGATTGACTAATCAGAGAAATATAAGGGAAAAAAAAAAAAAAAAGCCCTATGAGGCCATATATTTCCACCCCAGGAGGCAACTTCCATAGCCTGATTGCTCTTTCCTTTCAGTATTTGTCATCTTTCAAAAGTTAAAAGTAATACATAACAGAGATAAGAGGAGACATGCTGAATATTCTGATGAAAGCTGAAAATAGATTTATATCACAATTTCAGTGTTATCTCTACTGCAGTGGCATTTTGGTGTGCTCAGTGGTGCCATTTGCAACTTCATTGCATTCTTCTGGAGATAACATACATAGCAAAAGCTACACACACTCAGTGGATATATCTGTGATGAGAGGGATGAGAGAACCATTTATGGTTTTTTGGTGATTCAGGCACTGCAGTTTGTTTCAGTGTGGTGTGCAGCTGCAGGTACCATTGTTGTTAATTTATGTTTTTGTCTCTGTTGTGACAGTGCTTAACCATTTCTGAGAAGTTTTGTGTTCCTTGGTGATGAGTAATGGTCCTGCTTATGGTAGAAAACAGTCCTGTTGTACAATCTTTAAGCCTAGGTGTGATTTTACTATCTAGAAAGATATAGGCCATAAAGGGAAGAGTTGTCCTTCATATATTTTGGAGAAGCTGGTTGCAGTCCTGGCTCAAGAAAGGTGCCTGGCACAGGTTTCCCAGAGAAATTATGGATGTCCCATTCCTGGAATTGTTCATGGACTTGGTTGAAGTTTCAGTACTGTTGCTAGTGGAAGGTGTCCCAGCTCAGCCCAGGAGGTTTGGAAATAGATGACCTTTAAAGATCCCTTCCAACCAAACTATTCCATGATTCTGTGATCTGATGTGGAAATCTGTGCCCAAAGTGAACAGACCCATTAAGGGAGTGTCACCAGTTACATTGGTTGGTCACAACAAAAGTCCATTTCTTGTCCTGCACCAGCCTGGACTATCACTGGGCATTCTTTAGTGGAGACCTTGTGAGCTTTGAGATAATGTACATCTTTTGGGACCACTTTGGGCTAAATGTGCAGTGTTAGTGCAGATGGCTAATTTCCCAGAGGCCTGTTCTACACCATTGTTCTGGAGAAGCTGGTGTTCCTCCTTCCTTCCATAATAACAAGCTAACAACTCTTCTCAACCACTCCTCATGTACTGTTGCATCCTGGTATCTTTTTCTGAAATTGATATTTTTGCTAAATTTCTTGCGCTCATCCAACCCTCCTGCATTTAGAAAGACTAATTAATCAAAACTAATTTAACAGTGCTTTTCTATTTAGCTGAAGACTATTCCAGTGGCATTAGCCTGGCCTACAGGCAGGAGTACAGCATGAAGTGTTTCTGATCCTGCCTTGCCACAGACACTTGGGCGCATCCTGGACTGAGCTGCCAAGCTGTGTGCACCAAGCATGGGCTCAGCTGGCTCCTTCCTTCCCACAGTCAGAGGTACACCTCAACACACTTGCAAAGCAGCCTTGGAGTCCCTGTGGCACTGTGTGACCTGAGGCACTGTGCACAGCTGGATGGCTGAGCCTTTCATCTGCTGTTCTGGAGTTACTGAAGGCCCAGGTGAGGGACCCAGGGAGAGGTCACAGATTGGTGCTGCAGCTGGGCTGGGGAGACTGAGAGTAGAGCTGTTTTAAAGAGGCCCTCGTGGCAAACTCCACATCTCCTTGTCATGTGTCTGCCTGTTTCATGGTGCTGGAGGAGAGACTTCCACTGCTGATGAGCAGCCTCAATGCCATAGCTTGTCCCTCAGAAAAAAAAAAGCAAGATTGTTTGTCTCTTACTTTTTTGCCTTAGGTGGAATAATGAGGAAAAGCACATTTAACTTTTTAAGATGCATAGATAAAATGGCAATTTGCATGTACAACCTGTCAGATTATGTCCTAGTTACAATCACTGCAGGCCAGGATGTAGCTGGAGGTGAAGCAGAGGTTGATAGTTGCTGTATGCAGGGCTACATTTCTGATTTTCCTTGTAGTGAGACTAATCAAGGTCTGTGCTACTTTACTGTCACACTATTTATGCCTCCTTGTTGGTTTTTTTAAAACAATGATTATATGAACAAAGATTGCCTCGCTTGCGTGTTGGGTATCATGGCTCAAAGATCAGGAAGTGCATTGGTTTTATCAGATACAGCACAGACACCACGCACAGTATATTTACAGGAATATAAAGTTAATCATATGCAGCTATTAGGAAAGCAGTAATCATCAGTCTCTGAATGCTGGATAGCTAGCATGAAAAACACACTTTATAAATTAATGCTTAACTTACCTACAAGCCTCCCAGGCTTTCCCCCCTCAATGTCCAGCAGTGCTACTTAGCTGAATTTCTTCTGACTTGAATTTTTGGCTTGACCTTTCCTCCTCATTTGTTTTGTACAGTGCTGGTTTCACTCTTGAAGGAATCAGTATCAGCTTTAGCCCTGATCAGTCACAGTTTTACATTGAGAAGGGATCAGTATCTCAGTAGTGGATAAGCTATTTGCTCTAAATGTATGTGGCAGATGTAGGTAAATAGTGTTAGCCAATTGCCTTATTAATTAAACTTCGCTGATTTTTGTATGATAATACTTTCCACAAATAATTTATCATTTTACAGAGGCCCGGAATCACAGTGTTGGTTCATTATTCTCCAGTGAATTCACTATTTCAGTGAGAGTGGAAACAGTAGGACCACGCAGTTTGACCCATTGTTTTGGGTGTCTTATGGCAAGAAGGGTGTTGAGGTGCTGGAGCATGTCCAGAGAAAGGCAGCAGAGCTGCAGAAGTGCCTGGAGCACAGGTCTGATGAGGAGGGGCTGAGGGAGCTGGGAAGGGGCTGAGCCTGGAGCAAAGGAGGCTCAGGGGGGCCCTTGTGGCTCTGCACAGCTCCTGACAGGAGGGGACAGCCGGGGGGGAGTTGTTCTCCTCTCAGGTAACAAACAACAGGAAAAGAGGAAATGCCCTCAAGTTGCTTCAGAGCATGTTTAGATTGAGTTTTATGGAAGACTTCTTCACTGAAAATGTTTTTAAGAATTATAACAGGCTGCCCAATGAAGTGGTGGAGTCATTATCCCTGGAAGTGTCCAAAAACATGCAAAAGTGGTGATTTAGTGATGGGCCTTGTCAGTGCTGGGGGAATAGTTGGACCTGGTGATCTTAGAGGCCTTCTCCAGCTTTAATGCTTTTCTGTTTCTGTGAACATCATGTGTGATGAACATTCTGTCACCTGACCACCTTAAAGACATAAAATAAATGCCTGTTTCTGGTTGGGTCTTGCTTATACACCTGTGGATGAACCTTTGCACACTGAAACAAGAGAGGAGAAATTAATATTGGGTGATGCAGGAAGTTGAATAGATATCCAGAAAACCACATAAATAAGTCACCTGGCTTTCTTCAATAGCAAAGATCTGACTCAACAGGGCCTGTATTTTGTATGGCACTGCATGCATAAATTCTGGGACAGACTGATGTATGGTCTAGGACCTTCAGGCCCATCTTCCATATCTTAGTTTTCTCGTGTAACTGCAGGAAAAAGTGCCCTAATTGCAGTTGACCTCGGTGTTTGAGTGGGTGAAGGGGATAAATGCAGTTTCCTGCCATACAGTGCCTCAGTGAGCTCTGATACTCACCAGTGCCCAGAGAATGCAGCGTTAGACCCATGGCAGTGCTTGCAGTGGATGGGAGAAGAGCCAGGTAAGAACTTCACTGACCGAGGATGTATGGGCTATCAATCACCCTCCCTTTCCCCAGCTCTGCCTCTGCTGGGGTTTCCTCAGACACACCAGGCTCCTACACAGCTTCCAGCAGCTGCAAAAATTTTCCAAGCCCCGTTTTAGTAGGGGTTTTTTCCCCTCCCACTGTGTCCCGTGATGAGGGACAAGTACTGTACAGTTACAGGGTGAGTGTTTGTGCCATCTGGCCCATAAAAGTTACCATCAGAGCTTTTAAAAAAAACCCCATTATTTTTAAATACAGTTACATTCATCAAAACAGCTGTTTAGGACCCTGAATGTTTAGGAAACCAAACAAACTAAGCAAGCCCAAACTACTGTAATGACTTCTAGAAGCATTATCTGCCCCTTTAGAATATATGTCCTTGTTTTCCACTCAGTTTTCTATAAGTCCTGTGGAGAGGAGAGCCAGCCAGCATGACTGTTGCTATGGCGTATCCCACAGGGGCATGCTCCTGATGGGGAAAGTGAAGCAGAGCTTTCCTTGAAAGTGTTTTGACTAAGGCAATCTAAATACAATGAGTTTTGTCTTTGTTGTTGTTGTTTTGAGGCTACCTCTTGATTTACTGTGTTGCTTCCAATGTCTGCACTGACCAAGGAGAGAAGAAACAGGAGGGAAGCTGGAGTGGGAGAGGAAGCAGGACTATTTATCACCTAACCTAACTTTTATTTCCTCTCTTAATGATTGTATGTTTATTGCACTGCCTGAGGCTCAGTACAAAGTCCTTTAGACCAGCGATGAATTAATCAAATTAAATTCTGTGACCCTTTTGCTTTTTGGGAGTGTTGCAAGCCTCCCAGCACCCTGCCTAATTTCTGCTTCTTACTTTGCTCTCTGTCCAGCAGTCAAGCAGCTCTTCCTTCACAACTTGGCGTCCCCCAGCTATTTATCTTCACTCTCTCTGGCCAATGCCAGAACGCCTTGTTTGAAGTTTTTATTCAGACCACTGCTAGTTTATGAAGTTGTGCAGATTCCACGTTGGGTGTGCAGCTGCTTCACGTCAGACACAATTGGCCTCTGCTGGGCTCTTGGCTTTAAAAGGCGATAAAGAACCACGGCCAGATTCTCATCTCGGCCCAGCATAAATCTCCCCACTGAAACTGGGGAGGTTGAACTGCAGGAGTGGAGTATCCACTGAGGCAAAAGGACGGTGTGGGGCTGGAAAGTTCCATCCACAGCTTCAGTGGCACACCAGAGCAGGACACTGGGCATGCCGGGGTCATTCTGTCTGTGTTCACCCTGCCAGGTGCTGAAAATAGTCCTGGTTTCAACACTTACAAGATTTTCTTGGCTTGGAGGGAGTGGGTCTGTTGAGACTTTGATGGTGCCAGCCTGGGTACTTGTGAAAGTGGCAGCTTAAGAAGAGTGAGAGGGAAGCCTGTTTGCTTTAGCTCTGGACTGTACACAATGCTCTTTCTTGGCACTGACAGTGTAGGTGCAAGGCAAGAGGTCTGTTTGGATGCATGGGGGAGGTAAAACAGAGCCACGGCTGCACCTTTGCTACAAACCTGCTGATCAGTGTGACTCAAAGCTGGGCGTAGGAAAATCTGAACTTAGGGCACCTGCCAGTGAGAGGGATCCTGATGCACTCAGAGCAGCCTGCATCCTGACCTACCCAGCTGCAAAACTGAACTGGGGTCTGACCTCCAGGACATGATCTGAGGCTGCTTCTGCATTCCCACTGCCTTCCAGGAGTTTTATATCCATGTATCACAGCAAGAGAAAACTTGAAAGGGCTCAGTCTGCATGATTGCAATAATGATGTTGAACAAGAAAAGGAGAAAGAATGTCCTGTTTTAAGGTCTCAGCAAGAAGGAAGTCAGAATAATTCCCTTGTAGATAAAGGGCTGTGGGGAGGGATGTGAAAGAAAAGCTTTGACTGTCCATGGAGGAGTTTTTACACAACCTCAATGACTTGAAAAGACCCAAGGACTCATAATAAGAATCATTAGTGATTTGTCATTGAAAACATGCACCTGGGCATAGATCCCCATAGGCTTTTGCAGCTGCACTGGGTCTGACCGAGCTCTTTCCTGGCACAGTGCAGCCTTCAGGAGGCTTCAGGACTATGTGCAGTGCAGAGTTAACTGTCAAGCAAGGGCAGGACTGGATGGCTCCGAGGGATTTGCTAATGAGCTATCAAGCTGTGGGTCACTGGTTGAAATTTAATCTGTAAGAACAGTGACAGAAAATCAAATCAAAGTGCTGACGTCAGAGTGATGCTGGAGCGGCGGCGAAAGCGTTGCTTGTGCCTTATGCAGCACACAGAGGCAGCTCAAATGAACTGGGAGAAAATTGTGAGGAGCTTGTTGGGATCCGAATGGCAAAATACAGCTCAGCCAATCTGAGTTACACCAAATAACTCACTTGTCTTAGTGCAGTTACTTGTGAATGACAACAGACTATCTCCTCAGAGATTCTGACCCAAACTCAGCCTTACACAGAACAGAAAACACACTTGTGGAGACACCTGGGTAGAGTTTGCTCAGCAAAGAGTGTCACAGAACGTGAATCAGCAATGTACCACAAAGCTCAGTAGCTTGTGGTGCTGCTGATGGAGTTTTTATTGTGATTAGGACCTACACTGAGGTCAGTAGTAATAACATTCCCATCCCCATCTCATGGGGAAACTTGGTTGTTTCACCATAGCTTTCTCTGGGCTGGGGAGGGCCCACACTACTGCAGGCTATTAAACCAGCTCTTGTGGTTTTCATAGTTGCCAGAGGAAAAGTTGAGGAAAGAAGGGACAGGGGCATCAGATGCCCTCAGCTGTGGTAGTGGTACTGGGTATGTGGGTCAGCCTGTTGGCTCAGGAAGGCTTATTCTGGTTCTTTATACCCCTTTGGTGTCGTCCTCTTCACTGATTTTTTTGAGGGAATTCAGTCCCAAGCAGCTGAGCTGAGGATACAGAATTTCTCCAGATTGCCATTACAGCTCTGTGTCTCTGGCCTTCCCCGCCTGCACTGTAGGCAGGAAAGGGAGCAACAGTCAGCATTGTTTTTTGTGCCAGCTATGATTAGTTGGCACAAATAGCACTTAAGTAAGTTGACACAGCCTTTGAGTTGCTTGGTTTGTTAAAAAAAGGAAAGGAAAAAAAATTCCCTGGACTACTACAGGGTGTCTTTGCTGCCTGAAGTCTCATCTGCACCAGTAAAAACTAGGGACGAGGTCAGTTGCAGAAACTTTATCATCGAGATATTTATTTAAGTTTTATTAAAAAAAAAAAGCCTAGGACAGCAACAAGTTTTAAAAAATAATAACTCCAAATTCATGAAGATTTCCTGTTTTGCTTCTCAACAAAACCTCAAAACCACTTTGAACAACTTTCCCACCTCAGCTGAGGGTGGAGCTGTGCACGCCCTACACGTGGCCTCCAGAAGTGCACCCAGGGAGAGCAGCACACCTCCTCTGGCCCGGTGGGGCTGGGTTTGCTGCTCACAGGGCACCCCAATATCTGTGCCTGTGCTTGGCTGCCCACAGGAGCTCCTGACTCAGCCAGTTACGCTGGAAAACTTCAACTTTCCTATTTCCAGCAGAGCAGACAAAACAGTGGAGATGTGTCAGGCAAAAGCTGGAAGCAGTTGATAAAGGGATGCCTCCCCAAGATACTAGGCAGATATCAGCTGCTGTCAGTGCACTGCTGTAATTTCATTGATTTGATCTGCTGAGACAACATCTCTGTAAATAAGAAGAGCAGGGAAATATATTGCGCTGAAATTAATGGTTTGCTGCCTGATCTCCTCTTAAATGAATTCATTGCAATCTGAAGCAATGTGTGTGTTTTGCAAACCCAGCATTCCTTGGCTCCTACACTGCATCATGACATTACTTTAGGCGGTGAGGAAGATCTTATTTGTGATATAGTAGTGCAGCCTGGGAACTCTGGATGGAGTTATGGCATTTGGGTGTGTAATTCTAAGTAACAATAAGCAGTGCTTAACATTTCCTCCCACATGAGAAGCGCACCCATTAAAAGTTTAGCCAAGTCAGCTGTGCAAGTTCTTGCACAAAAAAGACAAACTGCTAAAGAGCTAATAGGAGCCACTCTCATGTTAAAGAGTGGGTAGAGCATGCATTAACCCAAATTCTCCTTCTCTGCTGCTAATCAGTGAAGAGTCTTGCTGAGATCAAAGAAAGCCCTAGCAGGTAAAAATGGTAATAAATCAGGCTCAAGCCCAGGTTCAGAACTCCTGAGTCGTTTTCTCAGCTCTGTTCCTGAGATACTGCATAGCTTGAAGAAGTCAGTGAATGTGATTTAGACCATTCATGAGCCAACTTAAGTCCCTGTGAGAATGAACTAGAAGTGTCTAAGTCCCAGGGAATGGCTCAGTCTGTTTCATCTGAAGAGGAACTTACCTCCCAGAGAGACTGAGTGGTACATGTAAATCTGGACAGTGTGTTTCAGACCTGAGAGGAACTTAAACACAAAAGCATGTGGTTTTGTTTGTGTTCAGTGACTGACAGCCTGTGACAGTCCATCATGACTCACAAGGTGGGTAAGAGGCTGCTAATATCTCATAATGTGTGGAAAAGAGCCCACCTCATTAAGCCACACTTTGGCCAAACTTTCAGGTGATATTGAACTAGCACCAAACACTCCAGCAAGAGAAATTTGGAGCATGCTCATACTCTTTATGTGGTCCAAAGCAGAAAGACAGTCTATGTCTCTGAACTGCTTGATGCAGGCTGGTTTGTGTTCACACAGCTGAGGGCTGCTAGCATCTGGAGCTGGCAGATCATCCACACTGCATAACACTCGATCCTGATCTCCACTGGACAACATCTCCCTGTAGACCTGGTGCAAAATTCTAAGTATTTCTGGGGTTTTAGGTTTGGGGGTTTGTGTTTGTGTTTTGTTTGTTTGTTTCCTAGTACAGATGCCAAAATGTTTCTTTTTTTCTGCAGCCATGTGCTTCCTGTGTGCTCTGGGGAGTGACAGGAGGGTTACTGGGGTTTGAGGCTTGAGGCTAGCACTGCAGTATTGCACCAGGTAAAGAGGCAAAGGTGTGTGGTGCTTGTCCAGGCTGTGCCTGGAACAGAACCTGCAGCACACAGGCCAGCTTTGCCATGCCCAGCTTTCCTCTCAGATGAAAAAATCCTCCCTAATGGCCTGCTAATAACTGCAGTGTGGAGGGCCTGGGTACCAGGATACAGGAGACATGCCAGACGTGCCAGTCTGGCAGTGTGGAAGCACCCAGGCATTCCTAGGTGGCAGCTAAGTCTGGGTCACAGGGAAGGCCTGTTCCCCTGCTAACTCAATTCATGCCATTTATCTGGTAGAGGTCTGCAAAAGAAGCTTTACAAGCAAAAGACCTCCCTGTTTACTGGGTTGATCTCTCTAGTTTCTGCATCCTGCCCTGCTGGGTGTTGAGTGGTTGACCTTAGTGCCTCCACTCCAGCCTTACCTGTCTCCTGGAATAGCTGGGGCAATGGGAAGTGCTGGGGCCAGACCCCTTTGGTCTGGACAGCCTGGATCTCTGCGTTTCTATTTTCAGGATAAGTGCTCAAATCATTACTATCTTGTGCTTCCTCCCACTTATCCCACAACCCAGGTGCTTGCCCTTCAGAGGGGAATTTATATTTTGATTCCCACATAAGCAGGTTTGCGCACTGTTGAGCCTTGAATAAAGCAATTACCCAGCCACACTTGTGAGAATAATACTTCCTAGTGCTTATGCCTGGAGTGGCTGCATGTAACCACATTAAATCATCCCGTGAAGGGCCTACAGCTCTCTGTTCTGTTGATGGAGAAACGTGTGAACATCACTTGGGTCCTACTTCAGAGGCATCTGTCACTGCCTTGCCAGTGTGGTTTGCATAGGCACCTGCCCTAAGAGATCTGAATCATCGTGTTGGAGCCAAGCACCTCTTTTATTTTAGATGTTGCAATGAATAAATTGAGTGCCTAAAGCAGACAGTCTCAGTGTGGCCTCCAGGGTCTCCACGTTCACTGGCTGATAGAATGAGATAAAAGCCCTTGCCCAACTCATAGAGCTGTGGCAGGGTTTTAATTAATTAATACTGGTAAGGCTTTGAAACATAGGGAATGAAGTGGGGTTTACAAACCAAGTGTACTGTTATGACTTGATGGCGCTTTCTACTTCACTTTCACACCCTACCTGAGCAGAGCACAGGGCGGCTGCATCCTCTGATTCATCATGAATCATGAAGCAGGATACTTAAAATGTGGATGGTATTGATGTATTCACACTAGTTAAAATATTACAGGGAAGAGGGATTAATTCTCACTCCAAGAATGCTGTCCAAAGTGCTGGCAGCTCTCTCCTTTTTATTAACTCTCGGAATTAAACCATCTCTAGTGGAGTCCTCAGTCAACTCATACTCAATGTTTAAGCAAGATGTGCCAGCTGGAGATGTGAGACTCCTACTAGGATTTGCAGAGGACCTAATTACTCCCCAGTGACAGTGTTGGCTAGCACAGGTTCTCATTCTCAGCACTGTAGTCCCCCAGGTAGCTTTTGGTCTTCCATTTCTCTGGCATGATTGATGTTAATTATAGCCATGCAGTTGCAACAGTGGGCAAGACACCCAGGAGAAGCTGATATCCCTGAAGTCCTCCTTGTGCTTAGCATCAGATTAGCACACAAAACTCCTTGGGCTAAGTGCCTTGGCAGGTCACACTGTTTCATCAAATTACAAAGTAGCTCATTAGGTTCCCAGTCATATTCCACCTATATGTAAATTCTTAATGAAAAAACATTATAAACTCACTCACCAAGCACTCTGCCTCCACTGCTATATGAAACACAGGTAAAGGCCACAGGGTAAAGGCAGGAGGGTGAGAATCTGCAACTAAACTGTGTAACTGCAGGTGATGTCACTGAGCACCTGGGGGATGCTGTCACTCCACTGTCATCAGGAAGAAATGGCCTCAGGAGGAGGTCATCCAGACAGCTGGAGTGATCCTACCAGTAGATCTCCTGCACTAAGGACGCCTCTTTTCTTGTGTGTAACATGGTTTTGACAGATTTTTTTTGCTCCTGACAGTGTGTGAGAGGAATCCCAGCATTGCTGGCTGGCCCTCGTGCATTTGTCCTGGCAGCGTGCTGTCCACCAAACCAGACCCAATGAAGGACTGTTTTATATTGACTCTTCACATGGAAGGATACTCATTTTTCCAACATCTTTTTGTAACTAGAAAGCCTTGTACTTTCTGTAATTATCCCAGAGAAGCTGTGGCTGCCCCTGGATCCCTGGAAATGTCCAGGGTCAGGCTGGATGGGGCTTGGAGCAACCTGGGACACAGTGAAAGGTGTCCCTGACATGGCAGGTGGTGGCACTGGGTGGTCTTTAAGGTCCCTTCCAGCCAAAGTCACTCTATGATTCTGTGATTATCATCCTTCTGTCCTGTGGCATTCTCAAAGTAGAATTTACATTTGCCCCCGGGGAATGTAAAGTGCCTAATTCGGGGAATAAGAGATGTCCTGAAAACCAAGTGAAATTTTAAACTCTCTGGCAGTCTCAGGTAAAATGACCACTTTTAGTCAAGTTCAGACAGGAGTGAATGTCACAAGAGTGAGTCTCCCAGATGAGAATTTACAAGCCAGTGGAGTTTGTGCTCTTGTTACATATGCTATTAAATATTCTGCCTAATTTGTAGGTAGGTGCCTTTCAGCAGTAAATCTCAGACTAGTTTTACAAGAGAGGTCAGTATCTTTCCCCTCATTTCACAGGTGCATAAACCAAGGTGCAGAGAGGTCTAATGCCAGAAGTTTGGTGTCAGAGCGAGAAACAGCTAATTGCAACAGACTTAAATGCATCATTGTCCATGAGTGTCATCATTCTTACTTATAATAATTCATATTGCACCATCAACCAAATAGCTATGCAGGCATACCAAAGACAGGAATAGAGCGGGATTGACCTCTTCCCTACAGATAAGGATGTGCTCTCCAGAGATTTTTTTCCCCCACAGAAATGAGAAATGACTTAAAGAAGGGCAGGCACCATTTCTCCACCTGGGTGATTATGCCCAGAGGCAATAGAAGTAATTTTTAGGAAATGGCTCTCCTCCTATTTACATCAAGCTGGTAGCAATACTTATTTTAACACATTTGCCAAGAGACTTTATTTTTAGATCTCATCCACATAGTATCATTCTTAAATTCTTGCTTTGCTCAAAAAAATTGAAGACATTTCAATGGGAACATGAAATTCACTGGAAGAATTATTGCTGCCTCACAAATATATATTGATAGCCTAAGAAGACAGTGATCCTTTCTTTCCCATAATGAAAAATGCTTCAAATCTATAAAGCATCCCTAATATTTTACTTTAAAAGACAAAATCACAAGTTGAGTTACCTTTCAGTAGGAAGTTTATGGGATTTCTAGCTCTTAAGGGACTCCTTTGGGAGTCTTATTTCATCCGAATGATATTGTTCTCTTGATGGCTATCACATTCCTATAGGAAAATTTGCCAGTGGGGCGTAAT
The DNA here is from genome assembly GCA_024865655.1 of Emberiza elegans. NCBI lineage: Eukaryota > Metazoa > Chordata > Aves > Passeriformes > Fringillidae > Emberiza > Emberiza elegans. Next base: position 2,808,292 of record JALJVW010003588.1, on the reverse strand, counting down.
ATTGGTTCAGAAGATCCCAGAAAACAATATAAAATTGAATAGGAAAAAAAAAATAAAAAGAAGAAAGGTAATGAAGGCAGAAGATGCAGTTGATGAAATTCACACAAATAAGAAAAATCCAGTTGCCATGAAGACTGGTCAGCCACATGCATTTCTATAAGGATATGTCATCTTGGTGTGCTACACTTTTCTGTTTTATTTAATTACCATCTTTCAGATGAACCTAATAATTGCTGTACTGCATTTACCTCATCTGATATTCCACCCAAAGAATATGGAAGAGAAGATATTTAAAAATAAAAAAATGGCATGATGTGTACGTGGAAGGCATCTTTTCCTCCTTCCACTGAATAACAGATTGTTCTTTGTCCTTGTGAATCACTTTTTATATCCCTTTGGTTTTTCTCCCAGCATAATAACAAATACTCTTGCTACCTACACTTTGGAAGCTCATGGGGTATTTTCTGTCTTTATAATACTTTTGCAAAATCCTTCCCCAGGAAGCAGAAGCTGAAATGTTACCATTTTTTTAGAAACAAAAAACATTAAAGAAGAGAGTCCTCATGGAAACCAACTTGGGAGTTATAGCAATGATTCATGAAGAATGAGGCTTAGCAGAGAAAAACCATGAGCAGGGCTGAGATTTTAATAAGGATGCATCTTCATTTCTGTTGAGTTAAACCTTGAGAAAAGTACCTTTATATTTCCTGAATGCCTTCAGCGCTTGGTATTGCCAAAGGAGATGAAGTTTACAAACAAAATTTATTTACAAATGGGCAGCCACATCTCAGGAAGAGAGTGACAATTGTGTAGTGGTGTTCTTAAGTCCCACACACACATTTTAGGGTTTGGAAGACTATGCCTAGCACTACAACAGATATCTGGAATTGCTGTGTTGGGGTTTTTTGCTTCCCTAATTTATGTTGTTCTAACTAAGATTATATATATATTTATACTGAAGAAATAGTTTTTCCGGACTGACTGCCAAGAAACCCAGAAGAATAATCTAACAATGTGCAGCTTATGACTGCCTTTTTTCTCATCAAGAAGCAATATTTTTCAGGCTAAGGAATGGCATCCCTTGGGATTTCATATGCTGCTGCTTTTTTGTTTTGTTTTGTTTTTTGTCTTTTTGGCAGAGCTGTTTTATTGCACAATGATAACATATTTATTGAGACTTTTAATTTGCATCCTTTGGTGGCTAGGGGAAATCATGACCATGAAAAAGATTTCTCTCTGAGAAACAATATCCCATTTTTAACCATAACATCTGGCCAAAATTTGAATGATATCTTGAGGCTCTATCATGAAGAGATTTATGGATCACCTATTAAAGACCAGCACTAAGGTGGTTTTGATAGTTCAGGAATCTGGAAGAAATCCTGTTGGACAAGCTTGCCATGGCAATAGTGTCATAAATCTTAATTTTAAATTTCATCAGTTGATATTTGTGGAGACCAAGACACCCTTCCCTCAGCCATGCTACCAGGTTTTTAACACGTGAATTAACAACACACCATTGACTCCACATGATTTTCAATTGTCTGTTGATTTTGCCAGTGGAACCACACTCCTTACTTCCAGTGCCCCTTTATTTAACACCTTTTCCTCTGAACTAGTGAACTGTTTGGTTTAAAAGGAGAAAAAGCCAGGACACATCTACATGTTACAGTTCCATTCTTCATGAGAATTTTTTGGTGTCACAAAAAGCAATGTGTATCCACAGAGCTTTACACAACCTAATTAATGACCAGTTGACACTGTGCCTCTAATTGTCCGCAACTGGAAGCAAAAAATGCTGCCTGTGAGCCAAAGCTGATTAATGCTCTTCGTTGATGAATTTCTTTTTTTTTTTTTTTTTAAGAAGCTGAGGGAGAGCCACAAAAGCCTTGAACTTTCACAAGGACTGCCTCTGCTTTAGGGGAATTTTGATCTTGCCTGCTGTTTTGTTTGTTTAAAAAAATGGTGATGTGTAATCTTTAGGAACGTACCTCATCATCCAACCCACAAACTGTTGGCAAAATAATAAACCTACACAGAATGTACTGTTAGATACTTTTTTTCTTTTTTTTAACTTCTTCGTTTCAGGGGTATAAATCACAGCTTTTTGCTTTTGCAAAATAAAGTATAGGCTTTGCAGTGGGTAGTTGGCACTGTTTTTTTTCTGGCCAAATGTTCCATGCTGGCTCCAAAGCAACTGTGGACATTGAGTTGGCTATAGTTTGTCTTTGAACTCATTTGCAAAAATTCTGTCTTCAGAGGCCTCCAAAAAAAAAATAATACATAGTTTATTTATTAAATTGCTGTTTAACTCTTTTGTGTGCTGAATTGCAGGTGGTAATTTGACTTCAGTTTTCAGTTTTTTTCAATTTGTCTGGCTGAGCTTCATGCACTGTTTATCTTTTCTAGTTTACATAAATGGTATCATCCTGCAATTTAGGTCCAGAAAGTCTGTACCTTTCTGATTAGCTTACACAGTCTGGAGAAGATCCTAAAAAACAAACAGTCCTTTCACTAGCTGGTTGCAAAACTAAGTTTCAGATAACTCGACTATTATTTGCTAAGTATACATTATATTTCCAGAAGTCTCCTCAGCTATGTATTTGCCTTTATGTCTCTTTAATGTAGTAAAGAAACAGGGCTATTGCTACATCTTTCACTGATAAGTTGCCCTCTATGTATTTCTAAATTATTTTGAACAGAATACTAATTCTAAATAGAATGAAATAGGAGTGCACCCATGGTCTCTCTCCTTGGACCAGTTTCTGGTTTTGTCTGTCAAATACAGATTGAAGTTTTAATCAGCTGGATGTTCAGAAAGAAATAAGTGATGGTTATTGACGTGTAAAACATTGCAGGTCGTGGTGTTATTCTTGGACTTTTCCCTACAGCATCCTTGAACTGCTTTCTTCTGCAGGGCTTCCCTTCCATTGATGCAATGCCATCTTTGGTACTCTAACAAAAGGCTGTATAAATGTTTGGAACCCAGAACAGATGTTTTTGGGCAGCTTTCATTCAGTGTGCCAAGTTCAGGCCTAAAACAAGATCCTGACCACTTGTGGTTGCTGTAGATGGGATGATTTTTTCAAAGGAAGAGTAAGCGTGCTGGGCTCAATGACTTCCTGTCTTCTGGCATCCTACCACATGTCTTCTTTACTATACCATAATGTTTCCCAAGTTTGCTTTTGTTTCATTCTCATAATTGGCTTTGTATATCCACTGACTGATCTGATTTTCCTATCAAGACAAGGCTGTTCACTCCAGATTTTCACTAGTGTAACTGAGAGGAAAATTTGGTCCGTATGCTCTGTAATAAGATATATCATCACTGTCAATATTTTTCTTCTTCCCATCACTCCCCTGCCATATGGCAACTTCACAGGAAAGAAGTGAACTGCATATGTTCTAAGTAGAACTTCTTCATTCCCTGCAAAGTAGAGGTTGGTTTTAATATCATTCAGATTAAAAAATGGAGGAAGCCCTTTATCCTTTAGCATGGGATTTTCACCAAATTCTAGCCACCCAAAAGCCAGGCAACCTGTGGAAACTTGTGATCTGAGCTCCTCCTGCAGTCACTGGAGGGAGGAAGCAACTTTGAGAGAGTGACTCATCACCTGAAGAGTTGGAGGAAAATTTTATTTCCATGAACACAAGTGCAAATCTCTTCAGTACCCACTGGTCTTAATGGTGTTGAACTGATGAATTGAGTTGCAGACCCGCAGACCTAGCCATCCGTGCTGGTGACTGGAAAAGGGGGCAGGAGATGATTGTCCTGAGCTGATGTTGGCCTGTCTCCGGTGTGTTTTGGCTTGTGGCTGGCATCTTTCTCCAAATCACACCCGAGAATGACTCAGTGGGCAGCAAGAGCCAGGGATGGTTCTCAGTCAGCAAGACAGAGATGAGGTGATCATGTTTCAGGTAGAAATTTTAATCCTAGTAAAACAAGCCATTCCATTTGTTTTCAGGGGCAGTGTGTGCTGGCCCATTTTAAACATTTACTGATGTGGATAGAGCCCAAGAAGTGTAGGCAGTAAAAAAAAAAAAAAAAAAAAAAAACATACAGGGAAATGAAAGATGAACCTGAGAGTTTGTTATTGTCTGAAACTGGGCCTTGTGCGCAAGTAGCAGTCCAAGAGAAAGGACCCACTGTTATTGAGTCTTTTCTTTTAAAATTTCAAAGGTTCTTCTTGGTGTTGCTGCTAGAAAGTGACTGACAGTGACTATGGAGAATATTATTTGTAAAGGAAGACTTACAGGACCCACTATATCTAAATTACTTTCTAAAAACAGTCACATCCTGGACCCCCCCTTGAAGCTGTCACTTGGAAACTGATGTCCAGAGGGTCTGCACCCAGGAAACACCCTGTGTCACACAAGTGTTTCTGAAAATTTTCTGAGATCTGCCTGCTGGATTTTAAGACTTGGGACAGCTCTGCCTTAAGCACTCTCACTGCTCACCACAGAGAACCCAGATAGAGCCACAAGCAGCACAAAAGGTTCCAGCCACTTTCAACCACTGCTCTGATACCCGGGGACCATGAGATAAATTCAGATGAATAGCCCTAAGTTTCTTCCAGGGAGTGTGTGGGCGTTGCAGACATTTTACTGCCAGGCTATTCATTTTTCTGCACTGATAGTTTCCATGCTAGCTGAACTGACCAATCTCCCTGATGTGTCGCATCAGTTTTCTTATTAAATATGAAAATAATGAATGTTAGGAATGAGCCTCGAAAGCTCCTCATCTCCCAGACTGGGTCTTGGTGCCAAGCGTGTGGCTGGCATCGTCTCCAGGGTTCTGCAAACAACATCTGCATGAGCGTGCAGGCTGTGCAGCTGGTAAAGTTAGGGCAAGTGACTGCCATGATCTGCTGAGCAGGGCTGCTCTGCCACGGGGAGGCTTTTGCTGTGGGATACACAGCCAGGCTGTGCCTTTCCCAGGAGAGAAGAAGGGTGCCATCATTTACAGGAGAGACCCTGGGAAGATTTCCCTTTCCTCGCCAGGATTTCTTTGGCCCACAGCGTGATTAATGGCACATCTCTGCTGAAATGAGCACTGCTGTGATGAGCAGAAAATGACCGATCTGGAGGCACTGACCCAGCCCAGCAGCTGCCTCGTGGGGATGACCTGGAGAGGGACAATGTACTGGACTCGGGGGATTCTGGAGGATGCACAGGAGGCCCCGGCTCCTGACGGACAGCACACCTTGCTGCTGATGTGCTCAGCCTCTGAGAAGCCCAGTAACACCCCTGCTGATGAGAGAAGGGTGCAAGGTGCTCCTGCTGCAGCCCCGCAGCCATGAATGTGATGTGGTGTGATGCCGTACAGGAAGGCAGTGCAGGCACTAAACTGGAGCCCTGTGACTCAAGTGCCATTAGTTCTCTGGAGCATCATGTCACAGCCTAGGAGAAAAAAAGCTTGAATGTTAGAGCTGTAAAGGGAATTACACTTTGCTTGCTCCCTCCTGCCAGCAAGTATATGATATCAACCATTTTAGCAGAGGACAGAACCACTTTCCTGCACCCCAGTTTAGTGCAGTCAATATAAAATAATTATTTTAAAGCAGTGCATGACTGTTTAATTTTGTAAAAAGCCTGGGGTTTTTTTTTGTTTCTCATGCCAGCACTTGCTTAAGTTAATTTTTTTTAATTACTATCAAAACCAGTGCAAAACCAGTCACTAGACTGCTTCTAGACAGGTACTAGGACTATCCTTGTTCGTTGTTTATATTAACCTTGGGCTAAAGGTTGGCTCTTTTCCAATATATGAAATTTTCCAAAGAAGACAGTCAGCAATGTACAAATAACTAAACCATGCACCCAAAAATGACTGAAACATCATGTAATGGGTCAAACTTTCGTTGGGTTAAGTCAGGCATTTAGAGTAATCCTTCCTCACCCCTCTTAAATATCACGTAGGTAAGTCGTGACAGCTCACTCAATGCCAGGAAAAGCTTGCATTATCCTCAAGGATGAATTCAGGTCCTCAGGAAGCTACCAAGCCAAATGAAAAACAGAGACAACAGGCGATGGCTTAGCAGCTTAAGCCATATGCCACAGATCAGTCTAGCCATAATTTCAAATGCCAGAAGGATCATTACCAAGCTAATGCAGATCTATTGAGTGCTTGGCCATTTACTACAGGCAGAACAAGTCCTCTGAGTTAAATCCTGAGAAATTAGATCCTTTGGGGGTTTAATGGCTATTAAAAATCACAGGATATTTTCATAAGGGGCGGAGTTTATCAATCTTATGCCCCTAACCAAATTAGCCCTTTCCTCCCACAAATACACTTGCAGCTCCTTATTGCAAAAGGAAGATGGGAGAGGAACAGAGATTGAAACTCTCCAGTGATGTGCTCTGTCTTGCAAGAGCTGTGCTCCTGTCATCACTGCAACTCAAAGGCACTGTGGATTTTTGCAATGAAAACCTCAGAATGTTGCTCCTGGATTTCCTGTACCAGTGGCTGGGCTGCACCCTGAATTCTTGTTATGCATTTAGGGCTAAACACAGGTCACATCTTTAAAATCCAGTTCTTTGTGTGTCCCCAGCACTTGGCATCCCACTCCAGCAGTGTCTGTAATGGGAAGGTTGGGCTCACCTGGCCTCTAGCTCTCATGGAAGTTTTTCCAACCAGGGACAACTTGTGAGCATTAACACTTGTTTGTAAGCCCTGGGGTTTGTATTATTATCATTAGCTCACAAGAACAAGGGCTGGTCAGGAATCAAACCCCTCTGTAATCTAATTATAAAACAAAAGAAAAAGGGCAAAAGTTAGCACAGGAGCAATGGGACTGTGTTGGTGATTGACAGGAAGGGCACTGGTGTGTCTGAAAGGGTTTGTAGGTTCCACTACAGGAACAGAGCCCTACGAGGCAAGCAGTGGGGTAACTCCATGGGTGATTAGAGGAAACCTCACTGGAGTGCAGAAAATGCCATGGGAGATAGTGCAGAAGTGTTTAATTTGAGAATTATGTGGAAGGCTGATGGAAAGCAGTGTGATGGATTAACGACAGACAGCCACTATTTGCACAGAGGAGGAGGGATGTCACCTGCTGAAGCTGGGAGAGTTGGGCTTGTTCAGCCTGGAGAAGAGGGGGCTTTGGGTCACCTGGTTGTGGCCTTCCAGTACCTGAAGGGAGCCTGCAATAAAGATGGAGAGAGACAATTTACAGGGGTCTGGAATGACAGGACAGGAGGCAATGGCTTCAGATTGACACAGAGCAGGGTTAGAGTAGATGTTAGAAAGAAATTCTTAACTGTGAGAGTGGCACAGGTTGTCCAGGGAAGCTGTGGCTGCCCCACACCTGGAAGTGTCCAGGCTGGATGGGGCTTGGAGCACCCTGGGATGGTGGAAGGTGTCCCTGCCTATGCCAGGGGTTGGGTCTGGATGATATTTAAGGTCCTTTCCAAAACAAACCATTCCATCATTCTGTGATTCTCTGATTCTTTGATGGGATGCAAGTGTGAAGAGGGAGATTGGGATTCAGCTCCAGACCCAGACACCTGAATGTGGGCAATCTGGGAGGAGCACAGAAGAAAGCCAGGATAATAATGAAGGTGTGACTGTGATTACCACAGTGTGGATGCTTTACCTTTGAAAGGCTGCAGATCAAGGCTGCCTGCTATTGTATATTCACAGACAAACCTCTTGGCTTGATGCAAAGATACGCAGTGAAATATGGTCCTTACCCTTAAAATCTGAGCATCCCCGCTCTATGATTTATTGCTGTCTCTATTTCCATCTGTCAAGGGTAGTCCTTCAGCATTTCCAGTGACTGAGAGCTGGGAGGCAGGCACTGGTCCAGGCTAGAGTTCTTCAACATCCTTCTATGAAACTCTGGCAAGATTCAGAGATGCTACGTGCCTTTCCCAAACTTGGATTAAATCTAGCAGTAGGAGCCAGATCTCCTAAATCACTGTTCTTTAGAAACCAGCTGATAACATTCTTATGGCTTTGTTTTAATGATATGTTATTTAAAATGGAATGATGTTGGAAAATTGTCAGAATACTTAAAAACAGCCAGTGAAGTTACATTTAATGGATCATATATTTTAAACTCATTTTCTATTTTAGATTTTTATTGAGACAGCTCACCCAGTAAGGAAAAACTGAATTTTGCGTTTCTCTTTTAGCTTAAACTTGTGGTGAGGAACACAATGTTTAAATTCTTAGTTTGGAATGACTCTGCCGGAACAAATAATAAAACAGAAGAACAGATTTATCTGTCAGATAAAGACCTTGGAGCATTTTGTGAAGAATATTTGAAAGATCAAAACAGTACAGGTTTCTCACCAACGCTGGGAATAGAAAAGTAAACAGAATTACCTAGAGATCTGACTGAAAGAAAATAAATTCTAAGGAAAAAAAAAATCCTCCTAAATACATTGTTCTCTCTCAAGTGTTATATTAAACCAAAAATTACATTGGTGCTGAACAAGTAATTTATACCAGGGCAAAACCAAATACTTTCAACAAAGATGAAGGAGAGCTTTTATATTTAAACTGCTGTTACCAGCAAAAGGCTTCAGAGCATTTTCCATTTTTAATTATTTCAGCAGCATGCAGAGCAACAAAACACAAGTTTGAACTATCTTGCATGGATTCTGAAATGTCAAAACCTGATAGCTGATATAATAGATGGTGCCTACATGGCTGAAAAGCCTAAGGAAGCAATCCTTTATTCCAGAGATTTCAGATTAAATCCCATCCCGCTTGCAACTCAGTGAAAATTGCAATGTAATGGATTTTCAGCCTGAAATGAGTTGGTTTGCAATGAAGATCCTCTTGGAGATACAACCAAAGATTTGAATCAACATGACAGTTTCCTGTCCTTATGGGGCAGACTAGATGACTGGTTAAGATTAGATATATAACTTTTGGGTGGCTGGAATATGAGATAAATCCCACCCTCCCTTGCCTCTTTCTTCATCTCCTGCCCTGAGCTCCATCCATCTTTACAGCAGCACCACTGGAGGTACCCAGTGCAGAAATACTTTTTGGGCTCAGTTGGCAGAGAAGTGGAGGGGAACTTCCTCTGTGTTACTAAAACATCAGCTGATGCTGAATGTTCTCTTTGAGTCTGATCTTCTCCTTCAGCCACCCCACAAGCCTTTAATCCCCACTGATTTTTATGTCTTCCCTTGTCCAGGGAAACCCACACCGGGCTTGGACTTCCCATGGGTTGAATCCTCAGGTGTTCCCACCTGGAGAAAAAAGCATTTTCAGGACTAGGTTAAATTATGATGATGTGGGAGAGGGGCATAGGATCATGGGGTTTATTTGATCATTCACATTAGCTGTACTGGGTTTGCAGGACTCCCTCAGCAAGTAGGTGCACTTCAACAGATAGGAAGGCAAAATATTGTGTTAATCTCATGCTCTGGCACGTCTTAACCAGCAAATTAGCTGGAATTTGGTGTTTCCATTACTCAGCAGTTGAGACTTTATCCATTTGTGGCAGTATAGGTGGGAAACTAAGCTTTAAATAATGAGGAGCTATGAATCAAGACCCCTCTAGCACACAAATATAACCTGTCTTAATGCTCCCCCATGGGAGAAGAGGTCAAGCAATATTTTGCTGCTGGGGAAGGCGGAGAAAAAGCTTCTGTGGGAGGATCAGACCCATCTTCCCTTGATCCAGCATGCTTATACAGCTGGGCTTGCACAATCTCTGCAGCCTCCCAAGTGAATTTCAGCCTTACACTCACTTTAGAGCCATCTATTACTCCCCACTGTGTATGTTCCTACCTAAAAATCCATAACTGGTCTTGCATCGAATCAATGCTCCCAGTCAACTTGTATCTAAACAAATTGAATGAAGCTGAGAGCTCTGTAGATCCTCTTATTTATCCCATGACAAGCAGAGAGACTCCCAGTTCTTCTGCTCCTGACAACTTTGTCAATAAAATCTGCAGATTGCACAATATAAAGTTGCTTTATAATTCATCTCCTTGACAATAACAGAACCTTTGAACAGGAATGCTTTATGTGGTTATCACAAGAACAGTGCTCAAATACAGGCTGTGTCAGTAAAGTGCAAAAATATCTTTTTTCTCCTCTTGTCCCATCACATTTCAAGCAATTTTTTTGATGTAGTGAAGAAAAGATCAGATTTTATTTCACAGAAGAGTTTCTATTTGACTGGCAATTATATCATAAGTAGCAATCATAGGAATTATTAGATCATATATTCCACTCCACTTCCATTACAAGATTGTTTTTCAGGCCTGAGCTCTAATTTCATTATTTCAAAAGGACAAAATATCAGACTTACAGAAAATAATGTAATTGCTGCAGTAGTTCCCTTCAAAGGACATTGCTAGGCAGTACCCACAAAACTGCTGTCAAATAAACTGCCAGTGGAAATATGGCAAGTGGATTTCTGTTTGATTGAGTTTGAGTTGATATCAGCTCACCTATCTGCCCTAATTTGTGAAGATGTAGTAGGAGATGTTTTAACTTACGCTGTTTTACTCTGTTGTATAAATATTCAGCCAGGTTTTAAAATAAAAGATAGGATTTTCAAAGCCAAGTGAAACACTACCTTTTGTAGTTTCATTCATTTTAATAGAAAGGTGTATGTCAAAATCCTGGCCTTAGGATTCAGGTGGGTAGATAGCACATTTAAGCAGTGATCTCAATTTAATCTAAAAGTAGGAACCCAAAGTTGAATTAGATTCACATTCTTAGTGCTCTGTTTGTCTCTGAGAAGAATTCAATTGATTGCTTTGTTTCAAAGTCAGACTTTAAGTCTTACCTTGAGAATAATTGAAACAAAACTGACTCTGAAGGAACCAAAACAATTTTAGGTAACAGGACAGAGTCCTCCATCTGCAGTTAAACACTTGGCTAAAGGTTCAGGAAGATGAAAAAAATGCCTGGGAGTTAATGGTGGTGACACTGATTACAGTGGCATGATAGCTTGCATGTCAGTGCTCTTCAGGCAAGGACATTATGAGGTTTTACCAAAAATAAACTAAGAGAAATAATGTTTCCTCATTTTACAGATATGTGAGGAATGCTTAGAAGTGTCAGGTGACTTGACTGGCTTCTGTGACTGTTTGCAAAAGACGGGAAAAAAATATTTATTCACTTCCAATTTCTCTGGGTGTCTTTAAGTATATCTGTCTTAGTGGAGGGGCTGAGATTCGTAGATTGTTTGGACCCTGCCAGTGCAGCAGAGCCATTTGAACATGGTACAAAATATACAGCAGAGCCACTGTGCCCTGCTGGGGGTTGTGTTTCACTGGGACCAGTCTGTTCTTCCAATGTGTCATTATCCTTCTCAAGGAAGTTTCATTTTACTCTTGAATCAGCTCACATTGTTAATGTGCTCATCAGCCAACTCAGGATATACAGACAGCTGCAAGGAATCTAATTAACATTTGACTACAGAAGAAGAAATTGCAATCTACTGTACTATTTAATCTGTCATTGAGGGTCTGGATTAGAAATGGCTTCAGAATTTCCCTGTAGCTTTTCCCCTGTTTTAATATAACAGAATCATAGCTATTAGAGGTGGAGAAAAACCATTAATTTAGCTTGGCCATCAAGCATTGCTGCTACTTTTACCCTTTGGATGACCCTAAGAAAATCTCTTCCTCTATGTTTGCATCCATCAAACACCTGCAGATTGTTATCCTCTGTATCTTTAGTCAGCATTTACTTAGGCTGCAGTATTTAATGTAATATTTCCCAACAAATCCAAACTTCCATTGTTTTTCCAGTACTAGTTTGTCCTTAGAAACCAAACAGCATTCCATCATTATCTCCATCGTGGTACACAGTGCTCTTACCATCTAGAAGAAATACCTGTGTCTTATACTAAAATATATCTGCTATTTAGTTTAAGGTCACAATTAGTGTATTAGTGAAAGGAAGATTCAAAGACACTCTGTGATTTTTTGTTTTCCTGTGAGAGAAGAATAATATAATTTCTGTGTGATAACTGTTCTCTGATGCATAGAAGATAGAGCTAAAGTAGTATGAAGAACAGAGTATTTGAAAAGGAGAAGCTTTTTCAAATTAATCTGAATGTTTAGAGGATTTTTCTTTCTAAACAAATAGAAACAACAAATTGTTTGGATCAGAGAGAGCGACTGTGTTGACAGCAGACATATGAATGATACTGTTTTTACAGATGGACTGGTGAGAATCAAATTGAAGCTATTGATCTGTATTTGTGCAGGATCCTGCTAAACAGCAAGCTTTGAGGGCTTTGCCATTAGCAGCATAGGTCATTTTACCAACTTGGAAAGGCAACACTCTCTGTTTCTATCATACACACTCCACTGCTAGTGCAACAGAAGATGCCTAGACTTCAAAAATGTCAAGAGCCCTTCTGCAGAAATGGGAATAATCCTTTACAGATATAATTAAAAGCCTTTTCTCTTCCCTCAACAGGCACAGGCAGAAAAGATAAGTCGTCTGAGGCAATACATCAGCAGTCTGGAAAAATCCTAAGTTAACTTTTTAACTTCAGTAGTCTTGCATCTTCTGTTTAGTGGAGACTGAGCAGAGAGTAAAGAGAGTAGGATGTAAGTCCTACAATGCAACAGTAAGTCCTCAGGTCCCAAATTGATTAGTGCCTTTGGAAGAGAGTAGAGAGAAGCACAAATCTTTCTTAAGCAGGGCAATTTTGGGTCTTCTCTCCCTAGAGCCTGTGTTGCAAGTTCTCATTAGTGCCCAATGTCCTTGGGAATCTGAGCTGGTGGAAGCAGGGAAAAAACTTATTTATCATGATGGTTGCTGGTGGGACTGGGACCACCACGACCTGATCAGCTGGGAGCACATAATTGTAGCCAGTGGGCAGTAGTAGACTGCAGCAAGTGTGAAAAGAAATACTTAGACTCTCTCTCTCTCTCTCTCCCTCTCTCCTTCTTTCTTTTTCTTTATTTCTTAAGTATATGATTCATGAAATTAATTTGTTGTTACAGGAAAGATGGTTTTATCAGCTGAAACACATTTCTTTCTTGTTTGCTTTTATATTATCAGACCTAAGTAGAAGGATCATGTTCCAATATGACATCCATGGTCTGATGCTAGATAAGGGCAAAGTATTTGAACATTTGTAATCAGATTCCCCCATATGCAGAGTAACATTTCCCTTATCGAGGAATGGAAAAGTAATTGAGGCATCTGATTTCAAAACTTGCAAATATATCCCATCTGCCTCCAAGTCACTGGGAAGAAGAATGTGTTAACCTTAAACAAACTTTAGATCAAATTATTTCATCCCTGTGCTTACATTCTGTAACGTTCTCATCTAGGAATGCTGTAAGTTGCACTCAAGCAGTTTTTTTTTCATGTGTAGCTTATTCTTATTAATTTTTGCTGTATAAGTGAGAAAAAAAAGCCTACAGCTGTAAAATCTCCTCATGTATTACAAAACAAAATCTATAGGAAATTAATTCATTCAGACAAAATAGAGGGAAGTCCAAATCTATCTATATTTTTGTTAATGGAAAAAAAACAGTCATAAAATTTCAGTCTAGAAAAAATTAATTTCAGGAAGACAGCAACAGTCTATTGTAGTTACATTCCTAATTCTTTGATGTTGCCAACAGAGTTGCATTGCCAGAAAGGTTGGCAAAACACAGAGGAGCACATATCCTTACTTCTGAGTTTTTTCCACAATTCTGATGCTGGGAGATGACCTCCTCCTGCCATCTGAGTTCAGCCATGGAAAAAGACAACTTTTACTACTGATATTTGGTGCAAATGACAGCTGTAGTGAAGTTGCCAATTTGAAAATTTGCTGAAGCTCAGCACAGATTTAGCTGTTGCTGAAAATAATGCTAAATCTATATTAAAGAGTGAATATGAAAAGGTTTCCATAATTACCATGTTCACATGTATTATTTAATGGCTGTAACTTAAGAATGGCCAGATTCTTGTTAATTAGTTTATCACCAGTGATTGGGTGTAATGGTGTTTTAAACAAAGTCTGTGTAACTGACAGGCTTGAACATACAGACCTTAATGCAAAAAGAGTCTTTATCCTAGAGCAACTTATAGTATGAAATGGCCTTAAATTAGGAGTGAAATAGATTTCAAGCCTTTTTAAACTGTAAAAGAGATATAATGAGGACATAATGTGGGTCAAAGTTGGTCCAAGAGCAGATAGAGATAGCCAAAACACTCTTTGTGGTTGTTTCAAATACCACAGGAGAGCTCTCAACAGCCATAAACAGTTTTTGATTCAGAACTGGATGGAGCTTGTATGAGACCACACTTCCACACACTTTACTGCAAATTGTTTTTAAAAAAGCAAACAGCCCTTAACTACAGTGTGCTGCAGAACTCCATTAGAATGCCTTTTTAGCAAGGTTATGAATTTTCAGTAATTGCTGTGGTAATCCATATTTAGCATCTGCAGGATTACTTTTAATCAGCTTTGAGGATATGATTTGACACCATTCTTTTTATGCCTCACCATTTTACTGGTTAGACTGTGAAAAAATTCCATCATTTGCTGACTTAATTTAAAGCCAATAACAGCAAAATTGAGGGTAAGAGGAAGGAGGGAGATTTGGTTACCAGCAAAAGATGAGGAAAATGGTCATGTGTTGTTCTTAAAAAAAGCACTCATTGGATCAATAATTTTGGTAATAAAAAGATACTTTTTTCTGCTGTTGGAATTTTCCTTCATAGATATGAAGGCGTTTGTGCATTAAGAGTCAAGACTAGCATGCATTCTGCATATTTCTACATATTTTTATGTAGTTCTTAAAAGCATCGCCTCTGCACATGTGTGTATATATGATTGCATTGTGGCTGCCTTCCTCCTAAATTACTTATTGTTTCTTATCATGCATTAGAACCAAATCAGGACATTCTTTGGCTGATGCTTTTATCAGAGATATTTTCTCCAGGGGATATTTGGGGGGTTTGCCTAGAGACAATGGATATACAGAGGTTGCATGGTTTATTGGTGGGCCTGGCAGGGCTGGGTTAATGATTGGACTCAGCCTTAGAAGGCCTTTCCAACCCTTGATGATTCTGTCATTCTGTGATCAGAGAGTTCCCAACCGAGTCATCCTTGCCTTGTGCCCTGTTGGGTGGGTTTCCCTCTGTTCCCTCTGCAGTGGAAAGTTGCCAATGTGAGGTGGTCACAGCAGTGAAGTGAGTCCTCAAGGCATGCTAAACACAAGGGCAACAAATCCCAGTTAAAACCAGGGAGAAACAGAGTACCTTCATGATGCTTGTTTTTCGGGTTTTTTTTTTTGGTTGGTTGTTTTTTTTTTTTTAATCACAGTGTTTGATAAAATATAAGTAGTGCTTTAATATATTTACAAATCTACCCAAGATAAATTGCTGAGCACAAATTCAAATGGCCCCCTCCAAGGCTCTCCTCTGTGTTCAGTGAAAAGATAATTGAGCTTAATGATTACAAGAAAAGTACTGGATGCAATATTGTCAGAAAAATATCTCTCCTTCTCTTTAGCAAGGACAGTAAATCCATAACAGAGCAAACATCCAGTGTTCAACAGCCAGCCTTCCTCGACCCTTACATCAAGGTCTGAGAAAGCAGTTCAAAGAATTAGTGCCTGTTTCATGCTGTTCTTGTAACAGGATCATCTCCACTAGCAACAGGAATGGCAATATTCTCATTTTACAGAGGCTGCTTTGTAGCCATTGGATGGGAACAACTTTATGATAACTGCAGCAGCCTGGGAGGGAGAATGTGAAGCTGATTTTTAGCTTAAGGCATCTAGTCCAGCAAGATATCTGCATGCAGTGCTCTGTGAATTGAAAATGTGTAAGTTTTGAGGCAGGCTCAGATTTTAGCTCTCAGTCTCTGATTTTTATTAATGTTGTCAGTCTGTCAATTGAAGAAGTACAAATGATTTGAAAGATACATATTCAAGGAGCTCCTCTATGTGACCTTATCTAAATTTCTTATAAGGTTTAGGAAATGTCCTCTAAATTTGAATGTCTCCTTTAATCCTCATTGTTCCTGAGGCTTTTTTTGTCCCCCACCAGCCTGTAAATGAAGAACACAGAGTGCTTTCCTCTTCTTAGTGTTGGTAAAGTGACTGAACAAAAGTTAACAGGTCTAGGACTCCAATGCCTCTCAGATTCTCCTGACAATAATGCAGCAGCCATTAATTTCACTCGCAGCCAGATTATGCTTCAAACCAGACAATAAAAAGGCTTCTAACTTGGCAAAACCCATTGAGATAAATAAAATCTGGTTGTTCCGTCGCCAGAATGAGAAGAAAATTTAAAGGGAATTTTTGAAACGTGCTGGGTCTCACCTGTGAGGCTGGTGAGGCAGGGAGCCCTGCTGCCTCCTCCCATTGTGTCTGTGCCACGTTCTCCTTGAGGGAATATTGAGTCCTGCTGCTGTCCTGCACAGGACTTCCCCAGGAATCCCATCACCTGTGGAACCACGCCAAGGTCTAGAATTCTGTCAGGCTTGGAGCTGTGACCACTGCCCTGGGAAGCCTGTGCATAATCACCCTCTGGGGGAAAAACGCCTTTTCCTAATACCCAACCTAATCTCCCCTGACTCAGCTTCAAGCCATTCCCTTGGGTCCAGCCCCTGGTCATCAGAGGGAAGAATTTAGTGCTGCCCCTCATGTCCCCCTCACGAGGAAGCCGTAGGCAGCTACAAGGTCTCCCCTCAGTTTTCCCTTCTCCAGGCTGAACAGAACGAGCGTCCTCAGCTGCTCCTTGTGTGGCTTCCCCTCAAGGCCCCTCACATTTTCATGTCCCTCCCAGTGTCATGTCCCTCCCAGTGCTCTCCTCTCACAAGACCTTGAGGCTTCAGTGGGGGAATGGAGGCCAGGTCAGGGGTGTGCAGGGTGAGAGCTGAACGCCGGGGCATTTCTGCAGCAGGGCAGAGGACAGCTGGCAGTCCTCAGCTCCATAGTGAAGCAAAGAAAGGGTTCTGAGGATGGTTGCAAGGCACAGAACAAGAGCCAGATGTGCCTGGGGAGTCCCAGAGATGAGAGAGGTTAAAATATGTGAGTCTGCAGGCAGAGAGGTGAGCCAGAGGGGACATGTAGAAGACATAAAACCTGAAAGCTGTAAGACCACAGAAAAACTGAATGGTTTGTGTTGGAAGAAACCCTAAAGATCATCTCATTCCACTTCCCCCTGACACGGGCAGGCTCACCTTCTGCTAGGCCACATTGCTCCAAACCCCATGCAACCTGGCCTTGGACACTTCCAGGGATGGGGCATCCCAGCACGGTGCCGCTCTGTAGCCTTTTAGAATGGTTCATCTGGGGAAAACATTGTTCAAATGGGGAGATGATGGTCCGAGTACAGCAGGGAATAGAACTGACATTTTCCAAATGGGTCCTCAAATTCACGTGTGATTCTGGTGTCACCCACCCACGCAGTGCCTCCGGGGCTGTCTCTGGGTGTCAGAGGGTGCTGAGGGGGCTTGGGAGGAAGAGTGGAGCTGTTCATATAGAGAGAAGGAGGGAAGGGATGGGTTACAGTGAGGATGAAAGAAGTGAACAGCATTCAAGACAAAAATTAAACCCTTCAGAGGCCTTCAGGCTTCAGCAAGCAACATGAGCACAAGCTCAGCTTTGGGAAAGCAAGTGGCATCAGTAAAGTCTGTGGGCTGAGTTCCCACTTCCAGCAAGCCCTGTTTTGGTAGGTTTGGCAGGCTAAAACCCTAACAGGGAAAAATGCCACTTTTATAATTTAAAAGAGGACTTCATGTAAGTAAGAAAGAAGTCCAAGTGAACTTGGTCTGTGCTGCTGGATTGGAGCCTTCAGTGCAGGCTGGTCGCAGAAATGTCTGTTGCTCAGATTCCAGCGCTCATTTTTCTCCCGGAAAAGCTGTGTATTTTTCATGCACAAGCCTGCATCTTCATTCAGCAGCACTGCAGGGCTGTGCTGAGCTATCTGCATTGATCTGGTAAATGAAAGGCCCCTTGCTGGCAGCGAAGCACAAACTCCCTGAGCCCTGAAGCAAATTGGAACAAGACAGCTCAGACAAGCAGTGGCAGTGCTGTGTTATATGCAATTGTACATTTATAACATAGATGTGTATGTGTAAAAAAGTATTTGGTCAGAAAATATCCAATATCTACAGTCTCCCAACTCTAAGGTATTTTGGGTGATTTTTTTTTTTTTCAAATTTCAAATATTTTCAAAACCAGAAAACTGGCGGTACTACAGACCAAAGATATGCTTGCTTATGTATGTATAAAAACGTAACCTTCAGAAACCCCAAGAAGTGAATGACATCCTTAAACATAGACCAGTGGCCAAGAAAAATGTTTGTATATAGGGCTGAGAAGCGTGCAGAATGAAGTTTTTCATCAAATCATGGAAATCAGAGATAAAAAAGACCTGTTGGATAATCCTGGCTATTCTCTTGGCACTGAGATACAAGAGAGCAGGAAAAGAAACAAACAAACAAAAAAATCATTAAAGCTATGAAATGTATATTTTTTCAGAAATCACAGTGCAAACAGAAGTCCTGTGACAGCCACTGCACATTATGTTGTTTGAAAGCCATCAAAACTGATATAAAGAAGGAAAAAAATTATTTGGAGCTTTCTTTAAAACGCCTTGGGCTTTTCTTTTCTCACATTACAAGTTTTCCATAAACCGTAATGTTGAGACTTTTTTATCTTGTTTCCAATACTGAGTGATTAAAAAAAAAAAAAAAAAAAAGATAAATTGCCATGATGCTGACACAGCACTTTATGTATTAAAGAATCCAGTGGTTCTTGCAGAGACCTTGGCAAGGGTATGTAAATCTGTACTGATGAGTGCTCTGCCAGTGCCAATGGATTGAGGAAAGGAACTTGCATTGCCCATGAGGAAGATGAAGCAGAGTTGAGGTGAATACGAAGGCTAGCTGGTGAGTCAGTGGAGAAACCAGGATATAATTCAGGAGTTTTGTCCATTTTTTTGGTGTTTCAGGGTTGGTCTCTTTCCCATGTAGCTTTGGAGGGAGTAACTGAAGACACCATCTCTGTAACCACTGAAGCAGAGCAATTTCTGTGGGCTGGGTACACCTGTACTGGCTGCTAAAATCAGTGCAGTCTTCCCTAATTAAGCTTGGCACAGTGCTTGCTGCTTGTAATATATCCTTGTAATGGATATAGCAGTGAACATTTTGAAGTGGCAGCTGAAAAGGTTTTAACAGTGTCCACTTTGGATTAAGGGTCTACATTTTGTTGAAGGTCTTTTACTTCTTGACTAGTTTGGGTTATTGTTTTTTTGTGTTTGGTGTTTTGCTTTTTTTTTTTTTTTTTTTTTAATTGTTGGCAGTGCAGCTATTGACTTTTAGAGAGAAGGATGAGGATTTTTTTGGTAACTGTAACGATTTTATCCCATTTGCCTTCATTTAATTTGGAAATGGAAAGCATATCTCTAATGCTAATTAGGCAGCACATTGCTTAGTCTTCCTGTCCTCATGTAAATAACAATTAGCAATAATTTAGCAGTTGTACACTCTGGCATCTTCTAAACCATACCATTGTATACCATTCCAAATTTCTTTGCATTAATTAGGATCATAAGCCAATCAGCACTAATTAAGAAGAAAATAAGTATAATAACAAATGAAACAACACTAGTGATTTGTATCTGTTCAGTAGTTCTCTGCAGTTTATCAAATACTTGTAATGTGTAGGAACTTCTTCTAATTGAAACTAATTATGAGCTTTCCCCTGTTACTTTGAGCCTCATGTTCAAATCCCACAAAGCTCATTAAATAAGTAACAAAGCTGGAATCTTTAGCACATATTGTAACTTGGTTCACGTTAATTAGCACCACGTTTTGGAGGCAGTAAGAGGCCGTTCAGCACCAAATGCTTCCTAAAGGGACATTGGATAAGGATTTCTGCAGGCCTAAGGGGCTGCACACGGAGCTGACCCAGGTATTACCAGATTTGGCTGAAATGCCACATGCACACACACACCTCAAGATCTATGGTAAATATGGTGCTTTTGCAATTCAGCCAGTTTTGACCCTGCCTTAATGCCTGTTGCTATTTGGAGCAAGCATCTGGGGAAACTTAAAAATTGCAGTCATTGCCTCTGAAGGTCACTCCTGTCTATTGGTGCCTCTGTCACACAACAGCATACATTTTCCACAGCTGCTTTGGGTGTCATTAGCACCATTTCGCCCTCAGAAGCAGGAAGCAATCTCCATGCCACCATCTTTGCCAATTCCAGGCTTCTTTAACAGACTGAAATTGCTACATAATGTTTCTGTGTTAATGACACTAAAAATATGATGGCAGGTAACAGTCTCCATTCAATTGCATGCAGTAATTTCAGGGTAGGCAGTCAGTGAGTGTTGAATACAGTGAAAGAAATCCACAGACCTCTGGTTTTGTGTCTTTTCACTACGAATTCACCTCATCTTAAGCAGTTTTCAGTACAATCTTACAAGAGAGAGTCACACACTGGTCTTACAAGAGATTGCTGCCCCACTGCTGTGCTGCTCTCTCCATCTTCATGGACAAAGACACGCATTGACCTGATGTTATTGGAAAATCTCATATGCCCTGAAACCAAACTGAATTGGCACAAATCACGGTCTAGTTTGTGCTTACACGACATCCCTTTCCAGCCGACACTTGTTTTGAGATCACTAATTAATTTACTAATTAATTAAAATACCCTGCAAGTGACACAGTAACTCTGACATCTTGGATTCTTTGTTGGACCCTCTGGCTTTTTCAGCTGTATCAGTGCAGACTGTCAGGAGATCTCTGAGTCCCCCAACATCCCCTACCTGCTTTCCTTGGGGCTGTGAGCCTGGCCCAATGCCATGCACAGGTGCAGGAATGCCATCCCTGTTATCCAGGCTTCCTTCCTGCCTGTCATCACCACACCTGGGTGGTTTGCAGTCAGGACGGCTGAGGTTTAGGTCCAGTGGTAACTGAAAATGAGAAATGGGTCCCATTTTGGACAAAACAAAAAATGTCTTCCTGTAAATCCGGAGGAAAGAAATGCCAGTGCCCTTCTGCATTTCCAAAAAAGCTGTTTTCATCGAATGATTGCTGTAATTTGAGGTAGTGTTTAAATGAGTAGTGAGAAAAAGACCACAAAGTTTCATTGCAATCTTCTCAGATGAAAAAAGAGGCCGCATAAAGGTTACCAAACTCTGAAAAAAAAAAACATATGATCCAGTATTGTTCAAAACTAAGCTGCTGAAGCGCTTATTAATGGAGCTGAATCCAGTGATGGCAACATCCCTTTGCCCTGTTATGTGTGAGAGCCAAGTCAGGCATGAGCATTGATTTGTTTCTCTGACATGAAGAGCGAGTAGGACTTCCTCTTCTGAGAAGTCAAAGCCTCAGTTGCACCAGGGAAGGTTTAGATTGGATCTTAGGAACAATTTCTGCATTGAAAGGCTGGTCAAGCATTACAACAGGGAAGTGGAGGAGTCAGCATTCCTGGAAGTGTGACCTGTAGCTGTGGCCCCAGGGAACATGGGTTGGTGGTGGGCTTGGCAGGGCTGGGTTAATGATTGGACTCAATGATTTTAAGGGATCTTTTCCAACCTAAATGGTTCCGCGATTCCATCTTTAGTGAAAATCCTTTGGTGATCTGGATGTTGGAGAAGCAGTGTGATGGGAAGGGTCTGCAAGGTTGAAAACACAGCCCCTCCAAAACACAAAGGGAGCACACCTGATGTACTTTTGGGTGTTTTTGAGGAAAAACCAAAATAAAACATCTTCAGCTGCCCTTGTTTGCTTTTCCCTTTCAAGAACCTGGGCAGTTCACACAGAGGAAATAGTCTGCAGCTAGCTCTCCCTCTCCCCACTGAGAAAACTGAAAGCTTCAGGTTACATAAAAATTAACATAAACCCCTCTATTTCTTGTGACACACCTTTAAGGAAAGAAGACAGGCCATGATTTTCTTAGGAATATATCAAAACAGCCTAGTAACTGAAGCACCTGATCCTTCAGGAAACCTCCTAGACCCTGCTGCTGATCCAAGTTCCATTCTACACATTAGGTTTCTTTATCTGAAAATGGAATGCTTTCCAACAAAAACCAAACCAAAACAAACAAACAAATAAAAAAAAACCCCAAAAAAACAACAAAACAAAACAAAACCAAAAACAAATCCACAACCACAGAAAGACCCAAAAAAACCTAAAAAAAACCCTCAAAAAACAAAACAAAACAAAAAAATATCCCAAAACCAAAAATAAAAAACCAACCACCCTGAAGATTGATTTGGTGTTTCTGATAGCAAGCATGTATGACTAAAATGGAGTAATAGAAATAATAAACTAAGTTTAGAGAAAAATGAAATACCAATTGCATTCACAGCATTTTGGCTTAACTGAAGGTGAACCTAAAGGAACTGATAGGGGAAATTAGAGGGAATTGGGCTGTACAGTTCTTTGTTGCAGAAATCAAGCAAAACAGGAGTCACCAGGACATTTTTTCTTCTAATAGAATTGTTTATCTACACACCTTTCAATAATTTCCCATTATGAACTGTTAAGAAGTGTCTGAAACAGCAGGGGAATGTTGATACTTAAGCCTCTTTCAGAGGCCCTTTGAGGTTTGACTCACTAAAATCCTTAAACTCTTATTCAGTCTCTGTCTGAAAAACATAAAATAACAAAAAAAAAAATGGAGTGATTTGCCCCACCTGTCTTCTGTGACAGTGACCCAGGCAGAAAGGTTTGGTAATGTTAAACCCACTGAGGGAAAACCTGGCCCATCATTAATGCAATTTTGGTTTTTTGCTTTGGTCTGAGCTGGAAGGAGTTAAAATTACAGGGAGTCATACCTCCAGAAATGGAGAGGGAGAAAAGGAGAAGGAAAAGGAAAGAGAAATAATACACAAAAAAAAAAGGCCTTCTTTTTCTTTTGTGGAAAGGATTGGCTTCTGATTTCAATTATTTCTGAGTTGTAAACATTTTCAGGGACAAGGAATTCCTTTGCATACACATATTGCTATTTGCAAAAACCAGGCCCAGTCCAATGGAATTTTGTTTTTGTCTCAGAAGAGTCATTTTATTCATCTGCAAGATTTTATTTAATACTCTGGTATTAATGACAGCAAGAAATTAAACAGTTGTTTCACTCATTTTTCTTCTTTTCAGTGTGTGTCTTTCTTCCCACCGCCCCTCTCAACCCCCGTATCTTTATAATGATGTTTTAAGACCGTAAATGTTTCCAAAGGTAGTGCCAGATTTAAAATACTGGTTGTTATTACAATGTGTGGGTGGCTTTACCCTCTCTATTTGCAGCCTCCAGCTTTTATCTGCCTTGTTTCAATCCTCCTGCTATAAGAGAGGCATCCAAAAAAAAAAAAAAAAAAAAAAAACCAAATAATTTAGGGGAAAAGCAGCTTGGCTCCTTTTATGATGATTGTGATTATTTTAGACTGGAGTGACTACCCTTTAGCAGGTAAAACAAAAAAAAAAAAAAAAAAATAAAAGAAGGGAAAAGCTTTGAAAGCTTAAATTTTGATGCAATAAATCAATCAAGCATTCAGCCCTTGTCTCCCAGGCTCATTTCCATCTCACCTCCCCAGCTGCAAGGATGTTGCTCCGTGGTGGTGGTGATGAGAATCAGGTCCTCTTTCTGCACCAAGCGTGTTTAGAGAAGAAAGAAGAAAGACATTTTTGCAGCCTGTTGTGGCACATCCCAGGCCCTTGTCTTTTCTGCTGCCTACAGGGAGTGTGAGGCACAAAACCACACATTCAGCAGGCTCAGGGTAGGGGAAGGGGGTAGCAGAGACTGCCTCATCCCTGTTGAACATTTGTAGCTGGCATGGGTGAGAGCTGTGCACAATTTCTTTCAGGTGATGAAAGGTGCAGCACTGTGGATAATTCATTTGCATCACACGTTTCTGTTGGTGTCACGGGTGATGGGGCTGCAGCATCTAACATGCAGCACTGTGCAAGTGGAGCCCAAACCCAGAACCACTGGCCAAATCAGCCCAGCAGAGGCTGAGAACCGAGGGTGAGGGAGGAACCAGGGCAGCAGTGACATCATTCATCCAAAAGAATCCACTTAAGGCTGGGCTGAGTTGCCCCTTAAACTCTGCTGGCTGTAATGGCTAGTTTCTGGTACTGATAAAGGGCTTGCTCAGATACCGGTGTTTCCACTAAAATATGCTCAGTCTGATGAGCCCCAGCGCCTGGGAGCAGGCAGCAAGGGATGTTTCCAAGGCAGGTCTGTCCTCCCTGGGTGATAAATGAGAGGTGTTGGCAGGCTGCTCACCACAGCACTTCAGCTTTCTGAGCTGGTCACCCTTAGGCTGCCTTTGGGTGCTGGCAGTGTTCTGAGACTGTCCTGGGAGCTGGGAGGTTTGGGTTCCCCAGAGAGTGAGGATGGGTTAAACTCACATTTCCCATTCTTCTGGCTGTATCATCAGGAATAAGCTTCCTGTGTGTTCACAGTGGGGGTGTGAGCTGATCAGATAGGCACCAGACAGGCTTTGAAATGAGCAAAGGAGTTGGAGGATGGGCCAAAATGGAATTTTTTCTCCCATCTTCTCCTGGCTAACGAGTATTGGTGGGGTCAGGTCTCAAAGATTCTTTTCTTGGCACCCAACCGGGTAACACAGAGGGATCGGGCGGTGTGGGAGCACTAACTCCCCCCTGCATCTGAGGGTTGGGATCAGTGGCACCATTTGAACACAGCTTTCCTGACCCATCCTCAGGGCTTTTCCTGGAGAAAGATCCTACAGAAGGAGCCAAACATCACTGAAGCATTTTCCTTGGTGCACCTTGCTGCAGGAGAGAAGCCGAGGCACAGGGACAGAGTGATTTGCTCCAGGAGCAGGGACACTCCAGGGCTTCAGCAAAATCCCCGGAGCAGCTAGAGGCTTCCAATTCTTTTCTTGAGCTTATGTTCTTCTTGAGCTTCTTGAGTTAATGTGATTCTTTGTAGTCATTGCAGCTCTCCCTATATCTGAGTGAAGAGTGCCATAAAAGTTTAGCGTTATGTCTGCCTGCTCTCCTGATTATCTCTGCTCCTGTATGACCACTATTGACTCATTATTGGCATGGCACTGATCTGAACTTTGAGTTTATTGTGCTGTGGGAACACAGCAGCTATCCAATGGTGTAGTTATTTCAGCAGGCACCCTTTCTTCTACAAGATAAGAAGACAGTTGTATCTGTTTAGTGCTATCATAAAGTTGTGTTGCTTTCTCAATAAAAAGGAGTCTCTGCTTGCTGTTCAATGGAGAGAGAGCAGCACAGCTTTGAATCCAGGGTTTGGATGAACCCAGCTTCTGTTTAATGAACTGTTGGCTTGCACTTTGGATGTATCTGTTGATCCTTTAATCAGCAAAGCTTTACTGAAATCAGGAGGCTCCCTGATATGTTGCAAATTCTGAAAACAAGTCCACTGCACGGTTGTAATCTTAGGTCCTTTCCTTCGCCCTCCCATCATCCGTAGGGCAGCAAAGTGCTTGTGTTGCTTCAATCCTTACTGCTTCAAAGCTCTTTGAAACATGGCAATGTGGTTTCAACTCACAGCTACCCAGTCAAAGTCTGTCCTTGGCATTGTATCATCAGCTGTTTGTGATCCAAATAATTAGGCTTATCAGGCTGGACTGGGAATAATATATTAGATATGTTATAACTCTTTCTCTCTGCTGTAGTAGGTGGCAATTCTCCACCAGTGACTTTAAAGTGCAAGAGCTGTTTCTCCCAACTTTTTTTGTGGAAGCAAATATTTAAGGTAAAGACACTCGATTTTTTACAACCATGGGTTATGTTTGGTTTTGATTACATTTTCTGCCTCAAAAGCTATCAGTATATTCTAAACACATGTAAGTAAATGCTCAAGTGAGAGGAAAAGTGTCTGGGAAAGTCTGTGTGCCACCCAGAGCAGAGGATACAGGCTGGAAAGAAATTATGTGAAAAAAAAGGAAAAAAAAAAAAAAAAGAAAAAACCAAAAAACCAAAACCCAATAAGGAATCCATATTGTATCATTTAAGTCCTTTATACACAAAATAGTCTGGCATCCTGCTGAGATCCCTGACTTTAGTTTGGGCTCCGAACCCCCTACTAGTCTATTAAAAAGAGAAGGGGTATTTGCAAAGACTGGGCAAAAGCATACAGCTGTGCTAATGTTTAGAGATTCTCATAACTCAGATTCTGGCTTAGCAGCATCTGTAAAATTAACAGCTTCGAGGTCGGTTCGTCTGTAGGAGCAGGGAGGCTGCTGAACACATGGGGCCTGAGCACAATCTTAACACTTGTTTGTGGGGAGATCACACAGAGAGCTGCATATGGTTGGGTTTAAGCTGCTCCTGGGGTGCTGAGGGCATTTCTGATGAGCAGGGGTTGGTATTAAGATCAGTGTGGCTCAGGATATGGAGATGCTGTGAACTTTTTGGAGTGCCACAGCCTGTTTGTTCGGCTGGTTTTGAGATCCTGAGGGACCTGGCCATCTGCAGCAGCCTCAGGCATTCTTCTGGTGCTGGCCTGTTTCTTTGTAGGTCTCCCATCAGCAGAAATCATATGGCTGGGGTTAAAAAAAAAAAAAAAAGAAAAAAAAAAAAGGCTTCAGCATTTTATGATTTCCAGAGAATCACTTTGCCAGCTGCCTGTGCGCTCATCATTGCAGATTCTGCCCTGCATTTGTGGTGAGAAATGGGAGACTTGGTGACTTCCTCAGGGTGAACTTGTGGAGGAGGGCAAAGCCACCCTTGTGACTTTTCATTTCTAGTTTGGGATTAGAGGGTAATATTTTTGGCTCTTTCTCCCTGCCCATTTATCTACCTGTCTGTTCTCACACCCACGCCTCTCCCATTGTCTGCTCACTGCGGTCATGGTGGCCCATTTCTGATCTATTTAAATCACAGTATCACAGCCACAGGCTGTGTCACATTGTTGTCCTCTCAGTGGAGTAGTATCTCTGTTTACTAGAAGGCAGCAAAAGTCTCAGTGTTCCACAGCTCCAGGAACTCAAATCCTGCTTGTGTGGAGGGAGTTACCATTTGCCCTCTCCCTCTGACGCTTTTCAGGGAATGCTGTTTCTCACGCCACTTCAGTGAATCCCTAATGGATAAAAAGAGGATAGAAAAACACCTAATTTTCACCTTGCAACCTATTTTTCCCCCTATTGCACAAGGGCCTAGGACAATATTTCTCTTCTGCCTTCCCCTTGTAGTTCATGCATGTCTGCTTGATCTTTCTATGAACCAAATTTTGGAAGACAAAAAAAGGATGACAGAAAGACCTCAACTAAATTTCCAGGGATGCTTTTTATGCTTTTTTTTTTTCTGATTAGTTTCCCAGAAAATTTTCAAAGGGAAGGTGCCAGAGCCATCCTTAGCCCAGACAATTTAGGGCTTCTGTTGAGCAGGTGAAGAGCCAACATGGCCATCTCCAACATGCATGCATTGCCTTTGGCAAGTGTTTGCCTACCAGGCCAGCTGGAAGATCCATTAGCCATTCTGGATGAATCAGGGACTCAGACCTTCAGTGACATATAAAATATGTTGGGATGCTGTGCATGTGTTGTCCTTCCAATCCCCCTTCCTTTCAGCCTACACACAGCCTCAGTGTCTCATTTTAAAAACTTAGTGGCAGCACTTTTATGCCCAAGCACTCTATCCCTGCCTCTACTGGAGGACAACAACATTTGTTTGGTGAGAAAAGCTTTTTTAAAATATTAATTATTGCTATGGGCACAGAGTAAATTAGTTGCTTAGTTGGTAGGTAGGAAGAGGCAAATTTCTGGGGAGAAGGCAGCGCATAAGACCAAGGTCAGATAAAAAATGGAGCTGAGCTGCCAGTTCTTTTGCCAAGGCCAGTAAGAGAAATTAGAGCCCTAATTCTTGAAGCCAGCAAAGCCAGTGTTGAAGAGAGCCACAGAGACTGAAAAGAGGTCAGTGAGTAATGCGTGTTGGAGCCGGGACAAGGGAGCAACAGCACCGAGTGCCTGCAGAGAAAGACAAACAACAGTGGCAATGTGGGCAATACTGCTGAGCTGGCTTCAGCACAAACCGCCCTAAAAGGCTGTCACTCTGAATGGGGCTGTGCCAGAGCCAGACCATTCCTCCTGCTTCCTCCAGCATCTTCCCAGCCACAGGAGCATGTCTGCTGTCACTGCAGCAAGTGCTGTGCAGCCTGAGGAGGACTTTGTACCATTAGTATTATTGTTAAAAGTCTTATTCTCATTCATGGGGCAGGGTTAGACAATCTAGGTTAACAGGTATGTACAGCCTGGAAGGGTGCTCATCATAGCTGTGAAGAGCCCTTTCCACAGCTAAGCCACACTGTATAAAAAGAAGCTGTGTAGTATATTTACTTACAGCGAGGGTCGTGTCCCATCCTCCTTAAAGCACTCGTTCACGCATCCCTGGAGGAAGTCTCAAGCCTGTGGCAGAAGGACCAGTGAGGTGACCCCTCAGGAAGCTTTCAAAAAAAGATTTCACATAAGCTCTTTTAATAAGCTCTTCAGATAAGACTTTTAATAACTCTTTATTTTTGCATTATGCAATGTGTATGTATTCACATATGTTTATTCATCTATCAATATCTATGTGCAAAAACAACTTTTAAATTGACTGGTGCCTCACTTGGCCAGTTGAGGGTCCTTTAAAAACCCTTTTCTGCAGATGCTTGGAAGCTTGAAAGATCTCTTCTTTTGAATTAAGCACGCACAACACTGTCCTTCGCACATCAGAAGACAGTTTTTAAGCCCTCCCCTTCAGTATCCAAAACTAAATTAATCTAACATCAGGAAAGGCTTGTGGAAGGAAAACCTATCAGACTTTGAAATAGTGTTCCCCAGGGAAGCTGGGGAAGCCCAGTCATTTAAGGATGAATGAATTGCCCTATTCTGGGACAGTTGGAAGGATGGGCTAGCTGAGCTAATATGGCTTTTCCATTTCTAATACATCTGACCTAAACTTGGACAGTCGAGTCCCACCAACGCAGGCAGACGTGCTTTCAAGGAACACACCAGAAAATGAGGAACAGCATTTTTAGTAGGCAGACAAGTCATAACCGCAGGATCCCTGGACATTCAGTTGTGGCTTTTTGTCTTCTTCCCTCTCCAACTTTTGTGCTAAGTCACTTTGCTCTCCAAAAGCAGAAAAGACTCAGGACTCCTGCTCCTGAACTGATGTAATCTAGTTTAGGAACTTGGGAAACAGTTAAGGGAAGGAGGAGACTGTGGAAGGGACATTGAAGGAAAAATGTACTGGAAGGTCAGTGTACACCCTGTTATGGTTTGGGTTTTAAGTAAATGACAAATATCACTCTGAGAAGGAAAAATAAACTTTGAGTTGGAAACACACATATTAATGTTCAGACATAACTTGTTTTTTCCTCCCACATGCCATGGTCTGTGGAGTCTAAGTAAATAAAATGTTACTTAATTTTCATAGTAATTGTTGAGGACATGCATGATTTTAAGAATGGGTACATATGTATACATATCTATATATATGTATATTATATACAAAGAGAGAGATATGTACTATTTTTCATTTCAGTTTCTGTAAACCAAATTCTTTGAGGAATATCTGTTGCAATGGTTTCATCATCCTCTCCATCTGAAAGCTGGACTTGGAAAACAAACTGAGTACACAAATTTTGTTAGGTTAACTACTAGAATGAGATGGGATTCTTTCAGGGAAAAAATAAGTGCTGTAAGATTACTGCAACAAGCAATTACACAGACATTCACCCATCAAAAGCTGCATCTTGAGCAGAGATCCAGTATCAGAGATTTGGCATAATAACCCTTCAATACAAGTCAGTCAAGGATTGCAGGAATGATAAGGAGTGAGAAAGATGTTCTTAGGGGAAAGCTACTTTTTTGTAGACTGGAACCTGATTTATCCTTAGCAGTGTCTAATGCTGGTCACAGCCTGTATTCTCTACCTCATTTCCTATAGGGCAAAAGAGCAAGGGGATGTGAAATGTGGGAAATGAACTGAAAGTCTCAGTAATTGCTCCCTTTGGAGACAAATGAAGACCAGTCAGTCCGAGTGTGGTTTTACTCTAAGAAACAAAATCCAGGCTGAAGGATAAGGATAGCCCCAGGAAAGTCCTTAGAGGGAAGTAGTTAGGTGTTCCTCTCAGAGTTTTTAATCTATGTTTTGGTTCCAGGGAGTCATATCTGTCACACTGGACAAGACCAGCCTATATATCACTCAAAATTTGCAAAAATCCATTTTTTGAGTTTCAGAGATCAAAAGTCATTGTGTATGTACCTTCTCTGTCACTGCATGTTTGGGGCTATCAAACCCCACAAACATAAAATTTTGGTGTTGATTAACTTCAGCACTCATTGCTTCCACAGTCTCCCAATAAAACATTCAGCAAGTCATCCTCTTTCTCCTGAATTATCATCTGGAGACGTGATCCCCATGTTCTAACAATACTGTAACACCCCAAAAGATTCTAATGCTCTCAAATATCAGCAGTTTGGGGAATGACTCGATTTTTCTCAACATTTACAAACATGAAATAGTTTCCATTGTGTCCACCTTTTTGTTTCATGTCTTTGCAGGGAGCAGTAAGTTATTTTTTCGGATCCCCAACAGAAGAAGGCTCCATCCTGCCTCTTTTTTTAGTTTCTTTGGGGTATTTTAAATTTTTTTTAAAGGCATCTGACATGCACTCATCACTCATTTTGTAAAGTTTCCACTTTTAAGGAAAATATGTTGCAATGAAATTACAAGCTGTTATGGCTGCAGTAGCTGGCAGGATTTGTCTGTGTGGCTTCTCTCTTCCCATAGTCTTTCTGCATGCTGGGCAGAACAGGATGCTCAGATTACCACCCAGACTTCCCTTGCAATCTTTGTCCAGTTGTTTTTAATACAGCGAGATTCAGACAAAAAAGGAAATTCCCTCATGGCTCTTGCTTTGCATCTAGCCACAGCTCCTCTGCTTTAGCCTGTGTTGTTCTTGTGAGCTTGTTGAATGCCTCTTTCAGGGGAAAGTAAGGGCAACAATTTTCTACCACAAACCTTCCCTGGATCTACTGGGAGATATTCAGCAGTTAGGAAGTTCAGGCCTCTAAGCAGCAATTAATATCTCCCTAGCCCATGAGGTGCTCTTCTCCAGGGCTCACCTGCTAGCTCTTCTACACAAGCCTCACAAGCCCAGGTTTGTTCTTTTTCTTTTTTTTTCCTTTTCTATTTTTTTTCCTTTTCATGTGTGCGCATGTGTGTGCTTAATTTGTCACATGCTCAGTAAAGTGAAGCCCCACAATTACCTGGAAGAAATGCCACGAGGGAGTGAGGGTTGTGACTCGTTAGAGATTCAGTGGATCCTGCATCTTCCCCAGAGGCCGTGCCAGGTCAGTGCCCTGGGTTGCTGGGATGACTCACACTGAGAATAATGCACCGTCTTCCATCGGGGTCTCACTCAGTAGCAGAGACTAAGGACTGTTTCATCTGGGATGAGAGAGGGCTAGGACAAGTGGAGAGGTCAGTAATTACAATGGAATCCCCAGTCCTGAGATAGGTATCTCCAAGCTGAGTCACAAGCTCTGACCATGCCCATCAGGCACTCCCAATTAGTTGATATCAATCTACCTGAATGTACCAGCGAAAACACAAATCCTTTCTGCTTAGACTGGAGGAGTTGCTACCTTGGCTGGGAGAGAGTGCAGACACAGGCTTCATCCCTGCCCATCACAGACTACATCACCTCCTCCAAGCAAAAGAATTGCTTGGTGTGGAATTGGCAGTGCTGGTTAATGGTTGGAGTTGGAGTTGGTGAACTTGGAGGGCTTTTCCAATCCTAATGATTCCCTGATTCTGTGGTATGATCACAGACCACCCCAGGTGGCTGGTGAATAAGTGTGGTGTGTGCTGCCCAACTGTTCTGTACCTCACACCCTCAAGTTACTGACAAACTAAAGTGATCCGAATAATTCCAATTTTACTGAAGGAAGCAATGGAAATGCAAGCTTTTGCTGTGGTGAAGAAGATCTGAAGTATGATTCAAGAGCATTTACTTTTCCAGTCTCATTTTTTAAGGTCCCTCCCTGTCTTCCCTGTAGCCCTTAAAGCAGATTTGTTTGTGGCAAACATAGAGTAATGTGCTTATAGAGAGCACAGAAGCTTAAGCAGCCTTTCCTTGATGGCCTTTGATTCACTGAAATTTGCCCTGGGAAACACTGCAGTGGTGGTTGATCTACTCCATCCCTCCTCCCGGTGCTGTATATTTCCCATATCATATTCCTCAATATTCCTCCTGGCAGATGTGCCAAAAGGGCGGCAATAAAAGCCCATTTGTGCGGCCAAGAGTTCATCGCCCCTACTCCGAGGCAGCGAAAAACCAACATTCAATAATTCTGCTTTGCAAGCCGTTGTTATTTTGATAACACTTCAAGCGAGCAGCAGAAATGCCGAGCAGCCCCCGGGCGGGGGGAATTATCCAGGGCAGTGTCTTTCCTGCAACTGGAGGTCTCTGGAAAACAAGGGCGGGTTTGAAGCTGGATGCCTTGGGAATCAATGGATGATTGTTTGCATGTGGGGGCCGCAGAGTGCTGAGGGTCAGTTGGTCTTACAGTTACAAACTGCATTTTTCGGAGGCCTGCCGCATGCCTGTTTCTATTTGCAGGCGGCAAGTAACGCGCCACACAAGTGGTCTGCAAGCTCCCTGCTTTTCCTTAAAGGAAAATATATGTGCTGAGGGGAGAGGGAATTAGCAGGGAGCTGGCACTGCCTTTCAAGGCCCATGCTTTTGCTTTTAAACTGTGTCCGCTGAAGTCCTGCTTAGCCTTAATAAATGTATTTCTCTGGCCAAGCCTTTGAAGTCATGGCTGGAGATTTAGCTTCACAACTCTTACTCCATTTAGTGGGAATCTTTCAGCCAAATACACATCCATCAAATTGACAAAAGAGATATTTATATTATATATTATATATTATATATAATATATTATATATTATATATAATATATTATATATTATATATTATATATTATATATAATATATATTATATATTATATATTATATATTATATATTATATATTATATATTATATATTATATATTATATATTATATATTATTATATATATATATTATTATATTATATTATATTATATTATATTATATTATATTATATTATATTATATTATATTATATTATATTATATTATATTATATTATATTATATTATATTATATTATATTATATTATATTATATCTTATGTCATTTTATTTTATTTAGTATTTGTACAAGTCCAAAGCACACTGCAGTCAATAGAAATCCAGTGAAGGCTTTAATGGACACTGTGCCATGCTATCATGAAAAATGTCTTTATTAAACACATTCCAGTAGTCAGATGGGCTAATATTTAGACAACATTTCCTTACCTACCCTGAATTCCTCCCTGTCAACACAGGCAAGAACTTATACCCTGTGTTTTGGTTTGAAGGGGTTTTTTGTTTTGGGTTTTTTGGGGGGTTTTTTGGTTGGTTTGTCATTGTTGTTGTTGCTTTTTTGGGGGGTTTCTTTGGATTTTGGAGTTTTTCTCTTTTTGGGGGGAGGGTTTTGTTTGTTTGTTTTTTGCTTTTTTTTTTTCAATATTATTTTTACAAAATAAAGCTGTTGAAACACATGTTCTGATGTGAAAAACATGTATCAACCAAGACACTTTCAGCAGCCCACTAGGTAGTCAGCAACATGCAGGTGGGGAAAACAGAGGAAATAGAGAGCTGCAGGCTCTAAGTGCCCTGTGTGGGAAGGGTAAACCACCTCCCTTTTCCCTCTTCACTATATTTTATTTAGTATACTTGAGGATCAGGTCATTAAAATAGTTGTCAATGGCTGTTCCTTTTACTACGTAGAATGATCTGCAGAGATGCTGAAGGCCCTCAGTGCTATCCTCCATGGATTAAATCCCTCATTTATTCCACAGTCCCTATGATCCCACCTCATGCCAGTGTCACCCTGCTATGATGGTGATGCTCCCCCAAGACCCCTGGAGAGGCCCTCCAGTTGCTGTGTGCATCTCCAAATTCTCTAATTGGGAAAAGAAAGATTGTTTGGGGAATTAAACATTCTGTCTTCATCCCAGAAGTGCAACTGGTATAATACAGAAACTCTGACTTTAGGATACAGTGTTTGCCTCCCCATTAAAACTCAAGAGAAACCAATGGGAAACAAAATCAATGGGATTGCTTAGTCTCACCCATTAGGAACAGGGATCATGTTTCTCACCTCCAGGGGTTCTGGGTAACCACATCTGTTAATATATATTAAAAAAAACCCCTTGCACTGCTCTAGCAAATGGCATTATGATGCACATGCAAAGCTGTCATTAACCCCTGGGACTCAGATCAAACAGGAGCTCACTCTGAACCACCACTGGAAGCTTTTTCCCAAAACCAAGCCCAGAGCAGGGAAGTTTAGCAAAGCAAACCCCGGCCTCACCTCTCACCCCTCTCTCTGTGCCCGGGCCCTTTGGCAGAAGGAGCTGCCCAGGTGGGCCTGGGGGAGCTGTGCTGAGCTGTTCTCATCCACACGCCCCTCCTGCATCCCTTTAAGGCAGCGTGGTTCCCTCACAGCCCCTGCAAGCTTTCCCTCTGCAGCTAAATACATCAAAGAGGCAGGGAGAGACCCGTGAAAGCTCAGTGCTCCTTCAGCCTTTCATGGCATGAGGAGGACACACACTGAGGGCCTTTGCTGCTGCACCACGCCTGCACTGCCCTCCTCGCTGCTCCCCCTGCCTTAGCTATTCCATCTTTGCTGTAATTTGAAGAAATTCCTTCATCAAAGTCATGCAGCCCTATTTCCAAGTCTGTTCTCTTCCTTTGTGCTAAAGCTGCTTCCTCTGCAACAGACCCCAGTAAGTCTTTGAAAAAAAGCATTTGGACTTAATGGCATGCAAATAAAACACACGTAGAAGGGCTGAGGACAGCTAGGGCTACACTGATCTAACAAATAATACTATTATTGTTTCTATGACTGATCCAAAAAACATCAAACATTTTCATTTAAGAGACACCATAACTTGTCTAGACCAAGCAATTTTATTTCATCTTCATATAGCATACAATTTCTGTCAGCCCTTTGGCCAGATAAGGCGTTTTCTGCTCCTGTTACAGACAGGGGAAACTGAGGCAGGAGAGAGTAGACCAACTTGCCAAAGTGTCTGTACAACATTAGTCATCAAAACTCCCTGCTTTATCCACCTGGGTTGCCAAGGTTGCTGCTGCTGGCTGCTCCTCAGCATTCCACCAGAGAACATGGGCAAGCATTTGGCATCCCCAAAAATCAGGCTGCTTGCATACTCTTGGGGTAAAAGTGGTGTAATGAAATCGCCCTGTTTCATTTCTCAAGGCTCTTTACAAGCAGTGGTGTCTCTGTCCTGCATTCCCTGGCTGTGCTCAGCCTCTGAGCACCACCCAAAGCTTGAAGAAAGCAATAACATTGTTAATTTGCATTCATTAGTGCAGCTAATAATTGAATAGGAGGATGTGATGAATTGCAAACATGGACTTGAAGCTGAAAACAGCCATCCCAGCCCCTTGCGCTCCCTCAGGGTTCTCTCAGTCCCAAAGCCAGAGTACACCACAGCCTTGCAGACCTGTCCTTTCCCTCCCACCCTGCTGCCAAGACATGGGACCCTCCCCTGCACAGCATCATCTGGGGAGCAGCCACAGATTGCCTGATCAAGGTTCATGTTGGACTATGGAGGACTATTCAATCACCTCCTGCTCTTGCAACACCTAACTAAATTCCTTCCTAAAAAAATTCTGTTCAAAAAAAGGAAAAAAAAAAAAAAAAAAGAAGAAAATCAATACTTGGGCTTCCTAATTTTAAACTGATTACAGCTGGTAAAATTAGTGGTGACAAAAATGGTTATCTGTGTGCTGTTTCTGATAGTTTCCCTGTGGGAGCAGCTTGGAGCCTGCTCTGCCAGCACTTTTTTTCTCACAGAATTGAAACCTGCGGGGTATTGCATGTTCTGTAAGTGCTGAAGTAAAACAGTACTGTGGGTGCTAAGGACCTATCTGGAGCCCTTCAGCACCTGGCAAAATCAATCTACAAGTCATGCCTCTCCCTTCCTAATAAAAACGGCTTTTTTGGAGGAAGAAAAAAAAAAATTCCTCCCCAAAATATGTTATCTTTGAAAAACCAATCTGCTTTTGCAAGACAGGCTGTAATTGAATCCCAGCTGAATGCAGCTGCAAGTGGGGTGAGGTGCCAGCGTCATGAACAGCATCTGGAAAACCACAGAGGGCCGCAGAGCGGAGTTGCATAAGCTGAGAAGCTCCTTAAAATATATGCATGCATCTGTGTGTGTGTGTGTGTGTGTGTGTATGTGTGTGCGCACAGGGGTACAAAAAAACCAGGAAAGAAACCAAACAGAGGGTCTGAGGCCAGCACAGCAGCCTCTCAGTCGCAGAAAATGGCGACAGAGTGAGCCCTGAGCCTCCCAAACCCTCTGTGTCCTGGAGCATCCTGCGGCTGTGACCCTCCCGTGTCTTTGCTCCCCAGCGTGCCCCGCTCCTGAGCACCAGCCTGAGACTGTTTACTCCTTCCCTCCATCTCTCTGAGGGATATGATTCACACGTTTTCAGATTTATTTGAGCAAAATGCAATAAATATGCCGCTTCAATTTTAACTGCTGGAATGTAGCCAGGGTTTTTAATGAATCTGGCCTGTGCGATTGAAGTGGTCCAGGATCTCGAAAGCTCTGGGCACTGTTAGATTATACACACAGACATCCACACACACATATCTCCCCCCACCTCCCCTTCCCTTGGGGCTCTGTGAGTCACATGTGACTGCAGGTTTTTCAGATTCAGCTCTGGTTAAAATTAGCAAAAGCCTTTATTATTCAAGAAGAGGAAGGATTCCTATCACAGCTGCTGAGAACTGCCATATTTTTCTTGTATTTGCTGCATCGACCTATTATAATTTAGCTTTATCTGTTATTCCTTGTTTCCGTAAAATATAGTAGCAGGGCTTGGTCCTGTCAACACTGAATTTTAATTACAAGTTCATGAGGATCACTGCATTAATCTGTAGCTGGACCATCATGGATTTTGTTTCTGTGCAACTGGCATCTCTACAGTTTCAATCATTTATAGTGATGTTTTACAACATGGTCTGCTCTGAGCAAGGCACTGGTTTTGCAAGCTTCAACAAGAGATGCATTTCAAGCAGCTGTAAACACCTTGTTTTAGTTATCCGAGCAGGTGACAAAGGGCTTTGACACCAAAATCCGAAGGCACGTAACTCACGTGTGGATGGATAAAGTCAACTGCCACATTCACTCCATTGACGAGCTGCGTTCATTTAACGGGAAAACCAAAGGAGGAAAATGAGTTATGATACAGTAAATACGGCCCGTGTCAACTCGGCAGGAAGGTTTTTGGCCAGATCCCAGGAGACGCAGGACCAAAATTGCCACGGCCTGTGGGAACAGGCCTGCTCTGGTGGAAGCACTCTGGTGTCACTGCTGGAGCTCTGCCATTCCTATGGGCCCAAAGCGAAGCGGAGGCGCATTGCCAGGGCCACATGGAAAAATCAGAGGATGTCAATTCTCCTGTGCCTCCATCTGCGGATAATTGGTTGAGCACTAAAATTCACAAGGAAAATTTTGTTTTAGAAAGATGATAAAGAGAACAAACAAAAGACAGGAAATTAAAATTTATGTAAACACAGCGGTTCCCAGAGCAACCATAAATGAGCCACATTGCATATATAGACGAAGGCATAAAAGTTAATACCATGTGCAGCAATACCATACACTACCAGGTACCCCTGGGACCATGTTACATTAGCTACGGGACCCATCATTTTGAATGGTTTGACTTTTATGCTTTTAAAGCCTCAAACACAACGTTGCAGCAACGCCAGGTGGGAATAGGGCATTTGCTGTTTATTTGTTTGTTTGTGTGAAAAGAGAAAGGACTGTTTGAACGGAATGAGAGACAAGCCGTAATTTTTCTCCCTTTGCATACCAGAGACAAAGGTTGCAGGCTTTGATCTCAGAGATATCTGAGTACTTTTGCTGGGGTATTCCTTC
The DNA here is from genome assembly GCA_024865655.1 of Emberiza elegans. NCBI lineage: Eukaryota > Metazoa > Chordata > Aves > Passeriformes > Fringillidae > Emberiza > Emberiza elegans. Next base: position 2,770,354 of record JALJVW010003588.1, on the reverse strand, counting down.
TCACTGATTTAGTACCCACAAAGTGAGATGGCAGGAGCAGAGAACAGCTCTCCTGTCGAGATAGGGCAGTGCCTGCTCAAACAATGTATTAGAGCACAACATAAAGCACAAGGCTTTTCCCTAAGTAAATGTGGGAGTGCAAAAGGGATTGACTTAGCCATGTAAAGTGTCAGTCCTGAAATGCCTGGACTGCTTGGAAACATTCCTTCAGCTTGCTCTTCTATTTTTTGCAAGTGGTTATCCTGAGTTTGATTCTCTGCTCCCTCATGCAGTTGTTGACATCAGTAACATGGGTGTAAAATGTCACCCGATCAGAAGGCAGCCAGCATTCACCTTGCATTTGTATTCATGACTATACAAGGAAGAGGGCAGCACCAGGTCAGGCCCACTGAGATCCACAGAGATTACTTTGTCAATGTGGGATGTTTATGTTCTGATGGGGTGTTTTATAATCGACTCTTAAAACTCTGCCGCAGCCTATTTGTTCTGGTTTCATGGCAGGGCAGATCAGAACATAGGAACTGTTGTGGTTTTCCACCGTCACTGTTTTTAAAATCTTTTGGGGCTTTTTTTGTTTTTTGTTTTTTGGTTTTTTTTTTTAAGTTTAAGCATTGCATCTCCTACCCCTTCATCTTTTTGCTAAAATTTCCAAATGTAAAGCATTTGGTCTAGGATCAGACTTGGGCTGCCAAGTCTGCTCACCCACTGGAGCAAGCACTAGTGCTTTCCCCTGCCACACAGGAACCATACCTGGAAGCCAGTGCCCCTCCTCTCTGTCTCACACCAGCCCCAGCTTCTTGCCACACTCAGGCACCCACATACATCCATTACAAGATCTCCTCAGGGCACCTCTTTCCTGTCCCCACCTGTAGTGGGTTGACCTTTGTCACCTGCCTTGCACCCACTCAGTTGTGCTCTCACTCCCACTATTCAACAGAATAGGGGGATTTGAAAAAAAAAAAAAAAAAAACCTTGTAAAGATGGAAATTGAAAAAAGTTAACAGTCAAAATTTTCACAGGGCATTGTCCATCTGTGAAGATGACTTGATGAATTTGTAAGATCTCCAGAGAAAATGAGAGCTGTGGGAGGGAACAGATACAGCACATGATCTGGGTGCACTGCTGCAGTGAAACCTGGGCCTGCACCCCTGGGCCATCAGCACCACCTACTGACACTTTCATCTGCAGGGTACCTCTGTCCTGCTCCATCCTGGCAGTGCAAGACCAGCCTGGTGGTGCCACCTGGAGCTCTGAGCCATCTGTGTCCCCATCCCTTGGGCCCCAGAAGAAAGGCACTGCCTGCACCCACTTTACAATGACCCTGAGATGGAGTCTGTGTGGGGGAACTGGGCCGGGGAACAGGAGTGTGACACATGAAAACACACAATCATTTAGGTGGAAATGCCCTCCAAGACCATGAGTGCAGCTGCTTCCCCAGCACTGCCCAGCCCACCACTGGCCCATGTCCCCAAGTGCCACATCCACACAGCTTTTAAATCCCTCCAGGGATGGGGCTCCATCACTGCCCTGGGCAGCTGTGCCTGGATGCCACTATTGACAACCCTTTCCATGAAGAAGTTTTTCCCAACATCCCCTCTAAATCTCTCATGGAACTTGAGGGCATTCCCTCTTGTTCTATCACCAACTACACACCTTGCTGACTTGCTGTTAGGTGGTGGTGAGATTGTTTGCTTGCCACTCAAATGTTGATTTCTGGAAGTTTGTGTGGGTTTGAAGCAGCGAGCGTGGGTAACTCAGGGACAGTGAATTGTACTCAAGCACAGGCATCTATCTCAAGTGGCATGACTTGACCTCTGGAGATGTCTCCTCTCTGCTGATCATCTGAAATACTAAAATAGCTTAGACACCACTGAGTGATTTGAAAATGTTTTGTGTATTTCTGTTTTCTATTCTATTTTTTTATTCTTAACTCTTTTTCTTCCTTTCTCTCTCTACTGATGTGGCTCATTTCTCATTTTGTATGTCCATGTTACTTGTACAGTTGGGACCCCAGCCTTCATTGAAGCCAAATGCTTCATCTAATTAATAATAAGAAGAAAGGAGAGAGATATACTCTTTGTACAAAAGTTTAATTTTTTTTTTAATTCCTGTTCAGTCGAAACAGCTCGTTTCTCTTGAAACGCAATTGAAATGCCATTAGTATTTTCATTAGCATGATGACTGATGATGCAAGGCAGGCAAGTAGATTTTGGGCCTAGGCTGATAAATGTCCATGACGTTTTTCAAAGCCTGTGCTAAACACTTCTGAAGTCACATGCCAAGTAGTTCCAGATCTTTTAAAAAAAAACAGAGGACCTTTTTTCCCCCCCTTTAACTCCTGGAATGAGAAACAGCCGCACAGCAGTACAGAAATAGCACAGCAAGCCCTGGAAATGCCCACCAGTTGCTCAACACTTTTTTTCTTCATTTAAACAGTTAATCTTCATAAATGAAGATATTTTACTCATGCGTCTTTGGCATTTCATGGGGGATTTTTTTTTCTATCTCTGAGGATTCACAGCTCTAGATGAAATGGCTCTTTTGTTTGGGGGAAGGAGAGAAATTCCTGTGGAGAAACACAGCTTAAGACAAAACCATAACTTAGGCTGCCTCGAGAGGCTTTTTTTTTTCTTGAGAGGTCGAGCTGTATTTAAGTGATACATGTGCGTAAGTCATCACGATGCTTTTGCTTCCAGAGTATTTTACCAAAACTAAATGAAGGATGAAGAATGGGTAAACAAGAGGGCAGAGGAAATGTTAAGCTTAGTTAGTTGTCTCATCATTCTGAGACATATTGCCTTTTTTGCTTTGAGGTAGTTTCAAACCCAGATGAAGCAAATTATGCACTTAGGAATGGCTTGTTCTTCTATCAGCTGGATAGACTATATTTGTTTCATTGATTTCTTCTGTGCAGAACAACAATTGTAGAGCTGGAGATCCTGGAAGTTCCTGTGTTTGTCTCCCTCCTGCAATCTTAAATTGCTGATTTGACAGATTTATTATCATTATTATTATTTTTTATCTTTGTGCTCTGATTGATGGAAATAGAAATATATGCTTGCTCCTTCATAATGTGAAGCCAAAGAGACTCTTGCCTTGGGGCAGGGAAAAAAGGAAAAAAATTCCTAATTTTCAGTCTGGGTAACAAATCCATGCTAAAGGATCAGAGGATATTTCCATTGTTTAAATTTCTTGCCCATACACCTTGATGTCTTGCATCACAGCTGTTTTGCTCAGGGAAGAGCTGACAGGACATGTTTGTGCTGCCCCTTCACAGGTGACAAGGGGATATTTACAGTGAGGAGATATTTCCCTACCCACAAGGGACTTTGGGGACGAGCAAGAATGAAGGCTCGGGACTTGATTCACTTGCCCACACATAGTTGTCAATGTCACTTGAGATGCCCAGAACATCCTGCCTGGCCTCCAGCTGCTCTTGCAGAAGGGCAGAGGTCTTGTCTCAAGCCCTTTATCATATCTGCCAGCCTCCCTCGGATGTTTCAAATACCTCAGGGCATTTCAAATGCAACCAGGTGCCTGCACAGGCTTCAGGCTCCTGGCCCAGAGATGCACCATCCACAACTGAGCCTCTCCTTTTGGGTGGGAGGAATTTACACTTGAGTGGTGATTTGGCCGCGGAGCTTCCGGGGGAGGACGGTTGGTCTCACCCAAATCTGGGCATCCACAGCATGAGATTGCTGCCTGAGTTAGATTTCTCAGCTTTTATTATGGTCAGTGAAAGTTTAGCTGATGGAGCCTGGAGCATAAATAATCTTGCACTGAAGTAGGCCCCATTTTTTTCAGCTGAAACGCCCACTCCACTCTTCTGACTGCACTAATTTTGTCTTTGTAGCCCTAAATACATAGCTCTCACATAGAAACATGAGTTGCTGCCACCTAAAGTGAGATGAACCCACTATTCCCTTTGTTATTAAAGGAAAACACTGTCAGGAGGGTGTTAAGTACAAATCCATAAATTTGTTTATGAAGAGAAAATTCAAAACACAGAATTTGATTGAGCTGTTTTCCTGGGCACATGTCCCAGTATGAAAAAAACAAGGCCTGAGTTCCTTTTTACACCCAAACTGCTAAATAAAGTCCCTTTAGGTTTCTTCTTTCCAGAATTCTATATTTTCTGCAAAACTTACAAGGCCAGCTTTTACAAACAGTTTTCTGAAGCTGAGACCTATCCTCGTGTCGGCCTGTACTGGGACACAGAGTCCTGAAAAAAGAAAGTACACTGTTAACCTAATTTTAGGCATAAAGTTTGGAGAGCTTGTGCTTGTCAGTTTCCTGACATTCGTTGTTTTTTCCATAGGGCTGTGACCTGACCAAAGTCTCAGTCCCGGCCAGAATTTCAGCAGATTCTGTCTCTGTTCCATCTTTGCTTTTGCACAATAAAATTCTGCCACCCCAGGAAACCAGTCATCATTCAAAAAAAAAAAATAAAATCTTTGCTTGCATAATCTTTGCTTCATCATGATGCTCTCTCAGAGAGGATGCCTAAAGGGAACATATTCCTACCCTGATCTTCCAGTCTGTATTTTGTCTGCCTGGTGCTATAAAATAAGAGTAGAAGGCTATAGGGAGAGCAGTTCACTGCTTGGAGAACCTAAAATACTCTGTTTTGGCTCCAGTAAATGTGAAAACTGAAGACAAGCTTGCACCAAAGCCATGAAGAAAAGCTCTGTGCAAATTTAGAGTGAGTCAAGCATAGATGTGCAACCTTAAAGTTGATAGCATAGCTCCAAATGTCAGTGGTTAAGAACATTTAGACTTTTCCATGTATGCTCTTTCTTCTGGTTCTTGTCAATCTGCTCTTCACACATGTCTGTAATAAGTGATTTCCCTCCTCCAACTTCTTTCCAATCTATTCTTTGTCTCCTATTTCCATCTATTTTCCCTATTTCATTCCACTTTGCACTCTTCACCTCTTTAACCTTTTCTTCATCAGTCACATCCCTCCTTGTGTCTCTGCTCCATAGAGGCACTCTCTGACCTTATTATACATGGTCTCTCTGCCATCCTTCTTCCACTGCTATAGGAAGCAGTCTCCAGCAAGAATTTTAATGAAAAACACTCTGGGTAAAGTATTTCCTTCAGAATTTTCCCCTTAAAAGAACGTAAAACTGAATATTTTACATTAAGGTTCATATCCGAACAATAGTGTGTCACTGGGTTTTTCAACTGGATAAAAGCAAAATTATGAACTTTAAGGAAATTTCTGATTTTCCTATCTGGTTGTCTGTTCTCCATTCATAGGAACACTATGAGCTATTTAAATAAAACCAAACATTGTAATATATTTGATAACTTTCATGTATTTTAGTACTTTTCAAAAGCTGTTTAACTTATTTGTTGCTAAATTTAATTGTCAATAATACTCACAAGCTTACCTATACATCTGTTTAAACAGATTTCAGTTTTCATAATGAAGTCAGTTACTGTAGTTTTCCTTATGAAAGGTGAGAAAACACCCCTTATCTATTGATCTGAGATAAAGAAGAAAAGAGAAAAAGAACAATATTCAGTGTGTATTATTTTTCATCTCTGTTGCTGATAAAGAAAGCACTCATTTTATGATAAATCAGCATTAAAGTGGGATGAATGGACTCAGGTTTTAAAACAAAACCAACATGAGACCTTCCAAAATAAAAACTCCACTGTTACAGTGGAGCTTTACCTCTTCTAGATTGCAGGGTCTATGGAGACTCCTATTAAATGCTGAGGTTTCACTTCAAATGCATGTCATACTCAGAGTATTTCTGATTGTATGAACTGTGGCACAGCTTATTACAGATAAAGAAGAAAAATGAAATTGCTCTGCTGCCCTGCCCAGCAGGGAAAACGCTAACTTAGGAATCATCAGCTTTGGATGCTTTTGTCAGCCCTGTGACTTCCTGCTATCCCCACCCCACCTGTGCCCAAGTTCCTTTGTGCCTTCTCAGCCACCTTCACCTGCAGCTGCAGGGAGTAGAAAGGTGTGGACCCCTTGGGGGCTCAGTTCAGGTGTCACTGAACTGAGTTCCACGGTGGAGGAGCTCCCCTGGTTCTCTTCTTCTCCTTTTTTGTAACCAGATGGATTTTTGGGTTCAGGCAACATCCCTCTCACAGTTTATTTCTCTGATACAGACATCACCACGGGGCTGCTGAAGTTGGTGTGGTGCAAATATAACATTCGTGTTAGCAAGAGAAATATATCGGCTGAATTCACGCAGCAAACATATATTTTCTTTTGCTAATGCATACACAGAGAATTAAGCTGTTTCTGGAGGAGCACTGTTTCCTTAGTAAAGGTCTCAGCTGAACTCGTTCAGGAAGATTTTTGCTAATTATTCTGATAACTTCTCTTTGTTTTCACCAGTTTTTGTACCATGGATGTGCCTGAAAAACGACTCCCATCATTACACCAGCCCAGCCCTTGTGCATCATTTGTCCTCCCCCCGCTGGCAACTTGACTCTCCCAGCTCTGCTTCATGCCAGCACTCTCCCACCAGAGCTGCCAGTGTCCCATTTAATCTGTGATAAATACAAACTGCTCCCAACCCTACCTGCCTAGGGGATATCAGCTCTATCTGCCACATTTAAAAATGATCATCCCTGTTGTTTAGAAAAACAACAACTCAAAATACCACCCTTGACTTTTCTCATTACTTACGGACTGAAATTTCCCCATCTGTCTTTCCTCAGCTGCGTTCTTGAGAAAGAAATCCTGTCTTCTGTTTTCTTTCTCCCCAGTGAGCAAATCCTCATCCACTGTGACAGCTCATCTTGGAATGACTACTTATTCTAGGTAGCTCCTTGCTCCTACCTGGAGATCTTTTCATTTCTTCCCCTCAGTGCACCTAATGGCTTTTCATGTTTTTTTTTTAAAAGAGCCCTTTGTCTCACTTTTCCACCTAAGCATCCTCCCTCAAACAATGCTTTTTCATTTCACCTCATTCACAAATTTTAATTTTTGTCCTATCTCCTCTGTAAGAGACTTTAGTTGTTCATCACTCTGCATTAAGTGATTCATTTGCTGAGATTTAACAGCAAATTTAATTTCTCCAACCCTGTCAGCCTCTGTCTGCCCCTCTTGATTCTGTCAGTCTCCAACAGCTGTAAATTGTAATTTTTTGTTCAATTTTCAGTCTCTAAGCAGGAAAAGCTATTGATTCTGAACCCTTTACCTTAAAACTCTGTTCACAAGGCCTGGGAACTCAGAGCCTTTGACTCTGAATTAGTCTTTTGACCCCTTGGGTTTTCTTTTCATTAAATTTATTTATTGCTGTCATCCACATATAAATACTGTGTTCTTCTACTTTGATCAAAATTCCACTAAAAATCCTGATTTCATGCGTTCATTACTTCCTGGCATTAAAAAAAAGAAAAAAAAAAAAGAGAGAGAAAAAAGAAAAGAAAAAAATTGGTGGCTTCTTCCATAACATTTTGGAATCCCAGTCCTACTCTGTTTGAAGGGCTGGGGAAGGGGGGCAAACAATGGGGCTGGAGGGGACAGGGCAGGAGCACTTTTACAGTCACCTTGTGACTGCCCTGGACTGTGAACAGCTCCCACAAGCTCCATTAAGTGTTCATCTTGGAATTCACTAAATTCACTGAAGACTGAGCTTCCAGACACACAGACTTCATCTCCAGTGACAGAGGCTGCATGTCCCTTCTCCCTCAGCCTCCTGACTCACCCTGGCAATACGCAGAGGAGGAAGGAGCTCTGTCATTCTTCCTGTACTGGTGCAGGGAAGAGGAAATCCAGAGCAAAACCAAAGGGCAAAGAAGAGCGAGACTGTATCTGCCAGGAAGTCTAATTCACCACAAACACGAAAAAGACAGGAGACAAGTTTTTTTTTTTAAATTCAATTGATCATCCTGTTAGGCTGCAGCCCCAGGAGCATGGGCAGCAGGCTGAAGCTGGGGATTCTCCACCTTGACTCTCCTGCCTTGGGACCCCACCTGCAGTGACGTGTCCAGCCCTGGAGCCCCCAGCACTGGAGAGATATGGAACTGTTGGCAGAAGCCCAAAGGAGGCCACAAAGGTGCTCAGAGGGCTGGAGCATCTCTTCTCTGGAGCCAGGCTGGGAGAGCTGGGGGTGTTCACCTGGAGAAGAGAAGGATCTAGGGATACCTTAGAGGCCTTTCCTGTGTCTGAAGGGGCTCAAAGAGAGCTGGAGAAGGATTTTGGAAAGGCTATTGTAGTGACAACACAAGGGTGGAATGGCCTCACACTGACAGAGTGCAGGGCAAGCTTAGATACTAGGAAGAACACCTTACTTACATTTTATGGCTGAACAATGGAGTCTGGAGACTTGTCCTGATGACCAGAAAATGCTTTCTTTCCCTATTCTCTTGGGGTTTAATCCTTTCACTGGCAATGCTGACAACTATGGCATCATCTGTGACGGTGTTCACAGGGGTTCTTGGATGAGGGAGGAGATGAGGATCTGACTCCATGTTTCAGAAGGCTTGATTTATTATTTTATCATATATATTACATTGAAACTATACTAAAAGAATAGAAGAAAAGGTTTCCTCAGAAGGCTAGCTAAGAATAGAATAAGAAAGGAATGATAACAAAGGTTTGTAGCTCGGCTCTCTATCCAAGCCAGCTGGGCTGTGATTGGCCATTAATTACAAACATTTAACACGGGCCAATCAAAGATCCACCTGTAGCATTCCACAGCAGCAGATAACCACTGCTTACATTTTGTTCCTGAGGCCTCTCAGCTTCTCAGGAGGAAAAATCCTAAGGCAAGGATTTTCCATAAAAGATGTCTGCGACATCATCAAGTACTGCGTGTCATTGCATGCAGCTCCACGTGGCCCTGGGACCTTTGTCCCCAAACTGGAAGGGGACTTGAAGCCTCCCCAGACCATCCCGAGTCTGCACAGAGCCACAGCAGCTGCTCTGCAGGCTGAGGAGATCCTTGCCAGGCTTCAGGTATTGCAGCAGCTGCCACTGTGTTCCCTGTCAGGAAACACAATTATCTTCGTGCAGAAGTGGCGAGGAAGACTCACGCTGCATTTCTTGAGCACAGGCACAGAGATTCACCCAAGTAGAAAGGAATGGCGAGATGCATTTAACCTCATTAGTTTCAGTAGGGCTGACTTTGTGCAATCCATCAGTGTACAAATACATTAGGGGAACTAAACTATTTCCACATCTCATTTACATAATGGATGGGATGTGAAATGAGTCCTATGGAGGAGAAGTGCCCTGGAGGCACTAAAGTTTATCACAATATGTAAGAGTTCTTTTAGATCATTGCATTAAATTTCCACTAACAAGATAACAAATTAATTGTCTGCATTACTGTACTAACCCAAAGTGGATAAAGTGTATGATTTCAGCAGAGGAAGGCAGCTGTTTAAGACAGCTTGGTGGTTATAGAAGGAGGCAGAAGAGATTAGCGTGTCTCCCAGCATTTGTATGCCATGATGCCAGCCCTCCTCCTGCCTCTTTAAGAAATCCAGCTCTTCTCTAATCTGATGTAGGACTTGAGCTTTATTAGTGAAGTGAGGGAGAATGAGTAAATCAACTGTATCAGACAAGCCTCAGGACATCTGGAAATTGATCATTCTGCAGAAATAAGCACTCTGTGTTTATTAGCTGGGAGTTCATCACTATCACTTCTTTTTATTCAATTCCTAAGAGATTTCAAAGCTATCATCATAGTATTAGCTCTTCTGACTGTGCTACTGGAGATGAAGATCAGAAGATCTATCTAATGATGGCTTTCTCAGTCTCCCTCTTTCTTTCTCTAAAGCTATTCTGATTTAAAAAAAAAAAGTAGGAAAATAGCAAGAATGAAATAAAGCAGACTTCATCTCTTAAATTTTTGCCTGTTGGCAATGGGAGTAATTTTTTTTGCATTATTATTCCACAGGCACTCGGTTTTATTCAGGGGGACACATTCTGCAAAATAGAAAATCCCTCTTAGAGAAGGTGGAATTTGAAGTTTTTAATGTGGTGGTGGAAAAGGGAGGAAGATAAAAGGACTTAAAGTCATAAAGCAGTGCTTTACATTGAAAGTACAGTTATTTTAAATGATAATACACGTCAAATAGAACCCAGGGAAATTACTTCCATAAGTTAGAAAGGTAATAATATTACTTTAAGAAGAATAATTACTTTCCTTAACTACATTTATCACACGGTAATTCAGTTCTCCCTTCTGGAATATGATGCAATGCCAAACTTTTGACTGATTTATTTAAAGCCAGCCTTAAGAAAAGATTCACCAAGATATGAGGTTTCTTCTGGTTCTTTATTCCAGACTGAGGAGTTATCAAAATGCAAATGCTCTGACTAACTGCATGTTTAGACGTGCATTCCTGTACAGCTGCATTGCATGGCTTCATTGTGCAAAGACACTGGGAGGAAAAAAAAAAAAAAAACATCTGTAAGAGTTTTCCAATAACAACGGTCAGACACATAAACAATTTAAGTACAGCCGTGGATTTCCAGAAATCTGTGGGGAGTACAAATCCAATCCAATGAACTCTCTAAAGAAAAATCTTCCCTAGCGGAAGCTTCGCTGAGATCAATTTTTATCAGCTGATTTTTTTTTTACATTTTCCAATGGCAAATTAACATTCACTATCGTTTTTGGACTGGCACTTTGAGTTCCAGCCTGGGTGCACGTTGTGCTAGATTCTGTGCACAGATTAAAGAAGAAAAGGTGCACATTGTCCAAGAATCTTTCCGTGCAAGTAGATGATGAGAGAAAACAGATGAATGCAATGAGCAGGGTGATCATGATTTAACAGTAAAGCAAGGCAAGTAAATTAATCTATTTGTACAGAGCCCAGCACAATGCAGCTGGACCGCATTGCTTGAAAAGTTAGCACTTAATAACAATAACAATAATTACCAGGCCTTTAAAATGAATGTATTCATTTCAGTTACAGCTCATAAGTTGCTTAGCCAGTGAATGAAAAATGCTGTAAATCTTTAAGAAAAGGCCAATTTCAAGTCAGCATTGTCTTCCCTCCTACACAAGCTTTCTGCCAGTTGGCCCTGAACTGGAATCGTGCTTCTCCTGAATCACCTTTTTACTTATGATTATGGTGATTATTTCTTTATAATGATAACATCACTGTTTCAGGCTCCTGATAAAATCCTTCATGTCCACCTCTGCTTTTGAAGCTGTCCTTTCCCCGTGCCCTTTCTCATTATGTACATAATGATTGATTTCCTTCCTGCTTTGCTGCCCATTGTTTTGCTTGCATGTGCATGTGGTGTTGCCTGTGCTGTCAGTAGGACTCAGGGGAGTTAAGGTATGGGTCTTTCATGGGATGAAAAGGGTTCTAATTTGGAGGAAATGCACAAAGATTAGCAGGTAGGTGATAAATAAGGTCTGAATCAGGCCATGAGTTTACATCATAGAATCATGGAATGGTTTGGATTGGAAGGAACTTTAAACAGCATCTTGTCTCAACCCCCCTGCAATGGTCAGAGACAATTTCCACTGTCCCAGGTTGTTCCAAGCCCTCTCCAACCTGACCTGGGACACTTCCAGGGATCCAGGGGCAGCTCAGCTGCTCTGGGCACCCTGTGCCAGGGCCTGCCCATCCTCACAGGCCAGTATTTCTTTGTAATATCTAAAACTCCCCTTTTGGAATTTAAATCAGTTCCCCTCTGTCCTATCACTATCTGGGCGTGCAAAAAAGTCACTCTTCAGATTTTTTTTTTTGGAGCTCCCTTCAAGTTCTGGAATGGGCTATATGGTATCCCCACAGCCTTCTTCAGTCTGAAAAACACTCATTTCTTCTCAGCCCGTCTCCATGGCAAAAGTGCTCCAGCCCCCACAGAATCTTCTCTCTTGCTGAGGCAATGCCAAAGGATACAATATACTGATTCAACAAGTGAGCATGTGAATTTTAAACTCCTACATCCTTCTGATGGTGTTGGAAATTACTTATTTTCACCTGATGCTTAGATGGGTTGAACTAGGGCCTTCTCTTACCCAAGGCCTTCTGAGCAGAGCAGCCCGATTGACAGGAAAAAGTGCAATGAGAGGTGATGATGGCACACCAGCAGGTCTGCCCACTGAAGGACAGACGTTCCAGTGCTGCAGCATGCATCAAAACCTTGTCAGCAAATTGCTGCACCTCTGTGCCTTCCCAACAATGCCTCTGAATCTCTGTTTGCATTCTGGTATCCAGGAAGGAAAACTGATGGCTCTCCTTTATTGACTGCTCCAGATCCATAAATTACCCTTCTTCCTCAATATAGAGGAGACTTTCAGTGAGGTGAGGGATACAGGCTGGAGAAACCAAGCCCCTAAAACAAGAGACAGATGTCTGAGCCCATGATTCACCAGTGATGAGCTGCAATTGGGCCATGTAGACTTTGAAGTAATTCATTACATTTGTATCTCTTCTGTAGGGGGAGGACTTTCCTCAATGATTTGTATGACCTTGCTAAACCCAGATAGGTGGTAATTGAGCAGCAACTACTTCTTCAGAAGAAACAGAATAAAAATATTGAAAATATTGACTCACCCCAAAGGCAGTGAGCAGCACTTTGGTCTTTGACCTTTAAGCATCCTAGGGTAGTCAATAACCTGGCTGTTAGATGCTGTGCCTGCCACTGATTTTGATTTGGGAGTAGTTTAACCTTGAACCAAGATCTAAGTAACCACGGCAACAGGAAGTTGGCCTCTCCATCCAAGGAGTGGGGATCCATAAATCAAGGTCCCTAATGCAAACACTGTGTGCAGGTAGAGATTTGAGAGGATAAGTGGTTTGTGGGGGATTACCTTTGAAAAAATGAGTGATTGTCCCTTGATATGTTGAAACACAGCTTCACAGACTTTTTTCTTTTTTTATCAATAGAGGTCAACAGGTTACAGCTGCATGTTTTCATACGGCTCTTTATATAGGCCCTTCAGTTTAATTAGAACCAGATGTTGAATTTATGAGGTTGTTAGCATTATTATGTACCATATGCACGTGCATATATGTGTGTGTGTATTGATACATGCACCCACATGTGCACATTTCTTGCGCACCCACTACACTCATGAATAAATATTGTTAAGGCACAAACCCAAGCACTGTGTAGTGGTGAGACCTCAGGTGTGCATACACAGAGCTCCAAAGGGTAATTACCTAGTCAAATATCTCACTTATTCTATGGGACACTGCTTTATTCAATGTATAGAGCTCACCTAATGAACAGCTATTTGGGAGCTGGATTTTCCTCTTGCTATTCAGTGCGTGACATCATGTCTCATTTATTCCACATTTCTAAGCCTCGGTATGAATAGATGAATGTTTCATGAATGTTGATAATTTTATTTTCACAGGACTGCTCTTGAGATGAGGGGTATATTATTGTTCTCATTTGCACTAGAGAAGCCGAGCAGAGAGAGATTGAAGTTTAATGGATACAATTTGAGATGCTTAATGCTAGATTTGAGGCTCTGGAAAGATGTGTGGTCTAATAGGCAGAGACTGCTCTGTTTATCTCCACCATGCTGTCACCTGTAACACCGTCTCACTTGTGACTATTTCTGCCCTTTCTTGCCTCCCTTAAATCCACCAGCTGATACCAGCTCACGTTTTCATCAGGACTCCTCTCCCAAAGTGGCCCATTTGTATCCCTGTCTTTCAGACTCTTCTCACTGTAGCATTTCTGTGCCTGAATCTGATAGGGATCTCTTCCACGGCTTCTGAGACAACCCACAGATCTGCTGATATTTCTCACTTTACGTGCAAGAAACCTAAGTTCATAGGGACTGTTCATAGCAGCTCCAAATAGCAAATACGAGGAATTTTTGGTTGGTGTATGGGAAAGCCGAGCACAGTGAAGAGACACAAAAGGAAAAAGGGTCTGGAGCAGCTGGGGGGGCTGGGGGGGCTCAGCCTGGAGTGAAAGAGGCTCAGGGGGACCTTCTCACTCTCTTCTTCCTGACAGGAAGGCGCAGCCAGCTGGGGGCTGGACTCTAATCCCAGGGAGCAAGGGACAGAACATGAGGAAATCTGTGCCAGAGGAGGTTTAAACTGTACATGAACAAAACTTTCTTCACAGAAAAGGTTTTCCACTTCTTACACAGGCTCTCAGGAGCAGTGCTGGAGCTCCCATCCCCTGGAGGGATTTAACAGCCAGGTGGAATGTGGCACTTGGGAACATGGGTTAGTGGTGGCCTTGGCAGTCAGTGGTGGGGGAACAGTGGGACTTGAGGATCTTAGGGAGCTTTCCCAGGCTGTGTCAGAGCACCCTTGGAAAGTCTTTGAGGAACCAGCAGGTGCTATCCAGGTGCAGCCAGAGGTGGCAGAGGGGGTTCAGTGCTGCAGGGTTATGATAAAGGCCCCCACCTGCTGACCTGACCTGCTGTGCCAGGAGGTTTGCTGCTGGCCTGGATCACGAACGTTGTGGAGACATGCAAAACCAGACCAGGGTGGGAAATCAAACTAAGCAAAGATGTCAGGAGATTCCCATGACTGACCAGGAAGCTCCTGAGTAATGTCAGGTACGAAAAGGAAGCAAAAGAGACGTGGAAGCTGGTGACCCAGAGAATGAGATCTACAGGGATGGGCTTAGGAAGGCAAAGCCCACCTGGAGTTCAATCTAGGGCAGAAGATCAACAAGAAATGATTTGACAGTTATATAAAGCAGCCAAAAATAGCCTGTGGAAAATATGGGCCCCTTGCTGAATGAAACATGGACCCTGGCTGAAAAAGATAGGCAGGAGACTGATTGTCCTCTTTGATCTCCACTGGTGGGACTGGCCCTTGAGAATCCAAGGCCTGTAATGCTGCTGTGGAAAGAAAACCTGCTCTTGGAGGAAGATCTGATTAGGGAACAATTAAATGAACTGGACATGCTTAAATCCATGGGATTTGGCAGGATATACCCAAAGGTGCTGAGGGATCTGGCTGGCATCACTATGAGACTACTTTAGGTTGGTTTTGAAAGGTTGTGGTGATCAGGAGAGGTTTCTGAGGACTAGAAGACAAGAAATATCACTCCAATAAGGTCAAGAAGAAGAAGCAAGGAAGCAGCAATGCTGTTCAGTCTCACCTCAATCTCTAGAATGTGATGGAGTAAATAATTGTGAAGAGCATTTCCAAACATATGAAGGAGGAAAAGATGACCAGGAGTAGTTATCACAGATCTGTGAAGTGGAAATCATGCCTCACCAATCTGATGTTTTTCATCTTGACTTTAGCAAGAGTTCTGCCACTGAGTTCTATCAGCTTCTTACAGAAAAAATGAGGAAACACAGGCAGAATAAATGTACATTGTGATGGACTGAAAACTGGCTGGTCTCAGAGGGCTGTGATGGGTAGCACAAAATCCACTTAGAGACCAGGCAGTAGAGGTCCCCATGATATGGGGACTAAAAACTTTTAATATGTCAATTAATGAGCAGGGTGGCAGGGTAGAGAACACCCTCCACAAATCTGGAGAATTTCAGAACTCAGAGCAGTGGCTGATATGTCAGAGGAATATGGACATATGGGAGAGAGTCCAAAAAGATTATGAAAAATCTGGGATATTATCTCTCTTATGAGGAAAGACTCAGAGGGATGGGATGTTCTGCCTGGAGAAGAGAAGGCTCAGGGGGATTTTTCCACGTATGCAAATATTTGATGGGAAAGATTAGAGAGGATGGAGCCAGATTATTTTCAATGCTGCCCAGTGATAGGACAAGAGTAAATGGGCACAAGCTGAAACATTAGCACAAGTTGTTCCTGAACAGTGTAGATTTACTGAGGGGATGAACAGTTTGTAGAGAGAGGTTGTGGACTCTCCCTCCTTGGAGATATTCTCATTTGGCCAGATATTCTCATTGGTCCAGGGCAGCCTTCTCTGGATGACCCTGTTTGAGCAGGGTGACATGAGCAAGGTGGTCTCAAGAAGAGCTTCTCAACCTCAGCTGCTTTGTGGTTTTTTGAATCATTGTATAATTTAGTTGCCAAAATCTGATGCATTTTATCTGAGGCTCATGTGCAGGTTGAGGTCTGAAAAAAAGAAGGAGTTTATGAAGGATTTTCTCTGATAAATGAGTATCTGCCCTAATCATGTTGAAGCCCAACATCACAGAGACTGGGAGAGGTTCTCAAATTTCTATCCCAGGAGTTTAAATTTCACGTATTTACAAGCAAACAAAATGGTTAAACACCATACAAGAGTTTGAGAAATACTGTTAGTGGGGGAATTTGCCAGCCATAAGTGCATAACTTTTATTTTTCTGGAATATTTACCTTCTTTGGCATTATTTTACCACTCATTTATTCTGCATTGTAAACTGTAGGTAAAAAGACATATGACAACTCTTTCTTTCTTTAACTCACTTCCCTTTGATGAACTGCAAGGCAAATTTAATTAGGAAGGGAATTCCTGAAAAATAAATGTAACGTGCTGTGGATGGGAATTGCGTATTGAGGTTGTTCCTGCTGCCTGCTCCTTGCTCAGATGAAACACCCACTAAGTCAGGTGTTTATAGCAGAGAAGTATGTAACTATGCGTGGAGAATGAACTACACAGGAAATGATACATAGGCATTCCCAGTAAATAGAGTTATGAAGGATATCTGTCTTTATACATGTATCAGAGTGCACGTGGTTTTTTAGAAGAAAAAGTAGTAATGCTCCATTGTACTGAAAGTACAATGTTTTGTTGGTTTACCATTGTTTATAGAGACCAGTGATGGTACGTGCTTCTGCAGAATTATCAAAAATTAATAACAATTGTGATCCTTGCTAGTATCAAGACTGTATTACAGATACATCCACAAGGAAATATGGAAATATATCAATGTAGCAAGGACAGCAACTGACTTCTCTTTTTTTCAGGTACATCCCCAGACATGTTACAGTACTAGTTTTGTTACATGTTACATCCAAATTTTGTTTCCCCAGGAATTGCAGGTCCCCACTTAAAAGCAGACCAGACTTCACTTCATGGTAAAATGGAAAGTTCTGCCTGTAATGTGATGACCAGAAGGAAACCAGCAGCTGTTGACAGTGTTGCAATGCCAAGTCCAGTATTATCTCTCCTACCTTCATCATCAGCAACATCTGAAGCAGGTAATGCTGTTTTCACTCCAGCCCCTCTGTTTCTTCCCCATCTTCTTCCTTCTGGAGCTGTACCATATGTTCACTCAACTCTCTTCCTGACTGGAGAATTAGCTGCAAAGGTGAATATCTAATGTGATAATCAGGCTGTAACATCTCAAATGCTTTCTTACCGTGATTGTAGATCTTGGCACATCTATTTTATTCACACAGCACCACTTGTGCAATAATGAGGATGCAAGTAGCACCAGCCTGTAGGGTCTAGCAGGACACTGAAGCAAGACTCCTGGGTTCCTTCTTCAGCCCCATTCTTCATTTTTTTTAAAATGCTCCCATCCCTGTAGCATGAACAAACCAAATAAACAGTGAATAGCTGAGGAGCAGATGAGATTTCTTACTGCATACTTCAGTGATTTTAGCATAATATTCTGTCTTGCAAATGTAAAATTGTCTGGGGCAATGAGCAGTGATTTAAAATACCAGAATAAATAAGTCAGAATAGCATGCATTTCTATCAACTTATATTTTGTGCTTCTATTTTGAATCAGATCAGAAAGGTGATATCTTTATACTGTTGGAAATTGAGCCAAATCATTCAGGCATCATCATGCCTTTTCTTGGGCATGGATAGAGAGGTTAATCTTCCACTTTGTATTAATTTCCAGTGAATGGGGAATCCATAGTTCATTACCCTACATGCAGCCATTAGGAGTTTCAGAGTCTTGTCAAACTTTTGATGCCACATTCACAAGAAACATATTTGTATTACTGACTTAGAGAATTATTGCATATTTAATCATTAAGCAGAAAGTGCTTTTTCAATGCACTTATTTTTATTTCCCTCTCACTTCTTGAATAAATTGTGAAAGCAAGGGTTTCATGCTGCAAATTAGCTTCTGTAAAGATAAATTTTTATATTTAAAAAATCAGGATTGTCTGTTTAGTCTTTAGTACTTTCCTATATATAAACCAAGGACAGATTTTTAAAGCAGCAGAGAAGGAAAGCACACAAATATTTTATGATCCGTTTCAAGATGAAAGTGTATGCTTGACTGCATAGTTCATTCTTTCCATTTTCAGAAGTCTAATTAAATTGTTGGTTTATCTGTAGCCCAGATGTTGAAATAATTTAGCTGAAAACTGAAAGAAACTGTGTTAATGGGAAAACAGGACAGTGCTATGGGTTTCCTGTAATTAATAGGAAGCTCTTTGAAAATTCCTCCATTCAATGCAAGCCAAGAAATTGACCCCAGCTTTGAGCAGCCTCCTCTGTGCCATGTTCATGCAAGTGGCCTCAGGCACCTCAGAAGGGATGGAGAATTACAGGCAGCAAGAAGGATTTTAGGGCTTCAGACAGAGCCATCCAGAATGAATTTATGGGGCCGATGAAGAACATCCAAAGGGTCTGATCTGCCTGGGCCCACCTCCTCATTCACCATCACTACTGCAGTGGGTCTTTCAGCCTCCTCTAACTCCCCTTGGAAATATATAATTTTGGTAGGAGTGGCTCTCTTTGCTTCAGAAGCTGTTTCCAGCATCATCTCATTGCTGTGTGGCTTCCCAGCATGGCCTGCAGCCATTTCTAATTTGTGAGACTGAGCCTCACTGCACCTGTGCACCCTGGGGAGGGGAGAAGCACCAGGCCTCCGTGTGCCCTATTTGAAATGTGTAAAGCTGTGGTTTAAGGCTGACATTGGTTCTTGCTTGTTTTGGGGCAGCTAGGTGGGATTGTTTGGAGGGTGGGGAAAGGATGAAGCAAAAGTATAAAAGCTTGTGCTGCATCATGCATTTTTAGTTTCCCTTTATTTTGGGCTGGATTTTGCCTTTGTGGAGGCAGACCAGAAAAAAAATCCAAAAAAGCTAAGACCAACACAGACCAGCCTGGGTCCAGGGTTGGGCAGGGTCTCTCTGGATAAAATGGAAAAGATTAATGCATGGCTTTGGCTTTCAGCAGAGCAGTATGTCACATGGCAATATGGGAAAATATTTTATATCAAAGGTTGCTCACCAAGAGCTTCCAGATGAGTTGATAACACCTAATGGCTCTCACTTCAATACTGGTTTACTTTGGCAGATCTCCCTGATATTTTATCATAGGCACACCTCATCAAAGCTTCCCCCTGCAGGCCCATCAGACTATTTCTGCATAGTCTTCCTACATCAAATGTAGAATCAGATGTCCCTGACATTCAATAATCAAAATTATGTTGGGTTTCCTATTATATCATTTTAAAAGCCTGACCTGAAAGCACAGGTACTTACCCAGTACATGCATTCTGACTACTGGCAGACTGTGTAACAACTCAAATGATTTCTAGAGCCTGCAAGTTCAGAGGCTTGCTAGGAAGAAAGAAAAAGAATTATTAATAGCTTCTAACAAGCTCCCTGAGAAAGCCATAAACACCCCAAAGCATTTACAAAGGAAAAATTAGTGCAGTAAGCCAACACAGAACAGCACATAGGCGTTTTTTTCCTAAATGTGAAAATGTGTTTCAGCACAAAAAGGAACAGACTTGTGAGTTTGCAAAGTTTTATAAGGACAAAGAAAGTATCTAAACATTAAGGAATACACTGAAAGTGGCACTCAGCCATCCATTTACATGCAGGAGCAGAAGCCTACCCACACTTGCCTGCATATCAGTTAATTTTGGGGAATTGGGCAGTTGGGCAGAAGGCAGGTGGAAACCTTTGCTCCACTTGGGCAGCGTCTATTCAGAATCAGGCTCCACTCAGGACTCTCAGCATGAGTGACCTCTTGAGTGCCTAAGAGGGTTTCAGGATGGACAGGAGCTCTGTGTTCTTATCCAACATCAGGACATCAAAACAATGTGCGAGGTCATCTTGAATTGCAGAGAGTTCCCATTTCAGGGTTTAGAAGCTGAGGTCATCCTCTACCAGCTGTACAGACCAGGTCTCCATTGACCATGTTCAGGTGGTAACACCAATCTGCAGAAACAGCTGGCTACAGATAAATCTCAGTGAAAGACATAATGTCTTTACAGGGACTTGGCTAATGCTTTATTTCAATTTTTTTCCCCAGTTCCTTGGCTTACTTTCTTTCCAATGAAAATTGAGAGTAAAGCCAAATCTCCTGGTATCATCGTGATACCTTGCAAGCTTTCCTGTATTTCTGATAAATTTTCTCTTGTCAATCACCAACTGAAAATTTTCAGCTTTACTTTCAGAAAAAAAGAAAAGCACCACAAATATTGGAATTTAAAAAAAAAAAAAAGGATTTGAAAATGTGCCCTGACAATCAAAATAAAAGGCAAAAGGTGGACAGTGAACTTGTGGAGTGTGCCAAATGTCTGATTTTTTAGATCTTCTGACCTGAAGCTACTCTCAGGATATGGGTGGGACTCAAAGGATTTGAATGCTTAAGGCTGAAGTTATTGGGGCTACTTATGTCAATCACCAGTGAGAACAGATGAGAATAATCATCTTCTGTGACAGGGACTTAACCTTTTTTGATCAAATTTCTGGGAAATAGCTTGCTGCCACTTGCCTTTAGGGATCTTGAATCCAGTTTTTTAGGGGTGACCTACTTGGGAGGAATTTTGTGCAACTAATTAGCTTCTCCTGAGCAACTTGGATATTTCATTTCCTTTCTCTTTTCCTTTGGTACCAAAATGACTGCATTCCTCTTTTCTTTTGTCCTTTGTGAACCACAAACTGCAAATGGGTTTTATTTTTCTTTTTGGTGTGGGGAGTGGGTTACATATGGAAAATGTATTTTGTTTTGTAATTAATGAAAACCAGA
This sequence comes from Emberiza elegans, assembly GCA_024865655.1. Lineage (NCBI taxonomy): Eukaryota > Metazoa > Chordata > Aves > Passeriformes > Fringillidae > Emberiza > Emberiza elegans. The sequence continues at coordinate 2,749,569 of JALJVW010003588.1, read as the reverse complement.
CTTTGGGAAGTTGGCCATCCCAGGTCTTTATTTATAAGAGAGCATATGTCTGTGTTTTGTTTATGACTCACTCCTACTTCTTACATTGTAACTTGGGTTTGTTTATGCAAGCTCTTCGCTGAATCCAAGCAACATGGTGGTACAAGAGCCAATAATTTATGTTCTCCAAGAGGGGAGGCCAGTGAATGAGGTTTATATGCTGAATCTGTCACAGCCCATAGAGAGCAAGAGGAGATTCTACAACTTGACAGCTCCTGGTTATCTGCAGAAAATGCTACAATAGCAACTTTATTTAAACTACTGCTGGAAGATTAGCCTGTTAGCCATGAAGGCAGAGATAACCCCCAAATGAACCTTTCTCAAAATCTTGCCTGCTCGGGAAACTTCAAGGATTTCAAACCCAAATGACTGCTTGACAGTCAGGTGTAAATTAAGTTTGCAAGTAGATGTGGGCTGAGGTTAATTTAGTAGGATGTTTTATTCTTTACCGAAAAGGAAATTCTGAGTTCCATCATTTCTTTCCCAGCAGCACAGAGCAGGTATGTTAGGAGTGAAAGGGAGCACCAGTTATTGCAATAGCAGAATTAATACATTCTGCTTCCCTCACAAAGGGGTAGTTACTTCTAATCCGTGTGCAAATCCTGAACTCTGAACAGATGCCATGTTCAGGAAAGGACAATGAGACAATTTAGGCAAAACAAGCAAGGTCTCGTGTCCTAAGCAAAGGACAAGGAGCCAAGAAATTCTGGGTACTCTTCCCAGCTCTGACAATGACTCACAACGTGACCTTGGCAAGAAACTTAACTACTTTGGACTTCGTTCAGATCTAAAGTAAGTGATCTGAACCAGGAGTAAGCTTACTTTGGGGGCCATTAAAGTCAATTATATGACTGAGTAGTTTCAGCTAGTATCTGAAGAGATGATAGCACAGAAACCCAGGCAGGGGTAATGAATTTGCCACAGATGAAGTGACCCACACATCTTGTCTCTGCCCACTAGTTTCAGCAACAAACACCTTTCATACTAACTGGCTTTCATGACAAGAATTAAAGGCTGAATTGAAGACATCAGGATTATATCTTTGGAGTACACAAGGTTTAATAGTTAAGTTGGACCAATATGACAGCTATGCTAAGCTGTCTCATTTTTCAATTAAAAGTTGAAAAATGAGAATGAAGCAAACTCATGCTAAAACGTTGCTTTAGCAAAAGCTTTGTTGCTTTAGAAGAGGGAACAGGTGCAGAGAACTCTCTGAAGACTACTTATATGAAAGTTGTATTTTTATCTACTCTTCATGATGCTAGAAGGGGTAAAAGAAGAGTTTCCAATCACTGTTGTTTGACCCACCCCTCTTTCTCTCCTTGTCTCCCAACAGCCAGCTCACCACTGAAGAAAAGGTTCAAGCGCCGTGAAATCGAAGCAATCCAGTGCGAGGTGCGCAAGATGTGCAACTACACCAAGATCCTGTCCACAAAGAAGAACCTGGACCATGTGAACAAGATCCTGAAAGCCAAGCGGCTGCAGAGACAATCAAAGACAGGCAATAACTTCGTGAAGAAGAGGAGGGGGCGTCCTCGGAAGCAACCCCTTTCCTTTGACGAAGACTCCAGAGACCAAATGCCCGTTCTGGAAAAATGCGTTGACCTTCCGAGCAAAAGAGGTCAGAGACCAACACTCAACCCGTTAATACTGGAGCAAGCAGCCACTCAAGATACAATCATGGCCACCATCGAGGCTGTCATACACATGGCTCGAGAGACGCCACCACTGCCGCCTCCTCTGCCTCCTCCACCCCCTCCACTCCCTCTCCCTCTACCCCGGGCGCCCCGGGTTGGAAAAAGGAAAAACAAGTCCCCGCAGGAGGAAGAGGAGGACGTGAAAGTGAAGCGGCACCGGAAGGGCAGAGGGAGCGAAAGCGAGGGCCTTCCCTAAGGCCAGTGCACCTCGTCAGATGTTGGGTGCCCACAGTGGAGCACGCCAGGACTGGGGGACAGGAGGTGCACAGTCGGCCTCACCCCTTTGGCAGCACCAGACTGACCTGTCCCTTCTGCAGCCAGAACTCATTGCAGAGAGCTGTGCCAGCTGGGGCGCGCATCTTTCCTCTTCATCGCTTTGACCCAAGCCACCCCCTCAAGGAAAGAGGGGGAGAAAGGCGCGGGAAAAGTGGGGGATACAGGGGAGGAGGATGTGTGTCAAAGTTGGAACAAGCATGAACTCTGCCGAGTTTCCAAAACTAATCTGAATCTCAGCATTGCTGTTCTCATACCGTACCCAGAGGCTGGAAGTCATCCTCGCAGATAGCTGAACGTTGTCACTAAGGGTGCATGCTCGACTCTGATTCTGTTTGGTGGGCCAGGTGAAACGAAAAGTAACTTTACCATAGTATAAATCACTGTAAAAAGGAAAAAAAAAAAAGGAAAAAAAAAAGAAACAAAGAAACAAACAAAGAAACAAAGAAAGAAACAAAGAAGAAAAAAACCCAACAGAAAATAATGTAATTTTCTCAACTGTGATATTGGTTATAACCTATTTGATTTTTTTTTTTCCAGTTTTATATACCTACCAGGCTTTGGGACAGCATAAGCCAAAATGCCTGGCTCCTGCTAGAACTATATATTTCTTTCTCATTTACTTGCCTAGTTACAACTAGCTGCAATATAGGCAATAGAAAATTAGAGCCTTACACGCGTGCACACTCGTTCCGAGTGCTATCCCAAGAAACAATGGAATGTCACAGCATTTAAAATAAGGTATACACGGATATTTGGTTACAATAGCACGTTTATATGAAGCAACTTGGCAATGGCATGTGAAAAAGGGGTCATCCATCAGCCAAGTTGTTTTGATGCTCGGTACATATGAGTAGAGAACAGCAAGACACTTCTGGGGAATAGTTATAGTAAACATGGAAAAAATCACCAAAAAAAAGAATATAAAAAAGATAAAAGAAAAAAAAATAGGACACAAAAAAAAAAAATAGAATAAAAACCAGAACCCAAATCTACCAAGTTTTTGCCATCTACAATTCCCAGTGAAATTAATGGGAAAACCAGAATATTAATAATTTGCTTTGGGTAGCAATGCCTTGATATTATCTTTTAAAGAAAATAGATAAAGTAGATTGTTTTAAAAAACTATAGAACAAACCCTATGGATAATAGATCCTTTCTTGGCAATTATTTCTGAAAAAAAAAAAAGAAAAGGAATAAGTGTTCTTATCTGAAAATAGAAATAAAAATGTTCAAAGGGTATCACCACTGCAATTGTATTAATGCCACTTTGGACATGTTCTCCAAGTTGTGGTTGCCTTAATAAACTAAAAAATAATTTTTTTTTTTGTACATAATGTAATTATAAAGCTCTCAGTCTGCATGGATGCAAACTGTGTGTGACAAATCGTCTCTCTAAATGGTCAGTTCAAATTGTACATTTCTCATTCGAGTTGTCCGTTAGCCATTGATTAAACTTGGGTAAAATACCCAAGCTCCATATCCACAGCCCAATTAAAATGTTTCGCTAAAACAAAAACTGAACAAAAAGCTGTTCCATTGCAGTGTCAATGCTTTTAAAAAAGAAAGTAAATTGTTGAAATTTGAAATAGGTACTTTCAACTTTATTTCCTTTCTTTTTAAATCCTGCGGTGCACTCAACACCTAGCATGGCAAGATGGATATTAAAATAGGAACAGGGAGGGAAGATTCCACCAAGGGAAGGGGATTGGAATTACTTAATGGTTGACAAGCCAAATTCTGTTCCCTTTTTCAAGAAATCTTGGATTGGTTTATTGCCAAGGAAGCTTCATATAGCACGACACTAAAAAAAAAAAAAAGAAAAAAAAGAAGAACCGCAAGAAAACCCCACCAAAAAAAAAAAACAACAAACTCAACAAAAAGTCCCCACAAAAAATATTGTGTTTCTATTCTGTTATTTATTTACAAAAATCATATCAAGACTATGGTGTTAGAGGAACACTGTAAACATACAACTCGTTGTTTTTTAGAGACTGATTTTTCTTCTGTGATAGCACCTTAGCTTATTAAAACTGAACGCATATGGGGATAGGATTGCGTCGGGGAGCTGGAAGAGGGGATGTATTATTTTTTATTTTTTTAAGACTGGAACAAATTTTGAGGTCCTAACTCCTTAAAACTGATAAGAGGGATCGCAGAATTTTGTTTCCAATTTGTTTTGCATCATTCATCATACCTATTTGTGCTTTTTGTTTTCCAATTAATGCAGCTTAGAAATAAATTGGCTGGTTGCTCGTTCTGTTAAAACCAATTTTGCTTTTCAGCTCTCTTGAATTAGCACAGTGTTATTGACTGAAGTTGTAGGCCTGCAGAAAAAAAACCCTAAACCTCATTGAACTCCTCTCTTCTTCCTTATAAAACATTGGATTGAGGTTTAGTTAATTTATAAATCTTTTATTCCCAATCTCCTTTGGGCTTGAAAGTAGGTGACAGTCACTTAAAATGACAGAAAAAAATCATAAGTTTGGTATTCCAGGTAGCTGAAATTAAGCCAAACAACTTATCCTTAGTTTTATCTCCAGTGATGTCCTTCCTAGCATTGAAGGACATTTCAGTGTGTAGTGAGTGAAAAGTAGGTCTGAAGGCAACAAATTCTGCCATCCAATGCCCATCGTGGCTTCAAGAGGGTCAGAGTGCCCATAAGGGCTGGATTTGGGCTGGACCTTTCTGAACACACTGGGATAGAACTGCCCCAGGGAAGGATAATTGAGTGGCTGCTGCCTGCCATGCTCCTGAGATTTGGGAAAAGAATGCTCTTATCCTTCCAAAAAGTGCTATCCAAAAGGCTGCTAGAGGCACAGTGTTTAAGGAGAGCATCCACATGGAGGGAACAACCCCATAGACCCTTCGCTGGGCAAAACCATGAAGAGATCCTATTTGTCCTAGAGAAACTAAGCTCAGGACTTGGTAGCTAAAAGCTCTCAGCATGGGATGGGCTCTATCCAGAAGATCAAGGTTTGTGTTTTCGTGGCAAGAAGGTGCTGGTGGAGCGTGGTGCTGTGGTTCAGCTTTGGCTGTTTGTCCACACAACACCCTCAAGCAGCTGGTCCTGGGCTGACAGGGAGAGTTGCTTGATAGCATCATAAAAACCAGACTGAAAATACTGTTAGATGGCACTCAGAATTTGTGTTCTGCATGTTGCATAGTCTATAAAGATGATAAGCAAGTTGCTGACAGAATAATATTTTAAGGCGATGTACTACATGCAGATCATAAAGGATTTAGTTTTAGGGCTTAAGGCTAAAATCCCACTCCTGCCGTTTATTACCCAACAATATTCCAGTAATGAGCTTTTTGATTTTTTTTTTTCCCTTACCACAAGGAAGATTTACTGAGGAACTCTCTAGATTCTCTCCACACATTTCCAAATACTGTATAATACTGGGGTGAATGCCCTTTTGCTTACTAAGACCAAAAAAACCTTTCAAACACCTCCACTGTGTCACAGATTAGCACACATCTGAGCATGCTTCAATAAAAACACAAAACAGTATCACGTGGCTGTGAGCCATATGAAATAAGGCCACGGGTTTGCATCCACTCTGTGGGTCTTTTATTCCTCAATCCAGTGTAAAACCAGAAATGGGGATAAATATTCAGGGAGAGAGGAAAAAAAAAACAAAAAAATAAAAAAAAAAACATTACCACTTGTGTCTCCAAGACCTTCATGCTGCCAGTTTCTTGAGCCCTTCAATATTAAATTTTCTGTGAAGCACCTTTCATGTTTTTGGATAACTGTAAAAAAAAAATGGAAAAAATATATTTAAAAGAGGTGAAAATAGTCATCAGCTACCCGGGTATCCTACATCATGGCCCATTTGGCAGAAATGTTGTGGAACATAGAATATTCTAATTGTGACTATTTGGGTAGCATCTGGTGCAAGGGGTGCCAGTTCATCACGAGGACTTCTGAGCACTACAGTAATGCCCCAAATAAACAGAAATCACTGTTCCAAACACAAGGATTTCCCTAACTCTTATTTTCACAGGCCCTGATTCAGGACTGAACATAAGAACATCTAATGAGCGTCCTGAAGAGTTTGAAGAACAACTAAAAGAATACAGGGAAAAGGGAAACAAACAAACAAACAAAAAAAAAAAAACACCAAAAAAATTTTTAAAAAGGAAGAAAAATTCCAAGAAAAAAACCCAGGATGGTTTTCTGAATTGAAAAAATAAACATCTTGCCCTTGTAATGCCTCTTCTTTCCATACCATCCAAAAACTGGGGTGCAGCAGTTCTGAGATAATTAGAAGCACATTTCAACAAAGAACACATATTGGAGATCTCCTTAAGATGCCTGCCTAGTTTGCATAAAACACTACATAGAAAAAAAAAGAAAAAGAAAAAAATATAAAAACATGAAAAGAGCTGCCAATTGGACAACATGGGGAAGCAGTTCAATCCCATGTTGGTTTGTTTTACTTTTCTTTTTCTTTATTTTTTAAGCTATTTCTTAAATAATAAATGCACATGAAGTGTTAAATATGTATATACTGTATTTCAAAAAATTAAAAATCAAACGAATGGGGCACAAGATTGTTCTATAAGTCGTGCTGGCTAATTTTTAGTTTGTATTCATAAGTGGTTTTTAAAAGCCTTTTTTAAAGTGTAATTTGCATGTTCTACTTTGATTGTATGTAAACATATTTTAGAGCAAAAAAATGTATTTGTATTTTATTGAATATAGAGGCAAGAAAAAAACTTGTACATTGTTTGAAATGTTCTTTTTGTAACAGTTTTTATTCATGAAGCATTTTTGTACATTTAAAAATGGATATGGACTTGATGTTCTTTGAGGCTTAGATACATCTGGCATGCTTTAATGTCATGCTCCTTCATGATCTTAGATGTTGGTTTTTAAACATTTTTTTCTAAAACAAAGCTCAGTCTTTTCGCTACCAAATCAGGTTAGCACAGTATAGAGCACTTAACTAAAAAAAAAAAAAAAAAAAAAAAAGTTAATCCTATTCATATGTTATTCATTGTGTGAAATTAAAGGAATTCAATTCAGTCTAACATGAGTTGTGAATTCTTTTGTCTTATTTTCCATCTGTTTCCCATCACTAGGGAGTTTAATAGCTTTTGGGATACTAATACCATGCATTCACAAGCCCTCTTTATGGTAATGGATAAAAACATGCTTTGGTTCTGTTCTTTTTTATTTTCTTTCTTTCCTTCTTTCTTTCTTTCCTTTTTTTTTTTTTTTTTTTTTAATTTTTCCCAGAATATCCTTAATAGTTAAAAATGGACTGTGCCAAGGGCCCCACAGGCAGAAGGGGGCTTTAGTGCTGTGCCTGTCACTGAAAGGACAGAAACATCTCTGGTCCAAATAGTGTCCTGGGGCACCAGTGGAGGAGAACTTGCCACCCAGGTGGGATTTCCACTCCAGATGGAGCATCCCTCTCCAGATCCCTGCAGGGAAGGCAGTCCCAGGGGCTGGGCTGTCGACAAGGGGCTGATGAGAGCCAACTCTCTCCTCCCTGAGCAGCAGAGAGGAAGGGCTGCAGGCCAAGGGGTATTTTCCGTTCAGTGGAGCCCCGTGCTGTGACAATGGCACAGGCCACAGCTCGTTGCAGGGGTTCAAGTTTCCTCTCCAAGCTGCTGCTGAGAGCAGTCTTGCTGCCCTTGCAGGCAGTCAGCCTCAGCATCCACGAGCTCCTCCACAGCAACGCCAGCTTCCATCCTTCTCCTCCTCAGAGAGAGCTCACCACCTTCACCAGCGGCTCAGCGGACTCGTGGAAATTAAATCTCACCTCCCGGAGAAGTCAGTGATGGCCAGGCAGGATAGATGACTTAGGGTCCTCTCTCATTCTCCCGTTCTGGAGTTTTGTGGGGTCGACTGCCTTGGTGGAACCAACTCAACCAACTGCAAAGACAACCCCTCTGGCTGCTGTTTTGACAGCTGTTTCTTCATGTCACTGTAGTAGATCTGCTCCAAAGATCTCAAACGTGGTGGAGTTTATTTTCTTTCTCTTTTCTCTCTCTTTCTCTGTACGAGACACGCATAGCCCCAGCTTTTGACAGCTTCCAAACGTGCTGACATTTTTGCTCAGTTTTTTTATCAGAATCTGTGAAGTATAAGCTACTGGTCTCCAACTCCAACCACATTTTAGTAAAAAGCCTGTGGTAAAGCTCCTTAGGAAGCATCTGTGAACTGTCAAGATATGTGTTTGCTGCATGCATCAGTATCTCAGCACTGTTCTCTCCTCCTGCCAGCTCTTTCTTGAGGTTTACCTCCCATCAGCACAACTCTGCTGTGCTTTGGTGGTGCCACCTCACAGCCATGGGGTAGTGAGGCATGGTGAACAAAGTTGGGGATGTTTGGTTTCTGTCTCTGGGTGAGGCAAGGGCATGAGGTGCTTCATCTATGAGGTGTTCACCCTTTCTTCCCTCTGGGCTCTTTTCTTTCCCCACCAGGCTGGCACCATGTAGTGCCAGAAGATTCCACTCCTCACCAGGGAGGATCCTCTGGTCATCACCCCAGACTTCTGTCAAAGGGTCACACCTCTCTAGGATCCCTCTGTCACTGTTTCATCTGTAACTAATCCAGCTCTGCTCCTGTGGATTACAGCATCTCTGAGAAAAAAAATCAGGAAGTCTTAGAAATAAAGCATAGGAAATCCACAAGCTCTGGTAGCGTGTAATTTTTTTAGGCACTTTTTGTTTAATGATATTTGAGTCTTCTTCCCTGTGGACAATCCTTAGTGGAACTCTCTAGGGAATCCTGCTTGAGAAGGGGTTTGGACCAGATGTCCTCCAGTGGTCCCTTCCAACCTTACCCATTCAGTGCGACATTGGTATTTTGTCTCAGTTTGGAAGAGTTTAATGTTTTCCAAATTAGAATACTTTCACTATTAATCTCTGCCCTGAAATAATTGCAAATTATGAAAACATCAAGTGTGATGGAGAAATAGTGTTGCTTTCTGATCATTGTCCTCTTTCTCCTGAGCATCCTTTGCTCATGAAAGTTGTGGAGATCTGCTCAAACTTTCTTTGGCCATCCTCCACAACACAGGAGTTTGAATTTACGAGTTTCACACTCTACCCTCAAGGTATGGATGAGAGGATGCCCCTTGGGGCAAAATATGATCTTAATTAACTTTCAATAGTGAAGAATGCTTGTGTGGCCTGGGATAAGGAGCCTTTCCAAGGTGGAAATTCATTCTCCTCTGGCAGAGACAAGATAAACCTCAACCTTCATCCCCCTCATTCTCATGGTACCAATTCCCCACCAGGCTCCTGAGCTATCTCATATGTTAAATTTATTCTGTGTCAAAGAAAGTTTGGTTGGTGGAGATGCCTGCAGCTTGTGTGCAAGTTGTGTGAGCTCATGACAGCATTATTTGGTGTTCTGTAACACAATGCACTCACATAATTTTAGAACAATGCTACTGTTACTGACGGAGTCAAAAAAATGTTCCAGTGACCTTGAGGGAATCAGTGACAGGACCCTACTCAAAGCCCTTCAGCACACACCATCTGGCAGGCTCTAGAAAGCAAAGGGAAGCATAGATGTCAACAAAAAAAATATATGTTTGGCCTTTTATGAACAATTCATGAACCACAATACTGGTGCACTAACATGGGGGGTTAAGAGCTAATAGCAAGCATTGAAGTTACAATGAAGAGTGGCATATCAAACGGTCTATGCAATTTTTTACTGGGATCTGCAGGAAAAACTGGTGTGAAAGCACCACAGCAGTTGTAGGAGGACTTTGACAAAATGTTAGCACAATCGTAAGTCATTTCATTATGACAACCAACTTTCTTTGTAACACAGAGCAGGACATGCTGGTTCACATTCTCAGCTTATGCAGAGCTGTGCTATCAGTTTCAAATGTGTTAAATCAGTTTACAGGAGCAAAATATCCTCTTTCATTTTCTTTGTGGAAGCTATTCATCCCAAAGTGGCTTTGGAGTGCTCCTGGTAGAAGGATGTAATATAAACTCCTGTTGTTTGTTGCCTGTAAGAAGTGTCATATTGAGAAAACAGGCCTTTGTTAAAGATTCAAGTGTTTAGAAACTGGTTCACCAGCTCAAGTAGCCAACTCATCACAGTTTCATTAGAGCTGTGATGGAAGGAAGAGGGTAAAAGAAGTGGAGAGTCCTTGGGAAAAAGATGAAAGAGTGTTCTGTGCTCCAGGAAGTTTAATTAAGTATCAATATCTACTTCTCATGACTCTGTTGTGCTACAAAAATAATCAGAAAAAAATTTCCTTGTCCTAAAAATCATGGAGTGCCTCAGTCCTGCTTGAGTCAGGCACATAGGAAGCCCAGTTTTTCTTCTTCTGAAATAGGTGCATCTTGTATGGCACCTGTTTTCCTCACAGGATTTACCCCCTTGTGGACATCATCCAGCCAGTGATGGAAAGCACAGAGCAGGGACCTTTTCTCTCTGTACTTTTCCAGGTTACCTGCTCCAGACAAAAAATCACAGGTAAAATTGGTTGTCCCTGAGAATCTTTCATAAGGCAGAAAAAATTCTGGCCTGTCTCCATCCCCCTCCCATGCATAATCATATCTGGTAGTTCTCAAACTATCCCAAAAATATTGTTGGCAAATAAGGCTCCAATCAAATTAATACAATTTTTTGTCATTGACTCAAAGGGAGCAAAACTCCCACCACCTCTCCCTGATTTGGCATGCCACAATATTATGTGTGCACCCTGATAGCCCTTGGTGTCTTCTACTTGCCCTGTCTGTTTATAAATAAAAAAATTATAAACTTTATAAATATTAACTTTCAAAATAAAAACAAAATATAAATTTATTAATATAAGTATAAAATTTAACTATGAATAAAATATAAATTTATATTTTAAAAATTAACTTTTTAAATGTAAATTTTTCCAGTTTATATTCTCAGAGAGCAAGCGTATCAGGCACAAAATTAGTTTAAAGGGGAGAATTGCGAAAACCTCTGCAAGGCAAAGGCAAGGAAGAGAGCACGTGAAAAGCATCTGTGGTGAGCCTTTTCAGAGCATGGCAAGAACACAATTAGAGAAGGGATGAAAAGCGAGAGATCTCTTAGGGAAGCAAATGATAATGTGGCAGAGCTGTAATGAAGCCAGTGGCAAAGGAGGGCAGTGCTTATTTTTCTTGAAGACAGGAAAAAATGAAACAGCACAATTTGAAGGGGAAGGAATGCATTCAGAAACACAAAAGGGCATTTACTGAAAGGAGGGAGAGGCTGGAGGATATGAAGATCTAGGTCATGGGGAGAGTATAAAAATGGATCTTGAGACAGAAGATGGAAGAGGCAGCCTGCTTGCTTACTGGGACTTTATTGCCAGTGTCTAAGCTGACACAGCACTCCTCATTTATCCTCATTAAACAGCTACCATCAGGGCATAGTTAGTGACCATTAGGCCTCAATTCTCTCTCCTTAAACTGCAGATAAATAGATAGCTACTGCGAGGAGTAAAACTGTCTTTGCTTGAATTACTGATAGCTGCAGTTTCCCAAAATTCTGGTCAGGGATCAGCCAATGACAGCAAAGGTCTGACAGTAAAGACAGCAGTTGTACAGAAGCCTGCCTGCAAGGATGAGAACTCATTCCTCTCTGATGGAATGGACTGAGCCTCATTTACTGCAGACACAACATGATAATGTTTAGGTTGATCCCAAAGCTTTTGGTTTAGTGGAGGGTGTCCCTGTCCAGGGCAGGGGGGGTGGAATGAAATTATCCTTATGGTCTCTTCCGACCCAAACCATTCCATGATTCCATGATTCTTTGGGCAGATTGAACACCTGCCCCCAAACACCTGTACCTGTGAGGTGTCTCATTGTCTTAGCTTCCCATGGGGATGAAGAGAACTTTGTGCCCAAGAACAACCACTACAGCACCCCATTTGTTAGAGAAGGCAGGAGAAACACTGTCCATATCATCCAGACTGTACAGTGCTATTGAGTGCTTCTATTTTAAAGTCCCACACATGCCTCTGTGTTTTCTAAATATCCCAAAAAGAGCCCATGGTTTTAGTGGAGCAGCTTTTTAGATCCAAACTTCCCCAAACTTGTATCTTGGTGATTTTCATACAAGTCTGAATAAAATTAAAAATTGAAGAATTTGACTGTGAGACAGTCATTATGCTTTTGCTCAGGATACCAGGAAGATTTTTTGTTTTGCTTTGTTTTCAAATAGTGTTTCAGCAGAATTTCATCTCCAGAATGGCCATGGTGACCCAGAGGGTGCAGATTACATCAGCCAAGAATGATTTTGCTTTTCTTAATGGAAGAAAGGGGGAATAGAGAGGCACAACAGATCTCTGGGATCTGAACCACTGTCTTCTTAACTTGCAAAATCTCATTATCATGCCTATGGAAATTCAGGAAATGCAAACAAGAATATATGTTCAAGCTTTGGTTTAGTCCCGCTGATATCAATATGATTTAAACACTTTAAAATTAAGTAGATGATTAATTGCTCTTACAAGAATGAACCCAGCTTCCAGTTCCAACACCTAGTCCCATCGGCCAAGATGAAATTTAATTATTTCATTGAGTGGAAACAGGAATCAATAGACTTCTGTTTTAAACAATCTCACAAAGTGTTCCTAGCCCCGGGCCTCAGTTTGCCATAAGTAGTCCTTGCAAACATTGAAGGACTATTTGCGAACAGTACCAAAACAATGTGAATTCCTTGCTGGAGATGTGCAGCTTGTATGAGAGAACATCCTTATCAAGACTTTAATGACAGGGCATTGTCTCCAAGTCAGCTTCTTTCCTTATTTCTTTTAACCATGAAAAATGAGTCCATGGCACTGACACAGCAAAGTGAAAATGAATCTTTAAACAGGGCACAGGTTCCTCTGTCCTTCTTTACTGCAGCCATATGTTTCTGTCCATCCTTCATTAACTCAAAAAAAAAAAAAATCAAAATCCCCATGAAATTTTTTCTTTTCTGTAAATAGTCCTCAAGACATGTCTGTTCACACTGGGTCATACTGGCCAAACTGGGTGGGTTTCTGAAGATGCAAGCTATGCAGTTTTGGATCAGCCATCTCTTTATGTCTTCACTGATGAGGGTGTCCCAGAAATGATATCTGTCTGCTCCTGCTTCTTCAGTATGCACATCATAGACTGGGTGAGGACATTGAGGCTGAATCACAGGAGGGGAACCATAAATGTTGTTCCATCTGCCTTGGATTCAAACACTGAAGGTGAAACAGGGTACGAAAACCCTGACAAGGGTGGAGATCCTGAATTCCATCTCACCAGGTTTCTGGAGAGGTATGTGCAGGACGTCTGAGAACTGCTGCACGCACATCAACCCAAGGGCCTCCTGCAGCCTTAGCCAACCTGAGTTTCTGCCTCTGTTTCAGGAAGTGGTAACTTTGAAAGACCATATCAAACTAGTACATTGTGTTTCCTGCACATCCTGCTTTATTGGAGGTTAATTCCTTCTGACACATGCAGTCTGCTGCTGCCAATTAAGTCAAATGTATTTTACGCTTTACTTTTCTGTTGCCTTGCAGGCTTTTGTTGGGAAAAAAAATTAATAAATAAAACTTGCCAAACACTGTTGAATGACACGGTCTGATGATTTGGAATAAACACCCAGATTTTAATACATCAGAAGGATTGAGAGAGGGGAGGAGGAAACTCTGGAGCAGCACCCAGCTGGATGCCAAGCGCACAGCACCCAGCCACCAGCCACAGCATTAATTTCTGACTGTTGTAAAAGCAGAAAAAGGAAGCCCAGGTCAAGAAAGGAGCGTGGAGTTGTTTCTCATGCAGCAACACTGCAATTCTGTATGATTCTTTGGCAGAGGAGGATAAAAAGCAGCTGCACTGGAAGAGCAGTAGGAGTGCAGGACCAAATAGACTCTTCCTTTGCAGTTCCATCTCAGCTGCTTCATATTGTGGTGGTCTCTGGGTTTATTCCTATTTTATACTTCTGTCTCTGGTCTCCAAGTCATCTCTTTCAGGTTTTAGAGAAAAGGCTGAGACTGCTCATGTTGAAGTTATGATAAGAGAAACTGTATTTACTCAGGGTCAGCTGAGACACAAAATTATGTAAAAACTCATCAGATCTTCTGAATAAAACAGATTTATTTATTTATTATTTTGTTATCCAACTCAACACTGAGATAAAGCTGTGACAGGAAATATTCAGTGGAGCTTCTGGGTGACATTAGATTCTAATTTGGAGAAGAGAGGCAGCACCAGCTCAGAGGCACCAGAAATACAACCAAGGTGAACAAGAGTCCCAGGAGAGTTGCCCCTGTACATCAGTGATATTGTATATCACCTGAGATTCCAGGTTCCTGAATGGGTCCATGGTCCTTAATTTCATTACATTGTTTTACTGGAAAATTTTAGAGCAACTTTCAGAAAAAAAACATCAAGCCCAAGGTGGGGGTGATGGGGATGTTCAATTCCTTTTCTTTGATAACAACAGAAAAACCTAGCATAGAAAGCTTCCTGCAATAAAATTGCAGTGTATTTTACCCAAAATGACACTTTTATGTCTCCTGTGGGATAGATCATGAGTGTCAGAGACACTAAACCCAACACTCAGAGCAGTTTCTGTGAGAAAACAATGGTTAACAGCACTCGGCTTGCAAATACATACAAAGATCCTTCCAAGGGATGCTCAAGGCAGGCATCTCCCTGAGAAAAGACTTGTCACTGATGAGAGAGAGAGATATGCAATTATAGAAAAATACCTGATGCAAGAAAAGAAAAATTCCTTATTTGTAGTCACAGACAGGGTTGATGCTCAACTAGAATATGGTTTGAAGACAGTACAAAGGCAATATGTATCATACTTGAATGATGGAGTGGCAGCATCAAAACAGTTCATCAGCATCAGCTTTGAGTCTCAACATCATAGCTAAAGTTTAATTTTAAATTTAAACAAATTCCCTGGCAGGGAAGTGCTTCAGACTGGCAGCTAATGATGGGAGAAAAAGATAATCAGCACTTCTTTCATCCAAAATTTTTTTTTTAAATCTTTGCAAAAGTGCATAAGATTGGGCTGAGATAGTGTCTCAGAAAGCACATCTGTCCAGTGCTTCCAAGAAGGTGAGATGATAGCATCCAACACACTATTGCTGGCAGCACTGGATTGCATGGCTATGATTAAAACAGGAGGGGGAGGATGTTTCAGATAACAGTAAGGTTCTGCTCAGTAATTTTTATTCCTTTTATCTACAGAAGTTCGCTGATCATCCTCACACATTCGAATTTCCTGTGATTCCCAGATGTATTTCGTTTGGAGAATAGTTGAAGGGAAAATGGGCATGCTCTTTAGCAAAAGCAGCAATTCAGACTGGAGAAAAGAAGGGTGAGGAAAAGCTCCATCATGGTCTGCAGTTTCCTCATGAAGGGAATTGGAGGGACAGGCACTGATCTCTCAGGTGACCAGTGACAGGACCCCAGGGCACAGCTGGAGCTGTGCCAGGGAGGGTTAGTTTGGATATCAGGGAAAGGTTCTTCCCCAGGGGGGCTTGCACTGCCCAGGCTCCCCAGGGAATGGGCTCAGCCCCGGGGCTGCCAGAGCTCCAGGAGTGCTTGGACAGCACTGCCAGGGATGCCCAGGGTGGGATTGTTGGGGTGTCTGTGCAGGGCCTGGGACTGGACTTGATCCTTGTGAGTTTTATTTTCAACTCAGGATATTCTATGAACATTAACAATGACCAGTAGTTACTGCAGATGTTTTTTAACTCGTTGACATGAACCCATTAAAAGCAGGTGTCTTTATTTCTGAATTATCTTGTAGTTGGTTCAATTTGTTGAGTAACAAGAAGGATGTGATGAAATGGAAGCCACACAGCAAAACTGTCCTTGCTCTACACAAACTCCTTCTTGTTTTCATAGGCTGACTGAAGGGTAAATAAATCCCTGTTTTCCCTGGAGTTCTCAAAGATATTTGTTAACCTCTTTTATCATTATAGTAAAGGCTCACTATGGTAGCAAGCTCTGACTGCTAAATTTCTGAACTCTTCATTAAAAGGTTCTGATTTTCAATCAGCTCCAAGTAATCCCAGTGAAATGGACAGCAGATATGTCCAACATGATCTAGTTATCTGCATAAAGAGCATGGTGAAATGACTGCAGGCTATGTATGCATCAAGAGAGCCAGCTCTGAAATCAGAAACGGTGTAATTATGTATTTAATTACTTCACCTTAGGGACAGAGTCATGCAGTCTGGTTGTACTGTTGTGATCTAAACTAATATCTCCACACCAAGGAATATTTAGGTTGGCACTGCCTTGGAGATTTTGTTCAATGAACATACATTTATAACTTACAAGCAGATTTAGAGTAATATCTTCTCTCAATTTAACTGTAAGATTTAATTGGACTTAGAAACAGCGTGACATATGTATACCTAATGTTTCATTGTTCTCCAGTACTCTTTTTTCCCACCACTTATGTCTTGCTTATATTTATTCCACATATCCACTCTTATCAATATTTCTTCCCCTCCTTTCTATCTCTTTTACTGGTTCTAATTTCTTGTTTAAACCAGTTCTCTTTAGTATTGGCGTAACATGATGCAAAGGATGAGCAATTGGTTGCTCCCTCATTCCATACCATAATTTGTGCTCAATTTACTTCAAAAAAGTAATTCATTTGCTATAGTTGATCCCAACTTTCTCTCATTAGGTTCTTATCTTTCCATTTCTATAAGCAGGTTAGATTCTTAATAACATTGTTATAGAAAAAAAAATAATACTCTAGGAGAAATATTAATGGTCTTTGAGAATATTTATTTTCTTTCTTGTTTTTTGAGAGAAAAATTAGGAATGCTTAATGTTTCAAAGGAAAGGTGAAACAAAAGTTCATTATTGTTTTCTGAGACACTGACTGGTTTAGTTGGTCATAGAGATGACAGTGAGTCAAGCTTCAATTATCATCAGAACTCCAAGAAGGTTTTTTACAAACATTTATTTGATGTCTAAAGTGATAATAATGTGTCCTTTTAAAAAATGGGGAATGGCCCCATGATATAGCTCAGAAATATTTTCTCATTAATGCTTCTTAACTACCTTTGCTATCCCATTCAGCAGCACACCCATGCCTGTCCCGTGCAGCAGTACTGTGAGTTTCCATACATCAGGTGCCCTTATCACCTCCCAAAACTGAGGCCATGAATCAGCTCAGGGGAGGTGCTGATAATGGGGAGGCTCTGAATGATTGCACTGATAAATCAGGAAATGCCTCCATGTGGGAAGAGGGGCTGTGTTGTATTTGCACCCAAAGTCCAGCAGACCTGGATGACGTCCCAGTCAGCCAGATACAACTGGAGACCCTGCACTAATTGAATCCCTGCAGAACTTGTTTTCTTCTGCTTCTGTGATGAGGAATAGAAGCTGCAAGGAGGAATAAGAGGCTGGCAGTGACCCTGAAGGTGTGAGGGGGCTGCATGCTCAGGGGATCCTTTTTCCTACAGGTGCAACACAGAAAGATGTTCAGAGATGTGTTATATAGGTCAAAGGAAGAAACCTTTCTTTAGTTAAATGAAATTTGAGACTACACAGCACAACTGAAGCAGGAGCCAGTTCATCAGCCTCATGTGTATCCCTTCAGGAGATCTGACAACATTCATTAAATCCTGAAATTAAATAATGGTGCTGAATCTGCAATTATATTGAAACCAGTAAATTCAATTAAGGGTAAGTAGTATACTTTATTTGAATGGCTCACTTGGTGGCTTTTTGGTACATGTAAGTAAGAAGATAAAGAAAAAAATGCCTTTTTTTTTTTTTTTTCAGATTATGCTTTGTCAAATGAAGACCACACAGAGAACCTTGCACAGAATCACACAGTACAGCAGAGCTCATAAAGAAGGAAAAAGCACTCAGGACAGAAGCAGTTTTTTTGCTCCAGAGTCATAGCTTTTTTTTTTATTTCTCATGTAATTACTCATATACTTTATATTAATCCTTCCCAAAACACTTTGTGGCACTCTCATTATACTAGACAATGTAAAAACGCACATTCCTCCAAAGAAAAGTGGCAAACTTACAGATAGTAAGTAGCTGCAGGCTAGAGCAGAAAGCCTGAGGAAATTGAATGCTAGAAACCTTGGTTACCTGCTCTCTTCTTTCAAAAGACAAATTTAAATAACTTAATATTTTAAAAATATATTAAAATTATATAAATTAATATAAACAAATTAAAATAATTTAAATATAAACATGGACAAAACTGGAGTCATCCTGTGACCTCAGTCCCTGGCAAGCTACACCCTTCCGAGCCAACACATCACCCCAAATATTTAATGGATTTCTTAGAAGCTCCCATGTTTGCAAGACTGGATTTCAGCACATCCCCCCCGCCTGTTCAGGCTCCATCTACCCTCACACATAAATTCTTTCCCTCCCTGGTTTCTCCTGGTGGGTTGTTTTGAGGGTGATGGCTTTATTTCACGTCTGCTTGAGCAGATGACTGCAAGAGGAGGTTTTTCCTGCTTTTTCCTTTCAAAGCAGGGCCAAGCCTTGGATGTTCTCTGTTCTCTGAGAAACCCGAGCGTGGCTGTGTCGCTTCTCTTTGCCGGCAGAAGATCCCGGCGAGCGAGCTGGTGCACAAACACACGGCACCAGCCACAGCTGCTGCTACTGCTTCCTTCCATTGTGCGGGAAAAGTTCCCTTGGCTCCTTTGCACGGGGGCTGTGGGCTTTGATCCGGGTGGGGTGGGCGGTGTGTCCCGCAGGCTCCGGCTGAGATAACCAAGGCGTGAAGTCTGCGGTGCTTTCTCAGTCACGCTCACCAGCCCCGAGCAGGTTTGGAGGCTGCTCACTCAGCAGCTAGCACTAATCATCTCTCCTCTCTGCCTTCTGCAGCCAGACCTATCTCAAGTTTCCTAGGTGTTGCTGCACTGGGAGCTGAGGTGCTCCTTTGAGGTCACAGAGCTGGCTTCAGGAGGCAGATACTTTAAAAGGTTTTACGTTCTCAGCATCTGCTTAGCCACTTGCAGTTGGCATTTTACTGCGGGCCTCGAGGGTGTATCGGAAGGAAAAGAAAAATGGCTTTCAGGATGGATTAGTTTTGGAAGAGTATTGTGTGCCAAAGGCAGTGCAGAGAGAAGTAAACATTCACAGAATCACACAGTACAGCAGAGCTCATAAAGAAGAAAAAAGGCACTCAGGACAGAAGCAGTTTTTTTTTTTCCAGAGTCATAGCTTTTTTTTTTATTTCTCATGTAATTACTCATATACTTTATATTAATCCTTCCCAAAACACTTTGTGGCACTCTCATTATACTAGACAATGTAAAAATGCACATTACTCCAAAGAGAAGTGGCAAACTTACAAATAGTAAGTAGCTGCAGGCTAGAGCAGAAAGCCTGAGGAAATGGAATGCTAGAAACCTTGGTTACCTGCTCTCTTCTTTCAAAAGACAAATTTAAATAACTTAATATTTTAAAAATATATTAAAATTATAAAAATTAATATAAACAAATTAAAATAATTTAAATATAAACATGGACAAAACTGGAGTCATCCTGTGACCTCAGTCCCTGGCAAGCTACACCCTTCCAAGCCAACACATCACCCCAAATATTTAATGGATTTCTTAGAAGCTCCCATGTTTGCAAGACTGGATTTCAGCACATCCCCCCCTGCCCGGTCAGGCTCCATCTACCCTCACACATAAATTCTTTCCCTCCCTGGTTTCTCCTGGTGGGTTGTTTTGAGGGTGATGGCTTTATTTCACGTCTGCTTGAGCAGACGACTGCAAGAGGAGGTTTTTCCTGCTTTTTCCTTTCAAAGCAGGGCCAAGCCTTGGATGTTCTCTGTTCTCTGAGAAACCCGAGCGTGGCTGTGTCGCTTCTCTTTGCCGGCAGAAGATCCCGGCGAGCGAGCTGGTGCACAAACACACGGCACCAGCCACAGCTGCCGCTACTGCTTCCTTCCATTGTGCGGGAAAAGTTCCCCTGGCTCCTTTGCACGGGGGCTGTGGGCTTTGATCCGGGCGGGGTGGGCGGTGTGTCCCGCAGGCTCCGGCTGAGATAACCAAGGCGTGAAGTCTGCGGTGCTTTCTCAGTCACGCTCACCAGCCCCGAGCAGGTTTGGAGGCTGCTCACTCAGCAGCTAGCACTAATCATCTCTCCTCTCTGCCTTCTGCAGCCAGACCTATCTCAAGTTTCCTAGGTGTTGCTGCACTGGGAGCTGAGGTGCTCCCTTTGAGGTCACAGAGCTGGCTTCAGGAGGCAGATACTTTAAAAAAAGGTTTTACGTTCTCAGCATCTGCTTAGCCACTTGCAGTTGGCATTTTACTGCGGGCCTCGAGGGTGTATCGGAAGGAAAAGAAAAATGGCTTTCAGGATGGATTAGTTTTTGGAAGAGTATTGTGTGCCAAAGGCAGTGCAGAGAGAAGTAAACATTCAAGCAGACAAGGATGACATCATTTATTCAGTGGAACTGACAGGGGCAATGTGAGAAGCTGTAAAAGCAGATAAGAGGGCTGAGGTTTGAGGGCAAGGCATTAAAACTGGAGAAGGGAGAGCTAAGCAGCAGAGCTTGTTTTTCTGTGCTGCTCTGTGCCTATCTAGGCTACACGCCTCCCACTCAAAAGTTCATATCCACCCATTCACTGTGGAATATCCTCTGAACCACATTGTTCAGAGGGCCTTTACTGGGTCATCTTGACACTGGGCTTTCAGAGCAGGGGAACAGAAAGAAATGTTCAGTTATAAGCTTAGGAGAAAAACTGCATTGTGGTTTTGGAACACTGAGGCACCGCTTTTTCAATTAAAATTAGAGGTGAAAAGGAGTATGGTCAAGTGGGTTCAATAAAGACACCTGGGTTTGGTTTTGAAGGCAGAAGTGGTATTTTCAGAGTATTGCATGTCTGGAGCAAAAGAAGGATAACAAAGGCTTGCCCACAGAAATAGGCTGTGATGTTCTAGGGAATAAGAACAGTTATTTTGCTACCAGCTGTAATAAGTTTCAAGTGCCAGCAAGATCAATAGGAGAAACTGGAAAGAGACCCGGTGTAAGATGAGGCCCAAATATGAAAAAATGAGAGCAGGGCTAATTCTGAAGATCATGGATAATTGCTGTCATGAGTAAACTGATCTCTGTGCTGGACTTGGTATTTTTCATGAAAATCAGCTCATTTTAATCCTTTCTGTTCCAAGTAAGGACACAGTAAAAAATGGTCACTTTCATAGCACACACCTAATCCTCTATCCACTTTCTGCCTGTAATTGGTTTGTTGGTTGCACTGGGAGGGTTGGAAAATGAGTTAAAAGAGGGACCCCTGGACATCTTGGAGGCTTGAAGCAAACCTAATAAAGACAACTCCTGACATTGCTGACACAATCCTGAGAAGAGGGAGCACCAGGAAATTGGGATTTCTTTGTGGAGGTTTTATCTGATTTTTCATTAGGAAAGAGTTTTTCTAGGTGATTGGCTTGGCCAAATTCAAAATAGTTTATAAACACAGTGTATGAAATGTCCCTGCCATTAGAGATGTTGACCATGCATAAATATCTTCACTTACACCGTGTGAGGTTCCTTTCTGGGTGTGAGGAGGTTTTATAAATTGGTTTTGTTGTTTTGGTTTTTTTGTTGTTTTGGTTTTGGGGTTTGGGGGGGGTTCTTTGTTTTTGTTTGTTTTTGTTGGTTGGTTGGTTGGTTTTGGTTTTATTTCCCCCGCCTTGAGCTAATATGAGAAAGGAGAGAGGATGAAACTTTGTAGGAATCACAGATTAGGTTTCATGAAAAGGTCCCTCCTCCAATTCTGTACTTGGAAGCAGCAGATTTTCCTCACAGTGTGAACTGGATTTAAATATTAGAATTATCTTTGGAAAACAAGCCTTCTTACCCATGAGAGTAAAAGCTGTTGCCTCCTGTTAAAAAGACACAGACATACACACCTGCACTGACACAGGCCCAGTACACAAGGCAGAAAACAGACCTGGAATTAAAAGAAAAAAGGATTTAGCTTCCCAAAATCTTACTGGAACATTGCACTTGAAGTCCTGTTTTATCCAGAAATGCCAGTGGCTGGAATGGACTGACTATAACGGGACATTCTGAGCATCTCTATGCTATAATTCACAATTCTAGCAATTTTTAAGGGTTCTTACTATGCACTGAGACCTGTCAATGTTTATATATATGCTTCTAGAGGATGACTTCACAGACCTTTGTGATCTAGATGAGAAAAGAAACAGTTCAGATTCAAGGGAAACCAGGTAATTATATGGCCCAACCCCAAGGGTTTCAGAAATGTCTTGTGAATGGAGAAGACCATAAACCTCTCAGTGAGAACTAATTAGTTGTGTCCATGCTCTCACATGAGAGGGCTACACTTGTAGCCACTGCATTTCTGTTCCAATGTCAAGATTTTCATCAATGTCAGTGAGCGGAACATTTCCAGGTCGGGGGACATTTCCTTATAGAGCGTGTCAGGAAAGCTGATTATTCAGAAGGTGCTGAGGCCCTGGCACAGGTTGCCCAGAGAAGCTGTGGCTGCCCCATCCCTGGAAGAGCCCAAGGACAGGTTGGACAAGGCCTGGAGCCACCTGGGATAGTGAAAGGTGTCCTTGTGCATGATAGGAGGTGGAACGAGATGGTCATTTAAGGACCCTTCCAACCCAAACCATTTTGCGATTCAATGTTGGTATGTAATGACATGGAGAAATGCAGGGTAAGTGTGCAGTGAGAAAAAATAGTCCTGGATAGTCCCTCAGCAGGGACTGCTCATTCACTGACTGTTTTCTACACAACTATGCAGGGGAGAGAAAGAACTTTCTAAATAGAAACATGAAGGGCTACTATATCAGTATACCTCTTACTCAGTAGCATTTGCTGTTATAATTACTGGCTTACCTTAACCACCTGTGATGGCTGGTTCAGGATCTCTTTTACCACTGCATTAAATATTTTTACATGTGATTTAAAGAAATGGCAACAGCTTCTGTGTTTGTTTAGGTTTTATGGTCCAATTATTGTTTCCCATTCTCAGACATGAGGATAATTATTTTGTAATTAATCGTACATGGAAAAAAAAATACCATCTCTAAAAATGACTATTAAAGCATTTATAATGGGAAATGTGCACATCCTGAGTTGTATATCACATACCCTGATTATTTAGTTATATTGACCATATGTTACTTTATTTGCCTGTTATTTCTTAGATGCATTGAGCAAAGTAGAGAAAAGGTGCTCGAGGTATCAATTCAACATTGTTTTGTTCCTGTAGAAAAGGCCAGGGAAAAGAATCTGGCAACTTGCCTTGACATCAACCATCTGTAAATTCATCATTCTTTGGATCCCTAGGTAATTTCGTTTCAGCCAAAATGAGCATTCTCAATGTTGACAAATGGTCTTGCTACATTTCCTCAACAAAAGTAGTTTTGTTGGAGATTTGACCTTATGGAACTCTTGTTTCCCTTGAAAAAACTGAAAGTACAAGAAAAAACCTTTATGATTAATTGCCACTACTGCCACTTTTTCAGCTATTAGTTCAATTAAGAATTTGGCAACGGGCTGTTTCACTGGGCTATTATACTTCAGTAACATTCATAGGACTCTAGAGAGTTTGAATATGCATTTTTATAAGAAACCCTTTTCTTAGTGAGGTCCATGTATTTTCTGACACCATTCTTGACTCTTAATGTATGCATTATTTTTCTTCCATAACCCCATCACATCCCCAAAATACAGTAGGGTGACAAGCAACATGCATAAAGCCCTGGATCATATTCAGCTTCTAAGATGTAGGATATCCATCTTTGATCTAATGACTCACTGAAATTGTCAACTTCCTCTCTCTCGTAGAATGCCTGATTTTCCATTTCCATTATAATTATGGGGTTGAGAGTAAAAAATAAGAGCATCACAGAAAGACTGTCTAGGCCATTCCCATGCCTTAAACAGAACTGCATCTATTATGTCATCCATGCAGATGTTTTCCTAACATCTTATTGAAGACTTTCACAACATCCCTAAGTAACAGAATACAATAATAAATCCCGCACTGCTATTAGACTATGAAAAATGCTGCTGCAATTTCAGCCCATTATTACTCATCCCATACCTAGGAAAAAAGGACAACAGCTTTTGCTTTACTTCTTCTTCCTAACACAGTATTTTTTTATGTGTTTGAAAATTGTTATGATATCTGCTCCTGGTCTCTTTATAAATTAAATAACTTTGGTTGTTTCAATTTTTCCCAGATGTTCCAGTCTCTAAACGCCAGATCATTTTTGTTACCCCATCCTGAATTTCTTCCAGCCTCCACTTCGTTCCAAACTTCCTCCATCCTTCTAAGGATCAAAACTGAGCAAAGCTGTCCATTTGTTGAAGTTTCAACAGTGCTCATGAGACAGGCCCATTTCTTCTATTTATACATCCCAGTAAAGTGGTATCTTTTTTAATCACCACTAATGGTGTTGAATTTGTTCAGCTTGCTATTTGCTGTCACAGGTATTTTCTGCAGGCTTGGACCAGGCATCCTCCATAGTGAAATTTTATGGATAACTTTTTTTTTTTTTTTTTGGTACAGCTGTTCTCTAACATTTTGCCTGAAATGTGTCCTTTCTCCTCAGTTACACCAGTTTTTATGAGATCAGCTTGAATTCTAAACCTCAGGGGGGATTGCATCCTTGATTTCTCTTCACCTTCACATAATTTTCAATCCTAGCAGACAGATCTACACTTTTATACTTCAATTTATTACTTAAACTACTACAATATTGAACTGCAGAACTTCATTGGCAATAAAATTTCGGTAAGTTTTTAGTTACTGACCACAGAAGTTTCATTTGGACTTTGAATCCTTAGTTGCCTTTTTTAAAGTGCCCTGTTAGTGCCAAAGGTACAATCACACCTCATACCTGTCACATCCTAGTGTGCCATGGTGGTTTTGGGTAGACACAGCTGAGGTCTCACCAACAGCATCAGCCTTTGGAAGATGAAAAGCTTCAATCCATTTCGTTCAAGGATGATTAACAGCTTTGACACAATTATAAACTGACACGGCTGTTCCAAAGATGCCTCAAATGATTTCTACTGGAACATTTTCCTGCTCTCCTCATGAAATGTATAGCAAAGCTGGCATTCATTTTATGGTTTCACACATTCTCTAAATTAGTTCTGAGAAAACCTTGTCTTCTAGGAAATCTTTTATGTTCTTGGCCATGATCATTTCTGTTGTACATGTTCTCCAGGAGATTTTTTTTATGTGCTTCCTTCTCCAAGAGTTATCTCTTGTGCTATCCAACAGTGTGTTTTGTGTACTTTCCATAATCACACTGCTTTGGTGGCCTCATCTTATAATTTGGTGTCGCCTATTTAATATTCAAAAATAATTATTCATCATAGGATTTTATGCTATGTTTAATCAGTTTCATATGATTTCTGCTTTTCTATCTGTAGCCCAAAGATATTAATTCATGGATGTGTAAAAGAAGCTATTTTCAGATAAATGATCCTAATTATTTATGTGTTTTCCAGGTCCATTGATAGCTATTGAACTAATGTCAATTCTATGTCTGGCTCAAAAAGTACCTAAGGAAGCTGAATGGGATTTTTTTCCTACATTTTTTTCCTTAGGCATCTGCTGGTAAGACATGTTGCAGGATAATTAGTGGTTCATTCAATATCCAAATAGACCATATGGATTTGTAAACTGCTTTTCTCAGACTGTGCATTTCTTAATATGGCACCTGTGTAGTTTCCAAAATAAACTGATTTCTCAACTTGAAATATGAGTAGAGGATAAGTAATAAAGAGCATGCAAAGGGCTCTGATTTAAAAATTAATTTTTAGTGTAAAAATGTTACCTACTAACCAACTCTGATTAGGTACTTGCTCATTTGGACTGGAGAAACAGGAGTGGCCATGTCTGAATGCCATGTCCTTTGTTTTCAAGATGCAATTAGCATAGCTATCAGACGTCATTCAAGTGTAGTATTCTAGGCAGAGATGTGGTGTAGATTCATTCCTCTGCACAATAAAACCAGCTATCTGATGGCAGAAAAGCTAAGCAACATTTTACTTCAGAAAGAATAGTGCAAGGTACTTGAATAATTCACAAACTCTTCACCCACCTGCTTGCAAAGGGATTGTTGGTTATTTCAGATACTTTCCTTGATTATGATTTTCATTTTGTTCTGTGCTTTTGTGTTGGTTTTGCTTTTGCTTTTGCTTTTGCTTTTTTTAAGATCTTTGACTATTTACCAACAATTTTCCCCTAGATATTTTTTAAAACTGCTCTTAGTCCTTCTCTTCATAATGGTGATTATGTCTGACTCTCACATTACGTGCCCAGTGTGGAACAGCAGTCATTGACACTAGATGATGGTGTAAAGCTTTTACTTTATGTGCTGCCATGCACATAAAAGAAAAGAAGATACACTTTTTTGCTCACCTCTGCTGCTAAAATATTCATTTTAATGGTAAATGAAGCATATTTCTAAAACACTGCACACTAGCAGCATAGTTAATGTTGCAAATCCATTTTCGTCGTACACCTGGAAGAAATCAGTGCTATTAACTTTCTATTTTCCCCAAGCATTAAATTTACGCAAGACTAAATTAACATGAAATTCCTCTTCAAAAGACTCTGTAACAAATGAATGGGAAAGTGCAGTTAAAAATTTGACTCTTACGGCATTTTCACTACTTAAAAAGGTCAGTTTCTACCCACAGCATGTATAGGTAATTAACCACTGGAATACCTTGTTCAGGACAGAGGAGATCTTTGCTATGCTTTTGGGTATTTTTTTAAGATTTTGATAGCAGAGCTTGGTGTAGGAAATATTGGGTAATTCCACATTCTGTGGTAAGCAAGAAGAAAATGAACCCCACCATTCTGCTTGGACTTGAAATTTATAACTTTAGAACAAGAAAAGATAAGTAATTATTGTCTTGTGAACTTCTCCTGTTTTGTTCTAAGGAATTTATTGTTCAGAATAAAGATCCTGAAACATCATAAACAAGCACACAAATTTCTATACAGGCATTTCCCCTCTATATCATGAACCTGATAGACACATCTACCTTTCTTAGTCACTGGAATTCTCCATGCCAACTGATACAGAACCTTCTACCATTGAAAAAAAAAATAACAGAGTTCTACTTTACTTTAAACAAACTCATAGGCTGGAGACAAGCAGACTACTCATCAGAATTCAAGGAGCCACTGCTCTATGTACCAGACATGAATCTCCTCAGATATCAGATTTCCAAGGACTGCAAACTATAAAGTTCAAAGGGGTCAGGCATCACAAAATCATAACTGAGTTCAACAGTATTTTCAGGGCTGCATGTTATTTGGGCCATGTATTATAACATCCAATTGTATTATAACATCCAGTGCTCAGAGCCATTCTCTGAGCAACCTGGTCTGGTGGAAGGTGTCCCTGCCCATGGCAGGGCGTTGGAATGGGATCATCTTTAAGGTCACTTCCAACCCAAATTACTCTATGACCCTATGATTCATTTCCATTAGATGTGGATCTAACATATTATGACTAATTTTTCAGCCTTCTCCATAATTTAATTAAACGGAGGTCTTAGTTATACAGAAATGTTGAAATCCAGTGCCTCATGTCCAAAGGGCACAGTGCTGTCCTTAGCTAAGGCTGCCCACTGCTCTGAAAACCTCCACTCAATATCCCAATTAGAAAGCAAAGCAGCTGCTCAATTTAGGACAAGATCTGAGGAAAAATTAATTTATCTCAAGCAGAAAAATTAAACAAAAGGTATCACAAAAACACAGGATGTATTCAAGCTGTGGGAAATAACTTCCTTTTACAAAAATGATATTGGATAAGAAACAAAATGTTATCTTAATTTTGTTGCTATTAAAACAACACGGACGCTGTGACACCACTGTGGTGGCTGCTTTCTTGGGTTCATACAACTCCTCAGTGGTTCTGGTGGAAATTCAAGATAAATACGAGCTTCCAGTCAGCTCAAAAAATCAGACCCAGGGACAGCTAAGGCATGGAAACGCAGTATCCATGTAAGCAGCTGGAGGTGCAAACACACTGGAGTTCAAACTAGCAAGTGCATTGTGAATACAGCTCAGGCAGTCTACTTAGAAGCAGCCATTAATAAAACAACCAGGGAAAATAAAGCACGGGAATTTGATGTGAACCATGTGCCAGCCCTGGCCCGCGCTGCCGCTCCCCGGCGCCGGAGCCAAGGCCACGGCTGCCGAGCTGCATGTGGCCCTTCAGGGCTCAGCATGGGGCTCTGCTCAGGCCTCAGCAGCCAGTGTTTCACTTTCCCCAGTGTTTCAGTTTTCACAGTGTTCCACTGCCGCCAGGAAAACCTGGCAGTGCCGGGGAGACATTCAGAGAGACGGCCTGAGACAGCAGAGGGGTGCGGGAGGGCGGCGGAGGCGGATGCTGACAGGGCCGGGTGGGGCGTAGCTGGGAGCAGAATGATAATGCTCCACCTTCAGGACGACAGAAGCTGCCGTCCAGCACAGCTCTTGCGGCTGCTGGACCTAATAAACCAGTGATAAGCCGTGTTGGAAAAAGAAATGCATCAGCTTCATGTTTTACCCCAAAATATAAGCAGTTTTCACACCAGTGGAAGGAACACCGGTGTGAAACGAGCCCTCAGGGTGCAGTGAAATCATGAGGGTCTGGAAGGATCTTTGTAAACCTCCCTGTAGGATCTGCTCCAGCCACCCATCAGAACCAGGGGTGAGAAATGTAGCCAGCTTGTTATTCCTGACTTGGAAAAACAGCTAGCCTTGCACTTAAACTATTTTGTGCTTTAACTTGTGCTCAGCTGCTCACCTACACTGGGGGTCTGTGTATCCACAAAGGTGATCAGAGCAATGGAGCAATTCCCCAATGAGGAAAGGCTGAAAGAATTTGGATCATTCAGCCTAAAGAAGAGAAGCTTCCAGGGTAATTTTATTCCTACTTTCCTACATGTAAAGGGGTTACAGGAGAGAGATTTTGGAGTGACAGGAAGAGGGGGAATGGCTTCATGCTGACAGAGAGCAGTGTTAGACGGGATATTGGGAAGGAATTCTTCTTCGGGAGGCCCGGGCACAGGTTGCCCAGAGAAGCTGTGGCTGCCCCATCCCTGGGAGTGTTCAAGGCCAGGTTGGACAGGGCTTGGAGCACCCTCAGAGAGAGGGAGGTATCCCTGCCTATGGCAAGGGATGGAACGAGATGAGCTTTAGGATCCCTTCCAATCCAAACTGTTCTGTGATTCTGTGATCCAGAATGGCTGTGGGATTCCCCTGGCTGCCTTACTTGGAAGGGGTTCTCCTCCTCAAAGCTCCTGGGCAAGCTGCACAGCTGGAGATGAGACATATTTGCAAGTTTTTGTGAAGGAAATCTTGTTCAATTACTTCTCTATGTCCTAGGGACGTAGGCCTTGGCTCCCCAGAGCTACCACTTCACACAGCACTAAATTCACACTTTAAAATGAGAAAATGAATGATAAGGCAGGGCTCAGTATTTTAGCATGTAATAAAGACCTGGGATTTTTTACAGTAATTACTTTAACCACATCTGTTGGTCTCACTCTTTCCCCAATATTTCTGCCTCCATGGGTGTTCCCTCTCCATCTCTGGATGTCCCTGTGAGGATCTGCAGCCCTCTGTGGTCACAGGAGCCAGATGGCCCCAGTGCTGGAGGCAATGAGATGCTACTTATGGAACAAACATCCAGCAGTGCTGATCAGCTATGTGCTCCCAAGGGTGATTTTCTGTAATATTTCCATTTCTTCGCTGTGCTCAAATAGTCTTGAAAGCATATATAATCACTGGCATGGTAGTGAGCTGTCAGCATTGAAGTGGGATTTATAAGGATGGAGAAAAATCATCCTGGGTGATCACTGAAGGACACTGTCCAGTGCCAGCCACGTAGGGGTTGAATTTTTAGGAAGAGGGTGAAAGGTTTAGCCTATACCAGCCAAATCAGCATCAACCTGGAGCATCAATGCGGGCAATCACCTCAGCTACCTTATCAGAGAGACCATTTGGCACAAGATGCTAAATTTTCTGTTACCTGCATGGCCTTTAGGCTGCCTTACTACTTTTACCTCTGAGTTTCATAAAGGATTCTTGAGGGAAAAATTTGGTTTTTTCTCCTTTCCCATGCTGCACATTTCAGAAGTTTAATCATTAACATGAGGTGTCTCTGAGCATAAGGAAGTTGGTCCACATCTAAATGTAAGACGAACACATCTAAAGGTTTCACCAATGTCTCCTTCTTTCACTGCTACATCCAATTAAAATAGAAATCCAAATTATTTGCCTCCTTTCCCATTGAGAGCCTGCAACTATACAGAGGCACAGTGAGCAAATTGCATGATTATTGCTTTTCCCAGAGAAATTGTTCTCTGTTAAGATGTGATATTAAAGGCAGGGCCTGCTGTGCAGAAAACAGGCTAAAGCAAGCCAAGCTTTTGGATGTTCTATTGTGGTTTGTACTATTTTCCTGCAATATTGTCATTCTAGCCACGATTGCTAGCTGGCAGGAAATAAATACTACCTACAAATATTTTGGGGGTAAACGTTAAGAGTTTTATTAGGTGCAACAAGAAAAGTAGAACTTTATTAAGGAAAAAAGCCCCTTTGATCACCAGACATTATACATTTAATTTTTGTAGTGATTTTGTTGTTCATGGAAAGTGGCAAACTGGAACCACAGCCATTTCATCCTGTGCTCTCTGAAGTATATTTGCACCCAATGCATTTGGTGATGGGGAGGGACTTGCTGGGCAGGGCAGGAGGCTGGGAGAGGCAGGATCCTTGATCTGGGGCTGGGGCTGGGGTCACACAAAGCTGCATTCTGTCACGTTGGCCCGTCCTGCCAGGGCTGGCTGAGCCACGCTGAGAGGGCAGCATGAAATGGTGATCAAAATGAGTGAGCCTCATGCATAATTCATGAGCTGGAACGAACCTTTGTACCAGACAAGATCACTTATTGAATTTCTCTTCAATGGAGCACTGCTTGCTTGCAGCACACAAGATCCATCTCACTCCACAGTGCCTGAATGGGAGCAGCACCAGCTCTCACATTATCCTGAAACAATGCCCAGATCCTTCTTTTAGAGGCAAGTAGGCAATTTGGGCTACACACCCCAATCAATTCCCATTTCTTCTTCTTCTGAGGATGCCAGCAGAGCAGCTAATTACCACCTTCTCTTCCAGGATAGGCTCATTGTCAGCTGGGGATGAGGATGAGAACTCTATTCACTCCCCAATATATTATGTTCAAGGACAAACCCGACTGACCTTAGTCAGTACTGACTTACAGAAACTCTCTAAC
Source organism: Emberiza elegans (assembly GCA_024865655.1). Taxonomy (NCBI): domain Eukaryota; kingdom Metazoa; phylum Chordata; class Aves; order Passeriformes; family Fringillidae; genus Emberiza; species Emberiza elegans. The sequence goes on along the minus strand of JALJVW010003588.1, from coordinate 2,718,313 downwards.
AGGTCTGGAACCAAAGGGGCAGGGGACTGGGAAGGGGGGGAACATTCCACCACTCCTTGGAGAGGATGGGTACCATTAATTTCCCCATATCCTTCTCCAAAAAGAAAACTTTTTGTGGCTTGAAAAGGGAAGAATGAGAAAGAAAAGCAGTATAAAATGTGGGCTGGAAAGAAATTCCATTATGGTATTCCAATGACTAAGTTAAAAGCCCAACTCTGATTTCTAAAACAAACCACCCGCTAAATTCTTGAAGACTTCAGTAAAGCCCAGTTTTCAATTTCATATGAAAATAAATTTATTTTCTTTTTGTCTTTTTCCCTAATCTTTTTTCACTCCAAACAACAACAACAAAGACTAACCCTACCAAAATCCCCCACAAACAAACAAACAGGAAAACATACAAAAAGGCCCCAACAAAACAAGCAAAGGGGAAAAAAAAAGAGAAAAAAAAATTTAAAAGTCATCTATTCTAGATTTTTTCTTCAGACCTTTGAGCCTGGGGACCACCAGAGTCAACTGAAACCAAAGCCCAAATGATCTCATTAGAGACATCCAACAGGGAGCACAGAGCAGGGAGATGAAATCCCACACACACAAAAAGAGCAGCACCAAGCTGACACGCCAGAAGGAGGCACTTCAGAGGGGAGGAAAAGGAAACAACAGCAGCATCTTCGAGCTGCCCTCCTGTGAGGGAGCTGAGCCTGGGAATGAGCAGTGTCTCTCATGTCAGCCAGTCTTTCCATGATGAAATCAGGTGAGGCCAGCTGGGTGTAGAGGAAAATGGCTGAGCTGTTAGTTTGCTAGTTCTATTTTATTTTATTTTCCCCAGGCAAAGCAAAAGAAAATGTCTTACACTAGATAATGAACCATACACATTTATCAACTGTTCCCTGCTTGCAACAAATTGCCATTTGTCTTTCCCTTTGTGCTCTGTTTGGGGTAAGAAAAGATTTGAAATCTGCAAGTCTACGTGCACTTCCTTGTTGCTGTTGTTCTATTTTCTTTAATATGTGTACTCTAAGAAGTGCCAAGGCTAAAGGGCCACGTCTCCTGCTGGGGAAAGCCCCTAGAGGTTAATGTAAATGTAGTGTAATGTGAAGTGTTACCTCTGATTTACACCAGCAGGGGATTTGGCCCACTCCGCCTGAACAGTGGATGAAGTGTAGTTCTGGGTTTCAGGATCAAGCAGGAAGCTGCTGCAAAAGTTTCAGCAGCCTTCAGAGGTTCATGGGGAAGTGGCAGAGGAGGGAAGCAAGGGGTTCTGCTCTGTGCTGGTGAAAACTGCTCCACTGCAGCTCTGGAATTTGAAATCCTGAATTTACCTAAATTATCCTCAGGGCAGCAAGAAGAGCTTGCAGTGAGCTCCCTGCCCTGAACATCAGGAGAGCAGACTTTGGCCTCTTCAAGGACCTAATGGATAGCATTCCATAGGGAAGAACCCTGGAAGGCAGACAGGCCCAGGAATGTGGTTGAATTTAAAGGATGCCCTCCTCCAAGCTCAGTAGCAATGCATCTCAAAAATGAGGAAATTGCATAAAAATGCTTTGGAGACCTCCCAGGATATGGAGCTGCTGTGCAAACTTGGACAGAAAAATGGAAGTGGAAACAAGGAAAAGTGTCCAGGGAAGATGTCTTAGGTTGCAAGGTGTGGCTGGGGGTGTGTATTCTGTTGGTGTTAGAAGTGGGGCAGTGTTCTTCTGTTCCTTGGGCAGTTTTTTTATCTCTCCCACAGCCAATCCTCCCTCCAGGAGATCTCTGCTGTTCATGGCCAGGGAGTGTCCCTGCATGGCTGATCAAATTCCATCATCCCATAGGGAGATGCTCTGCCCAGGGGAGGAGCCAAGAATTCCTACCTGGATACAGTCTGAGGTTTGGGACACCACAGCAGCCTTTGCCCACTGCATTCCCAGAGGGAGACCCAGGCCCACCTACACCACCCCTGGAGCTGCAGAGGAAAACTCCCCCCTTGTGCAGGACCCCTGCTGCAGCAGAGCCACAGCTGGCACTGCAGGAGGGCTGAGCCCCCATGGGATGGGGCTGTGCCCCACCCTGGCACACAGGGAGGCAGGGCCTGCTCTGACTCTGTCAGTGTTGTTTTGTATTACTGCATTTTATTTTTATTTTTATTTTTTTCTCCTAACAAGGTACTGTTTTTCCTGCTCGCATATCTTTGCCTGAGAGCCCCCCTTAATTTCAAAATTATAACAATTTGGAGGGAGGAGTTTTGCATTTTCCATTTCAAGAGAGGCTCCTGCCTTCCTTAGCAGACACCTGTCTTTTCAAATCAAAGCAGTGAAATTGTGTGGGAAGTCAGGGACAAGGTTAGGGAAGCCACAGGCCCACTTAGGACTGAGTCTGGCCAGGGATGTGAAGGAAAACAGGAAGGGCTTCTAGGGATATGTTGCAAGCAAGAGAAAAATCAGGGATAATGTGGGGTCTCTCAGAAAGGAAACAGGAGACCTGGGTGCCTTGGATAAAGAAAAGGGAAAAGTTTCCAAGGACTTCTATGCCTCAGTCTTCAATGGCAAGTGCTCCAGCCTAACAAGGCAAATGCAGGGACTGGGAGAATGAAGAACCTAAGCCCACTGTCAGGAGGATCAGGTTTGACAACATCTCAGGATCCTGAAGATGCACAAGTCCATGGGACCTGGTGAGATTCATCTGTGTGTCCTGAGAAAGCAGGCAGAGGAAGTTGCTAAAACACTGTTCATCATTTTTGAAAAATTGTGACAGTCAGGTGAATTACCTGATGACTGGAAAAGGGAAAATATAGCATCCATTTTTAACCAGGAGAAACCCGAAGACCCCGGAACTACGTACTAATCAATCTCACCTCTGTGTCAGGCAGATCATAGAGCATATTCTCTTGGAAATTATACATGTGGAAAACAAAGAGGTGATTGGTAACAGTCAACAAAGGCAAAATCAGTCATGACAAATTTGGTGACCTTCTATGACAGGGTTACAGACTTGGTGCACCAGTCTTTATGCTGTTTCACTACTTGGTGAGACCAGCGGTGACAGCTTAAAAATCAAAATTTTTGTTTCTATCAATCCCTTTTTCAAAAGTGAAGCACCTATAACTGGTACACTATGGTTGTTTACTGTGCTAAAATCCACCTATAACTGGTGGATGTTAGCATAGATGGAACCCAAATTTACAGTTTCAGAAAATAACAGAGAAGAAGAAACAGTTAAAAATAAGCTCCATTAAATAAATTCTGGGTTTAGGGCAGAGGAGGTTGTTCTTTGCTAATCACCCCACATGTTTTTTTGTGAGGTTCCCCAAATGACAGGTCTGTAAAAATTCTCCAAAGTGATACAAGGTGATGCAGTTCCTTAACCTCAGAAAATGTGCATGTTTCCATTAACCAAACTCTGTGGAAAAATACTGTAAGACAAAGCTAAAGAAGGAGAAATCCATGTTGGCAATAGTTCAGTAGAAACAAACTGTCTGCAACTGGAGGAAGAGGAACACAGGAAGCTTGTACTTCCCTGAGAAATGAATGAGACAAAGAATGGAGTGGCACAGAGGTGTTGCAGTCACGCTCTGTTTAAACAACGGAACTTATGGGAATTAAGCCAAAGGAATGGATTAACCAGTGACCACCAGTTGTTTCATTAACTCAAAAATACGTATTGCCTTTTACATCCTTGTACACACTAATGGAGTAAAATCTGTACAGGCTTTACATGTATGACTCAAGACACTCAAAATTCACCTAAACATTAAATGATGTCAGCTGGAACTTTATCTTTTTCCCACAATCAACAATGTAAATAAAGCTGAAGAGGGAAGGGAGCTTAGAAGAGACTCCACTTTTGTATCCTGGGATGGCTGGTGGGCTGTGTCCATCTCCTCTCCCATAAAGAGGCCAACTAGGTAAGCTTTATTCCCTGGTAATACCTCTGTTTATTTATTCTGACATCAGTGTATGTAACAATGGCAGTTCCTGAACTTCACTCTGTTGCTGCAATCCATAAATCTCACTATTTGTGAATCTGACACTCCGAATGTGACCAGACGTACAGTGCTGAAACAGCACCATTTGTGAATTTGGGATCATGAAAGTTATAACATCTCCAGACTTCTAGTGCTGAATTGGTTGCTCTAAAATATTATCTGTGAATCTGTATGGTGAGGGTCTCCCAGGGATTTGGACAGATAGATAACACAGAGAAGGGGAAGATCTAACTTCTCCCAGAGCTGTTAGTAACACCATTGACTTACCAGAGCAACATGCCTTCTTTGAGGTGACAATTGCTTTGCATCTGCTATATTTGGAGCTCTGTAATACAGCTCTTTAAGACTGAAAACATTCAGGGCCAGCTCTTATCTTCAGCCCTGCTATAGAAAGCTGTAACAGCCAAGATGCTGTATGGTGGTATATAGGTACCGCACACAGCGACAGCCTGGCAAAAGCATGGGGAGAAGCTTGCATGACAGCTGGCTCTATCTAGTCACATTTGACTCATTTCATAACAACTGAAAAGCCTTATGTTGAAATATTTGTAAGCAAAATCCCTGGTCTGTTAAAGCTAGTTAAAGATAGTGGCTGCAAGCTGAAGGCATAGCTTGTGCAGCAACTCAGAAAAACTCGTTAGGCTTTGAAAAGAAGCACATTTAATTAAATCAGAAAATCACAGAAGCATGGAGTCACAGAACTGCCGTGTGGTTTGGGTTGGAAGGGACCCTTTAGGACCAGCTAGTCCAACACACCTGCAATGAGCATGGTTTGTGATGTATCAGGCTGTGTCTTTGCATCCATACTTCCTCCTCCTGAAGAGACAAGCTGGATGCTGTCTTTCTACACCTCCTGAAGGTAGAATTATGTGGCCCAGCCGGTGCTGGGATCCCCCTGACAAACAGCAAGGCCACACACACAACTGTCTCCAGCACTGAGAAAACCTCTACACTTTGTTTCCTTCTGTGTGTTGAATGAACACATCACTGTCCTGGCTCATGTACTTCCTGGCTGTGACTAAATCATTGATGGGCTTCTTACACTAACCACAGTTTGGAAAGGCTCCTATCATCTTTGGGACTTAGAGACCTGGATGTGCAATGCTGCTACAGCAGTGAAATGGTGGGGAAATACCAAATTCTGCTACGTGGGACTGTGTCTCTGCAGGTCCCTCTTGCAGGGGAGGTTGCCAAGGCAGGAGCCCCATGGGCTTCTCTTTGCTTGCTTTGTGCAGGCAAATGTTGAATTTTTTTGTGGTGCACAGAGCAGGATCCTCCTCTCATGGAAGGGACTGGAGGAAAAAACCTCACTCTTCAGCAAGCAAATAACTAAGAGAAAAAGATCACATCACAGCCTCCTGTCAGGATGTTCTTCTTGCCATTGTTTACAAACCTCAGGCATCTTTACTGCTATTTTTCCCATGAGATGACACCTGGGAACCTAAAAGTGTCAGACTAGATGTCTGGAAAATTTGCAGGCTGCTTCAGGACACTGATTTAGATTCAATCCAGTCTCTTCAAAGAAATTGGTTCTTCTGAAAAGTATAAAGCTAAAGTTACCTCAACAACAACAGAAAATATAATTTTCACTAAACCAAAAGGAATGTGACTGAAGGATCCTGTCAGTCTGGAAACTTCTGGTGTATTGAAATTTTCTATGGAGACCTAACTAGTGGCTATTTCCATCAGGCCACACAAAAATAGAATACTATAAAAGAAAATAAATAAATAAATCTTAAGGAAGGATGTAGCATCATCATCATATCTTCTGCTTAGAAGTCAGATGATCTGATATTTTATTTGACTAATATCTTTTGCAAATGGTACAACACCAATATCATGGATATATTAGGAAAAAATTCTTTACTGTGAGGCTTGATGAGGCCCTGGTTGCCTAGGGAAGTTGAGGACATCCCATTTCTGGAAGTGCTCAAGAACAGGTTGGATGGGGCTTGGGGCAATCTGGGACAGTGGAAGGTGTCCCTGCCCAGGGCAGGGGGTGGAATGAGATGTTCCTCCTTTCCAGCACAGGCTATTCTATGATTCTGTTATGCAAATAGAAAAAGACTTTCCTCTGCTCTCTTAGCCCCAAAGTCAGTATTGGAAAGAAATTATGGAGAGTGCCAGATTTCACCCATTGGCCAATTTTGCCTTCTTGTACCCCTTGAGAGTGAGGTGCAGATAAGGCACCAGCTTTAAACAGTTTTTTTCTGTTCTATACTATGAATGTATCAAGCCATTTCTTCACCATGCAACTCCATGATGATATCTGGGGGAATATTTCTTTTCAGAAGCCACACACATTTCAAAGCTTTTATAGGTGCATCGCACTTCTCTGCACTTCTTTTTGGACATGTGGAAGAAAGGGAGAAGTCATTTATGGCTCTTCAGTCTGGGCCATCAGTGTTATGTTAGATGTACCCTGGAGCCCTTTTCACCTACAGAATTGTTTATAAGTTTCCCTCTGGAACCTTTTGCTGGTAGAAGATAAAGACAAATGTCCTGCTTCCAGCAGAATCTTTCCTTCCTCTTTATCTGAAAGTAAGACCAGAGAAGTATATCAATCATACCTTTTTCTAAATATATACACATATAGACATTTAATCTGAAAACACTTGCTTTCAGAAAATTGAAATGTCTTATTTTCTGTCTGAACCAGTAACATAAAAATACTTCTCAATAATATATACACCAGTCTTCAGTTTCAGCATTTCTAGCCTCTCAGCTTGGTGATGAGGTGATCCAACCTGGACATAAGCACATACTGAAGCCCTTTAATCTGTCTATTCCATCACAGCTTTGGGAATTTCCTGTCCCTCATTTTGGGGGGAAAATATGATCATAAGGAATGCTGTTTCTCTGGGCTGTGGAGTAGGCAGGAATAGGCAGTGCTGCTGTGCAGAAAAGGACCCAGATCCAGACACCAAGGACACAGATCACAGAATGGCTGCTGCTGGAAGTGGCCTCTGGAGATCATCCAGTCCCTGTGTAAAGCAGACTCATCTCGAGCAGGTTGCACAGGATCATGTCCAGACAGGCTTTGAATATGGCCACAAGAGGAAACTCCACATCTTCTCTGAGCAGCTTGTTCCCATGCTTGGGACCCTTAGACTGAAGAAGATTTTCCTGTGTTATGGTTTCTGCCCATTGCCCCAGTCCTGCTGGTGGGCACCACAGAAATTAATCTGCTCCCTTCCCCTGCTGCTTCTTCTCCCACAATCCTCACCTTTTATCCCATGTGTACACTGGGTTCTTTTGGAAGAAAAGGTATTTGTGCAATCTCAAAGCAGACAGCATCTCTGAATCATCCTCAAGGATACAGAAAAGGTTATTTTTCTCTGGTCCTCAGCCATTTCCTTTGCTAATCTTCACTGGACCAGCCCAACAAGTGGCCAGAGGGAGAATTGTCCTCCTTGTTGCAGACAAAAGTCTCATAACCATTTAATATGGGGTTTGGTTGCAAAGGAGATGAGCACCAGTCTGACCCTCCACATTTCTTTAGGGGGTAGAGCTCACCATCAGGCATTGACTGTTTCTTCCCTTGATCTTTAGTTCCACACTGGAGATTTCCTCCCTCGACCACACATCTTCTTCTACTATTGCCTTTTAAGCAATAACTTTAAATCTGCTGGGTTGTTTTGTATTTTTTTTTATTTTCACTAATGGTCCTGTGTTTGCATGCCTGTATATATGCTTGGGATTATATATATATTTTTATATATATGCTTTTTATTCTTTTCCTTTTGCTTTTCTATTACAAAGTCTCTAATGTGCTGTGCTAAAGGTGGGTGGCTTTAAAAAGGCCTGGTTTCATTAGGTTTTTATTGTGTTTAAAATGTGGCTCCATTTATTGTGCTAAACACTTGACAGCCTTTGTCACGTCATGTCTCATGAAGGCACTTGGAAATGAGCACACACATAGAAAGCTGCATCAATTTCCTCCCCCACAATCCCTCCCCAAGCAATATAGGTTTGTTTCTTTAGCTGGCACTTAATCCTTCCAAACTTGGCCCCCTTTCTGAAATTAACTCATTGAATAATGGACATGCTCCATTAAAATGATGAAGATAAAAAACTCTGCCAGTGCCTGACTTACTAAGAAAACCATCTCATTCTCAGGCCAAAAGAACACACTTGAGCTGTGACAAAGGATCTGTGTAATTGAGAGCCAAGACTCCCCTCTCATTTATTTCCACAAGCTGGTATTCTTTGACTGTCCACGTTTCTTTTTGTCCTTGGGAAATGGGTCATGCATTTCTAGTGGAAAGATCTAAAATTAAAAATAAATTTTAAAAAATGTACTGTGGAAACTTCCAGAAAGATTTTGCTTCATCTACCCAATGACTTGTATGTTTTTCACATACATTTGTTGTATTAATGTTTTAATTTACTGACAGTTGGTGCTTTGATTGCAGATCCAGACAGGGAGTCAAGTTCACGTATGTTTTGTTCCCAACTCTGTGACTGACTTAAAGTGTATTATGAGGCAAGACACTTATTCCTTGATTTCTGTAAAAAAAACCAAACAAAAACAACTAACCAACAAAAGTAGCACTTTTTTATGTCTGCTGAGAGCTGAAAGGAAAAATAACTAATACCTGTCAAGAAGCATTACTATTCCTAGACTGCTGATATGAAGTGCAAGTATACAACAAAATACCATGTTCAGTCAACGTTAACAAAAAATACATTTTATCATTAAACAAACTTTTGACCATGTTGAAGATGAAAAGTCTTGCTTTTGTAATAATCCAAAACAGGAAAGCTGGGCCAAATACCTGTGTGGAATCCTTCTTCCTGAGAAACTGTATATTAGAGTAATGGCCCCCAACCTGTGTGTTGTAGTTTGTATTTCACCCAGGAAATGTTCTGACTTTCCTCATGGACATAGAAAATTAAAACCCCTTAAAACTGAGGAGGCTGTGGCTGCGGTCCAGGTTGGCAGGGAGAGCAAAGAAAGATGCTGCTCACATTACTCACTCATTACTTCTGCCTTTGAGCCATAAAGGCTGAGAGCTGCAAGGACAGAAAATCCAATAATGGAAGAAAAATAAAAGCCTGTGAATTAAAATGACCCCAAATACCAAAAGTCAGATGGAGTAGATATCTTGCTAGGCATCAACAGGCACAAGAGTGTTCTCTGGATTAATTTTATCTGGTTTTATACACTTTAAGGCTATAAAAGAGGATTATCTCATTGAGTCTGACCTCTGGCATAACGCAGGCAATAAAAAATGTATTCAGTTGCTGCTGCATGGAGCCCACTAATTTGTGTTTAACTAACAGAGTTATTTCAGTGGAGCAGCCCTTCTTGGCCTCGAAGATTCAGTGCTGGTAGAGTCCACTTCTCTCCTGAGCAGGCAGCAAATTGCAGCTTGGCAAACATTCAGGGTGGGAGAAATGCTCCCTTGCAGCTGCTCCTCCAGGCACAACCCCCGTGGCAGCAGTGGAAGTGCAGTGCCCACTGTTGGTGCAGGAGCCACTGCAGGAATTTGGGAGTGGTCCTCACCCTCCCGTGTCCCTGTGGCACCTCCTTCCACCTGCCAACATAAGCATTGTGCAAACGCTCCCCTGGCAGGTTCAGGGAGGTGATTAAAATTAAATCAGTTCACTGCTTGGGTTTTTGTTGGCCGGGTTGCACAGCGGGATAGGGATAAATGATGGGAGATCTTTCAGCAGCAATGTTGGTTTATGCCATTCCAGATTAGCATACATGAACCTGCTGGTTTGTGTTATTTGGTTGTTTCTAATGATTTTGGGTCTTTTTGCAGCTGAGTGGTGCAAAGAGGCTGAATCTCAAGAAGCAATGCCACCCAATAAACTATTATTATTATAAATTATTATATTGAAGGAAACTGCTATCGTGTACTGGGTATTACTTTCAACATTTGGCATCCAATTAATCCATACATAAGTTTCCATGAAACAAAACAGAATTGTTTTCTCTAAGTGACAGAAACACAAGTCAAAATGATAGTCTGTACACATGCTGAAAATTCACTTTTTCTTCATATAATTTAAAACTGATTATCATCCTTCCTGGCCCCCCACTTTCGGGTCTCATGCAGTAACATGTTCCCAAATGTGCAGTAGTCACTCTTACCTGTTAAAACTAGTCCATTCCATGAGCATGGCCTAGAAAAACACACAGCTTTCTACATCCTCCCAAATAAGCCCAGATCTTACCCTACATGCTGCTGATAGCAGAGCTGTTGCCTCCATTTCTCTCACAGACAGAGCCCAAGGCAAAACAACATGAGTGTCAAACTCCGTGTTCTTGTAGAATTAAAAAAACACAAGGAAGGAAGGATGAAGCTCAGGTAAACTACTCCATGCTACTTCAGCATCCAGGAGAGGGAGAAAATCAAAATTATAATGCATGGCAGCACAATGAAACAAAAAAGTGTGCACCATCATTTACTGCCCTTTCTGTATTATTTTAAATTATGTACACATTTTTTCTGTGACTGTCACCAGAGCACTCTGTGGCGTGCTACTGGCCCACCTCACTAGATAAATGACCAGAAGTATGACTCTTCTCACAGCTGGATTTAGTCATACTTAAGTGAAAGATTTAATCAGTTTTGAAGTAGGTATCTTGGTTCTTTCCTCCTCTGTGAATATAGAGAGATATGTGGTCCTTTCCTCCAAGCTTTACCCACCTCAGATAACTGCAACCCCTTCTGCCCCTCAGTGCACCTCAGGGGATTTATCTAAAGCTACTGGTTATGGAAGATTATTATTTAGATATCTCAGTGTAGTCGCCTATCTCTTAGATGACTGGTCAGATTAAACTAATCACATTTGATGAGACTAATTGTAAGCTTAACTGCAAGCAAAAAGACTCACATGCATTTCATAAATTATTTTGGCACCAGGCTGTCACAGCAGAGGCTTTTTTTGTCTTTCCCTTTTTTTTTTTTTTTGAGCATAGAGGTGGTTAAAATTTCACTCGTTATGAGTTTTCAATTACACGTTTCATCAAGTTTCCATGGTAGAAGAAAATTGGAATTTTTAGCAAATAAATAACCTTGGGGTTTGACCAACAGTGCAGGACAAAAGTTCTTAGAAATATAAAACTTGGTTTAGTCATTTGTTTGTATTTTCTCTACATTTAGTATCAGCTTTACCAAAATATAAGAATCATTTTATTATTACTATTGATTTTTCTTTACCTTTGTGTATGGATTTCCAGAATAGAGATTAAGCATCAGGGGCAGTGCCCTATGAGAAGACAGAATGATGTTTTTCAGCCTGAAGACAAGAATCCTAATTATAGGACACAATTTAAAATCCTGTAGCATTTTTTTTAATAGGAAAAGGTATTAACCTGATGATCCTGCCAATCCCCAAATGAAGTGCCTAATTTACTTTGTTCAGGAAATATTGCCTTCCTAATTAAACTTGTTATTAGTTCTTCATGCCCCTTTCTCCTGCCTTGAATGTTTGCTTTGAAAGGATTTCTGTTTTGGTGTTGAATTAGTATTTTTGGTTTATAGTCTTTAAGAACTTCGGGAATGTAGAATGAATACAATGTTTTCTTAGGTTTTCCTTATTATTATTGAGTGATGTCTGTGGAAGCATCATGCATGTCGACCCCCTGAACACAGCTTGGAAGACGAATGTATTGGCCATCAGTAATTACAGGTAAAAGCTGATGTTTCAGGGCATTGGAGAGGATCCAAATCGCGCCTGTGTCATGCCACATTCAGCCACCACTCTTTGCTAATGCAAGCTGGCAGGAGCCACCCTCAAAAGGGGAGTTCCTCCCTGTCAGTGGATTCCCAGCTCCCTCCAGAGCCTCAGTGTTCCCTTTCCTGCTGGGTTGTGAGTTCTCCTTTCATGGTGCTGGATGTGATGGGCTGTGACACCTCTTGACTCAGTAAGGAGCAGTCTCAAACAATACTGGGACAGTTCACTTAGAGCCTGCCAGCTGGAAGAGAAATCGGATGGCACTGATGGAAAGTCTATTTTTATCAGCCCAGCGTAACTTCAGTTCTCTGAAGTGCAAGCTACCTTGTGGTTCATGATGGAGGCTAAAAAATCTAACACCTAACTACTTTCACAGTTAGGTGTTATCCCTTTCATTCTAGTACAACTAGATGATTTCATATGATGCAGCTCCTCATCTACTGGAACACAAAATAAAACTGTGAAGAAAAGCTCTTTTAACCACTCCAAAATGGTACGCACTGTTCATTTGTCATATAGAAGTGCAGAATCACAGAAAAAAACCCAAAAGTTTGGATAAGCCCTCCAAGATCATCAAATCCAACTGTTCCCCCAGCATTGTCAAGACCATCACTAATCCATGTCCCCAAGTACCATATCCACACAGCTTTTCAATCTCCTCAGGGATGGGGACTACACCACTGCCATGGATAGGCCCTTCCAATGCTTGACAACATTTCCCAATTAAAAAAAAAAAAAAATAGTAGTAGTAGTAGTATCAAATCCAAACTCCCTCTGGTGCCAGTTGAAGCCATATCCTCTTGTCTTTTCACTTCTTACCTGGGTGAAGAGCCCCCCTGGCTGCAGACTCTCCCCTGGCTGTCCCCTCCTGTCAGGAGCTGTGCAGAGCCACAAGGGCCCCCCTGAGCCTCCTTTGCTCCAGGCTCAGCCCCTTCCCAGCTCCCTCAGCCTCTCCTGGGGCTCCAGCCCCTTCCCCAGCTCCGTTCCCTGCCCTGGACACGCTCCAGCCCCTCAGGGTCTCTCTTGTCCCGAGGGTCCAGAGCTGTCCCCAGCACTGGAGGTGCCTCCAGCACAGGGACAGGCCCTGCCCTGGGGCTGTGTCACAGCCTGGCTGCGACAGCCCCGGGGCCATTGGCCTCTTGCCCCCCTGGGCTCGTGTCCAGCCCCTGGCACCAGAACCCCCAGGGCCTTTCCCAAAGGGCCCTTTCCAGCCCCTCTGCCCAGCCTGGAGCTGCAGGGAATGGTGAGACCCATCAGAACCCAGCACTTGGCCTCGTTGAACCTCATAAAATTGGCCTTAGGCCTTGTAGCATGGACCATCCCCATCCCTGCTCCTCCTGATTCAATGGTAAAGAGGTCAATCTGTTTACCACCTAATCTGATGACCTGACATGCACCACCAAAAGTGTCTGCTGCCCTGACTTTGTGTATTTCCTCTTCCCTTGCATGCTTCAGCTGTTCTTCATAGCACATTAGAGGATTGCTGTCTTTATTAGTCACCGATAACACATTAATACATTCCTTCTCCTATTACCTCGGACACTAATTTGGTGGAATTGGATACTGACAGTACATTGATGTTGTTAAGGTTAATGACCCAGAGATTTACAAGAGAAGTCACATTAGAAGTCAAATTGATTGTAATAATTGTTTCACTGAACAGTGTCAACATTAAGTACAGTATGTTGTGCTGTGCCATTCAGGGAGGCCCTGTGGCTGTTACAATCACTGCAGCGCTGTTGACATCCCCTCCTTACAAGACAATCCACGCTGAAATACATTTAGGTAAATGCAGTCCTAATAAATGAATGCCTAAGACGTTCTAAGACATGAGACACTGTGTTTCCGGCCTCTGCACTTTATTTTGCCTCCGAGCATATTTTGTGTTTCCATTCGCTTCTGAGGAGATCATTGCTTTTCTCAGGCAGGGTTGAGCAGAAAGCAAAATTTGGTGGTTATTGCCTCCTTTTGGCCTGAGTTGTGAGGCAGTACATACCACTTTTGCTGTTCAGGCCTAAATTTTTCTCAGACAAGTGACTACTTGGCAGTTCAGATGCTCTGAAATTAAGCTGCTTTATAATATTTAAGGTTCAATATAGTGGGTGAAATAATTTTTCTGTTAACATTGCTCTCATATTGACAGTGGCATGCAGGAATATCAGATGAGATGCTGTGAGAATCTCACAGAAATGTCACCCCTGACCAAAAGGATGTGTGGCTGCCTCTGTGCAACTAATAAAACAAACTACTCATTATTTTTCACGCTGTAGAGCTCGTTCTTTCCCTTGCCTGTTACTCTGTGCAGTGCTGCTCCTTCTTTCCCTTGCATTTTTCCCTTCTCATTCGGGATACAGATCCTGCAGCTGCAGGAGTCACTGCTGAGTGCTGAATGGCACCATGAATGGTGAGAGGAAAGGTGCTTGTCACGCTGGGGTCCTGTACAGTCATCCACACCCCCACAGGGTTTGACTCACCCTGCTCCCATCATGTCTGCTCTGACTGCAGGGTGATCACGACACTGCTGATGGTGCTGAGCTATGACTAAAGCCCGTGTCAGGAAATGAACCCCTCATGCTTCTGACTGAAGTTTCCTTCACACGTCTCAGTTTGTTTCTCAGTCTTATTTGCAATATCTCAAGACCTCAACCAAAACGTATAATTTTTCCAAGAAAATTCAGATTTTAGTAACAGCAGCAAACGTTCCATGGAAAGAGGAAAGCTCTCAGTAAAAAACATGTGTCTGCTTTGGCTCTGATAATACACACTAAATATATTCATCCTCCCTTCTTCCTTTCTCCCATTCTCAGCTTGTCTTCTTCCACAACTAGTTTACATGCTGAAATTATGAAATGATCTTTGAGGTCTCTTCCAACCCAAACTGTTCTATAATTCTATGTTTTAATGACTGCAACATTGATATATCAGCTAGTCACCTCTGACTCCTCTTCCAACCAGTGGGAAAAATTAAACAACTTGGCATGATTAGTCTCAGCCTAGACTGGATGAAGTGCAGCCTAAAATGAAACCAATATGCTCAGTTCACAGGCTCTGAGCCTCTAAGCAGAGTAAAACCTACAGGTTATTGTGATAATAATCATTGTGATCATGGACTGAAGGGAACTCATGTGACCAAGAAGGGCAATGGCACCTGGGCTGTCCCAGCACAAGAGTGTCCAGCTGGCCCAGGGCAGTGTCATGTCGTGACCCCTGTGCTGGCACTGCTGGGACACCTCCAGTGCTGGGGACAGCTCTGGGCCCTCAGGACAAGAGAGACCCTGAGGGGCTGGAGCGTGTCCAGGGCAGGGAACGGAGCTGGGAAGGGGCTGGAGCCCCAGGAGAGGCTGAGGGAGCTGGGAAGGGGCTGAGCCTGGAGCAAAGGAGGCTCAGGGGGCCCTTGTGGCTCTGCACAGCTCCTGACAGGAGGGGACAGCCGGGGGGTCGGGCTGTGCTCCCAGGGAACAGGGACAGGAGGAGAGGGAACGGCCTCAGGCTGGGCATGGGGAGGTTTAGATTGGATATTGAAACAAATTTTTTCACAGTAAATGTTGTCAAACACTTGCACAGTCTGCACAGAGCAGTGGTGTAGTACCCATCCCTGCAGGGATGGAAAAGCTGTGTGGATGCAGCACTGGAGGATGTGGGTTGGTAGTGAACAAGCTGGATGCTGGGTGGATGAACTTTCTCAAAGATCTTTTGAAGCCTTTATGTTTTTATAATGGCAATTGTGGCTAAATTAATCTGCTTTTTGTGCATAGATTCCTAGACTAACCAGGTTGTATTGTGCTTTCTGTCTGTGCCACACCTACCAAAAATGTGGTTTTCCCATACTCCTTCCTAGAAAGGCAGCACAGTTTATCTCACACTGTGGCAGGGTTGTGTTTGTTGTGTGATGGGGCAGGTCCAGTGCACCATTTCTCATCAAGCAGCTTCATTGCAGGCATCAACATTTGAAGAACTAGCTCGTGGGTTTGGTATGTCTGTGAGTGCCACCACACGTAAGAAGCAAACCCAGAAGTCGTCGCATTTTGGATCTCAGCACTGTTTATATAACACATCAATAACACGCCAAACACTGTCTTTTGCTCTGTGCAGCTTGTTGTACAGCTCGCTCTCTGCACCATGGGCTTGTTTTGTGGATGATGTGTAAGCTGGGATATTACTTTTAAAATGTATTTCAGTGGCATCGTGTATTCTGCAACAGGCCTGTCAAAATACAGTGTCAAGCTCTCATATGTCACATAAAAACTGTTTGATGTTCTCCTCACTTGAACTCCTACTTTGCATTATAATTAGGAGAGATCTTGACTGGGTGAACTTGTTAGCTTTTTACATGCACAAGCCTAAGGACACTTTAATTAAAGTCAGAGGGAAGCTTGAAAGAACAGGCAGCAAGACAAAATATAATAAGACTAAAAATAACCTATTCAAAACTGCTGTAGAGAAGGCAAGGGACAGGACATGTCACAAGCAGGGAACATTATGAACTGGGGGAGTTGAACCGTTCCTTCCCCAGCAGTAGGACATAATAATTATAAATATAAATCATGCTGCATTTGTTGTCATATTACAGCACTGGAAAAGCAGAATGACAAAATTACTGGCCAGTAAAACTGTTTGAGAAAATGCGTTCTTGGGTTTTGTTTTTTCTGCGAGACCAAAATTCTTAGTGTTAATTATTTTAGAGAGAAAGGGAGTTTCCCAAAACAGTGTTGGGACAAAAACCAAACCACAATTTCCTTTTTTGATTTTGTGGGAATAATCTTCAAAAATTTACCTTTACAGAGAGAGGGAAACATCAGAACCATCTTGAAGAAATATTTAAATTTTCTAATTTTCTAATTTTAGTTCTCTTGTGGAAAATCAGTCTTACAGCAAATCTAAAAATTTGCACATATAAAATATTAGATTTGTTCCCTTTAATAGGTAAAAGAGGAGATAATTATGCCATGTCTTTTTTTTTTGCTGATTTTTGCTTGATTTTTTTTTAATCCAGAGCAAGCATTTTACCCTTTTGCTGATTTTTGAAGAAGTCTTAATTATTTTGTTCTTGCCTCTCTCCTTCAGTGACCATATATCACAATTTCTTTCTAAAAGAATAAATTAGACAGCATGAATACAAATTTTATTTTCCAAAGCCTCGGATATAGACACCTAACACATTTTCTTTATTCCTCTTTATGTCTTGTACAGTGGCTATGACTCACACATCAGTGGATCAGAATGGTATCCTGTTGCAAGGCTTAAATGTGCCTCCTTGTACAAGTCCCACTTGCATGAAAAGCCCAAGGTTCCAATAATTCTTACTTTAACTGATTATTTAAGATGGGAATCAGTTCACAGATTTTCACTTTTTCAGAACAGTGCAGCAAATCTATAACCTTGTCCTTATTCAAAACAGCTTTGATGTCACCATTCTCTGACTTCCAAACTCTTTCAGAATGTAGTATTGAATTTGACAGTCCTGTACACATCCTTGCATTTTTCCTTTCTCATCTCCTTTTACAGCTCATTTTTGTGCACCTTATTTGCAGATTTAAGCAGGCACAGGTTGAGGCTTTTGTTTTCATCTTCTGTGCCCTGGCTTGTTTGGGACTGGTCTTGGCTCTGCAGGTCCAGGATCCACTTCCATTTTTCCTGTTCTAAAGCTCTCCTTCAGGGTATGTTTTAGTTCTTATTCTCTTTGTCTTCTTTTGTCTGGGGGAAATAATGGGATATCATTCCTCTGAAAAGCAGTGCTGGAGTGTCCAAGAGGCAAATGCATATTTGCATTTGTGGTGGGAGTGCTGCAAGGCTATACCCAGCGTGGCAGATCTGTCCTCCCCAAAGTCTTTGACCATTACTTTAATGACTTTTCCCTCCTTCCCTTTATCAGGGAAACGTTGCCACACCTCTGTGAATCTCCTACAACAGGTTGGTTCCTGCTTGTTTCCACAGGAAAACAGGCAGTCAGAGCCCTGTCTGGGAGCCTCTTTGAGTCACTCATCACTGTCTCTAGCTCAGCATTTATGTATGTATGTAAATCCACCTACATCCGTGCATAACCCACAGAGGCAGCGTGACAGAAGCTGTGGCAGGTCACAATCACAACCCCATCTGTTCCCAGCAGCGACTCTCTGAATACATTTGAAATTTAATACAAACAAAATTGAGACAAGATTGGGACCGGCTGAGGAATGAGGGATTGAACACTTCATACACCCCCAAGAATGGGATTGTTCTAACAAGTATCATCTCAGGAAGGTTTTTAGCTTATTATTAGTTTTAGGAATTTTAAAGTGGGAATCTTCTAAACTCAATCAATGTCTTTGAATCCTTGTTATGGCAACATAAATAATAATAAATGTGTTCCATAAAAGAGTTACTTGATTCACCTAAATGATGTAACAAAACACATCAGGGGACTCATTTGGAATGAAAACACTTCCCTGGAAATGTTCAAGGCCAAGCTGGATGGGACCCTGAGCAACCCACTCTACTGGAAAGTGTCCCTGCTTATGTCAGGGGGTGGAATTGGTTGAGCTTTAAGGTTCCTCCCAATCCAAACCATTCTGTAATTCCACAACATGGCTAAAAGCCATGAATTCAGTGTGAATTCAATGCATGCTACTGAGTCTGCAGTGTCATATGTAATGAAATAAGATGTATAAAGTTACTTCCTCATCTAGACAACTTTACACATTGGAAATATGAAAATAAACTAGCATATGAGATTCTCATCTGGGGGAAACTAAAGAAAACATGAAAAGATATGGAAATCCTCTGCCAAGCTGGCTTATATGTGAAAGATATTATTATTATCTACCAAGAAATACATCCAGCTGTCAATGCACTCTTCTGTTAGAGCTGACAGTCACACAGGAGAAGGCCAAGTGAGCTCTCAGAAATGCTGGAAGCATTGTGATATATGAATAAAGGATGCATAGCACAACTGCAGATGCAGTCAAATTATAACACTGTGATCACTGAAAGCAGGGGATATCTTGGGAGTGTAAAACAGGACAAAAACCAATCCTACTAAACCACTATCCTGGCTAAATATGGCCAAGGACATCAGGAACCTGGTCAGCATCCCTGGTAGTTGGGCAAAAGCAGAGCATGCAAAGAAAAGAGACCTCTTAAATGTAAATCCTTGCAGAAGATAAATAGAAGCAGGACAGGGAAGAGACCATTTCATTCCAAGCTGTTTGAAATATACTCATACTTGGACATCTGGGAAAGAGAAGAGCTGCTTGACACAACTACTGGAATAAGGCAAGCCCTGTAGTAGTTCAGAAATCAAAGTATCTCAAGACATTTAATTTCAGACTGCAATCCTTGCTTTCTGGCAGGGACTTTTGTTAATTATATGAGAGTGAGAATGTGGTCACATCACATCTCCATACTTAAGTCATAAGATTGACAGATAAAATTTTTAAGGGGCTCATAAATGAGCTCAGGGAAGTCTTTGACAGAAGCCTGGTCCAAATCTCAATATTGAATTGTAGAGGCTTTGCAATGCCTATAGCTGGAAATTTTGTTGAGAATGGCTTAGTTCCTCCCTGACAAGACACATATTGTGAAGCAAGTTAAAGTATTCAAACGGATATAAACTCAACAAACCTCCAATTACTCTGTTCCCACCAAACCCAAGACAAAACAATAGGGAGCACAAATTAATGAAATGCAATCTCCCACAAGACATGATGAGCAGGACATTAAAAGAGAAGAATTCTTTTGTGACCTTAAACTTAAACTTCCTGAAAGGTCTCCAATAAGAACCCATCCAGGAGGCATCTTGCTGTCACAGGGAGAAATTCACACTTAACCCCACTGCAGGGTACAATGGGTGAGTCTATGATACTGAGGAAGATAAAAAACAACCTCCAAGGCCAGGATTGATGGTGCTTTGAGCAATCCTGTCTGATGGAAGGTGTCCCATGGCAGGGGCTTGGAATGAGAATATCTTTAATATTCCTTTAAACCCAAACAATTCTATGATTTTATGAACTTTCAGTGTCTTAGATTTGAAGAGAACCTACCTCTGTACATCTTGGGAAGTTCCCTGTTCTATAGTGGGAGCCACAGGGAGTGGCACCAGGATTGGTTTAAGTTTGCTCCTCATACCCAGCTGCTTTCTGATGTTTGCAAGTATACAACAGCCTGCTTATACCCAGAATATAAAATAAACATAAAATAAACATAAAATAAACTTCTGCTATTGCTGTGAGGGTAATATTTTAGAGCCTGGGTGGCAGAGGTTATTTTGTCTTATATTAATAAAGTCATTATGGATTTTATCTAGTTCAGAGGTAACGTTCAATCCAGTCATTCCTAATGTTATTTAAAAGGCTAAAACTCTCAAATAAATCTTCAGTAGAGTTAACTTTTATGTTAAAATTATAAAAACTATTGTTAGGGACAAGTTTTATTTTTTAACTCTTGTTCAAAATGCTTTTTTTTTTTTTTTGTTCATTGGATTAATAGTAGGTTATTTTGTTTGTTAGTTTGATGCCTGTGTTTCTGTTGACAATCTATAGCCATAGTACAGAAAGATGGAACTTTTCTAAAGAAGCCTTTGGCTTCTTTTAGCACTGACTTCATTCTCTTCTTTCCTTCTCTTGGTGACATAAAATTTACTCCAGGACCCCGTTGCAAAGGTTTTTTGCATCAAGCAAATAATCATCAACCACAAATCTCTGAAGGATCTCAGGAGAGAAATAAATGAATAAATAAACAGAAGATGCTCCAGCAGATAAAGGACAATGAGGAAGGGATCAAGGCAGTGTAGGTCAGAGCATTTGCTGGGGTTTGCTCTCCCTACAGGGATGTCAGACAGTGGAGGGGGAAGACAACCTGATGATGCTGGATGTGGCGATCTGACATGGCATGCCAAATGATCTCTGGGTGCTAGAGAGGCAGAAATACTGGGAAATCACTTCTTCAGGGAAAAGCCTGGGATAGTCTGTGTTCCTTAACATGGTACAACTCTTCTTCACTGTCTTTGTTTTCCTGCTTGTGAGAAACAGATGGGCTGAGTGTATTATTACCCTTGCTGCCTCAAGAACTGAAATTTGGATCTTTGAGCAAAACAAGAGGTCTTGGAGGTAAAAACATTGCTCTGGACAATTAATTTTATCAATATTTCTTTCTCTGGAATTCATGAATAGATTTTTTTATGATGTTATTCTCTTCAATGAAATCATCATATATCTGATGTTTTCTTGTATGTGCGTGTGAGGGGAAGGAAAGGGAAGTCCTGAAGGCCAGCATGTCCATGCCTGGGAAAAATGAACACTGACACAGAATGACTACTGAAAACCCTTGACACTTCACTATTGGAATATCAGTTTAGATTTTATTTTGCACATGGCTCAGCAACCTCCAGGATATTCTTTCCCTTCTTTGAGAGGTGATGACAACACCAGAGATAGGAGCTCACTTTTTGGGGGTGCCTGGTAAAAGAAAGGAGGAGCAGACTCAGCTCTTTTCCCCAGACTGAGAGGTCACACATCAAACCAATATATGTGAGATCCTCTATTTTGTCTTAATCAGTAATTAAGGTCATTGAGCTAATTTTCATTACATTTTATTGAGTGTGGACTAGAAGTGAACACGACAATAATAACCATAGTGCAGCTGACCCATGGAAAATTGTAAAATTGTGGTATATTCCTTAAATGTCTGGTTCATACAATTTCACTAAGAGATACATTTCTTGGCTTTACCATAGCTTTCCCATGTGACTGTAAAACTTTGGCCCCTGTTTCTAAGTCATTAAAATGACTGAACCATTCTCCAGCTACAGCACAATTTTCTTTCCAACTAAAGGTTTTTTGTATCCAGAACATAAAGTATTTTGTTGCAACAGATTTTCAAATTATGATAAAGAATATAATAAATGCATGAAGGCCATAAAGCATCCTATTCAAGATGAACTGTTGTCATCAAATACTGCAAGAAATACTAATTAGATTGACTTTTATTACTTTTTGTGTCTATTGGAGCAAGACAGAGATCATCTGAGCCATTTCTCCTGGAAGTTTATGAGACAAAAAAAAATTTGGTGTTTTTAGATAGAAGTTGCATAAGAAACACTTTATAAGTGAGTTTATTGGGTTCCCACACATACGTAAAGAGAAAGCAAGACACAGAAATATTAATCATTTTGTCAGGAAATCCATAATTCTATAGCTATATTTAAAGTGAGAGCAAGTTCAGCAAGTCACAGGCTTTCATCAAAGTCAAAAAAGCTTGAGAAATGGGATCTCAGTATCAGGGCTCTGCAACAACAGAAATGGAACTAGAGAGTGATTATCCTTCCCTTTCCAACACCCCTTCTTCCAAGGAAATGAAATCTTCAAGACGAAAGGATTAAACTGCAAACTACTGGCACAGAAATGGAAATTTCTTCATGATGATGATTTGCATATTTTCCACATACGCTTTATCACGTCTGGAGCTTTTGGCAGCCACACTCAAGCCTTTGATGTGGGTCAGCAGTTGGTAGGGGCCAAAATAGAAGAGCACTGAAGACCCTTTGGCTCCTTGCAAGTGCACCAGGCCCACGAGAATGGCAATAATCACATTAGAGCGTGGTCACATTGAAACGGTCACACTTAAGTAAGTGCAGGGAAGTAACTGAGCCTAAAATGTCATCAAATACTTTTATAGTCCAGGTTTCTACCTTTCAGCCTTATTCTTCTAATGGGGAGGGTAATTTTCATGATTGATACTTGTCTCAATGTCTCTTAGTTTCACCTAAGTGATCAGTTTGATTTAAACTAAAAGGATAACTTTCAAAGTTTGAGGCTAAATATGTCAAAAAAGTTTAGAAGAGAGTTCTTTTTTAGCAATGGCTACAGACATAAAACTAATTTATGAATCTGCATCAGGTGTGGTCAGTTCTGAAATGCTTCCAAGTCTTTCCTCTTCAATATTAGCATTCTATGGTGGGGATTTATTCCTTTGTAACTCTCCATATTAAATATTATAATGTTGTTGTTTAGATTATAAAACAATGCCTAGGGGTGTATTTTTCTCTCCCATTCTCTAATATGTTTGGAAAATAATTGCATGGACAAAGACAGGCCTAAAGTTACAGCAAGGTCTTAAAACTGGAAAACACCACAAATTAAATAATTCTTCTTCACCTTAACTCATCCTTTACTTGAGTTCACCCAGAGTGCATGCCTTCCTGAAGGTCCTGGAGGAGAATGTGTTTGTTATCCCTCTGACCTGAGGGAGAAGGCAGCAAAATAATGTACACCAGAGGGGGAAAAAAAACCATTCAAGAGAAAATCTTTCATTAAAATAAAAAAAAAAAAAACCAAACCCAAACCACCTTTGTATTGTACAAAGCAAAAATACTTCAGGTGAATTAATCTTCAGTAATGTGTCATGCACAGAGGTGGTGAGAAACTGCATGAATGCTATTTTCTTCACTATTTTCATTCCAGTGAGGAATTAAAACTCAAAACCTCAAATACATTTGCAAATTGAAGTGAAAAATGCATCAGTACACCCCAAATGAAGAATTTTGTTTTAACAGTTTAAAATTTTACTTTCTGTGATATTATTTTAAATTACAAATATGTTCAAATTTCAAAATAAAAATATAAGTTACTAAAATTTCAAATATTTCCTTTCTTCAAGTGTCCAAAAATGGTATTTTGATAGTGTTTAACTATTTGACCAGAAAAACCCCACCTCAAATTCAAACTGACTCACCTACTCATTCCTTCAGGCTCCAGGGACAGGAAATTCTGTCTGCTGAGAAGATCCCAAATTTTCACAGGTTCACAGACTACAATTCAATCTCCTTACATCAAAATAGTTTGATACATCTTTTCCTTAGTGTTAGCACTTTTTAATATGCCCCATAGAATTTATCTGAAATTAGTCAGACTTTAATTGATTTCATTACTGCAAAAACACTTTTGTGCACCTAACATTTTCACACACCCATGTCAAGGGCTCATCTGTTTGTAGACAAATCAAAGTGATTAACTCATCTATAAATCAATGAATGGGAACTAACATTAGCTTAGGCCAAAAAAAGCCAAATACAAATTTTTATTGTGCAAGGTAATGTCACATTGATAACAAATGTTTTTGGTGCAGAAAAAACCACTCGGTCATATTAAGACATATAGAGAAGATGCATGGCAATTCTTGTTCAGCAATGTTAAATATTATTTTTCTCTGATTTTAACATGCTGCTGAGTTATTCTTTCCTAATATACTTTAAAAGCAGGCATCTCATTGAGAAACAGTGAGAGCTTTGTTTTTACACTTTCCACTGGGTGTTCAGGGAAAATCATCAGGACATAAAACACAAATCAGGAAAGAGTAGTTTCCTATCAATGAACCTCTGCTAAGGCCTGTGAGCTGATGTGGCATTGGTAGATATACAGGTGTGAGGGAACACAGCTTCTTCCCCATGTCTCCATCAAACCTGTCTGCTCCAAAAGGGGAATGGAAATACTTGATAAATTTTAACAGACTTGGAGGTCCATGCTGTAATTTTTGTCATGCGCTAAAACAACATAAAAAATGGTGCACAAAGCCCACTCAGCCCTAGGAGTTAAATAGAGGACTCTTGGCTATATTAACAGTGGCTTTGTATATTTCAATAAGATAATAGCCTTTTACCTTTTTATTTTTAATCCTTTCAGTGCGCTGTGCTAAACCATTGTATTGAACCACTCTAATAACTTACTTGACTTTCTTTTTAATTAAAATAGTACAGAAATGCATTTAAAGCACAACAGTGTCCTTTCCAAGGTTGTATAATGTGATTATGCACTGGTCTTAGGTGAGGGAAGGACATGGGACTGTCATGTATCATTTTACCATCTAATTTCTGGCAAGCAGCACTGAATTGTCAGGGAAGAGTTCATCTTTATCTCCAGATAAATTTACCTCAGAAAACTGTATGCAGAAATAAACAGAGCACATGGTATGTTGTTGAAGCTGTTTTCCACAATGCATAATATCACAGAATCACAGAAATACAGAGTCATGGAATTACAGAAAAGGTTGGAAGTGGAAGGGGTGGCATTAATCTGGTGGGATTAATGGTGGGATCTGTCACTAGTGGGATTCCACAGGGCTCCATCCTTGGCCCTGTGCTCTTCAGCACCATCATTAATGATTTGGAGGCAGGGATGGGAGGGATTCAGGGCAAGTTGGCAGACAATACAAAACTGGGAGGAGCTGTTGACTCTGTTGAGGACAGAGAGACCTCAACAAATCAGAGATGGAATATCACCAACCAAGTGAGGTTCAACAAGGGCAACTGCTGGATTCTGCACTTGGGCTGGGGCAACCCTGGGTGTGCAGACAGAGTGGAGAATGGATCCTGGAGAGCAGTGCCATGGAAAGGGACATGGGGGTCCTGGTCAGTGGCAAGTGGAACTTGAGTCAGCAGTGCCCTGGCAGCCAGGAGGGACATCCCTGCCCTGGGGACATCAGGCCCAGCATCAGCAGCTGGGCAAGGGAGGGGATTGTCCCACCCTGCTCTGGCCTGGGGCTGCCTCACCCTGAACGCTGTGAGCAGCTTTGGGTGCCTCAGGATTAGAAAGGCCTTAAGACTTTAGAGAGCCTCCAAAGGAGGGCAGCAAAGATGGGGAAGAGCCCTGGGGGGAAGCCCTGTGAGGAGGGGCTGAGGGCACTGGGCCTGTCCAGCTGGAGAAGAGGAGGCTGAGGGGAGAGCCCAGGGCAGTCCCAGCTCCCTGTGAGGGAAGAGGAGGGGCAGGATCTGATCTCTGCTCTGTGACAGGGACAGGGCCCCAGGGAACGGCCTGAAGCTGTGTCAGGGGAGGTTTAGGTTGGGTATCAGGGAAGGTTCCTCACCCAGAGGGTGTTTGGGCACTGGAACAGCTCCCCAGGGAATGAGCACAGCACCAGTCCTGATGGAGTTCAATAGTATTTGGACAATGTTCTTAGGCACACGGTGTGACTCTTGGAGATGGTCCTGTGCAGGGCCAGGAGTTGGACTCAATGATTCCTATGGTGCAATTCCAATTCAGCTTATTCTGTGATTCTGTGACAATATAAGAAAATACAGGAAATGCATTCATATATATATATATATATATCATACATATACACACATAGAAAGAGTGTATACATACATACATTAAAAAGTGTTTATATATATATCTATATATATATATATACACACATAAAAAGTGTATACATATATGAATGCAAAACATAGGAAAAGGCACTTTTTATTAAGTGACAAAAACTACCAAATTCAGACCAGCAGGCCTTAATGCTTACCTAAAATTAAAATTTAAATGAACAATTTTCCTTTACTTTTTGTTGTTTTTAATCAAACATCTTTCTTTGCTTATTTTATCATTTGAGGAAAGTGGTTGGCAGTCAGTGCAGGAAGGTAATTTTTCACATGAGGCATTTTTTTTTTTTTTTAGTGTAAAATGTACTGCACAGGAGACAGAACTCAATACATTACCTGAAACTGGAAAAGCCTTGACAGAAAAGTTCCCAGGCTTGCAGAACACTTAGACGTCTGTTATGCATTTACAGATCAACCTCAGCAAAACACTGCAAAGTTAAGCACCTGCACAATCCTAGCAGATATAAATGTTTAGCTAAAGGATTTACAAATCTCAAATTTCAGGACATAAGACAAGCTTCTTAGGAGGGAGATATGAATCATATCTACATAACAGAACTTTCAGACACTGTAATCGTTGTTCCTGGTAGAAAAATGCTACTTAATTAGAGACAGATGTTGAAAATTTTGAGTTATTTGAAAATGTCATAAGCCAAGCCTTTCAAAGAAAATAATAGGTTACTTGTTGGACTCTTATCTTTTTAGAAATAAAAAAATATAGAAATGGTAAAACTACACTTAAAATATGTATTTCTTTTCTCTATTCAGCACTTTTGCTTCCTTTGAGCTAGGCTGAAATCCAGAGAGTATGATTAAATATAATTTTGTCATAGCTGGGAATCCTCTCCTGGAAACACTGGCCCTGTAATGAGCAGAACAACTGAAACAGGAACTCGCAAAAAGAAATGTCTCTCTAATTTCTTGCTATTTCACCCCATTAAATGCCTGCCATATATTCTCCTTTGCAAAACTAAAAGTGTATATATATATATATATATATTTATATATATATATATATATATATATATTATTATTTTCCTCTAAATCTTTCCCACATGGTCTTTGCAGTCCTGGTTGTTTCTGTTTGACTTCACCAAAGTGCTGCTGCCCCGCCCCTTTGGAAGACTCTGCTCTTATCTCTCTTTATTCACCAGTAAATATCTTTAACCCTTCTTTTTCCCCTCACATTTCCCCAAGGAAATAATGCTTTGGAGTTCTTCAAATTTACTTGCCAGAATACCAGTAAATTACTTTCAGGGTCCTATTTGTAGTGCATTCAAGCCATGCAATGTCAATCCCTTTGTAGACTGAAATATTTATGTGTCAGTATCTGTGAAAAGATGGACTAAATTTAAAGAAAATCATGGTTTATCCCAAAGACCACTGCTGAAACCCATTTTACAGAGTTGAGGTGTACTCATGCAGCAGTGCTTCCCACTGAAGGATCATGCCTTCCCTTTCACCCACAGGAAGAACCATCCCTCTTTCCTGCTCCTCCCCATCACTGGATGTGTAGCCATCTCCAGTTTAAATGGAAATTACAGGACTGGGAGATTTCATTCGCTTATCTTTTAAATTTTAGCAGAATTCACAAAGTCATGTAGTTTAGACCATAAAATTCCAAGACCTTGTTCTTGTTGGTATTGTGCTTTTTGTTTTGCTTTTTTTTTTAACTCTGTAAAATACCAAAAACACCTGCAATACACAGAAACATGCAGCTGGTGTTAACTGCTTAGCTGCAACTGAGTTCCACCTCATAAATGGTGATTTGAGTACATTTAAATGTACAAATATACACAGAAATTTCGCAATTGATCCTGCAATCCATGACTGGCAGTCACTGGAGACCAGGACTGACTCTCAGTGGGAACTGGACATCTAAACCTGCTTGGATTGCATTCAATATTAAATTAGCTTGTTCATCCTGGGACTGAGAAGCCTCTGAGGAGACCTTCAAGCATCTTCCTCTTCCACATCCAAAGGGGCTCCAAGGAGAGGGGCTTTGGACAAGAGATGGAGGGACAGGACACAGGGAATGGCTTCCCATTGCCAGAGGACAGGGACAGATGGGATTTGGGAAGAAAGTGCTCCTAGTGAGGGTGGGCAGGCCCTGGCCCAGGGTGCCCAGAGCAGCTGTGGCTGCCCCTGGATCCCTGGCAGTGCCCAAGGCCAGGCTGGATGGGGCCTGGAGCAGCCTGGGACAGTGGGAGGTGCCCCTGCCCATGGCAGGTGTGGAAGGAGATGGTCTTTAAGGTCCCATGCAACCCAGACAATCCTGTGACTCTATGATTCCATGATTTCCTGACCTGTTCAGACCACACTTCCTAAAAGCAGGAATGTGCTTGCTGGTTTACATCCCAGTAAATCTGAGTTGCTGACATGTGAGAAACTTATTTGTTTCTCATGGCCTAGTTAAACAGAATGAGACATTCAAGGCTTTTGGGTGAATGGTTTCAGCTTGTTTAAGGACTAATAAAGTCAGTTCCATGTCCAGGTTCTGCTGTCTGTGAATTCCAGTCCGTTCTCACTCGGGTTGTTACAAGGCTCAGTTACTCATTTATTTCAACAGCCTGAGGAAATTGTTCTGGTATTGCCATAGGCTGACAGTTATCTGAATTATCCAAGAATTATTTTGTTGTTGTTGACAATTATCATGCTTTTAAAACAACCCTAAGTATTCATGTTCAAGGAATCTGAATAGAAAAATGCCAAAGATGGCTGTCTAAGGAGATTTTTTGGAGGAACCACTGGGAAGATGTGAGGTGGAGATAAAATATGGCTTTATTTTTGTAGGTAAAAAAGCACCAAAACATAAATATCATATAAAATGTTCCTCACTGAATAGTGGAGATTCATCCTGGACAATTAAGGATAATTACTGAACAATTTTTAGCCTGGTTTCTTCAGGAAATGAGGCTTGAATGATCCTTGTGCCTGTCAGTCCCACTTAATAACTGCTGGATCTGTTCATCAGCTGCAGATCTGACAGAGCAGTGATGCTGAGATACAAAGTTCTCACAGCATCCGTGGTAAGAATCAGCTGACTCGTGGAAAGCACTGGATTTTACACTCCCCCAAAAAGAGGAAAAAATAAATCAACAAATTAAATATCCAGACCTAAAAAAAAAAAAAAAAAAAAAAAATTAAAAAGAAAGGTAAAGTCAGAAATACTTTAAATTCAAAACAGCAAAGAGATCTTTGCTCATTCAAGGGGATTTTGTGGATTCTCTGATGTCTAGGAAGGAATATATTCCATATTATGCATTACTTAACCCAGTGGACAGGAGCGAAAAAAAAAATAAAAAATCAGTTTGAATTCATGGGTTCTGATGCTGGAATGATCCCCCATTCATCTTGAACTCTGTGGTATTTTCATGGGGATGTTACACCGTACATTACCTGTGACTGACAGAGCAGCAGAGTGTCGTGTCTCAGCCACATTTCCATTTAATTCCATCTTGCTCCCATATATTAACACAAGCCGTGAAAGAAAGAAACTCAGTCCTGACAGTTTATTTATTTTACGTATATTTCCCTGTCAAAAAAAAAAAAAAAAAGGATCCTTTATCATCCTCAGGGTAATAGGAAGGGAACCAATGCTTTGATTTAATGGCAGGGCCCTGCACCTTCCTTTGGCAGCAGTTTCCTAACCTGAGTTCTGATACTGTCCCGGCTGGTAAATGTTACACACACTAAATGGAATCATTAAGGAGCACAGGCTGGTGGGTAAAACCAACACCATGGAAAGATATTTAGCTGATTAATGTCTTTGGCACATGATTTTTGAGGTCTCCATTAACTAAAATGAATTTCCTCTCCTGCAGGAACGTATGTGTTACATATTCCATCTCCCCTAGCACAGATATAGTCAGGTTTCTTCACATGGGAGTGTGAAACATCATTTTTCACTTTTTGGAGAGCTCCGTGCATGCAAATTCCTTCATGGCATTTCCCAAACACTCTTGAAAGGTTCCAGGCCAAGGTGGGGATAAAAAAGTTTTTCAATGAATTCATCTTCTGGAACTTGTTCTGAGCTGGAATAGCACTGCACTGAGAAAATGCAGTCTTATTTTTTAGGAAAAATAATCCCCTTTCTCTCTTTTTACTCAGCTATGTCATTAATATCTCTCATTCTGTGCTCACACACAGACATACCCACACACATATATATGCTTGGCTTTTCCATGAGATAATACAGAACTTCTTGAACACACAAGATGCTTCAGGCAATTCATGTATAATTCCTCAGTACCTTGAAGATAACTTGAATCTTAAGGGCTGAAGTTCTTCAGACTTCTTTCCTACTTTCTAAAGCACTACACAAAAAATGGCACTTGCACTCTTCTAGCTAATGTTGGATAAAGCGACCTGATGTTGGACAAAGATGCTTGGTGGCATGCCACATTCTAAAAGAAAAAGGGGAAAACTCCTTGTGCTTTTAAGAGTGACACTAACAGCTAGAGGAGTGATGACCCTGATGAGCAGTTTAGTCGCCAAACTGCTGTTGTCCTCAGTCCTTATATCCAGCCAGCTAAAGTTCCTGCATGATCACACCAGACCCATTGCTCTTGAATTGCTGAAAATATGCACACTGTGACTCCAAGCTAAGAGCAGGACACTACACTGTGTGACAATTTCTGTATCTGTAGGGACAGATTCTATTGACAATCCACAAGTGCCTTACTTATATTAAGCTGCATGCAGGTAGTGTCTGTGAACTGGTCTGGGCACAGCAGGGGCTCCCTAAGCTGGGGTATCTCCAGGATCATCTAAAATCCCCACTGGGAGAGCTGCTGCACCAATTAGTCAAATACTTTGATGTAAAGAGTAAGAAATCATCAACCAGCTTGCCCCAAGTCATCTCAAACTAGTCCCAGGTTGGGCTGGTGCTGCTCAAAGATAAGCTGGAGCACCAGGCAGGGAATTGATGGTAAAGCACATTTGGAATTCTCAGAGGCACACCCCTGATTCCCTGTTGCACCCAGTTATGACTACGTGACTTGTGTCCCCGTAGTTCCACGGGTTTAATTCACCACAGTGTTTCTGGTGCGTCCTGGTGGTCCCCACAAAGGT
This sequence comes from Emberiza elegans, assembly GCA_024865655.1. NCBI lineage: Eukaryota > Metazoa > Chordata > Aves > Passeriformes > Fringillidae > Emberiza > Emberiza elegans. The sequence goes on along the minus strand of JALJVW010003588.1, from coordinate 2,687,462 downwards.
GCAGGCTAGAGCAGAAAGTACCAGCAAAGGTGTTTGGAAAGCCACATGCACTTAAAGCCCAAGAAACTCTGAGGAAGGTGGATGGCAGGATGCAGCATTGTGAAATCTCTGCATTAAATGTTCTATCTCACACAACTGTCTGAAGCCACTTATCTGTTATCTACTCTTCTTCCAAAAGGAGGATATACTGCTACAGTTTTTGTTTTTCTTTTTTTTTTTTTTTTTTTGTTAAGAGCTTTCCTTAATTTACTAAACTTAAAGACTTCAGGGAGAGGAAGGTGGTGGTACGTGTCCTCTTGCACCCAAGAGATGGAGAGGAGCTGTTAAAGGCCTGAATCTCAGGAGGCTTCTCAGAAAGGTTGGCGTGAAAAACGTGTGTGCTCCCCGCTGTTCTCTGAGGACTGTGAGAGCAACACAATAAAACTCACTCTGAGTGCAAGAGCCATTCTAAAGGCAGTAAATAAACATCTTCCACAGCATACACATTTTAAACAGCAGTTCCAAAGGAAAAACACACCTCCACTTCAGTGCTCTCTCAGCTGTTTATTTCCTTTGCCTACTGAACTGAATGATCTCACTTGAAGTGAGGAGACAGTTATGTGTCTGTTTTCCTCAGTAGCCTCTGTAGTCAGTGGACGTGGAAACAGAATGGCAAATAGGAAGAAATGTGCTTGCTCTAGCTTTCTTTGAGGTGCTTGCAGGGATTTCACGAGTTGCTCTAATTGATAGCTCTTGTGCAGCCTAATGATGACAGCTGCATGTCTGCTCTTTCAGAGAGAGGAGATGCAGGCAGAGGGAAGCCACCCCTCACATTAGCATCCACACAACCAGTGCCTGTGATACAGCAGAGGTGCCAAACACACGTCCCCTGGGGCTCTCTGCTGTAAGCTGCCCATCCTTCCTCAAGAGTCAAAAACAATACGGCCTTCCCTCAAGACAAACCTGTTAAAATAGTCAAGAGAAGAATTTTGCTGGAAGCTGAGCAGAAAAATAAAACCCTGCTGGTGGCAGACTCCCAGCTGTGCAGCTGGGGTAGGAAAAAAAAAATCAGCAAAATGTGGGTAGGACTTTTAAATATCAATAGGTCTTTGGTTAAAAATTGTCATTAAGCTCTTTATTTTAAGACATGAAAAGTCCTAAAGATTTTGCTCCTTGGAATCATCTATCTGTGCTGGTACTCTGGAAAGCTGAATGCAGAGGTAAAAGCAAAAAAAAACCATTTTTCTGAACAAGGCTGGGTTGGATGGGGCTTGGAAAAACCTGGATTTGTGGAAGGTGTTCCAGCTTTGCAGAGGGGGGGATGAAACTGGATGCTCTTTAGGGTCCCTTCCAACCCAAACTGTTCTATGACTTTAAGAAAACCAAAATGAAATTAAACTTTTCTACAGAACTGCAGGCACCTGGGGGAATATAGCTCATCACCATGTTCTAGCAAAGCCCATTCAATCACTGTGCACATTTCATTTGTACCAATGTCTTATATGGAAATAACATTCATGTTGATAGAATGGGTGGAAAATAAAGCGTTTTTTTTTTTTGAAAAGAATCATTTTCTTGGAGAAGATTAAACAAGTTTTTGCAAATTATTTGTGGGAGATATTATCACATCCTGAATACACTGACACACTTTTACCTAATATTTTCAGCTGAAAAATCACCAAGTGAAACACCAGAGTGGTCACACATGGCTGGCTCCAAGAAAAGTACACTGTTTTTCTGTTACAGTGTGAGGCTCTGAGTCCTTAGGGCTCATATTTCAGCAGAGGATTTGGTGATGAAAGTCAAATGGCAAGGGAAGGTGAGTCAGGATGGAGCTGGTTACAGTCAGAGATGCAGTATCTTTGTTTTCTTACATTTTGTCTGCTACCTAGCTGTGAGGCTCATGTTAAGGGGTGTGACACACCTTTGAACACAGGCCAACCTGAAAACTTGCATAGAAAACAGAAAGATAGGTAAATAAAGCTCAGCCATGGTAAGAAGAGAACAAATTGTTTAGTGCAGGTTCCTGTTCTGGAAAACAAAAACCAAAAAACAAAACAAAAAAAACCCCAGCCAAACAAACAAACAAAAAAGATGAGCAGTGAAAAACCCATGAAATATTTTCCTTGCAGGAGGACTGGCTTTGAGATGATCCCTCCTTGTTGGGCTGGTGTTGCTGGCAAAGCAGGAGAAGGTATTTATTTAATGTCTCCTCACCCTGCTGACTGGTCCCACAAAAAACCATTTGTTTCATATGGAATAAAGGATTCTGCTCACAGGAGGCAGAGGACAGCCAGTGTGGTGCATTTCTTCCAGTTCTCAGCTGCCACTCTGCCTCTTGGCACTCTAGAAAATTGAAAAGCCTGCTTCTGCTTTCCTTCTTCTGCTCCCTGGAATCCTGTCCCCAGGCTCTCTCACTGACACTACATTTGGCCAAGAAAGGTGTGGGAAAGAATCACAGAATCATTTCTACCGTCCAGCACCACCATGCTCCCCACTAAACCATATCCCCAGGTGCCACATCCACCTGCAATTCCAGGGGTGGTGACTCCAACAGTGCCCCAGACAGCCTTTTCCAGGGCTTGACAAGAAATTTCTCCTGATACCCTGAAACTTTCCCTGCCACAACTTGAGGCTGTTTCCACTGGTCCTGTGACTGGTTACCTGGCAGAATAGACTCACCCCCACCTGGCTACAACCTCCTGTCCCACATTTGTAGAGAAGGTCTCCCCTCCTAGATCCTTCACCAGCATCTCAGCATCCTTCATGCAGAGACAGCCCAAACGTCTGTGTGTGTGTTCTGCTTCCTTTCTCTGCCATCAGTGGGTTCCAACACATGGAACATCCCAGGACCAGGTTTAATCTTAGTCAGTGTGATTGATCTCACCTGGCTTCCTTTACTCCACCTTTATCTGCAGCTACAGACCTGACTGTGGTGGATTTGGACGAGACCAAGGTCGTGACAATTTCAGAGAAGCACATATGCATGAGTCCTGAAGGATTGCTAATCTGCTCTGAAAACTCTCCCCAAAGTCTTCTGCTCTCTGAAACTCATTTTTGAAATTTGTCATGGCTTGGCACCCTCAGCTCCTTGTTAGAATGGACCAGAGAGGAGAGAGATTGGCCTTCACAGGCTGCCCTGCCTGCAAGAATTGAGGACTGAACTCTTGCTGATGACAGTGTGGCACCTGGAGTTCCTATTTTTTACTGGAAAGCACCAAAGAGACCGGGAAGTCTTCTTGAGTCTTCTTTTCACATAAACAAATTCTAAAGTCATGATGTTTGGGAAGGGCCCTAAGGAATCCCAGGCAAGCCTAAGATCAGGCAGACTGATTCCCTCTCTTCCTACTCCAGCAGACATTTAGACATTTCTCCATGCCTCATTTTCCCAATGTGTAAATGCAGTGACTGCCTTGGCAGTCTTTCACTCCCAAACTCTATAACAGCAGCATGCAGCACATTTCAAAAATGGCATTAAAAATATTTTCCTTTTAATCAGTCAGGAGGGGTGATAGCAAGGTCCTGTTCGTGTCTTTTTTCATAGTCCTAACAGGATCAGATACTGGAATGAGAGGTGTTCAATGAAAGCTTTCCAAGGAAATGTAGAGTTATGAGACACAGCTCTGCTGAAATTTGCTCTTCCTTCTCTGTTCCCCCATCCCAGTATTTATGACTTAGATCTTCACTGATATGCAATAAACAATGAGTGTTTTTTGTATAAAACTTACAGGTGAGACAAAAGTTCTGATTTTTTTGTTCACTGTAGCAGAAGAATCAGAAGAGGTTTACAGCTTCAATTTAAGTTTGCTGTATGTCTGCACTCTGCAGTCAGTTAACTTACCTGATGTAGTTAAATTTGTGTGCAGAGTCTTGCAGGGAAGAAGGGAATAAAGACAGGTTGATTTTCAGAGGTGACAGGTCCTCTTTGCCTCACAATAAGTGTCATGGTAGGTGACATTGTAAGTCTGCCATAGGCAAAACTAATCCAGCTGAAAGTCAAATTTGCCAGCTTCTAAGTTGCCCCATTGTGCTAGTCCACTTCAGACCTGTGGCTACCTTCAAAGGGCATTGGCCTTTTCTTTATTCTTGTCTTCTAAACAAGCTGCTGTTTAACTTCATTTTTTCTGTCTCTATTGTTAATTTCCCTATCTAAGAATACCAGACCATTCTGCTAACAAATCTTTTAAGATCTGTCTTCATTCCCTAAGATGGACAGAGGTTTGCAAGTGCAGTCCTGCTGGAACAATTCTCTCTCAGAGAAGCCCCTTCTTTCAACAGTGTCTAAATGTACATGTGTAATTATAGGATCAGATATGCATGACAACCACATGATTTTTCTTCTCAGCAGACAGTTTGTCACTGGAGATGTGGTATAGCTCACCATGTCTGCATCCCTAATAGAAATGTCACTCACTGTAACTCTTTTGGGGAAATGACAAACTGTTGGCCATGCCTCTGCTAAGTCAGTAGACACTCAAAGCTGACAGAAAATCATCAGGCAAATTTCAGCCTTTTTTCCTAGTTCCTTCTTTGCACAGTGTAAACACTCAAAACTTGAACATTACCAAGCTGTTATATATGTTAATACCTTTCCTTGATACTGTATTTGTTTAAATTATAGCCATGCCTGCTTAAGGTTGTACTTCATCACCGATTTCCTCATGTGGTAATGAGAAAATTACCATCATTATGGAACAGAAAGATGTAATCTTAAAAACCAGATCTTGGTGGGGGGGAGAAGTTATGGACTTTAAATGAACAATATGTTCTGTTGCTCCATGCTTCTTTCCCTAAAGGATAATTCCTTATGTTAAAGGGAGTCAGTTTGGGTTTATACGTGATCAAGTGACCTCATCACAACTCTATTGTACATTTCCTTCTTTTCTATCCTGTCCACTTCCCTTGCCACGAGTGTGAGCTTTTCCAGATGATAATCCTTTTGCCACGTGCTGATACTGCTGTGCTCATTTACATCTCTGTAAAATTAAATCATATCAAATCATCAAATGCAAGACAACTTTAGTGCAGTGTAAGCTCCTGGGAGGGTCAGTCATAGACAACAACTCACAGTATCAGGAATCTTTGAAATAGCAAATAAATCCACTGAACAAAATAAAATAGCAAATAAATCCACTGAATAAATCCATTTAGTATTTAATCTCACATTCCCACCCAGCTACTGATGAGTCTTATAGTGGCAGACTCTAAGGTCTCCTATTTTTGTAGGATTTGAAATGAATTACAGCACATTCTTTTTTCCAGCATCTGTGTTTTACTCTCATTGAGGTATTTCTGTTCTCTCCTTCTCCTTCAGGACTGTTATTTCTATTAGATAATTACAGCCCAGCAGTGGCTTAAGGATCATGCTATTTGCTTGTACCTACAGTCACCAACTCAGCTTTCCTCTCCAAAGAGCATCCCCCTTCCCCTGTAATATCTCCTTCGTTTGTCTCTCTTCTCCCTTCCCATTCTTCATGGTTCCAGCCTCAACCCATCTCTCTGGGACAATTATCTTATCCCCCTCTGTGGGAAAAGCAAAAATCCAGTTGGCTCATACCTCCTGGTACTGCTCAAGGCTGAGGAGGTTCACTTTTATTCCCAAGCTTTCCTCCTGGTGTTTGGTTTCTTTCTTTTCTGTGTTTTCTCTGACTGCTTAAGTAAACTTGTGCCCTAATGCTTGCTCCTTATGTGTGTTGTGGTGTGAAAGAGCGAAAGAAATAATATCCTCTAAAAGTTAATGTCTTTGTAATTCTTTTTTTTTGTTTGTGCTTTGCATTTCTGCAGTTCTGTTTGCCTTTAAGTGAAGCTTTAGACTCTGTATCTCTATCTTCAGGAATGTCAATCAAAGGTTTATAGTTTAAAAAAAAGAAAAAAGAAAAAAGTTATCTCACATTCAGGTACTGAAAAGATAAACTAGGGAAATATAGGAAGAGTTTTGTTTCAGCTTTCCCATCTTTTGCAGAACTTTGAAGTGTGTCTTGTTTTTATCTCCAGAAACAGCTAGTAGATCATCAAGTGCTCCCATCTAGCTGATTACTGTGTAGCCTTAACAAACTGGGAAATTGAAATAGGAATTCAGACTAGGTCTTGCCACAATGATACTTCTGAGTTCTCAAAAATAATTTAAGTGCAGCTGGAATGGTCTAAGAGATCACAAAATGTGGCACTGTGCTCGCATCTCTCATGCGTGTTCTTCATCCTCTTGTGCAAGGTTTTTGCTATACACAAGGGGCTGGAAGAGAGACACGTCCCTCAATATTAAATTGTTTTCCTCTCAACAGCCTTGAAAAGCCTCCCCAGCTGCAGCTGACCCAGATCTGGAATCCTCCATCTCCTCTTTGCCTGTGATTTGTGCTAATCTCGAAGCATCTGAGGAAGTGTACTGAACTTCTCCAGGTCGGTCAGTCATTTTGGTTTTTATTTTCTTTTGGAGAGGGGTAGTAGGAACTTAAGACCTTTTTCTCGTGCTAGGAAGGTAAGGTACGTGAGCTCTTATCTCCTATCAGACATATAACCCCTCACAAACTATTCCTGAGTACACAAACTTTGTCAAATTTTAACCTCTCTGAAATGAGTTTCCTCCTTTCTCACAGTAAAGAGGGCGTTTGGCATTGCCCAGCTAGAGCTCCCAGCTGCAATCAGATGCATCAAGGAGTAGGAAATAGGAGCTGGATTCCCAGCTGGTGTGAGTCAGTCCAGGTTTATGGAGAGCAGGGGGGCTCTGCTCTGGTCTGAAGGGGGCTGAAAATCTGGTCTGGCTGTGGTGCGGTACCATGGCACTGTGAAAAACACCTATCAGTGAAATTCCTGGGCACAGAACATTCTCCCAAAGGAAGAACAACCTCTGGCCTATTGGCCTCCAGTCCATTATCTGATTGTTCAAGTGGAGCAAGACGTTAACACGAGCGTTGCACAATTTGATAGGATAAGTTTTTGAAAGACGCAGTGGATGCGATGGGTTTTGCGCTCAATTGCAAAACTTTATTTTGTATCTGCAACAAATGAAAAAAGAGGTCATATCTGCCATCTTCTTTCAATGGGCTGACCAGGAAACAGCCATCTCCTGCAGGCATTTGGCTGTGTCTCCATATATAAACACAAAGGAGACTTTGTGAGCCTTTTCCAAAGTGTCTCAAGCAGGCTGTGAGGTAAGAGATGCATCTGTCTAATAATTCCATCTTTATTTCACAGATGTTTGAAAAAAAAATCTATGAAATAAAAAAAAAACCCAAAGCTTATTCTTTTCTTTTATGCAGTAAAGATGGGAATAACCATTAGGGGCTACTCTTATTTATAACATTTAAAATCAATTTCTAAATGTTTTCTTCATGACCAACAAAGAAAACTTGAGAGAAACTGGTCTAAATCTAGGAACTTTTACTTTATTAGACCAATTTTTTTATTATTTTGATGTTCCTTATTGATTCAAGAGCATTTTGAATTGTCACACAACTTTGTAATGGAAAAATTACTCTATAACCTCTCAATAAGGTTTATGTCTAAGAAACTTAGAAAATCTCAGAGAAAAAACCACCAAAATTTCACTTATGCATGCAGATTATGCAGTTCCAAACATAAGATTTTGGGGGGAGGTTTTTTTTTGGCTTTTGGTTTTTTGCATCAAAGAGAACGAGTGTGTCAGACAGTCTTACACATGAATTTGTAACTCGGTGCTCCTGTATGCCAATGGTGTAATTGTTAGTGCATGCTTTGAGAGTTGATTTTAAAGGTCTTAAAGAGTCGGTTTTAATAATTCATATTGATTCAGTAGGGGATGAGGATGCTTGACATGTTAAATTATTAGCATTTACATTATGAACATGTTAATTACTGTATTTTTAATGCTGTTGGCTTTTATAAACTAAGAGTATTCTTAAAGGGACATGAAGTAGATTTGCAACATCTTGGAAACCAGTGTTGTATAAACCAGGATTAGAGATGTTTCTCTCTTTCTTTTCACTCCTTACTCTCACATTTTATGTTTCAGTAAAGATCTTGTATTTATTTGTCTCTTGCACCTGAACACTGAAGTAACATCAGATAAATAAAGAGGGAAAGAGAGAAAGAGAGAAAGAGGGAAAGAGAGAAAGAGAGAGAGAAAAAGAAAGAAAGAAAGAAAGAAAGAAAGAAAGAAAGAAAGAAAGAAAGAAAGAAAGAAAGAAAGAAAGAAAGAAAGAAAGAAAGAAAGAAAGAAAGAAAGAAAGAAAGAAAGAAAGAAAGAAAGAAAGAAAGAAAGAAAGAAAGAAAGAAAAGAAAGAAAGAAAGAAAGAAAGAAAGAAAGAAAGAAAGAAAGAAAGAAAGAAAGAAAGAAAGAAAGAAAGAAAGAAAGAAAGAAAGAAAGAAAGAAAGAAAGAAAGAAAGAAAGAAAGAGAGAAAGAGAGAAAGAGAGAAAGAGAGAAAGAGAGAAAGAGAAAAAAGAAAGAAAGAAAGAAAGAAAGGAAGGAAGGAAGGAAGGAAGGAAAGAAAGAAAGAAAGAAAGAAAGAAAGAAGAAAGAAGGAAGAAGGAAGGAAAGAAGGAAGGAAGGAAGAAAGAAAGGAAGGAAGGAAGGAAAGGAAGGAAGGAAGGAAGGAAGGAAGGAAGGAAGGAAGGAAGGAAGGAAGGAAGGAAGGAAGGAAGGAAGGAAGGAAGGAAGGAAGGAAGGAAGGAAGGAAGGAAGGAAGGAAGGAAGGAAGGAAGGAAGGAAGGAAGGAAGGAAGGAAGGAAGGAAGGAAGGAGTAAAAGAGACTGAAATAAAGTATTTAGTTTTTCAGTTTGCACTGATCTGTGGTAATCCAGTCATGAGTGGTGTTGTATATTCCTCTACCTCCCCTCTCTGCCCTTAAGGCCACAGTAATGCTTCTTTCAGGGTTTTTTTCAGTTAAAAGTGTCTGATTAACAATCATGGCCAAGGAACAAGCAGAATAAAGCAATTTACAGACATGCTTCCCCTCCTTTCCTTTGGAGAAAAAAAATAGCTTAGCTTTACTCAGTCAGAGGTTTCTGTGCTTAGTAAAGCAAAAGGGAATTTACCTATCAGCAACGCAGCTTTGATATAATATTGTGTCACAGGCCAGAGAACCAACATTTTCCTATCTCACTGGGACATTTCAGCCCCTCCCAGACATTTTATTGGCACACACTGTCTTGAGAAGCCCTTGTGGGACCAGCAGAGGTTGAAAACTTGCAGGGTGTATTGAGTAAAATGAGGCTGTGGCAAAGATAAGGCAATCAGTAAATCGAAGTCTACTGATAGTGGTCAGGGACAGAAATGATGTAGCAGGATCTATATGTCAGTACAGGAGATGGAGATAAGGCACAACATCGGATGGATGTCAAGAAAACCTCTCAGATCAGGCTGGGGCTCCTCACCCCCACCCTCACAGTGGCTGGCTCTTAAAGCTGCATTCCCAGAACTGTCCTTAGAGGCAAGAAGGTCCAGAGGAAGACAGGAAGCTTTTGATAAAGCACTGATCTGAATTTGGGGCTGGCAATTGATGGATAGGATAGGATAGGATAGGATAGGATAGGATAGGATAGGATAGGATAGGATAGGATAGGATAGGATAGGATAGGATAGGATAGGATAGGATAGGATAGGATAGGATAGGATAGGAATAGGATAGGACAGGATATTTCTGTTGCAAGGGACCTCCACTGATCATCTAATCTGGCTGCCTGACCAGCTTAGGGGTACTGAAAATTAAAACAAATCATTAGGGGCAAATCAAATTATAAGATCAACACAATTAAATTATATCCAGATACATGATTTTGGCCACTGATAACTCACTGGAACTACTGAATTGTGCCCAGGGACAAGGCAGGGGAGGCTCTGTCCTTAGAGGCTGGATAGGAAAGGGTGTACTCTAAAGGCAGAAATGAATCTGAGCTTTTTTTGTGCTAACTCCTCTTCAACCTGTGTCAGCTGCTGAAGACCATTAATGCAAGTACAGATTGCACTTAAGAAGTCTGCAATGACCCTTCTATATGTCCACATACTTTTTACAGAAGGCTTAACAGAGAAAGAGCAATCACAGTTCTCATTTGTCTGGAGATCTTCTTCCAGGTGCTCCTGCACAGTGCCTGATCAAGGTCTCTTAAATTGTGGTGGAGGTACATAATTGTGTCATTAATTAAAGCTGGAGGAGCTGGGCAGTGAGGGGGAGGCAGAGGGGAGCAGTTTGGGAGTTTCAGATTGAAGGGAGGATTTTTCAGCTGGGCATTGCGCACAATCTTGGGGCTAATGGCATGGTTGCACTCGACTCTGGAGCTTCCATTCCTGTCTTTTGGAGTTTGAAAGCCTGAGGATCTGAGACATGTTTCTGCATATTTTTCCTGCTGGCCAGTGTTGCTGTATCATGCCATTTTTAATCTGTAGGAGGGCTGAAAGGAGGAGGTGCTGAAAAGCCCAGGAAAGCAGAATCTCTAATTTCTTCAATCTAACCAAGTGATGGAAAATTTGCCAAAAAATGTTGTAGTGTGATTTCTCAAGCTTTCAGAAATCTACTGAGCAACCCAGTAATTTCTAAAATCCTGCAAAGCAGTTCAGATGATAAGCAGGTTTTTGGCAAAAAACAGGTTTGGTTCTGCCTTGTTCTCTGCAAGCACAACTGTAAGGGCTGCTCTAAAAATATTTTACTTTTTTGTTTTAACTTTCAACCATTCTTATTAGCACTTAAATTATTTTTTTTCTGAGTTTTATTTGGGGTTCTGGTTCATAACAAAACCAGATATTGTGCTATCCCTGATTCCAGGTCAATATGACAAGCACCAGGTACCTTGAATGCTGCCTATATGTAAAATTCTTTACATGGGGAACATTTATCCTGCTTATTTGACTTGGGGAGCTCCAAAACTTTTACAAAGTGATCTTTCCTGGTTCAATAACAAAATCATAATAACCAAGTTTTCCTCCTACTGACTACGTCCTAGCAAGTGCATCCTCAATTGAAGGCTTGTTAAGTCAGGCTTTGTGAGTTGCAGCTCATCTAATCTGTACAAACCAAGACAAACTTTGGGTAAAAACCTCACCTAAGGAGGTTTCAGGCTCCTCAGGGCAGTTTGACATGAGCAGATTAATACCTTCCCTGATAGGTTTTTATTTCTCCAAGATTTTTTTTAACCCAACACCTTTATTCTTGTTGTCGTCTCATGAATGTTCCATAGGACATTTCTCACACATCTTGAGAAGCCTATGAGTCAGTATTTTTAAACTTAAAATTAGGTTCCTGAGAAGATATCCATGAATATAAATTCTGTCACAGTTTGGGAAAGTGTTAAACATTCTGTAAGTGTCACCAGACTGGAGTTTTGAAATTTAATTAGCTCGTAATATATAGCTACTTTTCATAAGTAGATTCCCTGAAAATATATAGAGGAAGAATGAAAATTCAGAAATCAGTAACAAACAATGAAACTTAAAGTTGCCTAAATCTTCTACATCATCATTGCTGGTTTTGTTTTTAATAATTGTGTATTTCTTCCTTTTCATTAAAACTAAGTCCAACATGAGGGCTCTGACAAGCAGTAAATTGGAATTTGTATCCCTTTTCCCAATTTTTTTTTTGTTATGAAGGTGCCCTCCATCTATAAATTTTTTCACATTTTGAATACACAAAAAAAAATATTATGCCCAGAAGTTTTCAAAATGGGCACTGCAAATTCACAACACATACCCCAGTGATGGAGTTTAAAGGAGGAGCTTTGATCTCAGGCATGTTTTTTTGCTTTTCAAATATAAGCAATTATTTTGAGTTTTTCTTTTGGTTTTGAAAAATTCTGGTTTCTTCTACAGCCCAATTCAGGAAATATCTGTGCCTCGAACAACAGTTAATAAACATGTGCTTACTCCAGACGTGGTTTTAAATCACCCCCAAATGAACAGAAACACATTATTGAAATCTGTATTAAACATTGCTCCTGGGAAATATTCTGACCAGGATCAGATTCAAATACACACTGAACTCATACACATCCTGTTTCAGACCATTCATTGTATGTGAAATCATAATTCCCTTTTCCTAAGCTCTTGGACATATGGGATGCAGAGCAAATTTTTTTTTTAATTTACATATGAAATAATGTGAAATGAGTAAACTTAAATTCACCACAGCCTTTAAATGAGAGAAAAGCTAACCTTAATCAATCTGCTCTTTCATTCAGGTCCAAGAAACCCCTCCTGGAGATTTTTCGTGGTTTGGATTTCTTATCATTGCCACCAACCAGAGCCTGAGTCCCTGCACCACTCCACCGTTGAAGTGAGATTCTCTGACTGGCTGGTGAGTATGAGATTAAAGAAAATATACTGATTAGATAAATGTGGCAGAGCCCCAGCAACCATCAGGAGCTGCTGTAGATGATCTGGGCTTTTGCTGAGTCAAGGTGATGGATTTAAATCTAAGTCTGAGTTGGATTGAATATATTTTGGTGTCTTTAAATGCTGTCCTAAGTATGAAGCAACTTCTGTCCCACAAAAAGCAGGTGGGAAATTCTTCCCTAAGAGTTTTTGTTTTGCTCTCACTTACAATTTCTGTTCCTCTTGTTTTGTTTAGTTTATCAATTCTTTTCTAATGCCAGCTGTTGATCTGGTTCCTTGCCTCAGTAGAATTTTTTTGTTTCTTTTTGGTCTTTTTCTAAATGAGAATAAATCTGCTAAGCCTTGTAAGGTACAGGGAAGTCATGGGTGTCCTGAAAATGAAGTAGCAACCTCAAAAAACTCAATCTCACAGAAGATACAAAGAAATATTTAATAGAAAATTATGAACCTTTCCTTTGAGTGCTATGAAACCAGTGTCTAGTACACAAGAAGAGACATCTGAAAGGTAGGTATAATTTTCCAGAGTGGATTTGTTCCAGTCCATCTAGAAAAAGTACAGAGATACCAAATGATTTGTAGAGAACCATTTGGCTTTTAAACCCCACAAAACATTTACAGAAGAGAAATGCAAATGCAAACTTCAAATGCAAAAGTTTTCAGATGTGTATCTTGTTTTTTGCCTAGAAGTTTTTCAAAATTATTTACATGGTTTATTACTTAGCAGTGGCAAGAACTTTTGACACTTTCTCTTTTTCTGGTGGGGGAGTAGGGGGGTTGTGAGTCCTTCTGTTTCATAATCTAATTTTGAACCACGTTTTTCTCCCACATCATTACCTTTACAGCTAGCCCTTTGTTACTTACAAATGTTAGGTACATTTACTTGTGCAAGTGGGCTCTGGGTTCAGGATGGGGTCAGCAGACCTCATCTGTGCTGATAAACGTGGGGCTTTGCCTATGAATGGGCTTGTGGGAACAAAACCCCAGGTACAGACCTGTACGGGGCAGCTGGGGCAGCCCGTGCCCTGGGTAGCTCTGCAAAGATGGGATCTGCTGGGGCTTCTCTTTGTGTGTGTGTGCACAGCTGAAACACCACGGATCGTACTTGCAAAGCCTTCTGCTTTTCTCCCCCTCCCGGAAAGCCATATCTCCCTTTATCTTCTGCATCAATCTCTCCCTGCACCGAGACAGCAAAGTTGGGACACAGGATGGCTTTGTCTGCAGGAGCACATTCAGACTAGTCTTGCAGACTAATTTTCTGCTTGGGTTACTTTCCTAATTATAATTTGTGTTCTCATCATGTCGTGGAAGAGTACATTTTAAATGAGCTTGCAACACACAGCGTAGAGTACCAGCTTTATAGCACTGCCCGTAACCTGCAATGCCATTTTTAAATTTGTCAGAATGCAAATGCCATAATAATTGCAAGTTTTCAACCCTGTGATCTATTTTTTTCCCCAGCTACTTGTAAACTAAAGGTTCAAGTTTCATTTTCCCACTCCATATGTAAGAGCATTGGGGCAGGATGTTGATCTAACTCCTTACAATCAGAGCTGTGTATGTTATGGATCGTGTTCCAAAACACTGTTAAATATGTGGAAAAGGAAAAAAAAAAACATTAATTATGCCTTCTTTAGCCCTCTTATGCTTGCTAATAGATTTTAAATGGACTGTTTGGGGTTTTTTACTGATAACCACAAAAAAGGGTTTCATTCTCTCAATTAATACTAGAACCATTTTCTGGGAATGGAGAACTAATTTTTATTGAGTGATAGAAATAGGATGCCTGATTCTGTTGAGTCTAGAAGAAGCAAAAGGCAACTCTGAATTAGCCACCTACTCCTTGGGAGCTGTCTCATGCAAAAAAAATTTAAGGGGAGTTTTATTCTGTTGAATCCATTGAGAGACACTTTAAAAGAGCAGAACCATGCACAAAAGCACGTGTACAGGAAAAAAAAGAAGTTATATATATTGTTTAAAAGTTAATTTTCATGTGTTTATTTACACACCTTAGTAGCCTGATTTACCTTTTCATAGCTTCTACCTACAGATACTTCATTAAGCCAGGATTTTAAAATAAAATTGTCCATGTTTCCTTTGAAAGTGGTCACAGATTGTTTCCTACCCTCAGGAATCATATCCTGCTCTTGTCATGCAGCAGGATAAATGGCAGTGCCCACAGTGGGTGTGACACTTGTGATGTGACAGAGAGAAGGAGCTCAGCTTCCATGTCTCCCTGCTCCCACGTTGCAATCTGTTGCGATGGGATTGCATGTTTGGATCTGGTTAGTCCCTGAATGCTGATTCAGATCTCACCCTTTGTGGCCTCGTAGGAAAAAATCTCAATGCTGCCCTGGTGGGTAATAGTTATAGGTCATTAGCTGCAAGACTAATTCACTGTGAAAGTGTATGATAGCACAAACACTCGCTGTCCCAGTGCAGCCATACTCATTTGAGGGTTTTTGCATGAAGGTTCTCCATGGAGATATGGATGTTTTGGGTTGTGTTAAGAAAAACCTGGATGTCTTGGACTTTTGTGTGCCCCAAGCACAGCTGTCTCCCCCACAGATGTGAGAGGGATGCTCCCTACATTGCAGAGAGCTCGGGAGAAGGATGGTGGAACATCTTCCCAGCCCTCCCCCTTTGGAGGAACCACCCGAGCTGGGCATCCGCTGCTCTCAAATGGAAAAAAGATTTGTCCCTTCACCTCTCAGTAGTCACAGGATCCTTCCCCTCATCCAGGCTGCCAAAAACCACCCAGCTGGTGCTGGAAATTAACTTGCCTGAGGAAGAGCAGGGCAGGACAGGGGGATGCAATGGTCCCCAGGAAAGTGCAGCTCAGCGCTTCAATCACCTCCCCAGACTCGAGCAGCTGAGCTGTGGAAATCACTTTGACGTAAATCTCTCAGCAGCTTTTTTGTCTGAAATAAATGGTGCATAAAGGAAATGCAAAATTGTTTGGTGGACAGGATTATCTGTGTGTTTACCCCTCTCAGCACTTTTCTTTTGTCTTTTGCCTGTGTAGCTCCCGTTGGTGTGAATAGCTGAGCACGAAGCGAAACTGCTGAACACAAGCAGGGTGTGAGAGAGCTCTCCCTTTAAACCTGTGACAGCTCTGCACTCGTGACTGCAGGAAATGTCAATTTAGAGGAATTACCACTAGTACAAAGTAATTATTTTTCACTTCCAAGGTTGTCTGTTCAGGGTTAACCCAAATGTAAACTTTCTGTAATTCCGCATCATTATCATAACCCCCCCCCTCCACCCTGGATTTCATTTATTTATTATTTATTTATTGTTTTTTTTTTTATTTATTTATTTATTACTTTCATTTCCAGTTGCTATTTTACATGTGCACCCTCACACATGTGTACACACAGCTGTGGCAGCTCATGGTGGGTTTTTTCATGGCATTCCATCCCCTCAGCTCTATTTGAGTATGTATTATTCTGTTGCCATAACACGCTGATGATATACAATATTTGTATAAAGATTCAAATCAATGTTTATCGCATCAGAGCACTATCATTCAAAAGGGAAGCACAAATCAATAATTCATTAAGCAAGAGAGAAATGAATGATTTGAATTTGTTGTTCTTCTCCCCCCCTAATACTTTCAAAAGGAATTGCATTGTTTAAATGAAGTTTGATCACTTTTGGACTAAATGAGCCTGATTTAATGCATCTGATAGTAGTCAGCATAGTATTCATCATGGGACAAATAGTAGAAATGCACAATTATCATATATATTATTCAGTTTGCTGAAACTTCTTATTCATTAAAAATATTTCATTCTATAAAAAATACTGGGGGTGAGGGGGTTGGGGGTTTTACATGGGGTTTCAAGTTGAATGAAATAACTTTTTTAAATATAGATAAAATTATTCATTTCAAGTTGGAACCCTTCATGTTCAAAAAGCTTGTCTCATGAAAAATGAATAGAGCTACTTTTAAATAGAAAAAATTTGCTCTTTAATAAACGGGTATACTCAATCTAGTTAATGTTAAGTGTAACACTTCTGGAAAAATTAGAAAAGTTTTCCTTGGAGTTTCAATTTTTGAATGAAACAACCAGAGGAACAGACATAAAAGTGTGACTGCTAATCAGCTCAATAATTTTCTTTTTTTTTTTTTATTTTTACTAATAATCAGCTCTTAATTTCCTTCTTGTGTTTGGAAGAACAAGCTCCACCATTCTCTCTGGTATCGTGTATGTCGATACTGCAGGAAGGTCCCAATTTTCTTTCTCTGAACCTGTCCAAATCCATGAGAAATCCATGTAATCTCCTGCATTGTAAGGTGGGCTAAACGAATGAGCCCCTGGATTTCAGATGCACCCTTAGCCCTCCTAATTTCCTAATTCACCAGCAATAAAGTGGCCATTGCTGATGACACAGGGAATTCCTTGTGGTTTTAAAACACAATGACAGAGTATCCACCAGGAACCACAGAGCATTAGCAGCTGCTTTCACTGAGCATGAGTGTCCTCTATTGATTGGTTTTCATTGCCTGAGCTCAATAATGCTTTTATTTATGATGGCATAGTTTATGATTGCTTCTTTATCTGCTGTGTGTTAAGATGAGCTTAGAATCAAATTACCATATTTACCAAAATGGTAAATTGGATTCTGGATTCTTGTAGAAGATATTTTATTGCCAGACATACATAACAAAATTCAATAGAAATTTTTAAAAAAAAAATTACCCAGACTGGCCTTGAAATTTTCATATCTCTACTCTTTGATGTCCCCATCACTGAAATGATGGCTTCCTCTCTGCTCAGCTTCTGATCCATTCTATGGCCCTGTGAGAAGCTTTGTTTTCAAAATTTTATCTTCCCTGTAAAGTTCTACCTTCAAATGTGAATTTACAATAGGGGCTGAAATCAGCACAGCTTGCTGTGAATTATTTGCCTGGAAGACCAGATGTAATCTAGACTGGGTCCATGAAGTGGTCACACAAATGCAGGGACAAAAAGAAAACCAGCAGAGATTGTTAAAGTTGTGAAGCTCTGGGCTAACAGGTCCCTGATTGTCACCCAGATTGTAAAGGGGGAGGGATGAATTTAAGCTTCCCCTCTTGTCATAGCTGTCACACTCTTCCCCATGGGGGAAAAAAACCCAACCAACCAAAAAACAAAAACAAATTCAAAGACAAACAAAAAACCCCACTAAAAGCACAAACAAACAATAAAAGCCCACACCAAAAAACCCAAACAAACAAAAAAAAAAGCAAAAAAACCCCACAAAACAAAAAAAAAAAAAAAGAATAAAAAAATAAAAAGAAAGAAACGAAAAATCAAACAAACAAAAAAAAAATCCCCATTCATACCTATGTTTTCTCATAAATAGAAGTGGAGCAATTTTGTGGCAATATCTGTTCTCTTGTTGTGCATTTAGGATAATCATGGGCAACCCAAGTTACCAATGCAACAGAAGGCAGCATCACTTCTTGCGCTGGCAGCTTCTTTGCAGAGCTAGAGATAACATCAAAGTAACTCCTCCATAAATTAAGCTGCTGGGAGTGACTAAGACTGGAGGAAAAAAAACCCCAAACTTTTAATTTTCTGATTCATATCTTCAATCAATCACAACATGGTGCAGTTGTGTTTTAGCTTGTTTGCTCAGTAGAGATTACTCCTGTCTGTTGATTGACTCAGTGCCATTGTACTTTTTTATTGACTTTTGAGGTAGTTTTTACAACATTCAAGGTGCATAAGTTAAGAGAAAAGTAGTGTATTAACATTTCAAGATAGAAAGGAGGCCATAAAGATGCAGAAAAGGTATAATTTACAATAACAGGAAATTACAAATTAGGATGACTCCCTTGCTCTCATACCTAGTTAGTCCCTCTGTACATGTTTTTTGAATATCTCAGTAAAACATGATGTGTTTACACACCATAAAAAGTTAATGGATGATAGAGTTAGCAAATACTTTAGTATTATTAATAAGGTTATTTAAGATATGATTAGGCTGAAATTCAGATGCAAGGATGTATACAGGATTTCTGAGCTGTAAAGACATTAATTATTAGAAGAACTGTGTTTGGTCTAAATCAAGCAAAGACAATAAAAAAGATACGGATTTTTAAGTACATGTAAGGAACATAAACATGAATATGATATTGACAAGACTAAACACATTCCCTGAATGCTCTCTGTACATGAGCTGTTTCAGACCTGCCATTTGGGTTCAAGAGAGCCTGTGTGGCCTCTCTTTATGAAAAGGCAGTTATGTGGAAAACTTCAAAGCACATACATGCCAAGATTTTTTTTTCCCCTTTTTCTGTCTATGTAGCTGTATGCACCCACTGATTGCTACTTGTTACTGTGACTTTTTGTTGAATGAATTCCATCAAAACCAAATATTTTGGGAGACTCCAGTCCTGCTTTGGAGAGGATGTAGTTATATTTCACATGTTGATGTTCTTCTAAGTGATGAGTCCCTATAGAAGAACTTCCTGAAAACTACTATAATAATTTCACAGTGCTTCCCACATCATCTTTTGACATCTCTGTTTACCTATCAATAAAATAGGACAATTATGTTACAGGATCTCTCTGAGTTCAGTTGTCTAATAATATTAAGGCTTTGTTAGTGGTACAATTTTTTCTCAGTTGTTCTTTTTCTGGAGTAAAATGCTGTCTTTCTTTTTATCAAATAAGGAGCTTTTGTGAGATTGTCTCATTTCACGGATTTTACAGTCAGAAACCTAAGATTTGGTGTGTTTTTTTCTATTGTATCCTTCTAGTTTCACTAACAGCACTAATCACATTGATCAAGTTTACCTAGAATATTGGCAAAAAAGAGGCAAGTCACAGAAAAATCCTTCATTATCACCTGAACAAATACATCTGGCTTCTTGAACTAGTCCCTGTCTCCATTCTGTGACAGAAAAGATGTTTTCAAAGACAACCGATGCCGCCCTAAATCAAGCTTCTGGTACTGGTTAAATGAACTTCCGCAGCACACCCTGTTCCTGGGTGAGAGGAGAGCCCAGGGTCCCCAGCCCGTGTCCAGGTGAGATGAATTGCACCCCGAGACCTGCATGGTCCTGATCACGGTGGGCTTCCCTGCATCACGCAGCCTTTAGGTGTTCCCCAAGGAATTTCTCCTGGAGGTGTCCCCTGGCAATGGCGTTTTTGTCAGCCTCACCAAGCCAGGGTAGAGTCTGTCCAAAGGCCTCTGCCCAGTAGCACATCAGGCGACTTGGGAGGATGCTTTAGCTTTGTAAAAAACTTTGTTGTGGATATAGTTTCCATTTAGACGATTTGACATCTATAGACAATTTAGATGATCCAGCCAGAGAGAATAAATAATACTGAAAGAAATGTTGCAGTTTTCTGTTAAACCCCATAAAACCTCTCCATAAAATGATAACAAAAGCATCTCTTTACCAGAAGGCGTTTTGCCAATTAAGATTTACTGTGTTGTCTTTGCACGTGGGACTTGCTGCAGTTGTTGCAACCACTGAACTTTCTCTCAGGCATCAGCCCACATCTTATTATGATCAAAATCCTTGTCATTAATCCCATTTCATTGTTCTCAGTCGTGGGATAAATTCATCAATGGATGATCTCACCCCGCTTAATCTCATTAGTTTAGATTATTTCTTTTCTAGATAGCCTTATCATAATCTTATCATCACAACCCTTGGGAAGTTTGGCCCCAAAAGTGCTGTATGTGTGTTGGGTTGGTTTGATGGTTGTTGGTTTGCTGAGGTTTTTTTTTTAATTAATATTTCACAGTTTGATAAGAACATTAACATTTAACCCTCAACTGCCTCTGGTGAGACAAAGAAAAGCTTTGAAAATTACTCAACAGATGACTGCATATTATGGATCTCAATTGCCTCCACTTGGTAGGACTCTGATTTTTAAAGATTTGCTTCTGTGCACTGCCATTTTTCACAGGTATCTAGACAGAGACATCATTTGCAGACAGCTGAATGCTGACTGTATCCCTGACTGTATCACTTTGTTTTGATAGAACCTGCTCAATCATACTGAGTAGTACCTTTCCTCAGAACAGACTCAAAAATTTCAACTCTGAAAATATTATCTGAACTGCCAGCTAATATTGAATAAGCGTGAACTCCATCAATGACTTCTTTAGGAAGAAAACCCCACAGTGTTCCCTGTATCTAATTTTCTTTTTCTGCAGGTGTTCTAAAATACAGTAATGTTTTATAACACGAGAGCCCTTTCTTTCTTTGCAAGGCAGGTAAAGGAGGAAAAGCTACTGATATTGCACATCCCTTATAAATGGAGCTGGCAGTCACACTTGTTGGAGCATGGGGCTCCATGTGAAGCCTAGGTCTGAGTTCCTGTTTACCTTAACAGATTCAAAATAGACCTTGTGGCTCCTACAGGGAGCTCAGCAGACAGCAGATTACACTACATTAAATTTAGCACTTTTTTTTTTTTTTTTGTGGAAATGGTGAAGCTGATGAGAAAATGATTCGAGATTTTTTTTCTTTTTGAGCCTGAAAGAGACATCAATTGACTGTGTAGAGCTCTCAAATCTACTGTGTCAGATGCTGGCTTTGGGAAGGAGGTAGTTCTGTGTGTTCATCTCTCTTTCAAAGGCTGTTTATGCACTTTATCTAATGACTCTTTCATGTAAATGATCTCCCTCTGAGTTAGATTAGAGCCCTTGGAATAATAAAATGAGGTTAGGCACATATTAGTATGTGGATATACTCCCCTGCTCCTCTGAGGTCTCGTAACATTATTCATGAGTATATGAATGACCGCAGTCTGTTCTGAGTCTGTTTCCAGGTCCCTTGTGTTCCCCAAAAGAAGCTTTTCTGAATATTTATATGTTATTCATGATTCAAAATGGGTCTTTAGCCATCCACTCACTAATTGTATTTAAACTGTCCAGTCTGGGGACAGTACCCTGTGACTGAGGTAAAACATTACACATAATGTACATTTTGTAGTGAGCAGGTGCCATTCATGGATGCCTCATACCTCAGAAACTGTTGGTCAAAGTTGCTTAGTGAATGTATATAAATAAATCAATTTTCAAAAATCAATACTGGGTTGCAAACAATTTCTAAGAATAAAAGTACCTACACAAAGTATTGATGACCACCATTCAGACCACTCTGCGGGGAAGGCTACTCTTGGAGTTGAAAACTCATTTGAACAAACATACAAATCACTCATGAGCTCAGTTAGAAAAGCAATTTAAATAAGCTGATCACAGGCAACTTGTACAGCTGTATGAGATAAACATAACATGTTTTATTCTTTAGTGCAGTTGCACAGACCATTTGCCATGTGCTTCCAGAACTCTTGTGGATTTGTGGTCAGAGGAATACCACTACAGAAGCATTGCATTAGTAAGTGTGGTCTGCTAGTGCTCATGGTTTAGCAGATTTTGCCTTCACTGCTATCAAATCAATCAATTAATCTATCAACTATTGGCATAAACTTTTGTTTTATGTGCTTCCATCATTTTCTCAATCTTATCTTCTTAGTCATAATCCACAGTTCTTCAGTAGGAGCCTGCAACTTCTTATGGAATGGTGTCACTAACATTCTTCTGAGTCCATCCATCCATCCATCCATCCATCCATCCATCCATCCATCCATCCATCCATCCATCCATCCATCCATCCATCCATCCATCCATCCATCCATCCATCCATCCATCCATCCATCCATCCATCCATCCATCCATCCATCCATCCATCCATCCATCCATCCATCCATCCATCCATCCATCCCTTCCATCCATCCATCCATCCATCCATCCATCCATCCATCCATCCATCCTCCATCCATCCATCCATCCATCCATCCATCCATCCATCCATCCATCCATCCATCCATCCATCCATCCATCCATCCATCCATCCATCCATCCATCCATCCATCCATCTTCCATCCATCCATCCATCCATCCTCCATCCATCCATCCTTCCATCCATCCTTCCATCCATCCATCCATCCATCCATCCATCCATCCATCCATCCATCCATCCATCCATCCATCCATCCATCCATCCATCCATCCATCCATCCATCCATCCATCCATCCATCCATCCATCCATCCATCCATCCTTCCATCCATCCTCCATCCATCATCCATCCATCCATCATCCTTCCATCCATCCATCCATCCATCCATCCATCCATCCATCCATCCATCCATCCATCCATCCATCCATCCATCCATCCATCCATCCATCCATCCATCCATCCATCCATCATCCATCCATCCATCCCTCCATCCATCCATCCATCCATCCATCCATCCATCCATCCATCCATCCATCCATCCATCCATCCATCCATCCATCCATCCATCCATCCATCCATCCATCCATCCATCATCCATCCATCCATCCATCCCTTCCATCCATCCTCCATCCATCATCCATCCATCCATCCATCCATCCATCCATCCATCCATCCATCCATCCATCCATCCATCCATCCATCCATCCTTCCATCCATCCTCCATCCATCATCCATCCATCCATCCATCCATCCATCCATCCATCCATCCATCCATCCATCCATCCATCTATCCATCCATCCATCCATCCATCATCCATCCATCCATTCATCATCCATTGATCCATCATATGCCACCTCTAGCAAGAGCCTCTTACTACCATTTCACAACTCTTCCTTTCTTTTCCTGTAAAGCTCATCAGTTTCCAGAATACCAGTGTGGTGTCTGAGCACTACTAAATCCTAATCCACTCCAATGTGATGTGCTCCATGTGCCTTTGCTGACCAAAAGTGAGTTTCCAGTGATGCTCCATCAGTGATGCTTTACAACAGGCAGACATTGTCAAAGGAGGATGAAGTGTCAGCACTCCCGCAAACTGCCAAGTCCTCATCCAGGTACAGCTGAGTCTGAGAACCTTTCCAAGAGCTAACCACATGCATGAAGTCTCACTTGCATGCATGAATACAGGTCAACCATCACTGTATGTAAACGAAACAGAGATTTTGAGAAAACAAAAGTTACGCACAAATTATTGACTTTCTGGCAAGGAAAGCCTTCTTTCTTTCCAATGGGTGACTGAGTTTCCAACAATTGTGTTGCAGGCAAGGGGATTTCTCTAATTTGCTGTGCTCAAGGGTTGTTGGCATTTCTGTAGTCCCAAGGAGAAGGGGGTATCTCTTCAGATCAGAACCCTCTTCCACAAGACAATTCTTGCACCCTTTGCTTGAAAAAGGAAGCTGAGATGGAGGGAGCAAAGATGTAGACAATTGTCCTAAGTGTATCTGTTTCAGAATCAAATGTCAAAAATTTATTAAATATCCCTTTTTCTTTTGATGTGTGTCTTCTGCTAATGATGACTTGGGAATATATGGTAAATAAAAGAGTTCTTTTCTTATTGGAAGCTCTATAATTGCAACAAGGCCTCATTCTCCCCTTACCCAGAATTTCAAACCAGTTTTGAAAGGTATCCAAAAAAAGTAGAGTTGCTACTCCGTGGTTTACCAGAAGTTGGGAACATGTCATGTCATTGTGAAATCAGCTGTCTTCCTGTCATATTGCAGGACTTTAGAGGAAATACCTTATCTTTGAGAACCTCATTTGAGTTTTCGCAGGAATCAGTGTCACCTGGACCCCTGTCCATAGTTTGAAAGTGTAATAAACTAAGTAAATTCTTTAGTCCTATGAGACACCCCATCTGACAACACAAATGGGCAGCATCAGTATGTTTTTAAATTTTAATATATAATCCTTATATTAGCATATATTCAGCATTATTTAGCATAATTTTCATATTAACATCTGGGGATATAACAGTCCACCAAACAGCTGACCTGTCCAGGTGGAAGAGGAGCCACATGAAACAAATGAGGAAGTGTACCAATACTCTGGAAAAAATAAATAAAATTGGGTGGTCAGTCATTAATTAGTTATATTAATTACACTTCCACTAAACAAAACCAGATCAGTCAGTATTTGGGCTGAAATAGAGTGGTGTTCAATAAATGCACTCCCTGACCCTTGTGGCAGTCTGATGCATTCCTGGAAGCTGTTTATCCTGTAAAAAGCAGGAGTGTAACTTGTTCTCAGGAACAAGCCCAGCAAAGATTAAAGGAGTAATTAAAGACCAAAACTTCATGTTATATACCATAAAAACCTCTTAACAATGTTGGCTATAGTGAAGCTTTATATTATAAATAGACTGAAATGCTAGGTTGGCTGTCCAAGCACTCTGTTTTCAGATATATTGCTGAGCTGAGAGTTTTCATTGGATAATTAGCTGTGGTAGAACAAATTTCTGCACCTTAGGTTGATTTAGTCCTTGGAGTCCCCGTTTGAGTTTCTGAAAAGAAAGTATGCAATTAATTGCTCAGCAGCCTGACTGGAGAGTTGTAAGGAAACTACAAGTTAATACCCTTTAAGTGCATTTGAAAAACCTTCTGTGTAGGTAAGCTGAATGAGAGATCAACACACAGGAGAAAAAAAAGGCATATTTGTACTCTGGTTCACTCATGCAGGGCAGACCACCATGCAAACAGTGTGACCCCAGGAGGTGAAGAAATGCATTTTCCCAGTTGTTGTGCTGCTAGCTGGCAGTCTGGGGGCAAGAAATGTACCTGCATTGTGCCAGGGCTCATCAGTGTGTGAAATAAAGTTTATCTTCCATCCCTGTGGGTTATTGGGATGGGGAAACACAAAGAAACATCTCACACCTGACCCCTGTTCTTGCCTTCCAGTATTCAGATCAGTGAAGGCTGAGAACTCTGCTAACCAGGGAATTTCTCTGGTTTAACTATCAGGAAAATAAACAGTTTGTGAATTCTATGTAAAGATAGTACAGAAGGACATGAGCAAGTACTCAAACTTTCCCACCAACTGTACAATTGTGCTTTTGTGGGCACAGGCACATAGCTGTGACATCATCTAGCCCTGGTCTGTGTACAGTCATGGTTTTCAGAGGAAACACACAGTGTGTGAGATTCACCATGGGTGTGAAGCTTGGCATGGTCAGAGCCTTTGTTTGCAATCACTCAGAGTCATGAAAGGAGAGGGAAAGGGAATCTGTCTTTTATTACAAAAGGCACTACTGGAGGCAGCTCTGCAATGTACAATAAATAATAATAATATTACCAAAGTAAAAGTCTCCTATCTAACAGACTGTTTGGTGTGTGAAACAATTTAAGTATTTCCCTTTGTGCATGAATCTTTGAAAAGCCATTTTTAACGTGAAATCTGACAGCGTTCCTTCATCTTTTTCAACTAAATTTTGCCATTTCAGGGCTACAAAGCAAAATTTCAAGGCTTTATTTTAAATGCCAGAGGCAGTCATGCCAGAGAAAAATAGTGATCTATTCGGCCCTAAGGTGCAGGAAAAAGAATATGAGTAGTGTGTTTTGTGGGGGAAAAAAAAAAAAAAGAAAATTCTAAGACAAGCAGAAGCAAAGCCTGTTCTCTATCACATATAACCTGAAGAAAAAGTAGTGATCTGGTAATTTGTGGGTAAGAACTCTGTTTTCTAAATACGTATCAGTAAGGAGATGGCAGGTGTTGAACAATTTCATCCCTTCTGTATCTGTTTTGTTGTTGTTATTACTATTCTTGCTATTATTGTTATTGTTACTATTATTATTATCATTTCCTTCTCTGCCTCCATGAACAATCCTTACCTCAACACACAAATTATACCGGGGATTTTTTTTCCCCACAACTTTTTCCCTCACCCCACTGAGAGGGAAGAAATCAGCAGGAATCTGTGTGGCATTAACTGCCAGGCTAAACCCCATCAGGAACTGCAATGACTTTATTCCCAAAAAATATCAATACATTCTGAGCAAATCCCATCCTGGTTAGATGAAAATCATAACCACAGCACAGGCTGGGGAAGAGAAGCCTCAGGGTGACCTAACTGTGCCCTTCCAGTACCCGAAGGGAGCTGACAAAAAAGATGGAGAGAGATTATTTACAAGGGCCTGGAGTGATAGAACAAGGAGGAATGAAAAGAAAACTTTTACTCAAACTGAAAGACAGTAGGTTTAGATGGGATATTAGGAAGAAATTCTTCCCTGTGAGGGTGGGCAGGTCTGGCTCAGGGTGCCCAGAGCAGCTGTGGCTGCCCCTGGATCCCTGGAGTGCCCAAGGCCAGGCTGGATGGGGCCTGGAGCAGCCTGGGACAGTGGAAGGTGTCCCTGCCCATGGCAGGGCAATTGGAACTGGATGATCTGAGATCCCTTCCAACCCACATTATTCCATGATTCTCTGAAATGGCCAAGATGAGAGGAGGAAGTGAGGCCAACCTAAAAGTTCACCCAAGAGTTCATGTGCTCATTTTCATATCTGCGACGTGGATCCTTGTGGGAGGCATGTGAATGCAGGAGGGTAAAACAGCCTCCAGCAAGCACCCCAGCATGCCTCTTGTTCTGTAGAAAACTTGCCTGTACAACTATTTCTTTTGGCTTGAGGCTCTGCAGCTCTGAAACTTCTTATGAAGAGGGGGGGAAAAAATAAAATAAGATAAAGGAAGTATCCCTAAGGGCCTCGTTCCATGATTTGAAAGCCAATTTTTAACAGCACACATAACTTTCAAGATTAGATGCCCTGAAGCAAAATAGAGTTCAGAAAGTTTGGGTTTTTTTCTCCACAGGAAATGTTTGGAAGTTCCATGAAATTGTGTGTGGGGACTGCTGGCAAGGGGTGGGAAGGGCAAGCCCCAAAATACAGAAGTGTAAAGCAGGAAATGTTTTTAAAAAATACAGTGTTGGGCAGCTGCCTTGGAAGACAAACATATTTCAGGTCTGAAAGGTTAGAGTGCTTGTCCCACCGTTTTAATCATGGAAAGGCTTCAGTCAACTGACCCCTTGCAGTGATACTGTGCCTCATTTAGATCTCTTTTACAGCTGTTTGGGCCAAAGTGAGTCAATTCACTTAATGAAGCTCCTCCTGATTTACATCATGATAAGTAGACTTGGAAGCAATCAGAGAGAGTAATTCTGGCAAAAGCAGTTTCACATGATATTCCATTAACCTACATTCACACAAAGATGCTGTCCCTTTCTCTTCTGCCTTTAATTTCTATTATGTTCGGTTCTGATTCATGAGGCTGGAAGTTGGTTCATTCCTGTCTTCACACTTAAGATAAATAACATAACAGATGTGTCACTGTGAAGCCCTACATGGATCGCTATTTTTCTCCCACTGAATTGCCACTTGGAAACAATGTTGGATGACAGTTGTGGACATTGAAAATTGCTTGAAATGTGAGGGGAATTTTAAATTCTGAACTCAGTCCAGCCTTTAATAATGTGCCAGCCTTTGTCATCAGTTACTTAACAATAGATATGCATTCTGCTAGAGAAAAATGCCCCGTGGTATTATCTCAATATACACAGACTGTAAATTATCATATGGCACTACAGAACATGGCTACAACATGGGCCTTTGTAGTCTTTTGGGTTTTGTCTGCTGGAGCCTTTTTTGGCTAATACAACACAATTTGGCACCCAGTGGTGAAGAGGAGGTCCAAGGCACCTTATTCATACAGCTCTTTGTGCTTGGAGATTTTATTTTTGGGGCCTGTTTTTTTTTTTTTTTGTTTGTTTGTTTGTTGGTTTGGTTTCTTTTTTAATTTTGTTTGTTTGTTTTCTTGTTGTGGTTTTTTTTCATGTATCTGTGTCATAGCAAGTCTGGCCATCATGGTTCCGTTGTGCTGGACTGCTGCAAAAATCTTGCACTGCTCTTGTGGTTCTCAGTGGGGTTTTTTCCTTGCATGTAAATACATGACTAATGGGTCATTAGTGATGGGAAGAAGAGAAGGAAACTGTGAGAAGTAGCATTGTCACTGACACAGAGCTGGCTTGTGGCAAGAAACAGGGCTTCTCTGTGTATTTGTATGAAAGGGACAAAAGAAAGGGGTGATATAAAGATACAAGAGGAGCGGGAACACTTAAAGCACATAGTAGAAGAAGTAGTGTGTCTGTTGAAAACAGTAATTTCAATGTTATTTCATGAATAACTACTTCCACAGGAGTATTTCATTATTCACCACTTGCAGAGAGTCTCTGTTGACAAACATATGTGCCTTAAGTCTTCAGATCCTTGGCAAAAGAGATAAAAAATTATTTTCAGTAACACACCAACCCCTTACAGGGGAAAATTTCACCATAACAAAAAAAAAAATTACAAACACTTCATTTGGTAGAAACCATTTTGAAAGATTTTGGAAGCCATTCTGCACCAGGAAACTTATTTTTTACTTTCAGTGAGAGAAGAAATGGACATTTGCTGAAAGCAAATCAAACCGGGGTAAATGTTTTTAGGCAGCACATTGCCTTATTCACACCACAGTTTCCTTAAATGACTTTCTAATGCTGAACTTATATTTTATAATTTATGCTGCTTGATTACTTTTGGCATCTCTTTCAGTGAGAACAATGAGGAGGTCAGCCAATCTTATGTTTGTTTCTATTGATTGCCATTATTTATTCATTAGCTCGTTTATTTGTGTCATGCTGGCAATATGCATGACACTATGCAGATAAAAAAGCATTGACAGTCAACATGCAAATGCAGAAAAGGAAGTTACAATTCAACATGAGCAACTTGAGTAAGGACTGTATGGCAAACTCCAGTAATTATAAAAATTCTGGGGTTTGGTAATTTTTTTTTTCTGTCCCTTTCTGACTGACATCAGTGAGACTCATCTTGGGTTTCTGCACTGACACCAACATGACTCAGTGACAATCCATAGGAAACTGGGAGACTTATGGATTAATAGGGCTATTATGAAAAAAGAAAAATTTGATGTGCTTAAAAGGGGAAGCAACTACAGAATTCTCTTTGTCCCTTGAGGTCCAGGTAAAACAAGCGAGCAGTGCAATGAATGTAAAATTTTATAGAACTATGATATATGTTTAATATTGAGGCACTGGGAGTACCTTAAAGTCCTGCTTGGGAGTCACCCCTGTCATAGCTGGATCTTTGGGAAAAATCTCTTATTGTTTGCTCCAGACATAGCACAAGATGTGCCAAAGTGACATGACCTTGCTTTTAAACATTCTGGCAATATGGCACTGTTTTCTTCTCTTTCTAATTTTTTAATGTTTTCCCCCCTCTATTTCTTCCTTTTTTTCTCTCTCTCCTTTTAAATTAGTAATTTTCAACATGTATTTCACATTTATAATGGGCATTTAAGTCACAGGGGGACTGGATTCACAAACCTGGCCTTATGCAACCTTTTCAGATTCCACAGTCCATTGTTTAAGATATAATTTCCTCAGGCTGTTGGGAACTTAAATTCACATTCATGCTTTCAAGCAAAGAGGAAATTTAAACTCCTGTCTTCTTCTTCCCAGATTGATTACCCTGGTCATTTGAGCTGAGATAGAGAAGTACAAATTTCTTTGACACTTCTTTTTGAAACGTTGTGGCATCTGAATTCCTTTGTGAGTCTGTCACCCCAGTTTGGAAATATTGTATTTAGTAATGTGTATTTTGTACAATTCTAGTTGTCCTTCAATTCTGCTTCCCAACTGGCTCAGTATAACCCAAATATGTGAAAACTTTAAGCTGAAACAGTGCCTTCAGGAAATAAATGCTTTCCTGAAGATAAACTATTCACCATGCTACACTCCAGGCTGGGTCCTGCAATGATTTATGTCTACACTTAATTTTGCACCAGGGGTAGCTGTGCTGAAGTCAGAGGGACTGCTCAGAGTTCAGAAAGTTAAGCACATACTAAAGATTTTGTGGGATTGGGCTGATGAAGAAGAATTCTGCCATTAACAGGCAGTAGAGAGGGATGAGATGTTTGAGGAGCAGCCTGTCAGGCACGCACAGTCCTTCAGCATCCCTTAGCCCAGCCATTAAACCACACCTATTTCTTGTTGTGCTTATGGGGGCCACAGCAGAAATGGAACAGCCCTTAAAGGACTTGAAGTGCCTGAGATCCTTGTGGTTTCCATCTGATTGGATTTATGCTGCAGGTCCTCTTTCCCTCCAGGTTACCCACCTGCATGCTCTGTGTCCAGCCTGGCACTGTGGAGAGCCCAGCCCAGTCCAGGAATTGCTGATTCCTGGAATTTTTTGTGTATGGGCTTTGTACCCCAAAAGGACAAGGGCCTCCAAATCCATGTTCTTCAGAACTGCCCTGAGATTTCTAGGTGTCTTCCAAGGGGCATTAGTGAGAAAATGCATGTGCTTATAGATTATGGGGCAGCAATGATGGTGGAGGGTTTGGAGGGGAAGCCACACAAGGAGTGGCTGAGGGCACTGGGTCTGCTCAATGTGCAGTGTGGAAGAAGGTAAGAGAGTAGAAGTCCATTTTTAGGCTGATGGGGATTTTGAAGCTTATGATGAACTTTCATTCCCAGAAGGAAGCGAGGCTTTCTGTTCCGGAGTGGATATAAATTGTTATTGGGATTAGGCTGATGAAAAGAGAAGCAGAGACTGAGGGGAGAATTTATTGGGGTCTTCAACATCCTTGTGAGGGGAAGAAGAAAAGCAGCACCAATGTGTTCCACTCTGGTGACAGTGACAGAACCTGAGGGAATGGCTGGGGCTGGGTCAGGGGAGGGTCTGGTTGGATATCAGGAAAGGTTCCTTCCCCAGAGAGTGGTCAGGCACTGACCAGCCTCCCCAGGGAATGGGCACGGCCCCAAGGCTGCCAGAGCTCCAGGAGAGTTTGGACAGCACTCTGAGGCACAACTGGGATTGTTGGGGGGTCTGTGCAGGGCCAGGAGTTGGACTCCATGGTCCTTGTGGGTCCTTTCTGAATCAGGACATTTTGTGGTTACATAGGTGGCAGGAATACATTAAATAAGTAAAAATTAAAATATTAAAATTAAATTAATAAATTATTAATTAAAATTAAATTATTTCTGTTGCTCCTTAATCATGCTGTTATGTCACTTGTGACAGAAGAACATACAGCCCAAATCTGGAATTACACTCATAACCCAGGAAATACAATGCCTCCTGTTGCCTTTGGCTATGACCATCTTCAACCTCCTCTTCTAAGCACTAAAAAGAGACCTGAAAAAAGTCTCAAAAACACTTGGTATTTGCTTTTTCCATTCATGAACATCCAAATCAAAGTTATATGATCATTTCTCATTCAGGAAAAAAAAAATATATCTTCCCCCCATTGTGATTTTGGTCCTTGGAAATAAAGCTATTCAACAGTCAGGAAAAGGATCATCCTGGGTTAGGAAATGGCTACAGATCTAAGGTAGATTAGTTCAGCTCTGCTGTTCAGTCCTCAGGTAGATCGGTTCTACAGTTCAGCTGCCTCCCCACCATACATTTCCTCTGTTACTCAATCAATCACCTGGTCCCAGCTCCTCAACCTCCTAAGATCTCCCTTGAAGTCTTAGGGATTTAACTACCAAAGTTGTCTTGAGGCACTAGGCTACAACCTGTTTGAGATCTTGTTTCCAACAGATAAAATATGGAGAATATTTCTTCTATACTCTTTTGATGTGGCGTCAGGTTGGAAAAGTCTACATTTAGTGCATGTAAGAAGCTCAGGGTAGGAAATTGTAAGACCAATGGTTAAAAAATTATTTATTTATCTAAAAAGATGGAACTGGTTGCATTTAATTACATAGAAGCCTTTTTTTAAGCTAGCTGAGAAAATATTGTTTGACCACTTGACAATTAAAAATATGTTTAACAGTATGGATAAATTAGTACCCAGTGTTCGTTTCCTAATGTATTGTACCAAATGAGAGGCAAAGATGAAAATCTATAATATGAAATCAATTCAATTCAAAGCCAGTAAGCCCAAACAACATTAGGAGATTTGAATTATTTTCCCCTGACCCCACCATCTTGTTTTTATTAAATAGAAATCAAACTGGGGCTTTATAGACTCTCCTGGGAATAACGACAATCTGATGATTTTGCTTAGTAAACGGTAACACCTAGAAATTTGATTTCTGGCCAGATCTTGTGTTTGGCAGGGATGCTGTTTGTCAGGGAGCACTGCTTGCAGACTGATTCATTATACACTTTGATTTCACAGATAAGAAATTCAATCAATATGTTTCCCACAAAACCAGCTTTCTGTGCTTTGGTGATGAACCCGCTGATGGGAGAGGGACCTCAGGGAAGCAGAATGAAGGGGAGAGCCCATTGCAAACAGATGTGTGTTTGTAGAAGGCATCTTTGATTTCTAAGTGGTGATCGTGTGGTTTATCTCAAAGCAGTTACTTAATGCTTGTTATAAGCACAGTGTCTTTAGAGTCACTAATGTACCCCTAACAAAACTACAATGCAGAGGAATGCTAGATCTGTTTTTCTAAAATATAACCATAGTAAATCCAGTAATGTTACCCTAGCTATGAATGTGTAGCCCAAGAGGAGGGTTTACTGGCTGTAGATTTGAAGTCAAGTGTCTTCAAAATACCCAGCCTTGAATACAGAGAACAAGTAATGGAACCTCTGTGAAAAGGTTCTGAAGGTTCTCCTCTTGCCGTTCTAAAGTACATACTTTTTCTTGAATTGCTCATTTCAATTATTGCGTGTGCTGCCTTTAGCTTCTTGTTAGTAGCCACAATCCACCTGATGTACAACTGCATTTCAGGAGCTGAGCCCTCCCTCTACAAGCTCTCTCATTTGCTTATGTGCTCAGAAAAATATAAATGCTTTTTAAGAAATGTCTGGAGTCCTTCTTCTGCATTCATTGCAAGGGAACCCAAAATACACAAAAAAGCATGGAGAGAAACCTTCAGGCATCTCTGAAATTCAGTCTTGTCTTCCCAAGACAAGAGAACTGGTGGGTGTGGTGATATCCTGTGCTATTTATGGGCAAATAAGGATCAGTATGGGACTTCCACAAATGCATGGAGCTTTGTATTGCTGGAAAAATCTCTGGAACTTCTGGTCATGCTACTGACAGTGAAATCCCACAAGCCCTCAAGTCCATGGTGAAACTTATGGCTAAAATCCTTTTAAGTCACCCCATTTCAGTTCCCATTTAGAGAGATCAGCTGCCATTTGGAACCTTCAAATAAATGATGATATGCAAACATAACCTTTACAAATTACTGTTATTAATCATTCCTCTTCCATCCCATGGCCTTTAAAACCCTTGTGGGTAGAGAACCATTACTCAGAATCTCAACATAAAGGGCTGTGCACAGCAGTAGCTCTCCTCTGGAAAGGCTTTGCAGCCATGCAGCCACGTGTCCATCATGCCCTGGAATCTCCCTGTCCTACAAAAACCAGTCCTAGCCAGGACACTCTGACACCTCTGCAGTAAAACTGCACACTGATAGTGGCTGTATTGTATATTGAAATCATAAAGCAGTTTGGGTTAGTGTCTTGGTTTAAAGACAGGTGTCTGCTGAGGAAGCACCGTCCCTGAAATGGAAAATGTAAACCCCCTCCCTAAGAATTATCATAATTTTGATATTAAGGGGCTCTCTGGCAAAGATATGGGAATAGGAATAACAATTCTTTATTAGGGAAGAAAATAAAAATAAAATTTAAAAATGCAGTAATACAAAACAACACTGACAGAGTCAGACCAGGCCCTGCCCCCCTGTGTGTCAGGGGTGGCACAGCCCCATCCCATGGGGGCTCAGCCCTCCTGCAGTGCCAGCTGTGGCTCTGCTGCAGCAGGGATCCTGCACAAGGGGGAGTTTTCCTCTGCAGCTCCAGGGCTGCTGCAGATGGGCCTGGGATCCCTCTGGGAATGCAGGGCAGCAGAAAGCTGCTCCTCTGGGAATGCAGGGGGCAAAGGCTGCTGTGGTGTCCCAAACCTCAGATTGGATCCAGGTATGAATGTTTGGCTCCTCCCCTGGGCAGAGCATCTCCCCATGGGATGATGGAATTGGATCAGCCATGCAGGGACACTCACTGGCCATGAACAGAAGATAACTAATAATTAATGGTCCATTAACAGCAGAGATCTCCTGGAGGGAGGATGGGTTTGTGGAAGAGATAAAGAAAACTGCCCAATGAACAGAGGAACACTGCCCCACCTCTAACAGATGGCAAATAGGATAAACACCCCCAAACCATATCTCACAACTCAGGACAGTTAGAATGGACTTTTTAAAGGCCATCTAGTCCAACCTCACTGCCAAGGGCAGGGACACCTTACACTAGACCAGGTTGCTCAGAGTCCCATCCAACCTGACCTTGGAGCCCTGTGCAGCCTGACCTTGAGATTCAACATCCTTTGAAGCAAAGCTCTGATCAGCTCATTCTCCTTAATCTTCTCATAATTAAGAAATATTTGTTTGGCATTGCACTATCAAGTGTTTGATATTGTCCTCAATAACAGGATGAGGAACCTGGTTCCCAGCCCAGAAACACATTTAGACCAGAATAAACAGTCCAATATGTGGTAGATATCTAGTGGGTACAGCCAGGGGGAAATTAGCTACCTAAAGCTGTGATCAGTTTGTGGATACCCAATAAATGCTAAATGTCCTTATCAGGGTGTCCTTATCCCCTTGCTATCAAAGAGGCCAAACCCCCTTGGTTTTTTTGCACCAAAGGTGAGTAAAATTAATCCTGGGTTTATTGCCAATGTATGGGAATCACAGAAGTCACCAAACAGGCCATGAGACAAATAGTAGGAAACATGAGGATGAGTCATAGAGATGAGTGATCAATGCAGATGTGGGAAACCTTGGTGGGAAAAGGATGGTAGGTCTTCTTCCTCACCCTTTGCTTCATGAGTTATGTATTTTTATAGTAAAACTGAGATCCCCAATCTAGATCAGACAGTTTCTATGTGAAAAACTGCACTTTGAAATGCTAGAATTACAGAAGAAAGTCACTCAATTACTTAAGAGCTGGCAAAAATTCCTCCTACTCAGAAACTTTGGGTAGACAAACTGCGTAAATTTTCAAAGATACTATGTGGAGTTAATTGAGTACCTCTGAAAAAAAAAATACAAAACTCTTAAAAAGCAAGGAGAAAGGTTTAACAAACCTAGAAGCTGAAGTCTGGCAAAATCAAATGAGGAATCGGGCACAGAATTTGTGGTTGTCAGGGGTTTTCTGTGTTTATTTGGGGGGCGGGTAAGGATTTTGAACTCATTTGCTTTCTTATTTCCTGTGGTTTTTTTCAGCCAGCAAAGTCAATCTAGCACTGACTCCACCATCAGCACAGCTTAAACTACAGGCAGACTTGTGCTCATCAAGCCCAAATTATTCC
Source organism: Emberiza elegans (assembly GCA_024865655.1). NCBI lineage: Eukaryota > Metazoa > Chordata > Aves > Passeriformes > Fringillidae > Emberiza > Emberiza elegans. The sequence continues at coordinate 2,652,052 of JALJVW010003588.1, read as the reverse complement.
CCAAGCCCAGCACCAGTTCCGCAGCTTGGCTCAGCTCTCTCACAGAAGGGCATGGTGAGACCCGCGGGAGTGCCTGGTGGAGGTCTGTGACTCTCTGCTGGCTCCTGCAGCCAACCTCTGGCTTTTCCAGCCGCTCTCTTCTGTCTGGGATGGCCCTGCCAGGGTCCCCTTCCAATGAATTGGAGCAAGAGTTTTCAGAGGTAGATGTGCTGGATATATTGTACCTGAGGGAATCTTCTGAGACCTGGGAAATCTTTGTCCAGAAATCGAGGAACTGAAGGATGAGGTCAAGATCCTGGGAGCGGCAGGGAGGGAAGTCTAAAAGAAAGGCAGGGAAATTCTACAGAAATCAAGAAAAAGTGGAAGTTGTAAGAGTGTTAAATGTAGGATCAATACTTAGGGGTGATGCTGGAGAGTCAGGCTGGAGGATAGTAAAATCCAAGAAAATCGCTTTACAAACTATGCGGGAGTCACTGGCCCCTACAGTGGGGTAATTCAAGGCCAGGCATACATTATAGCTGGGGAAAGTTAATAATGGCAATAAAGCCATAACTCCTGCAGTAACTGGAAGTGGTGCACAGGAAGTTATTTTCAATTTGGTGACTATGTGAGACTTTCGATAGCTATTACGAGGATAATTAGGGGTGAAATGAACATTAAATCAATGTTTGCAAGCTAAGCTCTATGTGTGTGTATGAACAAGCATGTCTGCTTTTGCTTTCACCAAAAACAGGACAAAACTTTCCCCTAAAGTCATATTTTGTTCTTGCAGAAGCCCCATTTTGCCTCATTTTCTGCACTAAACCCACATTATTTCCCTTTCAAAGCACTTTTCTTATTTCCCTCAAGTCCTCATGGCTGCATTTCTGCAGGAAGGGAGCTCTGCTGCATGACAAAGGGAGACTGGGTCACACTGGCAAGCTGAAATCTTCGGGGTAAATCACTTACTGATGCAAATCAGAAACCTCCCAGGTCCAGATTGGAGTAAAGAGGGGCTTGGAGGCAAGAAACCACACATATGTATGAATCTGCTTAAAACCAGCTGTGGTTGTAGCGCATTTCTGGATAGAGTTGTCTTTTACTGGGGAATTGTTTATTAATAATGACCCTGGGCTCACCGAGTTTTCAAAAACCCTCTTTCAGAGAGAACAGGCATCTGCTGCATACATTTCACTGCTACCTCCTCACGGCATGGGTTTAAAAAAAAAAGCACCTTATAGTAACAAGGAGAGAAACTGGATAGCACAGAGGTGCTTGGCTAAATGGAGCAGCTGCTTATGGCCTGAATGGATGCTTGGTGTAAATAAGCTGTGGCAGATTTTCAGCTGGGTTCAGAGCCAATGCAATAAGGGAAGAGAAGAGCAAAAATAACCAGGTGATTTAAAAAAAAAAATTAAATTTAAAAAAAGCAGGGAGGGGAGACACAGTGGTGGACGGCATAATACCACAAAATGAAGCAAAAATCTCCTCTTGGGTGTTGTTCTGAGCAGGGCGGGGAGCTTTCCTCCCCCCTTCCCAAAGTGATGGCCTAAAGAAGATGTCGGTGCTGTCAGGGCCTGATGAACTGCTTCCAAGCCACAGGGCAGGGCTTCACGCTGCCTTCACACGGGGAAAGTTCTCTGTGCCTGTCTGTGCAGCAGCACACATTCTCTCAGATTAATTCCAGCTGTGCCGTGCCTCGCTGGCAGGGTCGTTATGTATTAGTAATGCTATCAGATTTGAGCAAATGGTCTCCCCTTGCACATCTCACTCTTCTCTCACAGTGCTTTCTCTCACATACACATGGTTACACAAACCTTGATTATCTTCTTTTATTACCAGCCCCCACCTTTTTTTTTTTTTTTTTTTTTAACAAAATGATCTGATTTTTCCCTAACTGCTTTAACACACAACTGCACTCCTCATTAGCACAAAGTCCTCACCAGCTTCACCTGGAAATGGCACCAGACAAACCTGTGCTGACAGCTTTGTCATTTACAGGCAGGAGACTGCAAGCACCACCCTGATGGTGTAAATTAGAAGTAACTCCACCATCAGGGGCTCTTCTCTGTGTGAGTCCAGATAGGATGAGAATTGTGCTGACAGCACATAGTTGCAAAGCTTAAGGATCCCTAGCCCTGGTTCTTAATTTTCCAACCTGTTCATCCCAACCATCCACTTACACAGAGCTGATATCCTTAAACATCTACGTTTTTTCATTTCTTAGCCATGTCATTTTTACAGCTTGCTTCTTATCCCAGACTCATCTTCTGCAGTGGTGGCACTTAGTGGGTCATTTCATTTCCACAGCAGACATCCAACAGCTCTGAGGCTCTCTTCTTCCAAGAATATTTCAAATACTTGTTGCATCTGCCGCACGCACACACACACACACACACACACACATATCTATATATATATGCAGCACTGGGCAACACATTGTAAGAACTTAGGTGTTGAAACTGAGGTACACGTTTGTGGTGTCTTGCCACAAAGTATTCCTCAAGGTGGTTTACCAGAGAAGTTTCCAGCTTTCTTCTTTTCTGAGCATTTGATCAATCCACAAGCCGGAAAATGTTTGTTTGTACCAGCAGAAATACGATAATATTCACCAGAAATCTAGCAACATTCCAAGCCATTAATTTGGCATGTTAGAGAATCAACTTCCAGCAGAGATTGTAGTATCCTAGAACAGTTTGGGTTGGAATGGATCTCAACACTCATTTCTTTCCAGCTCTCTGCCACGGACAGGGACCCCTTTCAGCACATCAGGTTGCTCAATGCCCCACCCAACCTGGCCTTGAATGAACAGGGATCTAAGTCTTAAAAATATGTGAGTCAGTGCTCACCATTTCGTTTATTTTGTTCTCGTTTCTTTGCTCTTCCAGGATTCTCAATTTCTCCCCTTCCTAAAACTGCCAAAAAGCTGTTAAAGCTTTTTCTCATTTGAAATCAAATGAGAAAAAAAGGTTGAAAAACTGAGAAAATTAATTGTGACACCCTGTTTCTATGTTCTGGTACCTCATTTTCCCAGGCTTGGGGAGATTTGTGGCCACAACATTTAGGACTGATCACAGGTAAACCAGGTCAACTTGGATCCTCAGAGATTTTCAGACATCCTCTTACAGTCAACCTTCCAGATGTTGGCCTCTTTGTGTCCCAATTTTTCATGTAAAATGGGAATTGCTGTATGAAAATTGGGATTGTTGTGTTAAAATGGGAATTGCTGTGTTGTCCTTCCTTGCACTGAACCTTCCAAAACTTACACTGTTGTCAGGCTGCACCAGGAGTTCCACATCATTAGGTTTGGAGAATAGGGTTGAACAGGGTTTTGAATAGGGTTAAACTGTAGTGATTTTTAATGAATAGGGTTTATGAATAGGGCTAATCTGTACTGATATATAAGTTCTCTTACAGAGCAGAGTCAGCAAGGCTGCAGACCATCACCCTGCTCCATGGTATCAAAGAATCATTAAGGCTGGAAGAGAACTCTTAGATCACCAAGTTCAGCCGCCAACCCAGCACCATTCTCATCATTCACCATGTCCTCAAGTGGTGTATTCACAAAATTTTGAACTCTTCCAGATATTGTGGCTTCACCATTTCCCTGGACATGTTTCCTAATGCCTCACCTGAACCCTCCCCGGTGAAACTTGAGGCCCTTTCCCACGTGTAGGATCTTTATTACATCTGACTTCAGCAGATACTGTGTTGGAATAAAGGTAGAGAGGAACAATGTGCTTCTACTGCTGAAGCTCTGTGTAGTTCAAAAATGCTTCAAGTATGTTCTAACTTTTGAAATAAATGCATCAGGCTTAAAAGCTGACTCTGATTTTGCATGGTAGCAGCAAAATGCTCAGGGAAAAAGAAATATCAAGTCATAACTGTTGTGTAATTTACCTGCCTCCTGCAAGGTCCTTCTGAAACTCAGTTTGGAGCCAACACAGCTTGGGGCCATGCTGAGAAATCTTATCATACTGCAAAGGAACACAATAGAGGTGGTGGGGCTTTTGTGGGGGCTCCTGTGGCTCACATATCTGTGACTTGACAGCCATGTGGTTGTGGTTAGCATTTTGGAGAGCTGTCCAAAGTGGAAAAATGCTATAAAAACAGAGAATGTTACTGAAAATGTGCCCAGCTATTCTAACTTGTCTGTGTGACTGCTCTGGGGGGCTGATCTCTCATTGTCTTGGTGTGCACATCTTTCCTTGGGGAAGTCAGCCTGCCCATTTCGCATCTGCTGCTGGATAGGGAGCTGCAGCACATCTCCTCTTTGCAGGGGTTTCTCAGGTGGTGTGCTCTGAAGAAACTGTTTGCCCACCCAGCTCATGAAGTTCAGTGTGTCAGCCCTAGCCTCTTGTCTTGGTTTGTAACCTCCATATCCCCATGAATTTTGATATTCACCTCACAGTATTAATCCCCTTGCCTCATAAGTCCGGGCTATATTAGTAAATTAGTAATGTCCATTGGCAAAATATCCAATTTCCTTTTAATTTTATCACTGAGGTCATGCTGGAAGCCTGGACATTGCTCATGTTCAGTAACATGCAAAATTAGGTTTTCTGCCTTCTTTGGAGCACATTAAAATGCCACCCTATTATTTCGTTCTACAAGTATCCCTGGCAATCATTTCTGATGCAGAGAAGAGTTTCTTGTGCATGGTGTCCTTGTATTTCCATGAAATACAGCTTTTGAGGAAATCAGAGCCAGAGAACTGTGTTCTTCTAATAAAGGCCAATGTACCTTAGGTCAGAAATGTGTTTAAGACAAAGCAACGGCATAGGGAAAAAAAAATTTTAAAAAGTAAATATAGAAACCTGCAGTGGGTGAGAAAAAAAAAAGAAAACCAGGTTTCTGGTATAAGGTTATTGAGTGCCAAAAGAGTGAAGCTGAACTTCCTCAAGATGGCAGGAGTAAAAACATTGGTAAAAGCAGTAGCAAAATAAAGTGTTCCAATTTAGGCACGCTAGTTTTCCAGAAATAATTTAGAAGACTATGAGAGAAGGAAGCACAAAGAGAACTAAAGGTGAAGAGTAAAGATAAGAATGATTCATAAATTGAAGATGATATTTTTATCCCTTCTGCTGCTAAGAAATAATGCACAATGTAACAAGTGCTTCTTCAAGGGCACTGGAGGAGTGCTGCACTTTAGATATTGGAAATAGAAAAGCCAAGAAGAATATGTCCAAAATCCTTGAAGGTGTGGGGTAATAGTATTTTATTTCCTTAGTAATTGCCACGTATTAGAGCTTGAATTGACTCTGAAGATGTATTCTTGTAAAGAGGAACAAAAGACTAAATGGAAGTAATCTACAGAAATGGACTGAAGAGAAGTTTGCTCATAACCGTAGGAAAGGGGAAATGAAAATAAGAGGCATGTAAGAACATATCTCCTACCTTCATTTTCTCTAACCAGGCTCTGGGCACTTTAACCTCTTTTCTAGATAAGACACCATTGTGAAAGGCAATATAAAGGTTGTTGAAGGCAGTAATGAAACGCTAGACAAAGTGTATTTCAGAGAGAAGATTTATTATTTCTATATTTATTATAAGTGTACATCTTGAACAGATCTTTGCAGGATGACAGAGAGATAAAACTGGCAGTTTCTTGGTCTTGAGATTAAATGGTTTAAAACTTTGCAATAGTGTTGAATTCAGAATTACTTTTGCAGGATGTTAGAGGAGAATCAGTGTTTTTGTACTCAGTGGCTTGGGTTAAGAGTTCAGTTCCCAAGATTTAATTCATACCTGCCTTGGACATTGGTGTTGACTTCTTCTGGTTTTTCTTCTGTTATGGCCAACAATTTATCCATGTCACCCCTCAGTTTTTTGATATTTTGGGGCATGTCTTTTCACCACGGTGTGAACAAGCAAAACTCCCTATGACACATAATACAAAGTATAATTTTATTAATTAAATAATACAGTTCATGCATCACCTCAAATTGAAACCATATTCTGCTGCTTTTTTTAGTTTTAACCTCTAAAACAAGGATTGGGAGAATGAAATGCTCTAGGTAGGAAAGAGCAGGGACAGTTTTTCAAAGGCACAATCAGCCTTCAATCCTTGGAAGCAAGACAGGGCAGAACATTTCCAAGACCAGGGAGTGCAAGAGCTGTGATGGCTCCACAGATAATGTCCCAATATCAGAATCAGAAAGTAGAAGACCTGTATCACTCTGTGTTTTTCCTTTAACTGGTGTACTCTGACTCACCAAATCTCAGAGACCTGACTTACTCTAGAAAGGCTCTTTAACCTTACAGAATTAATTTAATAGAAATAGGACACTTTTTTTTTTTCCTTAACTACCCATCCAAACTTGAGCATATTGGTTTGATCACAAAATGCTAGTCTAGGGCCAAGTCCTCCCCTTCCTTAAGAACTTAAACAATAATGTGCAAATTGGCCCTTGGCAACTTCTTTCTCTTGAGTATGTGAGCTGTGACCTTGATGGCAGCATATTCTGTGTTTTCTCACAATACAATTTTCATTATTTTTTTTCCCCAAGTACAGAAATCTTACTAGCAGTGATGGTGAAACACAAATTCTTGGCATGCTTAGCAAGAGAGAATTAAAAAAAGTTATTGAGAAGCGTTGGTGAAGTGATTGAAATAATTTGGCATGGAGTTACAATGCCTTGCTGTGTTACTGATAGGATTTGGGATTTAGGGTTTTTTGAATAGTAATAATAATAATAAAGAGGTCCTGAAATGATGCAAGTTCGGTACCATTGCCTGAGAAATCTGTTTTATTTGTGAGAAAAGAAGTACAATTCCATTTAAATTGCTCATGTTTGATGAAGATGCAATGAAATTTAACAAAAGGCACGAATCAGGAAGCAAGGAAAAGAAACCTGTTCTCCACCTTGCTGATGGATAGATCAATGTCTTCTATTTTGAGGAATACTTTTCATAATCTGGTGATATCTAAAATATGGGTTTGAGATATGCATTAAAAGAGGTGTGAAATAAATTACAGGACATCTGAAAAATAAAAACAAAATAGCATAATGTGGAGAATTTAACACATGAAAAAATATAAAAGTGCAATTATATAATGCAGAAGGGGAAAAAAAACCCTCTGTGTTTGCTGCTCATTTATAAATGTGCATACAGCGATGCCATAAAATGTTTTTTATCATATATTAAAAAATGTTTAAAGCATAAAAAATCATAATAAGACATGTAGTTCTGTCCTGTGAGAGATAGGAAGCAGGAGAATGAACTTGACAGATAAAGCAGCAGTAGAGTGGAGGCCATCTGGTATAGAGGGAAATACAATGTTAAATAATCAGAGTATATGTATTTGTGTTATGGTGACCCAAAAAGATGTAGCTGTCTAAACCAGATTTTAACAAGTTTCTGAAAAGTTGAGGATATTTCCTGATGATTGGATGGCTGCTAGTGAAAGCCCTGCATTTGAACAGATCAGAAGAGATGACTCATTACACTCATTAGTCAGATGTCAGTCTGATGAAACCACAGAAACATTTAATTCAGGACTCAGTCAAAAAATAACTACAGGCTGAAAATATAACTGATTCTGGTCAACATGTTTGCATGGAAGTAGGTATAGTCAAACAAACATCATTTTTTCTGACAATGGTGCAGGTCTGGTTAATAAAAAATGGTGTTGACATAATATACTTGAATTTCTCCAATGAATTTGATTTAGTACCACATGACTTTTAGATTAAAACCTGGCACTTTATATTGAATTAACAGGGCACACATTAGATGGATTAAAACTCCCTGTCTGACAGGTCTTGAAACAGAGTTTTTAATGTGTAGAAATCCATGTGTTGAGTTGCTGCTAATGCAGTCTCCAAGGGATTAGGGTCCTAATCCAGCTCACTTCAGCAGTTCTATCAATGAGATAAATCTTTACCAATAAAATCTGAAAATGCCACAATGGTTTTAAGTAGACCAGTAATGAGGGCAGTAATGAGTGAAATGGCTAACCAGAGGTCCAACATTTATTAGAGCAAGTTCATAAGCAAAACAAAATGTCCAAACAGAAACAATGGATTTAAATAGGAAATATAAGACAATGACTAATAGTAATGACTTTTAGATTAAAACCTGGCAATATTGAATTAACAGGGCACACAATGGACAGGTCTTGAAACAGAGTTTTTAATGTAGAAAAACACCATGAAAAAGTCTCCAAGGATTAGGGTCCTAATCCAGCTCGCTTCAGCAGTTCTATCAATGAGATAAATCTTTACCAATAAAATCTGAAAATGCCACAATGGTTTTAAGTAGACCAGTAATGAGGGCAGTAATGAGTGAAATGGCTAACCAGAGGTCCAACATTTATTAGAGCAAGTTCATAAGCAAAACAAAATGTCCAGCACCATCAACAGAAACAATGGATCAAATTTATAAGATAGAAAACACTGAAAAAGAAAAGTTAGTGGAAATTATCTCAAAGGTAGGAAATATAAGACAATGACTGGCTCAATAGGGGATTTAGGATTGATATTTGAATAAATATGGTTTCGTAAAATACCAAGTATGAAAAATCATGGAAAATATGCAATATTGTCACTGTTATAATTATAGGATTGTTTTAAAAGGAAATGTTTTCCAACTTTTCAGACAAAATGACACTTGGAAAGAAAATTGGCAATTTCTTCTTCAAAAATGTCAATACAAAATATTATATATTTCCAAATGTTCTTTCAGCTCCCTTGGCCACAAAATTTATGTTGATTTTGACCACACTTCATGAATAACTCGCATCCCTCCGGAGCCATATTTTCTTGATGGGTTTGTTGGGATTTTTGTCCTAATGAATCTATCCATTCAAAAAACATTCATCTCTGATCATTACTCAGCATTGTTAGAAAAGCTATGAAATTTCTTGTGGCTTCTTCAAATAAAATGGACTAAGAAAAAGAAAGCAGATGGAGGACAAGTATTATCTATTTCTGTTTGGGGAAAAAAGCCTTTCCATGTGATTTTAGTTGTGTGTGTGACATGTGGGGAACTTACATTGCAGTAGGACAGGCAGAAATGGGTATTTTAATTTTCAAGACTCATTTTATAAGGATGCTCAAGATTTAAAAGTAAGAGAAACTCACACTTGAAATTATACCAAATTTTCTACCAGTGGCAGTTGCAGCATGCTGCATCTTTTCATCAGCCAACAGGGCAGATTTCCTGTTATTTGGAATCTTTAAGGTATCTCTAAAAATGGTTTGGTTTAATCGACCTACAGGAAAATTAAATTCAGACAACACACCTTACATACAATAGATCATCATTATCTGTCCTTTAATGCACAGAAGTTGAAAATGAAGTCAAATCAAGCTAAAAATATCTCACCATAAAAAAAATTAAGAAAATTGTATTAAATAAAAATACCCTCTCAGAATTAATGGGCCTTTTGTAAAAAGGTTTGAATTTAAACTTTTATAATTATACTCTAAGGTCATGCTCAGATGTTTAGAATGCTTTAGACTTCTTCTAAAAGAAAAAAAAATAGAGTAACTCCTGGCTCAATCTCTGAAACTCTCTCTAGAGCATCAGTGAGGTTCAGATACTGCAGCTGGGGTAAAAACCCTCTTTCTGCCTGTAAATGTCCTGTAAATGGCCCTGTAAAAGCTGGTCTGATGCCACAGGGTTCCCCCGACCCTCGGAACACTCTTTTGTCGTTGTTTTATTTCTGGACGCTGTCTGTGTTTAATTCTAAGTCATTTTTCTGAATTGGAGCATATGCATCCAACTGGGCCATCTCATTACTCGTGCATGCAGTTATGTACATTTCACTAAATCTGGATCCCAGCAAGGGTATGCCTGTGAGGAATATGAAGCTCAAAAGCAGTCTGGGTGACATCCTGGGCTGGCATCACCCAGCGTGGGCAGCAGGGCAGGGGGGATCCTGCCCCTGTGCCCCCGGGCTCAGGTGAGAGCCCACCTGCAGAGCTGCCCCAGCCCTGGGCAACAACAGCACAAGGACCTGGAGCTGCTGGAGGGATCCAGAGAAGGCACCGAGGTGATCAGAGAGATGGAGCAGCTCTGCTGAGAGGAAAGGCTGAGGGAAATGGGATTGTTCAGCCTGCTAAAGAGGGGACTTTGGGGTGACCTAAATGTGGCTTTCCAGTCGCTGAAGGAAGCCTGCAAGGAAGGTGGAGAGAGACTATTTACAAAGGCCTGGTGTGACAGGACAAGGGGGATGGCTTCAAACTGACAGAGAGTAGGTTTAGACTCGATTTGGAGAATAATGAATTACTAAGCCACTGCCCATCATGTCTGAGTAGTTGTAGAAGAGATGTGATGAAGTCTGCACTGACTGGAGAAGGGAAAACATAACCCTCATTATTAAAAAGGGAAAAGACCCAAGGGTGCTGGGGAGACCCAAGGAACTACAGTCAGTCTCTCCTAGGGGTCTGGCAGGACCGTGGGGCTGTTTTTTGTGGAAGCTGTGCTAAGGCATGTGGAACATAAGGAGGTGACTGGTAACAGCCAGCATGGACCCACTGAGGGCAGATTGTGCCTGGCGCATTCAGAGGCTTTCTCTGTTGGGACTGCAGTGTTAGGGGATGATGGAAGAGCACCTGATTTAATCAACTTGGACTTCTGCAGAGCATTTGACTCTATCCCACATGAAATCCTGGTCTCCAAACTTGAGAGACGCGGATTTGGCAGATAACTCAAGTGGATGCCAGTAGTCAGTGGCATTCCCAAGGGTTGGAATTGGGACTGGTGGTGTTTAACAGCTCTGTTGGTGACACAGGCCCATTATGTCACACTCTCTTGTATCTGACTTATTAATCAATTTACTAGCTCCGTAATTCAGCAACTGATCCACTGAAACATGGGAAGTCATTTTTTTCCTTCTGTTTCTTTAAATATGAAGCATTGCAATGCAGAAGTATTTGGACAGGTTGAAATACCCCATTTTGATATTATTTCAAACCCAAGTGATACTGCTACTGTCTGAAAATATGTTGTGAATACTTGGCAGGTACATTTTTCCTCCTTTTCCCTGTTGTATACGTGGTGAGTTGTGGACTTGGAGGATGACAATTTTGACAGAAAAAAAAATCCCATCAAAGTCCATGCCTTGTATTAATTCATAGTGATATTTTGATACAAATATTTAAAGAAAGAGTCTGTGTGATAGAATATTTGACTGTAAACAGCAGACAAAATTCAAATGACAATCACTCAAATCTTAGTTCAGTGTAGATTAAAATATCTATTTAATCCCATGTTGACTTAGAAAACCAGAGAAGCAAGGTACTTTTCTGCCCTACCCCCTGTTTTCATACTGTCAGATATAATACAGGGGTTTGGTGAAAATCAATAACATTTTTAAAAAAAATATGTTTATATTAGGTTGCCTAGAGAGGTAGTGAATGCCCCATCCCTCAAAGTGTCCAAGGCCAGGTTGGATGGGGCTGGAAGAAACCTGGTCAAGTGGAAGGTGGCATCGTCCCAGGACAACTGGATGATCTTTAAGGCTCCTTCCAGCCCAAACCATTCTGTGATTCCATATTAGCTATTCCATATTAGCTATTTCCAGTTCTTCCTTTCTCAAGGCACTTTACATTGTTCTTTGGTTGTTAGCAGCTTGGGTAGCCCACCGGCAAAACAAAACGTGGAACAGCAAGACAAAGGCAAGCTGTTGAATGTAAAAGGTTTCTAAAGCATCTACTGAAAATATTAAACCTTCTGAAAGTTCTTGGGGAAATTTGAATATTAAGAGCAGGACTTGATAGGATGTTTTTCTTTTTTCTCTTCCCAAATCTGGGAGAGAGACTTTTAAGACATAGGAAGCCATTTCACACCTGTAGTGCAAAATCTGTTATCTTTCACTGATTCCATCTTGGAATCTACTGACCCTTTCTGAGGCAGGATTTTTATGCTGTCAGAGCTGTCTGTGGCGCTGGTGGTCCTGGTAGTTTCCACTGTAAATGACACTATTTCTTGAAATATGAATATGTGTTGGGGTTTTTCACAAACGGGACGGGGCTGCTGGGGTGCATTCATTGAGCTTTATTGGCAGCATCAGCCTTATTACATGGTTGAGACAATAGGAAGATGGCAAAGCTCACATACAGCCATCAGCAGCTAGACTCAAGCTGTCATTTAATTTCCTTGCTTGCTATACCATTGTTACTTTTTCAACTTTCAGACTTTACAGCTGCAGCTAACTCTAAATTTTCTGTTCTTTCTGTTCCTAAAGCCTACTTTCCCAGCTTTCTAAAAATCTTCTTACCTTTGCTAATTCCCTCAAGAATTCAATGCCCAGTTCATGGTGCCTGAGTCTGGGAATATCCCACTTACAACTGCCCCTCAGTGACAGGTGGGATATTCCCTGATCCTTCTCTCCCAGCCAGGCGATTCCCAACACACTTTTGCTGTTGGCTGCATTTCACAGGGACAGCAGAGGTGCCCACTCTTGGATTTGACTGATTTACAGTGGAAACTTCTGCTCATAACTGAGCATTCTCTTGATGTTTTCCATTACCAGTGGAATAGCCAAAGTTGCTTTGTCTCTGCTTTAGCCAGTTTCATGTTCTGTTCCTGTTTATCACTTGTTCGGTTTGGTCTTGTTCTGTTTTGTTTATAACTTCCTATGCAACAATCTCACTCTTTCCTTTTATATTGTGACCACCAAGCTGATCTTCTTCAGCTTTACAATAGACTTCTGATCTCAAAAATTCACTTTATTTTGTGTTCGGAATCAGTGCAGTGTGTAAGAGGTTAAGACAAGGATGAGCTACAGGTTATTGTAAGTCTGCTCTGACTACTAGAGTTAGCTGAAATTCTTCCTCTCAATGCAAAAGCTGATTAAAAAAAAATAAATTTCACCTTTAATTACTCCAGAGACCAGAGTCTGTACTAGCTAGGAAAGAACATTTCCCACTCAAATCAATAAGTGTTTTTGAGAGGTGAGAAAAACATACCCAGCAGCCAGTCAATCCTGTTTATGATAACTAGGATGTGTGTGTGCCTCTGTATTAATATTGCTCTGTGGTTTTCCAGTTTCTTTTTGTTCGTTCCTCAGCAAGGACAAGGATCATCACATGGTACCATGTGTGCTGTGTTACATAATGATGATTCACCCCCCAGAGGTAGCATTGGGTTGGAAATGATGAAAAGGCTATGCCAAGTTAACAAACACTCTGCACACATTAAAATGCAGCTGTGAGTTTCCACGTAGATATCTGGGGGGGAAAAAAAAAAAAGAGAGAGAGATAGATACATGTTGATTTATTTAACAGGTTGTCCAGCCTATGTGTAAAATCTTTGTGACAGCAGAGTACATCTTGACATCCTGCAGCTATCCCTCAGCTTACTCATCTCCTACTGGGAAATGCACTGTCCTTGTTCACTGCCACCTCCTCTTTCCACAGATATACATTTGCAAGTTGTCTCCCTTTTGTAAAAAATAAAAAATAAATCAGGCATGAAAGCTTTTCTCAGGTTTATTCCCTTAATTTATAACTTAATATATTCTTCCTTTGCACATGTTCTGAGCTGCTTTCTCTGCTTTAAGCATCGTAGCAGCTGTAAGCATGCAGTCAAAATCCAAAGTATCTTTTTTCTGATAATGGGTTCCTTTGCTGGTTAAATAAGGGTGTTGCAGGCTGTAAACACAGCACAGACAAGATAATGTTGCCTGCTTCTTAAAGGGTTTCCTCATGGCAAATGAGGTATCCCTGGCCAAACTCATCTGGTTTGCTTCACCTGGTGAAGAGAAAGCCAATGGCAGTTAACAAGTCAGGTCTTAGCATCACGGGGATATCTCCAGTTCTGCTGAGAGTTGTGTTTAAAAAATTATTTCATTCAAAATAAGATTAGAAGAAAAGAATGAAAGGGGGTTTCATCCAGATGGAAATGTGTTTTTGAATAAATTCTGTTTATGACAATGTTTTCCCAGTTTTCGTCGGCTTTTGTCATCTGTTTAGTTTATTTGTTGTCTGACAACCTTTGAAATAAGATGTTTGCACAAATGTGAAAACTTTCCATTGCCTGTTTTCCATGTCATTCAAAAATTACTAAAAAAGAAAAGAAAGAAGGAGTTATGTGATCTAGAGGTTTTCATAGTCCTTAAATCCTTACATTGAACGCAGCGTTCTTGGACTCAGGAAACAAGTCCATTCCTATGACAGGAGCTGAAGAAGGAGGTATTATTAAAGAAAAATACAGAAAAAGGGGAAAGAGGAGCTGTAGCACTTCATAAAGGAAGCAGAAAATCAATCTGTTTGTGCACTGTTACCTCCCACATCATTGGCCAGCCACTGCCCCGAGCACAAGGGCTCCTGCAGGAGGCAGCTGGCCTTGCAAGCAAAAATATGTGCCAGTCTAAAAATTCACTGATGAGCTGTGCTCATCTCCTCCAGCCCCAGGCAGGTGCATGTGTGTACCTGGAAGCTGTAGGCAGCATGGCAAAGTAATATTGCAAATGGGAGCCAAAGACACAGCAGAGCTGCAGCTGATCTGCACGGTCATACAGCCATGAAGATGAGGCAGAGAGAAGGATGATTTCCACAAGCCGTGTCCATATGAACATGGTCCAGTGGTGAAAGTGATTGTGTTATAAATGTGGGCAAATTGTCCATGAAAAGAGTGGAGGCTCAACACCCAGACCACAGCAGACAGCTCATTTCACTGCTGCAACACCTTTGAAGCAATGTCTGATGCTTCAACAGTGAATCCCTCTTTCTTTCAGGTGAGAGAAAAGCTACAGGTCAGTCCCATGGGCTCAAATCAAACTTTCTTGTTGAATAGGCTGAGTCTTTGCTTCCCTCCTCAGTTACAACAGAAAGATTGATTACAACACTGATAGAGCAACAACCATACAGAGCTTTGACTGTTCTTACATTTTCTTGAGTGTAAAACTTAAGTTTCTACCAGAAAGCATCTTAGAGTTTCAAATTTTTGACAGTGTGACTGGTTATCTAGCGTGGATTTTGCATCTAGACTTTGTGTGCAGAACTGTATTAAGCATAGCCCACAGTGTCTGTGTTGAGAGGAATGTGGAAAACATGGAAGACATCATGATTTTCCTTCTGCACTTATTTATACTCTCTTCTATTCTTTTTGATAAGTAGAGAATTAAAGATAGTGAGGGTGTTCCTTCATGAAGTTAAAGTAGGTTCAAGTTTCTAAATCTCTGCTTGCTGTCACTAAACCTCAGTCTTTTAAGAAAAGAAATCTCAGGGGGGCCCTTGTGGCTCTGCACAGCTCCTGACAGGAGGGGACAGCCGGGGGGGTCGGGCTGTGCTCCCAGGGAACAGGGACAGGAGGGAGGGAACGGCCTCAGGCTGGGCATGGGGAGGTTTAGGTTGGAAATTAGGGAAAATTTCTTCACCAAGAAGCTTTATTAAGCATAAGAACAGGCTGTCCTGAGCAATGGTGGAGTCCCCATCCCTGGAGGGATTTTAAAGCCATGTGGAGGTGGCACTTGGGGACATGGGTCAGTGGTGGGCTTGACAGTGTGAAATTTATGGTGGGAGTCGATCTTGAAGGTCTCTTCCAAACCAAATTATTCTATAATTTGTTAATTTGTGGCTACAATATCACCCCAAAAATCAAGTTCCTTACGTCGATTAAAAAAAAGAAATGGTCTAAGAGCTTTGAAGTTCTTTGAGCTGCTGAACCCTCAAATCCAGAGCCATCTTTCACCCCATTATCCATATTCCTGCATTCAGGACCAAGGGTGAGCCAAATGAACGAAGATAGACTACATCTGTAATGGGGTTAATGGAGATTTTAATGGGTAATTTATGGCTGATCAAATGCATTTGAATCAGATGCCAAACCAAAATGTTCTAGCAGACATTTAAAGGAAAATAATAATGACAAAAACTTTCATTTCCATTTATAGTCTACCTTTGCTTGATCTTAATCAGTTAGTTTATACAATATTCATAGCAGAAAAAAATCCTTCCTATATCTTTCTTAAATAGTTCCACTGTAAGCTTGAGTGGATGCGAAAAGGAAATAGTAATAATGAATAGAGGGTTTTGAAATATTCATAGGGAAATTCAAAGTGTTCGGAATCTGATCTTTCTCCATTGCTTCAATTTTGCAAAATTATTCTGGTTTTGGTAGATTTTCCATATATATATATATCTTTTTTTTTGTCAGTCAGAAAATAAGAAAACTTTCATTCTCACATTTTCATCTTTGTTTTTTGAGCTTAAGCTCATCACGATCAGTTTTCACAGCACAACATCTTAGGCCCAACTCTAAGCCATAAAAACAAGTATTTTAGGGATGTAAAATGTACCAGTCTGAAATTTCAGTTTAGAAATATGCCTTTTATTTTGGAAAAAAAAATAAAATACTGCTACATAAAGGCTTTGGATTGCAGTATCCTGACAAAGACTTGTGAACTCTTTGTGTTATAAAGAATCAAACTAAACTTTTCTCTGTTCTTGACCCTGTCACAATATTCTATGAATATCCCCAAATTTAAGCCATTGCGGCCTAGATGAAGTCTGTGAAAATGAGACAGTTGGGATAACTGAAAAATGGGCCCTGAGCCTTTGATGAATACTGTGCATCCTTCAGTTGGCTTTATCTTTGATATATTGGTGTTTAAAGTGTGGCTATGACCAGAATATCCTGAGTTGGAAGGGACGCACTAGGATCATCAAAATTCAACTCCTGGTCCTGCCTGGGACAGCCCCTGTTTGTTGGCATTAGATAAATCATCATGGGATGTGGATACAGAACTGAAAATCTTATTTTCTCATCACATTCCTACCTTATAAATTGTCATTTTGGAGAGCCCTCTGCTCCACCCATCTGCCAGTCCATTGAAAGCTTTGGCTGGGTGTAGACACTAGAGAAAAACAAAACATGTGCTTCAAGGAAAATCAGGTTTCTGTGGAAAATATATAGAATTCTGTGAAAGTCAAGACCTGGAGAACTAAAAAATATAATGATTATTGTCTCTTTCGGGTTACAAGAAAGCAGACAGCAATGACTACACAGTTGACTTTCCTAACCCATTCTGACACAAAATCATGTCCTGACTCCTTCACTGGATGTCCTTGGACCTGGCTCTTGCAGGGGCAAGGGACCCTCTGGAAAAAGTGTGGGAAATGGAATTATAGATGGGTAGGGAAAATCTAGGGGATGGTCTACCTGACTCCATAGGAAACTGGACCTGGGCTGCTCATGAAACAAGTTGTTGGCTCAAAGTTTCTGCAGCAGAAAAGAGTAATCCCACAGTTCTGCTCCCCATGGGGAGGCCAGGGAGGTTCCTGCCTTGCTTGCTACATCCCAGCCCTGGGAAAAACAGACTTTGTTTTGACTTTTTTCGGATTTTTAATTACAGTGTTTATCATTCCACAGGAGATAAGAAGCACACAGAGTGAGGGGATCCTTCTCGTTTTCTTATTTATTTTTCTTCAGTGCTTCCTCCCTTATGAATAGCACCACTTCAAGTAAAAATAAAATTCCCCCTTTGGTCAAACATGCTGGAATTTTGTTGGAAACAAAGCATCTGAAGTTGTTTCCATCTTATTTCCTTCTCTCTAAATGGTTTGCCCACACATTTTAGGAAGGCAATCCCTTTCATGTCGCATAGCACATCCTCACTGGCAGCTACAGTGTGTGCACTTTATTAGTGCATTTTTCCCCCTAGATATAATGGCACCAATTAAATTACCTTGCAGCCTGACCTTAATCTGGCAGGAATGATTATTCCATGAAACAGTTAGGGCTCTAATTGACATGAAGTGCCTGCAAAATATGTCTTTTGCAGCAGACCCTGTCAAAGTCACATTGATATGCTAATACCTATAGCTGGCAGAATCACTTCATAAAGAGAGACACTGAAAATTGAATTATTTCAATTTCAGTACCTAGGAATCTAGTGATCTGTCTGTATATGGAACTAAGTAGGTGCAGTACTTTATATGGGTAAACAGCTGTACTAGGGCGTTGCTATGGAAACTGCTTGACTCATGACAATTGTGTTAGTGATGAAGTCATTAGTGGTGTGAAATGTACTTTGAGGTTGTCAAGTGTACACTCCAGGAATATTTCAACAGTATTAGTGGAGCCTTTTCATTTGCATAATTTAGGCTTTCACATGCGATCTCGTTACGGTGCGGGGAGATGGGATGCCACAGCAGTGGCAGCAGGGCTCTGGTGTGGTGCTGCAGCCAAAGGCAGTCAGTCCCTGCATGCACAATAAACCTCTCTCTGCAACAGAGCCTTCCTTTCCCTGCCTCTCTTTTCCTTTCTTTCTTTTTTTTTTTTTTTCTTTTAATAAAAATGTTTTGAGCCACAGGGCTCTTCAAAGGATGAACTCCTTAAACTTTTATGGTGCCAAGTTGACTTTGAGCGTCTGGACCTCTGTTGTTTCTTTTTACTGCAATTGCTCCGGATGTACTCCAGAGAAAGCACAAGTGGGCTCAGGATCATAGGGGGCTACTTTTTCCTCATCTCTGCTATTCACTATTTATTACAGTTAGTGTGATTTCCTATGCTATAAAGCTGAATGATGAATCCCAGGGCTTTTCTTGGAGTCATGTGTCCTTTCTTCTGGTTTTAAGTGTTTCAGACTATAGAAAGCTCTCTTTTTTTTCCCTGCTGGCAGGAGGATGCGAAGAAGATCTTAGCAGGTCTTTGACAAGATGTCTGAAGGGACTCCTCTAGTTTTCATGCACCCTTTGTCAGTAGGGTGCTGGTTGATGCTGGGTTTGATGCTTTCTGTGTTCTGCCCCTTCTTCTGAGCAGGCAGGCAGGGAGGGAGCACAGCTTCCACCTCTGCTGGCTGGAGGGACGCAGCCTCTGCCATGGCAGTCACCTATCAGGCCCATTTCCAAATAAATACTAATGGTTCCTTGGGGGCAGAGCCCCAGAGGATGGTCAGGCACTGGAACAGGCTGCTCAGGGAAGTGATCACAGCTCCAAGCCTGTCAGAGTTTCAGAAATATTTTGGACAATGCTCTCAGCCACATGGTGGGATTCCTTAGCCCTGTGCAGGGCCAGCAGTTGGCCCCAATAATATTTGTGGGTGCCCTTCAACTCTATGAATATTCTACTACTCTATGAATATACAAATTATAAAAAAAATAATGGGGAAGGAGCACTTGTTTAGTTTGCATGAGCACATGTAAGCAGGCCCACACACACACAGATGCAGAAGATGTCACCCATGGCAGGAGATCAATGCAAGAGCTCAAGATTTTCACCCAGATAAGTTAGCAGCCTGCTAATACCAGACCTCATGAGTTGATCTTATTTCTTTACAGTGCCTGATCTATTGAAATGCAATCTAATGCTGTATGTTCACTCTATATGTTCAGCCTAATACTGTATAATCACCAGCCTCTTATGTATTAATTACAGCTTAACTTTACAATTGGGATGAGCAGAAAAGTAAGCATGAAATCAAAGCTGGATTTGATTAGCATACTATGACAGGATCTTTACTAGTCAAGGGTATCTTTAATATTGTATTTAAAGTATGTTCTTCTGCATGTGGGGTACTGGAGGAGGCATTTCAGCATACCCTGGTAGCATAATAACAAACTATTTCAAATCCTTACTAGTTTGAAGAGATTTGAGCTATTCACAGGGTTCAATGGCCTTCTGAATCAATTTGTTTTCCTGTCCAGTGTCTCCTGCTCCACCTGAAAAAAAAAAAAAAAAGTTTGCTTTTCCCCTTGGAAAGAGGTATTAATTCTTTTAATGGTGACATAAAATTAATCTTTCTTCTTTTTTCTGAAAATTCAAGATGATCTATCGGTGTTGGTAGGCTAATGGAAAAGTGAACAGGACAAGAAGATGAGACTCTTGTACTTTGACAAACCACTCCATATTAAGAAAAAAAAAGTACATCAAACTGAAATCCTCCATTTCTTTCAAACCCAGTTCCTGAAGCCATATTTCACACATTCTCAATTCATTTTTTATTCCTTATTTACTGACCCTTTAGGATTTTAATATTTTGGACCAGCCAGGACAGAAGATTTTGCATAGCAGATCCCTAAATTAATTTCTTTCCATTGCAATATGGGAATGTTGAAATCATCCCCAAAGAGCTGGCTGGAGAAATTAAAAATATCTTCATAGTAAACTGTGATTTAAAAAAAAAAAAAAAACAACCACCATTCAATTTTGGCATTAGTCATTCTATGATTCCTCCATATGTTTTGTGCAAAAAATTCTCTACATTATTTTTTTTTAACAGCAACCAACCAACAACAAAAACACAGAAATTTTTGAGTTAGCCTCCAGGGTCTTATCCAAGTATGAGCAGTTAGATGGATTTAAGATCATGAACTAGATCTTTACATACAGGATGGCCACACATGAGTCTTAAAGGCAGCTCAACCTGAGATCTTTGTGGGGATGTGTGACATATGTGGTTCACAGAGAACTGTTGTGAACATCCAGGTTCCTAAACCACTTTCCTTGGGAGAGAGTTCCTGTCAGTTCTTTCCTCTTCACACAAAGAGAGAATGCTTCCAAGTGTCAAGAATCCATCACTAGGATAAGATGATCAGGACATTGAACAGGGACCAAAACTGGCTGTAAACCATATTTGACTTCCATGTATCTGAAATTGCAATGGATAAGCTTTAGGACATGGATTAATGGTTTATTTCTGAGTTGTGCCAGGCCCCAAAAAAGTTGTGTGTACAGAGGTTTGCATATGTCAAAAAACCCATTTAGGTCTCAACTTCTTGGAGACAAGGAGGGCCCCATATTCACTGCTTCAGCCCTATGTTAAAGTTCCCCATCATCATTAAGGGATAAAACCGATTCATTTATTTTGAGGGACACATTCTGAATTAAAGTTTTGCAAGGGAAAAAAACAAACAACCAGGTTTGAACAACAACTTCTGTTTATTTGGCCTGTCAGGTGGATTGAGAGAGATGTCAGAGGATTTTTTTCTATCACAGAAACCTGTGGAGAAACTCTGGTGCAAAACAAAGAGCAACTCAGTGCTGATGTTGTGTGGCTAACACACCTGATGTGAGTTGAGGTTAATCAGCAGTTGTTGCTCCTTACACGGGTGCATTGGGATCTCCTTCAGGCTTCTTGCTGGCACAGACTCAGTGAGGCAACAGCACCCTTAAAGTCAATTTTTACCTCACAGACACAACTGTAAACTCCTGAAGCCAGCCCAGGTTTTCTTCTGGATTGGAGCTTGGTGGCAGAGGTGATTTTTGAGACTGCATCTCTCCTCTTCCGCTTATAATTAACATTTCTTGCAAAAGCTTTACAACATTTTAATTCTTTCTTGCTGATACTCTGCTGTCTCTCAGGCCATTTTGAGTTTGTCTTGGGTTTAGCACAGCAACAAGCCAGGGCTCAGCAAAGAGAGGAGACGACGTGTAAAAAGGGAGAGAGGCTGTGTTGTGATGGACAAATAAGAGAAGCACTCCAAGCTAAAGACTTCAGGCAGGTATGAAATGACATGTCTGGCAGGTTTTTTCAGGCTTCCCCGTCAGTGAAAACCTGATGGGTGAGTGGAAGTGAGCGGAGAGAAGCTTGATCATCTTTGTTCAATCCTCCAGAGGAAAGCTCCCCGCAGCACTGATGTGGGTTGTTGTTTTTTTTCTCCTCCCTAGAAGAAGCAGCAGCAGAATGTTAACAAGCTTCATTTTCTATTCCCTACTACGAGGAAGTGACCTTTGCCCACTTCCCTGGCTGTTTGTGTTCTTGATGCTGATAGAGCCAGATTTTCACAAGACAGACCTGGATAATTTTCGTGGCTGCCACACTATTGCAGACCAATTAGCAAGCCAGCCTGATAGGGTAAGGTTGTGGAGATGCCCGTGGCTGCTTTAATAAAGTTTCCTGTGTATCAGTATGATGCTATTGATTTTCCCCCTTTGGACCCAAAGACTAAAGTTCATGCTCTGTAGCAGATAAATTGAAAACAGTGGAGATTCCGTAGCATGTACACTAATTTAACCTTTTGTGAAAAGGGGAAAAAAAAAAAAAAGAGATGCTGTATGCAGTGTCCCTTTTGCTTTTGTACACATTATTTAACATTAATGTAAATAGGATTGTGCTGATGATTCTGGTGGTCTAAAGGTCACTGTGGGTTACAAATTGAGTCACCAGCAGAGAGTGAGGCGCTTTGCAGGGGCACACAGGAAAATATGATTCCCACCAGGCGAGGTGGACAGGGGCAGCCATCAGAGGCAAAGGGATGCGGGAGGGACAAAAAGCAATGAAACTGAGGGCCCCTGTGAAAGCCACGACTGCTTCATGAGTTTGTACCCCCCACTTGAGACATTCACTCCCTGAGAGAGAAATTGAAGCCACTCTGCCACCTTGCTGTACTAAAACTCTCCTTGGAGAGGTTCAGCACTTGTCTGCAGTGGCGTTACAAGGAGAGCGATCCCAGCTGGAGCAGGCAGACAGACCACGTCTTGCCATTATTATTTCATGTAATGGGTTGTCTGATCTTAGTGGAAAACAACTGGAAGCTGGCACTGCTGAGCAGGGGAGGGGATAGCCTCAGAGACAGCAGCACGGACAAGGCTGGCCCTTGGTTTTGGGCTCCTGGGTCTGTTCTGTGGGGACTCAGTTTCTGCCCTTCCACACTTCCACCGAGGCCAAACACTTAAGGGTCGTGAGCCCATCTCTACAATTTTCGAGAGAAAAACAGCTAGGGGTTTTATTTTGTGGGACTGGGGGTTTTAGGACAGCCTTTTGCCTTTATCTTTAATCTCCTTTCGTAAACACAAAATCTGTAATACAATTTAAACAGAGAAAGAAAGAAGACTTGGGAGCTTTGCTGTGATGTAGTGTTTTTTCTTGACAGTTTGTGGACTTCCTCCCAAATTAGGCTGAACCCTAAACCACATTTTCCCTTACCTTTCAGTTGTAGGAATCCAAAGGAATAAAAAATTTGCTTGCTTTGTACAAACAGAAACATTTTGCTTAATGCAATCCATTTATTTTTTTTATCCTGCTGTCTGAAAACTCACTTGCCTGAGCACTTTTCCAAAGAACTGAATTAATTCTGTGTTATAATGAGTGTTCCAGTAGGTAACTGGTTGGCAAAGGGCCAGTTTTACAATCTACAATGTAACAGAATGTATTGCTTAATGCCATTAATAATAATTGTGAACTCTGTGGATTTGGGTAATTCCTATAAGATGTTTTTTCCATAAACAAAAGTCAAATTTCCAGCTGCTGAGTAATCCTGGTCTATATATTTCTTTTTGCTTTGTGGCTGTTTGCTGTAGATTACTTTCTCAAATTTTGAGCATTAAATGCCTCTCAGTGTGAATAAACCCATAAATTGGTGTTGAATTTAGGCTGGCATTTGCCTCTTGCTGCTTTATGTTCAGAATGGTCAAAAGGAGCAAACTGGCTCCATTGATTTCATTTTACCTAGGCTGAGAAGAACAAAGTGGGAAACATCTTCTGGCCTGTCCCAAGCCTCTGCTTTTGGTGTGAGCCTGCCATTTAGGGAAGCCCATGGAGGCCTCTTTAATTTGTCTCCAGAGAAGGATTTTACAGCCCGTGGCACTCTGGGGAGAGGATTGCATGCTGCCTGTGTCTATGCCACGTGGCGTGCCACCTGGGGAATGCAGGAAAGTCACACAGGTGTGGAGTGGGGTCTGAGAGCTGCCTGTCCAGCTGGAATGGAAATTCAGAGCTCAGGGCGGGGGAAATGCAGCATACGCTATTTTGAAATAGCAAACTGTATGGAATCTTTGTGGAAATCTGCGCGGCCATTGCACTTATGTAGCACACCCCTACACTGAGAATACATGGCTAAGGCAAAGGTTATTCTTTATATTAGTGATCACTAAAAAAAAGAGATGCTGTATGCAGTGTCCCTTTTGCTTTTGTACACATTATTTAACATTAATGTAAATAGGATTTAAAAGCTTATTCTTTATTTTAGTGATCACTCTGGTGAAGCACTACACTGAAAGGCATATTGGGCATAACTCCCTCGTTTATTCTTTTGTTTTACAATCCCATCTCCCAAGACAGCAAGGAATCAATCTGCCTTGCACAGGGTGAGCTCTCAGAGTAAAATGGGACACTGCCCAGATCAACTTTGTTCCTTGCCTTGGACTTAATTTCTTTGAAGAGCTATGACCTGTATCTGCACCAAGAGCAAAGGGGAAGGAAGTTTCCTGTCCATCACTTTGAATCTGACACCAGGCACAGGAGTAAGTCTGGTTTTCAGGAATGTTCCTCTGTGCTGGAATACGTTCTGGCGTGGGATGGTTGATCTGCTAAACCTTTCCAAAGAAAGCTCAGGAGCCTCTGATGAAATACAGGGTATCCTGAAAGGATATCAACAAGTCTTTACAGTATATCCTGAAATGGTATTGAGAACTCATTCTTTTTAAGGCTTCTCCCTTCCTCTGTTTCCAAGCATGGCATAAACATTTTACAGATGTTCTTGGATCGTTAAAATACATATAAAGCCGTACTGGGACCACCTACAAAGGAGAAAAGGAAGTGCTTGGAGCTGAAGGGGCTGAAAATGGCCATGGATCTTCCCAGACATACACATTTGGTGGCATTTGCTGACTGCTGACACTGCTGGAGTTAATGACTTGAGGGGTGCACAAGTACAGGGCAAATCCAGTCAGTCAGGGCTCACTCCACAGCATCCCAACCAGAACCATAAGAGGAACAACCATTTACCCAGAGCACCACCTTTTGGTGCAGGTGCTGTTTGCAATCTCCGTGAGAGAGAAGGTGCAGGAGTCAGAGGCTGAATTCTTCCCTCTCTCTGCAGTGCCACAGCACTCAGCTGTGCAGAGCAGGTAACAAAGATGAGTGCAACCATATTTCTGGGGGTCTGGGCTCACTGCTGCTTAGTGCTTACCATATTAGTGATGTTTAGACACCAGAAGAGAAATCAAAAGTGGTCTCCTCATCCCGTGCTGGTGTCAAGTTACTGATGGGCATGAATAGAGAGTGGTCCCCAAGAGCCATATGTCCCAATGTCCTGGGAAGTCTGCACAAAGACATCCATGGGCCAAGGAATGGTGCAGAAGGACACTTGAGATTGATGAGACTGTATTTGTGATCCATCAAGCAGCCTGTGCAAACACTTGCTGTGAGATGTTTGCCCTTCTGTTAGCTGGGTTACTTTGGCTAGCAGAAAATTCATCCGGAGCCTCTGAATCGCTGAGAGCTTAAGGGAAAGCCAAGGGGAGGTTTGGCTTTAGAGTGCACACACGACTTACCTGCCCTGAAAAGCAAATATTGTCTGGGCTGGCTCATTTCTCCTTCATCTGCTACAAGGACCAGCAAGTCTTTAAGGAAATACAAAAGAATGTATTTTGTATTTATGGATCCTCTTCTTCCATCACAACCAAGCAATGGGGCAAGCTAGGCAAGTAAAAAAACGAAACAAAACAAAAAAAAACCCGCACAAAAAAAACAAACAAAAAAAAAAACCACCAGAAAAAACCAAACAAACAAAAAGCAAAGCAAAACAAAACAAAAAAAGAGAGCTTGCTAATAATAGGGAAATAATAGTTGTGAAACCAAGTAGAGTTAATAATATATAATCATAATAATATAAATAATAGCTGTGAAACCAAGTAGAGTTAAAATTCAACACATTGGTTCCATTTATGTTGTTGTCTTTTCTTTTACAAGTTACTCAAAGACAAATAATCCAGGCAGAAAGCAATTTAACTTTCCCAAGACATAAAAAGAGCAGAAATATATGGATTGCTCAGTCGTTTTGCCAAGACAAGAAGCCTTCCATCAGTCTGGGTTGGAGAGAATAATCACTCAATGCATGGATCTGCCCCAGGAGGCAGCTGCTGATGCCACCAGAGCTGCAGCTCTGTGAGGCACAGGGAGGCAGGAGATGTATGAGCCTTGCAGAGATGGCGCTGGTGATGCCTTTTCTGGTGCTTTTTCATTCTGCAAGATTCAGTTCAGGCTGCTCCCCATATGAGAATGATGTTATAGCCCAGCATGCAAGATCACAGAGAATAAGATTAAGCAAAAATGAAACGGGAAGACAAAAAAAAAAAAATAGCACCCTTTCTCCTTCTTCGCCTATAATTTCCCAAGTGTCTGAGTGTTTTTGGGATGAAATAATTCTGCTGATATCAAAAGTAATCAAAACCATGCCCTGGTTTTTTTTTTTTTTTTTTGGTCTTTTGGTGTTTCCAGGCCAAGTTTGGAAGCCACCTTTGAGTTCTCCTGACTGTTCCTATGGCTGAATGTATTGGATCAGGGAAGGAATGACTCCATGGAGTGGGGCAAAGCTGGTAACTCAGGAATCATAGAATGGTTTGGGTTACAAGGGAATTTAAGGTCACCTAATTCTAGCCCATCTGTCATGGGCTTGGTTCCTTCCTTTAAAGGAACCTTCCTTTGGAAACTTCCTTCCTCCTTTGCTGCATAAACTGGGCAAACCACATATCTGTGACTTTCTAAAATTGCCCTTGTTTGTGCAGAAAATAAACATACCAGAATTACAGTGTTGTAAGGCTCTGCTCTGTCTCACAAGAACTGCTTTGTGAATTCCTTCCTCCTCCCTTGTGCATCTTGCCAGGCAAGTTCCTTTGCCCGTACCAAGGGCTGATTTCACCTCTGCCCATTACTGCTGCTCAAGCCACCATCCAGAGGGGTGCCCAGAGAAAATCCGACAAGACACATCTTTTCATCAGATTTTTTGTTCACAGGACTCCTGCCTGCTTCCCCTTTTGATTTAATATTAATATTAGTGTATTTATCTCTTTTAGAACTGACACTGTGCTTTGCAACTGTGCAGGCTGTGCAGAAGGGAGCAGTCCCTAGGCAGGCATTACATCCTGACAAACAGAGGAAGCACAGACTGCTCTCTATCGAGAGCTGGGGCATTTATAAATCATGGGAACCCGCATGAAATCAAACATCTGACCTCTATACAGTTCACATACACAGTTTCCAGGCCCTGCCAATCCACCAAGATGGATTTCTGAGCTGTCACTCGAGTCCTTTGAAAACAACCTCTTTGACAGTTAAAACGAATTGGCAGAAGAGGCTTATGGGGAGTGTAGCTTCCAGATTGATGAGGTATTTGAGAGAGAGCAGGTTACACGTGTAGGTTACTCATAATGCCTTGCAACCCTGTGGCCAACTCACATTTCATGCCTTCAGCTTAGCAGGGTGCACAAGGTCTGGAAGGTTGCTTTTCCATTTTGGAAACCCCCAGAATGAAGGGGGTTCATTATACACGTGTGGTGATGCAGGGAGGTAAGCCTGACCTCTTGAGAGCATATCAAGGGAGGATGCAAGTTCCCCTTTTCCCCAGATAATCCCTGCCTCAGTTTGCTGTCAATGCAAATTTTATCGACTGGCTTCTAGGTGTCATTGACTCAATTAGGCAAGGTTGTTTGGTTTGTTTCTTTTCCTTTTTTTTTTTTTTTTTATTAAATTAATTTTTATTTTAAAATTAGGAAAATAACCAAAAGCCATGAGTCCTCATGAGATTAAAATAGTCTGAGCAGATTAAAGAGGCAACGGACAGAAATTGATGCACAGGAAGTTTCAGCTGAACAAAGGAAGAACTTTAGCATTCAGTGACTCTGCACAGAAACATGTTGCCCAGAAAGGTGTGGATTTTTCCTCACTGGAGACATTAATCTAGGCACAATCCTGTGCCATGTGCTCTGGGATGACCCTGCTGGAGCAGGGGTTGGGCAAATGGCCCATTGTGGTCCCTTCCAACCTTATCAATTCTGGAATTCTGTGAAAACTGAGCCCTCAAAACTGGACATTTGGGGAGTAAATCCACAACCTATAAGGCTGGAAGTTCTCGTGCCAGTCCTGCCTTCACCCTTGGTTTGGCATGAGATTTTAGCTCATCTTTTCAGAGCTCGAAGGCATTCTCATTCTGACTTTGGCATTTGTAAGGTTTGGGGAAGCGTTCAACCACACCCCACAGGAGAAACAGGACCCAGTCCTGTCTCCTGTCACCTACCAACAATTTGGGTTTCTGTTCATGATTTGGATTCATTAATTCTGTCTTGTCACGTGTAGGAAATCCACAATTAGGGATGCAAAGCTCTTTTGGGGTCAGAACAGAGCAAATGGTCTGCATGGCAACATGGCCCTGGAGCATTTGTTGCCCTGGGACTCTTCTCTCTCAGGGCAGTTTCAGGGTAGTTCTGGTCATTTTCAAAGCCCTGCATGGGATCAGCTCAAGCTGCTTGAGTGACAACCTCAGCTTGAGTGTTCATATCCATGAAAAATGCAGCTGTCAACTTGAAGCATACAGCTGCATGGAAAACAATTTTCCCCTCCCATGAAAATGTGCATATAAAAGCACTTTTTCTTGCAAAAATGAAGACAAAATGTCAATCTAGGGATATTTTCATGGGCTGAAAGTTTCAAAATGATATTTCAGCACAGGCCATCTTGAACATTACCTTGTATTGATTTAGTTTTACCTTTTCCATTTTTGTTAATATTGCCCTTTCTAAAAATTTAACTATACTAATGTTCTTTCTATGAGAGTGAGGAAAAAAAAAAAAAGCCCAAAAATATATTGCTGCCTCTAGATGGAACTCAGACTTGTGTGGGCCAGGGAAAAAGCTTTCCTGGCAAATTCCTAAGCCTGAACTCACTTCCAGGAGGGAGCAGCTCAACCACAGTGTTTGAAAGCTAAGGAGCAAATATCTCTTTTTCTCTAGTCATTGCTTTGATGGGAGCTATGAGGAATCTGGGGCAAAGATTTCTCCCCGTGTGTGCACAAGGCCTGATACAGCAGAGATGGGCACAAACAGAGACATCCTCTGACTTTTTCAAAATTGTGGGGTTTTTTGGCTGAAAAGAGAAACTAGAGGAACAATAGCAGAAATAGAAAAGAAGCAGCCGAGGCCAAAAGGAATTCTGCTGTGGATTTCAGTTAGCTCAGAGTTTCACCCTGTACTTCCATACACGTCTCTGAACTCTCAAGACATCAAGGTGGCACATTTGCTACTCCCACACTGCACATGAAAAATGAGGCACATGAGGAACATGTTCAGTCCCTACCATGTGTGACTTGGATCAAGGCATGAGGCATTCCTACTGCAGGCACTTTTATTCCTTGACTTGCTTGCCAAAATTGTTCAAATATTTTTGGCCAAGAGCAGCAGGATCAGCTATTTTATTTTAATGTACTACTTTCTTCCCCCTGCTTGCAACAAATTTTCTCTCTCTTATGGGGTAATGTCTTTTTTTCAGCAGTCCATTCCTCCTTTGCCTTTTTTCTCTCTTAGGACTTATTAAAATGTCCACCCTCTGTTGGTCTTGGGTAGAGCTAGAGAAAATATTACCGTGAGATAAGTAATTACCTGAAAATTAGCTTAAATTTAATATATGACTTTGCAGGGATCTTCTTTATGTTTAAAAAAAATAAATTCCTAAAGCTGCAAAATGAGAAATGAGGTTTTAAAAAAACAGATTTTTTTTTTCTAAAAATCAGTCAATTCAAAAGCAACCTTCTTTCTTCTTTCTTTTTTTTTAAATAAAAAATAAGAAAAATTGAGGTGTTGACAAAGTTAGGGAAAGGAAAAATAATCTAAACCAATTTTTTCACTAAAACCAGAAAAACTGCCTTGAACCTGAATAAATATTTTTTTTTCCCCCCTAAAAAAACCTCTTGCTTTCCTGGGAGGCTTTTTGGGTCTGAGTTAGGCTTTGGGTGGTTTTTATTCATTCCACTTAATAAGCCTAATTATTTTGCTTGGCTGGACTCAAGCTATTTTATTTTTCATCCCAGTTTTTTCCTAAACGCATAATTTGTCTGGTTCTTAACGTGGGTTTGTAGTAGGAAGAAAAAGCATGCCAGGTTGGCAACGGGGAAAATGTCTGTGCTGAGGCACCTTCTCCATGTGGTCTTTGTTTTGGAACCCTCTTCTGCCCTGTCAGGAGCACGAGTTGAAAGCCATAGTGACCACCAGCTTGTCCTGAATGTCACCATGGTGTGGATATGGCGGGGTTTTTTTTAGGGGGATGCAGTTCTCCATAATTTTTTCAGCAAATTGCTTGTAATAGAAGGGAAATAGATACTTCTCCCCCCGTCACTGTCAAACGTCCCCTTTACCTTATTATTGTTTCAAAGCTCTAAAGCATAAAACTGAATTTTAATGTTTCCAAATGACCTTCAAAATTCAAGACAAGGCTGACTTCTGCTCGAGTGTAATATTCTGGATCATTAATTTCAGTAGAGATATTCCAATTTGTAATTTCATTAAGTTTAAGAGCATAACCACTCTTAATACCGTGTTTCTAAATATGATGGGCTGTAATCTCAAGCAGCACAAGTCAGCACAGCCTGAGTCACTCTACCACAGCACCCCACAGCAGCCAGTGATGCCTTGGAGAGGCTACCTGGAGCAGAGGCCAGACAGAGCTATAAAATAAAGTAGGTATTCATTTGAAAGGCTTCAAAGGATACACCTTGGGCAGTGCAGGAGCCTCGCAGACACTGCACCCAACCTGGACAACAGTCACAGGATTTTTGGGCAGATATAAGTTTAGTCTATTTGCATATCAGGGGTTAATTGTCCAGTTATGGCTTTAGGTAATGAAGTCACATTCCTTCAGTTTGCTCCTCCCAGTTCACTTGTGGTTGTACTTTTCCTCAGCTGAAGCTGAGATGATGACCTTTAGATGATGATCTTTCCCATCTGGAAAAGGATTGTTTTGTGTGACCAGACTGCGAAGAGAACTTACCAACACTCTATTATTCAGAGTTATACACTAATGCAGCGCAGGATCTGAAAAATATAAAAGCTAAAACTTAAGGCATCACCAGGACCATGAGGGCAGGATCTTCCTCTGCATTTGGTTTTAGCCACTCTTTGATACCCACAAAGAATTCCTGCCACGACACACGTTAAGTCTCTCTAATAGCTGATTAAGATATTTTTGACAGGAAAGACTAGATGGTTTAGAGGATTGTGTGTTATTCTTACCCTTCTTTTCAGAATGGATTTGCAGAGCACTGGCAACATGGAACTTTACAAATGGTTGGGATCCTGTGACACCACATTTTGTGCCACTGGTTTGCATGGCCGTGCAATGATTGCCTGGGCAGCCCCAGGGGAGGTCACCTTGTGGTGGGACATAACAAACTACTCCATGAACTCATTTTGCTTTCTGTGTTATCCCTAAACACCTGTAAAACCTACAGAATTTTGGGTTAGGGCCACCTCTTGTTTTCCCACAAGAAAAAAAAAACTGAGGGAAGGTGTCTGTGAGAGACTTACGAAGAGGCGGGGGAAAAGTTCCAAGCAAGGATTTGGATGAATGACTCCTGTGTTTGCAGTGAACGTCCAAATCAGAGGCTGTGGGCCGTGGGGAGGGCTGACCTTTCATCATCTCATCTGCTGGAACCTGTGTGCTGTGTTTCAATGGAGGAGTTGAGCCAGGGAGATGCTGAATGACTCCATGACCTGGTGGTTCAATGCCATGTGCGAGCCTGTCCCAGTGCCCGTGATTGTTTATACAAAATAAAACAGCATCCACAGCTGAGATCTGGGCAGTGGGGAGGAGGGGCCCAGCGTGCCACCACTGGGCAACCCACAGAGCATCGTCATTAATGCACTGGCCTGGGATATGCCAGCTCCAATCGTCAGCAGCAGAAAAGGAAATTGCACTGGAATTTTCACAGCATAGGTAAATATCCCAGCCCTTGGCCACAAACTGGTGGAAGGCCACTCCTGTTGCCTACAGCTGTGCTTGGTGAAGTTAACCTTATCCTTGCCCTATCCAACAAACCCATGGATTAGAACAAAAAAGTCTTAATTCTGAAAGGCTGTAAAAAAAAAAAGCATTGCCTCACTATACATTTCTTGAGCCCTGATCCAAAACTTTTATTCTAGTCAGTATTTCTACACATTTCTGTCTACCCTGAAGCTGGTATTTCTTAGCAATAATAAAATAATTGTTTCAGCTGATTACACTCCTGGACATAATTGCTGCAAACAAGCCTACAGAAATTAACAGCCTTGTTGTTGCCAGCAGATTTCTCATGAAGGTTATTCTTGTAGAACAGTCAAGCAGAATGTAGTTGATAGGTTCCTGAAGCTGAAAGGTTTCTTCTGGAGATGTTTTCTTGGAAGTAGGCTGAGTGGTGATAGGAACTTTTTAATAATCTGGAGGAATTGTCCATTTTGTCATGATGAACCAACATCTCAATTCCAAGGCTGATGGATTCAAATGAAACAACAAAATTTCTCACCTTTTCTGTGTTTATGTCATCAGGTTTTGGCGTGTTCATTAGCAGTGACAGCAATTATCTGACCAGCAAAATGTCTTTGCTTCTCAAGATGCAGAGCTTTTCTTTACAGAAAGCAGTTGATGTAGCATATTTAAATAAACTATGGGTTTTGTACACATACAAGCTGATTTTCTTTCCATCCAGAGATCTCAAAGACCTTTGCACAGGCCTGTTCCAGGAGCTGGTTACCAAGGGGGACACAAACAGTTAAAAATCTTCCCTTCAGAACCCCCATAGAAGGTTTGTGTGTTGAGCTTAAAAAGCTTCTGCACTGGTTAAGATTTCATGCTGGCCATAGTCTGTCATGATGAAGAGTTTACAATTAAAGCTGATGAGCTGGAAAATAAGGAATGAATTCTAAACTACTTTGTCTGAAGAGAGTCTGAAATTATGAGAATATTTAGCACCCGGTGTTTCTTTTTTCCTTTTTTTCTTTTTTTCCTTTTAACTGTCTCTCTCTCTCTGTGTATAACCAGGTTGGTTTGAAGAGCAGTTGAGAAATTGGCTGTAGACAGGCAGTTTTTGAAATAAACTGAAATTCTAAGGTAGAAAAAAAAATTGCTGTAATTAAGAAATACACTTTGATATTTCAAAATACAAGTGGAGTTTTCAGCTTACACCAACATTTGCTAGACTAATAGGAATACAGACATATTGTATGCAAGATAATCAAAGAAAAATTAGAGCAGAACTGGGTCAGGTAGAATCTGCAAAATCATAGACTGCCTAATGGGCTGAATTGCTGAACTGTAGAATTCCTTTCTTGCCAACCTCTCTAGTAATTTTCTCTCTGAGTAATTTCCCTCTGCCTGTACCACTGGTACTTTCTGGTTTGATATTTAAGAAGAAGAAATTCAGACACATGCCCAGCACATTACGATGAAGACTCTGCAACTTATAGATGATATGTGTGCATGTCACTAATTCCCCAGACTTGATGAGCAAGCTCCCAAGAAAATATGGCTTTTCCCAGATTCAAACATTCAAGGTTCATTGATTTTTTACCACATTTGGTTTGGCCAGGTGTTTGCAGAGCCCCTGCTTCAGTGGTGTCATCAATTAACCCACTCCTGGGACCCTAAATGAAAAGCACAGCTTTTGGAGATGGTCTGACTCAATGGGAAGGTGTTTCCAGCACCCAAGAATGAACCAGCCCCAGTCTAGAAGCCAACTTGTTGCTTAACAGATGGTAGTACAGGAATCAGTTGTGCTGGGGCTGGCACAGCTCTCCAGTAAGGAGACTTTTAAAGGGAGCTGTGCAATATCCACCTGTGCGAGAAGTCACTTCACTTTTTCCCCATCTCACCAGGTGAATGTTATAAAAAAGTGGATAATTTTTTCATCTACTGGAGCAAAAGGGACTAGGGACATGCATTAGGGGGAAAAAAGAGTAGGGCATCTAAGTAAAAAATGGCATTTATGTCAATAGCAGTTGTGAAGAGCTACAGGTAACTTGGAAACAGATTTTATGTGTTTATAGATCTGGACCACTGAATTTAGCCTTGACCACTACAAATGTCTCATTTGTTCCCTCCATAAATTTAATAAACTTCAAAAAAGGAAATATCTTAAAAGCGATTGGGTTTCACCTTATATTTGCAAGAATTCATTTCATCTTATTATACTGCAAGTTCTCAAGCACTTGAACATTTCTTCAAGTGGACTTCTCTCCAGTAACACCTCATTTTCTCCACTAGAAATTTCCGTCTATTTTGCAAACTATTAGATCACACTTGCCACTGGACAACTTCCATTTGTGATCAGCAACCACCTCTGGGCCATCTCTTCCCTTGTCATTCCAAGGGATAAATTCTCAAAATATCATTACATCAAAACTTTGAGATACTTGCCCTCAGGGTTTGTGATTTTGCACCATGCTGTTGAATGATATAGGATCACGGAAGTCATGATATGGAGTCGTGACATGTAACCATGGAATGGTTTGCACTGGAAGGGACCTTAGAAAATCATCTGATTCCAAACCCTCTGCCATGGGCAGTGACACTTCCCACCAGACCAGGTGGCTCAGGATTCCATCCAGCCTGGCCTGGAACACTTCCAGGGATGAGGCACCCACAACTTCGATATGATAGGATATGATCAATATGATATGATGATATGTAATAGGGTATTAAATTCTTCTCAATCAAGTTTCCAAGCTCATGCAACGTCTGTGACATTTTCTGATGTTCCTCTCTACTGCCACTCAAAGTTGTTGCCCTATGACAACAGGAGCAGAAAAACAAAATGTAGTCCAACAGCACTGTTTCCCTCTCGAATAATAAGTCAACTTTCAGTGCTACCCCTTGCTGTCTGTTCTTTGTGTCTTAGATAGCACTTTATCAAAAGTTGTAAAAATAGCCTAACAAATGAGGATTTTCACATCTCATATACCTAGAAAATCAGTTGTGTTTTTCTAGAAAACCGGGCATTTATTGGAACAGTCTGCCACAATCTGTTTTGTGAACACATCTTTACCAAGTAAGTTCCTAAACCATCTGAAAACTGGAGTTTGGCACTAAAGGGAAACATAATTTATTTAAGATGCTGATGGAGGCAATGCCAAAGTGCTTGCTTTTTACAAAACATCAGGAAGAGAGTTTGTTGGATGGAGCTAGGAACAACCTGGTCCACTAGAAGTTGTAAAGATGATGATCTTTAAGGTCCCTTCCAGCTCGAACTGTGATTCTAAGGACATTGTAATTCTGATATAGCTGCTGAAGTCATTGGAATTCCAGCAACTTTTGTTGTTGTTGTGTTTATTTCAAGTTTTATAGAATGTGCAAATATGCTTTGTGGCCACAAAAGTTGTCCAAATGTTTGCGTTAAGAAAATAAAAACCGGAGTTCTCTTTCTCGTCTGGTTTTCCTCTACTTGTGCCCAGTCAGACATTTAATTAGTGCAGCATATTGGATCTGCTCTCAGCTGCTTTCCACAGTGGTGAGCCACCTACATCTGTACACAGTGGGTGTTTAGCAGCACAGCTCTGATGTGCTGTGCTTTTACAGTGACCTTTCACAGGTGTGAATGGCTGTACAAGGTACCAGGGACTGGTCTGTTGGCCCCTCTTTGGACAGCAAGCAGGATAGAGGCTGGTGTGTGTTTGAGGGGCCTCCTAAAGGAAAATGCCAGGACAGCATGAAACAGGATGTTTTTGGTTTGTTAGACTCCAAGCTCTGCTCTGCTTTTTAAAGGTCTGCTTTGAGAGTACACAGGCTTCTGTATCTGTACATGTGACCACAAAACTGCCACGAGAAATTCCACAATCTGCAAGTTAAGCACACCATAAACAGTTGAACAAGATGATTATTGTTTGTCGCTTTCAGCTGAAATACTCTATTCTATTCTGTTCTATTCTATTCTATTCTATTCTATTCTATTCTATTCTATTCTATTCTATTCTATTCTATTCTATTCTATTCTATTCTATTCCAGTCCAGTCCATTCCATTCCATTCCATTCCATTCCATTCTATTCAATCCAGTTCCATTCCATTCTACAAGCAGCTACTGAACAACACACCCAGTGGCTTTGCTTTCATTCTGCATGGCAAGATGAATGGGCCTAGCAAACTCCTCAGAGATTCACGGGGCCACAGAATGGTTTGGGTTGGAAGAGACTTTAAAGCTTTTCTAGTTCCAACCCCCTTCCATGGGTAGGGACAATGTCCCTGAACCAGCCTTGAAAGCTTCCAGGGGTGGGGGAGCCAATTTTCTCTGGGCAATCTGTGACAGGGCCCCACCACCTTCACAGGAACGATTTTTTTTTCTAATATCTAACGTTAACCAATTCTCTTCCAGTCTGAAGGTATTCCCCCCCCCGTCCTGTCACCCCAAGCATTTTTAAATAGCCTCTTTCCATCTTGTTGGTTCCATTTAGGTACCAATTAGGTCACACCAAAGCCTTCTCTTCTGCAGGCTGAGCAATCCCAGTTCTCTCAGCCTTTCCTCACAGCAGATCTGCTCCATCCCTCTGATCTACCTGGTGTTTCTCCTCTGGAGTCACTCCAACAGGCTGATGTTCTCTCTTTCTGGGGATCCCACACCACATGGTATCTCAGCAGATACTGCCTTGATCTGGTGGCAGTCCAGGAGGTTAAATATGAACTCACATTGCGGTCCCTGTGCTTGTCTCCACTGACTAGATTTCATCCCAGTGCGACTTTGGAAGCTTAGAAGCAAGAGGTATTAATAACGGCAACAATAATTGTGATTAAGCATAGGGAAAACCCTTTTTAAAGGCAGAGCAATGCTGCTTAAATAATTCCAGGGGGATAACCTTGTATAATTTTGCAATTCCCTGTTATGCTAACGTATCCCATCTTTTCCAATGCCTGACATGTGAGGACACGGAACTCTTAATGCCTTTCCCATTTGAAATGTTTTCATCTGCTATGCCAGCTGTTTGTATCATCTACTGTAAGAAAAATGTAACTGTTCCCTTCAACCCATGTTGAACCCATGTTCAGTAGAGACAGCTCCAGGGTGGTCAAGGATGGATTATACTGAATAAAGATCTCCTGATCTTTGCCATGTGCCTACAAAACTTATAAGCTTGTAGTTGTCTTAACCCCACAAACAAGGGTTCCCTCCATTGGAGGAAATTCTTTCTTTTCAAGTTATAAGCTCCACCAGAAGGAGACATTTTCCTCCAAACAGTTCCCTGAAAGGTTTCTTGACAAACTGGTGTCAAGCTTCAGTGTGGGGAGAAAGGCAGAAATGTGTCGCTCAGTTTGGATCTTTCATGCAAATGTGTATATAATCCTGCTCAGCCTAACTAAACTG
This sequence comes from Emberiza elegans, assembly GCA_024865655.1. Lineage (NCBI taxonomy): Eukaryota > Metazoa > Chordata > Aves > Passeriformes > Fringillidae > Emberiza > Emberiza elegans. Next base: position 2,615,088 of record JALJVW010003588.1, on the reverse strand, counting down.
ATGGAAAAAGATTGTTAGTAGGAAAGGTGACAGTAGAAGAGTGAACTAGGAATGCTCTCTAATATCAGCTGTTTGCATCTGTAATCCAGGTAGTAATATACCTCCCTGTTCACAAGAGGTTTTCCTTCTGTTTCCAAAGCAGCTGGTCCATTTCAGTAACTTCTTCAAGTCCATTTGAATAGGAGTGGGGGATGTTTAATTCTTCTGTGCTCTGCCTAGCCCTATTTATTTTCACCCCTTGTTTGTTATCATTCTTGATTGTTCTTATTTCTCCTGCTTTCAGACTCAGCAGCAGTGACGCAACCAGATTGCTTTGTCAATTTGCATTTTCCAAATGACCTCCAGTATTTTAGGAGGTTTTTTACTTCCATTCCTCATGGATCTCATCCAGAAATGGATTGTCCATCTCACTCTTTTCTTGAATCTCCCACCACATTAAGCAGACTGTCTTATTTTGTCATCCAGGACACTGCAGACTGTTGCTGAAAATATTCGCCATACCTTACAACCCAAAACTGTAACAAGTAAAGGCTGGAATTTGCATTCAGGTTTTGTTCCTTGCTCTTTCACATAACAGGGGAAAACATTGCTGGCTTCATGGAATCCTCCCTCTATTTCCATCCCAATGTGAAATACCAATTAATTAGTGAAACATTTCCAAATTAGTTTAGGAACACCAACTCTTGCTTGATTTCATTTTATCTGAATGAATCATTTGCTTGAAAAAACCAGCCAAGGTAGTCCTGGAACTGAATATGGAATATGGCTTAATTAGGGTGTTGAGGGACCTTTTCATCAGCTTTCCAGCTTTTTTTAGTTTTTGCTCCAAGCACTATGTTTTCAGCCCAGAATACAGATATCTTTCTGGGTTAACCCCTTGGGGTTTGTTTTTTATGACAGCAACAGTTATGCATATCCCTTACTATTTGGGCTTTGAATCTTGCTTCATTCACACCATTTAACCTAGTTTTTTCCTTGTGGCTCTTCCCTCCAGAAGGCATGTTCTGTTTGAGGCAGGCAGAGGTTATTTTATCAAATAGTTCCTGTCAGCTATCACCAGTGTTAAGAAAGCTGTGGTTTCATTTGTATTCCGCTGTGGAAGGCAAAATATTTGAAGTCCTGAGATTGTATATGTTATTAGCTTTTTTGATTAGGTGGATGAATAACTTGATTGAAACTCTGGTTGTAAAAGTTTTGGAGATGTTGGCATGCCTCCAGGATGAGGGTGAGTTTGGATTTCATGACCATGTTATGGTTTCAGTAACAGATAACCAGATATAGTCTGGAATGTGGTTTTTTTTTTGGGGGGGGGGGGGGCAGCATGAAGCCAGATGAAATTTACATGAAAACAAGAATTTTTCAAGAACTTTCCGAAATAAGGTCTGACCACAAACTTTTTTTCCCCTCACTACAAGGCAGTGGGTGTGACCATACAGGGTCATTTTAAAGAAAGGCAGCTTGAAAAAATTGAAAAGTACAGAAAATATTTTCCACATTTATTAAGCTTTCTGCCATCTTTGGACCTTTTTTTGGACTGCTGGTTTTGGTTTTTTTCTGTATCTTTGTTGCAAGGACATATTTGGCTGTGCTATTTTCGGGCACTCATCACAAATCACACATTCTCCACTGGATCTGGTGTAGATCCCTCTTCATCCTCTTGCAGCTTTGAAGTTCATCTTGTTTATACCCCTGGGGGTTGTTGCAAAGCCAGGTAAGAGACAGAAAGGCACTTCAAGGCTTCACTTGGCTCCTCCTCTGCTCACCTGCAGGTTCCAGGAGAGCTAATAGTCACAAGACACTATGGAGGTTGAAAAAATTCGGCCAAAATTCCAGGAGGTGTCCCTAGTGCTTATTCTTGTCTGAATTGGACTATTTGTAGAAAAAAAATTGCACTACCCATGCTCTGTTGTTATGCAGTCCCTTGACTGTCCCCTTTTAGCAGAGAGGATTTTGGTTTTGTTCCCCCTTTAGCAGGGACTCAACACAGAGCAGAGCAGCAGTGGAGCAGCCCTGAGGAGAAGTCACTGACTTTGTGACTGAGCCAAAATGTCCTGCCTTCCTCTTTGCAGGAAATGGTGATTGAGAGACTTTAATGAGTCACTGCTCTTCAGTATTTGGGGTGCCAGGCAGTTCCCATGCATCTGGAATGATAAGCTGGGGTGGTAAGAGCTGTTTCATGAATGACATTTTAATGGAGGCCACGATCACTGTAGGTGTCTTATCCTGACAGTATCTTCAGCTTCACAAGGGGATTCAGTCGTACCAATTTACTATTTCTCAGTCTCATTCCCAGTCAAGGGTGTGAAGAAACACCTGTTAAATGCAGCAAAGTTGGGGTCCTACCAGTTGTACCTGGCTGGTCATGCCCATGCTCCTGTTTGTGTGTGTGCATGAGATACCAGAGAAGTGACACCCCTGAGCAACCTGCAGGCATCCAATTCCCTCCACAGGAAGGGAAAGGGTTAGGAAAAGGAATTTGTCATTCATCCAAACACACAGGACGTAGACATGGATATCATGTTCATGTCAGGTACATCCATAGACTAAATTCAGCCTATTTTGGTAAAAACCTTCTGTCTGTCCTGAGGAACAACTGAGGCTGGAAGGGATCTCTGGCGATTTTCTGGTACAACTCCTGCTCATCCCTGGTCTGAGCAGGATGTCCAGGGCTGTGTCCAGTCAGGATTTGAGCATCTCCAGGCGTGCAGTTCCTGGGGTTGCTCCTCCCTGGGGAGAGAATTAACACTCCCCTTTTCTAAGCTTCACTGGATTCCTGTAGACCCATCCCTCCCAGTCACCCCTGTCCTCCCAGCAGTGCCACACCCTCACCCAGCCTCTCTGCCTCCCAGTTTGGCACCTTCCCCAGACTCTCTGGTGCTGTTCCCTGTGCGTCAGTGCAGGCATTAGACAAAGCTGGCCCCAAAATTGGCACCCTTGCATCCCAGGGGCGCCTGCTCTCCAGCTGGGCTTTGTGCTGCTGGTGGCAGCAGCAGATTCCCACAGGAGGTGATTCAGAGCTGGCCCCTCTGAGGAGCATTGTCTGGAGCAGCACAGCTTTCCTTGCAGAGAGATGTCAGCCTCAGCAAGGCCCCTGCTGGGATTGCCATTGTGCCCTCTTTAGGCACCACCTCACCCCAGCAAAGGGAAAGCCCAAAGTAGCCATGCACTCACTTGTGAAGCTGTGGTCGCTTCTGTCCCCAGCAACAGGCCCTGAGCGTGGCAGGGGCCCTGAGGTTGAGGGCAGGCAGAATTTTCCAACACAAGACCCATCACCTCTTCACTTTCCATTGAGAGCAAGTCCAAGAGTGGAAGATCCCATTCTCTCCCAGTTATAAAACATATAGTCACACTGACATGAAGAAGCACCTCCCTCCAAAAAAGCAATTTATTTAAAATAAAATAAATTTTAGGTAAGCTTTACATGCTAAGCTATATACACTAGGAAAAGGAAAAAAAAAATCAAAAATACTATATTTCTATTGGTTTTTAATTAAAGGTGATTCTTTGGTTCTTTTAGATTTAGGACATTTATTATTGCTCTCTCATACAAAAAAAATGAAAAATAAAGCCCGGTAAAGAACCCTCCAGGATTTTTGCAGTAGGGAAAAACCACAATGTGGAAAAAATATAATTGGTGAGGTTTTGGTGAAGACATTTGTCTTGCTGCCCATCCTGTGGTGTCAGCCTCTCCTCAGCAGAGTGCCAGCAGGACGAGACACACGGCCGCATCTCAGTGCCCTCTGCAGAGCTTCTGACCCTCCGGCAGGCTGACGCTCCCAGCCAAGTTTGTCTTATCCGTCCATGTGCAGAGGGTGCACTCAATCCTGGCACCCAGATCGTCCCTAGAGATGTTACACAGGGCTGGCTCCAATACTGAGCCCTGGGGAACCTCACTCGTGACCATCCTGCCGCTGTCAGAGCTGTGGGCTCTGCACACAGGGACCCCTCACTCCTCCTTCGTTGCACTCAGGCACATAGAAATAAACATATTTCATTTTTGCCTCATCTTCATTCCCCCCAGAAAGTAAATATCCCTTGTCTTATTCTCCCATGACTCATTCACAAACCTTCCCACTTCTAAATTATTTTATTTTGTCTTGTCTCGTACTTGTTTATCTTGGGTGCGATCCTAACCTCACTGAAGTCAGTGGCAAAACTCCCATTGACTCAAACTGAGCCAAGATTTCTTCTTTTGTCTTGATTAGATTGTGGGTGTGTTTGCCTTGAATATACTTAATCCTGTCCTGGTTGGATTGTAGCTTTTGGATAAGTGCCACGCTCTATCTCTGTATTTTAAGCAGTGTATAAGCATTTTGCTGTTCTTGTGAGTCTTAAAGGATCATAATTAGCATGAAGGATTTACCACAGCAGTTCAGGAAGGTGTGGATGGAGGCAAATAAAGGAAATCAAACATAGGATTCTGTGCCTCAGACCCAATACTTATTTAAAATGAAGGCAGGGACCACAGAGGAGGGGAAAGCGCTGCTCCTGTGATTTGAGGCTCACGGAGCACATCCGCAGGGTTACAGCACACTGCAACTGCAGGGAAATGCTGATGCCACAGAAAGCAAAAAAGGACGAGGTGACTGCAGTGCAATAATAACTCAGACAGGCTTAGTGAGAGGGAAAAGCAGCTTCCGTGCCAACGAGCCAGCACTTCTGCTGTTCCAACAGCAGAGGAGAAAATGCTGGTTGGCAGCCGCAGACAAAATAAAACAAAACAGCCCATTAAAAAGGCACAGGGCAGGAGGTCTGTGCTCAGATCTGCTTCTTTGCAGCAGGCAGAGACAACCCTGGCAGGCACTGCAGTGCTGGAGGCAAACACAGTCGGTCCCATGCCACACAGGGCCAAGAACCTTATCATCCCTCCTGGCATCCCCTGCCCTCAGAATGGGGAAAGCACAATCTTCTCCCCATTTTTTGTTTGCCTGGGGTCAGGACTGCCTTTGGAAAAGTACCCTTTGTTCACTGTAGGGAGAGACTTCCCAAAAGATAAGCACTTCTTCCATTGCCAAGTCCGTTCTAGAGGGAAATGGTGGAGATTTATTTTTTGAGGACACAGAGGTTTGACTGAAGAACAGTCGGATGGGAGCTGTGGGGTGGGTGGAACAGCTAAAAAACATTCCACCTCTCTGCATAGAGGTCTGTAAACTTCATAAATCAACAAACTACGGAGGGTGCTGCTGCCAACAGCTGATAAATCACTTCTACTGGAGTAAGTAACACCTTGGTTGTGAGAGGGGTAAAGCCCTGGAACAGGGTGCCCAGAGCAGCTGTGGCTGCCCCTGGATCCCTGGCAGTGCCCAAGGCCAGGCTGGATGGGGCCTGGAGCAGCCTGGGACAGTGGAAGGTGTCCCTGCCCACGTCAGGGTAATTAGAGATTACCATGAGGAAATCTCCAAGGTCCCTTCCAACACAAACCATGCCGTGAGAGATTCGATAGGACGCGTCTGTACACCCACAGTCAGGAATTGTTTTTAAGATCAACTTCTACTTACCTGGTAGTAGAAAAGAAAAGAAAACAAGCAAACAAACAAACGAAACCCCAAAAACCACCCAACCAAAAATACAGATAAAAATTTCAGATGGCCTACTACAAAACTAATCACTAATTGGAAGTTACTCTGAAAGGTACAAAAATTACAAGGTAAATATATCCTTTTCAGAGAGAAATTACCAAATGTTGAACACAGAGGGGAAAGATAAGCAAAAATAAAATGTGATCTTTTGATTGAGACACCTGAGGTTGCAATATTTTGGAGTATGTTTCAACACAGTAACCTGATATATATTTACTAAATTGTTTGGCACATTCAGCATGTCCCCAGGGAACTGTTGGAGGGAACTAGCAGTACATTTTTCACTCCTTCCCTGTGCATTAGCAGACATAAGGTCACACTAGTACAGCAAAGATGGGTGCAGCCTCAGGCTCATTAGCTCACAGCAAGCTAGCCAGATGAGGCAGCGTGGTGTTTTCCTTTCATCATTCAAGCTTGAAAGGAAACTGTCGGCAGCCACTTGCTCTTAAAACAATGAAAATTTAGGTGACAGAAATCTCATTAGCTGAAAAGTAGCATTCAGTGAAGATAAAGATTTCTAGGTAAAGATTTCCCTCTTCTGCACACACGCAAACTTATAAGCAAACCGTGTCCTTGGAATGCAAAAATCCATGTATGAGGGAAGGAAATAGTGCTTGTTAAACTGCAGCAGCCACTGTGTTTCAGTGAATTATATTTCTTGCAGGAAAATCAATGTCTGGATGACTGGCTTCCTTTCAGAATAATGCATGCATTGTGGATGTATATACATATTTACAGAGCAGCAGTTTAATCTGTAACCTTTGCCACAGGATTGACACTTTCCCTGCAGATGGTTTCTTTGTCTTGCACAGAACTGAAATGCAGAAAATGCAAAGGGCTATAAATACTGCTGTTCTCGGGGCTTTCCAGGCTTCAGACATGATACATGGCCTGCTTGACAATTAAATACCTTTTGCATTCCAATTACTGTATGTGAAAGTCTATTCATGGTGTTTTATTGGTAATATTTCATCGCTGTGAGCTTTTAAGCTGAGTGGAACTGCACGCTCACGTGGATTTCCTGAGGTCCAGGAGATCTGGGGTTGAAGACATATTTACACTCCTTTTTTTTTTTTTTTTAATATTCTTTTTTCTCTGCTGCAGTTCAAGACTGACTTAGCAGAGGGATGCTTTCCTTGCTACGTTCCATGGGAACCCAATAGTCGTAATGATCATTTCTGAGTTCCCTGGCGGAGGCACGAGGAGGGTTTGTGCTGCTCTCAGTGATGGTGGTGTTCCAAAGTGTCAGCAAACACTGGGAGATAAGTACTTGCTCCCAGCCCAGCTGTCGTGTATGAGGAGGCTGATTACCAGAGGCATAAAAAGCTACCAGATGTCAAGCTTCCAGTAAAAATTTGTGGCATGCCACTCCGTAGGAGTTTCTTGAAAACCATGGATGTGCAGGGTTATATTTGCCCTTCAAGTTTACATCTCAGCTTCCAATATATTTTCTTAGACTACCTCCCACTAACAGCATTAACTTCCCTTTAATGACTCCCTGCCTCAACTGTTGCCTTCCCATCTTTTATGATCTTCCTGATTCCTATCTCTCCCCAGCTCCGTAGGGCACATTCTCTCTCCAGGATGCAGGAATCCAACCATCCCTGTTATTGCTGTTACACTGGTGCTGACAGGACCAAACACAGGTGCTGTCAGTGCCACCAGGAGAGGGTCTCCCAAACATTCCCCCATGGCCCAGCTGACTGTGTTCCATCAGGGAGCACCAGGAAATGGTCTCCATTCCCCCTCTAGATGACTTTCCTTCCCCTCCTGGTCACCCCTCAGCCCTTCACTTGGTGACAAGGATTGATTTTGCCCTCTGAGCCATCTTCTTTTCCCCAGCCCACAAGGGATTCTCTCCCAGTTGCCTTCCCATATTCTTGTGTTCATTTTTTAAAGTGCTGAGGGACAAAACTGCTGGAGTCACTGTCTCAACCTTCTTCTTTGCATTGTGACTTTTCCAGTCTGGACAAAAAACTCTGGGTTTCCTCTACAGTGTGTTTCACCCATTTTCTTTTTGTTTTTCCCCTCAGCTTATTTATCAGAAATAATACACCAGTGTATAAAATAGCCTTTGGTCCCTTTGTATAAACAATCACCAGCCTGGATGAAGTTTGCAAGGAGAGAAAGTAGGTCAAAACAATGTGACTAAATCATTCCAAAACAACCACTGGAAAGAATCAAATTCACACCTACAGCGTTTATGTGAACAGATTCAAACTTGCCAGGGCTTTGGCATCTATTGCCATCTCTGGCACTTAGGAGCAGGATTCACCAAAGCTTTATGAGTCAAGGAAACAAAACAAAATGTCCAAAGCTTAGAAAATAGTTTTCATCTGCTCAAAAAAAAAAAAAAAAAAAAAAAAAATGAGGGTATTATTGAACTCAGTAGCTGCAACAGTTTTTTAGTGTGGCTAGGCTTCAACTCCTCTGGAGAGCTTCGACAAAAGCAGGAGAGAAATGGCAAAAGGTCTTGGTCATTGCTACTTTCCCTTTATTCCGCACACTTTGCAGAATCTCAGCAGACATCTGCTGAAAACCCTCGTGAGACACTTATCCCCGGTTTGTAAGTTTCCCCAGTTTTTGAGTTTCCCCAGGGAAGGGCTAAGCCCAGAACTGCCAGGCCATGGTGGCCCAGGAGATTCAGCAACACTGGTTCTGATGGCTGGCCCTCTACAGGGCAAATTTCTGTCTTCGTTTTCTCTTAATTAAGCCTCAAGAGCAAAGGACGAAATGTTCCTAAACCCAGACACGTGGCTGTGGATCAGCTAGTTCCTGATTTCACAGAGGCTGGTGTAGAAGTGCAAAGCTGTCCATCTTTTCATTATGAGGTTTTTCCACTTACTCTAGGCATGAATCTGAACCCAAAACAAATCAACATTAATTTTAAAAAGTTAAAAAAGGAGAAACAAGAAGTCCTCCTTCACTGTTCCTTCCACTGAACATGAGCCGTTTGTAGGGTGATTTGGAACCAAACTTTGTGGCTGGCACCATTTTCTGCAATAAGACAAAAAAAATCCTGGGTGCAAATGCTTGTACGTGTAGGAAAGCCTGAATGTGGAAATGTGTGATTTGCCCTAAATGTCCCTAGAGCACCTTTTCCCAGGAGATCTCTGTTCTTCTGCTGATGGCAGCTGCACAGCACCACGGGCAAACTGAGGCAAACTACCTCAAAGCAGAATAAGGAAGAAAATAGAGACTTCAGTCACCCAAATTGTCCCTCAGTACAGAATACCATTTGCTTCATTTCTTCATCAAGCCTACTGGGTTCACAGAGTTCATGTTAACAATTGACTCATGCCAATCATCACTGTCACCTTTAAAAGAACTGATGAAGATGTCACTTCACAAAAAGCACTCTTCTAGACCCTTCACTTTTCCCACATGAAAATATTTTCCAACCTGAAGTAACAAAAATAAGGAAAAATAAATTAAAAGTGTTGTTGATTTTTGGTTTTTAAGAAAGGAGGGAAAAAAATGCTACAGATCTTCTGTGAATCCCACCCTGTATTTCATATTTCTCCAGTGAGGCTCACATTCTTTTATTCAGATTCCAAAAGTAGACATAATTTGTTCCAAATGTTTTCAAAGGCAATCAGCAGCATCGACTTACATTCTTTCCAGGGTTGGGAGAAAACTGTGAAATCTTCTAAACACTAATAGAGGAGTGACTGAGGGGGAGGGATGGTGGAGAAGGGCAGATGGGAGAAAGTGAGAGGGGAAAATGAGGAGAAAGAAGGAGGAGAGGGGGAAAAAAAAGAGAAAAATTGCATAAAGGAGTATGCTGATGATCTATTTGCTTATATTGTTACAGTTATGACTCCTTGAACAGCTCTGGAGAGACTTTACTTCTTGCCAGCTGCATATTTCCATTGGCAAGGTAGCTCACAGTTCGTAGCATGATATTATGTAGCAGAATATGATTGAGAAATATGCCATAAAATTATATATTTATTGCAAGTCTGTCCGTGAGATTTTTGCAGGGAAGCCCAACATATAAATCCTTGTGTGTTGCATGTCTATTTTTCTGGTAGGGATCTTTGCTGAACTACTCACCGGCCATTGTGCAGGTTTAGAGGTCTGGACAGATGTTACCCGTGCAAATAAAGGCAAAAATGCTGCAATTTATCTTCCATGTAAGCATCTACACAAGCCACAGGGTTGTTGAATGTCTGCCTTTGGGATGCAGTGTGGTCTGGAGCTGCCTCGGTGTGCAGCTGAAGGCTCCTGGTGTTGCTGCCTGCTCTGGCCCTGGCTCTCTGTGTGGCCTTTGACAACTCATTTAATCCCCAGCTTCCCAAACCTATAAAATAGGAGCAATAATTCTTGCAGTGTTTCCCACACAGGGGCAAGTGGAGGGATCCATCCTCTGCCTGACCCTGGCCAGGTGCACATCACCACTGACCCACAGAGCCCAACAGCTGGCCAGCAGAGTGACGAGTGACGCTGGCCACCAGGGCCACCTCCCCACAAGCTTCTATCCACCTCCCTGCAAGCTTTTCTCCACCTCCCTGCAAGCTCAAATCCCACAGTAAGTCCAACTGGAAAACGAGATCACCATCCCGAGTGTTTCTGACCTGGAGACATTTCTCCAAGCTTCACAATGGTCAAACATCTGCTCCTGGCCTGTCCCAGGCTGGGCATGGTGCCACCATCCTGAGACTGTCCCCGCTAGCACAGCCCCACAGCCCACACTGGCATGGCTGTGAGCACTGATGGCCAGAGAGCAAAGAATTGGTGGTTGGTGTTTAATGGGCACACATTAACTCTTAAGCCTTCAAAAGCTCTAATTAAGCCTGGCTTTCATTTGAAACGCGCCACCCCAAGTGGGAGAGTAGGCCATTTGTTTTTACACAGCTGAGGAATGTGCATTTAACTATCTCAGGAAGGAAAGAGAAATGAAAAACACTTGGAGAGCTGGTAAACTCAACCACCTGTACCCCTGCAGCCCACTGGAACGTTTCTCTTCCCACTGTAGGCCAGAGCTTTGAACAACTGCAGGAGGTGGCCAGTGTAAAACTTGAATTTAATACAATGGCCTTTGCTAAAGCAGCAGGGCTTGGAGAGTTTGGGCCAGTATTTTGTCACTGTCCACCCAGCACCAACAAATTAATCTGCTCTGTGTTTTTGTGCCATGATGCATCTCCACCTCTGCATTCCTGCTCCTCTGAGGTCCAAATCCTAAATATGACAAGGCATCCAGACAAAGCTGTGCAAACTCAGCTCCCTCTGACCAACTGTTTGGACAGTTTTAATCATAAACAGTATAGTAAATTAATGCTAGTCATGCTAGATTGTTTTAATGCCTGCATACTTTCTGCTCTGTGCCCAAAACAGTGCTGGTTTGTCTTCTGGCTGTTGCACCAGCCTCTAAGACATTCTTGTGCAGCTTAAAGAAATGTGTTTTGAAGGATACTAAAGGGGCCTGAGAAAGGCTGTGTTCTGCCTTTAGATTGTGGGTGGACCTGGGGAACTGGTGCATGAGAATGAGGCAAGAGTTTGTGAGACTTATTTTTTAGTACCCACCCCAAAACTGTGCATTAATTTGGAAAAGTTTTAAATTATGAAATAAAGCCTGCCAGTGAGCTAAAAATAAAGAGGTTTTCATTCAAAGAGGATTGAAAAAAATAGAAGGAATTACTTCATTTTAAGTGGCAACTGAAAGCATGATGTTTGGTTAAAAAAAAATCAACAAAAAAGTAAGGAAAAAAAAATTTTAAAAATTTATAGTTCATTTGTTGGAAAAAAATCAGCTAAATTAAAGAAGAAAACATATCTTCAATAGAAGGAAGTAATTTAAACATGTTACAGAATGAATCCTTGAGATTTGGTGCTCCAAGTTGTAAAACATCTTTCACGGGAAGGAATTGGGAACTGAGAGCAAAACCAAAACGGCTACTGAAATGCAACTCTCTTGTTCCTCTCTGAGCTCTCTGAGATGCCTCCACTTGGTAAAAACTTGAAATGTAATTAAGCACTAGATTTACAACCTGGGGGAAAAAAAGAAAATAAAATATATCCTTAACTGAGATTCAGCAAAGAGCTTTTCCTCCACCATTGCAGATGAGAACCTCTATATCTCTTCTAGAGGCAAAATGCACAAGGGTGTTTTGCCTGAGCAAATTCATTTTTCCCTCTTTCCACCTGTCCAGGTGTAGAGCATGCGAGGGCATTAATATGCATTAATATGCATTAAGATGCATTAATATGCATTAATATGCGTTTCTGCACTTGGTCTGCTGGCTGCAGAGAGAGAGACAGAGCACAGCACCCACAAATGTCACTGGCACCCAAGCCTGAGCTTGTCCAGCATCTTTCAGTGCAAGACTCACCAGCAGGAAGACTGCAGGGTAACCCAGAGGCAGATCAGAAATATTTGGGATACGACACAGGGCATCCACCTCCCTGACAGCCGCTTCTTCGTAGTCCAGAAAGCTCTCCCAGTTTTCACACACGGACCCCAGGGCCCTGAATGTCATTTTTTGGGTCTTCAGACCAGGGTAAGGGATTGCTCATGCATTGAGAAAAAACAGGGAATACTCTGGTTTTGGATGGTCAGGATTTTTTTTTTTCAAATTATGTTTTGGCCCCTCTGTTTTGATAGGAAATTTTGTTTCTGGAAGATCTTTTCTAGTGTTCTTTTCTGCAGCCTTGCTTCACTTTCTCACTTTCACTCCACTTTTCTTAAAGTGGGCAGAGAAGTAAAAAAAAAAAAAAAAGTAGGGAATAAAAAGAAGCATTCAGCTTTTCCCAAACAGGAGCCTTCTCTGGACCAACTGGTTCCTCCCACTCCTGCGTGAGACAATGTTTACAATTAGCTTCCCAATAACACCATCTGGAAGAGCATCAGCCTTACTGTGCTTTCACACCCAGGCCTCAATATGACCATGAAATCAAAACAAGGCAATTTTTCCAACCACCTGGCAAGCTTCCCCTGGATGTCAGAATTAAAGAGCTAGAGCAAGAAACTATGGCCTGATCTAACCACAGCTATTCCGCCTTGCAGGCCGTGGTGAGAGTGTCTTACAGATGTAACCATAACCAGAACTTCCTTTTCAGCAAAGGGTTTTTTTTTTGTCCAAGGTATTTTCTTTGGAAGCTTTTCTTCGTATGGCAGCGCTGTGCCAGGTCCATTGGGCTCTGGCTGCAGTCTCTAAGCGCTGCTGTCTGTAAGCTTTCTTGAAGAAAAACAAATATCTTCAATAGAAGGAAGTAATTTAAACATGTTACAGAAGGAATCCTTGAGATTTGGTGCTCCAAGTTGTAAAACATCTTTCACGGGAAGGAATTGGGAACTGAGAGCAAAACCAAAACGGCTACTGAAATGCAACTCTCTTGTTCCTCTCTGAGCTCTCTGAGATGCCTCCACTTGGTAAGAATTTGAAATGTAATTAAGCACTAGATTTACAACCTGGGGGAAAAAAAGAAAATAAAACATATCCTTAACTGAGATTCAGCAATGAGCTTTTCCTCCACCATTGCAGATGAGAACCTCTATATCTCTTCTGGAGGCAAAATGCACAAGGGTGTTTTGCCTGAGCTAATTCATTTTTCCCTCTTTCCACCTGTCCAGGTGTAGAGCATGCGAGGGCATTAATATGCATTAATATGCATTAAGATGCATTAATATGCATTAATATGCATTTCTGCACTTGGTCTGCTGGCTGCAGAGAGAGAGACAGAGCACAGCACCCACAAATGTCACTGGCACCCAAGCCTGAGGCTGTCCAGCATCTTTCAGTGCAAGACCCACCAGCAGGAAGACTGCAGGGTAGCCCAGAGGCAGATCAGAAATATTTGGGATAGGACACAGGGCATCCACCTCCCTGACAGCCGCTTCTTCGTAGTCCAGAAAGCTCTCCCAGTTTTCACACACGGACCCCAGGGCCCTGAATGGCATTTTTTGGGTCTTCAGACCAGGGTAAGGGATTGTTCATGCATTGAGAAAAAACAGGGAATACTCTGGTTTTGGATGGTCAGGATTTTTTTTTTTTCAAATTATGTTTTGGCCCCTCTGTTTTGATAGCAAATTTTGTTTCTGGAAGATCTTTTCTAGTGTTCTTTTCTGCAGCCTTGCTTCACTTTCTCACTTTCACTCCACTTTTCTTAAAGTGGGCAGAGAAGTAAAAAAAAAAAAAAAAAAGTAGGAAATAAAAAGAAGCATTCAGCTTTTCCCAAACAGGAGCCTTCTCTGGAGCAACTGGTTCCTCCCACTCCTGCGTGAGACAATGTTTACAATTAGCTTCCCAATAACACCATCTGGAAGAGCATCAGCCTTACTGTGCTTTCACACCCAGGCCTCAATATGACCATGAAATCAAAACAAGGCAATTTTTCCAACCACCTGGCAAGCTTCCCCTGGATGTCAGAATTAAAGAGCTAGAGCAAGAAACTATGGCCTGATCTAACCACAGCTATTCTGCTTTGCAGGCCGTGGTGAGAGTGTCTTACAGATGTAACCATAACCAGAACTTCCTTTTCAGCAAAGGGTTTTTTTTTTGTCCAAGGTATTTTCTTTGGAAGCTTTTCTTCGTATGGCAGCGCTGTGCCAGGTCCATTGGGCTCTGGCTGCAGTCTCTAAGCGCTGCTGTCTGTAAGCTTTCTTGAAGAAAAACAAATATCTTCAATAGAAGGAAGTAATTTAAACATGTTACAGAATGAATCCTTGAGATTTGGTGCTCCAAGTTGTAAAACATCTTTCACAGGAAGGATTTGGAAACTGGGAGTAAGAACAAAATGGCCACTGAAAATAAATTCTCTTGTTCCTCTCTGAGATGCCTCCAAATTGGTAAGAATTTGAAATGTAATTAAGCACTAGATTTTCAGCATGGGGGAGAAAAAAGAAAATAAAATATATCCTTAACTGAGATTCAGCAATGAACTTTTTAAAGTTTGGATGCAAGGGGAGAAGGATGAGCCAGAAAGAGTCACTGGGGTTCAACTCTGAGCCTAATGACACTGAGCCACAAAGAATTCCCTCTTAGCCAGCCCCTCCAGCTGTATCCTTACCCTGATAAACCAAAGGACCTTTTGACGGGCCCTTGGGAAGTTGCAATGTGCTTCACTCTAACCTCATTTTAAACTTTTAGGTAGGATGACCTCAGATGTAATCCTGTTCTGCAGTTCTCCTCACCTTGTTTAACATTCCTACTGCACATCCCTACACACATTTCCACAAGGACTTTGGGCCTGTTAGAGCATCCTGGTCAACATCTATCTGAAAATAAAGCAGATTCTAGCCTTTAATCCTTTGTCTTCCAGAGAAGACCTGTTTCCTCTATGCATTTTAGCCAAAAAGGAGGTGAGATTTTAGGACAGATTGAAGCTAATTCACACTATGCTGATAACTTTCCCCAGGGACTTGTTCAATCCTTTTTCACTGTGAGATGACCGAGTAGCTGCTCAATGTGTGCTGTTGTGTCAATCTCCATCTTCATCAGCATCATCTGTATTTTCACTAAGAGCAAGAATACAGCTCTGGAACTGACTTCAGAATGATTTTAGGACATATTTTTGTATTATTGTTGTTGTTGTTTTTATTGTTTTTGTTGTCATGGTTATGACAATTATTATTCCTAAATACTTAAAAATCACACTTCAATTAAATGTCCTCTTCAAAATACTTTTCTAAAGGTTGAATTTGTTGGCCACTTTTTCTTGTATCACAGTTCCTACCAAAATTACAATCAAACTGTAGATATTTTTCTATGGACAGCCTTCTGAAAGAACCACAGGATTCAAGCCTTCCTGAGTTTTTTCCAGCCGTCCTCTCAATCTTCTCCATCCATGACGAGTTTGGGCTTCATTTCCTCTAGAATCATATGAAAATCAACCTTAAAATTTGCCCAGTTATCCCTGTGTCCTTCACAAATTTTTGTATTTATTAGCAAAATTCCCAGATGGGCTTTGCACTGCCCCTGTTGGAACACAGAGTTTTCCCCCAAAAGAACATGTCCAGCTGATGATCTGTGAGTTCCCACAAGCAGCTCACCGGGCAGTGTGAGGCTCTGTCCTGTCCAGCCTTGAACTGATTGGAGTTTTTTTTTTTTGTTGTGTCAGTATTTAATTAATTTGTTCCTGCAATCTTTATTTTTTCCAATTGCCTGTTTCCCTCAATTATAGACCAAAGTCCCACAGCTCTTCCTGTCAGTCCCAGAGTTTTCATGAGCCACATTAAATCCCCTTACCCAACACCCTTGGGCCACATGTCCAACTGTTGCCATGCATGATGGTGACCCATTTCCTTCTTCTTCCATTCACCTGCACCAAGGAACTCCCCAGGGATCTTTGGTAAGGTCAGGAACCTCTGCTGCCGTCATGAGGCCTCTTTTTACTGATCCTAAATTGCCACCTCCAGAAGATCTCTGTCCTTTCTCAACCCTCAGCTGCTGTGGGGATGTGGAGTTTGGGCATGCCAGGAGGACTTGTCTCCACAGGCTCTTCTCTGATTCTTGGGGTCTTCTCGAGTGTGCTCTGGCAAGATGAGGTGAGTCCTTCCACCCCACACCAAAGGGTTTCTACCAGATTTGGGTCGTGCAGCTTCTTTCCTGGGGACACTGTGCCGCAGTACCACTGAAGATGAGCTAATCCAGTTGGCTGCCTGGAAATGCCCCTCTCCTTTCCCTTTCTACCTCACACACTTTTTGTCTAGTCTCCAAGTTTTTCACTTGGACCATGGAATTAAACAGAAGCAAGAACTCGAGGAGGGTTTTTTTTTGCACAAAAATAATTGGCTTCTGTGTTACTCAGGCTGGGATAATCCAGCCTTTCTGTTCCAGGATGATGTTGGTTACAGACAATGTGGAAGATGTATGTGCCCAGTCTTACCAAATCTTCCAGCTGGCCCGGTTCCCCCTCCACTGACTCATCCAGGCATGCTGGTCTGCACGCCTCCCATTTCTCACAGGAGCTGATGTTTCCAGCTCCCTGAACCCCTGCCACAGTGCATCTTGGGCAGGGACACATCAGGCCACAACTTTCTCCATGTCCTCTGCTGTGCCTGGGGACAGCTTGCACCATCCTGACCCACCTTGCCAGGCTAGAGTAGCGGCACCCTTACCAGAGAGATTCTGGGTCTGTTCAGACTTTTTGTAGCTTCTGCCCTTGGAACTATTTTACATTATCCAAATACAGCTCAACATTAGGTTCTTCCAGGGATGGTTACAGATATTCTTTTAAAGCTTTCTTGCTTCATCTTCCACCCTTGTTTTGGTTTTTGTTTTTGTTCATCTGATCGGCACGATCATTTCCATTATTTGTTCCATTTTGGATCAAGAGGAATTACCAGTCTGCCACTTCTCTCCCTGGGAGCCGGATCCCGCTGCTGATATTAACATGACTCCTTATGTCATGAGCAATTAATCAGGATTTGGGGCCTCCAGGGCTGTTCTGTCAGGAGGCAGCATTGCTGCTGCAGCCAAGCAGTGCAGGAGTGCCATCCTTTTTAGTCATAAAGAGTATGTGAAAGTATGACTCATTTTCCTAAGCAGAGCAGGAGGCGCCCAGAACGGTTTCCATGTTTCCAAACATCCTTCTAGTGGGAGCTTCATCTTCTGGGCAGCATTACATAGGTTTTCCTTACACCATCCTGCTCTTCTTTCTCCAGTCTAAAAAACTGCTGTCCAACCCCTCCCCATTTCTTAATGCAACCCCTCTTTGCATTAAGAAATTGCAGCCAAAACTCAAAACCTGTGGTCCAAATATCCTCATTTTTTTACACTTTTTTTTTGTGCTGTGTGTGTCATGGAAAATCTGTTACATCTGTGTGCTATTAGATTTTACTGCAGCATTTTTTAATATTTGCTGTATTTTGCTGGTCCTTGTTCACTGACATGCCTGAAAAATGTCCAATGTTCCAGGCTGAAATACTAAGTAATCTGATTTAGTTAAGTTTCCACCCGCCTCAGGTATTCTGGGTAATGGAGTGCTTTTCATTGCATGGCTGTTTTACTGTAATTCCACTGTAATTACACTTAGAATATATTTTTAAACGTGTATAATTACCCCTAAGTTGAAATGTATGACTGGCATTATTAACTCTCTGTTCTTAATGAAACAGAATTTAACCTGGAGCTGTATTAGAATTATTCTGACAATTTCTGTAGCTGTTTTGTACATATTAAAGGAAAATAAAATTTTTAAATAATTGCAGTGTAAGGTAAGTTGTGCACTAAGCTTCTAAAAATTCTTTAATCGTAAAAATCCATGCGCAAATGACATAATTACCCTTAATATTTTTTTTACACCAAATATATTTGTCAAACTCTTTTACATCAAAGCAGTGCCAGAGTAGTGTAATAAATCTGAAAGCTGTGCTAATATGGATGACCTTCCTTTTGATATGAGTTTGTAATAATTATAGACATAAAAAGTGGAACCATTTCATAATTATGTAGGACATGTGATGAGAGTGCAGTTGAGTAATTATACCCTGGTTTTGTCTTGTATTTGGATATGTCTTTAGCCACTGGTCTAGTGATGAGGAGACGGGTTCAAGAGTGAAGACAAGAGGCAATAAAATACGCTGTATCCTGAAATAAATCAAGTATGACTTTAAAATTGTAAAAGGCTGAGTCAACACTCCATTATTTTTTGCTCTGGCATAGTGTCTCTGATGTTGATAGAGATAAATGGCTGTAAAATCAGTGTGACAGGCTGGATATCAAGCTGTTTCAGAACAAGCTTATGAGACTTCAGGTATTTCCTACTTTTGGTCCACAGAGCTCAGACCAGACATTTCTCCTGGCTAAGACCTGGTCACTGACAGCCCTGGCACAGCCTTGATCTGGCTATCACAGCCAATAAATCCCCAGGCAGACCCAGAATTGGGAAAATAAAAGAAAACCCAAAAAAATAATGAGGACAGAAACATTATGAGCCAGTCTCACTTGAACTGGAACAAAGTTATGTTCAGGCTTGGTCTGAGATAAGGGCAAGTGGCTGAGAACAATTTTTCTTGTGAAAGGTCTATTTTAATGGCTGAAATTCAGTCATTCCTATTTATGCTTCTTTTCAGGTTCTAAATTATAACAGCCTATAAAATAAGCAGCAGGTGACAAAAAGAGAGATACAATGGTTAACTGGACATGCAGGAGAACTCCAAATGGAGCAGAAATGCACATCTTCTATAGAGATTTATGGATTTTTTTTGTTTCAAAAATCCTTTTTTGTTCGAAAGCTGTTTCATTACAGCAAAAAATGGAGAAGTGTGAAGAGGAGACCCACGCCAGATGAAGGGAAGTGTGTGAGATCTACTGTGTGAGAATGTCCTAGATAATGACTGACAGCTGCGAGGTTTTGGTCTCACTTTCATTTTAATGGCATCCTCCAGTGATATGCACTGGATTTCAAGCCTTTGTCGCACTGTCAGCTCCTGTGATGATCCACAGAATATGGGCATTTGACAGCTCTTTAATAAACAGTTTGCTGCTGGGATGAATTGAAGTTCAGCTGGATCCAGCTCGAGTTCAGCAGAACACATAAGGCTGTTAACTCACCTTTGTGCTACAAAGGGAAAAAAAGAGAAGGAAGGGGGGGAAATCCAGGCTTGGACACCTGCTATTTTTTCAGACATTAATTATGAGACCTTATTTTTGCAGAGCATGATAATGGAGTAGCAAGATACAGTAGCACATTCTCAGTACAAAAAAAAAAAAAAAACCTGCAGCTAAGAGCACTAGAAAATGCTTTTAAACGTTTTTCTTGCCTTTTTTTTTTTTTTTTTTTTTTTTTGTGTGTGTATATACCTGTAGTCGAGTAAAACCCTCCAGGAGAATTCAGTTTCTTGGGGTTTTTTGGCAGAAATGGGATTCCAGGCCTGTTCTTTGTTTCTGTAGCATTGAGGTTCTTCTGGCACTGGCTCACAGAAACAATCACAGAATCTCAGGATCATTTAGGCTGGAAAAGGCCTCTGAGGTCATCGGGTCCAAGACGTGACCAATCCCCACCTTGTCACTGAGTGCCACGTCCAGCCATTCCTTGAACAGCTCCAGGGATGGTGAGTTCATCACTGCCCTGAGCAGCCTCTTCCAGTGCCTGACCACCCTTTCTGTGCAGAAATCCCTCCTAATGTCCAACCTGAACCTCCCCTGGTGCAGCTTAAGCCTCCGTCCTCCTCCTGTCCCTGTTCCCTGGGAGCACAGCCCGACCCCCCGGCTGTCCCCTCCTGTCAGGAGCTGTGCAGAGCCACAAGGGCCCCCCTGAGCCTCCTTTGCTCCGGGCTCAGCCCCTTCCCAGCCCTTCTGCTCCAGCCTGGAATGTGATTAGTGTGGTCAAAGTGTAGAACCCAGCGCTTTGTCCTTTGGAACCCATCTTGGGTCTCAGCCCGTGGATCCTGCCTGTCCAGATCCCTCTGCAGAGCCTTCAGGCTTTCCAGCAGGTCAAAACTCCCATCCAACCTGGTGCTGTCCATGAATTTGGTAATGGAAACACAATTCCCCTATGTAGATGATGTGTTTATTTATATAACAAAACACATAATTTTTTTTTTTTTGGGCACAGTGCCCATTTCTGGGCATGGGTCAGGCAGGACACCACTGTGGAGATGAGATTCCAATGAAAAAGGAAAGAGGAGCAAACCAGCTGAGTCTTAGCTGCCTATTTTAAACCCTGCTTCCATGAAGGAAGGGGAAGGGTTGGAGCTGGGCAATATGGAGCAGGAGCTGCCTCCATCATTATCATCATCACATCATTATTCCTCATCACAGCTGAACTGGGGATCCCTGTTCTTTAGGACTTCTCCACCCTGCTCAAAACTTTCAAATCTTCCTTATCCTATTCCTCTTCCTCTTGCTGGATTGACCTGGTTCCCTGTTTTTTTTAAATTCTTTTCCCCTTATAATTTATTTTCCTTACTTGCTTTGTGATTCTTATGTAGGTCAGCTCTGATCCAAGTCGTACCATGTTCTCAGTGGGAAGTCCTTTTAAAATTTTTTCACTATTTTCTTTTAAAATTTATTTTAGCAAATTTTAGCAAAAGAAGAGCTTTTATAGTGTCACTTTAGTTAGAGTCAGTACAGTCAGAGGAGGGTGGGTGGCGGGGAACTTGCACTGTTTACTGCAAGATTTAATACCTGAAAAAGCCTTTATTCCCAGATTTGGTTCTGACAGACATGAACATTCTTGGATTCAGACTTCTTGCTGATCTCTGCTTTGTGCAGATCATTTTGTCTAGCATCCTGTGTGAAGACAGAATTGAAGCAGCATAATAATAATAATAAGAAGAATTTTAAAAAGCCAAATAAAACAAAACAACAAAAAAAACACCCTAAAGAATGTTGCTGGCTGGAATAGGCATGGCAAGGAATTGAGCCAAATTAGAAAGGGCGAGGTGATGTTCTTGGACAAGACAGGACCTGGTGCAGTATCTGTGATATCACTCAGAAAACATCAAGCCTTGATATACTGTTTTCCTTGTTGTGTGTTGAGAGCAACTGCTCAATTACCACTCTAAAAAACCTCCTCAAATTAATGGAGAGTGTAGCAATTGAGAAAACTGGGACTAAAATGGAGCAATTGTGTGACTCTCAGGTTTATTTTTTTGTTTGAAGAGGAATGTGTATCAGCAAAAAAAATACAGGGCCTTCCTCAAGGACCATTTAGGAAAGAATTCGGAGGGACAATAAAATTCATGGACTCAATTCTTCATTTGTCTGTACAGTTTGAGGTCTCAGTCATCTTCTCCCACGCAAGGAAATTCTAAAATAAAACGAGGCATGCCAGAGGCATATACCCAATGACTGAACTTTTTAAGGTGCATGAGTCCCTAGTTGCCCCATTTCTGCATAATTTGAAAGATTTTTGTTCTTACATGTCCTTTCCCAAATATATCTAGACTGGATAATGCCCACAGCGAGTACAATTGGGAGTGACGCGTTAGGAAAAGCTAATTAAGAACCACCTATGCTTAAATAGGAGAGGAGACAAACACTAAAGTAGCCCAGCTGAATGAAATTGGACACTGTATGCTATCATAAGTGACAGCTGCCATGCTAATTCCCTGTTCTATTCAGGGCTGTGAGCTGATTAGTGTTATCTCTCCGGCCTGCGCTTCCTCCGCGGCCTCACGGAACGCAGCGGCCCCGGCTGCAGGACGCTGCCCCCAGGGACTGTGTCGTGGCATTGTGGCTCTCTGCTGGCCCTCCGGGAGGGAGAGGAAGGGCTGGGAATGGGGAAGGAGTGAGTGGAGTTGGCCTGGAGCTCCAGCAGGTCATTGCTTTGATTCAGGGGTTGGGCCAGCTTAAGGAGTTGGCCTCAACCTGCAGAGCTGCTGTTGGTTCCACATCCAGCCAGAGCCATATATATAAAGAGATGCATCAATGCACCATCCACTGCAGGCCCAAATACAGACAATTTTTCAATAGGAAAACAGGAGTTAGCTAGCTTTCCTCAAAATCAAAACAGCAACTGTTTTAGTTTCTATTTCTAATAATACAGAATTTCTCACCTTCCTGGGTTGCTGTAAATATTTACCACAACCACCAGGCTATTAAGATAATGATAGAAACAATAATTTACCTTTAGTAGCACATTTTGTGGTAACTAATCCTTGTGCTGCAAGATGTCCTGGCTTAGCTCTTGCTCAGGATTTTTCTTTTTTAGCTAAAATGCACTTTTCTCATGGTGTCCGAGGCTTCTGCACTGCTTTATTTACCATTGTAAATGGAAATCACACAGTTAGGAGACCAATTCTTAGGCTGACAGACATAGTCTGGAAAGAAGGGGAGAGGCACAGAGTATATCCTGAGGGAACCGCGGAAATCCTGGGAAGTTCCACCTTTTTCTCTCTCTCTCCCCCATTTTACTGCCTCTCAAAATGCTGAGAAGCTAATTTGTGGTGGAGGGGAATAGAAGTGAGGTTCTGAGTCTTCTGAGATCAAAACCAAGGAACAGAAAGCATTCTTTAAAAAATGGAGAAACACTGGAAAGCTGGAAAATCCAAAAACTGATGTTTATATAGAAAAAATGTATGTTCTTCCCAATGTGTGGCTGCTTGCTGTGAGATTTTTTTTTTACCTTGGTACATCCTGGTCCCCATCAATTGCAGATGTCAGGCTGATCAAAGCAAGATCTGGTGGATAACCAAAGCCCACAGCCCCTGATGTCCAGAACCAGCAGCCCTTCCCAGGTGTAGGTTCAGCTGTGCCTCCCAGCCTTACCTCCTGTCCAGAATTTCGTCATTATTTAAAGTGAAAATAATGCATAGCAATGAAAAGCAATACGCATTAGAGATTCAGTATCTTCAAAGGCTGTTGTCTGTTGGCACTTTTTTATTTATGTGGCTTAATCTGAATAAAGATGGTGAATACCAGCGGCTCAGCATTCCTTAGGGCTCAGCTGACAACTCCCAAGAGCACACATAGTCTGAGGGTAAGAAATTATTAACATAATTGTCTTGTTCCCAACCACAATTTTTCCTCTTGTGCTCCAGCACAGCTTTGCACCACTATTTGCTTGAGTTTAAATCAAATTCACCCTGATCAGACGCTTTTGTTCCACAAGCATCATGAGGTATGCAGCCTGGCTGAAGGCAGGTCAAACATGAGGAAGAAAGAATAGGGATCTTGAAAACGTGGCCTAGAGAGGGAAAACTGGAAAAAATAAATCAGAGACCAGGTTCATCAAGTCCTTTAGCTGTTGGTGTCAGATGGTATCAGTGAGAGGATGAATAATTGACTACATTGCAAAGATCCAGTTGGTCTCCTAACCACCAGCACTGCTTCAGAAATGCAGGGGGGTCAGCAGGATGCCCTGGGGAAGGGCTCTGTTGTCTTTTCTGAAGAATCTTCAGCCTTTAAACACACCTAAGTGTCCACCACCAGCTACCAGTGTAAGTTGAGAGCTGCACGAAAACCGTATGCGAGGGTTATTGGTTAGGAAATGGGGGAGTTCAGTACTATCAAGCCTCTCAGAAATGCAAAAGAAGAAAAATAAACATTTAATTTTCCTTGACTCCATCAAAAGCCATCTTGCCTGCCCATTTTTTTGGGGAAAATTTTTCTTCCTTTTGTGCGCCTTTACAAAGATTCTTCTCGTTGCTTTACATGAAGATGACAATAATTGTGTTACTAAAGAGTGATTGCTACTGTGTCTGTGGGTAATCTTACACCTGAGAACAGTCTCACCTGAAGTCTATGTAATCTCTTATATGCTGCTGGTTTTAGTCCTTTCTGAATGATTTCATTGGATAGGTCTATTTTCAAAAAAATGATAGAATTTTAATGATTCTTTATCTGAACTAGCTGCCTAGAATTCCCTTATAACCATTGGAGGGAAATGGACACTTTAATGACAAAAACCTTCTAGACTGAGTTAGCTACCTAATTTAGGTCAGCTGAGTCAACATTTGGTGATGATTTCCTTTCAGTTACACCAAAGAGATCTCTTGATGTCTAGCTCAGATCAGCTCATACCCAATATTTACAGATATTTTTTTAATTAATTATCTTATAAGTCTGTCCCACTCAGGTCCCAAAAGCAACCTCTAGGAAGAGCTGCAGACCAAACTATAATGATACCATCTAAAAAAACTTTACCATCACAGTACTATTATAAAAACACCACTGCAAAAATATCCACCCACCAAAAAAAAAAAAAACCAAACCCAAAACCACAAACTGTGTCAATAATTCAGTGTCCACAAGCTGTAAGAAAATTCCTTTGGCAAATGACAGCCCTAATGTTCTTTGACTTGCTGCCATCTCTTCTCACTGCCTTATAATCAAGTTTGTTTTCAGACAGACTGTGCCTGATTCTTTCAAGATAAGGAGGGTGTGTATTCAAGCAGAAGTTACCAGTAGATAGATCTGCGGCATGGGAAGGGCAAGAAAATTATAATTGAATAGAGTTCTGTGTATTTATGTAACAGTTATAAGTGATTTCCAGGAAAAGGGATTAAAGTCTCCCAAGGTGGTGGCAATAGTCTCTGCAATTACACTCTGGGAAGGGAAAGAACTTGCAAGCTGCGACAGCCTTTGGGGTGAAGAAGGAGAGGTATTGTTGAAAGATATGCATGTCAATATATCTCCCTGTAACTCTGCTAATGGAGAGTCAAAGTAGTTTAAAACAATTCTGAAAAGATAAAATTTTAACTTAAAATTCTGGCTCTCTATAAAAATTTGTGTTGAAGGTGTTATAAATATTCTTGAGTGCCAAAGGAGAGAGTTTGGAGATTTTGATATGGAGAAGATGTAAATACAAGCACAAGATATAAATCAGAGATAGAGATAGAAATAAAGATATAAATACTCTTTAATCTTCAGTCTCCCTGAATAAATTGAGGTTCCTGTATAACTATTAGTTTCAGAACACTATTTGAAGTTTTATTTAGGTTGCTTTTTCCTTTTAATTAGAACCAGTGATAAAAGAGGTTACAAAGTGACCATTTCAGTTTCTTTGTATCTCCTATCCCTAATGCCACTTTAAATTGCTCAGAAAAACACAGTTCTCAGGTCCCCAGCATGTCTTAGTCTCACCAATTATTTGTGGGGGTCAGGGATGTTTGAACTTTCAGACAGCGGAGGAGAATAAAACCATTCCCCAAAAGCATCACCCTCAGCTCTTCCCTCTGCTGGAACAGGGCAGCAGGTTATGAACTGGTCATGCTGAGTGCAGAGACGTCTGTGCCAGCTCACATCCAGCACAGTGCACCCTGCATTCCTGCTCAGAGGAAGAGGGGCATTCTCCCCTTGGTTTCAGAGTGGCAGGACACGAGAAGCAGCACCACCCTGCCACTGTTGGGCCAGAACACTGTAAAATCCTCTTCCAGCTCAAACGGACTTGACAGCTTGCATCACCACTATCTTTGGTTTTCTGCACATCAAACTATGCACTTTTCCTTTCCTTCCTTTCCCCCCCCTTTTCTCTTCCCCTTCCCTTTCCCCCTCCCTTTTCCCTTCCCCTTTTCCCCTTCCTTTTCCCTTTTCCCTTTTACCTTCTCCCTTCCCTTCCCTTCCCTTCCCTTCCCTTCCCTTCCCTTCCCTTCCCTTCCTTCCTTCCCTTCCTTCCCTTCCCTTCCTTCCCTTCCCTTCCCTTCCCTTCCCTTCCTTCCTTCCCTTCCTTCCCTTCCCTTCCCTTCCTTCCTTCCCTTCCCTTCCTTCCCTTCCCTTCCCTTCCCTTCCCTTCCCTTCCTTCCCTTCCTTCCCTTCCTTCCTTTTTCCCCTTTACTTTCCCCAAATCAGGGACTGCAATTAGAGGTTAATTAGTGCAAACCCCAGCCTCTTTCACTCTTTAGGGATGTGATCCTTTCTCACTCTGTGCACTCAGGGTTGTCTGTTTTTCCTGTAGGATGTTGGAGAGGGAAGGACAGGCGGAAGCTCTGTGTTTCCAGTGTCAGACAAGGAGATATCATTACCTGCATTGGATGGATTAGGGGAACATTTCTTCTGCAGACAGAGCCCTTATAGAATCCATTATGGGCATGTTTATATCTGTTCCTTGGAAGATCTAACATCAACAACTTCCCTGGATGGGCCATCAAGTCTGGTGTGGCTGTTTCTGTTTCCCTGCGGTCCTTCCAATAAAACTTGTCCAGGTCCATTAACAGAAGCCATGGAGCCAGGTGTGGGTCTGCTTTCCAGTGACAGGTCTGAGAAAGTGTATCATTTAAAAGGTAAATAGTTTTCCCACAAACAGAGCCCAGCAGCAAAGGAATTTAATTCATGGTATATATCCTACCTCCAAAGGCTTGTCAAATGCTGGGCTGTTCTCTCAAAGGAAGAGATTAAAACTGCACACCTCAGCCTGAATTGTAGCCAGATTCATCTGCTGGTGCATTCCCATTTTCACTGGGTCTGAATAAGGAAGGCTGATAGATTATCCCATTCTGATGAGTGAAATCCTGACATCTTAGAAAACAGTGGGAGTTTTGCCATTGGGTTTGTACTGTAATCAAAATGCCAGCATCCCGTGGGTCCTACCACAAGAGGAAGTTAAACCAAAATGAGCTCAGGCTCATCTGGATTTGGGTTCTGAGTCTTCCTACATGGAAACTGTTTGTGCTTATCTTAGCAGGGCCATATGACTGCTCATTGCCATGCTTAACAGGAGAGTTATGAAAGTTCAAATCATATTTCAAGCCAAAAAACTTAGGCTTTTCTAATTTAAGGTATCAAGAGGATTTTAGGTCACCATGCTATACAGGAAAGAGCAGACCATTCTATTTTTTCTACTCTTACGTCTTGAAGAAGGAATAATAACAATAATAACATTAATAAATTATGATGAAGAGGGAGAAGGTGAAGAAGAGGGAGAAGAAGAAGAAGAAGAAAAAGAAGGAGAAGAAGAAGAAGAAGAAGAAGAAGAAGAAGAAGAAGAAGAAGAAGAAGAAGAAGGAGGAGGAGAAGAAAGAAAGAGGAGAAGGACTACAATAAGAGCTGTTCAGAAAGACACCCAAACAGCCTGTTTTTTCTTTGCAGTAAGCCTTGGAAATAAAAGGTTGCAGAACCCTTGGTACCTCATGCTGAGAGTTTTCACACTTTAAAATAAAGCTGCCAGAGACATAAGCAATTTTGGGTTTGGTTGAATTCTAAATGTCAATATTGCTGTTTACTACCTCTTGAAGTAATGAATTGCATCGAAGGTCCAGCAGTTCTCACTGTCCCTATTGATTGAAAACCTGAGCTGTGGTTCAGTTTCTAAGTCACCTGTTATTTCTTTATACAGTGACCTCTGCCTGTACACTTGTAGTTCTGCTGCTTTTGAAGCATGTATCTAGTGAACATGCCTTCAACATCTTTTCTATCCAATTAAAATCCTTGCTATCATTCCCTTTTATCTAGCGTTTGTAATTGGATTCCCAGTTTCTCAATTTTCATGTCAGCAAGGGGGAAAACGATAGGAAGTGTCTGATTAAAAAAAAAAAAGTTATGATTTAATTCTGTTAAATGTTTTTTCTTTCTTTAGCTGAATTTCTGAAGCAAAAATAGGCTTCTGCAATCATACTATGATTTTTCCACCTGTTTCTCCACTTAACTCTGAGACTTCTTGGCCCATTTCAGTCAGATTTGAAGACAGATTTGTAAATCTCCTGTAATATCCTAGTGATGCTACATTTCTAAGAGCTACAGAAGATTGGAAACTGGCTAGAGGAGGTGAATCTGGAACCTGATCCAGTGGAAGGTGTTCCTGCCCAAGGCACAGGTTTGCATCTTGAGTTATTTCCAACCCAAACCATTCTATTATTCCGCGATTCTGTGATTCTATGATCCAACAATCACACAAAGAAAAAATCTATGCTGTGTGAGCAGCTCTTTACCCGTTCTGGGTAACCAGATGCTGGTGGGGACATTCCCACATCCCCAGCAGCACACAAGCTGCTTTTTCCCGGGAGTGGGGAAATTTCCAACTTCCATGAATGGAAGTGGGGCTGGAAGGCATCACAGCTTTTCACCGTGAAGGACATGGGGTAGGGGAAACGAGAGGAATCTAGAGGAGTAAGCCACCCAAACTGATTGGGAAGAAGACTTTGTTAGTGTCACTTGCTGCTCATTCAGTACCTTGGGGGTTTGAGGGCACTACAGCCCGGTGAGTTGTTTTCAAAGCTGCATATTTCCTGGGTATTTTCTGTTTTCGTGTTTCTGGCAGTTCATGAAAATATGCTCTAGCAGCATCTTGCACACCAAGATCAATATCAGAGACAGGTGAAATACATCACTTTTTGGAGGTGCCCAGGAGGGCCTAGGTTAGTCTGAATGCCCATCTTCTACATGGCTGCCTTCAGGTGAGCTGAGTCGAGGCTTAATTGGCCGGGGTTTTGTTATTGCTGAAAACATGAATCTGAACAGAGCAGAACATTTGTATTGACCCATAACACAGTGATTTAGTTTACATTAACTCCCCCAAACTATTATTCCCTTTATTCTCTGAGATTTTCTCCTTGGGAGAACTTCAGGAGTGCTCAAAAGCCAGCAGTCTACAAGCTGTGCCACAAATATTTAGTTACAGAAAGCATCCAGTAAGTCTGGTGTTACAGTTAACCTCATATAGTCTATTCCTTGATTGATATTCCAAAGTCTTGGTCAAGAATCCTTAGATGACATCACCAGTGTGGAATAACAAGACAGCTATTTTGTTGGGTTTTTTCCTCTCATCTAATGGAATAACACAGCCAATGAATTCTTGAAGTCAGTAATACTCAGCAGCAGCGGCGGCGGCACACAAATACATCAATTATGAAATTATTATTAAATTAACCACAAAATCTATTTGATAACCATTCACAGGATTCCAGGAAGTAGGAGTTCCAAATGAGATGGAACACTCGTGACTATCATTGCAAGGAGGAGACAAATATTTTGCAAGCCTAGCCCATCTGCTTAAAATAATGCAAGTCATTCCAAATCTTCTTTCCTCTCAGGCAAGGTACTGTATAGCCTTTGGTGAAGTTAATAGAACAAAAGTAAAGTTAATAGAACAAAAGGTTAAAAAAATTGAATAGCTGTAACTTGGCAAATAGGGATACAGAGACAGATAATTGTCTGGAAGCATCTGAAGGGAGGGATAAGAATAGTTTCTAGTTGTTCGGGGGAGTGTAATTAGATATAATCGGATTAAATTAGGCAGTGGAAAATATTAGGGAGGAATATCCTAATGAAAACTTCATCTAAAACCTGGCATAGACTGCAAAGGAAGCTTGTTGAAGAAAGCCCTGGCTCCCTGCTAAAAGTGAGTGAAAACAAGAATTATGAAAATGCACTGATTCTGCACTGGAAAGGTGATAGGAAGATCTTCAAGGGAGTTTCAGTTTTAATTTAATCTAATCCTATATATATTGCCTTAGTATACTGGTAAAATGGAAAGAATTAATTTGAAAAAATGTTAAATGTCTTTCTAAGGTTCAGAGCCTTAATTACCATATCTAGGTTCTCTGAGCACTAATTTTATATGACACAATCAAAAATCCATAATCAAAAGCAATATAAGGGTTTCTCCAGAACAATGTTCCTGGGTTTTTGTCCCTGGGAGGTATCAAGACCTCTTTCCCTTTCCTGTTACCACTTTTTTTTGTGGGGATGGTGGTGAGGATTCACTTTCCACCCCTGGTTCTCTGGAATAAGATGGTAAAGGGATGATTTTCACCATTTGTACTTGCAGGCTTGAGCCACCTCTGTGCAAGTCAGTTCTTGTGAGGTGGTCCACGTTTCTGATATCCATGTCATTCTACTAAATTTTATGCATTATACATCTGGACTGTGTTGCAGGCTTGGGCATGGATTACTTGTCTTCTGTATATTTTGGATAACTTTTTATTTACCCTGAACTTAAGAATCTGGATTAAATGGCCAAACATTACGAAATTATCCCTCCATTAGGATACCACAATTTTTTCTCCCCTCATAACTCTCTGAAGATCAGGTTACACCCTTGACTGGGTTTCAGGTTGGTCAATAATGAGCTGTTCCTGGAATTAAAATCTCTATTTTACCTTTTCTACCTCTGTGCAGCCATGGGTCACGCTATGGAAAGAGCTATGCGAGCAAGGTTCTATCTATCCCATGTTCTGGATCTGTCTATCCATGCTCGGCCTCTTTCCTGTTGTGCAGAACCTGTGTATGTTTTCCCCAACCAGACAAATGTGGTGAGCAGTCAGTGAACAAAATATCCACTTTCTCAAACCTTTTCTCCACACAGAGCCACAGTGACTCACTTGCAGAGTTATGGGTCATGTTTGCAGTGTCAAGAGCAGAAGTTATTTCCATCTGACTGCTTTTTGAAGTGAAAGAGAGATAAAATCACCTGAAAAGTATTAGGGAACTGCAGAGAACTTTAGGCAGTTCTGTGCTGAGAACAGCCAACCAACACAGGTTTGAAGGGAGCCATCCATTTAACTGGAGATGAATGTTTGCAATCACAATAACTGGATTTAATTATTACTTAACGTACTCAAAGTGCATTTTGCTTAGTAAAGGAGATTCTCATAAGATGATTGCAGTGCTAAATGTTCTGATTGCATAGAAGCAAGACACAGAACCATTTAAAATCCAAGATAACAATGTGACACAGTTGACATTATATTTATTCCTCATTTTCTGATTCTGCAAAATGTTTCCTTTTGCCTTTAAGACAGCAGGCTTTGTATGTTGGTAGGGGTCTATTCACTCTTGAATTATTGCAATATAAAAGTTTGCAGCTGTGAAAAAAATGTATTTTATTTACATTTGTTAGCTGCACTGTGATTTCGCACTTCTAGCAACCTCTTTCCTGTCTCCTAACTCTAAATTTTTCCCTGCCTAGGTGTAGGCACTGGGGTGACCTAAGATATTTTCTGGATTCAAGTGTACCTTTCT
Organism: Emberiza elegans; assembly: GCA_024865655.1. Lineage (NCBI taxonomy): Eukaryota > Metazoa > Chordata > Aves > Passeriformes > Fringillidae > Emberiza > Emberiza elegans. Next base: position 2,584,226 of record JALJVW010003588.1, on the reverse strand, counting down.
GCTGAACAAAATTGATCCATACTAGGGGTCAAGGTTTGGCCACAAATACTTCAAAGCAGAGACACTAATCAGGATAATGAAGCTTTTTTCTCATCTCACCTCTGTACATCCAGGATGTGAACATCAACAAAACCCATCCCTTTCTGCATCCAGACAATGCGGCAGTTGTTGTAGCCCCCAACAACCACTGCTGTCTCATGAAGGCTCTTTCAATACCTTCCTTGCATTTTCAACTCTGCCCCAGGTCTGGAGAACATTTCTTGGAAGTCAGCTTGAACTCTTCCTAGGTGATTTTGAATCCCAGCAGTCTCTTTCTTAGCTGTCTTACCATGAGAGGCTCTTGGCAGCTCAGTGTCTCAGTGAGAGGCTGGTCCTTCCCAAGGCTCTGGGGCCCTGAATGCAGCAGGGCTCCTTCCAGATGAGTGCTATGTAACCTCCCAATCCAAGTAATTTAATTTGAATATACACAGAAAATACATATCAAATCAGACAGCCCAGCGATACAGTCAGAACAGCAGTGAGGACTTCTAGATAAAGGATTATGTTATTGGGTTACTCTTTCATTTTGATGCCCTGTTTAGTTACCAATTTGCTCTGCAGTATTTCAGTCAGGTCTACAGCAAGCTTCCTGAAGGGTTTATTCTAAAAAGTAATGCAATTTGAAAAGGTAGAAAATCACAGCAAACTCATTTAGTTTCACTCATTGTTACGAGTTTGCCATTCTACATTGATTTTTCTCCTTCCTATTATACATGGACTATGTTCTCTAATGGGTTTACAAGTCTACTGATTAATGTGAGTAAAAATAATACTTGCTTTATTGAAGGGGTAAATAATGTCTTAACTACTTTGCACCCTACAGCTCTTTCAGAGCACTAATCTGACATGGCACTATCACAATGACTTCACCTGCCTCCTTTTTAAACCCCCTTAAAGCCTTTTTCATTCATTTTATTCTCATTTCCTCTGAATATTTGCTCAACACTTTTTAAATGGATTTGCTTTCACAGTGACTACACCTTTTGTGGGCAAACATTTCAATATCCACCTTGTCCTGTTGGGAATATTTACAGAAAGGGAATTTTTGAGTCACTATACAAATATTGAAAGAGCGAATTTAAATTCAAGGCACAGATATTTGGGGTAGAACAGCTGCTGAGATTATCTATAGAAGGCATAGCAAAAAGTTGCTCATGATCATTTCAAAAGGTCATCAATAAACCTTAATTCTGCTCCCACCACCTGTTTCCTTTTTGTGGCCATTGCTGACTTTTGCATATTTTTTCAGCTTCTTGAACACCCTAATGACAGCATTCCTGGTGAGTTTCTGTGTCCCTCAAATGATCAAATTTGTTCCACACACCAAAAGTTTAAGTTCCACCCATTATCTTAGCCAAGATCTGCACATAGCAGATCCAGGTAGTTCCTGCTCATTGTGGTTTGGTTTGGAAGGGACCCTAAAAATCATCTCCATCCAATGATGGGCAACGACACCTTCCACTAGACCAGGTTGCTCCAAGTCCTTTCCAGCCTGTCTCTGACACTATCTCCTCATCCTTTGTCTCTCCTTCCTCCCCTTCCCAGCAGCAGACACTCCCCTAATATGAGCACATGTATTTATTCCAAGAGAACAATTAATAGAAAGGTAAAAGCTAACAGCAAAATGGGGAATGTCAGGGGTTCTTTTGTTAGAATTGCACAGCTGGTTAGAGGTAACTGAGCTAGTCAAAACAGATTTATCTCAGGTGGTAGAAGCAGCTGAGTTATTTCAGTGATGAACTCCAGGCAGGATAATTAATTTTGTCTTTCAGACCTTATAGAGCTTGGGGCCTCTAGTAACCAGGCTGGGATGTTTGCAGTGAAATAAAGCACAACTGCATCATGTCTGTGCTGGAGGTGGTTTGCTTGCTTTAGCAACTGCAGGATGATTTCTAAACCAGAAAGCAAATGCCACAATTTCCATGCCCTGGTGCTGCCACCCTGTCTCCTGAGAGGAATATCACACATCATTTCTGGCTCTTCCTCCTCTGCCATCCACTCAGCCTTGAGCCCAGGAGTTGTGCCAGAATTTTTGCAAGCCCAACAGCACTGTTCATTGTTAGTCAGCCTTGACACCTTTTCTCCAAACATTAAATCTACAGGGCTAATCGAGCTTTTTCTCCTTTTTTTTTTCTTTTTTTCCTTCTTAAGTGTCATAAGGAAAGATGACATTTATAATGCTCTGAGATGAGGAAAGGTTAGTATAGTTGAATCCAATATGAAGTAGCTGGAAAAACGTTCACACTTTTTTTTTCCTGTTTTAACAACATTTTAAGGATGTGTTAACAAATATGACAAAAATCACTCAGGAGTCTGAAATACTTTATTAAATGTTTTCTTTTTTCAATTTAAAGCATTTTTATTTCAACAATATCATAATATGTTTGCAGTTCAAACAAAATTCAAACCTTATATCATGCTAAAACAAATTTTTTTTCTAAGCAAATAATGGCAGACATTTTAGGAAACTGTTCTTTATCTCAGTTGGGCTTTTTTTTTGTCTTTTAATTTTTTTTTAATTTTATAAAAAATTCTATTTCTCTTCCAAAGAGAGGAGAAAGTATATTGATAAGGATAGACTATACTGACCAATCACCTTTTTCCCAACACATTAGTTAAAATACAGAGAATATTGATAAAGAAGGGAAGATCTCAAAGATGCTATCTACAGTTTTTTGGGACATGCACTTCAGGTCTTTTTAAGAGAAAAATATCATTCAGAGAATATCTGTACTTTTATTGATCTGTACTTTAGAGAAAGAAAATTTAGGAAACAGGGATTTTTAGGGGGCATTACTTTCTGAACTGAAGAAAGTGTCATAATGATGATTAGTTGATCTTTTTTTGTTTGATTGATATATAAATAATATAGTGGTATATCAACACCAGAATTTTTCTTTCTGATAGATCCTATTGATAATCTAGGTGAGAAGGATGATGGCAGTGACAACTCACTGACAGATTTGAAGGGAACCTACAAGAAGGATGGAAAGAGATTATTTACAAGGGCAGGACTACAAGGAATGGCTACACACTGACAGATTTAGATGGGATATTGGAAGGAAATTCTTCCCTGTGCGGGTGCTGAGGCCCTGGCCCAGGGTGCCCAGAGCAGCTGTGGTTGCCCCTGGATCCCTGGAAGTGCCCAGGGCCAGGTTGGATGGGGATTGGAGCAGCCTGGGACAGTGGAAGGTGTCCCTGCCCATAGCAGGGGGATGAAAGGAGAAGAGATTTAAGGTCCCTTCTAACCCAACCCATTCTGGGATTCTGTGATATAGCCATGTAATTAATGAAATAATAGTCACCCCCCTAAAAAGGTGACCAGAAGTCAGCACAGTGCGTGGGTGTGACTGAAGTGACAGACACCCTCTCCCACAGCCCAGGCTTCCATGCTTAGCTGAGGAGAAATCAGCACGGCTGCAAGTCAGTGGATAACTCACTGAGCTGAAGGTTTGGCTGCCAAAACACCCTTGGTGAAGGAGAAACACTTTGCTAAAGAGCCTTGGGATTAACATGCAGATTAGGGTGAAAGAACAAAAGGGGTTGCAAAACATAATCATAGAGTCTGAGAATGGTTTGGTTTGAAAGGCACCTAAATGATCATCTAATTCCCAACTCCCCCACCAAGTACAAGGGGTGCCACCCACTAGATTAGGGCCCCATAATTCTACTGTCCATCCCTTTATGTATTTAAAAATTCAATTAAGACTGAAGTTCTGAGATTGCAGTGTCACAAAAGAGAAAGAGAGGATGAAATGGAGCAGCACACAGAGCTGACTGGTCTCATTTCCTTCACCAGGCAGGGTGAAGAATGAACACAGAGGGTAACTGCTGCCATGTCACTGGGGTTTCAAAATCCATGCCTTCTGTTAGCAGCAGGAAGATTTCAGGCAGATAGGAAGCGATATATCTTTGTGAAATGCTTTAAATGTTGAATGTGATCTCTATCTTGGCAATGTCCTTTTGAAAGTTTGAGATCTAGTGTTCTGGATGTGCAAAGGAATACATTTCAGACTTCTGCATTTCAGATTCTCTCTGAACAAAAAAAAAAAAGTTCCTGTTTGAATATGCATTCTGCATGCTGTGCCTCAGACACAGGGTATTAGCAGCAGAGCCAGTGATTCTGTTATCCCCTTTGGTGGTGGGACATTTCTTTCTTTTTCTCTTTTTTCTCTTCCCACAACTGTTTCCCAAAAAGGAAGAGGGGGAGAGGGTGTACTTCCAAAACCCATCTCTCAGCTTCTTTATTTTTATACAGTCTCCCCTCCCCACCCAAAATACACTGAATGGTCCTTTATGTAACTTCAATTAAAAAAAAAAATTACAGCTGCTCCTCTGAAGCCATCCAAATCTAATTAACTACAGAAGCCAAAGTTATATTAAGCTTCTCACTTTCTTCGTCTTACCATCTCCATTCATACCTTCATTCAATGTGTTCACAAAAAAAGGAATTTCTAATAATTGTATCTATAGTCTTGGAAAAAGAAAGCCACTAATCAGGAGGCCTGTGAAAGAGGAGAGATCGGAGCCTTGCTTGAACTTGGCAGTCTGGCCCCAAAAAACCTGCAGACAAAAGGGGTGAAGGGAACTGAAGAGCTTAGCCCTAGGTCTAAGGAAGCTGGTGAGAATTTGTTCAGCCTCTGAATAGAGATCTTCATTTCAGTCCTAAATTGTGCCTGCACAGACTCATTGAAATGCCTTCTCTGAAGGAAGAGGGGGCGGGAGGCACGGGAGAGAGAAGGGAAGAAAAGTTTGTTGAATATAAATGAGGCTACGTGTGGCTGAAGAGCGAGATAGAAGCTCTACAGAGATTTATTCCTGACTGACATACAGTAACACAAAGGCAATAAAATGTGTCCTTGGCAAGAGGCATTAGGAAGCAGTAAACTTTAATCTTCGGAGAGCTGAGATGATGCTACCCACCTCAGTGGAAAATACTTTCTCATTTGTGGAGTGCGTTATTTAAAATGTGTTTAGCCAGTTTAAAGGAGATATAACGAGCTATCTTGCCATGCCATGACCTTGTGATTCAGGCAGTCTGCAGAACCACAGGACCAGAATAAAGACCCTCGACATTTTCTCATCAGGGGACTCAGCAGTCTTCCTTCACGTTGTGTCTCATCCAGGGAAAACTTCAGAGTCTTGAATAGGATTGCATCTCAGATGAGTTTTGTTCAAGGGCCTTTTATATTTTTTTAGCTAGCAAAAGATGTATATTCAGTCTGGCAGTCTGGTACTTGTTATTCATATTAATCTCTTCCCTTATATTCACACGTCCTGCTGCAAGGAGCCCTGAAACTCCTTGCAGCATTACTCAGTACAAGCAAAGGAACAGAAGTCTGGTCATTAAACAAAAATATTTTCCACTGAACAGCAGAGAGAGCATGTTAAAATTAGTGTCATTAAGATACAAAAATGTGGATGGTGCAGGGAATCCCTTAAGGAAACATCACCTGTTGTGATCCCAACAACAGGAGATTCAGAAAACATTAGGAACAATGTTTTCTGAACCAAACAAAAACAAGAGGGAATTAATTTGCTTGCAGTTCTGACTGAATTTATTGTAAATTTTCTGGTTTCCCTCTTCACATTACCAATTAGGATAACCTGTTCCCAGCTCCTTGCACACTTGCTCTGAGACCCTGGCAAAAGGCTGAGAGTTGATTTCCAAATGTGGGACAGGAAATGCCAGCTAATGCATGCTGCTATCTAAGGAGGAGTAAAGTCACTTCACCGCCTTGTGCTTCTCTTCAGAGGTTGGATAAACCTTATCTTGGTAAAATGAAGAGTAGTCTTGCATTCAGTGGGTGTCTAAAAAGGAGTGTTCACTGGCCATTAATCCAAGGCACAGCCCTGAAGGTCTCCTTTCCCTGCTCTGAACCCCAAAACATCACATTGCTGGAGGCTTAGAGCAGCTTCCTCGTTGGTTCATCCTGCAGTCACTCACTGGAGAAGTGGAAAGTTATTTTTACTCCACAGCTTAAACAAAGTAAACATTTTGTGAGGTTTATATACGGTTTGCTATGTCTTTGAAAAGAAATTTCAACTTTCCCCCACCACTTGCCTTGGATCTGCCTTTAGCTCATCTGTATCTGGATTTTCTGCTACGTAACTAAGGACATTTAGAGCAGATACAAATTTCATTATTTGGCTGTAATTGCATTTGTTTTGCCCTGCTTTGATGTTAAATATAAAGAACCCCCGGGCTACTCCATCTAGCACTGGCCTGTTAGAGAAGACTCATGCTAGGGAAGGCAGGGTGCTGTATTTAGCCTGATCTGGAGCGGTGATGTTTATCAGACAGCTGAACAAGCTCCTAAATGAAGGAAGGCACCATCCAAGGGCTCATGAACCAAATCCAGCCCCAGAACACCTAAGGATTTCAATCAGCTTTGCATGTGGGAAAATGAGTGCATTTCATTTCTACAAAAGCAGAGTAAATGGAGAAGCACAGTTTCTATCTGGTGGAATCACCATCCCTGAAAGTGTTCAAGAAACATGTAGGTGTGGTGCTTAGGGAGCATGGTTTAGTGCTGGATCTGGAAGTGCTGTGCTAATGGTTGGACTCAATGGTGTAAGGGGGTCTTTTCCAATCTTAATTACTCTATGCCTCTATTTTGTATTATTTTAATGAGGGCCTTGCTCATTTTGACAGCAAAAAAAGGTATTTATTCTCTCTTCCATCACTTTCTTGTAGGGCAACTCTGAACAACTTCCTGGTTATGAATGCTATTTATTCCAAATCTATAAAAAATAAACGAATAAGGAAAACCTTTAATCCTATTCTCTTAGTCTGTACATCAAGAAGTTCTCCCTTTCAAACATACAAATAACTGGAGGGATCCCTTAAATATGGGGAAAAAAAAATACTTAAACACATTTTTCAGTGGTGTCCCAGAGGTGTATCAAAGTGCCAAGGAGGGAAAAAAGGTGTTAAAAGTAGAACAGAAGGAACACAAACATCAACAGTGCCCTGTACAGACTGCAAAGAGGATACAGCCTTCATCTTCCTTTTCCCAGGGAGATGGACTGGCATGAAATCTGCAGCAGAGTGGAGTACATAAAACTGTGCTTATCTTTTCCTGTTTATAAGTTGCATGATGCATTCAATTTTATGAGCACTGGCCTTGTAAGCACAAGGACTTCCTAATCTGTAACCACTTGATTTATCTGGGCCAGGCTTGTTAAATCAAATTAGGCCTGATGATAAAATAGCAGTGAAAATGTTGTGAGGGGAGGGGGGGATGTTCATGTCTGCAGGGCAGTGGAGGAAAATTGTGTTATTGGGAAACCCATTTAGCTCAGGGGCCTTGCAGCTTTACATAAAAACATGGGTTTTGGGGCTGTGCCTCAGCAGTGAAGGGGTTAAAGTGGGTACTTTTTCTTTTCCCATCCTTTTCTCCAGCGTGACCACCAGACACTCTTCTTCTGGCTTTAACTAAAGCAGCTGTTTTATTATGCCCCCAGATTCCACCACATGTTTTAATGTGTACACCAATAAGTTTTGAATACATCAAACACACTTTTTATTAGTATTACTTGCCAGTACGAAGTTACTACCAAGCTAGTAAATATTTTGTCTCAGACCACACTAAGTTCGAGCCTTACCCTAGGTTTTACCACTTTAGGTGGGTGGTCTCACTTTCTCACTCACGGGGAAAAATGGGAATATCCATGGATGGCAAAGGCATTGTTGCAGCTGCAAATGTTGTATGCTGTCCATGGCCAAGTCAGCTTTCCTGTCTGCATTCATGCACAAAAGCACCTTGAGCACAAAACAAATCAGACTTAAGGACAAGTTCCCCTGGAGAGGGAACTTTGACAAGGGTGTGTAGTTATAGGACAAGGGGAGATAGTTTCACATTGACAGAGGGCAGGGTTAGATCAGATATTGGGAAAGAGTTCTCCCATGTGAGAATGGTGAGGCCCTGGCACAGGGTGCCCAGAGCAGCTGTGGCTGCCCCTGGATCCCTGGCAGTGCCCAAGGTGAGGTTGGATGGGGCTTGGAGCAGCCTGGGACAGTGGGAGGTGTCCCTGCCCATGGCAGTGGAGGTGAAATCAGATGCTCTTTATAGCCCCTTCTAACCCAAACCATTCTGTGATGATTCTGTGACTTCTATGGCTTCCCAGCTAAAGAAAATAATAGGAAATTAGGACTGACAGCTCTGCAGCCTGCCTTGACTCCTGCTCCACAGCAGAGCCAAGCCATCACAAGGCTCAATGCAAGCCCTGCACTCTCTGCGATTGGTCTGACCCCAGCATTGTGGCTGCTACACTCACTGGGCTGCCTGGCAGTGGTGGCTGGTGCTTGGTCTGAATGGCTCTTTGCTGTCTGTGTTTGCCCCTGCACACAGCTCTGAGATCCTTTCCAGGCCAAAGCAGGAGCTCAGTGCCAGCTCGCGACCTGCCAGCACCCCCGAGTTCCCTCCCTGCTGCATCATTTCTGCTCCCCCCGTGCAGCTGCCATCACAGAAGAGATTGCGACTGCAGCTCATTCCCCTTATCTTTCACATGCTGATAAGTTGAATAAAATATAATTTCCTCAGCCACTCAGTATGTCTTTGTGACTCTGATTTCTGAGAGGAAGCAAAAGGCTTCCCATCAAGCCAGACCAATCCTCGCCGAGGAGGAGTTTGACTCCTGGGCCTGATTGTCTGTAAGGTCATTTCAATCACAGCCCCTGCCCAAGGACACAGGCTCAGGGAGCACCAAGTGGCCTCAATTTCAATTCTGCTTTGAATGCAAGTCCAATTTGATTCTCTGTGGTGCTTAATTAGGGTGTATCACTGCCAGGACATGTGGTTTTATGCTGAAATACTCTAGGCATCAAGAAAGAGTTGTGCAAACATTCTCTGGCCCTGACCTTCAGGATGATTTCCTGTGGTCCTCATGAGAAAGCCTTGTGTCTTGCTCCCCATCACCACTTGATATAACAATCCTCCCTTTGAAAGTTTCTCCTTGGGTTGCACCTGCAATCAGGTTTCCTGAGATTTAGAAATCTCATAGTGAGGGGTAGTTTGAGACTCCTGGAGAGCCAACCAGCAAGAGATAAACAGGAACAAGCTAAGTTGCAATTGCCATTCTCCTGATGCATTCTCTTCAGAGAGGGAAGATTTGAGCCACAACCTCTGGGACAGAGTACTCAACACTGGCAATTTGGCTATCCAAGATGATGGGAAATGTGGAGCTGAGCTCAGGCAGCTCTGTCAGCAGTATTTCCCATTTTTAGATGCCACTTGAAGAACTGGAAAGCCTCAGTAGCTAAAGCCACAATGAGCACCACAGGACAGCCCTGGTATCCCCAGGGCAGTCAGGAGGACCTCAAAGGTGAAACACAGTCCAAGACAAACCCCAGGAGGTGCTCAGCACCCCCCTGCCTCTGCTGGCAATGCTGTTTCAACACATTTAATGTCCCTCCCAACCCAAAGGCTGCAGTTTTCAGGAGCTAGACCCTCGTAAGGAGGTGCATGTATTATTCACCAGGTCATTTGTAAAATGCAGAGGCTCGTTTCACAGCTTTTCTCCACTCTTCCTGGGTGACCTTGCTGAGTCTCAAAAAGAGGCATTCATCTCAATCATCTGCAGCTAGGCAGTATTATGGATGCAATCCTATAAAACATCACCCATCTACCTTTATAAACAGTAGAGAGGAACAGGTATATTCAAAGGGCAACCCACCTGGCCTGTCTTAGATAAGTTCTGTGCCTCATTTCCTCATTTCCCACCTGTAAAACAGGATGGCAGCACCACCCCACCCTCCTGGAAATGCTGTGAGAGAGGGTTAAAATACTTGGATAATACAGTTCTGATGTTATGGAAACATCTCCAACAGTCTGAAGTCACTGGGGAAAGAGGATGTTCAGCTGATTAGCACATCCAAAGAGAGAAATTTTTGTCCTAGTTAATTATGGTGTTACTAAATTTCTGAGCACAGCATCTGGAATTTTGAAATATTTCTCCCTGAAAATCAGTGGCTGGGGTTTTTGGGGCTGTTGTTTTGTTTTTCCCCAGTGCAGTTAGAGCAATGAAGGCTTTAGATAAATTAGACATTCAGAGAGATTTGAGGCAAGTTGGGATGGATAGAGATAAAGTAAATCAAGTCACTAGTACCATCTGCTCTGTGGGAGAGGAGGCTGGGGACATCTTCCTCTCTTTTCAGTTAACAGATGCAGGAGATGGTGAAAAGGTCAGAGATAAATGTAGTGCTCACCTCATGCCACATATTCACAGGGGCTGGACTAAAGAGAGGCCAGAAAAACTCGTGTGTACTTTCAACCTTTCTCTGCAGGCAGTAAAGAGCATTACAGAGATGGAAAGGACAGACTATTTTTGTGCAAAGCCTGGAGACAGTCGCTGTAGCAGAGTGGGACCAAAATAATAAAAACCCCAACCAAAAAATAATTTCCCTTTCTGCTTTCATCCTCCCTGTCTCTCCCACACCCCTTCCCCTCTCTTGCCTTGCAGAAGCTATAAATCTAGGCCATCAGAGAGAAGCTGGAGCAGCAGCATATTATCTTGAGAAATCACTCCCAGAAGGGAGCAGAAAGTTCACAAGTAGAGTGCCAAAAAAGGAGAAATCGCAGCGCTATCATTGGATCCGGCTGCGGCTGGAAGGCGTCCAAGCTCCTCGCACTGCTGACATCCCTGTGCATAATCAGAAATTCCTTTCAATTATGTGGGAAAAGGAGCTTCGCATTGTCAGCCCAAATGCCCCCGTGAAGAAGCAGGCTGCCACAGCATCACCGTAGAAGGTCATGGTGCAGCAGCACCCAGGCACGGCGGCACCTTTGAACCGCTCTGCTCTGCCATCAGCACCTCTCATCTGAGGGCCTCCAGCGCTTCGCAGGCACCACTTGGCCAAAGCTGGTGGGAAATATGTGGGTACTGCTAGGGACAGCATGGCAGGAATCCCCACTGCGAGGTGCAAGCTGCCCCTGAGTGGTGAGAGATGGCCGCTGCAGCCCCAGGCCCCTTCTTGGTTACCTGGCTCTCACCCCGGCAGGCAAGAGGCACTGCCTTCCTCTGAGGTGTGTGACCTGGGATAGCAGGCACTCAGCCCGGAGCTTGGGAAGCCCTCAGCATGGGCATGCACCCCACAGGCAGCCAAAGGCACAGGCTTAAACCTCAGGGCTTAAACATCCCAGCACTGCGGTGTCTGGGCTTCACAGTGCCCTGCTCTGAATGTAAATCACAGAGGTGTCTGGGAGGAGATGTCAAATTTATGGAAATGCTGCGTGTTTTTCATTATGGCTGCTGAGTGTGTTTACTGAGATGTGGAAAGATGTCCGTTTTCCTGCAAATGGATTCTCTGCCTTTTTCCCAATCTTTTTTTTTTTTTTGCCAATTTATATCCATTAATAGATTTAGTGGGCAGCCTGACAAAGTTAGGCAGCTGCATGCTGTTTTTCCTGCTAGCTACAAGGGTGTTACAAGAGGTTATTTTAGCCTAATGAACTTACTATCCCCAGACTCCCCCTCTGTTGTCAGTAAAGAGAAATGGTTTCCATCAGGAGGAAGGAGAACTTGATTTGGATGCTGTGAACCGTCTTGTGAAGTCTTTTTCCTCTTGCTGGCAATGGAGGGAGCCTAGGGAGAGCTGTCCATTAGGCAAAAGGTGGTTATTCTCCCTAATTTGCTCCACATACTAGTTGGGGATATTACTACCATATGACTTTTTGCCATCTAACTTAGGTGCTCTGAGTCACTCCCTGGAAGCAACTATTTCTTGGCCTGTACAGAAAATTTAGGCTGTGACTCACACCTAAAATGGATACCCCAAATAGTCTATAATAGGTGGTGTGAATGGCTGCTATTGTCTGTCTCAGTGGTGAGATCCCCACTCTGGGGACCATTGTTTCAGTGTTTGCACAGCGCTCAGCACAATGGAACATTTTAATTGCCTCCCCATACACCCGCTTGTCTCCAAGAGTGCATTTTTCATAACGTTAATGAACTATCATGAAGCTTCCTTCTCACAAAAGAATGGGAGGGAGAGGGGTGAGCAGTGTGCTCTGGTGCTGGGCCAAATAACTGAAACCAGGACACTGCACCATTTAGAGACCTCAGATCTACCCTAATAGGTGTCCAGAACTGTGATTTACACAGCCAAGTCCCTCCTCAGAACTACTTTCAGGGTCCTAAATAGTTTGGGGTTGTGTGTGTTTGCGTGTTTGCCCCGGTGATTCAAGAAATGGGGCCATTTGGTGAGCGTAGCTGTGCTGCAAAACCCTTTAAAAGACTGGGAATGATGGAAAACCACCAGCAGCAAGGGCAGAAATTGCACCAAGGCCTAACTAGGCCCTGTGAATTCTCTGCCCTGGATTTTAACTCTGCAAGGCGCAGACAGGCTTGGGAGCAGGGCGAAGGAGGGTGAGGGAGGTAGGAGGAGGGGGTGGCACGCGCTGGCCCTGCCAGCCCTGCACCCTGGCCCAGCCAAGGACCTCTCCACTGCACAGGGCTGTCATTCCAGCTTCTTTCGCCAGCCCTGTCATTATTTTGAATGAATAAATACACAGGAGGCTAGCTGCACGCTGGAATGTCTGGAATGCCAATGCAGAACTCAGCTAATAATGGTTCTATAGTGTAAATCAGCAGCATAGCGGGTCCCGGTTTCACTTGGCTGTGCTCCATGAATAGCAGAAGAGACATTGAGTAACAGTGAATTGAAAATCAGTTTAAAAAGAGGAAGAGGATAAACCCTGAAAATACTCTCTGTTATGGTGTGAACTATTTTTAAAAGCTGAGAATTAAATCTTTAAGTGATTAACTCAGGAAAAATATCTTGTTCTGTGAAGCAGTCACATAACTCTGGCAAGGAATATCTCTGGAGTGAGTCGGTCCCAAGGAAAGAACTTAATGAAAGCAGTTTTTCTTCAGTCTTACGTGACCTAGGATTGACCCAAAAGAATCATAGTCATCAGGGAAAACACTGGGTGCTGCTAGAATTAATTTAGAACATGACCTCTGATTGGAGTTCCTACTAGCACAAGGAGACAGCTGTTGACTCGCATTAAGCGGCTGGCAGATTGGTTCCTCTTTTTTTTTTTTTTTTAATTTTTTTTTTAAGCTTTGCTACATATCTAACAAGAACTTAGCAGAGAGCTGGGGAGCATCTTTTTTAATGACCATTCTGCGTGCCTCTGTGAGTGCATTCATAGTGGGCTACTTGCCGTGAAGTCTTTGCTAGGAGATGTTGCTGGCAGAGCTTCTTTGGCTAAGAGTGTGAAAAAAAAAATATTCAAATGTACCCAGCCAACGTGTCTTTGCCAATAAAATCTTGCTGTAGACACAGCTATGCTGCTTGATGAGGTTTTCACAACTAAGTTGGCAGGATACTGGCCTCTGAGGGCTGTCACATTGTCCCCGCTAGGAGAGGGCACTGTACTATGGCAGCAATGAAACAAAGCCACCCTAGGAGGATATTTCTCAATTTTACTCAATTTCAGCTGCTAAGAATCACAGAATCACAAAGTGTTTTGTGTTGGAACAGACCTTAAACTTCACTCCACACCCCTCTCATGGGCAGGGACATCTTCCCCTGGAGCAGGTCATTGCCAGCCCTGTCCAGCCTGGCCTTGGACACTTCCAGGGATGGGGCAGCCACAGCCTCTGTGGGACACCTGTGCCAGAGCCTCACACAAGTTAATATAATTTGAGAGCATCCCAAAAATCACACAATTACATCACGGATATCTCCAGGAGCTGCTCATCCCTTGTGCCAGGAGCTAGTGGTAGACAGCTTTTGCCTAGATTTAAAATTTAGGATTTATAAGAGGCTTTTTAGCAGTGATACAGAGAGGGGGAAGGAAACGCACTGTGAGAAAATTGAAGGTTGTAGCTGGAATATTGTAACAAGAGTCCTGAGGAAAATTAAGTCCCAAATATACCATGTGGCTACCTATAGGCATTGAGAGTTGTAAAATGTGTGTTTAATTGTAAATGCACTGTCCCAATGGGCTGTGTACCTGCTCATTAGTGCTGCTGTGCATGGAAGATGTCCCTCCTGTGCCATGGCAGTGAGCTGGCCAGTGCTAAAGCTGTGAGGCTACCAGGTTTGCTGGGAGGTGTTTGGGGAGCAGAGCATGAGGCAGAGACACAGGCAGTGCACACAAGCAGAAGAGCGTATTACCTATGGGGAAAAAAAAATAAAAAATACAAGTATGAGCTGGATCAGTCATTTCCATCTCAAAGGGGATGGGAGGGAGAAGTCTGTCTCTTGAAGTAGCTGCAAGCAAGAGGGTGGGAAAAGAGTCTCAGAAGAGGGAACCTTCTGCAGAGATCACAGCAAACCCTACGGCTTTTGCACTGCTCTGTCCCTTGGAAATTCAGTCAGACAGGAAAAATACCTCAAATGAGGAGTGACTGAAGAGCATCAGGTAATCCTAGGAAACACCCTGGCAGGTCTTGCCTGCTCAGCAGGGATCCACATGTTAGGAGGTCCTCCTGAGACACCAGGAAATTTCTTGAATTCTGGGCTGGCGTTCTGTGGCAGGCAAAGAAAGTGAAATGCTGCTTGCATGGATGGCGAATGCATTCACAAGTAGGAAATCTAGTCAAATTTAGCAGCGTGAAAGAGTAAGATTTTACTATTGCTCATAAAACTGCATGGGAAGCGCAGCTCAGAGTGACAAAAATGGTTCACTACCTGGGTATGCAGTGTGGACAAGAGCACAGGCTCCCAGAGCTTTCACCAGCTCTTGGCAGAGACATTGTTCTGCCAAGGAAAGACTGCGGGGAGTGCAGCTGTGCATGTCCCTGGCAGCAAAAGCCCTTCAGTTACAGGCTTTCATCTCTTTCCTTTCATTACTCAGCATTGCATGTGAACTGCAAGATGCTGCAGCAGCTGATTTAACACACACAGGGCCAGACAGCTCCCCACACTGGAGTGCAGAGACGCACTAAAATCTGGTTCCAAACCTAAATGTTCTTGAGATTTTTAGGTCAAAGGCCTCTTTTACTAGTAAATGATTTACCAGTCCTCATTTGCTCAGAATTTTGCCAAAGCTTTCATGTGGCCTGAATCCTGAGCGCTCAACATCAACCAGTGACCTGCGACCACGAGGAGACGCTGCATTTCTTTCAGGGTGCCCTTTCCCACATCAGGTCCTCTCTGTTGTGCTGGCTCTGCCCTCAGCAGCAGCAGACACAGCCCAAGGGTCCCGAGCTGCCAAGGAGCTGTTTGCATTTTAACTTCTCTGTCCCCTGGGCTCTCCCTGACCAGGTGTTTTCAAGACGCGGTGGTTAAAATGTCATTTTCCACAGGAAAATGTGAAGCAGGACAGCCCAGTAGCTAACACGCTGTCTGTCCCAAGACCTTCCAAACTGGGTCCTGTTCCCATCTCCCTCTGAGAGCAGCTGTTCCAGCAGCTGCACAAGTCACTCCACATTTATTTTCTCTCCCACCCTTTATTTGTCTCTCCTATTTAGACTGCAAGCCCTTTAGGGCAGGGGTTGTCTCTAAGTATGAGTTTATGCCATTGAGAGCACAATGAAGCCTTGATCTCAGCTGGGGACCCTTGACACTATTTGGACTCCAGCAATAACTGAATTTTCCTCTCTCTGGGGCTGCACCAGTCTGATGGGAAACTCCGGTGGGGGAACGGGGTGGTGTGGACATAGTCAAAGAGGCCCTTGTCTCTAGAGATCAGGGAATCAAAATATGCTCAACAATTCCAAGTGTCCGTGGCTCCCAGCCCCCCCTGAAACATGACAGGCCATGTTCAGCACACAGAAATCACCACTTCATGCCAGGACCCAGTGTCCCTTCATTAGTCAGTGCGGCAACAGGCAGCTGGAGCTGCATTTTCTGTGCTACACATGTTCAGTTAGCTGGCAATCACAGTGTCAGTAGAAATAGACATAGATACACATGTTACAAGTGGCCGTGTTTTAAATTAGCACCATATAATTTTCAATGGTTTAGAGGCATGATGGACTTTCCATATGAGAAGCTGCAAAGACTTGGATTATTTAACTTGGAAAGAAGGATAATTACATGGGCTTAATTGGCCTATTTAAGATGATGAATAGTGTAAGAAAAGCTGATCATTCCTTCTCTTTACACTCCACAGTAATATGAGAACTGGGGCTCATATGTTAAAATAAATGGTAGGTAAATTTAAAACAAATAAAGGAAATACCCTACAGCACAGCCTGCCTGTGGAGCTCATTGCTCTGCAGCATTAGACTTGAGGATGGATCTTAAACCAGGTGAGAAAATTTAACATTTAGAGGACATGATCTAAATCCCGTGCTCACAGGTGCACACATGATGCTGGTTTTAGAAGCCCTGTCAATGCCAGGGTCTTCATTCTGCCAGTCCCCATCTTTGCCTGCTGGGAGCCAGGCAGTGTGGCTGGGCCACTGGCTGGTGAGGACTGAGCAAAAATGTTGTTGAGCATTTCAGTCTTCTGCACATCCTGGGTAACCAGGTCTCTCCTGTCCTTCCAGAGAGGGTTCACATCTTTCCTGTTCTCCGTTTACCACTGGCATACCTATAGAAGTTTTTCTTGTTGCCCTTGTCATCCCTGGCCAGATTTAATTCTGTAATTCTATCAGGGCTTTATCTTTCCTTTATCTTTTCCATTATCTTCCCTGATTGCCTGGACTATGTCTTTTGTGTTGCTCCCAGGCTGTCCTCACCTTCATCCTCTGCAGGCCTTCCTCTTGTGTTTGAGCTCACCCAGAAGCTCCCTCTTCATTCCACACAGGACTCCTGCTAATTTTACCTGGCTCCCTACTCATTGGATTCCATGGCTCCTGAGCTTGGAGGAGGCAATCCTTGATTTCCTGGGCCCCTCTTCCCTCCAGGTCTCCACCCCACAGCACTTTAGCAAGCAGCCCCCTAAAGAGGCCAGGGTCTGCTCTCCTGAAGTGCAGTGTAGGAAGGTTTGTGAATGCCATCCTCATTTCCCCAGGGATCTGGAACTTTGTCATTCCATGGTCTCTGCAGCCCAGCCTGCCCTTAAGCTCCACAGTCCCCACCAGCCCCTCCTTGCTGGTGAGAACAAAGCCCAGCACCGCACCTCCCTAAAGACTGAGGAGTGAAGAGGATGACCTGATTTTTTTTTTCTCTATTAGGGGTGGCCTCCACTTTTGGCTGCAAGTCTTAATAAATCTGTGATTTCATCAACCATCTCACACTCTGCTTTAATGTCCCTGATGAGCCTCCTGCTTTGATTTCATTTTAGTTTAACTCTGTTTTAGTTTAGGAGATCTCATTGCCACTCAAATCCTAAATTCTTGAAAAATCAACTCCCCATCAGAAGGAATCAGATGTCAGGAATATGAGCATATTGTAATAGTTTATTTTTTGAGATGAACACAGAAAGTACAAAATATTTGCACTTTGAAACCTCTTCAGACATCTTTAAAAAGACATGGCAAAGTTGCAGCACGTGGGAATGCTTGGGAAAATTTATGCTTCTAATCATAAAGTTCCATCATGAAAAGAGACATTACAGTATCTTTAAATTTCATTTGCGTTCAAATATTTCAACAAAAAAAAGCTTGATTAGTGCCAACAAAATTCCAGCCATGCAGAAATAGGATTGCTCTGTCAGGCAAGAACAGATTTTCACAGGTGAATAGATAGAACTGTCCTAGCTGATAGAAATGAAGTTATTTGTTTTGTTCTGCTAGTTTTGCAGCCCTGAAACTCAAACAAGATTATTCACTCCGTCTTCCCTTTGGTGTAGCTCAAACCATTTTATTCCCCCTCAGTATTTCTTAGCTGATTCCAATTAATTTGGTCTAGACATAGCACAACTCAGCCAACCAGAGGCAAAAATCACTGTGAGTGGGCAGCAGAGATCTCAAGACTAAAGCACCATTAACATCCACTGCAAAAATTAACAATTCATTTGTTACAACATTCAAGTGACTCCTGAAGGTGATCCAGTAAAGGAAAGTGTGAAAATGCTAGACATATAGCCACTAAAAACTCAAGACAACACAGAAGCATGATACCTGTATGATTGGAAATTTCTGGATTGGAAATTCTGCAAAGTGATGCACGGGTATGTCTGCTGAAGTGAGAGTGTGCAGGATACAAAAGGCAGTGCTGCAGGAGGAAGTTTGTCTCCTCTAAATTCATCCTCGTAGAGCCTCTGAACATTATACCTGTTTCACAAATGGAAATCAGCATCTCTCTCTCTCTTGCCCTGTGTTGGTAGGTTGGAATTTCTTGTCACATCTTGTATGGATTCTGCAGATCGAAAAGACATCCTGGCTCCTGCAGGGGAAAGGAATAAAAAGCACAGGTGATCAGAAGAGATATAAAAGCTGTGATTGTGGTTCTCCTTTACCTTTTACTTCCTCTCTTAGCAGGATGTTTTTTAAACATGTGTTCTTGTGTGCTGCTTTTTTTGTTTTATTTGAATTTTTTCTCTTTTGACATCAACATTTGGTACTAGATTGTAGGAATGCCCAAATGTCTGATAGTGGGATTTTTGTGACTTTTTAAGGTTAGTTAAAACAAACACCTGCGTTATTCAAGAAAGTGAAATCCATAATTTAGGCATTCCCAACCTCAGTGATAGAGTTATTAGGTTGAGTAAAATATACTACAGATGCATGTTCATTATAATGTTGTGGGGATTTAGGAGACTTAAAATTTGAGAAAGATGGAATCAGGAAAAATTCTGCATGGGAACAATCTGCCCAGTTGACAAGTCAACTGGGTTTTGTGTAGAGATTATTTCTTTGCCCTAAACTTGCTTAACTGCATCTCTCTTCTCTCAACAATGGGAAAATACAGATTTTACCCTTTTTCCTCTCCTTCTTCCTTGACTCCCTGTTTTCAGCCACACAAAAAGGAACTTTCTTCTCATCTTAGGCCATGCTTTAGGATGATGGCGAGGCAGACACTCAACATCCCCTTTTGTGAGCACACTAATGGTCTGTGTGAGATCAGCCACTGGGCTGGGCTGGGGTTGTCAGTGTAATGAATGGGGAAGGGGAGCCCAGAGAATGGATGATTAAATATACCTGTGTCTCCTGTCACCCTGAACAATCAGCATTGTAAAATGTGGCACCATTTGTTTCACCATTTATAAAGTTACTAAAGATTATTTTAAAACTATAAAACTGAGAAAATATATGAAAATCACTCCAAATTGTCAGCTTAATTTCACCTGTAAATATGGTGATTTTTTAGATTTCTGTGTGTTGGGATAACAGAATTACTCTGTCATATGCAAGAAAAAAAATTGATTTATGGAAGCATCCTCACTTACAGTAGAAGGGTGACCTTTTCCTGTGTCTGAAAATCCTGATTTCCTACTTGTCATTCATTACACTTCTGAAAGTTGGTGTCTTATTTGACCTTAAATCCTTGGAAAACTCTGCATACTTCTTTGTTGGCTCATTTTGCTTCCCCCTTGAAGCAAATCCATTAGGCTCAAAGAATTACTCATTATGATCACTTCTACAAAGTGAGTTTCTGGCAGCAATTAGTTCAGACAGTTAGTTTTACACACTGATGAATGCAAAAAAATGTTGGCAAAACTTGCAGTATTTTACACGCTGTACTTCATGCTTCTTATATAGAACTTGAAAAACACAAGCAATTTTATTCAGGAATCCAAGGTCTTTGGCTTAGAAATTAGCACTTTTTTGTTGTTGTTGTTGTTTTTTGTTTTGTTTTGTTTAAATATAGAGTAGCTAATTCACTATTTATTCTGAAAAGCTGCTATCTTGAATATCAAATGGTAATCCCCTAACAGGAACTGACTGATTTGACAATACAGATATTCTGACTTACAGTTAGATTTTTTTTTTCCTTTTAAATTGAAAGTCATGCAAAATATTTTGGGGTTGGTGTTGGGAGATGTATGTATATAAATATACACACACATAACAACTGCAGAGTAGTTTCACAGGCTTTAGACTGAGTTTAGACTGAAACACCTGATAAATTATGTACTGTGCTCAAAACCAGGCAGCAAAAGCCAGAACAACCAAGGATTGGATCAAACTTAACATCTGGGCAAGACTTATGGCCCAGGGTCAAGCCAAACCTCAGGAAACAGAGTCAAGAGGGATTCAAACCCATGTAGAACAGCCAGTCAGGAGTGAGAGGAGGGGAAAAGTCCGTGCCACAGGGAAAGATGATTATTTTCAGAGGGTAACAGGGTCTATTTGCAGAAGGCAGAGCTCCAAGTTTGCTTCCAAGCAGAGACTCCAGAGCTGGAATATCTCATGCTCCCACTGTGCACGTTAAAGCAGCAGAGCCTTCTCAGCCACGGCGTGCCCAGGTGGTAAAACAGGATGGCAAAGCATGAACTTGGGACGAAACAGATAATATTTCATCTCAAAACAGGCAATTTAAGAAGGAACAATGCTTTTGATATTGTTGCTTTGGTGTACTGCCCAGTCCAACCCCATCAGTGGGGAAATGCCCAGCTCTGTATCAGTATTGTATCAAGGGCTCTACCTGCTCATAGCCTGGAAGTCCAGGTTTTGTGATGGATAAAAACCTAAATATGCTGATATTTTCCCAAACAAACAGTGTTTTTTCCTCTAGTTTAAAAAAATTAGTCAGGATATCTGGGCTCAAATTTCCAACTCCTGTTCAGGTCCCAAACCCTGCACAATCTGCTCTCCTCAAAGCAGCACAGACCTTTTGTTTCTTATTACACCCAAGAAAGAAAAAGGTGCACTAGTAAAAATTATAGTGTGCTGGAGGAGGGGCACAAACCAAATTTTTTTGCCATTCCAAAGGCCTGCATTTAATTTGCATGTTACTAACAGTTTCTGGCAATGGAGGCAAAAAGAGGGGTTTGTCCATAAAAATATACACCCCTTTAATTACAATAATGCATACTATAAAAATAATAAAGTATTAGAGCTGCCAAAAAGAAAAAAAATTAGATTTCCAGGAAGGAATGAATAACATGGGGTCAAAGTGAAATAAAAAAATTATATCTTTCCTCCTCTAATCTACATTTCTAATCTGTCTTGGGGTTTTCTTATGAATTAAAACTATGTTAAGGCACAGTGAGCTAGTTTAAGATATGAAAACAAACATGATCTGAAAACCATGTCTTTTGGAGCAATTGGTTTTCATTAATTGTTCCCTTCTTAAAGTTTCCAAGCAAGGAGTGAAAAAATATATATCTAGGCAGAAAGTCAAAATTCCTTTAAAATATGGGATGGATTTTTTTTTAATTTTGTTTTAATTTATTGCAAGCTAACTCCAGGAGGTAATTACAGCCAGTTTTTTGTATTATTTTTGACATTGAGCCTAAAGTTTAAACTGAGTTCCATGAAGGATTTGACATCTGTAAAGCAAGTCAAAAATTACGGCCTTTTCCTGTAGTAAGTTATGACGCTGGAAGCCCTGTGAGAAACAAATTTTCTAAGAGGGTTTGCTGTTCAACTGGACTGAGAACGAGCCAAGAATCAGACCACAGGACAGCAGTGTTGTCCTGGAATTAGGGCAGGTGGCTGGAGGGAAACATTGGTGGTTAAATGTTTCCGTGTGGACATGAACTAATTTAAGAAACAACAACAACATTGACTCTGATGCTGAGAGTCTGTGTGTGTTCAGATGTGCAGGCTGACACAGCCCAGATTAGACATTCAATAGCACAGAGACCTCCCCCCCTCACAAATAATAAATAAATAAATAAATAAACCAAACAAACAGAAAACCACCACCCACAGCATTCCCCAGATCTGCTCAGTTGAAGCTGTAAAAAGAGTTCTTTTCATTAAGCTATAGAATGGGTATATTTATGATCAAACAATGGTGACAGGCAAGCAAATCTTATATAGGAAAATATTATAAGAACTGTGCTGTTAATAGTGATTGCTTTTCCAGATTCAGAACTTAAGGGTGTTCTTAGGAATACCCTTAAGTCAAAAGCACCTAAACTAGAGGATCACCTTTCCTTTCAAAAACTTCCATTTATAATGTACTTTTCTAAATTCAGTTAGTATCAAGATTGAATTTGTTATTGTGATTACACAGAGGAAAAGACAGTTTGTTGAGAAAAGCCACAGTTTGCTGCAGGCCCTCTCCTCTGCCTGCTGTAAGAAACATCCTCCATGGAAGCAGCTATGTTCCCCTCCAACGGGGCACTTGGAGAACTTGCTGCAAAAGGATTTGGCCTGCTGTAGTCAGCAGGAGAGCCAACTATTCTGCTCCTCTTTGGCAACTCAGCAGGATCAAAGAGGCAAAAGCACTGCTAGCTGGTGAGATCTGTGCAGCAGGAAATGTAGGTTGCCATTCTCGGCCCATCTGCCTGCTGACTCCACCATCACCTCCTGCAAGGACTCCTGCAGGATGTGGGCTGAGCTGTAGCAGCTCCGGAGCACAGGAGGATGATTCATATGCCCTGTGTCAGGTGGTGTCCCTCCTTGCTTGGGAATACTCATCTTTCTTCGCTGGCTCTAGGTAGAAACACGTTCAAATGTCTGTGAGGCCCAGCAATGAGTTCCACCCTCAGCGACACTTCCTTCTCTCTTCCCTGTGTGTTGCCACAAGTCAGCTTGCACTGTGGACTAGATTACCTGCCCTTATTTTGTACTCAGCTTAATTGCAACTTGAGTATAAAACAGAAATACTTTATGTTTCATAGAAATTTTCTCCAGAGATGTGAAACCTGAGTGTACCCGTACCTCATCTGCTCAGAGGGCCGTGTCCATCTATTTTTTCCTAACTTCTGCCTGTGCAAGGGACGTTACCTGGCAAACAGCAAGAAGATAGAGTCAAAAGTAGTCTTCATCTAACAAAGACAAGTTGGCAGCCAGTTTTGTGCTTCTGCTTCTCCATTTTGCACTACTCTTGAGCATTTTCATCAAAGTGCCTTGGCCTCTTTGTGTCTCTTACCCATGGAATCACAGAGCCATAGGACAGTGTTGGTTGGGAAGCACCTTTAAATACCCCCACGCCCAACCACCCTGCAATGAGCAGGGCAGACTGGATGGATCAGAGCCCCATTCACCTGCCCATATGCATCTCCAGATCTACATCCTCATGTGGATTTGGAGTGTGAGCTGCGGCCACAGGGAGGGCAGGAAGGTCTGAAGGGCTACAACAATGGAAATTGCCATCTCAGTTTTTGTATTCTTGTCCTGTGCCTCCAGAACAGGGCAGCATCCAGCAGAGAGGGAAGGATCACAGCTTTGGGTGCTTGGGAAACCTCAGCAGGGCTGTATGGCCCTTTTAAATACAGGCAGCATGCAGGATTTTCAGCTTCTCATATAACACACGGGAAATTGTCTGGAAATCTGTCATCAGAACAAAACACTATGCTCAA
This sequence comes from Emberiza elegans, assembly GCA_024865655.1. Lineage (NCBI taxonomy): Eukaryota > Metazoa > Chordata > Aves > Passeriformes > Fringillidae > Emberiza > Emberiza elegans. Next base: position 2,560,923 of record JALJVW010003588.1, on the reverse strand, counting down.
TGAGGCTTTATCTTCAATCATAGGTCATCCAGGTGAGACTTTCAAATGATGGTTAACTATTAAAAATAAATAATTCAGAGAATTCAGGAGCTCTCTTTATGCAGCAGCACTGAATACATTAGATCTCTAAAGTCTTGGGAGGTAAAGGGGAGGGATAAAAATCCATATTCAGTTTCCTGAGAAAAATTGTTCCTCCTCATAACCATCTATAAAAGATTATTGTCTTCATTTTATTTAATTATTCCATATGAAATAATTAAAAGAGGATAACCAGCTAGTTCAGTGGTGATAAATGTTTCAAGTGAGAACACAAAGGAGAGTAATAAATGCTTCACCAGTCCTCCTCATTGTTATTAGGACCTTTAATACTTATATTTTTATTGTTTGCTGGAAATTAATTGTTTATCTTCCCAAGAAGGTTGACAGCAACTCTGTAACTTCTGGAGGCTTTACAGCATGTGCTAGGCTGTAAGTGCCACGGAAATGCTGTGAGCAGAGGCAATTCCTGTATAATTGAGAAGGCAGTGAACGTGCTGTGTCAGAACACTGATCCAAGCCCACAGCACCTGGTTGGAGTACACCATTCTCCAAATTAATGCCAAATTTGAGAACCCTCTTGCAAACAGATAGAATCGGCCTTCAGAGTGGGGTTGGAGTGGGTGAGATGCCCAGTGCTCACTGCTCGCTCTCAGTCTCCACCAGGACATGTGCTTCACCCTGTTTTTCGTTAAACTCAGAGATTCTGCCCAGCTATGCCTATTTCCACCTTAAAGCACACAAAGGAAGGGAAAGAATGGTGCAAGCATCATTTTTGTCATTCCATCTGGCAGTATAGAAGTCAGGGAAGGCAGGAAAATGAAGATTTATGGGTGCTTGACCAAATCCTTCCATTTCTTACTCGTAGTTTTCACAAGACAGGTTGGACTTTTGTGAGCACCACCACAGAAGTCTGCAGAAAAATCCAAATTTTGTTAGATTCCTAAGAGAAAGATGCACTTTTGTAGAATATTTGGCATTGTAAAAAAACCTCTAATGCTGATGAATAAAAGAAAATTGAAAATTAAAGTATAGTGATTGATATCATTATATAGTAGAGTGATATTTGTGAATATGCTGAAGGACTTTGAGTAAATTTAGTGTGCGTGTTGTGATAACATCCAATAAAAGGAAATGTTACAATCCTGCTAAAAAGTATTAAAATTAAAACTGAATTTTATATTAACAAAAATCAATAATTTTGGAAGGAAAACAGGAGCCATTCAGAAAAACTGATGCTTTCCAAAAGTGGCGCCTACTGTACGAGAACCCACATGCCCCAAATCCACTTCTCTCACAATAATTCTTGGTCTATACTGCCCCATACAGGTCCTGCTGGACTAAGTGAGCCTACAATTAATCTTTTTAACCAATGGGTCCCTTGTAATTCAAGGCGGTTGTGCAGGATTTGTATGTGTTCCCTCCCAGCTGCACTTTCTGAAAATCCATCTTCCACCTCAAAGCCCCGTTTCATTGCATTTCCCTGTCATTCCCCCTCATGTTTGCTTAGTAATTACAGGACAAAATTTTCCAGTGATCAAATCAAACTGCATTAATACGTGCCTGTGTGCAGCTCAGTGTGAAAGAACCCTCTTTCCACCCTTCGGGAGCTCATTATTACATACACAATCTTTGTGTTTTTATTAGTCAGACTTGTGATTTGTGTGGTAAGGGGGGACTGACAATATTGTTTCACATACATCAAAGGCTGAAATGTACTTTAACAAGAGCCAGCAGGTTACACACAAGCCCCAAAACACTTGTTATAGGTGTGACTTGCCCAAACCAAACCTGGCAGTGAGTGTTGGCAGAAATTATTCCAGCTCTCTGCAGCAGCAGTCAGATCAGCACATGTAAAATGGGATTTATTAATTTTTTTTTTAAGGAAAAAAAAAGTCTACTTTTAAAACATCACTTAATACAAGATCTTAGTCCAGCACACTTTGGGTTTGGCTATGCCTTATTGAGACAATTAAGGCATCCTTGATGGTTTATAATGTTCCTCCTCAAAATTCAATCCTTCAGCCTCTCTCTCTGATTAGTCCACCTATGATTTAGTTTTCAAATTTATCTTCCTAAATATTTTCAGAATATATGAGGAAAAGGGAAAGAATAAATGCTCTGCATGCAATTATCAAGGAAGGAAAGGGAGAAGGTTTTTTCAGTCTTCTAAGCCCTCTTAAACTTACCAACTAAAAAAAATTTAGGGGCTTTCATTCTCATTTCTTTGATTTCATTTTTTCTAATTTGATTGCTGAATTTCACAGAAAAAACATCTCCTTTCTATTCAAGGACAACTCACATGTAGTTTTCCTCAAAGTCTACCCCAAAGGAACCCAATTTTAAGAAAACGTTATACAAACTTCCCATAATTGCCAGTGAGATCACTTTTTTTTCTCTGCTTTGGAGACTTTATGGGGAACAGAGGCATTTGATCTGGTGATTTTTCCACCCAGTGAATGATCTCTGGGCTGCTCTGGAGCAAGGCTCCCACTTCATTGCAAACAAATTCAGTAGGTTGCACATCTCCATTCTTTACACAGGGTGTGATTCAACCCCACCATGGCCAGAGATAGTCTTTCAAAATGGGTTTAAAGCAACCCCCTTTAACTCACAGGCACATTTTCAATTGGTCTTAATGGAAATGGTGATGGAATTTTTCTGAGGAATGATGATGTTTCGTGCCTGAAGACCATCATCTGCAGTGGTTCTGAGAAAGGTTGACTATAAGAACAGGAACATGGAGCCCACCCAAAGCTTGGTGGGAGCTAAGATTGTTGATCTGCAGCATTTTTCAAGTTAATTCAAAGAACATTTCTTTTGTTGACAATTTCTCTTTTTTTTTTTTTTTTTTATTTTTAATCTATTTTAGAGAAAACCAGGTGCATTTTCGAAAATCTTTTTCAACAGACCCTCTTGGATACCTTTGGGGTACCAGGTATTCAGACTGTACCTACATAGGATCTGAGTCCCTGTTTCATATGAACCAAAATCATCTGATCCTCATTTTAACTGAAAAAAAAATATTTTGGCCCTGATAAAACTTTCTTGACAGAAGTTTAACCAGAGCGAACATATTCCAGCCAAGAAAATGTCCCTTTGCTCCCAATTTTCTATTAAATATTGACTCTGTTAAATACCTACAAGCACATCTACTTCTAAAAATCAGACAGAGGAGCCAGCATCACAGGTATTGAACCGCAGTTCTATGGCTGATTATTAAAAACCTTACATGAGTCTTGTAGTTAACCCATTTGTGCCTTGAGGGAAAAGCAAGAGCTGCAATGTGCTGGTGAAGGATGAGAAACCCTGAATTGGCTATGGACATTTGGAAGCATCATATTCCCTCCCTTCCATCCCACCCCTGTAATTCTGCACTACAGAGGAAGGCAACTAATAATACTTATACAGGTCAATTTTTGTAATATTTGCGCAACGTCTCCAAAACTTAAATTGGGACTTTGGAAAAAGTACAGAGTGAGAGGACAACAGGGAATAGCTTCAGATTGACAAAGGGCAGGGTTAGATTGGATTTTGGGAATTAATTATTGCCTGTGAGGTTGGGCAGGCCCTGGCCCAGGGTGCCCAGAGCAGCTGTGGCTGCCCCTGGATCCCCTGGAAGTGTCCAAAGCCAGGCTGGATGGGGCTTGGAGCAACCTGGGATAGTGGAAGGTGTCCCTATCCATGGCAGGGGGTGGAACAAGATGAGTTTTAATGTCCCTTCCAACCCAAACCATTCTATCTCTGCTTCACACTAAACCAGGCTGCTCAAAGTCTCACCCACACTTAGAGCAATTGTCCTTCCCAGCCCACATTCCTGGAATCTGGATTAAAACTTGAGGTTGCAATCCTGTTGCAATAGTGATAGCAGAGTGCGCCTGAGATTCCTCACCCCTGACATAAATAAATAAGGACCATCCCAAAAAGCATACACAGGAAACTTCTTACACGACTTTCTCTGAAGACATCAAAAAGCTAATTTTGTACTTTTTGGACTTTCTGGTACCATAGCAACTTCCACTGGCTAATACTCCTCTCTGACACAAAAAAACTGTCTTTGCTAGGCTGTGGTTCTTGCTACTGCTCCTCTCCCCTGGATATGTTGAGAGTCGTGCTCCATGGTGTGACAACTTCAGCTCAACCACAGATGATTGGGCTTGATGCAAAATTGCTGGGTGACATTTTATGACTCGTGTTATGCAGAAGGTCAGACTAGATGATCATAATGGCTTTAAAATTCATTAATCTGTGTGCAGAAATATCTGTGAAAGGATTAAAGAGAAGTTCCAACATTTATTCTACATGACAAGCAAATTGGATTTAAACAAAGGTCTTTAGAGCTGAAACGTAAACATCAAGCTGCCAACTCCAAAGTTGGAAAGGTCACATAGGGAAAACTTGCCACTGAATGAGGCTGACTTTGTTGAAATTGTTCTTGTTTTCCTCAAAATTTGAAGGCACTTTCCTTTCTAATTCAAAAATGAAAATACTTCCATTTGAAAGAAACTTTACGTTTTAAAAATTGAATTACATCTTAATGATAGATTAAGATGGTCAAATATTTCACATTTATCTAAAAGAATTTTTGACTAAACCAGAGAGATAATTTTTTTCACTTTGAAGGTCTTTTTTTTTTTTTGGATTCCAAGATTTTCTCTCTTTTCCGGATGTTTCTTCAATATCATAAAAATATTCATGGGCTAAGGAAATCACTCCCCTTTGAGCACTATCAACCATCAAAACTTGGCCTTGGGATTTGAAATTTCAAAGCAGCCATGCTGTTTGATGCATACTGAGCTTCAGACACAGAGAAATCAATCTGTACAGCTCTGCCGACCTTGGTAGTTGCAACGCACTGTACAGTCTTTGTTAAATATTTAATAATTAGCTGTGGTTTAATAATGTGTGTCTGAAGTGATGCTGAAGGTTGGGAGAGGGTAATGAAAGAATGTTGTGTTCTGAGACAAATGCCTTGAGTTGTTATAGATTGTGCTGTAGTGGTATCTCCACTCAGCAAATTGAATGACTTTGCCACTTGGGGGGAAATAGGCAATTGTGTCTAGCAGACATCTGCTTTTCTAACCTCCTGTTTCCCAGGGAGAATCCATTTAGAGATCTGAGTAAAACCCAGGATGGTAATCCCAGGCCCAAAAACACTTCAGTGGAAAGAGTTTCCTTCAGACTGCTCATGTTTCCACCACATAAAAGCATCTTTTATTCTACCCAGTGACAGAATGAAGCAAGGGTTGTGTGCAGACATGTGTGCTGTTCTTGACCTACAGACCATCCTATTAACACACAAAAATGTGCTTGTAGACTAAGGACATCCAGGCATACCTTACTATTTTCCATTATGTGGGGTTTTTTTACCCATTTTTTAAGTATTTTAGATCCCAGGTGTGTTTAAAACAGTCATCCATGATGATGAAGAGCTCTTTACTCAACAGAGCCTATAAGATTTTCTTCAGTGGGAATGTATTAAAGCCCAATCTTTAAAACACCGCTGGCTGAGGGTGCAAGCTCAGAGTTAGAAAGGCTGGAATAGGTGTGGGTCTAATACCATGGCTGCTACAGCTTTGTGGGAAGTCTTGCTCTGTGCCTGATGGTGTCATGTGTAAAACAGAATTGGCAGCTCTTCACTGTCCAAATGGGAGTGGCTGTGGAGCTTTGTGAAATCTCTGATCTTTATAAAATGCTACATGAAAGTGGCATGAAAGACTGTAAGGGCACATGCAAAAGATAAAAAAATAAATGAATAAGATCAATAGGAGTGTGGGGAACTTCTAGCACAAGTCAGCTCTGTGCTAGCAGTGATTTGTCTGGAGCTCTACCGTCACTGGGTGCTGGTTTCTCCGGGTTTGTTGAAGGACTGAAATGCCTCCTGTGAGCACAGAGCATCCTTTTGTTCAGCTGCATCACAGGCTCAAAAGAAGTCACTCCCCTTCCCAAAGAGATTTCAGTTATCACAGGATTGACTACTTTCCATAAAATTCTGGAGCCCTTGCAGCTTGTGAAGGCACTATAGGATAAAAGGTATTTTTAATTATAGCTTTGCACTGCAATGTATGGAATTTACCCATAGGAGAGAACACGTTGGCTTATCTCAAACAGCTGGCTGTGCAGGGGTAGGAAGAGCGCAGAGCATCATTTGCTGCTTACCAGGCTGTCTTGTTCATCCCCTGATGGTTTATTGGATGATCTGTATAGTTGTTCCTTCAAAGGACAGGGTTTTTTTTGCCTTCTCTTTCACAGTATTGTATCACTATTTCTTGATTAATTTAATTAAAAGGACAACAAGTTGGTGCTTCAGATGGGCACTTTCTGACCAGCCTTAGAAAATTTCATCCCAGAAGGAATAATTTTTGCATGTGATGGTGCACATTTTGTACAATTTAATTTATCTTAACTTCATGCTGACCAGCAGATATCTTTGGAACAGTTCTGCTTTTTCTTCAGTATCTAGTATAATTCAAACATCCCCCTTAGTTCTGTGGGCTGAAGACCCTGCTGAAACCTCCAGTGAAATAAGGGAGTGGTGTCCCTTGACCCCATAGTGTGACCTTCTGTGTGAAACAAGGTCTGCAACTTGCCTCACAAGAGTTTGCAGAGGCAATAACAGAACAAAATCCTCCAGTTTAGGTCTCTAAAAGGGAATATGGAAGAATAACAAAGTCAAGGGCGCTTTCAGCTTCCCCTTAGGAGCAAAGGCCAATGGAATATCTCAACAACTGAAGGAATCACAGCACGAGCCTGTGTGTCTAGTGGGCATGCAGCTTTGAAAAGTCATCTCAAAGTGAATCAGTAAAAAAGATCTGGAAATGCAGGAAATAAAGAAAAACTGTACCAATAGATACACAAGAGTAAAATTGTAAAACACATTTGTAAGGAACTTTAAAAAGGTATGTGTATATATATACAAATAGAAATGGAGGTGTGCATCCTATAATTATTATAGATCGTATAGAATTGTTTTGTAGTTTAGGCTGTCTAAAAAAACCTTAGAAAATATATCTCTAATCTACCACAATATTTTTTAAACATCTAGACAACTCTGATCAGTTTTACACAGGCACAAAATGCAGAAAAGTCACTTCACATCTTCATTTACACCTGTGCAACTGGGGTCCAAATCCAGCTCAAGGTAGACAGGTCCTTCTGTTCCTTGGCCTCTTTTCACCCTCCCCTGCATTGCTGGTGTGTGACTCCCACTGCCACTAATGGCACCCACAGTCACTGGCACAGGGTAGGACAGACCTGTGAAAAAAGCATCACCATGTGGGTGAACACATCACTCATGTCTTACAGTCTTTACACCAACACGCTCTAAAATTCCCAACTGATTTCAAGGTTTTTCTGAGTATCTTTAAGGCGTTCAGCAGCTGTGGTCCAATATATCTGGCAGAACTTTGGTCACCCTGTGTTTCTGAGGGTCAGAATCAGCAGGGTTCTTCAGCCTGTCCATGGAACAATCTTAGATATTTTTGGAGGTGAGATCCTCTAACAAAGGTATGATCTTATTGAAAGAGCTATTTCTGAGGTGCCTTCTTTAGTGCTGTTTAAGAATAAAGCAAAGTAAATGCATTTTGATAGGTTTTATCCTCATTATATTCAAGTGTCCTGAGAGTTCAAATGGAAATATTTTTGGAAGGGGCATCATTGTCAACATTATGGATGCTAAAATCTCATAAAGTTCTTTAACAGTTCTTTCACTAGTCCTCCTTCTAGTAATCCACAAGTCAGTCAAGTATTATTTCTTTCACTGCATTTCTTAAAGCTTCATCTAACCTAGCTTGAAGATGGACCAAGAAATGTTATCCAGCTTTTTGTCTGTAAGGGAAAACCACATCATATGGCATACACCTTACCCCTATGGATTGTCTCCTGATTCCTATCCTACATTTTCCGTTGTACACATCCATCCATTAAGGAACATCCTTCAAGTTTTTCAGTCTTGCATTCAGTATAATAGTTATAACCAACCCCATTTGAATAATTTATTGAAAATAAATTCAACCTTTCTGTTTAGAGAAACACATTTGCAGAGAAATTAAGTGAGGGGAGATGAATCCTGGGTTGGACGTTCAGAAACAGTCTGTCACTCCTTCAAAATCAAGATTCAAATTAATATTTATTATTTTATTTTGTTTTAATGCTCTTGAACAGGTAAGTGGCTCTGAGTTTCAAGAAATCAAACTGAGCTGTTTATCTTTAACAACCTGGAGTTGCACACTCCTGTTTAGGTTCCCCAACTAGCTGAGTACAACTCATCAGGACTGGGGCTTATGTAACCAACACAGATCATGGATCTGAATATTTCAGAGGCAGGACTGATACAGGAAACACAGCAGATAAGGCTGAATCTAAGCATTATAGAATTTTAAAAAAATTAATATATATATATATATAAAAACCTTTTTCCTTCTGGACTGCTCATCCTTGCCTGAGGCATCACTTATTAAAAAACATATATATATATAACAAATTAAGCTCTTTTAAGATTTATTAGCTGCGTGCAGTTCAATTTTATCTTGTCAGATTCAGTCCAAACAAGCCTCCTTGCTGTGAAGGTAGCAGTCAGATTCGTGTCTGTCTTGTCTGACTGCCACTTTGACAGAGCTTTGGCTGAGGGCTTTCCTGGCGATCCTCTCCTCCTGCTGTGCTAAGCAGTGTGATCCCATACAGCTCCCACTGCAAAGTCTGGAGTTACTGTGGGCTTAACTCTTGTTTCCTCCCTCATCTCATGCAAGAGCTCATTTGCTCACAGGAAGAAGCTGTCAAAAAGGTGCACACCCCACAGAAGCAAATGCAAGTTTAAATGGGAGTGAAGAAGTATTCTGTGCTGCATTTTGTGTGATGGGGTGAGCTCTTGGGGTGAGCACAACTGCTGTGTCATAAGCTACTCTCTGCAAAGCTCTTACTCTGCTTCGGTTTTATTTATAGGCTTTAATCCTCCTTTGTTTTCCTGAAAAAATAAGTACCCCTCATTGGCCAGCCAATAGATTCTCAGTTTTACCTTGCTTGTTGGTTTTCCATTTAATTAATTTTTGTGTTGTGCCTATAACTATTTTCGCTTAAATAATGAATACTAACTCACAAACCTAACCTGGTTACCACACAGAAAGGTGACATCAAAATGCTCTAGAAAAAAATGGCCACATTTGGATTCTTTCAGCACAATACTATTGTTCAATAGGAAACTGGCAAATAAGGGTTGTTTGACAGCACTGGCATCATTCATGGAATCATAGAGTGGGGTGGGCTGGAAGATTCTTTAAAGATCATGTCATTCCACCCTCTGCCATGGGCAGGGACACCTTCCACTATCCCAGGTTGCTCCATGCCCTGTCCAGCCTGGCCTTGGGCGCTTCCAGGGATCCAGGGACAGCCACAGCTTCTTTGGGCACCCTGTGCCAGGGCCTCACCATCCTCACAGGGAAGAATTTCTTCCTAGCATCCAATCTAAACCCACTCTAATTCAGTTGGAAGCCATTCTCCTTGTCCTGTCCCTCCAGGCCTTTGTCAGTAATCTCTCTCCATCTTTCTTGTAGGGCTCCCTTCATGTCCTAGAAAACCACAAATTGGGTCACCCCAAAACTTCTCTTTTCAAGGCTGAAGACCCCCAGTTCACTCAGCCTTTCCTCACAGGATAGATTCAGAAGGATTTACCCTTTATGACCCTTTGTGTAAGGCCCCTTTTCTCACATCCCAGTTCAACGAACAACTTGGCAAAAAGGCATTTGCCTGACTTTTCACTGCATTTCATCTCTGTGTGTGCACAATATTCTAACCCAGCCCAGGAAAGGGTGAGCTCAGGCACAGCCAAGCAAGCCCTGAGGCTGTGGAGATGTGAGCAGAGAGGCAAAGCCCAAGCCTGGACCTAGAGCATGGTGGCAGCTGGGCACAAACCTGTGTCTGTGTGCCCAGGAGCATGAGAAAGAAGCAGCTGGGGTGATAAAAGTCAGGCAGCAAAATGCCTGGGAAAATTGCCCCTGACTCATCCAGGGGGTAAATCATCCATTCCCAGGTCTGACACAAGGCTCTCCTGGAGGCTGTGACGTCTGCTTGCAGCTTTCCAAAGCCAGGACAGCTTGACTAGGGAGAGGTTAATCCATCCATGCCCTCGTGGCTGGTGTTGAGTTTGTAAAACGTGTAGCTGAGAGCTTTTCAGATTAGAGGGAAAATACCAAAACATAAAGAGGTAACAAAGCTGGTCCTGTTGGAAGTCATTATGTTTCCTTTGACTTCAGTGTCACAGGGATATTAATCAAGATACAGGTGTTATATAACTATAGAAATAGAATATTATTCCACTCCTCCTTAATGGAAAGGATTACATGGAGATGTCTGACTGCTACAAACATTGGTTCTTGGCTGAAACGGAGCTTCCTCTCTTTTAGTTCTAACATCAGTTTCACATCTGTGTCATGACTGGGAGATTTATGTTCTCCTCTACATACATCATTAAAAAAATGAGTGAAGCTGCCATCTGATTGCATTTTTTCAGACACTTTGAGAAAACGGTTTGAAAAGCTGATTGTCTCCAATCTTTTCTTAATTCACACAACATCTCACTGAAGGAGAAGAACTCTAGGTTTTTCCATAGCTTAATTTATTATAGAATTATTGAGAATAATTTTACTGGGCAGTAAGAAACTTCAATGTATTACTAAAAAAGATAAAATTCAAACATATAAATCACGGATATTTTAAAATCAGCAAACAGGAACTTGGAGAACTCCAGGGGTATGTGTTGTTGGTCCAGACATCCTGTATTTTATTGTTTTAAGATGCTTCTCTTACTCATCCGGTAGTTTCTCAACATGCCTCATGTTAAATTTAACATGCTTCTTTTCTTCTTTTTTTCTTTCTGAGATACCCTTTGATGATGAAATATGGACCCACGTAGTCAACAGTCTTTGGCTAGAAAGTAAAAGAAAGATGTTTCTTGCTAACATCTTCCCTCATTGGCCTCTTGTGGGTTTTCCTTTAAGCTCACCTTTCATTTCTGCAGATCCAACAGAGATAACAAATTCAGCAAGCACCAGCATCCTCAGTCATCAGGGTTTAGAGCATGAGACCTCTGCACTGAGTGTGGAGAGTGAAGCCTGACCAGAGCACGTCCACTCCCAGCCCCCGTGACATGAATCAGGATCACTGGCTTGAAAAACCTCTTTTCAGCTGCCTGGCAGCTTCATAGCAGTGCAGTTTTTAAAATTAATTCCCTCTGGTCACACAACTGGGCCATTTCTCCCTTTTGCTGTGCAGAAATAAAGGATGTGAGAAACCACAGAGTTTTCTTCTTGCTTCCCCTTGCTTCAGGGATCCCCACTGCCGCACAGCAAGCCTTCATTTTTTTCCCCTGAGAGGCAGGAAAAGACAGAATAACAAAGCAGCCACTATTTCTTTCAGCAGGAACCTTTCAGAAGATGCAGCAGCCCCAGTCCTACGTGCTTGGTGCAGCAAGGAATGATTCATGTTGTATCTTAGCAGGAGACAGAAAAAACAGGAGCTTGACCATTGTACACTGTGTTCTGCATAAAATCTGTATAGGTGTGAGCAATATCTTGCTTGATTGCTGTGCCATTGGGCTATGAGGACAGGCGAAAATTATGCTCACCTTCCACGAGGCTGCTAAGGCACACCGTGCACTGAAGCCTCTCTTTGCCTGTGTCTGTCATGCAGGTGATTACTCCTGCATTAGTCATTCTGGGTTCCTATAGAGATCTTTTGGGATATGATTCACTTCACCCTGAAATAGACCTAAATTCATCCAGATGAATCGTGCCTCAAAGGCTTTCTTTCCACCCATCCCCACTTCCCCCAGCATTCACTACAAAGGGAGCCCAGGATGACCAGCTCTGGTGATATCATTCATGTGGTGGATGTGTAAAGCTGGATCACACCCTGGGGACACATTTTATTTCACTGTGTGAGACCACATGCACTGAGACTCTGTGGTTCTCTCTCTAAACATTGCTGGTAATAGCAAAGTAGGTTTTCTCAGTATAAGTGACAGTCCCTGTGGGAGAGCCCTGTTTCACTAAAAACATGGCACCACAGCAACTTGTCATTTTAAAGGGCAGATGCAAAGAAGTAAATGTAGGAAGGCATCCTTGAGAATGCAGTTATCTAGAGGAAGGGATGTGGAAGGCACAGGTGTCACTGAGGTTTCAATGCTAGGTGAGAAAAAAGCATTTTCATGCAAGGTCAATTTTAACTACTTTTGGATCTTTGTTATAAGAGACTACACATAAAATAGCCATCTAGCTTCTATCATCAACAAAAAAAAATGTAGTCAAAGCAGTAAAAAAAAGTAGGACGGCACTCATCTAATCAAAAGTTACGAATCATTTCAAGGGTCAAATTCATTTTGCCCTAATGGCTATTAACTGCCCAAATGCCTAGACCTACCAGGTCTCCCTGAACACAATGACAACAAAATCACATGTAGACATCTGCACTGTAGACAACTATATTTAGCTCAGGTTGGTCTTCTTTACATCTTACAATATCTAAATTCAAGATATCTGGCATCCCTGTGGGCCATCAGACAGAAATATGCTTTTTGAGACAGTAATCATCTGACTGCCTTGAGCACCCCTCTGAGGCTGGGATGAATCACTTTGCAAGAGTGTCTGTGTCAGGATAACCATTTTCTCAGCATGAAGGTTGTCTTTATTACCTCCTTTTGTAATTTGAACTACACTTTTGAGTTTATCTGTATGACTAGATATTTATTTCTATGACAAGAAGTCAAGGAAAAGAACTTCTTGAACCAAAAAAGCTGCAGTCACCCATTGGATATAAATGATGTGTCATTTTAGTCATAATGGTTAGAAAATTGAAGGGGGAACTTCTCCATGTTTAGAAGTGTCTTTTGTCTTTATTGAAGCAGCTCCTTGAAAAGTCTTGGCCATTGGAAAAGGAGAATGGTACTGAACAGCAGGAACTCTTGTTGTGCACCTGGGAGATTCTTGATTTGGTCATGCCAAGGATCCTTGACTCAAAAGTATTTATACATCTGGAAATAATAATTCTGCATCTTCCTCTGGAGAGCCCCAAGTGCTTTAAGGCTTAGAGATTGCTCAGAGAAAGGATGATTGCCCCATCCCTGGAGGGGTTCAAGGCCAGGCTTGATGGGACTTGGTCAAAGGAAAGGTGTCCCTGCCATGGCAGGGGTGGAATAAGCTGATATTTATAGTCCTTTCCAACCCAAATTGTTCCATAAGTCTATAATTTCTGTGATTCTGTGATTTGGCACTCATTTCACCCCACTGAGTGTGATTTGCATCACTTTAAGTGCAGACACAAACAAAGATGTTTCCCTTGCTCCTTGGTGCTTTGGTTTCTCTGATTTGAGGGCAGCCTTGTGTGGGATTCAGGGACACCAGCAGGCAGAATTTCCCCCACAGCTCTCCCCTGTTCTGGTCAGGATGGTTCAGACTACTCAGCCCCTGTAAGTAATTTTACTCTAAAATCTCCAGTCTTCCAGATATTTTTTTCCTTCTAAGAGGGTTGATAAGTTATTCTTGAGAAAGGAAAAAACAAATCCCTGTTATACAGATACACTGAGACACATAATTTAAGGGACTTGTCCAAACTGAAGGTTTTGATGACTTGATTCATAAAAAGCCCTGGTCTCCTTCTCCTTCTTCTACTGTTTTTATCGTCTCCAGATAAACCTTTTTTTACCCATCAGAAATGAGCATTATTTTTACCACTCTCTTCATTTTTATCCTGTATTTGAACAAGACAGAACTGTAGAGAATGATAGATTCTTCTTATCCTGGTAACTTTTATGGAAAGGAGGGCATTTCATCATGGCCTACTTGACAGGTGATTCAAGGTTTCATCTTAACATTTCTGAAGAAGAAAAAAAACAAAATAGGAAAGAGGGTGTTGGGGCATTTTTTTCACTTACATCCAGGTGTTTGTACAAGTAGCAGAAAACACCAATATACTCAAGCAGTGATTTTCAAGAAAGCTCTTTTTTTGTTGTTTTTTTCCCTCAATATTAATGATAACTTGCACTTCCTACCATAATGATTATTTTTAAAGTCTTTTTGGCTTTGAAGAGATTGTGAAGGAACATAATCTGAAGTAGTCTATTACTTTATAAGGTATTATTCTTTTTCTTTTTTTCTTTTTTCTTTTCTTTTCTTTTCTTTTCTTTTCTTTTCTTTTCTTTTCTTTTCTTTTCTTTTCTTTTCTTTTCTTTTCTTTTCTTTTCTTTTCTTTTCTTTTCTTTTTTTTCTTTTCTTTTTTTTCTTTTCTTGTTTCTCTTCTCTTCTCTTCTCTTCTCTTCTCTTCTCTTCTCTTCTCTTCTCTTCTCTTCTCTTCTCTTCTCTTCTCTTCTCTTCTCTTCTCTTCTCTTCTCTTCTCTTCTCTTCTCTTCTCTTCTCTTCTCTTCTCTTCTCTTCTCTTCTCTTCTCTTCTCTCCTCTCCTCTCCTCTCCTCTCCTCTCCTCTCCTCTCCTCTCCTCTCCTCTCTCTCTCCTCTCCCTCTCCTCTCCTCTCCTCTCCTCTCTCCTCTCTTTTCTCCTCTCCTCTCCTCTTTTCTCTTCTCTTTCTCTTTCTCTTTCTCTTTTTCTCTTTCTCTTTCTTTTCTCTTTTCTCTTTTCTCTTTTTCTTTTCCTTTTCTCTTTTCCTTTTCTTTTTCTCTTTTTCTTTTCCTTTTCTCTTTTCCTTTTCCTTTTCTCTTTTCCTTTTCCTTTTCTCTTTTCTTTTTCCTTTTCCTTTTCCTTTTCCTTTTTTTTTTTCCTTTTCCTTTTCCTTCCTTTCCTTTTTTCCTTTTCCTTTTCCTTTTCTCTTTTTCTTTTCCTTTTCCTTTTCCTTTTCCTTTTCCTTTTCCTTTTCCTTCTTTCCTTTTCCTTTTCCTTTTCCTTTTCCTTTTCCTTTTCCTTTTCCTTTTCCTTTTCCTTTTCCTTTTCCTTTTCCTTTTCCTTTTCCTTTTCCTTTTCCTTTTTCCTTTTTCTTTTTCTTTTTCTTTTTCTTTTTCTTTTTCTTTTTCTTTTTCTTTTTTTTTTTTTTTTTTTTCTTTTCTTTTTCTTTTTCTTTTCTTTTCCTTTTTCCTTTCCTTTTCCTTTTCCTTTTAGGGATAGTCAATGCTGTAAATTAAACTGCTTGAGTTGGCTTTGTGGGTTTTTTTGCATACCCAGCAAGGATAACTACACATCAAATTTATGAGCATCGTGCGCGGGTTGCCATGACAACGCTTCCAGCCGCTGTACACCAAATAACCTTGTCATGTGAACATTTATCACAGGCACATCAAGTGCAGCAGTGCTCCGTGCAGTTCTTTGGCTAAACAGCAGGATTTTTTTCCTGAATAATAATTGGTCATGGCCTTTTCTGCTACGAGTCAAAATTAATAAACTTCTAGATTTGAAATTAACCATCGACAGGATAATCTGAGTGCCATTCTTCATGGCTGTGGTGCTTGGAGAGAGGAAACTTTGCAAGGAGCACTGCTCCCTTCTCAGGAAAACTGTGGATTTTATTTTATTGCCATTATAACCTCTCAAAACCCATATATAAAATGACGGGCTATGTCTGTGTGTGCATAGAACATGTTATTGGGCTGTAAATGAAATGTGAATTTTAACTATTGAATCATTTGTGGGAAATAAAGCTTACTTCGATTTTCTTTTTTTTTTTTTTTAAGGAACCTCTAAAGCCAGAGCCACATTCTAATCCTTCACACCCACCTTTAGTGATATTTTCTGGGGAAATTTGCAGGCTGAACACCTGGTCTTTCAGTAGACGAGTTTAAAGACTTTCTTATGCATTTGAACTCCTCCCCATGCACCAACATTTTAAAGAAAATACAAGAATTTAACTAGGTTTCTAATTTATATTTTCAGAGGGTAAGATTATGTGTGAGGGATTAGTGAGCTGTGTAAATTACTACAGCAATTTTTATACAATAGTGTAAAAATTACATCATCAGCAAACTCCAGCTCATGCATACAAGTAGATATATATATATAATTTTTGTTTTATTTTTCCAGAAGAAATAATATCTTAAGGTGTATGTAGAGAAACTTAGAAATCTTCCATCTCTGGTGTAGCCCTCATACCTATTGCTACTACAGGGCTTTTTAAACCACATTTTCTTAAATGTCCAAATCAGTAAAGAGCTTCGGAAGTAAATTTACAAAATAACAACAGCAGAGCAAGCAAATATCAACAATGTTCTCTTTCTTTCTTTTTCTTTTCTTTTCTTTTCTTTTCTTTTCTTTTCTTTTCTTTTCTTTTCTTTTCTTTTCTTTTCTTTTCTTTTCTTTTCTTTTCTTTTCTTTTCTTTTCTTTTCTTTTCTTTTCTTTTCTTTTCTTTTCTTTTCTTTTCTTTTCTTTTCTTTTTTTCTTTTCTTTCTTTCCCTAATAGGTAGGATTAGTGGAAATAATGTATGGTTTTGCCCATAGGTGTGTTTTTAAATCATCTTCCATTGTACTACAAGTTCTCATAACCACCCCACCTAAGTCAAAACTTGCTTGACTTGTTGGGAAGGTTGTTGTGGGTTTGGAATGGACACCATGTCAAGAAATAGGCACCATGTCTTTAACCTGTGTTAATTGTTTGTTGCAGAATGAGTTGCACTTTTCCCCATAAATTTCCACTTTTATCCCTAATTTACAAGCTGAGATGGAGGCATATACATTGCAGGTGGCAGTATTCAGTCAGATGCATTTTTGCTGGATGACTGCACATCCAGATCAAGTGCTTTGTGGGAAGTTATTTAGTCAAGCACAAGGGTTCTTTCTTAAACTAGACATCACAAGGCAGTATTTTCTGCCTTTAAGAGGTGCAAAATATCAGATTAGATAATTTAATCTTACAGATTAATCATATAGACCCCTCTTTATATTTTTACATTTCTCGAGATGTAGGTTTCTGGATACAATTTGTGAGCACTAAACTAACTTTGTGATTGCCTTGTGAAGAGTGACTTCCTCTTCACCAATATTCTCAAACCATTGCCTGAAAAAATAGGCTGGATTTCATGCACAAATCCATGGATCTTTTGGATTAGTTTTATTATTTTGAGACAGCCTATATGAGGCCTTGCAAAATTCTCTGTTTAATATTTGCAGAGAGCCTCAAGGAATTAGATACACAACTTACTGAGACCATCTACCTTCATAGATGGCACTTCATTCCTTCACTTGCAATGCTCAAAATTTTCTTTATTCATAACCAGGTGTGGAGGAAAAACAAACACCAGCTTATATACCCAAAGATGGATTCCATTTATTGGGCAAATCAATGCATGTAGAGAAAAAAAATATGGGATTATTTGATTTTACAAGGCAGTTGATTTCTGAGTCCCCACTCTGTTGGACAATACAGCACAAATATACAGCTGATGTGCATAATCAAGGCTGAAGATGAATCCCCCTGGGGTCAGCTGTGCATCAGACACTTTTGTTTTGCTGTACTTCAGCTTCTGAAGAGATGAGTCACCTGCTGTATCTTCTCACTTGTTCTTCCCCTTTTCATCACCCCTTGTTCTAGAAGGCAAAGGAGCTGTTCAACCAAGGAATCACTTGTAGGATGCACAGTGGAAATTAACTTCTTGATCTGTTGAGAGTGCTCACTGGAGCTGGTGAGGGGCTGTTTCAAGTGCAGCAGTCATTGCTCATGCACTCTGATTCTTCAGAAACTCCATCCAAGAGGACTGTGAGCTACCTGTGAGTTACACAGACACTCAGCTGGGAATGAGGTCTTCTGCTGTGTGAAAATAATTGAAGAGATGTCTGTGGTTTAGGAGTTTAACTAAAAATGAAATGAAATGTCAGGCTGTTTCATATAGGAGCAATACACATTCTTTTTAATCTGCCTGTCTATCTTTTCCTACAGTAGCTATTCCAACTCCAAAATCATTAAATCATACTTTATTTTTAATTAAAGATTATTTTTTTCTTTAGCAGAACTCCTACCTGCCTCAACTGATCAAGGAGATCTCAGAAATAATCAAGTGAAGTGCATTAGAGTTGTGAGGCCCTGGATCAGGTTTCCCAGAGCAACTGTGGCTGCCCCATCCCTGGAAGTGTCTCAGGCCAGGGCTGGACAGGGTTTGGAGCACCCTGGGATAGTGGAAAGTGTCCCTGCCTATGGCCAGGGGTTAGAATGAGATGAGCTTTAAGGTTCCTTTCAACCCCAACCATTCTGTAATTCTATGATTCTGTGTGTCTATGGTTCTATGAGAGTGTGCTTATTTCATGCACAAGTGGCAAGGCAAAACCACCCGCACAAGTTTTTTCCCTCATGCTTTTTTTGATGAGAATAGCAATTAGGCTAATTCTGGTCATATTTTTCTGATTGTGGTGAGTAGCATCTGGACATGAAAGTGTTGCCTTTGTCCCAACCTGGAAATGAAACTTGGGATAATTTTAGTAAAGAGGAGGTGATACAAAAGAGGATCTTTAATGAAGGCCTTCTGGGGCAGTTATGGAAAGATGTCCACAAAAACCCATTCCCCCCCGGGGGTCAGTGCATTTTTATAGGTTTTAGGAAATTAGCGTAACTGATAAAAAGCACCAATTAGGAGGACAAGTGGCAATACAATTCCCGCTCCAGGCCAGGCCCCTTCCCTGCAGTCCCCCCTCCAGCACTATCTGTACTTTGTCCATGAAAATGTGTCTTGAAGGGCTGTTCCAGCCCTGGCTCCCAGGAGCAACCAAGATAGCAGGGAGCCTTGTACCTCCCAGGGCTTGGAGCTCTGGAATTTGTTTTGTCGTTCTGCTTAGGGAAAGGCCCTGGAAAAGTACTGGGAAAACCAGCTACTAGTACAATAAGTGACAGAGTTACAAATAGGTGTGTGAAGAATGAAGAGAACACATAAAAGAAAAAAAGGCAGAACCCAAAGGGCATCAAAAGATATACAGTTTCTGTTCCCGGGACAAATGGGGAAAATGTAACACCAAGAAGCTGAATGGATTTCCACTATTATCAGATAAAAATTCCCAAAATGCAATTTAAATATCAAATCCACCAAATCCAGACTCTTGTCTAAGCTTAGAAAACAATTCCGAAGGAAGGTTGAGCTATTTTTACAGACTTGGGGGACCCCATACTTTGATTCTATTACTGAGTTGATTTTCATACAGCCAACCGGTTCTTGGGTTAACTACAGAATTATAAATATTTCATGGTTGTTTGATAGATGTCAAGTGCGTGTTGTTCCACGGCACTTTCACAAGAACTTTGAAACTTGTTGAGCATCGTGTGCCAAAGCCAGGCCCTGCCACAGAGGTGAAGCTGTGGGAAAACAGTGTTCCCACCTCTAGCTACCATGACCCAGCACCAGCCCACAGGGCTAACAAGAAGCTAGCAGCCTTCAGAGCGTTGAGCAGAACTTTGAAGCTGAAAAACTCACAGAATTTATGGGGTTTGCTACAATTCTCGCTGCAAAGCGTATTAAGATATTAAATTATATGTATTTTCTACAGTAAAGGGGAGAGCACTGCTGCTTTTCTGGGAAAATTTATGCTGAAATTGTTAGCCATGTTAAAAACTTAATGGATTTTTACAACGTCACCTTTTTCTTGATTGCTATAGCATTCATATTCACATCATCACATCCTTCTTGGAAACCAGCTGTTTCCATTGGTGGGTGAAGCTTTAGAGAAACTGTATGAAAGTTCTCTGGAAGTCTCTCTTAGAAAATGGCCTTGAATGGATGCTCTGACTTGAAAAAAAACTAAAAATGCTTAATTAAAACTTTCAAAAGTCTAAAAATAAAAAAATATTAGTAGAAGGTACCACAAGAAATTTTTCCTATTTCTGTGCTTAGACGGTGATCAAATTTTAAGGAAAAAATTTATACTGAGAAAGGAAACTGAGATTTAGGAGCAAAAAGTATTTATTTGAAGGAATTTTTCTGGCCTAAAGTAATTAATCCTATACCTTATTTTCTAGAGTTCTGATTTATAACAATATTTATCAAAGAATACAATTTTCTAGTTTGTTTGCCAAACTGAATGAAAACTATATTAAAAAAATATTTTCCAGTCTGAGGTGATATGCACATTTATGCCTTCTGAAATGATCCCAGATCCTTGTAAGACACAGCCATTTTCTAGTTTATTGCTGGACTTGAAAGATTCTTTCTCCATCTAGTCTTGTGAAGGCTTAGCTCAGTTAGGACCTGTTTCCAGATGGGAAAGGTGGCACATGGAGTAAAATTGAGATAATAAAGAAGAAAGCACAGCTCTGACGTGAGCTTATCCTGAGCTTGGGAAAGAGCACTATGGTCAACTGGTGATGCCAGTTATTTTGGAATAAATCTGATGTTATCTTAATGACTTCCACAGAATGTCAGCAGCAAAAACTAGAGGAGAAGCTGACCCTTTCATGGCTTAGTGAGAGTATTTAAGATAATCACCTAGAAGTGTATGCAGATGAGACTAACAGAAAAAAGGGCATCCAGGGAAAGATGGATAGGGAGCAAAGGATGCTGAGCCTGAGATGGTAACATTATCCTTGGAGTTCCATTGCTTGATGGAAAACTGATTTTATAGGAGGTCACACTGTGCTTATTGGCAATTTAAATATGCAAAAGAATCATTGGGTCCTCTGTCAAAATTATGAAAGAATCAGTGCAAAATATTGGAATTCTCCTTGTTTTAGCACATGACATGGTTTTCAAGAAAAGGGGGCAAGGCTGGAAGCAAAAGCCTCTGGAAATGTACCAGAGTCTAAACTGACAAAGCATCCATCTGCAAAGCCATCAGCAAGGTCAAAGCACTGCTGATGGGGAAATAAGTGATGTGTTGCTGCTCATGTGGTGAGCAGTAGCAGATGTGAGGGCCTTGCAGGTCGTCCTCCTGGGCTTGGGGAAATCAGCACTGACAATTCTTGCTGCATGGATACACCATGCTGGGCAAGCTCAGGCGTTTGCTTTCTGTCCAACAGTATAGTTGGAGTACAGGCATGGACATGCAGAACACACCCATCCTCTCTCTAAAGGTCCTCAATCCAAGCTGCAAGGTTTGTTTCTAAATTGTCTCGAAACCAGCTGTCATTAGGCAGAAAACAAACTTTTGCTTCTGTTCCCTTAAAACACTGCACAATAATACTGAAACCAAATCAGTTTTTCAGTCCAAACTGTGACTCTGCAATGAAAGATATTGCAGGACTGACTGTTACGCCTTGACCTCAAGATCCAAAATTTGTTGTTGCAGTCCGTAAAAATGTTTTTTTTTTCTTTCTTAATTTTATTATCCCAGAATGTCATCGTATTCCCCACAATGTACAACCGATATATTCATGGACACATACAGGTTATAGCCCTTTCCCCCTCCTAATGACTTCAGTTTTCTCTCTTATGTTCCCACTCTCAACAATTAATCAGCTCCCCGGTTTTCTCTCACAAATCAGAAAGAATAATCCTGTCCACAAGGATCTCAATGACCAGGCAATATTTCAAAAGATTAATAAAAATTAAGATCTCTCTTCTAATTAATTTCAGCAGCAATCCATCTCTTCACAATCCTTTTTGCTATTGAGGAATGTCATTATAATTCTGTGGCCCCACTTTTTAATTTTGATCATTGACTACGTTATTGGAACAATCTGCTTTGTCCTGTAGCAGTGTGAAGCCACAACAACACAGGAGAATGAGCTGATTTTGGGATGGTGATTATGAACCATAAGAGGCTGATGGATGTGTCCACTCTGTGACTCACTTCCTTGCTAATTTCCATGCATCCCTTATGGAGGCTTCCAGGATGAAGATTGCCATCGAGTTTTTAATGCTGGCAGCTGCAGCTGAGTCGCAAATTTTGTAGCTCAAGCTGGGGCTGTTCTTTCAAGACCTTGGCCACAGAGCAAGGCAGGCTGAGGAAGAGAAAGTCCAAAAATTGATTAAAAGATCTCGGATCTCCTTCTCTGTTCAAACTCTCCCATAGCACCATGAGAAACTTCCCACCAGCTCCCCCAGCTTGGGCAGGTGTTTCCTATGGGGAGGTTTTGATGTCAGCAGATGGAAGCACAGCTGAAAGGCAAGAATGGGTGTCCAGAGATATCTCAGTGGAAGGGGAAATGCCCTAAGAGAAAGCAAGTTGTCATCACACTGTGGCCTTTGCCAATTCTTATTAGAACCAGCTGAAAATTTGTCATGTAACCAATTTATTTCCCATTGAAAACACTGATTTATCAAGACTGAATTGTGTGGGCTGGAAAGATGGTTTTGTTGGGTGCTTGGGGGTAGAAGGAGAAGATAATATTGTCTAATTTTTGACATTGTCTTGACAAGGGAAGACTTCCTCAGGCAAGCTGTACCAGAACAATGTGAAAAAGGGATGAAATTATGGGGGGGAAATAACAGTGTTACCATAAAACTGAAAATATAGATTTGTTTCTCTCCTGGATAGGAAAACATAGTCTCATTTCAGGATGGTTTAAATTGAGTAAAGTGTGAGAACCACTGTGTCTTAGAGCCAGAGGAGACCTCCAGAGTCCACAGCTTTGTTCAGCTGTAGTTTTGCGGCTGTGAGTTACTCAATTGATGATAATTACCTGTCTTATGAAAATCAAGTGTGGTTTCATTTGGTCTCAGTTGCCCAGCGCGTAGCAAGAGCATGCCACAGCTTTTTGTGAGACCTCAAGGTAATTCATTCTCATAAACAGAGGGGAAAGGAAGCTGCCTTCACCAAGCACAGTATAAAGCAGACTTTTGGGCAGTGACTCATTTAGCCACACAAGCCCCAAATGGTTTTGCATGTTGGTTTTGTGGCACATGGACTCTGTTCCTTCTAGACAGGAGTTCAACTCACTGCAGGAGGTGAAAACCACAGCAAATGCATAGGTCTCAGAGACAAAAGTTTGCAAAGTTGCCAAGGGGAGGGGGAAAAAAAGCCTTCATATTGGTTTAGAGACCAAACTACTTAAAACAAATATCCTAATCCAATGGAAATTATATGGTCCAGTCTGAAAAAACCAGATTGTTTCCACTGTGGTGTAAGGAAAGGTCCTTCTTAAGCCTTCTCTTCATGAAAAATGAACTTTTAAAGTGTATTTCATCTTCTAAAGCAAAAACCACAGCCTTCCTTTCACCATTCTTTTTTTTTCATTTGTCTACTTCTCATCTAACATTGAAATTGAACACAAATGTAGCATGCAGGTTGATTCTGATCCAAATAGCTTCACTTTTGGTAGCAGAGAATCTACTTTTTAAACTGTATAACCTTTGGAAATTCTGTACATCTCTGTTTAGAGATTCCTTAATTTTTTTTTAAATGCGGTATTTCATTAAATTCAATGTTTTTGAAGGTCCAAAGAATGTCAGTAGTGCAGAAGCAGCTTGTGACACTTGTCTGTTCATGCAGATCTTTAAGATTTTTTGTTACTGAAGTGAGAGTCACTGTTTTGCTCCCGCAAAAATTGTTTGCAAGGTCTTCTTAAGACTCCATACATTTTCTGTG
Organism: Emberiza elegans; assembly: GCA_024865655.1. NCBI lineage: Eukaryota > Metazoa > Chordata > Aves > Passeriformes > Fringillidae > Emberiza > Emberiza elegans. The sequence continues at coordinate 2,537,461 of JALJVW010003588.1, read as the reverse complement.
CTTCACCTCTCCTGGAGCAATTTTAAGAAAGGAATATTTGCAGTGAGCTCCCTGGGAGGGGCAGAAACACCTGCAGATTTCCCTGAGACCCCATTGATCTCACATGGAAAAACCTACAAAGTACTGAGCTCTCTGAAATTAGTACAGATTTGGTGGTGGGTTGGCTTGATATTTCAGAAAGTATTCCTTGGTGTAAGGAATAATGATAAATCCACAACTTCTCTCATGCCTCACTCCAATATTGCATGAATGGCAGCAGACCTCTCAAGCTGTGGATGATGTGAGCAATTCCTCAAGCAAGCACAGGTTTATATTTCTAAGTGCAAGTCCCTGTGTCCTGCTGATCTCAGTGACTTGCTGTGCCCTGCAGGATTCTGATGAAGAATGAGCCTTTCCCTCACCAATGGTTGTGCACTGCTTTTTTTTCTTTGGATTTGCTTTTCCTCAGCTCTATACAGTTACAGCCATGATGCTGAGCTCATTCACAAGCCCTCGGTTTCCTCCTTGCACCATTAATGATCTGGCAGCAGCATACATTTCAGGTTTTTCATTGTCTCTATGACAAAGTGAAGGTTTTCTCAAAGGCTCTTTTGCCAGTCAGGTGGCTAACATCCTCATGGACAAGCGGGCATGGAAGAGAGCAATATTGTCATGAGATTCTTTAAAAGGCTGCTTTAAAACAAACAAAATCAGTCTTGCCAACACTTCTTTTGTCCCTTCAAAGGAGATGGGAGTTTGATTCCAGAGAATAGCAAAGGAACAGAAGATGGTTTTCCCATTCTGTTGTTCCTGAAGGTGAAATTCTGAGGCCAGGTCAGGTTGCTGATGATGTCTGAAAAACCAGAAGATGAATCTGTGAATATTGACTACTCAGGACTGAACTGGCAAGCCCAGAGCAATGCAGTTCTGGGATTAAGGTTTATTTCTTAAAGCCTTTTAAATGTTATAGCTCATTTATGTTCCAATAGAATTAAATATGTGATAATGTAGTGTTCTTAATTGCAGTCTTCAGAGTAATTCCTGCCCTTTCTAAAGAAGTATCCCTTTGATACAGAAATGATTAATAAAGAATTATAATTTAGAAGAGATAGTCATAGCCTTCAATCTGATGTGCATAACTCCAGACCACAAAACCTTGTAGCAATATCTGTACCAGGAACTTAATTGAGTTTAAATAATAGTTTAGCTCATTTTCAAGTGACAGAAAGTCTTCCGTACTCTCAGTTAAACTGTTTCAATGGTTAATTATCTTCACAGTTAAAAATGTACTCTGCATTCCTACTCTGAGTTCACAAAAGCTTTGTTCAAGACTACCAAATCTCATTAAGCTTTGCTCTCCATAATTAAAAAATTGTCTCTTTTCTAAAATCTCCTCCTAACACAGGTATTTGTAGACCATGACCAATTCACCTCTTAGTATACTTGTGGATAAACTGGATAGATCAGACTTCTTAAATTTCTTGTGGTGAGACAGGTTCTCCCTGCTCTAAAGCATGCTTGTAATATTTCTCTGGTTGCTTTTGGATTCACACACAGCCTCTTTTAAAGTGTAGAAACCAGCGCTAAGATACCATCTTCCTTACCAAGGAACATTGCTTTCCCTTCTTTATTTGATAATTCCCCTGCTTAGAGGTTCAGGGCTGTGTTTGCCCTCCTCATGACAACACTGGGTACTTACACACACTTGGGAACCTACATGCCCACCCTCCATTTTAGCAGGACAGCTGCTTCTTTTGTGGTTTCCATACATCCTTCTGCTCCAGAATACAGTCATCTTAGCAAAACATTAACTTATCTAATATTGACGGAGGGCAGGGTTAGGTGAGATATTGGGAAGGAATTGCTGGCTGTCAGAGTGGGCAGGCCCTGGCCCAGGGTGCCCAGAGCAGCTGCGGCTGCCCCTGGATCCCTGGAAATGTCCAGGGCCTGCTTGGATGGGGCTTGTAGCCACCTGGGATAGTGGAAGGTGTCCCTGCCCACAGCAGGGGGGTGAAATGAGCTTTAAAGTCCATTTCAAACAACCCCATTCCATTATTTTTTTGATACTCTATTCCTGAGTGCCCATCTTATGCCATTTTATGGGTTCTGAAGAGGCTTACAATCAAATACTGCCAGTAGAATTATTGCTCCTTTATGTCAAGGGCTGTGTACCAGAGGAGCCAGTAATTACCTGAGGCTTTCTGTCCTGGCTCATTTCTCATCCAGCACCTCCAGCACCTCAGACAGGCACTTGGGCACACTTGAGATTCTTCACAGGTGATGCTCTGGCATCCCCTGAGGTCGCCTCTCATTCCAGCTCTTCCACAAGGAGTGTGCCCACAGAGCACCCCGAGCGCTGCCGTGCCCCACCTGGCTTGCAGAAACTTCCAGCCCACTGCAGACACCCATTGTGAGGGAGCAGCAGGAGGCAAGATCAGTAACATAAGTCACCCTCTGATTTCCTCTTTCTATCCCTGAAGAGATCATTCTTGCCAAGAAAAGTACTCTGTGGGAGCTGGGTATTTACTGCTCTTTCAAGATCCAATTCTACTTGAGATGACCCTCGTTTACATGCTCCTTCTCATACCCACTTATCTGGAAAATTTCCCAAATTCTGTTGCAGGAGAATAAAGTCATTAGTTCCACTTGACTGTGCAATTGTTGGAAATCTGCAAAAATGCACGCAGCAGTGGACAAAAGAAAGGGTGAGAAGAGAATTGAGGTTCAGAACATTTTATGAAAGGCCTCCCCCACTTAGTGTCACTACTAACTCTACAACCTGAGGCAATTTATTAAGAGTTTGGAAAAGTGGCTCAGAGAGCTGGATGTGGAGATTTCCATTAGAAATAGATGACTACTTTAAAGGTTGCAATTGGATTCTAAAGAACAGGCTAGATGAAAATTGTGAGAGGTGAATAGCTACTGAATAATGTGGGCTGGGGGAGGGGAAGAAAATTGCCACCTACTTGAAATAAATGGCTCTTCTAAAATAATGGGGTTTAAACTTTAAAATTGTTTTGTTCCGTGACATGCAGAAGGATGTATTTATAGTTATTTTCAACTTCTCCAAACAGGCAACATTTGCCTGGAAAATAATTTTCCATATAAAAATATGACAATGTAATTATCCTCTCTGGTATTTTCTACCTTTTGATGCTTTATTTATAATAATCTTTCATATTTTTCAGCAGTTTTAGCTATCTATATGAATTCCATCTGTGCTACAAGACAAAGAGGATGTTAATAGGAACTGAGTCACTCCTCCCTCTTTCCACTAACTTCTCCTTTAAATTGATGAAATGAATGCTTGCCAGAAATAAAAAAGGGTATGATTGGCTAATATTACTAATGGTAATTCTGTTGATACTGACTTGCCCTAAAAGCCAGATTTTCAAGAGTCATATCAGGAGATGATGGACTGGTTTTGTTTTTTTTCCTCTTGCAGGCCATTTTACAGTAGAGATTTAATTGTATGTGGTACAGGGAACATTTTTTTCTGTACACCCACATTTACCCCATGTACCTGGGTCTCACAGACTTTGGTTGCTCGCAGTGTCAGTGATTTAGGCATTCCCTGAAGCCTGCATTTCTTCTTCAGCTCCATTGGATGTAGGTCGAAATGTCCAGTGACATCAAAGATTCTGAAGGCACATTTCGTGACCTTGAATCAACGCTTTCCACTGTTGAAATCATAAGCCCATGAAATAATTAAGGTTGGAAAAGCCTTCTAATGTTGAGTCCAACCATTAATCTAACACTGCCAGCTCCACCACTCAGCCATGTCCCCAAGTGCCACATCTACACATTCCTGAGCACTTCCAGTGACACTTCTTCTGGACACCATTTGACCACCTGAAGGACACAGGTTTTCTTCCTGTTTCACGTCCTGCCCCCTCAGGACTGGGGGGCAGGATGAGACAGAGTAAAAATCCCCTAGAGTGAAAATCCATTTTGAATTACTGATTCAAAACTCAAATTACTGATTGTTTCCAAATCTCCTCCCTGAAGAAGTAGCATAAATCCTAACTGTTCACAAGTGGGGTCTCAGCAGTAAAGAATACCCTAATATCCTAATATTATATATAACTAATACCCTATATAACTAATATCCTCATCACTGAGAATGTGCAGGTCTGTCTCTGAACATGAGATTTTGGGTTGTGGAATGGAAAGACAGGAACCACTCTCCTGCCTGGTTGACAGTTAACTGCTTAGAAAGGATAAAGGATGGGCTAATGGGAGACTATTCAATACATTTTTTTTTTTTTCTTTTTTTCACAAATCCAATCAAATTCTTAGCCTCAAAGCAAATTTCTGGTCAGGTTGAAGGCTGAGGACAGGGTGGTGTAATTAGCCATGTCTCACCTATTTGAGTTCTTCATGATAACGATGCTTGACAGGATCATTTAGTATGTCCCTGTTACACCTCATTTTCAGCACATTTAAGCAATTTGTGATCCTGCTAGTACAGCTGCAGGACCTATGTTCATTTAAGCACAAATGGAAGAAGGTGGAAAAGAGGACATAATCTGGGATGCCTTCCAGACAAACACAGCCACTAAACCAAAGTGCCAAAATTAGGAGCGCAGCCACCGTGGGCTCCTCTTAGTCAATGGTGACAAGGAGCCAGCAGGTGCTCCTGCTGTGGTGGTGATTCAGAAACTGGATGGTTTGCTTTCACTCTTTTTACCTCTTCAACTCAAAAAGAAAATTCTGGATAAATATCTTCAAATTCCTGTTATTCAAAATAACAAAGCACCAGAGAGGGCAGCTGTTGGCATGAATTTGGAAGTATATGCTCATGAAAAATAGGGTTCCTGACTTCTCTCTAGTCCCAGCTTCAAAAATTCCTCCAAACAAGTTTATTCCAGATATTTTTGTTTTTACCTTTCCTTTCTTTTCATCACTCTAGACTTATCCATCAAACGTGAGTCACAATTTCAGTAGAAAAACAAATATCATTGGAACCCAGACTTTCTGGTGGATTTGCTATTAATTTAGCTAAATCGATAGGCAGAGAGGCCAAAAAAAGCAAGATTACTCAGAATGATACATCCTGTTGAAGATGGAGAGAGGCAATGAAGAAATCATAGCAAGCCAAAATATCATTGATTGGTGACAAAGAGTCTCATACCTCTGTAAAGCATTCTTGTTTTCCTGAGTTTTATTTTCCTGGAAGGTTTAGCAAAATATAATCCCTCACCCAAAGTATATGAATGTTGCCATGCAATCATTGTTGCCTTTCTTTTTCCACTCACTTATTTTACTGAAATAGACTGAACCTGATGAGTGGAAAGCACATTTTGAAAAACTTCTTTTTTCTTTTTTTTTTTTCACCCACACTCAGCAGTAAAAGGATGCTGGGGAGGTAATCTGTGTGTCTGAAGTTATAAAAAGCTGAAATATCATTTATAGCAGCACTTGCATCATCTGGAGATTGCAGGAGGAAAAGGATAAAGGTATAGGGCTGCACTGGGAGAAAAAAGAAAAAATCCTTAACTCTACTACCACATGCTCTTCACATATACAGATTTTCTGTGCCTGACCCAAACAGACAATCCTCACTTTTCCCACTCACACCCTTAGTCATGATTTTTCATCAAACTGTCTTCTCCTAGCTGATGATATAAGGAGATTGATTGCTGGATGAAATAGGAAAGACACAAATGATGCCAGTAGCCACAATTTTGCAGTTTGCTGTCTGGAACCCAAACACTTGGCCTGTGTTGCGACTCTTCCTCTAGAGAGAAGAGAGTGAGAATCTCGTTTGGTGCTCCAGGCTCAGCTCCCACTGGCCCTGGAAACCTGACTCTGCCATGAAAACTGGTTGGGAATTTTGTGACTTCAAAAGAAAATTCTAGTTTCTAAAACTGAGTCTATGTATTTTAAAATTTCTTCAGCCCCCAAATGGATTTTTTGTTGTGAAAGGAAAAACCTGATCAAGACCCTTAGACAGGGATTATGCCATCAGCTGGAAGAAACCACTGGTTTCTGGAATATCTCTAATATATGGAATTAATTTTTGGTTTAAAAAGAAAATATTGACTCTAAATGGAAAGAAGTAAGGAAAGTAAAAAAAAAAAAAATGGGGCAACTAGGCAGTTTGAAAACTAGGAGTAAACACTGCATCTCTCTAGCTATGAAGGCAGCTGACCTTGATGGGGCTGTTCCCAATCTTTCCTGATCATTTTCCAGAATTAAGAGGTCTATGGGAAAGCTCTCCCTCCACTGAGAGCAGGGTAGCTGGAAAGGAAAGGGATGTTGCACCCATCTCCTATCTCCACACAGAACTGCAGCACAGAGATAGATATGTAGTAAACCCTTGTTTACTGCAGGCACTCAGAAAACCTCTTGACATTGGTCTTAAAGTAGCTTTTGGTTTTGTCTTCCTTAAAAACCTTGGAATGTCCCCATGTGAAAACAGAAAAAAAGGAATTATCAGATTTCTACTGAAGAGGAGGGCTTTTTTCAGCTTGGTCTGTTTGAAAACTGGTGATGCCCCACAAGTTGTTACTCAGCACATCTAAATCGAACCCAAAGTAGAAGTTTCAGATCCCCAGATGCTACATTAGCTCAGAGGGAAAAGTGAGAGGCTGCCTCAGAGGAGATTTCAGGTCAGAAGTCGATAATCAGATGGGTAAAAACGTCTATAATTAGAACAGACAAGTGTCCTTAGAAATGTATTCTCTTTAGGGCCCAGAAACCATGAGGAAAAGGGAGGAGGAAAGAAGTGGGTAGGTGTCAAGTTCTGGTTTTGCCATGCAGATTTAACACTGGCGGTGAGATATCACAGAGAAACATGTCTAAACAGCACTTTATACCTAGGAAGGAACATAATTGAAAAGACCAGAGGATGAAGATTAATCCTGGGAGTTCAACTCTTCATGGTGATTGAGGGTCTTAGATCAAAAAGGGCAATATGACAGGTCAAGGGAAAGAAAGGCAAGATAGGCGTGAAGAGTCAACAAGCAGGAATATTAATTCTGCTGATTTCTGTAGTATACAATTCACATCCTGGTATAAATACATGCTAACAACCCCTGTTCCTTGGAGAATGTTAAGCAGACTGTAAAGAAAAAAGTGTATGGTCAGCAGTACTTAAAAGTCCTTACTCAGAAGAATGCACTAAATCTGTGGAAGAACAAGAATTTGAATCCACAGCCTTGAACAAAAGTGTGTGGACATTGTGTAGCACCTCAAAGAAGCACATCTCAGTCAGGCTTGAAGACAAGCATGAGCTTTTATCAGCATTCAAGGTCAGCCACTAAAACTGTACTTATTGCAGATCTGCAAATAAAAAAGAAAGAAAAAATGAAAAAAAAAAAGGCAGTTAGCTATTAAAATTTGGGAACTCCAGAAGCTGGTTGGCTGAGAAAGGGATGATTCTTCTTAAAATTAGTCTTCTCAAAAACACAAATCTTAAAATCATTTGTGGCTCTTGAATAGAAATAAAAGTTTACCTGTCCGCATAAACGCTGAACAATTTTATTCAGGAAAGAATTACTTACTACAAATTCCAGCACAAAGCTGTTGTAGTCAGCCACATAACCTGCCATCCAAGCCCTAAGCCAACACCACTCCAGACCCAATTCTTTCATTTTAAACAGTAAAACCACTGTTGTAGAAAGGAAATCCACTGTTGGGCAATTTGCTCTCTTGCCACATGCATTTCTGGTACAAAATAGTCAGCGGCACTCAGACATTAGGAAGACTCCAGAGAAAGTTAATACAGATGATTAGCCCTAAAGGGGCCATAAGATGATGAGAAGCTGAGTGAATTAAATTTATTTGCCTTAGTGTGAATTGGTGAAGTTATGTTGAGGTTTACAACATTTGTGCTCAGAGATCTCACTGCATCTGTGTGATGGGAGGGATGTGGGGGGGATTAGTTTGGACAGACAGCAAATTGCAGGAGGGAGGGAGAAGAGGATATATGAGGTCCTTTTATTCCATTTTTCTTTTTCACTGCTAGCTGATTAAGGAAAGCAAGGGCATCTAGGATTCTACATTTGAAAGGCTGCTAGATGACTGCAAGAAACATTAGGCTGCTTGAAAATGTCAGCACTTTACACTTTATGTAGGACTGAGCTGATTGCTATGGTGAAGAGAACATAAGTGATTCAAAGGTGAACCAGAGGTCTCCGTGTTAGAGATGTGAATATCTAGCAGGATGGGGGAAGGGAGCCTGGATCCATGAAATGCTGAATTCTTTCTCATCTCTGAGCAGGGTCTAGAGTGATTTGATGTATATTTTAATTTTTGTATGAATTAAGGAATAACTTGGAAATGAAAACATCTTTAATTTGGAATGAGATCTGGAAAGGGAGATAACAGGGTCCTTCAGCTTCTTCGGGCAACATCCTTAGTTGAGAAAAAATTTGGCTAAAGAGCAAAATGGGTCTTGCTTCCTGAGCAGGAAAGGGAGCTGCAACAAAGCTAACTCAGGGCCACTAACACAGGGTCAAATGCTGAAGGGTCAAGCTGTTTCTCTGTCCTGGGCATTAACATGCTTTCCCGTGATTTGTCCTGATCTGCTGGAGCACAATAAGCTATAAATTTTAAGATTTTTCTCTTGGATTTAAGTGGGCAGGCCTCATCCTGGTTAAACTCAGTAGTTTCAGACTTTTCACTCTGATTTCCTGGGGCTCCATGACAGAGCTTGACCACTGCAGTGGGAACCATCCTGCTTGTCTCAGATAAACACCTCAGGACACATTGCACTGCCTTTTGAAGGTGCTTTTCTTTAATGACCACAAAAAAAAACAAACAACAGAATTCTATCTCTTGGTGTTTGGTGGGAAAAAAAAAATCTCATCTGGCCTCTTGGTTAACCTATGGGAATGAGTATATGCTTTTATCATGTATATGTACTAAATGCATATCATCTTTAAAATAATGAGCTCCCAACTGGGATGCATTATGTGAATTATTTTTTTTCAGAAATCATAGGATTCTATGTTTTGGGAGGAACTTTAAAGAAAATTCTTACTTTCAAACACCTGTAAGGTGAAAGAGAACCTGTATTTGGCTTGTAGTGGGCGGTAGAAAAACAAAAGATAAGGTACATACTCTGAAAAAAAAAAGGCATTTCACCTGGGATATAGTTAAAAGAAGCCTATGGTCAATTTTTGGCTTCCATTTTGTCTTTCTGGAGACTCTTTTTTTAAACATCTTAAAAGAAAAGGATTAAATAAAGCAGGATGTGGAGAACATGCATTAAAAATTTCACTGTGGTTGAGACAGTGACTTGTATAGACTTGTAGGGGAAGTAACATGATCATAATTTAATAGTTATAATTATTCCTTTTTTTTTTTTAATCAATATCTGTCAGGATACAAATTAAAGCTCTTTGAGGACCTATGTGCTGCCTAGATTTCCATCATCCAGAGGGGCAGGCAGCTTAATAAAAACTCCAGCATCAGACAGTGTGAGGGATGGTGAATGTCTGAGTGTTTATCCCAAGGATGGATTGGGCTCTGAGGCCCTCACTGATCACCACATGGTTGGGGGGTGTTACCTGCTCTGTCTGTGTGCCCAGATGAAATATCAGCTTTGATCAGGGCTCTGCACTGCGAGATGGCATCCCTGAAAGGAAAACATTTCAGAGGGGAGAAGAGGTCAGGGTTTCCCTGCAAAACAGGATCCTGGGCTACACAGCTATCCAAGATCCCAGCAGTCGGGTCTCAGAAGGATTCATGGATGAAGGGCTGACGGATGAAGACCTGGAGAATCCAGCTGGTGCAGCCAGCTCCTGGCCAGATGTGCTCATTGAAGCCTCTCAGGCTGACTTTCAGGATTGATTTCAGGGCCTGCTGTGAATCAGTGGCACTGACAGCTCAGCCTGCACCTGGCTTTCAGCTCAGCTCCACAGGATGGGTCTTCCCAGCCAGGAGCTGCCAAACTGCCCAGCTCTGAACCAGGCCCTACAGACTCACTAACCTGGGTCGTTCTTCATTTAAGGATTCCTGTGAATTTTTGCTTTAGGGATTTAAGAGGCAACAAAAGACTAAAAGAGTGAAAAGAGAAGCCACTCTGGTTTCTCTCAATGAAAATCACTGAGACTTCCCTCCACAACAAGTTCTCCCTCATTATGACGTCTGGGCTAGGGCAGGTGCTGGGTAGTGTTGGAAACTCCTCATGCAGGTACTGAGAGTTGCTCAAGACAGGAAAAATTCGGCTGTCTGGGGAACTGAGCCCTGCCAAAGTGCATGGCTAACTCCCAGAGTCTCTGCTGTGTAGCAGGCAAGGGCAGCAGCAAGAGCAGGGTAGCGCATGGGAGACCATCAGAGAGAGGGCTTTTAAAAAGTCTGTTTGAGACGAATTTACTACTCAGATCTCCAGGGCATTAATTGGTTCCACTTTTACTGTTTCCCATCAACTAACCATCTGCAGGCAACACCTTTTAACAACTTGCTGTAATACATTTACTGGACATTTTGTCATTGTAGTATATTTGAGATATCAGAAAACAGCTGGTAGAAGGCCATAAACAAAGACTTTATTACATATTGTTTATCATCACTTTAGTTTTGGAAGGCTAACCTAGAACATTAATGCACAGCAACATCAAGATGCATCTTTATTGTTGCCAGGAAGGCTAAAGGTTACCTCACTAATAATATGCAAATGGAGCCTTTTACTGCACATAATGAATAATCACTTTAGATTAAAGACAGAAATTTCCTTTAGTAGTGCTTGCAATAAAACCTTTTTGCATGAATTTAATAATTAATTTAAAGAATTATCACTTCACTGAGCCTGAATACATTATTTATTAAATGTAATTGAAGTATTTATTAGGCGAGTAATAAATGATGGACAACAGCAATGGGTGGTTTCACTGTTTATAAAATAGCCTCAGCCTGTGATTACAAGCAGGGATGGTAGCCTTCCTGTATTGTTATAACACATAAATTATCTGCAGGAAAACACATATAATTGCTTGCATTACTTACTGGATTTTTCTTGCTATTTAGCTCTTTTTGGATATAAAAAGAGGAGAGTCAGAATTTTGTTACCATAGACTACATTAGGCTGACAGTCTGCACTCTATTTATGCATGATCTTTTTATTTCTAACTCTGGACTCAGTAAAATTTAGGTTGCTGTTGTGCCTGTCCAGCATTTGACAGTCCCAGCCTACACATAAAGTCAGAGCACTGGTAGCAAGTAATTTACACATCAGAGCCTTCAGATGAGAGCAGCATTGACTTACACTGACAGCAACAACAGCACAGCTCCTGAGCAGCTCCAGTTTAAGATGAATTCATTAGAATATAATGAATTTAATAGCAGGAGGATAAACAGGGAGATCAGCAATACCAGCTGTCCTTTCATGTTTCTGGAAGAGCCTAAAACTGGATACTGCTGGATAAGCTGCTCAAAACCAGCCAGGATGAAGTTGGTCTGAAAGTCTCTAAGCAGCATCATGGGGCTTAGGAAGGCAAGGAAATCCCTCAGTTGGTAAATACTCCATTCACTCCAGGCCATTTGGTCTAGAAGGTCAAGCTGGCAATTTTGATATTAATTGTTATTCAACAGACGTGTTAAAAAAGACAGTTTGTTTTCTATCTCATCCAATAACCTACAACCAACTTGTAGAAAAATTGCATAAATAGTAGAAATTATTTTAAGATGTACACTTTGTGAAAAAAATATTTACTTTCATCCACGTTACTTAAGAAGTTTAAGTTTCACGAGGAAAGATATTTTATTTTCTGGGCTGGGTTTTTGTTTTGTTTTAAAAAATGCTGCAATTTTTCACTTGTAATAAAAGGCCTAACTTCTATTCTAGAGTTGGTGGGAAAACCTTGACCCTGTAATATTGCCATAAAGGGCAGTGTTTGCTATATGAAAGACCACAGTGTGTGTGTTTTGCCCTGCATGTATTCCACCTCCTTGTCCCAAAACATATTTCCAGATCCAGAAACAGATTCAAAGGAGATCTCAGCTGAAATGCAGATTTTAGATGCACTCCTCTTGCTCTCTTCAGTCTAGGGACAAAACCCTGAGCTTGAAGAACTAGGAGGATCACATAAATACTTAAAAACTGGTGGGGCCAATTTGGACCCAAGAGTTCTGTCAAGAAATGCCAAGGTTTACTAGGAAGAAGAATTTTCCAAATATATTAATTATTTGAGGTTTTTCCCATATCAAAAAATTACAGAACAGCAAAAGAGATTGAAAAAATGTTTCTTTGATGACAAAAGGCCTCTGTCCATCGAAGGCACAGACCATTTTCTTATACTCAAAACCACATAAGTTTAAAACAGCACACTTATTCATATTTTAACATATTTTCTTTAACAAATATAAAGGTAAAAATAAGCTGGTATAACACACTACCTAGCCAGAATTTTAGCAATACCCTGAATCACTCCTAGACCAATTTGTCGTAGATTAAGTGAAAGCCACATCTTGTGTCTATAGAACTTCCCTGTCATATCCTGCCCACCTGCATTTTAAGCAAAAATTACAGAATATCCTTAGCTGGAGGTCACCCACAAGGGGTCCAGAAGATATCCTGGATAACCTACAAATAAATACAACCTACAAATTTCAAATCGTACATCATAGAATGATGGAATTGTTAAGGTTGGAAAAGACCCCTGAGATGATGGAGTCCAGCTGTCACCCCAGCCCTGCCATATTCACGGATAAACCAGGTCCCCAGCTGCCACACCCCAACCTTTTTTGGACCCTTCCAGGGGTGGGGATTCCATCACTTCCCTGTTCCAGTGCTTGACCACCCTTTCAGAGACGAAGTCTTTCCTAAAATCAATTCCACTGCGCGGATTTAGGAACACAGTCCTCTCCTCTTAACAATGGAAAACTTTTTGGTAAATTTATAGGAAGTGACACACAGAAAACCTGTGTGAAAGGCCATCCAGTCTTGTGAGCATGTACCTGCCAAGAACAGAACCACTCTTGGTGGTTCTGTGGCAAGACTGGACATTTTCCTATCATTCATCTCAATATTTGCACTCCTGAGGGACTTCCATGGTGTCAGTATCGTTGCCTCTGAGAAGAAAATTGTGGCATCTACAGGGAAACCTGCAGAAAGTCTTAGTAACTGTTTCTGGTGTTGCAGCCTATGATGTTGTTTTTATTTCCTCTGACGATTCTCAAGTAATAATTAGAGTGATTGAGAATAATTAGGAATGGGGGTTGATTTTCACTCCACTGTAGTGGTAAAAAGGAAAGTGAAGATGTGGCGATGGATAGCAACCTTTCTGATTGTCCTTAAAAAACAGTTCTTTTTTATGTGTTTTCTGTTACCCCTGTAAGTAATCCTTACAGTCAGTTCTCTGAAACACTCAGCATTTTTCCTGCCGGAATTTTTCCATGTCCTTTTTTTTTGTTTTGTTTTCATTTTAATCTACTAGATTCAGACATCTTATAACAAAAGGGTTAAATAGCTGCTCCAGAGTTAAGTGCCTTTACCTTCAAAATCTTGTAAGATATTCTGTGTGAAGAAGCTGATCTTCCTGCCCCAGCCCTCTGGAAGTCTGACAAAGGCAGGGGAGTGTGCTGGGTAAACTTTTCCCTCAGTTTTCACTGCAAAACCTCTCAACCAGTTTAATTGATTCTCCCACTTGACTGTGCAGTACAAGAGTTTGATGTGTTAAGTTTATACATGTCCATAAAAGTGAAAGAGTGGTATACAGGAGACACTTGTGACTTGTGATCCATTATCATGATTATTAACTTCTCTGAGGCCCTGTAATGAACAATCTGTCATTTACAAGCTTGTAGTACATCATGGCTTAATGTGCTGGATACTTCTGCATTGCTTAAAAAGCTAAGTAACAACCCATTAGGCTGCCTGTCCCACCACAACAGATCTGGACTGCTCCTGGAGGGAGAGATAACAGGAATCTCTGAGTTTTCAGGATGTTTTCTGTATCTGCTTCTTGAAATAAAGTGTCCTCACACGCTGGAGGATTTAGCCCAGCAGCTCAGGTCCAGCTCACTTTTGTATTTATGTGTGGCAGATGCCTGCCTATCTACTGTCATCCTCTGGCCCATTGTTGTAATTTATTGCCTGGAAAATTCATTTCTGCTTACACATGAGGACTTGTGTTTTCAGCTGTATGTCCAAGAATTACTTCTGAGGGTTTCCTCAGATGGCTTTGAATGGTGGGTTGGACTTTTCCAGAGATGCTGAGTTGTGGAAAAGTTTAGTACCTGTGCCAAATTACTTTTAAATCCTTCCTGTCTCACACTGGCTATCTGTAAGTTAAAAGTTTTTTCCCAGAAAACTTTTCATGCTTCAAGAATCATCCTACCAAGCCTGGTTTTTACCATTCTGTCTCTATTTTCAGAAGTTTAGCTCATCTGATCATATTGGTGGCTACAGAGTTATTTTTGCTGATTTAAATTTGTTATTCTTGGCAAGATTTCAGAGGTTTTTCATTAGTAGACAAGAATTGCTCAGTGAACATATTGGACACTTTATGTATCAGAAAATCATATAAAGAAAGACATTTTTTAAGGGCATGTCCATAAATAATTTACCAAGGGCTGCAAAATTATTTACAGTCAATAATCTAATTGTTACCAACTCAAACAAATAAATGGATGGTATAATGTAGGTAACATCTTTTATTGATATTTTTATCTCCATCTTTATCAGATGTCACTTTCTGTCAGCAGCAAGCTTAAAATATCTACTTACCATTTCTGAATCTTTTAGCACTGTTTTATATTAACACCTTTCAAAAAATATTGACCTATTCATAATCTTCACTTTTTATAGTTCAATAAATGCTTCTAAAATCATCTACACTTGCTTTTTCTGGGATATTTATAGGGAAACTTGTACCAATATGTCAAACTCCCTGACAGACTTTTCCTTAAAGCAGACATAACAATGTGGTTTTGTCATTTAAAATCATACTCAGTAAATAAGAATTTTGGTTATAAATTTTAACATCAGGCTGCTGTTAATTCTTTAGTGCACACTCAAAGTGATTAAACTGCATCAATAATTCCAACAAAAAAAAGTGTTTTCTGCTGTCTTCTGCTTTCATGACTGGAAAAATGATGATCAGTTGCTTTGGTTAATAAGTAATTTTCTCTTTCGAGTGGATCTTCAAGGAGTTTTTATCCTATATGCATGCAAATATTTAAACCATGCCCAAATTTTGGGACCATAGGGTGGTCTAAGGATATATGACACATATTTGTAATTATTACTAATTTCCAGTATCTACATGTGTGTGTGTGTGTGTAGCTGTGTCTAAATAACCCAAAGCAAAATACATTCAAAGGCTACTCAGTAGTTACAAATAAGGCTTTAAAAGTCGCAGTTCTTAAATTAAAATGCTAGGCCATGATGCAGAGTCAACAGTAACAGAGATGAGCAAAAATATCCCCTCACAAAGTACAGTGTATACAAAATGATTAGCAACCTCCCAGTCTCAAAATAAAAAATAATAACAACCTTGATTAATAAAACAAACAGACCTCCTTTGGCTCCAAAATAAATACCAGCTTGTCAGACTGTTTGACTGTATGAAGCACCTGGCACACTCTTGATACTCTCCAGGTTGTAAATTATAATGAGAAAATTTCACAGACCTGAGCTCAGTGACCCATGTGGTTCTCTTCATCTCTGTGTTCCTGTGATTAACTATTCCAACAAGATCCACAGAACCTGGCCTAACTGATCTGCTTATCTTCAGATGCTCAGGAATACCTCTCCATCTGTTTCCAATGCATCCATCCCCGTGGCACCTGGGGTAATTAAGCATTAAAAGCGCAGGCAGGACTTCAGTTAGCCCGCTTGAGCTATTGCAACCTGAGCCTCACTTCAGAGCCCAGCCTTCAGATCTGCTTAGGGGTGGGCTCCTGCCTTTAATAAAGCTCATGGCTTAGCCCAGTTCTCAGATGCTGAAGCCCTTTAAGGTTCTGAAGTTCGGGGGAGGTGATCTCCATCCAGGAGTCAGGCGGGTCACCCACTGTGCCTGGAGAGGGTCTCTGTGTCAGGAATCTGTGATTTAGGCACCAGTTAGGTGTCCAGACGTTCTGTATCCTAAAGGAAATTGAAAGATGCTTAAACACCATCAAAATCCCATGTAGCTAAATTCATATGAAGATCATCACTTTTGTTTTTGCAGAAGGCATCTCCAAATTGCGATTGTCTTTTACAGACTCAGCTCTGTGCAAAGCAGGTACCTGCGGAACCCCTGCACCAAAGGGCTAGGCAGTGCAGGAGGCAGACTGCCACAAGGAAAGCTGTCCCTTAAAAAGACCTTTGCACTCTTTTTTTCTTCTTTTCTTGCTTATAATTCAGAAGAGACATTTGTTGGAGAATGTTTCTTGTCTATTGAATATAGAGTAATTTTCGCCTGCCTTATTAAAGGGGACTTTCCTATTCTACTTCCTTATGTTCGCATTCCACCACTTGTCTTCACTTACCACATTGTCACTGGGACATTTGAAAATATAAAAAGAAAAGAAAAAAAAAACAAGAGAGAGAGTGAGAGGTCCATACAGCTTTCAGGAAGAAAAGACTTAAACAGGCTGAGAATTAGTTTATACATTGATTTGTCTTTTATGTTGTTTAGAAACCCTGGACTGTGAGACAGGATTTTTTGTCATACATCGTGCACACTCTCACACTGAAGCAGCCTTTATTTGACCTCTTAATCAATCTGTGCCAGTGTAGGGAAAAAAGAGGGAGATACAAGATAGCTTACATAAACACCAAGTTGGCTGTGTTCCTCTGAACCATCTGCACTTCTAGCCATGGTCAGACTAAACGTCTGCTAATGGCCTCCTTCTTCTATGATCCATTTATATGTCCCTCTTTCTCTTTTTCCTTTTTCCTTTTTTTTTTTTAAGTGAAAAACAAATGGCATTATTGGACTTGCTCTGCTTCAATGCAGCTGTGAATTTCAGGCCTAAAAAGGCAGCCAAGGAGAAGTCAGACAGCAAAGCCTTTCTGCTTAGAGAAGCAAGGCCAAAACTGCTGATTTGGCTTCATTATGATACATGATATAATTTTTTTTAATCTATAAATTTTAATATGGTCCTTGGAGGACAAATTTCGAGCTGATGTTTTTTCCATTTCTTTTCTTCTTCTACCACCCTTTAGAACCAAAGAAGTTTGTTGGATATATTCTGGGTTATAATTACTGGACCTTGTAAATTGTTAGCCCATCTGCAGATAGGATGAAACCTTAAAACTCAACAAATTATATGTCCTGATTAGATGGTGGCCAGGACTGGTTTTCTGGAGGAGTAGGTTTTGGCCACAATCAAATGTATTCTCAGTAGTGCTTGGGCACTAGGGAAAGGCGTATTTTGTGAGAAACACTAGAGAGGAAGTGGAGACCAGCCAGAAAAACAAGACCCTGAGTCCAGCTGAGATCTCCAGGTACTGCTACAATATATAAATAACAACTGATCGTTGTTCCTTAAAGCTGCATGTGAATCTTTAGTGTTTCCTCTTAGAGCCTGGCTCTTTGTGATGTTAATTTTCCCTATGGCCAAAAGACTGAAATAGTCAAGTGTTGACTCCTTGTCAACAGCACGGACACACGCATCTGTGAGGATACTACCCAGGCTTGCTTTTCCCAGGCTGTGTGAGCGAGGCCCTGCTCTGATCTGGATATCCCAGAGCAGCCCTGGGCCAAGGCCAGAACCTGCAAGAGCCTCCTGAAGGGTTTCTCCTCCTGCACACAACCCAGCCCTCTTCTCACCATTCTCTAATGCTTTGTCAGGAAAAGGAGGGAACTCATGGGAAGGAAGCAACTGTTTAAATTAAATCACCGCACTGATGTGTCCCATTTCAAATGAAAAAGGTACCAAATAAAAAGGGGATACTAAGTTCTGTCAAAAAGGCAGCATGGAAAGATAAGTTTCCAGAGTTTCTCTGTGTCTAGAAACCAATATGTACATGTGGACCACCTCTCCCAAAATATGCTTAGAACCTGTGACTTATTTGTGATTTAATTGTGACCTGTGATTTAATATGCTAATATACTCACACCTCCATAAATTTCCCTGGTAAAGTTCCGGACTCCGATTTTCAAGGGTACCAACACTTCACTGAAAATCTGTAATAACTGGGTTTCTATATATTTTGAATAATCTTGATTGTGAGTCTTGAATCTGAGTCCCCGAGTCTGTATTTCACCACCTACACAGGGATTCTAATTTTCAAAGGTGCCCAGTACTTAATACCCTTTCCTGATATCAGCAGAGGGTGTGATGTGTCCAGAGCACACCACAGGATGTTCTGAGCCCTGCCTGCCATTTGTGGTGTCCAGATGACATAAATCAACTCTCCCATGTGTTGTACTCCTCCTTGATGCCTGATTATTTGAGTGCAAAATCCATTCCTCTCCAACCAAATCACGAACAGAGGCAATCAGCACAAGGGGCTGTCCTCAGATGAAGGTCTCCCTAAAGTCAATTAACCTTTCAGAAAATAAGCTTTTAACCCATCTCCTTTTGCCATGAGGCACCTCTGTAAGTTTGTGTGAGTGTGTGTGTGTGTGTGTGTGCATGACCTTTTGGAGAACCTGATTTTCTGGGCAAAAAGCCAAATGCTGCACATCCTTCCCAGCCATGGGGTGTTTTGAGCCTGGGTGAAGACAGCAGATTAGATCCATCCCTTTGTGTCATGGCAGACCCCGACAGCTTTGGCACGGGGTAGAGCTTGTGTTTGGAGCTTCTTAAAATTGAAAGTAAAAGGAATGAAGGCACTGAGGGGAGGCCACTTTCACCTCTCCACATGCCAAGCCCTGATTAGAGGTGGGCACAAAGGGGCTCCCAGACACGATGGGAATGGGGCTGGTTGAGCCAGAGCTAGCTGGCATTTCTGGGGTAAGTGTGCATTTCCCAGCAGACCCCAGCCTGACATCCATTCATGAGCTGCTGCCCCCACAGTCTCACCTCTGAGGCCCCCAAGGCCAGGCCTCAAAACCATGTCCTTCAATTTAATCCCGAGTTCAACAGAATTAAAACAGCTACGGAAATCTCAGCGTGTAGGGTGCTAAACTAAATTGCCAGTACAGTTTGGAAGTTTGAGGTGAGCTGTGCCCCCTCTTCCTCTGTTCTGCTGAAGCTGCAGGCACTGATTTATATGTACAGGCAGATTCTACTTGTGAGCAAAATCGAGCAGGCTCACACCGCCAGGAATAACAGCATTACTTTTAATGGAAAGAAGCCATTCGTGACCCAAAGCTCTGAAATAGTTCCACACAATGTGTTGAATACATAAGGTCTCAGGTTTCCTTTGAAAGAAAAATGTTGGGGGTTTTGTTCCATTCCTACAGGAAAAGAAAAAGGGAGAGAGAATTATTTTGTTATGCTTTCTCCTCCCTGTGAAAATCTTCATTGTGGAAGCAGCAGGTACTGGTTAAAAAAATATCGCTATGAATATCAGCATGAATAATACAGGAAAGTTAATTCTTGTCAAAAAACAAAATTACAGTTCGTAAATAAGTAGTGTCAGTGCAAAAATAATCGAGATCCTCAGCCAATCACTGGCTGCAGTCATTAAAAATTGCTAAGTATAATGGATTCTCTATTTTATTTGAAATAATTTATCCAACAGCCCAGGTTATAGGTCATGCACTCACAGGAAAGCTAACAGCTAAAACCATGAATCTGCTCTTTCATAAAGAAATGTTTGACCAGTTCTCTTACAAAAACATGGGGCCAGGGCTAAAATCATGAGGCCTGTCTGTATGCACTAGATACACTCTGGCCCTGATCATATACTACTGAATTCAACAAAAAAATATGGTTCAGCCACTTTGTGGAAGAGGTCCTGGCCTGGGCTTCATGTATTTCCTTTCACTTTCTAATATTCTTGTCCAAAGCTTTATGCTATGAGATTTGTAATTGCAACAAAGAGGATTAATTTAATATCCATTTTGCATCTGTGTCAATACACGTCTCTCAAAATATAAGAAAAACCTACTACTTGGATCAAATCCTGAGGAACATATAAATCAGTGTGGGCAGCTCAGAGAATATTGGAGGTGCTATAATATGAAATTTAATGAAGATTAATAAAGGGACAAATGCAGAAAAAATGCATAAAAAATAAGTGTCTGCCATGGCACAAACTGAAGGGAGCTTTTGTTGATTTGAAATTGCTTATTTTTTGTCCCCTACAGTGCAATTCATACAGTCTTATAATTATATACCCCATCACATGAATAAATAAACAGGTGCCATCACCTGAGTGACTTTTGGATCTGTGGGTCTGTAGACAGCTTCTCCATAATATTTTTTCTTGAGAAACTTCCCCTGAATACCATGTAGACCCATAAACAGTCCGCAAATGAGGGTGGTATTTAATGTCAAAACATGAGAAACAAGACAAATATTTTCTCATCTGACCACCATGAATACTCAGGGCACCACAGTGAGGATATAATTGAAACAGAGGTATCTGTACAGGACTTTGTGGAAACACACAAAATGGTTGTTCCTTCTTTCACAAATGGCTGATCCCATCATTTAGAATAAAATAAATGTTATAGGTGCATAGCCGGCTTGTAAAATCATAATCCTTTTTGGTGAACAAAGGTATAAAAACAACACATTTCAAAGCTTCTGAGGGTCTATTTCTATAAATTAGATTGTTTGCTGCTAAAGATTATACTAACACTGTACTAGCAGTCAAAACTCAAGATAAAAAAATCAGCTTTTCTCTATCAGTATTTTTTTTTTTTTTTTTTTTTTTTTTTTTACCAAATTAAATTTATTTGCTGAAGACTCATGTCCTCTTTATAGATTGAAAACAGCTGAATGGTGAAACAAAAAAACCAATACAATTTAGCACTTCTTCCTCAAGCCCAAACCCTGCTGATGTGTTTTCATCAGTCATCCCCAACTCCTCCAGCTTAGGAATGATGGAATAAATTGTTCCTTGAACTGCAGTAGCTCCCAGAGACCCAGCTGCACTGACTGTGCTCAGTGCACACTTGAATGTGTGCTTTGCCTCCTGAGCCAAGCTGAGAAGATAACGAGAAAATTCTCAACGGGTCATTTATTTAAGAAATTAAACATGAATCTTCCAGTCCAGTGTGGAATGGACCCATTAGCCCTTGTTTTCACCTGTGTGTTGGAGATGTTTTGAGACCTTACAGAGATGTTTGTGTACTCAGCTTATTACTGAGATCACTAACAAATTTGGCAGAGTCTATTATGTGTTAAGGTACTATGGTAATTAGCTCAGTCTGAAATCCTCACCAGATGAAAAAGTGCAGCAGAATGACCTTTTAATCCCCTTGCCTTCATTTCAACATCTTATCAGCATTTCACAGTTCCTTCTTAATATGTGACAATGTAGAGAATTTCATAATTCATTTCAGCTGTTGAATCCAAATGTGAAATTACTGGAGGAATTCTCACAGACACTTCATACAGAGAACTTTTATATTTTGGGGCTTGAAATGGGCTCATCCATGAAAACCACTTCTAATGACTCAGGTGGTGTCAAACTCACAACGAGCAGAGTGGTTCTGTCCCAGCAGAATAGAGTACACGGTGTGGCTAAACCATTCTTGACATTACTCCCTGTAAGTTAAGATGAGTCAGAGCCAGGCTCTTCTCCTCTGTCAAGATCAATGTCTGAATCCTATTCAAACAGTCTTTATGTTCTTTGGAGTGACTCCTCTCCTCCCACAGGGTTTGCTGGCAGCTTGGTCAGAGTTTGAAGCGCTTCGAGTGAGGTCCCCCAGCAGTGCTGCTGCTCACAGGTACTGGGCAAGGACATGTTCTGCCCTCAGGAGCACTTTTCAGAGAGCAGAGGAGTCAACAGGAAACACATCAAGGTTGTGGGAGTCGAACAAGGCAGTGGTGGCAGCTCCTCTTTGGAGATTTGATCTCTACCTCTCCATATAGAGAACAGCCTGATGCTGTCAACCCTGGGGAGAGTCAAGAGCTATTTCACCAGCACTGCTGCATTTGAGACCTTAACTTGGATTTAAATATGTAAATGTTGAGCTTTTGATTGTATGTCAATATTTGCAGAGTGTTTGTAGAGTTTGTAGAAGCAAAAGAAGACAAACTTGCTCTTTAATGGAATTTCTTGTAGTTTTCCACTGTGGTTTTTTTTCTATGTAAGACAAGCCTCATCAACCATTTTAGGTGAATAGTTATCAGTTCAAGAAAAGAGATGTTTAGGAATAGCTGTGAGGAGCAGCAACCTGGAAGTTTGCTGATGAAACCTAAAAAATCCTGGTCTGCATGAGTAGAGTCACCTGGTCTACCCCTCTCTTTGGAGAAATACCCTGAATTCAACGCCTCTCTACTGATGAAAAGCCCACCCTAATGTAGCACCAAAATATATCTGAAAGAATAAGGGTGTCTGTCTGAAATCTCAGGTTACCTGAAAGTCTTGAGTTTTAAATGCATCACCCTCCTGAATATAATCATTGTCTAGTAGAGCTGATGGGGAAGATTCAACACAGTTGATTATTCCTAGCATAGGGTCAGCCTCAACCAGACAGAGAGAGATGTGGGCATTGAAGGGTGTCTTCAAAAGAAAAATACAAGTGGGTTTTTTTCAGTTCTGAACAAATTATTATGTGGTGCAATATTGCCATTGCAATTAAACTTTGGGGCCTGAAACCTCAGAGTATAAATGCTGCCTGTAGATACTGTTTTCCTTTTCCTGGAACCTGGTTATAGCAATGATAGATAGAGAGATACTCCTGTGATTTATGCCACAGCTGCCACCACGATATTTGATCATTTGTGGTGGGAGACAGGCATGGATGCCAGTAATCTAAGAGTTACTTAGATTCCAAATCCTGTAATGTGTCGGCAGAAATCTTATGACTCCATTAAGCTGTTTTATACTGTATGGAAAATAGACATATCAATCATCTTCAGTTAAATATTTAGAACTCACGTGGTATTTAAAAGAACAATGATCTTTAAGATATAAAAATAGTATCCTCCCTCTATTCTGCATTCTTATAGATTTAGAGTTACGTGGCAAGCAAAATTGTCCCAGGGATTTAAATCCACAGCAGGGAGAACTAAAATTAACACGGCGCTGGAGGTTAGGTGAAAATAATCTGCACACACATTGGAGCTGTGGTCTATCCCAGAGCTTTGTGCAGCCTACCAGAAACAAAGATGAAATGAGGGAGTGGTGGGTGATGCAGTAGGAGGAGGAATGATGCTGTGGGCGCTTGTCACTCTCTCCAAGATGACAGAATTCCGTGGTGTTGGAAACCTGTGAGCTGGGCTTCCTTTGCAGTCAGGGAAATCAAGGCAATTAGGCAAGAGAACAGGGAAAGACTGTGTGGGTGTGCCCAGAGGATGGTGGGAAATGCATTATTTTGGAATGTGTTGGCTGCACAGCTACCAGGATGGCTGAAACAGAGGAGGAAAATGGCAGTGGCCATGTGTCCTGGAGAAATCTAGCTCTGGAGACATCATGGTGCAGGATGGTTCTGCCTTCTCTTTGCCTCCACCATTCTGTGCATAAAATCATGTCTTCAGGGGCAAGGAGAACAGCTAATTGTTTTTCTCTGGTTATGTTTTAACACTGGTAAAAAATTTTAAAAAATAATAAAAAACCAACCGAGAGCCTTAGCAAAGTAAGAAGTGCCAGACTGGATCAGACACATGGACTAGCTAGGGAGCATCCAGTCTCCAGCAACAATCTGGGTCAGATGCCTCTAAGGAATGTGAACTAAGTCTGTAGAAGGCAGATGTTGGGTAATTTGTTCTCAGTGAGAATTTCATCCTAAATCATAACAGCTACAGATTGGTCTGAACTCTGAAACATTAAGTCTTGCATTCCTTGATCATTCTGGATATCCTGTTGCTTGAGCAGACCTCGCTGATTTCTTGGCCCCAATGACATCTTGTGGTGAGGAGTTGCAAAACCTGATGCCAGAATTTCAGCCTTTCCTCAGTTTTGAATTTTTGCTTTTCAATTTATCCAAGGCTTTATGTTTCTATGGTTGTTGGAGGTTTTTTTTGTATAAATGTACATAGTTCATGGTTTATTCTTGGTTTTCATCTTCGTGTGTGTCCCAGAACTAGATGCTGAACATCTTAAACATTGAAAGATTTCACAGGATGGATTAAATGTCTCCACCCATCTGACAAGTCGGATGTGAGCAGCATTAGTTCAGCAGAATTTTTTTGCAAGAAACAAAAATTTTGCTTTTCATAGATTGACCTGAGTTGGAAGGAACCCTCAAGGATCACTGACACCCAACTCATCTCTTATTTATCCAGACTGGTTCATATCTCTAGAGGTGGACAGAATTTGCTTGTACAGTGATCCCAGACTCTCCTGTTTCACTTTGTGTGAAATAATAAAGAATTCAGATTGTTCAAAAGAGGAACTTTAGGTTGGGTGTTTCAACATAATGACCAAAAGCATTTTAAAACTGGGGATAGGTGGAATGACAAAAACCCAAAACCAAAACCAAAATGAAGTGGCATACCTCAGGAACCCAACTTTCTCCCCTGGCTCCTGGAGACCTTTTATTTTGCATGTAAACAAAAATGTGAGGCTAGTCCAAAGACTAAAGTGGAATCTGGTTACAGTCTTTGACTACCAAAGAGGACTTTTGTTATGAGAGATCTGGGCTCTCCTCAGAGGGTACCAGGTGCAGCAAAGGAAATATCCACTGGATGTGAGAAAATCTTTTTCACTCTGAGCACGGAAATACACAGAAACTGTTGTGCAGTTCTTCCTCAGAGATTTTCAGGACTTGGCTGGACAGACTCTGATGTGCTGGATCTAACTTTGAAGCACAACTTGCTCTGATCAAGAGATTGGACAGGTGACCTACAGAGGTTCCATTCCAACCTGAACTACTCTATAAATTTGTGACATTTATGGGGCTTACCTGGGATTAAATCGTGCGAAATTCATCCGAGATACAAAATATAGTTCAGGACTCAGCTATTTAGAACTCAAATTTAGGCCTTTAGCTTCAAAAAACAAACTTCTCAGGAGAAAAATTATTTCCATGGGAAGAAAAAAACCATTATTTTTGATCCCACAAAAAAAAAAAACATCCCACAAATACTGTCCAATGTTAATTAAATTCTGTGTTTGAGCTTCAGTCACTGCTCAGTGATGAACCTGCTGCCATGATAGCCTGACAGTTATTTCGATTTATGACTGCAAAGAAATCTAAAGCTGAGAAGAGATCAAATCTCAAAGCTAAGTAGAAAAAAGGAAAAAAAAGAAAACAAACCAACCAATATTGTGTTTTGACTGCAAATTCAAACCGCCAGAGTAAGAGTTTTCAGGAGTTTGGTTATTACAGCTATGCTGATCTGAATCAGTAGTGTAGTTCCACAATTATATCTCCTCTACTTTTCATCAGAAAAGGATGTGCTGGTGCTGATTACAAACTTCTTCCTGATAAGTATGGGAGAGAAAATGTGGGGGACACAGGCTTTTTGCACAAAACCAAATTGGGAGTCCTGTGAGTTGCCTGTTACCGGAAAATATTACATTTTCCAAGATCTTAGATCCGGTCCTTGGTGAGATTGGTGCACCACAAAATGCAACCCAGAGTTGCATGGGTATGTTGGATTTACATACAAAGAATACATCCACAGTCAGGGCTGCTTCAAGCCCTCTCAGCAGGCACTGTGGTTGAGTTTGTTGGGGCAGATTTGGGCAAGGGTACTCCCAGCACCTCCTTTCTGTGCAGCTTTGTGCTCTCTGACCATACCCCTCAGATTTGGGGGGGTTACTGATCTGAAAAACATGAAAATGAAATGGGGACCTCTAATCCTGTTGTTCACTGGAAAAACAAGGTCAGGTCACTCTGTCCCTTGGAGATCTGGTGCAGGGCACGGCAGAGAGAAACACTGGTAATGAATGGATAGAGTGATGGTGCAATTACATCTGACACATGTGGTCATAAATCAAACCTGACAGAAGTCCCAGAATTATTTTACAAAGCTCTGTGCAGACTGGAATGTCCAAATCTTTGAGGCAAAACATAAAACCAAAGTCCTGTCCCTTCTTGTCTTTAATGAGCCTATGACCATATTTTAAATAACTGAGCTGTGAGGACTGAAGGCAAAGCATTTCAAGATCAAGGGCAGCAAGATATACATTAAAAAGAATGGGTAGATTGAGGGGTTTTTTTTCTATTAAGGCTGCAATGTAGAGCTGTGATCACTAGCAGTATAGTACTGGCACCCGGACTTGTGTCTGTGCTGCCAGCAACAAGAGAAGAGGATGATGATCAGATCTTTCAAATAAAATATATATATAAAAGAGGAAAAATACTTTCATCTCAGAAAGATGAAAATTATGTTGCTGGTTCTTCATGGAAGGTGTTCAGATTCTGTACTGAACACTGGGAGAAAAAAAGTCATAGACAGGAAGGCAGCCTTGAGGTCATATCATAGAATCACAGAATCATTTATGTTGGAAAAACTCCCTAAAAACATTGAGTCCAACCATTCCCCCCACACTGGCAAGGTCACCACTGTCCCATGTCCCAAAGTGCCATATCCTCATGGCTTTGAAATCCCTCCAGGGAAGGGGACTCCAACACTGCCCTGGGCAGCTGTGCCAGGGCTTGGTAGACCTTTTGGTGAAAAATTTTCCCTAATATCCAATCCAAACCTTGCCAGGGACAACTTGAGGCTTTATCCTGTCCCTGTTCCCTGGGAACACAGCCCGACCCCCCCGGCTGTCCCCTCCTGTCAGGAGCTGTGCAGAGCCACAAGGGCCCCCCTGAGCCTCCTTTGCTCCAGGCTCAGCCCCTTCCCAGCTCCCTCAGCCTCTCCTGGGGCTCCAGCCCCTTCCCCAGCTCCGTTCCCTGCCCTGGACACGCTCCAGCCCCTCAGGGTCTCTATTGTCCTGAGGGCCCAGAGCTGTCCCCAGCACTGGAGGTGCCTCAGCAGTGCCGGCACAGGGACAGGCCCTGCCCTGGGCCAGCTGGACACAAAACAGCTGATACAAGCCAGGATGCTCTTGGTCCATCCAAGCCATCCAATAAAGAATTGGAGATTCTCCTTTGCCCTCCTACTGTTGCTAATATATTTGCAAAAAAAAAAAAAATTGTTGTCCTTTATGACAGAGGCCAGATTAAATTGTAGTTGGGCTTTGGTCATTTTCATTTTCTTCCTGTACAACATCACAACATTTTTGTAGTTCTCCTGAATTGTTTGACCCTCTTCCTAAGGTCATTAACAACCCATTTATTCAATAATTTCCGGCCAAAGCTCTCTGTTCAGCAAGGACATCGTTTTTCCCCTGCAGGCTCATTTTTTGGCATGTGGGAGAGCCTGTGCCTCTGCCTTTAGGATTTTGTGTAGGTTTGCCCTGGCTGCCAGGCTGTGTCTTGTTTATCCTGCACAGCTGGCAGTGCTCCTGGTGCCCAGTGCTCCCTGAGGGCTCTTTTATAGGAGAGGGAAGTTTGGATTTTACTGCTCCTGGCTTGGGACCCATCAGCTCCTGCCTCATAAGCCCCAGGCCCCTGGCAGCTCCCTCTGCTCCCCTGAGGTTCCCCCAGTTTGGGAAGCACCTCTGTGCATGGCACTGGAGTGTTTCACTGTCAATTGGGAGCGCCAGAGCTGCTCCCCTGACTGTCAGGACCTCCTTCCTGGCCTGGTTTTTCCACAGTTTTGGTTGGAAATAGAACAGCTCAGTATGTCCTGTTCTGAGGGCAGGGCTGGGTTAGGTGACCTCCAGAGGTCCCTTCCATGAAATTACTGCACGATTCCACGATTTCCTCCTGAACTATTGTGTAATAGTAAGAAATAGCCATACTTGGCCATAATCCAGTTCATGGGGTTTTTTCCTACCAAAGATTGAACTAAAAAAAAAGATACAATTCTGCAATTAAAATAAGAAGCTTTAATTAAATTGTGTTCTCTTGTTTCTCCTGAGACTACACAATGTTTGAGTTCTCACTGATGATACCTCACACTGACACACCACAGGGGTTTATTCCTAGAAATTTTTTTGTTATTCTAGTTCAAAATGTTCCATGCAAAGAAAGGAGTGGCTTCAAATAGAAATTTTCTGTTTCCTGAAGTTTTAATCTACTAAGATTTCCAAACACTTAGTACAAGAAATGGAAACAGGAAAGTCTAATGGCAAGATTTATAAAATCAATCCAATATTGAAATGCAGAATATTAGTAGTTCATAAATTAAAATTATTTCATTGGAATGTTTATGCCCTCCCTTCAGCCATGTTACCTACTTTCCACAGATGACCAGAAAAGCTTAAGCATCTTCTTGGTTTTAATAATTTTAGTATAGAAAACAAGGCAGAAGCTTACCAATTTTGTCTTTCTGCAGATAAGTCATGCAGACCCACCCTGTCACCTTCCTCTAATGAACTGGTCACCTTGCAGAACTGGCAAGAGCTGAATATCTTTCACCAGGCTTGTAACTGCCTTACAAAGTACTCAGGATTTGGTATCAGTCAAAACAAGCCTATGAAAAAATTTACCATTTTAGCAGATGGAGTCAGAACAGCTCACTTGCATGCAATAAAAGCCTTAATATTTCCACAGCTGGCAAGTTTCCTGTGGTCTAAATGATTGGAGCTTTTGGGTTTTTGAGAAAGACTTAAATCAGGCTTTAACTCACAAAACATTTTCTGTTTCAAATATCAAGGACTCTTACTGATTTTTGCCCCCCAAAAAGACAGAACTAGAAGCTTTAAGTAATTTGGAGAGGGAAAATATATCTTTCATCTTCTGTCCCACATCCTGAAGCAAAGGCAGTGATATGGTAAAAGCTCAGTTTTGGCTTCTGTGACTTTTTTTACAATCAGGCTTTTCTTGATTGCTTCTCTACAGCCAGACATCTCACCTCTTGTCTCCTCTGACCAATATAATTGTGTCAACAGAAGTCTGCAGTACAGAGGAGATCAACTTCTGAATTTTATTGTGCTGCTTCTGTGAAGTCCAGTGTAACAGGAGAGTGTGTTATGAAACCAGGCAATAATATTACACTGTATAGTCATTTAATATACACTGGTTTTGTCAAGAGCAAAACCCCTTTATCAGAAACAATGCCTGCTGGAAACTCAACTATTTCTGATAGCAGGCTCTCAGACTGGAGTTTCCTGATCCGTGAGGAAGCCAAAATCCTATTATAATGCTATGTAAACTGAAGCTTTATTAGCTCACACACTTCTTGACAGCCAAAAGATTTGGACCAAAAGAGACTTTGTCAGAGCTGAAAGCCATTCTGAGTTGCAGTGGTACCAAAGGATGTTTCAAATGAAGGGCTGATGTTTCTCCCACTCTGCCTGGCTTGGGGTAGGAACTGACATGAAGTTTATAACAGTGATTTTTGACCACTTACCCTGGCATTGAGGCAGAAGAAGGATGGACAAGTCCTGTTCAGAATTAGAAAGAATAAAGCCCTGAACAATTTCCCCATACCCATATTTTACCCTTTCCTTACACTATAATATTCAGCTTTACTTCAGAATGAGGATTTTGCCACCTCTATGCTAACAAAGTTGACTGTCATGTTTTCTTCCCAATGGGATCTTCTTTTGAAGTAGACATACACCAAAAGCTGCCTTCAAATGGATCTGCCACTATCCAAGCCCCTCTATTTTAGTGTGACCTGCTCTTTAGCACAGGGTGGATTGGAAATCTTGAGCTCTGGTTTGGATTGGAAATCTTGAGCTCTGGTCCCAGCAGTCACCACAATAATGGGGTTATTTTGCCTGCTACAAAGAAAATCAATGCATGTTCCCCACCTTCTATGACTGGTGGAGCAAGGGGTTGTTCAGAGGGCATTTTGTCACTTCCAGCTGTATGATTAATTATTCAAAAGCAACATTTAAAATAAAAATTTATTTGCTTTGTCCTTCTTCCCTTTCCAGTTTTCTACGGCCTGCTGCTGTACTGTTGTTATGCTCTGTAAACTCTTTGCTCATACTGCTCTGCAGAAAAGATATATTCCACTGATTCGGTGTTGAAGTTTTAGGATTGCTCAAGTCTGGCCATATCCAGGCAAATAAGTGACAGGCTTCCACAGATGCTACCATGTGCACACTCACAATTTGGACTTAACAGTAGTTAAGTCTTCTTAAATTTAGTGACCAGAGAAAAACCCACAGAGGTATTTCCGTTTGCTTTATACAGTCCTGAAGTGTTTACTGATGTACCAGGTGCTTTACAACACCTTTGAAAGTGGGAAGTTTGGGGGCTTTGTATGGATAGCAGCGCATGGAAGCTTTGGAAGCATCAACCACTCCTCTCCATTGCAGTTCACCTGAGACAATTGCTGGGAGTCATATGTGAGGGTACAAAGTTCCCCACGGACTCAAACCTCACTTCTTTAGTATCCTGGTCATCTGAATCATGGTGATTACTACACAGGAAAGATGATACCTTTCATCCCAAATTGCATGGGTGTAAATGGGATGAGCATCCAGGTCTGCTGTGTCACATCTGCTTCATTGTAAGTAGTCATACTACTTATTTTCTTTTTTTTTCTTTTTACCCACTCTTTTTCATATAATTGGGGAGCACTGAAAGCAAAACCACAAAGTCAAATTGATTTTAAATTTGGTCTTAGCAAAAGGAGGCTGAAATAAATAAAGGAAAAAAAAAGGAAAAGCTGAATCTTTATTGAGTCTAATCCCTGCTGAACCACAAGCACCTGCCTTCATCCTAAATTCACTCTGGCCACTCCTGCTTTCCCACCACTTCTTGCAAATTAGATATCAGACACCTTCTTGAATTTCCACAGATCTCCTGTTACTTTTTGTTAAAGAAAAAGCCCATTGATGCAGAGACCATTTTCCTCCTCTGGCTAGATGACACAGGACAGAATGGTGACCCTCCACACAGCACAGCCCCGGCCTTGACAGGGAGCTGGTTCCCTGTACAATATTTTAACAGACTAACATGCAAGGGGGAAAAAAAAAGGATAGCTACCCTGTGAAAGGAAAGCTCAATGATTTAAAAAGCAGCAGTGTGTATGTGTGAGGGAAGGAAGGGGGCTGGGGGATGGGATGGGCAATTTCACTTGTCAGGTCAGGGGTAACAAAAAATTATCCTGATCCAATAGACCATGTGAAAGGATATTGCTGGGGAATGAAAAAAATCTTTTGGGGGGACAAAATGTATTTTTTCTGCCCTTTCTCTAAAGCCCTGTTATTTTTCTGTTCTTTGCTTGCATCTGTTAAATGCTGGAATGTCTGCAGGGACGTTTTTAAAAGCTGCACAATGTCAATTAAATTTGCCGAGCAGTATATCTTTTTGGAGTACGTGTGACCTTTTCTGTTTGTCATTTCCTGGGCATCACACCAAGTGATCCTCTTAGGATGCTGGCTTTGTGGAGCAGGCTCACAGCAGCAGGACTGCAGGAACTGCAGGTTTCTGGGACCGCTGCCAACCTCCGGATAATTGCCATCAGCAGGAAAGAGCTAGAAAAGCTTGGCTGAGTCCATCTTTTACAGATAGATTGACCCCTTTCTGCCACTGCAGAATCACAGTCAGAGAGAAACACATATCCAAAAAGAGAGAGAAGGGAGGGGAAGGAGGGGGAGAGAGGAATGATTACAGCAGGAAGGCTACATCTGATCTGAACAAGAGAGATTTGGAGGTTACGCTCGCTGCTTTGCCTTCGCCAATATTTATAATATCTTGTGTTTTAAGACAGACAAATCTGAGAATGAGGCTTAAATGCTGAGCTCTGTTACAATAGAACTGGTGCTTTTGTGAGACCAGAGTCAGAGCTCTGAGAGAGGGGAGGGAAGGGAAGGGTGGGAATTCAGTACCTTCATGTGATACATCTGCTGGGAAATAACAATTTGAACATATATGCAGCAATCAAAAGGCAGACAATGGATGCGTGCTGAAAGCCACTGCAGGTGCTTGGTAAGGGGATGGAGGACAACAAAAGGAAAGAGGAAGGAGGCTGTGTGCCCACACTCAGTGTCTGAGATGTTTCAAAAAAGAGCAAGAACCACAATTTCACTTTATGAGAGCTGAGAAAGCAGCAGCCTTCACACCCCTGTGTCCAGCAAGTGGCTGAGTGGGGTAAATGGTGGTGACAGGGCCAGGAGATGATTTCAGCAACCAAGTTTTAAGATACACCAGCTCCTCCATGTGCTTGTGTCCCTCGGTTTCCTGCAGAGATCAGATTCAGTACTGCTGGTAAACACCTGTAGTGACTGCAGCACAGGAGCCCAAAATCTCAATGTGGGAATTTCCAGGTGGGAAATCCACCTGGGATCCCCATCCTGGGCCAGAGCTGCATCCCCCTGGCATATCTCAGTCGAGGTGGGATGGGTGATGGTCAAAGTCTAGCTGAAATACCAAACCTGCCCCAGGCAATCCCAAACTGTGAGATGCAAGTTCTCTCACCACTTGGGGATGGAAAGAGGTGAGTGGGTTACAGGGGCAAGCAGTTGTCCCTTCTGTGCAGTTGTGTGACCTTCTAGATATAGGCAGCACAATTCCACTGCCTCTCTCCTCTCCTGGAGGAAAATCCTTCCATCATTCATGGAACTGCAGCTGTCATGCAGCAAAGAGCAATTCTGAGCTATAAAAATGTGTAAAAATATGCATGACCTCTGGAAATCAAGATCTTTATGGAAAATAAAGATTCGGTCTTCTGAGACAGAATCTCTCCACTGTGTTTAGGTCCGTGCAGTCTCATATTAATATTAAGATGTTTGATGCTAAAGACATAACACCCAAAGCCATTCACTAGCATTTCTTCTTTTTCTCTTTCCTCACCCATGATCTATCTCTTAGTTGCCAACATAAATAATACTCAGGTTACAGTAATGTCCTGTGGCTCCAAACTCGGGGAACTCCAGTGCACAAGGTGCTGAGCAAACATGTATGGAGGCATAATCCTGTCAAATATTATCCAGGTCATATGATCTGTAGATATATTCCTCCCTGTAGAGAACACTCAGCTTGGCAAATGCTTGGCCTGTTTCTCTGTGTGACACTGAATGTCAGTGAGTGACATCTCACAGATGATACTTTATTGGTAGAGCAGGTGCTGGTGGCAAGAACTATATTTAGAGAGCAGAGGTCTAAAAATGGGTCAGTCATTTCCAGATCAGATTTGAGTCTTTCATAAGACCTTTCCCCTCTCCTTTCCCTGCTCACGAACTCTCACCAGACTGAGAAAGCCAAGGGGTGCTTCCCAGACCCCCAGCAGAAGAGCCGTGGGATCTGGGATACAGAACCCAGATCCTCCCCAGAAAGGGAGATCTGCATGTCAGAGGAGCTTCCACATCCATCCACCACAGGCTGCTCTTTTTTTTTACAGAAAAGAAGGCAAACCCTGCAACATCAGCACTGCAGCAGTTTCTATTTGCACAGCCCCAGGGTTACAGCGGTGAGGAGCAGGTGAACACACCACCATGAGCTGAGCAACACTGTGCATTTCTGGCCATCCTCTGTGTGCCATTTCCTCACCCCCTCTGTGCCTACACTGCACATACAAACCCTGAGTCCTGAGGAAAATGTGAGAGAACCTCTCCTGGACTGGCAGGAGGAAGCAAATGTGTGCAGGGCTCTCTTCAGGACAGCTGGACTACCCTGGGTGGCTTCTCTGTTTGCCCTTGCCCTGCCACATTTTCTCTCCTAAGCACCCTAAGCTGTAGAGGCAGTTTGCTGTGCCAGGGAACAAGGATGTTTCTGAGAGCCAGAGGGGAGTTTGGATCTGTCCAAATGACATCCAGCCACCAGCACACCATCTGCAATGTTTGGGATTTGATGGCTGACCTTAAAACTGCACTTTTGTAGGAAGGTCTTTCCAGCTATTACAGTCCAACACCATGCTTAGAGTTTAAGTGTGGGTTTACACAGAGAATATGCTATACAAGGCAGAAAAGCAGTGGAGGCATTTCAGCTCCTGCCCAGCATGAAAGTTTGAATTATTTCCTGGAAGTGGGCTCCATTTGATCCACCTGTGGACATGTGGTGGGTGCAAGGAAAGGTGATGAGATACTGCTCTGCTGGCCTGAAAAAACAGTGCTTTTTGCCCAAGTTAAATTGAAAAACATTGCCAGACCTCAGCTTGTAATATGCTATTCAATTACACCTTCCACATGCTGCTTAGAGTAATCCTAGTCTGAGTGTGGTCCATGGCAAAAATGAGAGAGCAAATTCTAACCTTTTGCCTGAAAACCCATTTGTTCATTCCTCAGAAAACAAACAAGAGGGTTTTCAATGATATATGTTTTTAAGGAATTATATTGTGCTTGCAGGACCCGTCAGCATCAACAAAGTCATTCCTCCTGTGGGCAACATATAAAAAGGAAAACACCTCCATATTTCATTTTGTTTCCATTTGCCACCTCCATTTACAGCTGAGGCTTGTGAGTGATTTGAATAGTCTCTCTGAAATCAGGAGGACAGCTCATGGGCTTAGAGGGAGGCACGTGATGGAGGGCTTTACTGAATCACCCTCCAACACCAGATGCTGGAAGATGCAGTGTTGGTAGCTGTTGGCAGCTGACCTGAAGAAGTTAAGCTTAGCAGTGAATGGAGCCCCCCAGGCTCTGCAGCTCAGCTTCCTTTCCTCTCTTTAGCACAAAATATTTTAAAAGAAACTGAGACCAGCAGCTTTTCCCCAGCCAACAAAAATAAAGACACTTGCAGCACGGCGAAGTGCAGCATGCCTGCCTTACTCCAGGCTGCTCTGCCAGGGAATCAGAGGGATGGATGGATGGCTGATGAGCAGCAATTGAAAGGTGGGCACAGAGGCAAGAGCACAGTGGCTGAGGTCCAAGCCAGAGAAATGAGGCATCCACGAGAACTATTGCAATTGTCAACAGTGGAGAAATGTAATTCGTTGTTTGCAAATGCAGCCTTGATCCTTAAAATAAAATAAAGAAAAGCAAATAACCTTAGCTCTGTTAGCTACCTGGCCAGTGAAGGATGCCCATGAGCCAGACTTATAATGCTGATCTAAACCCCACAGCTCAGGCAAGATCTACTGGATGGGTTTGATCAAGGACTAGTGCTTCTTTAAGAATGTGAGTCAACTGGAAACAGATGTTTTCATTCTGTGGTGCTGTAGGAGAAAAAGTCCCTTCTGTCCATCTTCCCTCTGTCCCCTCCAATCCTAGTGTATGTTATAAACACTATTTTAATCTCATTTTATTTGTGTGTCCTAAAGTATTCCTGCAGTAGACTCCTAAATTGTGGGGAGAAGAGAGGGAATGAGAGCAGATTAGAACAACAAAAGGCCAAGCCACATACAAACTTGCACATCAACTAACTCCTCTCAGAAAACTTCCTTTGTCAATGGAAATCCCAACCTCACCCACTAAAGCCCTTCCAAAAAGAATGCAGTTGGCACTGTATTTTGTTAGTGTTAACAAATTTAGGCTATTACAGGTCAAGAAAGAGGGAAAAAAACCCTTAGAGCCCTTTGGAGAATGTGATCCTGTTGGAGTTCCCTTAATGTTGTAAAGGGGGACTCAGGAAGCAGGGACTCAGTTCAGAGACACTTGGGGTGCACTCTTCTGCAGCAGGTGACTCTGTCAGCCAGTCCACATCTGAGACAATGAAAAGTAACACAGGATTACTTTATTTTTAAAATTATTTATGAGAAAAATACACCCATCTCCACCACCTCTACAATTCTCTGTCACGTTTCTCCCCACAGAATCATCCAGACAAGCACCACCAACCAACCCCACAGCCGTTCCTGCTCTGGTCCTCCTCCTGGGCTGGGTGTCAAACACAGCACTCCCCCAGGACAGTGTCTGTCGACACATCCAATCTACCCAAAATGCTGCCTGGGAGGACCCAGTGATTCTGCTTTAGTGCCCTTTTTGCATCTAATTTCCCATAATCACTGGCAGAGATCCACCAGTACTATCAATCTGCTTACATAGCAGCCTCTGTCATTCAGGATGACTACTCATTCAACCTTTATTGCACCCAAATTCCTCCTAGTGCTCATGCTGTCACTATCTGTCTCACCAAAATAAGGCAATTAAGGACGATCCTATTGCTTTTACTATAAAAACTTTTACTATAAAGGGGCAACCCTCCCACCTTTCTGCCTTTCCTTAAGTTTTCCCGTACTCCCAAGTCTAAAATGAGAAAGCTTTGGATTCCTCATAAACAGTAAAAATAAGACTACAGCCATATTTGTAGCCCCAGAACTGGTGTTCCCAGTGCCACCAGTCACTTTGCAAGAGCTACATGAGTGGATCCATCTCCCTTTTCAATACTGGCTCCCTTTGTGCAGCTGGCTGTCCCAGGTTTTGGCTCAAAATATGTGTGTGAGTGAGCAGAGCATCACTCATGGGCTTGAATTCTCTATTTCTAGGCAGAGGTCAATGGATGCCCAGGATTATGGGATACCGTGGCAGCTTGTATTTTTGTATTTTCTTTTTATAAGTTGTGGTGGTGCAAGAGTTGTTCCTGGACAAGGAAAAAAGACCCAACTTCTTATTTGCATTTTTCCCACTTGAAGGGAAATCTAGGAAATAGGAGAGGATGTGTTGTCACTGAGTAGCCCAGGCCATATTCATGCTCATCCTGGGTGAGGTCCAAAATGCAGGAGGGATGTGAAATGACTAGAAAGAAGGAAATAAGCACCAAAAAAAAAAAGAAGTAATCACAGAAATCAGGCTTCAGATGTGAAAAAATGGAAAAAACATAGATGATGAATTATATCACATCTTTCTATTACTATATCTATCCTCCTATTATCTCCATCCTTCTTCTCATGTCACCAGAGGAGTCCTATGGAGTTCTGATGCTAACATCAGAACATTGTCACAGCTCTGTACATACCACAATTACCCATAACTCTGACTGAAACTGTGAGAAGAGACCTCTGGGTGCTCTGAAAACTTCTGGAGAGTTTACATCAAGCTTCAAGTTTACAAGAAAAGCAGGAAAAAAAGCAAGTCATCCGTGATTTTGCAGCATAAGTGTCATGCATGAAATCTCCTATTGTCTCATCAGTTTTGGGGTCTCTTTCTGTTCTCTTTTAAATAAGACAATAACGAATGTGTTACTGTTTTATTCCTTCTTTTCAATGGGATTTGGCTGACAGAGGAATGAGTTAATTTAGAGAATACTGAAATATTTCCTTCTTACTCATCCTAGACTAAGCATGAAGATCTTACATTCTTATTCTCAGCTGCCCAGGTGCCTCTTTTTCTCATGGAATAAATGCACAAACAAAAAACCTACCTGTTCCCTCTCTCCCTTTCGAATTTCTCTTCAAGTTAGGAGAGGCAAATAAGGACCTACTGCAAAAGCTGGAAATAAATTATAGCCAGAATGGCAAAAGCAAAATATTTCTCCTCTAAACATGTTGCTTTTTCCTCTGTATGTCTTGGCAGCCTAACTCTCTGAAAACACCCACCTGAATTCTCTGAGCTCAACAGAGCAGCCCAAGGATAAACCCTCCAGTAAATCCTATGTGACTGAAGATATAGGAGCCTGCCTGTGAGTAAAAACATTTTAAATATGATTGCTATACCTGTAAGTAACCAAAGAGCCCTTTTGGAGCAAATAATTTCCTTGGAAACATCTGAGTCTAATCATCCAAGCCTGGGAGCCCAAATTTATGTAATACCGCTTTTTTCCTCTCCTCATTGTCCATCCCCTGCCTCAAAAGAAAAGAGTTTACCCTGTCCATCTATCATTTAAATGGTAATGAGCTAAATGAATTCCACCTCACTTCTGAGCTTCAGAGTAAGCTTGGGTTTATTTATTCGTATAAAGGCACAAGAACCCGTTTGACATTGCTGAACATGTCCCAGATTTATGGAAAATAAAACTGTACTAATCTCGCGCGTTTATTAGCTTTTCTGTCAGATGCCTCCATGAGTATTCAGAGATGTGAATTTGCCCTGCAGTTCTGTTCTGACTGGAACACCATCTCCTGAAATGTAAATGTTATCTTAAGGTCATATGCTGATGAAAACCCCTGTTTTGCCAAAGTCTAATTTCTTGGTCACTTGACAAAGCAGCTGCTGTTCAGTTATATGGCACAAAGAATGCTATTAAAGAGGGATAAGTTACATGTTTGATTTGGCATATATTATACAGCTTCTAAAGATAAAAAAATTACAATGCATGATTATTTTTCCTGATTTAGCCGAGTAAATAAAAGATCTCTCACAAACATGTGTACAGGAATGATACTTCTAAGTGAATTTGTTCATCTACACATTATGTAGCCCTCCGAGGGCTTCTGTGACTGCATTTTCAAGGATCAACACAAAAATCCTAATGTGTGATATAATTTATTTGACAAATCATAGATTGTTATTGAGACAAATTCCTGATTTGAAGGAGAATACAGAGATTAGATGGTTGTAAATGTTCTGTGACAGCAAGCTCTGCAGCTGATGTACATTAAGGAAAATAAAAATTGCAAGGTTTAGGTAATCAACAGCTGGTGTCAGCTGGTACCGTACCACATCAGTGCCTCAAAGGTTGGTAAAGATTTTTTTTTTAACCATCTGGTTATCTAGCATTGGTCAATGTCAGAAGGACAACACTGGAGGCTCCTGCTCCTGCTTTGGCAAACCAGGACAAATGCTCACTTGTGCCAGCAGGGAACATGCAGTGTGGGTCAAGAAAGACAATATGACATGTTTTAGGAGGTGGTGCTGTCATTCTCAACCCTTTTGGTGTGTGAGAAAGGTCTGACAGGGAAATCATACTACAGGGATGCAAGGTTTGGGTTACACAAAGCCCCATGCCCAGGAAGAGCTGGTCTCCAGGTTTGTGCTCTCAGTTCTGGGAGCAGAGATGTGTCTGGGAGCTCAGTGTCTGGTCATGGGTGGAGAAGGAATGCACAGTGTTTGACCTTCATCTCACATGGAAAAATGTCACATTTTCTCAGAAAAAATATCAACAGTGTTTTCTCTTACCAAAAAATTGCTCCAGTGCAGGAACACATGGTCTTTTGCAGCAAAGAATTTTAAAAACCTCTGGAGATTGGGATTTCTCTGGTCTCTTCTGCTTTCTTTTCCTCCCTTTTTAATTGTGAAGTTCAGAGAGGTTCCACGTGACAAAGATAATTTAGCATTTCAAATAAGACTTTATTTTGCAGGACATCCAGCATTCATTTAAACATTAACCCCCTCACACCTATGAAGGTAAGAAAGTTATTCCAATGAGAAATAAGCATGAACAATAATTAAGCACTCACTTTCAGATAGGAAAATAACTCAGCAAAAATAAGATTCATCAATATTCAGGTCAAAGAAAGATATGCTTTTTCTAAAAACTTATCTAGTAGGCTGGCAGGGGATATCTCTCTCCTGATTACTGACAATTTTGATAGGTCGCATCACAAACTTTAGTTTCCAGAGGAAGATCTGGGATCAGAAAAGCCTTCTGGGTATATTTTAAAGTGTAAGGGAAGCATCCTGTGTTTAGTGATTGCACCATTCATTTCAGGGATATGTGATACTCCCAGTCAGCTGCAGATGAGGAAGGATTTCCCTTCTTTGGAACAAATAAGATTTTTTGCTAGGGATTGGGTGGGACTTGATCATTCCCCAGTGCAGCAGTTCTTTGTCTCAGTACAGTCCTACACCATAATGAGAACATACTGCACGTTGTGTCTCTCTTATAAAATTTAATTCCCATGCTGAGGTTGCTGCGGTTTCCTGCTCTTGCAATTTGCTTCTTTGAATTAGCCAAGACACCTCCCTATGACACATAATTCTTGTGAAACTTGTTAGCTCTGCTTAAAATAAGTAAGTAGGTAAATAAATAAATAAATAAATAGATAGATAGATAAGCAGGCTGGCATTCATTACTGAACTCAAGTAACAGCCCAGCAAAAAAATTCAGCAGTAAAACCTCCACATCATAAACCATCAATATTTGCAGTAAACCATGAGCTGAGAGAAGGCTTGGTAAAATAGCTTCCACTCCTGAAATGCCATATCCTGATTGGCAAAAACAAGACGCCAGCTGTGCTAAAAGGGAATCCCAGTGTACCTGCACAGAATCTTATGCTTGCTTAATGTAATTTCTCTGTGGACAGAGCACGTTCTGGAACTACAAGTACGGAAAGGAGAGTTCATGAAAGGAGCCTGGCAAAGCAGTGATGTTTATGTGCACCTACAGAGGCTTTATGCCACCCTCGTGGTCCCAAAACATCCACTTAACATCCAGCTGACACCTAGGTGTAAAAAGTGAATGATAAGGCACTGCTAGGCTTAAAAAGTAAATGATAAGGCTCATCCTGGCTGCTAGGACATCATTGCTCTGTCCCTCCTTTATTTACTCCCTGGTGCTGTTCCCATTGTTGTTGGTGTAGGGCTCTCCCCCTCCTCATCCTGAGGATGTGGGGACTTTAGGGCTGAAGGGATCATCTTGCTTAGAACACCTATGTCACAGGTTATTAAGTTTCACTAAACTCTTCCTGAGACTGATTCCAGTAATCGATGTCCTGTGAAAATCCTCCTCCAAGAGAGAGAGATCCAGCCTTGATTTAAAGGAAGGGTGAAATGGAGAGCAGGCTGCTTTCCCAAGCAGTTTGTTCTGGCTTGTAATCTTCCTCACTCTAAATCACGCTGGTCCTTCTCTGAGGGTATGAAAGAACCCTCTTCTAAATGAGTTCTTCTCTCCACACAAATATTTCCCCAGTAGGCAAATTACCTCTCCATCTTCTCCTTGTCTGTTTGAGTCTGAAAGGTGTCTCATCCTTGGGATTTTGTTCTTCTGCCCTTGTGTTTTTCTGAGATTTCTCCTTTTGTTTTAAATTATACTTTTTTTTTTTAACATTCTTAATAGAAAGCAAACTGGAATGCATGTGGAATTACCATTTGAATCACGCTGAATTTGCACACAGGTGTAGGGCTGCAATAACATTCTATTGAAGGGGGAATATGCATATAAGAAAGAACCATGACTTTTAACATTAAAATGGCTGAAGAACAGTATTTACAATTTCATGGAGCATTTAGAACATGTAAACATTATAGATCTATAGATGTAGATGTGCATTAGCTCTGCAGACTAATAGCCATAGGAGTAGGGACATTTTTTCCTGTATTAGAGGGGGCTGAGCCCTCAGGTAAGTTTAGCTGACTAAAGCCAGTAAGAGAAAAAAGAGGTGGGCAAAACTCAGAAGTTGGATGGGTCAAAAAATGGAATTGATCAGGATCTTGCATAAGCATGCAGAGTGGGATAACCAATGAGATAGGTAGCTTCCTTTGACTTATCTAGATACAGAACAATGTTCAGCTCTTAGTGGAGTCCTCCTGCCCTGAACTCGTGGTCAGAGAGAGGTTGCTGTCTGCTCCAAGGTCCTTGCTGTCAATTTGGTCTCTGGATCACAGGTAAAAGCTCCAAACAGGCTCAGCATCTAGCATCACCTAATTCTTTGTGCACTGCATCATCTGCATCTTCCAAGAAACATCATTCATATCCGTTTAGGAATTCAACACATCATATTTCTATCATGTTCCTAGCTCACTGACTGTGTCATTTAGTCAAGACTTTAATTAAAATACTTCCACAACATATTGCTGTGAAGGCATAATTACTTTGGCTTGAGCTTCCTAGCCCTCATTTCCCAGTTTTTGTCCGGGACACGCAGGCTTTACACAACAGAGCAGTATTCCTGATGGGGGGCTGGCAGGTACCCCTCAGACCAGGGTCAGCCACCTCTGCTGGGACATTCCTCCTGCCACCACACCAATCACCCCTCTCCATTCAGAGATCTCTACATGCCCTGGAAAAATTAGGAATGCTGAGAGTCTCAGCAAGGCATGGAGCTCAGGTTGAGTTACTCACCCACCATGACCTGTCCCATATAGGCATCCCTCACATTCCTTGCCTGCAGGAAGGTTGTCCCTTTCCCACGTATGAAATTTCATAACTGTTTGACAGTAACAGAATCTGCATCCTGCATTCCTGCATGGACTGCATTGCCTTTGGCTCTGCTAAAACATGTTTTGCCCAAATAAGCTGAACCTCACCAGTGATCTCCCTTCCATGGACCCTGCAGTTATTTATACTTCTACCAATCTTCATCAGCTGCAATTTCTGTCAGCAGTGACTTTAAACCTAATCCTGGGTTACTAATGAAAACATCCCATAGCCCCAAGCACAGGTATGGTTCTGTGGAGACACTGCTCTGAATGTCCCTGGCTGATGATGATGATTTGTCTGAATTTTCAGACCTGCTCTTTATCCTTTTGTTTATATCACCCTACGAGGCTTTTTCCCCTCCTCAGTTTCCAAAATAAAACAATGATATTCAGAAATGTTCTTTACTACATCAGCTTGCTGGCAGCTCTGCTAGGAGCAGTGGGTTCTTATCCATGGGAAAGCACATGATTATGTTGAGCCACAAGTAAATTGAAAGGTGGAGGCCATTTCCTATGCTCTGACATAAATACACACAGATAGATAAACTAGTTCATAAAAACTTGTCAGTTCCTTTTACACATTTTGGACCTATATTGCAGATGGGTTTGGGGTTTATGTTTGTTTTAATAATTGTACTGTTCTTAAACAAATGGATTGGTTCCTTCTATTTGTTGTGCTTTAGCAGTGTGATGTTAAACACATTCAAAATATTTCAGTCAAGTAAAGATTCGACTTTGTCCAAAAAAACCCCAAACCACAGAACTATAGAAACAGCTAAGCACTGTAGCCATTCCCCAAATAGGGTGTTAGGATTTGGCTATAAACCTAAGCTGTTTAATATGGTTTGGGTTTATGCAGTAGGTCATGGTGGTTAATGCTTAGTGAGCTGAAACAAGAATAGAAGAAAATTATAATGGAAAAGCTTGGTTTGAAAAAAATAACTTTTGTAGATGACTATAAGGGGGATGATTGGACTCGTGGTGTGTACCACATATTTTGGCTAAGCTGGAATGCTTTGAAAGCCTTTCAGTTGATATAAGCATGATCATCTGAGCAGGACTTTTTAGCTCAAAACACTCCTAATGTTGAACTCTTGGCATGAGGTGGTGACAGCTGCA
Source organism: Emberiza elegans (assembly GCA_024865655.1). Taxonomy (NCBI): domain Eukaryota; kingdom Metazoa; phylum Chordata; class Aves; order Passeriformes; family Fringillidae; genus Emberiza; species Emberiza elegans. The sequence continues at coordinate 2,494,563 of JALJVW010003588.1, read as the reverse complement.
GAAGGCAGAGGGGGAGAAGGCAGCAGTGCCGCGCCTTTGTTATGGAGAGCAGCAGCACAGGGGAGGCAGGATTGCCTAAATCTGTGTTGTGTCACTTGTGGGGGAACCACGACAGCCTGATCCTGCTCAGAGCAGGGGCCCCCAGCTCTGCCACCCCCTGTGTGCACACAGACATGTACACACTGCCAGATTCCAGCACTTCACAGGCTCACACCTCATCCAGAGCTGGAAGGGACCCTCACGTTTTTTCACCCTGTCATCAACCAGAGTCATGTCTCCACCATGCCAGTACCTCAGCTTTGTGAACTTAAAACCCAGAAAGCCAGGGAATTTGGTGATGAGTGCAAATTCATTAAGCCCGGGGAACCAACTAGCCAAGATGCCAGGGATGGTGTCAGAGGCAGTTTGGTTTCTCTCTATACCAACATCCAAAGAGCCCATACATAAATAGCTCCTAGAAAATAATGCATCAGGTTTTATTTGTTCATAAAGGGCATTTGGCCTTATCAGTCCTCCTCCAGGCAGCCTATCAAAGCATTCTCTCAAGTCTCTCACTAGAAATAACTGTATTACAGACACCCCCAGCAGCCTGATTATGGGAGAGAACCCAAACCACCCTCGCTGTGTGAAATGCAGAGGAGAAAAAGATGTGGCCCATATGGTGAAAAGCATTCCTAGACACCAATCTGGGGCAGTCCATGAGCCCACATGTGATCACATCATGCCTCTGTGTACCTCTGAATAACCCAATGTTCCTGTGCAGGGGCCAGGGACAAGCAGGTTCCCAAATACTGCCTTGAGTTAACCCTGGCTCCATGGGGGTCTCCAGAGGGTCCCTCAGTGGGACACAGCCTGAATGGCAATAATGGGACCAGCCTCACCAGGTGGCTCAAGGGTTGGGTTTATCTGGGGTGAACACCAGCCAGCTCTCACTCTAACTGGTGAGTTGGGAAAGGCTGAAAAGAAGGGCCCTGTGAACACAATGCATAAAATGTGGCAAAAAGAACAAATGCAAAATACCATTTTAGTTACTTTCAGATCAAACTGGCTACCAAAGAAACAATGTTTTCATATTCCAATGCTATCTCCATGCAAAGACTTTTTCTCAGACTGCTTTCTCATGGGAGGAGGACCTCAGGAGAAAGCACCTGAGAAAGTGGAAGAATTAACTCTGATTCCATCCTCTGCCCTGGCAGTTATGTGTAAAATTCCCCCCTAGCACAGCAGAACTGCCTGCTCATCACAGCTCATTCAAAGGTGAATTTTGTCTGACCCCTGGACCAACTAACAGGGAGGGTGCATGATTTCGAATAATAACCTTAGTTAATGATCTAATACCTAATGTGCTAGACCTAAGATAACACCTCAGGATCTGCCTTTTTCTGTGGTATGGGTTCACATTTAGTCCCACAAGTCTCTGGACTTCTATTTTTTTTTTTTTACAAGCCTTAACATGGCACAAGTATGAGCTGGTTTCCCTTCTCTGGTTTGCCATGAAGCCTCCCTCCATTTAACAGATCACTTGTACAGCTCTTGTTAAAAAGCAACACCCTCACCAGTGGTGACGACACACCTCTCACATCCTGCAGACCCTCTTTCCACCTTCCTTCCCTTATTTGCTCTGACAGCACTTGACTGTGTCAAAAGCCCAAGTTTTAGCGACACAATCTCCCTTCCCATTTAATATTTTAGTACAGGAACAGCTTTGCTTTTATAAAGACGTGGTTTAGTCCTCAAGTCACCCAGGAATATCACTGGCATCTCAAGTGCAGCATCCCACCTCCAAGCCAGCAGCAACTTGCTGGAGAGGCTGTTAGCCCATCACATGTTCCTTGATGTTCTGGACTCACACTCTCAGGGGAACCCATTAGCATTCAGGCTCTCAGGCAGTCCTCTCCTCCCCTGTTAGTAATTACCCAGGGAGGGGGTAATTAAAATAGGTTCTGAGGCTATGAAGAACCTCTGTCCGCCTTCGCTACTTGCAGAGCCAAATGAGAACTTTAATGTACATTTGGAGACAGCTCCTGAAGGGCTTTGCACCTTTGTCGTGTTCTTGTCATCATTAAGCACGATCTAATCCTCCATTTCAATTCATTAGCCTGAACAGAGGCAAATTTTGAAATGTGACTGCAACACAGAAGCAGTAAAATTTCCCTAGATACCTGATGAAGTTCTATCATTATAAAATGGATAATTTCATGGGGATGGACAAGGCTTTGGGAACTGGGGAGTGCTTAGCTCAGGTTTCCTATGGAATTCCATCCAAATTACTGAATCTCTGCCCCTTGATTTTGTCACAGAAAATGAAAAGGTTCCTTTCATCCAGGTGTTCTCTGCCCAGTGCATTTGTCCTGTGCTGCAAACACCCAGCCACAGCACAGGGATGACCACCTGTCCAAATGAGCCCCGTTGGCCGAGCCAAGCAGGAAAGCACAGGGGCTAATGAGCTTTGTGAGATGATTTCAGCACAATTCACCAGTGGTGGCCCGAGAGCTACCGAGGCTCTGCTCATCCCTGCTGGTGGCCTCCTGGCCCTCCTGGCAAACAGCACAGCAGCTGGGTCAGCAGCACACCAGCCTCGCTGCAAACACCCTGTGGGAAGTCCCGCGGCACTTTAGGGAGAGCTGGTTCAAATTCAAGCTCCAGCACCTTCACAGCCTGTCCTAAATCTGAACTGAGATGACTTAAATGATCCCTGAAAAGATTCCAGAGGTTGGAACTCTTAGGCCTGCCTCCCTCAAAAGCTGTCATTCAACTCTTCCTAGGGGGGAAAAATAAAAAAAAAATGAAAGAGCAGATGAAGCAACTGAAAATAAATATGCTTCCCATTTTTCAAAATTTGATCTTTTTTTTTTTTTTAACTAAACCCTATATTATTCATGCGCTGTATATTTTATTGCGGTTAGTTTCAAAGCTGTTGGAAATCACAGATCAGTCCCTCAACCAGGATGTCTTTATTATGCACACATAAATCATGCATGGACGGGCCCTGACAGCTGACGACGACGTAAAGTCTCAGGAAGCAAAGCCCCTAAGCCATGTAAAAAATGTATGTCATGGAAAAAAGAAGCATGTCATCTTTATTTCCTTTTCATGGATATTTTTGTCTTGTCATCATCAAGGAAGACTTTTTCCCCCTGTACTTCTGTCTAAATGTAGTTAACTCAGACGTAATTTGCAATGGTATTTCAATGACACAAATGGAGAACCCTTCCCCACATCTGCCTGCATCTTCAAGGATGAGCATGTTGTAATTATACAGCTCCCATTTCACCAACAGCCCTGCTGTACCCAATATGGTTCAAAAATATTTTGGTGAAATGCAGAAGTTCATAGAATTGTCAGGAGCATTTGGGTGCTATAGGACTCATGTACATTGTATTAGAGTTGGGTTTTTTTGAAGCCGTGGGTCCACTGCAAGATTCGATCAGGTTGTTGTGGGGCTTTTTTGAGCAGGGGAAAAAAGAAAACACCAACAAAACACAAAAACCCCCAAGGATTTCTTATTGTGCTCTAGCTGAAAAGCAGAATAAAGTGCTAAGGGGAAATACTCAGCTAAGAGAAAGAAGAAAGAAAAGAAAGAAAAGAAAGAAAAGAAAGAAAAGAAAGAAAGAAAAGAAAGAAAAGAAAGAAAGAAAAGAAAGAAAAGAAAGAAAGAAAGAAAGAAAAGAAAAAAAAGAAAGAAAGAAAGAAAAAAGAAAGAAAGAAAGAAAGAAAGAAAGAAAGAAAGAAAGAAAGAAAGAAAGAAAGAAAGAAAGAAAGAAAGAAAGAAAGAAAGAAAGAAAGAAAGAAAGAAAGAAAGAAAGAAAGAAAGAAAGAAAGAAAGAAAGAAAGAAAGAAAGAAAGAAAGAAAGAAAGAAAAGAAAGAAAGAAAGAAAGAAAGAAAGAAAGAAAGAATAGTTGCAGTTACAGTTAACATTTTCTGTTTCTGAAAGGTGTGTCTTTCTTTTTACTTGCTTGATTCTTTTTATAGGGGTGAAGTTCAGTGAATTTGCTTCTTTAGTAAAAAATATTTTTTAAAGAAATTTTTGGATAGTCATAAGTAGCAAATAGTGGCAGATTTTAAAAAAAAAAGAAAATCTTTTGGTCAGAAAGTAAAAAATAGCCTTCCAAATATAAAATTGGAGAAAGTACCTAATGGAGCACTGAATGACTGTCTGTACATTGGGCTAAGGACAAAATTTAAAAAAAATATTGACAGACCAAAAAAATTTTCTTTTTCCAACTATGCACTTTCACACACTGAGCTTTCAAAAGCAGGGCCCTTTAGACAGACTGGTGAGCTCACATGTCAACACCTGAAGGGCGGTGATCACCTAATAGCCACCCACCCCTGTTGCTATATTTACTAAATAAAAAATAAACATATTTTTATTTATTTAGGTGCTGCCCTGTGTGTTGCCACTGCCTGATGAAAAGGTGCCTCCTAACTCAGTTAGAAGAAATTGCACCTTTTTCCTAAGCAGCACATCATCTTTGAGCTGATCTTCTCATGCATCCTCCTCTGCTGGCATCCACTTTCTATGTCCATCTTACTGCTGTAGGGTGTCTCTCATTTACTGAACAACTAATTTCCTTTAGATGCAGGATAAGGCAGGCACCTACACACACACATCAAGGGGGAAATCCTTAAGGTTGGATATCAGGGAAAGGTTCCTCACCCTGAGGGTGGTGGGGTGCTAAACAGGCTCTCAGGGAATGGTCACAGCCCCAAGGCTGCCAGAGCTCCAGAAACATTTGGACAATACTCTAAGGCAGATGGTGGGATTTTTGGGGTGTTTGTGCAGGGCCAGGAGCTGGACTCGATGATCCTTGTGGGTCCCTTCCAACTTGGGGAATTCTGTGATAACTCCTTTGTTTCCTCTCAGGTGTTGGTGGCATTGTTGATATCTCCTCTTGCCTTCTCCTCATTGCTCCAGCATGCAGTGGTCGTGATGTGGGGGAACCCACCACACAAAGATCAGCCCAAACATCAGACAGTGTAAGGCCACAATTCACAGAATCACCGAGTCATTAAGGCTGTGTCATTAAGGAAAAGGACTCTAAGATTGTAGAGCCCAAACTTTAACCCAGCTCCACTGTGTCCACCACTAATTCACCTCATTCTTCTACTGCTGATTTAGTTCCTCTTTCTCTATAGCAGCTCAGCACTTGAGAGTTTTTTTCTCAAAGAAATCCCACCTGCTGTGTTTTGGCTCATTGGGGAATCCTCTTTTTGGGATGCCACCACAAAGAACCAAGTGCGGCGAGCAAACACCGTGCTGCCTGTTCCTCAGGGAACCACACAGAGAAAGGAGCAGCAGATATATTATTTTGTCTGTGGGGGGAAATTCAGAACCAGCTGAGATGTTTGTTGGTGCTTTTATCCTCTTGCCTATGCAAATTAGTGGGGTTCAGAACTAAACGGAAACGTGTTAAAAGCAAATCTGAAAGCGGGATCTGTTCCACACACTAGTCCTGCTCCCTTCCTTTGGAAAGACACCTGTGGATACATTTCCATTAATAATTTCACTCTATCTCTTCTCTGATGTAAATTTACAAGCAAGAAGCAGGAAAAATGCCAAATCAAACGTTGCAGGCAGGCTGGTGAGATAATTAGCATATGATGCATAAGGAAGAAGAATCCCAAGAAGCAAAGCTGGATGTGCCTGTCCCTGTTTGTGACAGCCTTTGGGGGAAGCTTCAATTCACTGAGGATCAGCCCTGTTTGCATTTTGCTCTTTCCTCCCCCTGCTTGGTGAATCTCTCCCAGGAAAGTCCTTTTGCCTTGAGCTTTTGAACTGATGGAGTACCTGCAGGAAACAGGACAGAAAAAGAATTTTAAAATAGATAAGCTGCTTATCTCTTTAGCTGACTTGAATTTGCTGCTGTGTGGAGGAGGATGCTATCAAAATCAGAAGTTCAGAAGTTAGTAATGCTGGAAAAGTTTCTAGATGTGCATCACCAGCACAGAACTGTCCCTGTGTGTTATGCTGTATATTGCTTCTAAACCACTGCTAGAAATAAGATTAATCCAGGTACATTGAATTTGCTTTTTTCAAAAGTTATCCATGGTGGTGTTTAGCCAAGGAAACAGGACTTGTGTGATCATACTTTGTGCTTGTCCAGGTACTTGACATTCTTTTTCAATAACCTGTAAACCCACAGATCAAATTCAACAGATGGGCAGAGGCCTCACAGATATTAAATTCTTGAGTTTTTCATGAAAACCAGAAGCTTATCTGCTCAGTTTTAACCACAACCTGGCCTTTCTCCATGAAATTACTGGTCACTGATCAACACACAAATTTCTGAGAACCACAAGTGCTGCTTCTTGCTAATTGAGACTAAGGGGAAGGATTAGAGTGCCCACAAGGACAGGAATTGGGGATGTGCATGGAGATTCATCCTCTTGGCAGCACCTGGGGAGAGAAAGAGTTCAGAAATCTGAGTCATTCCAAAGAGGTCAAAGGAAAACAGGGCACAAATCCGGAAGAAAAATCACTTTTTAAATACTTCAGTTCATCCAGACACTTTTTTTCTATTTTCTTTTTTTTTCTTTTTATTTTCTTTCCCCTGAGACATCTGATTCAAGACCTTGAATATTAAAGAAAAAGTTCCCATTGGCTTCTGGGGCAGTTTCTGGAATCTGGTCAGGGCTGGGGAAAGACTTAGGAAAATGGCAGCCATTCATTAAAAAGGATTTTGAGATGCTCATGCTGACATTGTGATTTGGTTTATTGTAAAAATGAATGGTTATTTGAACAAAAAAGCCATCTTTTGATTCAACAAGAAAAGAAATACTATATTTAGAGCAAAAAAGCTAGATATCAGCTTACTCTCACAGACAAATTTAAACAGCAAATATTGCATTTTAATGATGCTTACTTTAAATGGGGTCTTTGATTTGGTGTCTTTTTGTGGTTTTCTATGGTTTTAAAAACTAAAAGCTGTTTTAGAAGACAAAATACCACTTACTGTGATTTGAATAGAGATGAGATCCAACACTAACCTGTTGCATTCCAACATTGACTAAACTGTTTGTATGAACAGTAACACAACACCTACCTAAATCTTCCACTTCTGCTTGGCCATTTTTAGTGGTTTTCTTTTAAAATTCCGATTTCTTCTACCCTTGACAGCAGATCCAGCTCCTCTCTTAGACTGCTGGAAGCGAAATGAGCCAACCTCACTCAGTGTGACCATGAATCTTGAGTTCTTTCCTACACCACTTTACAGACTAGTGGTTACAGCAGTTTCCTGAGAGGCCAGGAACAGGGATTTGACACCCTCATGGAGGGAAAAGGGTGGGTGTGGATATCCCCTTGGCGCAGGAGCTCTGCTGTTTGAAGGAAGGGTCTCCCTTCTGGTGTGGTAAAAAAAAAAAAGCAAAAGTCAAAAAAAAAACAACAAAAAAAAAAAAAAAAAAAAAAAAAAAAACCAACCAGCCTAGGAGGTAATTTGAGAAAACCCATTGGCTCATGCCTCTCAGGGGAAAAAAACCAAAGTCATTGTTGATTTCTGGAAATTTATTGGGAGCGAGAAAAAGGGTCAGGCATCTGGAAAAATTAACCATAAAAACCTGAGGTGCCCTTGAAACGTAACTGCCTGTGGGGCTAAATAGCAGCTGAATCAGCATCACAGGTCTGGATCTGGGCCCTTAAAAATCCTGCTTGGAGCACCTCTCCTTTTCCCAGGCTCTGGGCCCTCTGCTCTGTGACAGGAGGAGCTGCATCTGCACGGAGACAGCACCAGGAGCTCCTGGGTTGGGAGCTCCAGCCCCTGGGCAGGCTGCATGCTCAATCCTTGTGCCAAACCATTTTGAAAGGAGACAGCTTGAGCTCCTATGCAGCCTTCCAGGTCTGCTTTGGCTCATAACTGTCTTTGTCTTTGGTGCTGCAAGGGCTGGATCTCATCTGCTCTGTAGCCAGGCTTGGGAGCTGGGGATGGTCACCTGGAAAAGAGGAGGATCTGAGGAGACCTTAGAGCTCCTTTCAGTGCCCGAGGGGCTCCAGGAAAGCTGGAGAGGGACTTTGGACAAGAGCCTGGAATTACAAGACAAAGGAGAGTGGCATTAAGTTGAAGAGTGTAGATTTATATTAGATATTGTGAGTTCTTGGCTGTGAGGATGCTGAGGCCCAGAGCAGCTGTGGCTGTCCCTGGATCCCTGGAAGTGTCCAAGGCCAGGTTGGACAGGGCTTGGAGCAACCTGGGATAGTGGAAGGTGTCCCTAGTCATGGGATAAGTTTGGAAATGGATGATGTTGAATATCCTTTCCAGCCCAAACCATTCTGGGATTCCATGATCCTACAGTTCTCATAGTTCTGGACTGTGGTTTACGTGGGGAGCGGTCATTTCTCGCTATGATTTATGAGTTTTAAGGTCAGAGGAGACCAAGAGTCTGACCCACTTCACAGTGCAGACCACACACTTCACCCACTGACTCTGGCATCTGCTCCACTAACCAGGGCTGTGGGTCTGCAGGATATTTATTGTCTGGGGAAGGTGTCAGGGTGACAGCACTGTCTATTGAAAATCCCTGCTCAGCTACTCAGGAGGCATAGCACAGTGGAGAAAGTTATCTCCCAGCTCTACCCACTGTCCCAGTTAGCTCCAATAACAACATTTGGTTGCTGTCTTAATACATCTCTAAAAAGAAAGATGCTTTTGTCACCGCTCATTAATCATCTGAGTCATAAATTTCTCATCTAGTATTTATTTTACTTTTCCATTTTTTGTGCCCTTTGTGTCATGCTGGAGGCTATTGCATGCACAAAGTCATGCTCTAAAATAGTATCAACATTGCTTCTTTCATGCCAACTGTACTCTGCTTCAATTTTCTTATATTGAAATTTTGGAAATATTAGGGTATCTTAAAATAGAGTTCACCTTTTAAGGCAGTCAATTTTTCAATGTCCTCTCAGTCTTTTTCCTTTCCTCTTTCCACAGTGTGTATGCCCCAATTCTCTCCTGAAATATTTTCCTGTGTTTTTTCTGTGCTTGAATTTTGTCCTTAAAAAAAATCCTGCTCAGTGGAGGGACACGACATTGGGCAGGAGGAATGTTTGGGACACGTCAGTTCTGGCCTGGCGCTGTGCTGCTCTGATGACACCCAAGGCTGGAGCACCCCAGTGAGTTTATGACTGCAGCACACCTCCACCTCCCCAACCAGTGCATCACAGAAAGGGCAGCCCTGAAAACAGCACAGGTGACTCTGGGCATGACCACAGAGCAAAGGAGCTGCAATTGCAGCCCATGGAATGCACGCACTGCTTCAAACCAGCTCGTTTGAGCAGCAGTAGCACAGCAGAGAGAGAGCTCAGACTTTGCCCAAAATGCTGGGTGAATACCTGAGGTTTCCAACCTCAATCCCATTAGTCTCACATCCTGCTTTACAACAATGCAGACTGAGAGACTTCACATGTCTTTCAAACCTGTGAGGGCTCTCTGTTTATTTTTTAACAATGGCATGTTCTAAACAAAACCTTTGGGTCTGAGGAAGCATCCATTGTTCTGCTTTGAACTTTGCTGATCCTTCAAAAAGGCATTCTGCCTGCAGCTGATGTTTTTTCAGTCTGTGGAAAAACATGTCATTTAGTAATGGTAACCAAAATGCACATACAAAAATCTATGGTTCTTAAAAGTACAACCTTCATTAGACTTTCAGTCTATTCAGGCTCCTGAAAGCAGAAACAGAAAGAACGGGTACTGTGTATTTCATACTGGGGGAATGGTTTCACACTGACAGATGGCAGAGTAGGATGAGATTTTTGGGACTAAATTCTTGGTTGTGAGGGTGGGCAGGCCCTGGCCCAGGGTGCCCAGAGCAGCTGTGGCTGCCCCTGAATCCCTGGGAGTGTCCCAGGCCAGGCTGGATTTGGCTTGGAGTAACCTGGGACAGTGGAAGGTGTCCCCTTCCACTGTGTGGAACCAGATGATCTTTAAAATCCCTTCCAACTCAAGCCATTCAGTGATTTTATGGTTCTATAGGCACTCCTGCCCCACCTTTAGGCTTTCTGCAAAAGAAGAGCTTGTTCTTCTCTGAGTCGTCAGTGTTATTCCATAAATCCTCTGCTATGGGAAACAATTACATGATGTGCCCAAAAAGACCCTGCCCAAAAAGACTTCCATACATCCACTGGAAACTGGGACCCATGCACCAAGAAGGACACATTTTGTTTATCCACTTGAGAAGCACCAAAAGAAAATCCTCAAAAGCAACTGCTTTGTCCTCTTACTTTCCTCCCCAACCTGCCAAGCTTTGCAGGTAGCTCAGGGCCTGTAAATAGCTTTTATTTGGAAAAGGCTTCAATTCAGGTACAATTGGTGAAAGTGGACTGTGGAAGAAAGACACAAACCACAGTCTCACCCCAAGCTGGATATTCTCCACGAGGTGGCTTCACCCAGCCTCAGGCAATGATCCTGGCTCTGAACACACACACAAAAAACCCAAACCAAACCAAGCCAACCTTGGACTGTCCCCAGGTACATGTCCATGGCACCCCTCACGGGCTTTTTTGGGTGCCTAGCCCCATAAATCAAATATTGTAGGCTCATTATTACAAGCCAAGCAGCAGTGAGCATCCTCCTGCCAGGAGGAGGAGAATCCTGTACGTGGGAAGAACTTTTTGCAGCAAGTTCACCTGGCAGCTAGATACTGAGTAAAATATTGGCCAGCAAGTTACATCCACTTGCTGCTTATCAAGTTCTTAATGACTATTTTTTCATGGAGCATCATTTACATAAGTGATGTTGATAGGCCTGAGGAGGTTCACAGTGAGCAGAAAAAGGGAGGGAAAGAAGAAAAAAAAACAAAAGAGAAAAAGAAAATGACAAGAGAAAACAGAATTTCTCCATACAGACCAATGAAACAGGAAAAAAAAGGAGGTGGCAAAACCTTTGAGGAAAAACTGAAGGAAAGGAAACATTAAAAAAAACCCAAAAAACAAAAGACAAACACAGCTGAGTGGGGGATTTTTATACTTTAATGGCAAAAAAATGTGCAAACAAAGCAATGTAAAGGCTGTGATGTTATTTGAGTACATAATGGCAGCAGCTGTTGGAAGGAGCCAGGTCCTCACCTGCAGCAGCTCAGCCCACACCCCGGCAGCCAGCTCACCCACAGAACCGGCACAGGACACACACAGCATTACGAGCTCCAGCAGGTGAGGTATTCTTCAACTCCAAGGTCATATTTCTGCCTAGCTGAGCACCAGTCAAAACAGCTCCAAGAAAAAAAAAAATATTTTATCGGAGAAAGCATTCTGGTAAAGGAAAGAGTTTGGTTGTAGATCCTGGATGGATGGAGCCTGTGTGTGACCAGCAAATCCCTGCCTTTGTTCACACTGGGCACAGCAGCAAGGTGGGCTTGAGTTTGGCAAAATGGGGAAAACTGGAAGTCCAGAGCTTTACATTTCATAAAAATGTTGATGATTTTTTTTTTAAATTGAAAATAAGTGATCTGGCTTGGATACATGCAGATCTGCTTGCCTGTCCTCATTTTTCATAAATGAATTTACATCTCAGGGGTAAAAGTTCTTTTCAGCACTAATAACACACAAACACACATGTGCATTAGTGGATGTCACTTTTTAAAACAAGCTTCTCTTTCCTTACATCATCTGTCTCTTCTTGTATCCTTCAGAAACAGCTTGGCTGGGAAAATAGATGCAGCTTTTAATGTGGAAGCAGAATTTTTAATGAGATTTCCTCTACATTTTTAGACAAATTTTTCCATGTAGACTCTGAAACAGAAACATTTCCTGATATCACCATTAAAAACAAGAACACTCTGTATAATATTTAGATATTCTAATGAAATGTGCCTGTCCTTTCTCCATCAACTTTTGACTTTTCAATGCCAATCTGATAGCATTTATTGAAATGAATGCCTAGGGTTCCAGGACAGAACTGTCATTTCAGACTCAGCAGACTCAGAAACCTTGGTTGAACTGGTGACATGTCACTGAAGTTTTGAAAATGGTTTGGTTTTGGTTTTTTTTGGCTGCACAAGGAGAGTTACAGGACTGAGACACTGCCAATTTAACAAGGATTTGGGAAGTCATGTGGGGCTTTTGCTGTCACATAATCAAGAAAACATGAGCTGCATCAGACAATGTTAAATGAGGAGTGAAAGGCAGACTGTCCTTAGACTCCCTTCCCCACAATCATTCTGAAATGTGGAACAGAAAAATTCCCCTTATTCTTAAACCAATCCAACTATGAGCCCTGCAAATATAGTCTGCATATTTCAAGTTATCAGCACAAATTCAATTTTAAGTTTGCACCCCAATACAAACATAATCTAGATCTGTGTTAATGGCTGGTGACTAACACCCCAGTCTCTCAAGCCTGATTTAATGGATATTGAGCAGAGCTCTTACAAAATACAAGACAGTTTGCTATGCTAAGCCATTACAGCTTTGTTGAAGGCAGCACCTCTGCAGCTTCAGTGGGTCCATCTTGGCACAAGGAGGTTTACAGGCACTGCCAAAATACAGAACACCTCTGCCCTGTCTTAAAGTAAAAGCCAACACGTTTGGAGGAGTGCCACTCATTTAGCTAGAGTCCCCAGTTGCATCTTTAATTGCAATTTATGGAATGCATCTATTGCTGTGGGGTAAGGAAAACAAGCTTTCACAGCCAGTCTGCAGTGCAGTATCTCTCCACAATCTGTAACTCTAAATGAAAGTGTCTCCAGAGAAGAATATAACAGTCCATCCTTCTCTAAAACACAAACAAAAGCTTAAAGAGCTCCATTCTGAGCTGTGCACGAGGACTGAAGAGGAAACTACTGTTCCTGGAGCATATCGAGGGTTTCAGCATCATTCCAGCATTTTAATCATTAAAGTCATTTTCCTGGGGGCAGGGGGAGGAGCTTGAGCAGGGCTCCAGCACATCTGCTGTGGTGGGGCTTGTGCCCAGCAGAGCTCCCAAGCTGGGCCTGGATAAACTCAGCAGGTAGGTAGATGTCAGATGCTGGCACTGGTGATTCAGCTGCTGGATCTCCTCCCTCTGACTCAGTGCTGAACCCGTGCCCACACGTGTGCCACAGGAGAGACCATCTCTCAGCACAGCAGAAAGCCCAGACTACTAAAATCTCAGTCTTTAAAGGTTTCCTGGGCATTTTATGCATCATCAGAGGAGTTTGTACGTGCCATTACAAAGTTAAGCCTGGGTCAACGTGCACTTTATCTGGACTGCATTGAAAATTAACAGGATTATGGTGGTTCCCAATAGAAAGCCGAACCCAGGGCAAGAAACTCAGTTCAGATTATACACAAAGGATGTGTAGTATGGACAGGAAAATTATTTAAGGTGGGTTTTTTGTAACTCTTGTATACTCCTTGGCATAAAAGGAGCAGCTGAGGTCGCCTGGCTTGTTCAGATGGGACAAAAGGAGACTGAGCTCAGACCTCACTGGGGTCTGCAATTTCTCTCAAGGGGCACCAGAGGGACGTGCACTGATCTTTGCTCTCTTTGGCCAGGAATAGGGCTGAAGGGAATGGTCAAAGTTGTGTCAGGGGAGGTTTGGGTTGGATATTGGGAAAGGGGTCTTCTCCAAGAGGGTGGTTGGGCACTGAGCAGGTTCCCAGGGAATGGTCACAGCACCAAGCCTGGCTGAGTTAAAGAAACATTTGTACAACACACTCAGGCACGTGGTGGGATCCTTGAGGATGGTCCTGTACCAGTGGTTGGACTCAATAGTCCTGAAGAATCCCTTCCAGCACAGGATATTCTCAGGAGTGAGTCCTGGCTCCATGACTCCGACCATGAGTTTGTAAAGTGCAGCCCAGGGCAAGCCCCAACCTCTGCTCCACACACTCATGTATTTCTGGTTTGCTCCAAACCAGTCTTCTGGTAGCCGAGTAACTGATTTTCACTGCATAAAGCCACATGTCCAAGGAAACCACAACCAAAAACATTATCAAAGCAACCTAAAACTTCAGGAGATAATAGTCACTCTGATTTTCCAGCCCCACCATGGTTTTTAGGCCTTGCCACAATTCAGATTCTGAGTCAGCAGGTTTCAAACCTGCTCAAAAACTTCTGGCAAGCAGCTTGGTGAAGATTCACTAGCAAAATGGTGGGAAAGATCCTGTGCCACTCTCTCAGCTTGTGCATTTCTGGGTTGTTTCTATTTTAGCTGCTCACAGCACTTAGCAGAGCTTTTATTGCTGGGGTCACGTAGTCAGTACGGAGGCATGGAATGATTGCCATGGTACATGGCAGCCTGGTCATGCATTAAAGCTGGCTGTTAATCAAGCTCCTAACAAGACTGTGGGCCCTGTTCTCTCCAACAGGCCAAGCATCCACCAAAACATGGCAATGTCAAACAAAGACTGTGTCTCAAGTGTCAAATCTCCCATTTCCACTGTAATATTTATGAGCTGTGCTCAAAAAAGACAGCACTCCAGAGTGCAGTTTCCTTAAAATTTACCTGCTGTATGTTTTTCTGTGAAGATGATGCTCAAGGTGTGGGAAAATAATGAGCTTCAAACGTCTGCTTCTTGCAGAAATATAGTTTCATTTTTTCCTAGGATCTGTCTCCATAGATTTTAGGGGAAAACTCAGTTGATAGCAATAGATGTGATTTCACCATGATTACAGATGAATCTGTAACAGCCCCACTCTGCAAAAAGAAAACAAAAAAAGACCCAGAGGGATAGCTTGCCCTCATGCACACACAAGACTGGGACCCTACACCTGAGGCAGGAAAGTTGAGATTCCCAGCTAAAATCCTAACTCAGGCTCCTCATTTGATTGGAATTTCAGATGCATTTACAACAGGTTTGATGGCTCAGAATTAGCTATGGCCTCATATGACCCAATGGTCTCCCAGACCCAAGCAAGATCCTGCACTTCTCTGAATTAAAACATATTTCAAGTCTGGGGCTGCTCGTGAAAGGGAGCTTCAGTCTGTCTGTACTCACCAGGAGACTCTCCATGGAAAGTTCTTCTCTAAGAGTAAACTTTTTTCTCACTCTTTAATTCTCCTTTTCATTTCTCTTCTGCTCCTCCATCCTGTGGATAGCACTTGGGCTGGGCAGAGAACTAATTCTTCAGTTTGGCTGGAAAAGCAATAAACACAAACTGAAGTAGAAGAGCAATAAACAAAGTTATGCTTTACAAAACACTTTTAACAAAACAGAGAAATCCCCCAAAGATGCTGTTTGAGCTGGACTCTGTTTTCAGGCGGGACTCCCAGAAAATCACAAACAGAAAACAAAAAAGCCAAAAAAAGCCAAAAAACAAAAACAAAAACAACAACAACAACAACAAAACAAACAAAAAAACCCCCAAAAAACCCCAAAAAACAAAAAAAAACCAAAAAAACCAAAAAAAAACCAAAAAAAAACAAAAAAAACCCAACCACGCCCAAAAAATTAAAAAAAAATTAAAATATAAAAAGTAAAAATAAAAAAGGAAAATAAAAGAAAATTCAAAAAATAACCCACACCAAAAAAAAAAAGCCAAACTCACAGAAGAGGATCAGCATCTGTTCCTGGTCCCCCTCCTCCCAGCAGTCTGCTCAGGAGTGGTCTGAGTGTGGTGATCTTCCTTCCCCAGGGACCTGCAGGTGTTGACCTGGAGACATCTTATTTCAGACCCGTTCTGAGAGACAGGAGAGGGAGGAGTGAAAATCTTTTGCCCATTTGGGACAGGCTTTTCGCCGACAGCTCCACAGCATGCAGTGGTTCAAAGTTCAAGTAAGGCAAGACAGGTTAAATGTACTGCAGTCCTTATTAAAATGTTCCCAGAAAAAAAGACCTTCTGAGGTAACTAGAGCATGCATTTCTTCAGTCTGTGGCTGAAACCAGATGAAATTATTATGCTGCTGAAAAAGACTTTTAGCAGCAGGGAAACGTCGCTGGCTGGATGTTGTATTTCCCTTTTAGGTTCAAGACTCTACAATCGTCTGACCAACTTCTTTAAATGTTTTTGGGGTTTTTTAATCTCAATTTTCCTTCTAACACTGCCTTTTGTTATGAGCAAAAATTTTTTTTTCAGGGTTACATTTGGAAGTGGTGACATAGGATTGTAATTGAAAAAAAAAAAAGTCACACCTGGACTGGAAAAAGACATTTATAGGGATGTGAAGATAAAGATGAATCTGTGCCACGTGCCAGCTCCAGCAAAATAGAGAGAAAAAGCAGAGTTAAAACAGACCTAGAGCCCTTCTTCAGCTGTGGTCCCTCATCTCTTTAGGAATGCATTCTTGACAAATGGATGCTTTCTCTGTCTTTGTTTATCTTTTTAACTGGATTTGTATATGTGACAGCATCCACAGTTTGCAAGAGGTCACTATTTGTGAAGGTATTAATGTGCCTCACCCAATAAACACTGTCCTGCTTCTTTCCAAGTAAATCCAAGGTAAATGACATTAATTTTCTGGGAAAAGAAAACCCACATTTACATATGCAGGGGCCCTGCTTTTCACAGTCTTCTTAAGGCTTAACACAGGGGTATTTCAGAAGCTGAAGGACAAAGTCCAGATTTTACTACATGTGTTTTTCCATCTCTAACTCTTACAGTTAAACTAATAATGTTCCATGACAGGTTAATAAAACATACTAATAGTATGTCAATTCACTAGATTTTGGGGATTAGCTGTTTGGGGGACTACAAAGACTGCCCTTCTCCAGAGCATCTTCAGATGTCAAAGCCTTCACTAGTTTGGTGATGAAGCCTTCACAGTTCTTGGCTGAATTTTGACCTGTTTGAAGGAGTCAGCTGGTCACACAGGTTCTACAGGTATGTTAATACCTGAGCCAAGACTGTTCCTGCTTGCTTTGCCTTTGACCATTGCACTAGTATTTCATTATTTTTATCTGACCATCACATGGCATGGGCTCAGACTCACAGTATTATATCTCAAATCCCACTAGAATGGACTCATTCTGCCCAGCCTCAGACATCAACAGTACAGATACATCTGAGCTTGCTCTCTAGAAGTAGCACTTTTTGGGTCATGATTCATCTGATCTGCAGAAGGCACCTAAAGCAGGTCAGCTGAATTCTGCTTTGCAAGCGTTACGTGTCCTGTCAACAAAGGGAGCTGGGAGCTACAGAGCTGCCCACGCCTTGGGTACAACAAGGATTTGTTGTAAATGACTGCAGCAGATGATCACCCTGGACTCACCTCAGGTGGGGTAACTCACCCACACCAATGCTCTGAGCCTGGGCTGTGCTCTTTGTGCTCTTCTCTCTCACGACCGGTGACGGCACCCAAGGGAGCTGCTGTGGGATATCAGGGAAAGGCTCTTCCCCAGAGGGTGCTGGGCACTGCCCAGGGTCCCCAGGGAATGGGCTCAGCCCCGAGGCTGCCAGAGCTCCAGGAGAGTGTGGACAATGCTCTCAGGATGCCCAGGTGGGGTTGTTGGTGTGGTCTGTGCAGGGCCAGGGGCCAGACATTAATCGTCATTGTTGTTCCCATCCAACTCAGGATATTCTGGGGCTCTTTGTTAGTGGAGAGATGTTTAAAGTCTCAGCAAAAGGGCACTGGCACTGGCATTATGAGCACAGCTCACCTTCAGGGTGCTCCCAGGCCATTATAGCTTGAAGGTGAGTTTGATTCCTCTGACCAGTGCAAGGTGAAGACTAAAACGAGCATCACTTTACACTCCAAAGAACTGTCAGAGAGCAGCAGCTGTCTTTTAAGACCAGTGTAGACTAGACCAGCAAAATGAGCATTCACCAGAGATGAAGGTGTGAAACTGTGGCTAAACAACACCCTCCTGTTCCTCTTGATTTCATCTGAAAATCATGCACAGTTAACACTTCTAAAAATCACAGCTCAGACTGCTACATCTCAAGCGTTCTAAATCAGGATGTCATTTCCTCGTACAGTAATTTTGTTTTGAATTTTTTTTCAGAAGTTTAGATAAGTTTGAAGATGAGATTTTATTGCCACTTATTTAAATGACCTTACAAATATAGGCTTGTTGACCACACAAGATAGCTCACAACTGCTAGGGCTAAACATGGATAATAATACAAGTGTTATCTTGCTAGATCTGTTTGCACTGCAGCGCTTTTAGGAAATAGGCAAATAATAACAGTTATGGTTTCAAAGTTGCAGATGCTTAACTTCCATTGGCTTTTCCAAGACAGGACACCTTCAAATACTAAAATACTCATTCACCAGGAATTCTTTCACCTCTGGAGGAGCCAATTCATGCCTAACTCTTCCATATACGTTCATGGTGCAGAGCCAAGGTACTGTACCACCAATGCCTCTTGAGAAACACTGATGGCTACTCCCAAAAAATCCCACAAGATCTGGAGAAAAACCATGCAATTTGACAAAGTCCAGGCTTATGTTATTTGCAAAGGAGTTTAAAATCAAGTCTGTTTACAATTTTTAGGCAGTTATTACAGCAAATTTTCCAAACTGGATCTGGTATCCCATCTCAGCTGGTTTTTTCCCCTTTTTTCAGTGCTCCCTCATACACCACACTGTGTTCTTGCCAGCTGACATTTCTCAAAACCCATCCTTCATGCTGAATTCAGCACTCCCCCTGTGACCAGAGAGTGCTTGGAGATGTTCATCCGTCGTTCAACAATGTTGTCAACATTCAATATCTCCCCTGATCTTTTGTTGTGCCTTATACTGATTTAACCTTTCTCTCAGAAAAAAACTAGGGAGGGAGCTTTATTGGTAATGCCATCTGAAGTGATTTCTTTTTAATTCTCCTAATAGGATTCCAGCTAAACTGCATTCCCTTTCAAAGAAAGGGAGAAAAAATGTATTTTCTTGATTGCAGGGTAAAACCTTCAGCAAAGTTTTGCAATTTCAGGTTGCGGGGACGCAATGCCCTTTTTGACAAGCCTGTAACCATGACCTAATTATTGCCTGCAAGACCATAATTTTACCCACCCCTAACACTCATGATCAGAAAAGCCACTACTTCTGAGAACAGCATGAAAAAGCCAACAGGGCAGCTGGGGGATGCCCAAGGTTATGTAACAACCAGCTCCAGGGTTTCATCTGTGTCACCACACTCAGGGTGGTACAGGGGGGACCAGTCAGAGCATCCTCCTGAATCATTGCTAAATACAGGTAGCTCCTGAGCAGCCTGGCAGAGATAACTATTGAGTGGGCTGGCAGGCTGCCAGGCATTTTGTGAACAATATCACCAGCTGAAACTTTCAGGAAAAGCTGCCAGTTACCTGCAAGTGGACTTCGATAATGATTATCAGATTTCCTTCTTTTTCTTAATTCTGCTTCAGTTTAAGCATCCAGGCTGCTGGGTTTTCCCTTCAGTGGTACAAAATAAGTGGTTAGAAACTCCACTGACACACCATGTCACATTGAATCAACATCACCATGTAATCATGGGATTATACAGTCTGAGAGGAAAACCTGGTGAGGCCACTGAGGAGCTTTGGAAGTGTTTTTCTGTGCAGAACTCAGCTGTACTAATTGCAGAGGGAAAGGCACAGTCATCTTCAAGCAGTCAGATTTTCAGCTGCTTTCAAGACGTGGCTTTTCTGTCAAGGTCTCCAAAAAGGTTATGTAAACTTTGCTTAGTGAATTCTTATCATCAGAGGAATTTTTGGATCAAAATGTTTTGTCATCAACAAACCTTAGCTTTGATAGAAATTAAATTGTTCAGAGAAGCACATATGGTTTAAATTCTTTTCTCTGAAGGAGTTCCAATCAATGTGACAGCTACAGAAATGGAGGCTCCTTCCAAGTACCTAAAACCATGGGCTTTGAAATGCTGAGAAGTCCCCCATTTTAACCTGGGAGTGAATTAATCTGCTCTTTTGAGGATATATCTTTCCTATTTCCCACAGACTTTCCCAAAGATCTCAGTTTGGAATGTAACGGCATTTTTTTTTTTTTTAATATCAGTTTCTTAGCCTAGGAAAAAAACGCTTCCCACGCAACTCAGTTATATCATCCCAAAAGACACAATTCCCCCATGCAAAAGAAAGACATTTTAGTCATGGGAGGTTTTTACACAGTTCAGAGGAAGTGACAAAAATAGAAGTTGCAACAAAAATGCCCTCTATGCTCTGTCTGTCTGTCTGTCTGTCTGCTGTAATCTGAAAAGCTAAAGGGGATGAGAGATCCTGTTTCAGTAGCACGTTCCAGTCCCCAACATCTGGAAAAATCTGGAGCAAAACAACTCATTTCTCCTTTTCCAGTAAAACACTTAAAAGGGGAGTTGATCTTCAGCTGGCACAAATCAGTTCTGCTGCATTAACCCCACCAGACCTGCACTAATCTCTGCTGTTGAGGGACATCAGAACCACCCCAATATCCCATGATGAATTATAATCCTTCGGATTTGGGAAAGGTTTTTTGGTTAACCCCATATTATGCATGCATTCTCCACTCAGCACACATCCAACAAAGAGTAGGGAAAAGACCAACAGAGGTAGAGCAAGTCCCATGTGTGAGCTACAGGGCCCCTGCTGGGAATTTCAGCGTGGCCCTCCCAGGCTGCCACTCCAGCAAGGTTCCATGTGCACTTTGCTTGGTCCAATTCCCAGCTGACTGCTGCAAATTGTCCATCAGCACAGCCTCTCCGAGGGTGCCTGTTCATCATGGAGAAGTCCTCCTTCTTGCCTTTGAATTCCACATGGTTCCCACGAGCAGTTCCTAGGCCATGAGGTAGCTTGTTCCCAGCTAGGCCGGCTTTGTGCAGAGCTGTGGAGACAAGCAGAAGTTCCCTTTTCCTCTCACAGACATCTCCATGATAGCATACAAATAAAAATCATGTGATTGACTCCTTCCCTAATCTGCATAGTTCTTTCCCCCCCCCCCACCATAGAGGATCACATTGAAGCTTATTATAGAGAGATGATCTCTGTGAGAAACAACATTTTCCAGCCATAATATAGTTGAAACAGGCTGTTCTTTGCTGGGCTTGGCCCATTCTCTTCTAGACTTTTAGTAAACAGAAAATGTATATTACACCCTGTCAATCCCCCTCAGTTTATGCAGAACTGTCCAAGTCAGCACAATCTTGCACATCATATTTTTGGGAAGAGCCATCTGTCATAAACAAAATGTGGCCATGTGTGGCTCACTACCATGCACTGCAGCGTGGAATCCCAGAGCAGGATTTCCAATGTGCTTCCACAGCCACCACGCTCTGAGGTGGGCAGGTGGGGTAGGACAGGGAGCAGCTGCCCTCCAGCCAGGAGCTCCAGGTAGCTGGTTCTCCTTTGCCTGCAGCTTGCTGTGATTTTCCACATCTATGTGCAGAATGTAATCTTGCTGACTTGGCATGTTTTCTCTGAAATTGATCTCGTTTTCATGGAAGTTTATCTCAGTGAGGTTTCCCATGGAGCCAGCCTGGCACAGCTGGGGCTGCTCAGCTGCACAGGAGAAGGCTCCAGGGACACCTCAGAGCCCCTGGCAGGGCCTGCAGGGGCTCCAGGAGAGCTGCCCAGGGACTGGGGACAAGGCCTGCAGGGACAGCAGCCAGGGAATGGCTCCCAGGGCCAGAGGGCAGGCACAGATTTTGGGCTATTGGCAATTAGGAATTGCTGGCTGGGAGGGTGGGCAGGCCCTGGCCCAGGGTGCCCAGAGCAGCTGTGGCTGCCCCTGGATCCCTGGCAGTGCCCAAGGCCAGCCTGGATGGGGCCTGGAGCAGCCTGGGACAGTGGAAGGCGTCCCTGCCCATGGCATAGGGGGTGGAATGGGATGATTTTTAATCCCATTAAAAAATCCCTTCCAGCCCAAACCATTCTATGATTCTGTGATAGAAACTGCAGTTTCAGAACCAGTGATGAGGATATACATGAGGGAGGAAGGCACTGGCCCAGATTGCAATAGGATCTATCTGAGAATCTGGACCTAGCGTGCACAAATTTGACTGCATTTGGCTTTATCTGTAGAAACTTCAATCTGAAAATACCTATGATTGAGTTGGTACTACAAGTGCCCAGAAATCCAAGCTTTTGTGAACATGCTAAAATTGTGTTTGTATATTGAACTAGAGTAGAAAATTGGAAAAAATTAAAGAGAGATTTTCAGGGAACAGAAATTTTGAAAGTCTCATGAAGAATTATTGATGTACTACTTTGGAAAAGTAGAAATGCCTCGTTGCAATTTTGAAAAGCACTGTAATGAAATATTGAATATAATACACTATATTAAACTACATGATGAATTCAGTAATTGCTATATGTCAAGACAAAACAGTATGGTAAATTTGAAAATGCATTTTTTCTTTTCTCAAAACAAATAATTTCTACGTTAGTGACACAAATAAGAAAATCAAAGCAATTTGCTGAGACATTTTTCCCATAAAAAATGTCATTGAAATAGTTGTGTTCCTACAAAATATTCCAGCTTCAATCAGCCTTCATTTTAAACATAAAATTGTTCTATCAAAAATGTTTTCACTGGATATAATCCACATATATCACAGGCTATGAAGTTTACATTTCTATTTGATTTTGCTTTTGTTTGATGTTCTGAGACAGGTTAGTGAAAGAAGCTTGTATTAGCAAGCTGTTGTAAAGCCACAAGACACATTTTTGAGCAGTGTAAATACACAGGATGATACCAGCAGAGTAATTGGCTTTGTGTTTTGAATTACTGCCATATAAAATGCATCTTCGATACATCTGATACAGATAAAATACATAATATTAAAATTATGATGTTTGGCATTCCACGGGGCCCACTCAGTATTAAATGTGAAGAATCAACAGCCTGGTTAAGCACATTCTTATTTAGTGTATGAAAAACCTCAGCAAAAGCCCCGAGATGCCTCCAGAGCTGGAGGCAGCCATGTGCTGGAGCATCCCACTGAACCATGGCCACACACTTTGGGAAGACAAAATCACAGCCCTCGAGGGGTTGACCCAAATCTTATTGAAGTCAGTGAAAGTTTTCTGTTTGGTTCAGAGGTCTTTGGATGGGACCCAAAGAAGACAAGTAATGCATGAGACAGGCAGGGGGGGAAGCTGATATTCATTGTACTTGTTTATTTTATCCTTAGGGATATCTGCAGCTGAGATACAATCAGATCAGATACAATCTCCCCATATTTCTTCACTTCTAACAATATTTGTTGCTCATTTCTCGTAAGGTCTGCTGTAGAGGAACACTGTTGACTGTTGGGAATTTAACCATTCCATAGAACATATCTGTCAAGCACCAGCAGGTTAAATAATGCTGACAGTAACTTAAATCAGCCTTGAGGGAAAGAGGCAAGTAAGTAAACCAGGATCTGAACTCTGGGTTCAAAGCTGTGTGAACACAGGATGGGTTTATCACACGATAAAGGGCACGGGGTTTAAGGCAGAGTAACTCTCTAGCAACATGAAAAGTAAAATTGGGTTTGGAACTCAGTCCCTCACACTGAGATCTGGCAGGTAACAAATTCATCTCTCAAGGGAAGTGACTGGAGCCTTGCTGTTTTGAGACATGTTTGACCAGATAGATCCTCAGAAAGGATGTTGGAGGGAACAATTCTACACTTACAAAGAGAAAAGGATTTCCTAACAGATCTCTTCTAACTCTGTGATTTAGTGATAAACCTGTGCCTGACCTTATCACGGGCACAGGGGAAGGCAGTAGTACTTAGCTATAAGGACTAATTAGATTATTATTTCCTTTTAATTATTTTTTTTTTTACTGCATAGAATTGTGAAGAAAAAATAAATTAAAATTAAAAATATTTTGGATAATTTTTATTTAGGCACTTATTTCCCTGGCATAACGCTCTATATCCTGTAAGAGGATGCCTTGATCATTTTTAATCAACTGGAAGCTTTGACCATGTACTGTTTTAACAAGCAGACGTCCTGCATGTGAATATGTATGTTTAAAATTGTCAGGGAGGTTTATAGGAAAGTAAGAGAGAAGCACATGTTCCATTTTGAAACTTAATAATTGATTAGAAAGATAAGTTTTCTTAAGTACAGGAACTCAGAGCTCTGAGTGGTAATATAAAATTTACATGTATCTGTCTCATTTTCCAGCCAAAACTGGTCCTGTGTTTAACTTACCCAGTTTTCCTTAGAGAATAAAAATGATCACATCAAATTTCTTTTCCACAACCAGTTTCTGGTAACAGTTACATCATGTGTTTCTTCTGGGCACTAAAGGACAACATGTAGAGGAGAAATTCATGCAATTATGATTGATTGTATGGTGAGTCATTTATGGTTTTGAAGGCAGCTCATTTGAATATATTTACTGAAAGCAAATGACATTGTGAATTTTAATGCAGTGTAGAGGAGCCCAGAGCTTTGGATGAGCGCCTGTCATTGTTAAAAATTCAATGAGAGAAAGGAAATAAATGAGTAGCCAAGACCAATATGACCTTTACAAGTATTCAAAAGGAAAAAGATGCAAAAAGTCTGGCTGCAAAAATGCCCTTGCAACTGGCATATAGCAAATGCTTATGTCTGCCAACTAATAAATTAGGTAGAGCTCCGCATCAGTGGTTTTTTGCACCAGGTTACTTATATTGATGTCACATTAGGACATTAGAATAAATCCTGGGGGATCTGTTAAGGTCCCCCAGCTGCCAGCCTCTTTAGACAGAGGATACATCATCCAAGCAGCGCTGCTGGGACATGTCCTGGCTTTAGGGCAGGGAATATTTTGGCGAGTTTGGCCTGGTTCATGGCAGTCAGGAGCAAGGAAAGAGGAGCAGGATGGCTGCCTACACCCCAAAGTTTCTGTGAAATAGTCCCTGGGAGAATGGCTTTTCCCACGGGCAGACAGTGTCAGGACAAGGGGGAATGGCTTCACTCTGAGAAAAACCTGGGTTAGATGGGATGCTGGGGAGGAATTATCCCTTGTGAGGGTGGGAAGGCTCTGGCACAGCATTCCCAGAGAAGCTGTGGCTGCCCCTGGATCACTGGAAGTGTCCAAGGCCAGGTTGGACAGGGCTTGGAGCCACCTGGGATAGTGGAAGGTGTCTCTGACTGTGGCAGGGGGGTGGATCTGGATGATTTTTGAGGTCCCTTCCAACTCAAAACCTTTAAGGATGCTGTGATGAAAATACTGGACTCACCCACCTTCAGTTCAGAGGGAATTCAAATCACCTAAGCACAAAAGTGTCCTCCTTGTGAAAATAGTCTCAACAAGGTTTTCTAATTTTTTTCTTGGTTTTTGATTAGCTTTATGTTTCAACACATCAGCCACTGAAAAAGGGAAAAGGGAAAAGCATAACTCAAATTAGGTTAATCTTTTCATGTGATATAATTAGTGTCACTAACATACATGCATGGGAAATAGAAAGAGATTTTTTTTATCTTTAATTTTCCATGTGTTAAACACCAAGCTGCGATTTTTGGGAATGATGTCTCCTAAATTTCTTTTGGAGAGAGGTTTGGAGGGTAATGGATGGTTGGGCTCCCACCCTTAGAGAAAGCATCATTGAGAAGGGCACCTGCTCCCCCCAGATGATCACATTAGAAAACTTGGTCACACTGAGCAACACCAGAATGCTTGACATTTCTGTATTGCATTTTGTGGCTGAGGAATGATCAATACTGGAGTAAGATTAATTACCTCCTTTGTCAGTTCCTTGTAGGATCCTCTGGTTTTTATTGTTTATGTGTCTCCAATTCTAAAACATTACCATGCTCAGTCAGAGGATGACAAGATGTTGGTTTCAGCTTTGTCAGTAGATAACCAGGTAATACTGAGTAGCCCTTTATATTAAGGCTCAATAATCTTTGATGTTGTGCTATACTTTGAGATGAAGGATTAACAGCTTTTAAATCATTCTGGGGGTTCCCAGCTTCCTTGGGGACATTACTATACTCTACAGGTTAAAAACACTGTTGTTAAACCAGGAAGGATTTCACAGGGATGAGGAGTTTCTTTTCAGCAAGCTTCTACTTATGTTTTTCATATTCCCTTCCAGTTCTTTAGCCATTGACACCAACACACATTATTTTACAATCACCATCAAAACATTTTCCTTGATGCCTGTGGCCCTGAATGCAATATGTAACACAACACCACTCAGAGGTCCCAAACAAGCCAGCGTGGCAGCCAAAAGCAATTGTGCTGTATCAGCTCAGTGATAATTAATCCTGCTGAAAGGCCAGGGTAATTAGCAGGCTGCTCAGCCCAGGCCAGGGCCCAGCTGTGCTCCAGGACCTCAAGTGCTGGCTCTGCATGGTGAGATGCACCCCATGGTGGGAGCCAGCTCGAGCTTCTCAGCACAGGTGAGCCCTGGACACTCAAGAGCCTTGGATGGTTTGATCTATTTCCTTCCCAGCTTCTGCTTCCTTTCCTGTGAAGGTATTTTACCAGGGGCTTTGTCCACCTGTAGGCTTCCATTTCAGTGATCCTCTCAGGACCAGCAGAGAGGAATCCTCCCTTAGAGATTTGGCCTGGAAAGGACCTTAAAAATCATCCCGTTCCATGCCCCTATGCCATGGGCAGGGACGCCTTCCACTGTCCCAGGTTGCTCCAAGCCCCATCCAGCCTGGCCTTGGGCACTGCCAGGGATCCAGGGGCAGCCACAGCTGCTCTGGGCACCCTGGGCCAGGGCCTGCCCACCCTCCCAGCCAGCAATTCCTAATTGCCAATAGCCCAAAATCTGTGCCTGCCCTCTGGCCCTGGGAGCCATTCCCTGGCTGCTGTCCCTGCAGGCCTTGTCCCCAGTCCCTGGGCAGCTCTCCTGGAGCCCCTGCAGGCCCTGCCAGGGGCTCTGAGGTGTCCCTGGAGCCTTCTCCTGTGCAGCTGAGCAGCCCCAGCTGTGCCAGGCTGGCTCCAGAGCAGAGGGGCTCCAGCCCTGGCAGCATCTCCGTGGCTCCTCTGCACTGGCTGCAGCAGCACGAGTGCTTCTATGCCTTATGGAAAACTTGACTCATTCTGGTAGCAGAAGACCCAATATGAAACCCGTCCCTGTCTAAAACAACATTATTGTGATTGTCCAACTAATTCCCATCACAGATTTCCATACCCCCTCAATGGGCCAGTTTAAATGTTTTAATTTTTTTTTTTTTTTTTGGAGGGGGGTGGGGTCTGTAAAAAACGGCAGGAAGTAGTTGGCAGTGTAAAATTCCAAACTGTCAAAACAGAAATGCTGACAGCATTCGAAAGTTAGAATTCAATGAATCAACTGTCATTGATTTTCGGTGCACAGTGGGATTCATCTCCCCCCTTTTAGCTATCTACAATTTATAGTCTCTCTTAAGCTTTCTTCTAGGTTTCCTGAATGGAGAGAAGGCAGAGACAGAGAGAGAGAAGCACCTTCAGGAAATGATTCATCTACTCCTGAGATAGATGTTTGTAATATGCGGGATGAATCACAGTTGAAAGGCGATTATCTTTCTTTTCTGGCATAAAAAAGGACTCGATGACCTGCTGAAACCTGCTGAGGTGCATGGTCCCACCATCAGGGACTTCAGCTGTGTTTTCTAGCTAAAGCATGAGGAAAAAAAAAAAAATAGCTGGATTGCAAAAACTGGCTAAAGGACCATTGTGGATTAATTCTCATTTCTGCTGTAACTCTCAATCAGACAGTGGTTTTGGTAGGAGCAGATACAGGCCAACAGGGGCTGGTTTGGAAAAATACCCTTCATAATGTCCTAACTTCAGGGAGCAAACCCTCACTGCAGCCTGTGTGGGTTGCTGAGAGTTCAGTGTTGTGTTGGGGTATTTTTAAAAGCAACTGTCTGACTAGATGCCTAAATACACACTTAGAGGTGTAACTTTGGCCACCTTTTTCCAGACACACCAACCAACGATATGAGGTCTGCAGAGAAAATTGATGTAACATCATCTCTGTTCGCTCCAGGGGTAATGGGAGGGAGAGAAAAATGTCCATCTCTGGAGCAGCAGTAGATGCCAAACTGGAAAGCATCCAGCTCAGTGGCATGCAAGAAATATAATACATTATTTCAATGCAAGCATTTGGGTTTATTTGGGGAATCAATTAACAATAAGTGCATACATCCATTTACAAAATGGTAGTGTATCAGACACATACACACACAAGTTGTAATTGAAAACTGAAATAACACCAGAAGGAATAATCATTAAAGCAAAACAAAAAACATCTCCAAAAAGCCAAGAATAATATTTAATAAAATAAAATAATTCATCCATCTGCAGTTACATCCTTAGGGGGAGGCCACAGACTAACAAGCAAACAAATCTAGATAGAAATGAAAATAACGTTGTGAAAGCAATGGGAGGAACAAGGGAGAGATTTCTTTGCAGATTAGCTGCTTATGAACCAAAAGTATTTCAACTTGATCACTTGCTTGTAGATATGTTTATCAGAGGATAGGGAATTCCATCATATGTTCCTACCATCCTGAAGAATAATTATTCTTTTCCTCTTCAGACATTTCCCTCTATTAGCTGGCGCAGCCACAGAACTCAGGATCTCCCATCCAAGACACCAGCTGAGGTCTCAAGAGCCTAGTTTCTTTCCTTAAACCATAGAAATCCCACAGGCTAACCAGGCTGTGCTTTCCTTCATCCTTGCTGTGAATGTGTAGCACCTGAGGCACCCAAAAACCCAGGAACCCAAAAACCCAGGAACCCAAAAACCCAGGCACACATGGGTCACTTAACAGCACCTACTGGACACCCCCAGGGAAACCAGATGCCCTATGAACCTCGAGATGAGTTTTCCTCTAACTCAGTTCCCTAAACATTGATTTGCATGCTGGGATTTATAGTCTTTAATTCTAGATTTTCAACTAAAATTGAAAGAAAGGAAAAAAAAAAACGAAGGAAAAAGCAATTCTGTCTTCTGTACATCTGAATGTGTGCTACAAAGACAAATGGACCTTAGTGGAAGGAGTCTCACGGGACCCTGTAAAAAAGTCTCAGGGGGCCCTGCAATTAAGGCACTGATTTAATGGGAGATGTTCACTGACTATGCACAACTGCACTTCCATCAGATGCCTGCAGGTACAATGGTCCTGCAAAACAGCTCGGGCACTGCTTTTGTTTGGATCTCACTGCTTTTCCCAGGAATCCCATTCACAGAAATTAAACTTCTGGTCTTATTGAAATTTATGTAACCTGCAGGAGATATGAATTTTTTTTCCATATCATATGAGTCAGAAATGGAAAAGATTTGCTAAGACATAGAAAGAGTTGTGCTGGATACAATTAGCAATGCTTTTAATCCAGATTCTTCCTCCAAGAGTTTCTCAGAGGAAGACACAAGAATTCCCTCTGAGCAATTATGGACTAATTTTGCTGTATAAACCTGTCAGCAGTAATGATTGTATACCCTGTAGTATGAGAGTTTATGTTATATTCTGCTTCCATCATGCATCTATCCTCTGTGAGATAACTCAGAGTATTCCCAACTATATTTTCCTCCTCCTTGCATGCCCAGTAATACTTTACCATAGTGGGTTCCAGAGATCAATTAAGCAGTGTAGGAGGAGAAAGATAGTTTACAGTAATGAAAAACGTTTCTCCCCACTGCCCAGTATCTGACTCACCATGTCCTTACCAGGCCTTTGCTGCGGGCTCTGGTCTAACTCTTGAGCTGCATGTCTGAACTTTAACTCAGCTATGTGCCTCACAAGTAGCTCTGCCACCTCCAAACCACACCTCCCTCCTTTCCTACTGCCCACTGCCTTCTTCCAATTACTTCATCTTTTGCCAGAACTTCCTTGAGCCTTGTCCTGTTGGAAGCCAACCCCTTGCTCTGTGGTGGCCCTCCATGACAGGTGAGGATGAGTGAGAGATGCCCTGAGGCAGCCTGTGCACCTGTCCTCTGCCATGTCACCCTTTGGCAAACGTGCAAAGGGTTCAAGGGGAAGGAAGGATTGTGGTTTTCCTTTACAAAACCAAGGGACGCAGGGTTTCAAATATTTCACCTGTTTTAACCAACTCAGAATCACAAAATTGTGGGATGCTCTGGGTTGGAAGTAAAGTCCATCCCACTCCAAACCCTCTGTCTTGAGCAGGGACACCTTCCACTATCCCAGGCTGCTCCAAACCTCATCCAATCTGGTCTTAAACACTTCCAGGGATGGGGCAGCCACAGCTTCTCTGAGCAACCTGAGTTATTTGGCCACTGACTAGTTCCTGAAAGGAAAGTTTTCCCACTGCTGAGATAGAGTACGTCAGGTATTGCATAGCCCTGCCTTGCTTCCCATTGCAATTAATCTCTGCTGACTGATGGTTTAATTCACGGTGTTGATCATTTTAATTCCTCATTCCCTCCCTCTCTCAGATCTCTCTGTGATTTTTCTGTCTCTCCAGTCATGCATCCCTCCATTCTGGCAAGCAGTTGCAATCCTGATGGCTCATTTGATTTCTCAGCATTCCAGTTCCTCTCCTATTTTTGAAAGGCTAAAGATGGAAGGGAAAAAATGAGGGGAAAAGTCAAGCTATAGGATGTGGCACTGACCCCTGGCCCAGATTGGGCCCAGTTAATCCCCATGCAGTCAGACAAGTTCTTTTAGCAATCTTTGGTAAAACCTACAGGGAATGGGAAAGCTTAGGGTCTGGGACACTGCTTGACCAGGTCACTGCAGGCATGGCAGGGAGAGAAGCCGTGCTGGCAGCATTGTATGTGGGGAACAGCTCAAAAAAAGGAATGAAAACATGGTATCTTCAGTAATATTGAGGAAAGATAGAGGTGGTTTACAAACTAAAAGCTAATCTGAAATTAGAAATATTGGACAGTGTCTGGAAAACCCCACAGCCTTGCCTTGCCTTGCCTTGCCTTGCCTTGCCTTGCCTTGCCAAACTACCACTGGCCAAACTACCTCAGCCCTTTCTGAAGTGATGGTCACTCCCGGTCATCACCACAGACACCCTTTGCACTTGCTCCTGGTGGAAATTAATTTACTAATTTCTGTCTCATAGCAGGACTTTCAGTACAGGAAATACATTGAACACTCCAGGATCATAGTTTATTTTCAATTTTTTTCCTTGTTTTCCAATTTGAAAATCAGAGGTCTCCATGCCTGAGGAGATCAAGCTGCCTTTTCTCTAGCCCTCCCTATGGATGGCACCATCTTGCAGAGAATTTATTATTCTCCTCTAAAGCCAAACGTGATTAATCTTGCAGCATCTAGATGAGCACAGTTCATGCATCTGCAGCTGACCCAGACTCCTTATGGAGTCTTTACCATCAAGAGTGAATGATGGCTACACTTAGTGCAAAGTCCTTTAAATGTACCTTAGGTATCTATTTTAAAAAGACACAGATAGCATGTTTAAAGTGCTTTTGTCACTGCTAACAGTAAAGAGAATTCATGGTGAGTAACTCCTCCACAGAAATTTGCTTTTAGTCAGATGACTGCCACCACGGGTGGACAACCTACATTTCGTATGACTGAGCCTTGCCAAGTTTCTGTGACTCACAATTTTCCATCGCACTAATAGCATCCTCTAACTTCATGTGGCCAGCAGATTTAATCAGTGTTTTCCTGCTTTGTGTACATATTAAATCAGCTCGGTGAGATAAGAGATTCCATCAGTAGCTTCCCTCCATGGGAACAATCAGCCTCTCACGGAGACCCTCTTGCAGTTCCCCATGCAGCAGGTTTATCAGTTACCTGTGCGTTCCTCCATCTCCTCTTTAATGAATAAATCACTATGTGGCAACAAGCAAAATGTTTGCCTGTGGGTGAGGCTTTTATTTTTTAGGAACTTTATTCTGAGAGAGGAGGATAACAACTCTCTGTCCATCCAGGTAGCTACCACACTCATTGTCTGCAGAGCTGTTTCAGACCAACATAACGCGTGTTTAACAGATGCCTTCTGATATCAATCCCATCCTTGCACATGTTTTATCTCCTACATTTTCTCCTGTTGCACGGTGCACGGCTCTGTCTCATTGCCCTGCAAAGCTCACTCAGATCACTGCAAACAAAAAGGGCATCCTCAGGAGTGGTGGTTGCACCTTGAGATGATCAGGGCTGAAGCACATACCACTGAGGCCACCTGGTGTACAGAGCAGGGCTGCAGTCCATCTGCCTGCTCCTGCTGCACAGCCTGGCATGGGAAATTAAACAAAAAATAATTACAAAAATAATAAGGAAAAAAAAAATCCAATGTGTTTAGCAAGAGACTGCTCTGACTCCTCAAATGCAGCGCTGAGGCTGCCTGTCCTTGCTCTGCAGGGATACATGTGGGGCTGCACCAAGGAGCCTGAAAAATCAGTTTACTGGTGTTGGAGGGAGCAGACCTCTGAAAAACAAAGGGCACCACGGTGGACAAGGCTCATTTAGTGAAATGGGTTGGCTCTACAAACACTGCCAGCACCAGCAAGAGTGAGCAGAGGCAGGGTCAGCCTTGTTCTCCTCGTGTCCCTCACCTCCTTATCTGAGGCATGAGGAAAGCATCCCTTCAGCATGCAGTCCTTGAATGGATTCCACTTCCCAGCACAGCTGGATAGATTTGAGTGCCACCTCCTTTTATTTTACTTTTTTTCCCCTTTTTTTCCTACCCATATCAAAAAATAGTTTGTCTCACTGCTCGGGTGTGACAACAGAGAGGAAAAATTGTGCCATGAAATTAGAATTTGGAGTGACCGCATGGAATTTGAGCTTGAAAGAGCCTCATTGCCCTTGGGCTTATACACATCTTACAGACATTTGTAACTGAATTTTGGGAGTCAGAACCATCTGCCACTTCAGAGAGAGATGGCTTGTGGGCCTCTCATGCCTGTGAGTAGTGAAACTCAGGAACTCTCATGTCCTGAGTGACAGAAGATTAGAGTTGTTAGTATAGCGTGGCTGCCACCCCAATGTTCCTGTGACCACCACATCAGAGGACACGCACACCCCTGCATGGGCCAGGTCATTGCTGGGTAAGAAATTGAATTAAGTTACCATCTTGAGAGCTGGAGCTCATTGGGAGCCATCCTTGGGGCCAGCAGCTAATTGTCCACGTGCAGAAGGTCCAGCATGGACACCTCTTCTCTGTGTGGGTGAGAGAGTCCTCTGTGAACCAGCCTGGGGTGCTCTCCAGACTCCCTTTGTGGTTGTCCCACCAGAAACCTGAGGAGCTGAAGCATTTCTCTTGCTTTAAGACTCTAATTCTCTTCTGAGAGAGCACAAAATGTCATAGAGCTGGTCGAGGGAGAGGAAATGGGCTTCAAATACACTATATTCTCCCTGGCTGGAGAAAAAATTAGCATAATCAAGTTACAAATTATTTGAAATTTTAGCAGAGCGCTCAGAGAAGTCAGCCTGAGTAGAAACTTCATGGGAAAACCCTGCAGTCTCCACGAATGTGAAGCAGATTATTTTTGCTAAATCAAAGACAGAGTGCTGTATATTTCACCCATCTGCTGCAGTCTGGCTTGTACAAAAAATCCTGCCCATACATCTTCCATATGTTAGGAGGCAATTTGGGTGTCTGGAAGTTAGTCATAGAGATAAGAAAGATGCAGTGTCATCTCCAACCAGGGCAAGACTGCTCCCTGAAATACATTCCATAGCAGAGACAGATTTTTTTTTTTTTTTTTTTTTTTTTTTTTTCTGTTCAGTGGCCTAAAAGAAATCCAAGAGAAAATCCTGGGCAGGTCTACTAGAAAGTATGTTCAGGATTTCCAGCTAGGCAAAAGAAAGAATAATAACGCACTTCATCTGGGGTCAACTTGAAGGAATTTGTTCACTCCAAAAATAAACCTCTTCTTGTGTCCTGAAACTATTTTGGGGATTTTTTTTTTAATTTAATATTTTTCTTCCTGTTCACTGCAGTCAATTTTTAAATGAAAAAAAAATATTTTGAAACAAAAGTCAAAATATTTCTTAAAAAAATACTGACAGGGATTGCTTTGGCATTTCCTGTGTTGAAGTATTTAATATGTAAGAGCACTTCAGTGTGAATGTTTCCAAAAACTGTGTCTTTTTTGGATGAAATAATTTCTTGAAATGGACACAGGTTCATAAACTGTTTGGAGTCTCCCTCAGAACTCCATATTTCTATTTCCACCTAACGTTAATTGGGGAATGCAACAAAGTCCACCATTTGTAAATGCAACTGCTGCATCAAAAATCTTGTTAAGAATTACATCTACACCTGCATATCTCTCTGGCTTAATTGTCTCATTCCTTGGGAATATCTTTCCCAATTTTCCAGCAGAGACTCTGCTACCACAGCTGCTTTCGAGCACCCAAAAGCCTCCTAGCACAACAGGAATGGCTCTTCAGGGGCCAAGCACTCAGCAGGGGGACAACTCACCAACACCTTTTGTTCCTCGTCACAGGTGCTAAAAAATATTTGAACGAGCAAAAAGAGTATCTCCTGCAAAGCCCACATGAATAAATTCAGGGTGCCACCATAACCTGAGCCAGAGCTAGGTCTGGGGTAAAGCTGATGGGCTGCTCTTGCAGGGGCAAGGGCTGTGTTTGTGGGCACAGCTGATCTCTGGGTGTCTGCCATAGTGTGGGACACTGACTGTAGAAAAGTAATAGCAGCCTTGCCAAATTAACCACAGTATTATAGCTACTGTCAAAGGGATTTACCCCGTTGAAGCCACTGCACATCAAGAAGCAGAAACCAAACTTACAGAATTTAAATAGAGAAGAAACCAGTTAGACATTCCAGGCAATTTTTTTTGCTCTTGTGAGAGTTTTCATCAAAAAATTTGTTGAAGTTCTGTTTTGCCTGGCTTAAAATCTTTTTTTTTTCCAGGGATTTCAAATTATTCCATATCCCCATAAGTCTTTCTCTAAGAAAGTCTTTCCTGTAAAGTCTGTCCAAATTTCACTTTTTCTCTGTCTTGATTGAATTATCTTGCTGCTAGCTTTACCCTGGGTACCATGCTAAGTAATTGTTGTTCTCTTTCAGTGTTAACATCTCTTTAAGTTTGGATTTTCCTAACACCTCTTAATTGCCTTCTCCATTGTATACGTGTAAATATGATTATTTTAATTCTCCCTATAAATCCATGCCTACAGCCTTCTGATCAGAAGAAGGCAACTAAAATTAAGCAATTCTGCTCCTCAACAACTTGCTGCCAATACAGAGATGCTCATCAAATGCAGTTTTTCATCTGCAGTTGAATCATATATAGAGACAGACTGTGCAGGTCAGAGCTGCAGTGATTTATTTTGGCATACTCACCTATCTTTACATGTCTATAAAAATTAGATGGCTAATCTACATTAGTCACCTGGGTGTTTTCAGAAGACAATACTGGGACAGATGTATCCTCTTCTAAGAGCTTTTTCAGCTTAACAGACCAGTTTCCCTCACACGTGCTGCCCTTTCACTGCTGAAAAGTGCTTTGTTTCAAATGACAACTGACAATAAAAATTCCATCTTCATTTCCAGTTTTATAGGTCAGGTTCTTCTCTTGGTAATGTTGTCAAAGGTTGCCCCACAGTGTGAAAATAAAACTTGGGTTCACTCAGATTCAGATTATGGCTCTTTGTATCTCAAAGGGGTTTTATTTACGTTTACCAGTATGTCAGAACTAAATCTAGCATATATTTTATAGAATAAACGTTGGGTTCATTAAGGATCACTTCATATTGATGTTCACCTAACCACTGAGTTTATTTCTCTCAGTAAGCCCATAACACTGGTGTTTCTGCCATGTAAAAATCTGAACTTTGATTAAAAGCAGTATTCAGAGGGCTAAAGGGGAAGCTTTTACTGCTTACTTACAGCTCCATAGTCCCCACTTTTAGAGTCCAAGACTTTAAATGATAATCGCTGTTTTCTTATCTTGCCTTTTCAACGAAATACTTGAATGGCACCTGATTTTCAGCATATACTTTTGTCTTTTCTGCTGCAAATCAGGCTGCTCTTCTGGAAGGTGAAATAGAAGCCTCCCTGCTTGGCATCTCTTGGCATATGCCAAGTTTTGAGTATTGCTCAAACTTTGGCTCAATTTAAGACCCCTGAACAACTAATGCTTTCTTTACCAGAGCTCCTGTGACATTATGTCAGGTTGGGAGACAGGTGACCTTCCAACCAGGCAAAGACACACTTGAATTGCAGAGCCCTGAAAAGCAGACAGACAGACAGACAGACAGACAGACAGACAGACAGACAGACAGACAGACAGACTTCTCTGGGGAGTGAGGCCAAGAAAATCTGGAGGTCCCTCACTAATCAAAAAATTATTTCAAAACCTGAGATTTGTTATCATTACATTAAACAATTCCCCTTAACCTACTCCAGGCATTAATTTGTCTGGAATGGTAGAGTTGGGTATCTTTGCTACTGAGAAAAAAAGAACGTGTTTATTAAAAAAAAATTCCCAGAATCTTGTAAAGCTGCATTAAATGTTACCCCAAAGTGTAGACAGGAGATTTTTTTTTTTTTTGTCATTGTGTTCATCTGGGGCTCTTGAGTTGCTGGCTGGCAGGACTGTGACTGTGACACAGCAGAGCAGACAGTGATGCTGGGACAGGATCCTGCCCAAGGAGATGCCACCAGATGCGCAGGAATTATCACAGGATTGCATGTAGGAATTGTCTGATCAGCCAGCTTTAACCCAGTAATTACATTCATCCATTTGGGCAGTATTTCAGAACAGAAGCCCTCCACACAAGGCCAGTAGCACAACAGTGCCTCAGCAAAGCAGCTGTGCAGAGACCACTGAGGTTTGATCCCTCTCCTGCCTGCTTAGATAAAGACAAGGCTTTGGCAGCTCAAACTGTTCTCCTTTGTCTGGGAAAGAAACTGAGACAGTCATAGGATGTGTCAAGGTGCATTTATCTTAATAATGAGTCATTTTAAAACTCATTAACACTCATTCTCTTCTATTCGCCGTCCTAAGGGCAGTCCAACTCCCTTTGATTGCAGAGGGAGAGCAGTTTCCCTGGGCTCCTGCAGCCAATTCAGATAATCCATCCCATCACAGAACCACTGAAGAAGGCATGATGGAGAGGCAGTGGACCAAGCATTCATTTTTTTGAGGGCAAAACTTAAAATTTCCAAAGTTTTCCTTCCCAAAGTGTTTTGTCTATGTGCATAAAGACCCTGCTGACCTCATGGATTTATTCCTTATTATTCAGTCCTTCAAGGTCAAGCTGGTGCAGGCTTGCATGTTCCCCACTGACACACCTTTCTCCCTCTTATCACCGATCTCTTGTGGCATCAGGCATTATTCAGACAATCTGGGAGTGCTGGAAGTTGGCCTGAGGAACTTCACAACTCCTGACAAGCCATCAGAAGTGTGACTGATCCTCCAGGTCACCCCTTGGCTTTGCTAAAGCAGTTTTGGGTAGTTGGATTCAAAGATGCACTGGCCTCCAGCTGCAACTGATCATCAGTGTCTCCTACCTTGTGGAGAAGTGTGGAGCTCAGAATTTTTTTGTTTCACAGGGGTGTTGTGAAATTGTTTGGGCTGAGTTAAATTGAGCTGTTAAGTTGAATTGATCTGGGCTGAGTTGAGTGTGTTGTTTTGTTTTTCTCCCTGCCTCTCACTGAATCCCAATCCCATATAATTTTCTTGGAACACCTAGCCATGAAATATGGGGCTTTCTGCAGCAGGGGACTTTTCAGCTTTCAGAGGTAGCTCAAAACAAACCATCAGGACAGAGCCCTGATGTCCTGAGTCCACTTTCTTGTGCTGTCTCAGAATTTGTCTTAAAGCCAACACACTGAAGAAAGCACACCCTGTAGCAAAGGTGGATTTGGTGGGCTCAGGACAAAGGTACTAAAACATCCTGATCTTTATTAGGATACCCAAAAGATTCTCCTGTCCTCAGCCTGTTAAAAGGTGACCCAAACTCATTTGCACTTTTGGAATAGGTAGCTCAGGTTTTTCATGGTGTTGATTGTTGTTGGTTCCTAAGTAATGATTGCCCTGTGATGCTTGGTTCTCAGCTGGTGCCGCCTCTAGGAGCAGGTTCCCACAGCCCTCTCGAATGCTACAGCTACACAATACCAAGCTCAGTAAAAAGTAATAAATATAGAGCTTGGGCCTATAAGGGAGCATTATAATCACCTGCTTTGATTGCCTTTCTAATAATACCATTGCAACCTCTGTTTGAGTAACAATATTTTCCTCTAATTCTGTTTAGGGGTGAAGACACTGTAGCTTCATATAAGGTGTTCCTGCCTTTTGGGTTACAAATTTGACCTTTTATTAATTCCTGACCCAAATTTGTCTAATATGTTTCTGATCAGGTGATTTATAGGATGAAATAGATTGATTATTAACAGGTGACTCCTCCAGTCATCTCCTAAGCTTCTCCTAAGAGACAGGATATTCTTAAACCCACCAACATAAAAATAGAAAATAATTCCCAAATCTTATAATTCTATGTTGCCACTGCCTTGATTTGCCTGAGATTGTGTAAGTTCTTGCACTTTCTAAAGAGAAAACCAAAGTAAAACTTAAATACATATTAAGAAAAATGCAAGTAGCCTAAACCCTTATAACACTTTTCCATTAGCCTTTAAACAGTACATAGAAATGAGGACATTTATTTGCATCACAGGTTTCTGTTATCAGTTCTGTTCTATAGGCATTGCTAGCTCTGATTTCCTAAATTAAGGCAATTTGTGGACAATTTGTATAATGTTGGAGAAGGACCAAAGCTGATGATCTGTCTGATTCCTAGATGTTGGGTGAGTGTGCATGAGGCACGCAGGATTTTGTTAGCAGTGGTAGATGTGGTCATAACTGGGCACTTTTGACTCCCTAACCTACACAAGAGTTTATAGAAGCACTGGCAGCCTTTAATAAATCTCTGTATCTGCAGCAAAGTCTCTTAACTCTCCTACCACCACACCCCAACTGAGGCACAGGAGTGGATTTGGAAACAGCCCTTCCCCTTAGCATCATTAAATGGGAACCTTCTTAGTTGGTGTTTTACTTTGTTGATTTATTTTGGAGACTAATAGATCAAAGCAATCAGTTCAAGGAAAAAAAAAAACCAAAAACAAGTCCATCCTGCAAAGTCAGTGAGCAAGTACTGGAGATGGATACTGATGTTCTCCAAGCGCTGGAATTCGTTTTGCAGGGTTTGTCGCTTTTCTAATTGAAAAAGCTGTCTCTGCAACATTTAGCAACTAAAAATACCAAGTGATGAAGCACAAGGAGTGGAAAAAAAAAAAAAAGCCAAGCACTCAGCGGCAGACATCTGCCACCCTGATTTGCAGGCCATACAGCAAGGACACTGGGAAATGGAGCACTGAGGTGTCCCCATCAGCACATCCCCAGGGTGACGCTTCCTGGAGTGGGGCACACGTGTTTTCAGCAAAGGAAAAACAGGGAAAGTCTTATAATCAGCAATTGGCTGTAGGTGTGGGAACAAACATTTCCTTAATACTTAATGCTTAATATTAATTCTGCATCCAAATGACAGGTAGCTATGTACGAGAGTGTAGGTCTTAAATAAAGATAGGTTCAGCCTCAGAAATTAAATTATGCCTATTTGGCATTTCCTTCCAGCTATACATCTTGGTTTTGGTAAAATTTGTGGGTAAGAAAAAAAATACTGAGAATCAGGTTCTCAACTCACTTTTGCATAACAAAAAAAAAAAAAAATCACTTTTCAGACCCTCACAAGTTACTCTGAAACTAGCTGAAGTTACAAAATAGAATTTGTGATTTTTTTTTTATCACTACTGGGTTTCGTGTCTTGCCTTTTCAGCGTAGTTAATTGTTTTGGGGTTTTTTGATGTTCTCTTTGTGTGTTTGTGTCTGTAAAATGAATCTGCTGAATGAAGGCTTCTGCACCAGTGTTTCTTTCAATGACTTTAATCAAAGTGTAATTGAATTAGCACATGGATGTGAACATGAGCTGCCCAAATTTACAGGCTAAGGATCTGTTAGCTTCTCAGGGCTCCTTTTTACACCAATTACTATTATGACAAATCTGGAAATCCATCCAATTCATTCTGATGTAGTATTTCCAAAAACATCTAAAATTTGATATTTCTTATGAAACATAATTCTTGCCTTCCGGTGGAATTGGTAGTCAAGAAACAAGCAAGTTTCTCATTTCTCCCACTGACAAAATTCAATGACTTAGCAATGAAAATGATATTTAAAGGACCTTAAAAGTTCAGCTGCTGCCAAAAATATTCCAGCATATAAAAACAACAAAATTTGAATTTGTCTCTATCTGATCTGATTCCCTGTTCTTTGGAAAGAGAATGGAAATAATTCCTGAATCCACAATTATTTTTATGATGCCTTGATTTTAACTGTGTCAAGTGTGGGGTTATTCCAAACCACTTGAGCTCTTTTTGTGGTGGGTAGGAAGAAGGAGTCGTGCAGAGGAGGCCATGGAGATGCTGCCAGGGCTGGAGCCCCTCTGCTCTGGAGCCAGCCTGGCACAGCTGGGGCTGCTCAGCTGCACAGGAGAAGGCTCCAGGGACACCTCAGAGCCCCTGGCAGGGCCTGCAGGGGCTCCAGGAGAGCTGCCCAGGGCCTGGGGACAAGGCCTGCAGGGACAGCACCCAGGGAATGGCTCCCAGGGCCAGAGGGCAGGCACAGATTTTGGGCTATTGGCAATTAGGAATTGCTGGCTGGGAGGGTGGGCAGGCCCTGGCCCAGGGTGCCCAGAGCAGCTGTGGCTGCCCCTGGATCCCTGGCAGTGCCCAAGGCCAGGCTGGATGGGGCCTGGAGCAACCTGGGACAGTGGGAGGTGTCCCTGCCCATGGCAGGGGATGGAATGAGATGCACTTTAAGATCACCCCCAACAGAAATCATCCTGTGATGGCTGTTTGTGATCTCCAGAAAAGCACACAGAGCATGAGGGATAGTTGTCCTAAATGAATGCAATTAACCAGATGATGCTTCTCTACCACCTATAAAAGGAGCCAAGCCACTGAACAAACATCAAAACATCTACATTTTACATGGCTAAGCTGAGGCCACAGCTTAGCTCATTGGATCGCCAGCTGCTCTTACCAGTTTTTGTAAGCTGTCACAGCATTTCAGTGGGTTCCAGAGTGAGAACTGTGGCTGTGATGCTTCACCAGTATCAACACCAGAGCACAAAGCACTGACTGATGAGAAGACCTTGGCAGTGTTTCTGTAAACAGAGACTTGAATACATGGGAGAAACAAAGGAACTGAAGTCTAAAAAGAGCTCTGATCTGTCTCCTGATATTAATGACCTAAGGCTTGATGATCACAAAATTTTCAGATGAATTTGTCACAGATAGCAAACACAAAGACATAGACTGAAAAAGGCCTGAAGTCCCTGACTGCAGATAGCTGTGAGATGAGAGCAGTGTCTGATGAAAAACTAGCATAACTGGAATATACTGATGCCATTTTCTGCCCAGCAAGGGGGATAGCACTGGTACTCAGGAAAACCTCAGTTCTGTAGGAATTTAGGAAAATGCATTATACCCATAAGGATCACCAAACTTTTACTTGCAGCCCAGCCAAAACCACTGAGTTCAAGAATGTAGAACATCTTGTTCTCCCTCATCTCTGCCCTCATCCTCCCCATTTTCTCCCAAAGACATCTCAGTGTCATCTCATGCACAAAAACCAAATTTTTCCAAGACATTTTGAGAGGCAGAGAAGCCCGTGTAGGGTTTTGAATCATAAAGATATAAAAGCACTGAAAATAAAAAGCCCTTTTCACCTCTTTTGACTCTTATCCCAACTCAACCATGGCTTCTTCTCAATTTTAAATAAGAGTAGTTAGACCTCTTTTCTCTTCAGATATCTAAATTTTGACCAAAAGGCCCAACTTTTTCTCAAAACTGCTAGAATACCCAAAGTGCTCTCTTCACTTTCTCTATTCCTGCCTTTCTGCATTTTATGTCCCTCTGACTTTACCCAATGCACTATTCCGCTTGTCCAGTTCTTGACCCCCAGCTCGTGCCATGGGATGCACCCTTCAACAGAGCAGCTTGGCTCCATTTTTCCCTTTTGTTTGGCCTCCAAAGGCATGGGTGGACCATGGATCTGACCCAGTGGGAATGTGATTTGGGATGGTCTGTACAGAGCAAGACACCACCTGCCACAGAAACATTTTGCCTTTCCACCACCAGAGCTCAATTCAGAGGACAAAATCGGTGTAAATACACAATTATTAGTTCTGCATTTACTTTCACTTTCTTCAAGAGATAATGTCCAACAGTATGTGTCAGCCACTGTTCATTATTTGCTGATAAGAAATACAGGGAATGGTTGAGAAAAAGAACACAATAATAACAAAAAATGGAAAGTAGGAAACAAGCCAGAATAGAAATTTGCAGGCCTGGGACTTAGGCCACAAAAATAATATTTTCCTTTCATCCTCCTTGTCATTACTAATATTTTCTTAACTTTTTCCCTCTGCTACACTCACTAAAATAAGGCAACAGCAGACAATTTGATGCAAACAGAGCAAGCTATCCCTCAAAAAAAACCTTGACTGATGGATTGGCAGGGGTAGGATCTGCACAGGGCTGCATTCATGGTCCTGTTGGCCTCTCCCAGCATGAGTTCCCAGCTGCAAACAAGGCAGCACTGCTCTGGTCCAGGGTTTGCTCCAAAGTTGTGCTGGGAGCAGCACAGCTTGGCTGGTCACTCCCTCCTGTGATCTACAGCCAGCACCATCCCTTGCCCGAGGATCCAGGCTGGAAAAGAGAGCGGGAGTTGTCACACCACATCAGCCTAAGCTCCAGTGAGCCAGCCCTTGGCTTTTGAACACTGGGATGGGTCTGTCTGCCCATGGAGGAGGCTTTCCACTCAGAGGTAGTTGTGGGCTGGCTTTTTGCCCCGCAAAATGGTGGTTTAACATCCTGTCTAAGAGAGAAAACACCCCAGATAGCCCAAATCACCTGGCTAGGGCTGTACCATCACTTTGAATTCGTGGAGGTTGTGTCCAAATTGAGAGCATGCCCTTCAATCCAGCTGCAAATATTCCCACCACACATTTGAAGCTCAAACCTCTTCTTTCTGGTGAGGAGAGCAAGTGACCTTGGACACAATGCACATTGCTGTCACTCTTCCGTTTGTTCTTCTGATGGCCCTGAGCTATGCATTACTGAAGAGCCCTGTTGCACTTTTTGGTGTGTTTTTCCAACTTCTTGGTGACAATGGCAGCTAGAATTTCATAGGTTAATCCTGGGCTAGGTGTAACAAATCCCTTGCATTTAAAATTCTGCTGTCCTCAGGTTGCATCACCCTTCCCCTGTTGGCCTGAACAATAAAAAGCTAATCCTAAGCTTTGAAAAGAAGTCACAATAAAACCTGAAAAGATCATAGACTTTCTTAAACCTCATAGAAGTCTCATGTTCCAGTTTTATCTCACTTTAAGGGAGGAAAAAGTTTCTTTTCCTCTCTAGTGTATCTAATTCAGGCGGAGATACCATCACATAATTTGTTGATAGCCATCACAGAATTTGTTGGTATTATTTTTCAGCGTGGACATCGGGTTCCTACTGAAGTTCCTGATGGTACCCCAGCAATCAGAATGCCCTTGCTGTTTCTGGAAATCAATTACATCATCCTTAAAGTATGTGATAGAAAACAGCATCGGGAAACCTGCAGATTTGACAGCACTGCCAGCGCTGCACAGAGCCCCAAAAGCTAACAATGGCCATGGCTTTGAAATACTGCTGATTCCTTCATTTCCCATTTCCCCCTGTCCCAGTGGTGTCATTTGGAAATACATTACAGCTGAAAGACTTTGGGATGTTTTAATTACATGTGACTAAAACTTGCTGTTGCTAGAATTAGTGTGCCTATGCCTACGATTTATGGGTCTCTGCTCCGACACCAGCGAGGTCATAAATAACACGAAATGGGCCCTTTAGTATCGAGAAATTCAGAGCTCCTCTCTGAGCCTTGATACACTCAGAGGCTGTCGTGGGGTTTGCGCCGAGCTCGGTGTGAAACACAGTGCAGCAGCACAGGGTGGGGGAGAGGGGCAAGATAATAAATAATTCATCCATAGAGTGTGAACATTGGCCCTTTGGGAAAGGGCACCACAGTTGTTGCACTTGTGGGTTGGTGTGGGTGCTTAAAGGGGGATTATTTCTACAAAGCAGGGACTCCACTTAGACCTATCTCTCAGAGAATCAGGGGGCAAAAAAAGGAAGGTAAAAGAAGGATTTTTCACCTCCTGTTTTCAATGTGAGGATGTATTTCAGGTGAGGAAGCATGCACGCAGTACAGAGTCATGCAAGGTAATGGAGAAGTGTCTCCTGGGCTCTCTGTCTCACTGGCACCTCTTTGGGAAAACAAATAGTGAAAGTTTATTCTTCAAACCACTGAAGCCTGGGGAGAATTCCACATGATGAGTGGTCTTCCTCGATGGAGTATCCACAGCATCTATAAGGGGCAGGAAGGGGAAAAAAACCTCACCTGGCACAGGATAGAGATGCATGAGCTGTGCCCCAGGCATGATTTTATCTCTGTAGACCAGTGGTTTGCTGGGATTGCTGGCAGGAAAATGCTTTCAGGTTTTGCCACTACCAGAACTAGAGAAGGACAAAGTTTTAACACAATATGGCTAACACTGGCAAAGTTCACTTTAGGGGAAAAAAAAAAAAATGAATGTTGCCTTCTTTCTGCCTTTGGACTAGATGACAAGCACTTTATATGGTGACTCTTGCTGCTCTCTCATTTGCTAAGTATTTTCTGTATGTGGAAGTCTTTATGTGGTTCCTAAGAAACTCACTTT
Source organism: Emberiza elegans (assembly GCA_024865655.1). NCBI lineage: Eukaryota > Metazoa > Chordata > Aves > Passeriformes > Fringillidae > Emberiza > Emberiza elegans. The sequence continues at coordinate 2,450,097 of JALJVW010003588.1, read as the reverse complement.
AGCAATTTAGTGCCTGGAATTCAAACTTTAAATGGACACTTTTATCTTGACACACAGCTTTTCCCAAGGCATTGTTTCTCTTCACCAGTGACCATGAGCTTCAGAACAAGGTGTGAGAACCTAAGTAATGAATCCAGCATTTTATTTCACTCTTTGTAATATTCTCTGTTATTTTCTAGAATAGTTGGTACATTTGCTGATTACAAAAGAAAAGAAAAAATATTTCTATTGAAACAACAATGAAATGCTGTTGGAAAAGACACTCATCAATTTTCCACTTGCAAGAGGGAATAATAATTGAGCTAATAAGTGTGAAAAGGTGACTGGAAAAGAACTGGTTTTGCCACAAATTTGTCCCAGAGCAGACAAAACTCTTGAGGCAGAGAGCTAATTCAGACAGGGACGTCCAAGAAGATTTAGTCTTTTGTACTACTTTTGTAGAAAGTATGAATTTTTAAGAAAAATTACAAAGCCAAAAAAAGCAAGTTATAACAGAGTTTTGTCTGTTATAACTTGTCTGTTCCCATTCTCTTGGAAAAGCCAGCATATTTTGTTCATGTACATCCTTCTCATTCCCTTTTTCTTGCTTCATGGTGAAACCTGTGTCAGGACAACCTCTGGCCAAGCTGCAGTGTGAAATAGTAAATAGTAGAGGAAAATAAGAGTGTAAGGAAACAGAAAATAATGTCTTGAAAACATGGAAAACATGTCAGTGTTTCTGGGGTCCTATATATTGTTGGGGGAAAAAATTACAATTTTTTTTTTCTGCAGAAAACAAGCATCATAGCATCAATAATCACTGACAGCAACAACAAAAAAGGTTAGAAATATGCTGCACCACCCTCAAGTAGATGTTTGAGCCATAGCTGCAATACACAATGCACAACTCCTTTAGCATCAGCTTGTAGCAAATCCTGACATGCAATGAACATAATATCAGAGTGTAGTTTGGATTGCAAGGGGCTTTACAGATCATCCAGTCACAATCACCCTGCCATGGAGAACAACACCTTTCACTAGTCCAGGTTGCTTCAAACTCCATCCAATCTGGCCTTGAATATTTTCAGGGTTAGGGCAGTCACCACTTCTCTGGGCAACCAGTGCCAGACCCTCACCACCCTCAGCATAAATAAATTTTTCCTTATATCTAAATCTGTATAAAGCCATTATCACTTGTTCTATCACAGGTTTGCTAAAAAGTTTGTCCCCATTTTTCCCACTTCCAGGTGACGTCCAGCTTCTCACCCACCAGCACCCTCAAGTCCTTCTCCCCAGGGCTGCTCCCATTCTGCTCCTCCCCAGCCTGGAGGGATCTCAGGGGCTGCCCTGGCCTTGCTGAACACCCTGATGTTTCCATGGCCCCACTTCTCAAGCTTTTGCAGGTCCCTCTGGATGGCATTCCGTCCCTCACCTGTGTCGCAGAACCACAGAATCCCAGGATGGGTTGGGTTGGGAGGGACCTCAAATCTCAGCCAATTCCAGCCCCTGCCATGGGCTGGGACACCTTCCATTATCCCAGGTGGCTCCAAGCCCTGTCCAACCTGGTCTTGGAGACTTCCAGGGATGGGGCAATCTACAACATCCCTGGGGAAAAAAAATAAAAACAGGGTCGGGTGTCAACTACACCACTGAATCTGGTGTCATCTGATTGTTTTACTTACTCTTGAAAATTTCAGACTGTGTTCCACATCTTTTTCCTTTGCCCCAGTCACAGTTTCTTTTTTTTTGTACTCCTGTGTGTAATTCCCCTATTATCAAGATTACAAACTCTGTCAAGAAGGGACCTTTGGGACTATCCATCTATCTGAATAATTTTGTCATCTACAATCCAGTCCTGCTTGTAGCTTGCACCAGCTGTATTTATTTAAGATTACCTTTTATAAACTCTTTAATAAAAACCCATGGCAGTGTCAAAGAGTATTTTTGCACTGTAAAAATGATCCCTGGTGGGATTATAATTTATTTTTAAAATTGAAAGCCATTGTCTGAATCATAAATTTTTTTACTATGGAAATCTGTGCAGTTTTTGTGATTGCATATGTTATTCTTGACTGCACTTTTTGCTCCCTTTTAAATCTCAAAATACTGTATTTAAACAAAGAAAAAAAAAAAGTAGTTACAATAACAGAGAAATGTTTAAAAGTGTCTCAACACCTACAGATAGTAGTTTACTGAGTTTGTTAAAATAAAAGGAAAGAGAGAGAGAAAAGCTAAACCAAAAGTGATCTCAGATAAACTTGACAAGGTCACTAGAAACATGGACTGATTTCCCTACTCAGCCACATTGCCCTTCTGTTACCTGAGATAATTCACAGCGCTGTTGGTGAAGGCAGCAGTTAAAAAGGTTTTACATACATCCTCAGGGTCCACAGACTCTAACAGAACTTAAACAAGCACTCACCCACTTCCTGAGATATAAGCTGCTTCCTGAGCCAGGAAGTATCTTAGCTCCTTATCTCAACCAGGAATGTAATAACATCGGTTCCTCTTATTCTTTATTTTTCTTATTTCTCTGTATTGTAAAGCCCTTGGTGAAGGCCATTTCTTAGACACAGTTGCACAACACCCAAAATTCTGGGGCCTGTAATATCAGCAATATATTCAGGATAATTTATAATTTCTTGGAGAGACATGGTAAAGAGAAGGATGTGAGGATTGGATGTTAAAAAGTAACATGTTGGCATGATTGCTGCAGAGAGAGATTCGTGTTGAAATGGGAACAGGGATTTGGGGAGCAGACAAGGAAACAAAGCTGTGTCAGGTGAAGGCAGAAGAGAGAAAATGAGGGAAGGGGAAGGGAGGGAGAGAGGGAGGGAGGGAGGGAGGGAGGAAGGAAGGAAGGAAGGAAGGAAGGAAGGAAGGAAGGAAGGAAGGAAGGAAGGAAGGAAGGAAGGAAGGAAGGAAAAGGAAGGAAGGAAGGAAGGAAGGAAGGAAGGAAGGAAGGAAGGAAGGAAGGAAGGAAGGAAGGAAGGAAGGAAGGAAGGAAGGAAGGAAGGAAGGAAGGGAAGGAAGGAAGGAAGGAAGGAAGGAAGGAAGGAAGGAAGGAAGGAAGGAAGGAAGGAAGGAAGGAAGGAAGGAAGGAAGGAAGGAAGGAAGGAAGGAAGGAAGGAAGGAAGGAAGGAAGGAAGGAAGGAAGGAAGGAAGGAAGGAAGGAAGGAAGGAAGGAAGGAAGGAAGGAAGGAAGGAAGGAAGGAAGGAAGGAAGGAAGGAAGGAAGGAAGGAAGGAAGGAAGGAAGGAAGGGTGTTTCACAGAGGAATAAAAAACATATGTACAAACACCCTTTTTAAAACACATCAGTGGGCAAATTGAACAGCAGCCGTTTCAGGGCAAAGTAATCAATTCTTTAGTATTCTTCTTGCTCATGATTAAATTGTATGCTTCCCTTGCTAGGGCAATGTGGCACATTAAGTTCTGTTCATTAAAATCAGCTTCCAGCCACATCTTCCATGGTGCCCCCAGCCTCATGCTCCTTAAATCCACCACTCTTCTTGCCACCTCCATCCCACTTTCTGTTCTGCAGATCTGTGCTGGAGCCTCAGCCATAACCCCTCTGGCAATAACATGGGATGGCATCAGAGTACATGAGAGGACCACGATCCAGAGGGAGCAATATGCAAAAGTCAACCCCACTGACTTTACAGATAGGTTTTTACATTAATCGAGACATAGCACTTGGCAAAAATGTCCAGCCGCCCAGCAACTTCTCAGAATCATTCCATAAGGCAGAATCAAAACTTGGGCAGGGCCTCAGAAGGGATTCTGCTGCTTTCAAGGTCACAAGAAAGACACGATCCAAAGGCTATGAAAGGTTTCTAAATTTAAAACAGACCCACTTACCATGGCAGGCAATTGGAACTGTTTATCCACTTTGAACAGATAGAATTACCTAATCCTTCTGTGATTAGAGGCTAGTGAAGTTAAGTTAATTCTGTTTCTGCAGGCGTTGCTGCCTTTGATGGAAGCAGCTCATCTCGGGGAATGGCCTGCTGGTGTGATGGCGAAACAAATAGTTTTGTCCTTTTGAGCTAAGGGAAAAAAATTTGCTATTGATTTTGGCTTAAGAGTGGTAAGTGCTTTCTGTACGATTCTCATCATGGCTTGAGAGCTGTTATTTTGGGCATTAGCCTCACATACCTTGATGTGGAAGACTGCTGCAACACAGGGCCCTGCAGAAATCCTCTGAGGGGATTCTTAGGCCTCTCCTGGTTTTGGTTTTCCAGCTGGGAAAAGAGGGCTGAGTATATGAAACATCCTCTCTACTGCCACATCGTTCAATACGCTTGACAACCTGCACATATTGATTATTTTGGGAGAAAGGTCAAAAAAACAGAGGACCCCTGATGTTTTTCTACCTAAGCCTGGGAGTGGTTTATCAAGAAAGACCAAAAACACTATTGTCTAAGCTCCCTTTTAAAACCAAAAGCCTTTCAGGTGTTTCAGGCTGGTTACAAAGGGTGAGAGCTGCTTTTTAAAGCAGTGTGAAGTTGAAAAGGACAGAGGCAGCGAGCCTGGCAGAGCCCTGCGGCCTGGCAAGGCTTGTACAGCAGGGCTGAGATGAGCAGATCTGTGGGGCATGATCAGAAAAGTGCAGGCAGGGGAGGTAGGAAAGCAGCAGAGGAATTACTGTGATGGTGCAGCACACTTTGAAGATCAACCTCATAAAAGCCAGGCTTTAAAATGGTCCTTCCTCTCAGATAGATGCCCTGAACTTTGCAGCAAGAGTTCTTGAGCCAGTAATAAATCTCCATCCCTTGAGGCTATCTAAGACACAAAATTTCTTGCTTTTTTTTCCGTGTCAGCCTTCTGCATAACCAGAACGAAATCATTTAGCTTGCTGCTTTTAGCTGAGTGTAAAATAAAATATTCCCCTTGTATTTATTAGTTACATTGAATATGAGATACAGGGAAATCCTCTGTAGTGAAGAGCAGCTCTATATAAGGATAGTATGGAAAATCCTGAGACCAAATCGGAAAACTAGAGGTAAAGCAAGTGAAAAAACATTTTTTCCAAAAAGTAAAAAGTCCTGAATTGTAGGCTTTAAAAAAATTCACTTGCTTGAGAAGTTTCCAAGAAAACCCAAAAGGAAAATTATCTCAGGTTAACATCTCAGACCAAAGTGATGATTTATAAAAATGTGGGGGACATTTACTGAGAATTTTAAAAATGGTCTTTTAGCTTGTACTGCAACACAGTGTTTCACCCTGTTTTGAAATGATCACTCAAAATGGTTTTGTTCTGTTGAATTTCTCACCAGCAAAGTTTTGTGTATGCACGGATGTAGACCTGACCTTCTCTTGCCAAAAATTAGGTTTGACAAAACTGTATTTCTTGGCAGGAGTTCTTTCCTCCTGAAATTTCAATAAGCCTTAACTTTAAGAAATAGATATGTTTAAACAGAAGGGAGATGAGAAAACCAAGAGATTCTGGGCTAGACACTGGGATAGCTGAGGTGCTGGGTCAGCTGGAGAGCAGAGTAAAAAAATCCATCATCAGAGAGGCTCACTGCTGAAAAGAGCCATTGATGAATAGTGCGTCAGTATCTTCAGCTATGAACCTTGGTCACGTGTGAATGCCTGGCTGTGGGAGGGTTGTGAACGAAGGATTGTTCATGGAGGCACAATAAAATAATGTTTTTGGAGAATTTTTACCCCAGAGCACGTACAGGCACAGTTATAACAAAACTTCATAACAAAAAGGTTATTATTCCTTTCCCCGTGCCCAGCTACAAGTGCTTTCCCACCTACCAAGACAAATACCATGGTAAGAAAATAACTTTCTATTGTCTAGAAAGTGGCAAGTGCTGCCTACAGGGCTGCTCTGGCCAGAGACTTCCACCTACAGTGAGACAGGATTGCTGCAGCTGCATTGTCAGGCTCAGAATGTCACAGGGAGGCACAGGGCTCTCCATACAATCCAACAAATGGTCAATTGAGAGCCTGTTCACCACACTGGGCTCCAAACCAGGCATCCAGCCATGACCAGTGCTGGCTGAGGCTGTCAGAGATGTCACACCAGTGAATTTATAACTGGAGGAGCCACTTTAGCACCAAACACCAAACTGTTCCTGCTGCCTACTCCCAGGCACAATCCTTGGAGCCCTGAAGAAGCTTCTGGTGGAGTATACCATTTTTTTCCTGTTGATGAAACTTATCTTGAGATGTAGGCAGTCTCAAATGCAAAAGTCATCCTGGCTGGTCACCCCACTCACTGGAAACACTCCAAAGGACAGTATTTCTAATTTTAAATCTGCTGATTCAGGAGCTCACACCATTGACTCTGGGAAAAAATTAATCAAAGATGAACAGCTCAGATAGAGACAACCAACCACCTTTTAGATTTGTTTGTGCATTGGAAGAGGTATTTTCTACCCAACAGGTTACATTCTATTATGAAGATCTCACATTTGATAAAAGGGAAAAGTCAGCATCTTGCTGCCATACAATATATTGAAGATCACTAAAAGATTCAGTAAATTCAGAGGACAACAAGAGATGCCTTGTCAGAGAGAAGATAATGCCTTTAGGTGGGTCTGTGTGTGTATTTTGTGCAAAAAGTGCTCAAAATTCTGGTGACTTCATAGGAAGGATTCTACTCCCCCTGCACTTCAGGAGGCCGAGAGCGACACTTGCAGCCCCACGGTCTGTTCTTGTTCAGGGAACAAGTGACAGTGCCGTGGGGTACTGCATGGTCTGATGAGGGCAGGTGAAAATGTAATCGAGAGCGTTCCACAGGTGCCTCTGTCTCCGTAGGGGATATTTCTGTGAGGTGCATCAGGCAATCAAATGTTGCCTGTGCGCTGAGCTGGCAGGACAGGAGCCACCCACTCCTGGGGCTGATGAGTGTCCAAGCCCCTTTTTGATTTTGTAATAGCAACAAGGTGAGCACAGGGATGAGGGGAAGACATTGCTTGCAGCAGGGGAATTGCAGTACAGGGAGGCTCATTGTAGATTTTTCTACAGTATCTAACCCTGCTACAGCCTACTTCAAAATCATCCCTTTTCCTCTGTCACGCTCTAAAATAAACAATACAATCATAGAGTCAGAGCATCTCAAGCTGTATGGGAACCATAAGGTCATCAAGTACAACTCTTTGCGGGACTACCAAAACAGAAACACATTTCTAAGAGCATCTTCCAGATACTCTTTGAACTCTGACAGGCTTGATCCCTATGTGGTTGGTGGATTTTGATTAACTTTACAGCATTATATCCTTTCCTTAAGCTGCTTTAACTACCACACTGAGGAAACTTAAGAGAATTCATATTTCCTAATTTTTCAATTTTCAGTTTTGTCTGCACTCAGTAATTCCTGCATGAACAGGGTTTGCCATATGCTCACCAGGTTTACAAAGTTTACTACTTCTTTTTTTTCTTTTCTGGTTTGGTTTTTTTTCTTCTTTCTTTTTTTTTTTTTTTTTTGTGGGTGGGTGAAATAAGGATTCAGAAGTCTAATTTTCACCTACTTTTCTCTTAATTGTCATTCTGACACTTAAGCTATATATTTTTTTACTAAGGCATTTCATTCAGCTAGCAAAGTATTCAGATTTGTATTCATCAGGAGCAATCACAGGGACTGCCTACACAAATATTACATCTACCTCACACTGAAAGCACCCTGAGCCATAATGTTCCCAGTTACTGGGAGGCCTGAGCCCTGGAATGCAGACCACAAAAAATTGTCAGTCAGTTACTTCCCAGAAAAGAACTGCAGCTTAAAGACATCTCTAGTAAGGCTTTAATGTATTTGTAGAAAGCAGTTATGAGATAAACACTCATGAGATAAACACACATGCGGTGGCTATCAACATATGATCTCCAGGATGTGTGGGAGCTACACCTAAGGGGATGGCAAGGGAAAAGCTGACCAAGGGGAAGAAAACCTGCACTCAGAACTTTGAAAAATTGCAGTCCACATCTTCACTGAGGGAAAAAAAAAACCCCAAACTTAAAAAGTAAGGCAGAAAAAATTGAAGATCACTGGCTCAAGACTGACTATTTGCTTTAGTAAAAACCCAGAATGGCTTGGGTTGGAAGGGACCTTAAAGACCATCTCATTCCAACCTGCCATGGGCAAGAACACCTTCCGCTAGACTTCTTTTTTTAAGACTGCTAAAGCACTTGCTCTGCTGGTTAGGATGTTATTATTCACTATGAGGTTATAAGTGATGTCTTCTGCTGGTCTTCTTTCACTAAACTGTGTCTCAGCCAAGAATCATAAGGCTGTGCAAGTAAAAAGGGAGAAAACTGCCATGGAACTATATAAACACCTATTTAAAAATGAAATTGTTGAAATAACAAAAATACAGCACTGAGCTCAGCTCTAGCAGTGTGTACATATCTCTACTAGTATCAAAGAAACTGAGGCTATTAACACCAGCAGAACATGTGATCCATAGCTATAAGTTCTGGTCACACCAGAACAGTTCCGGGAGGCAAATGTTTTATTTGGTACAAGAATATGTGGTATCTAATTACATGTCCAATTCAAAATACAAGATTGCCTTATCCATGTTATGCAAGCTTATAAGGCATCCACAAAGTATTCAACTATATAATTCACGAAAAAAAAAGAATTATCAAACAAACAGGTGCTCAATAGTACTCAAAAACAACCCAACAGATTAATTTACTAAGACTGCATTTCTTCACAACTTTGTTGACCTTTACAGTAAAGCCTAATTCCAATTAGTTCAGTTATAAAGTCCATAACTCTTGTAGGTACTGCAGTGTGCAACACATTATCATTTTACAATGTTCTCCCTGATTTGCAGCACAAAACATGCACTCCTTAAGGGAATTTGTTGGCAGGCATTTAGGGCAGCTGGAAGTGATCATGAAGTGCAATTACTGTCTGTGCATATCCACATCTGGAAAACAGTTCTTTGCAGATTTTAAAATAGCCCTAATGAAGAATGGAACCTTGTACTTGAATCGATGGAAAGGGTGAAGGGGTCTCAACGCCAAATTTGTAAGGGAGCTAGAATAAAAAGAACACACTGTACAGAAATAGAAAATAATTAACGGAAAATTAATTATTGTCAGAAATGTTTGCCATCATTCTTCATGGAAGTAAGAAATATCATCCATGGGCAGGGGTGAAGGGAAGTTCTCTATTACATAAAATATCTCACATTAGCCGTGTAAGATTTGACGGTGATGGTACCGGCTGGAGGATGTTAGGTGATATCATCTCTAACACGTAACCTCACCATGTCTTGTGGACAGGAAAACACCAGTTGATGTGAGACATGCAGAGAGGTTTACCAGGAAAAGTCTAGGTGCAAACTGGAGGCAGCCCAAGCACCAGTATTATCTTAAAGAGGTTAACTTGATGGGTTCCTTGTGACGACAGTGGCTGGACCACACGCTGGGTCTAGTGCTCTTCTTGCTTTGGACAACCTCCTCAAGTGAAGTGAGCAGTATTTATTGCTACATCCCTGTGATCTTGGCCACCCTGGCCACATTTGTAGTTGATTCAGAATGGCAGTGAGCTGAGGATGGTCACTTTGTGACATGCTGCAGGTGTCTGTTAGTGAACATGCTCAAGAACCCTTTCCTGGGAATACCCCAGTTCAGCCACACTTTGCCCTGGTGTTCTTCCAATACTGGGATCTCTCAACTCAAGCTCAAAGCCATGGATGCTGCTGCTCCTCAGCACCTTCAAAAATTGTCCAAATATAATGTCAAGAATGCAAAGCAGAACACACAGTAATTAAGACACACTTTAAAGTAGTCCAAAATCTCTTTAAAATTGCTTCAATATTTCATCATGGTTATGCAACTACAACAACTTTATCTTTCAATCCTCTCCAAAAAGTGATCCCTTTTCCTCCTGTATGCAATCAATACTCAGGTTTTAATCCTTCCCTATGTGTACTTTGGGATAAAGATGAAATCAGCCTCTTCTCACAGGCAATTAAGGACTGAGGGGAACAGCCTCAAGCTACACCAGGGGTGGTTCAGGTTGGACATAAAGCAGAATTTCTTCAGTGAAAAGGCTGTCAGGCATTGGAAGGGGATGCCCAGGGAGGTGATGGAGTCACCACCCCTGGAGGTGCCCAAGAAATGACTGGACTCAGTGGCACTCAGTGCTCTGGTCTGGTTCACAAGGCTGGGATCAGTCAAAGGCTGGACTTGAAGATTTTGGAAGTCTTTTCCAGCCTCAGGGATTCTTTTCTGACTACTTGGACACAGATCTCAGAGCAGCATGCTCTTCCCACAGTCTTGCATGCAAGAAACCATCCCACCTGCTGAAATCTGCCACAAACATTTTCTGCCTTCCTCCTTCCCCACGTTTAGTTATTGATGATGCTAAATAGCTTCTGCTTTCTGTCCTGCAAGGAGGTGCTTACTTTTGTTGGAGTCTAAGATGTGCAATTTGCAATATTTATTTTGACCAATTCCAGTTGAAATAATCTTTAAAGGATGCATGTGGGCACTTCAGGCTTCTCCCTTTTTTTTTTCTCAGATGACCTTTCTAAATCACAGTTTCATTAATTCCCACAGAAGATGAGTCATGTCCTATGTGAGCATGTCTATATTTAAAATATTAATTATTTTTAACAGGCCTAAGCTAAATTACTAAAGTAGGTAACACAAATATAAGCAGACCTCTGACAACATAAAAGATACATAAAAGATTATAATGAGACAGGTTTTTGCAACCCAGCTAAGAGGTTTTCTTTATTTTTTTCTTTTCCTTGAGTGATGAAAAAAATAAAACAAAACAAAAGTTTTGAGGTAGCAAAACCAGTGAAGGCTAGCAAGGCCAGAGCAGCTGAGGTGGGAACAGTGGATTTCTGTGAGTTGAACTAACCCCGCTACCTGCACAGGAGCATCCAGGCAGGATGCTCTGTTACCTCCCTTACAAGCACACACCACGGCCGGCTGACACGCTGCCCAGAGCAAGGAATGACCCCAGATTTCCTCACTGGCTGCAGCCTCCAGCTGGCTTTTCTGCACAGTGGAGCAAAAAGAAAGAGTATAAGCTGTTTCTCCAGCAAGTCGTGAATTTATTCATCACCTCAGCGCTCCCCAGGCATGGGCAGGACCTTGCCTGCAAAGCAGAGCACGTTTTGGCAGCGCTCAGGGGTGGGTGTTCCTGCCAGAGCAGCTCTCCCAATACTCTTTGTACAGCCAGATTTCATCAGGACAAAGCCAACATTAATGCAAGGCTAGGTCTCTCTAATGATGTTTTATTATGAGTAAACATTGGGCTAAGCACAGCTGCATTAAGTGCATTTTGGATTCTTTATTTGTGAAGAACCCTTGGGAGCATCTGTCCCTACATTAACATCACAGTGAGTGTGGGTTTCACCCAGTAATTCCTGCAGCAAGTCCAATAATTTTTGTTAGAAACTGGAGGATCTCAGGGAAGGCTTTGAGGGCTTTGCAATGTTCCTGAAGCTATCTACTGTCCTGGGAATCTCTGCCTCATTATCACCCATCTGGCTTCCTTCATGTTGCACACACAGGACACTCTCACCCTTTCCAGGAGCTCTGGGGGACCCAGCAGGGAGAACAACCAAAATGTCCATTCATGGCCTTCCTGCTGTGGATAAAATCTGCTCTCAGGTCCATCTCAGACAAAGGAGCATTACTATTAATTTTAGTAGGAGTACTATTACTATTTATCAAAGTAAGACATTAGTAGGACAATAGATGCACAAATGAAAAACAAAATCCTTGCAGGATTCAAAATACAAAAACCAGAGAAAATGATAAGCAAGGTAGCAATGTCAAATGTTTTATAGATGCATTTCCTCTGCATGTATCTTTGCACTGGTGTGTCCAGGGCAGGGAACGGAGCTGGGGAAGGGGCTGGAGCCCCAGGAGAGGCTGAGGGAGCTGGGAAGGGGCTGAGCCTGGAGCAAAGGAGGCTCAGGGGGGCCCTTGTGGCTCTGCACAGCTCCTGACAGGAGGGGACAGCCGGGGGGGTCGGGCTGTGCTCCAGGGAACAGGGACAGGAGGAGGGAATGAGTCCCAGCTGCATCAGGGGAAGATTATATTAAATATTAGGAAAAAATTCTTCACAGAATTTTTTGTGGGCTGCCCAGCCCTGGCAGAGGCCTCCTGGGTCAGTCCCCATCCTTGGAGGGATTTAAAAGCTGTCTGGATGTGGCACTTGCGGACAAGAGTGAGTGGTAAACAAGGTGGAGGGGCTGGGCTAACAGTGATCTTAGAGGGCTTTTCCAACCTTAACAATTCTATTATTAGAAAAGTGATGCTTTCATGAACAATAATTTTTAATTAGAACTAGTTTCTCTCCCACATGGAGCTTTTTAAAACTTATTTTATACCAGAAGCACAACTAAAAGACAAATATTTTTTACTGAAGGAAGATTGTCATGAAGGTCTCAGGGGTGTATTTTGCTGCCTGCCATCCCATTCTCACCTGAAAGCTGGACTCACCAACAAGACTAAGCCTCCCTTAACACTTCACTGTCTGAGATTTCCCAAATGTTCAACTTCCCTTCCATAAGAAGAGAAACCATGATATATTACAGAAGGTTTAGCAGTAAACTCCAATCTCCCTGAGGCACAATATTCAAAATATTTTGGGGGCAGAATTCATTTAAAATTATATGTTAGGTGGAAAATCATAATAAAACTGAAATCCTGCCTCTGTGCCCCTACCCCCAAAAATTATTCAGGAAGAAATTTCTGCCCAGAGTTATTTTTCCCACTTCTCAGAAGGAAAGAAAAGCATAAGGAAAGTAGATGCATTTTCCAATAGATACATACTAAGCCTGTGACAAGGTATAAACTCAACATCAACACATCATTCCTAGCACTACACAGATTTCTCTCTGCTGGAAGCAGGAGTACAATTACACATAAGCCTCCAGACAGCTGGCCTGCAGTAGGACTTTTTCAACACTTTGAATTTGAGATGGATGAGAAAAAGAAAAAGCAGCTATGCCACAAACCTGGTGGGAGAAGTTTTGCCTATGGGAGATGATGAATATTCAAATCACAGCTTGCATGAAATGCCATAGCACCTTAGTCAAACAGAGTTTGAAACAAAATTCCTCCTCAGCCATGTTGGGTCTGGTCCACAGTTCAAAATGTTTCAGTTCAAAGCAATAAAAATAAAAATTAAAAAATATATGTATAAAAAATATATAAAACTTTATTTTTTTCCTATATAAAAGAAAATACTCAAGCAAATAATATTTCTTTCCTCAAATCCCTCTCTTTTCCAAAGCCAGCGTTCAGTGCAATTTGCATTCTCTGTCTTGATGTTCCAGACAAAGGTCTTCAGGCATACACAGGTTAAAAAAGGTTTTCCTGATGGAATTCCTCATGTCTTTGATCCTAGATAATTGTCTCACACGTGCTCACCCTGTCCTCTCCCATCCCATAGTTTATCCTTTCACTGACAGAGAAAGCCTCACTCTAACAAAGACAGCCTGACAAATGTTTGGGGATAAATTCATTTACTGTATCGAATCCTTTGCCTGCTTGTACAGAAGGTGTAAACAGTAATAAATTGGCAGTCATGAAATTAATGATGACTGTAAATTACTGAGGTACTTAACTTCTTCTGCCAAGCGTCTCCTGAACAATAAATAAGAGGAAAATGTATTTGGAGATAAGGAAGACCTCATAAATATAGTAAATTAAATTATGGAGCTCAGGGAAGTCTGGAACAAATATATATCAGTAGGTCCATGTGATAAGCAGTAGCTGATAAGAATGTACTCCCAGTTTTTTGTGGGGGTCCCCAGTTCACAGTGACCAACATTATTTCTTATGAGTCTGAGATCAGAGCTGGGTGGGAAACACAGTGAAAACATCCAAACACCTAGAGATAAACAACATTGTGCATTATCCTGTGGTAGGTGCTTGGCAGGGCTCTAGTGTGATGCATGAAGAGCTCAGGGGTAGCAATCAAAGGGGGTTCATTCAGTGTCACAGATAAAAGCTGTCCTGCAGGGGGTGAGTCCCTTCTAATGGTAAGAAAAATACCCAGCCCTCTGCAATTCCAAAGGCACCTTAGGAATTGGGAGGAAGATCTCTGCTGGTACCCACATCCTGCAAATGGAGAAAATAAGACCCTAAGTCCCATTTCCATTTCAACAAATTTCCAGTTGCTCAAACTCTTGAGCCAGGGCTGGGTCTTCCTAAGCTAAAGACAAAGAATGACAGCCTAAATTATAATTCACCTCATATATCATCCCATTTTCTTTCCAACAGCAGAAATACTTTTTTTCAATAGAAAAGATGGGGACCCCAGAAATGACTATAACTATCTTGGAGTCCTTTCACCCTTGTCCCTGCATCTGTCACCCCCAAGGACCAAATCCTGCTCTGCCTCATTGTGGAAGGAGAGCTGGACAGAGGCAGTTCTGACAGCCTGAGGAAAGCAGACCCTTGTGGAAGGAAACTCATTTTCCTGGAGCCTTGAGGGTTTTTTTTTTTTCCTTACATGGAGGAATGGAAGAGCAATGTCAAGGGACTTTGGATCCTGCCCTTCAAGTGCTGTGAATCAGCCAAGGGGTCCAGCCAAAGCTGCACAAATTTTCCCAAATGCTGCCCCTTCCTAAATCTGTTTCCCAAGTCATTTGCTTACACTGTCTCTGGCTGCCTTCTCCCCACCTGCCACTCAATCAGAGAGAAATGTCAAATGTCTCTGCCATCAGCCATGCCAGGCATGCTATAAAAAGCAGCTGTCTTCCTGACAAACTGTGCTCTCTGAAAGTCCTGTCTTCAACTTTTCTGTCATTTGCAGCCTTCCTTTAATTTTATTTTTAACATTCTGTCGGTCTGTCTCCCTGGGATCACTCTGTAGCAAGGGCATCCCAGAGGAGCACATTCCCCTCCACTACACCCTGCAGGAGCAAAGACACTTGGGAATACCATAATCCCAGTGCTCCCAGGCATAAACTGAGCAGTACAATCATCCCGTGGTCTGTTTAAACCCCCCTGGGAGGGAGATGCTCACAGGGGAACTCCGCAGTGACAGGTCCCATCACCACCGCACTCCATTCACCCCAGGCATGGCCCAAGGCACCCTCACATCCCGCTCATCCTCCTGGGCACTCACACCACCAACAGGCAGCACAAGTCAGAGCAAGTTTGGAGTTGCCCACAGTGACTTTGGGGGCCACCTTTAGGGAGAGCTGAGCAGGGTTTGCCTGAGCACAGCCATCTAACCAGGTACCAGCGCTGCAGCCCTCTCCTGCACGTGGGCATGTTCCTCATTTGAGGCTGAGGCTGGTGGGCAGGCAAACGCTGGGGTTGAAAAACTGAGAGCAACAAAAAGCTGTTGACTTTCTGTGAGAAAATTGCATATTCTGTGCTCTTGTCCAGAGAAGTAGCATTGTGGGGATTTATAATACACCCGCCTATTTCCAAAATTGCTTGGTTGAAAAAGGGTTTCTTTATGGGAAAAGGGTAGTGTTCCTCCTTCTTTTCCCACTGTAAAAGGTTTCCAGCTGGAAATACTTAGAATTTCATCTCCTTCAGTGTAAAAGGACACAGCCAGATCTCACCCTGCCTACTAAACACCCCCAGCCTGAATACTAACAATGCACAAGCTCCCCCAGTTCCAGGTCCTTCTGGAATTACCACTCTCCAACCTGCCTCCTGGTGAACCATTAGGAGCTCGAGTAGGAAGGAAAAGGAGCTCGAGTAGGGGGCTTTGGGGCTGAGTTACTTCAGGATCTCAGCAGCACTCCTCACTTCTCTTCCTGTAATCACCCAGCCCCATTTTTATCTACACACAATTGTCACCACTGAGTCCACTTGTGGTGTCTCCTGCAAGACACCACTGCCAGCAACAGTGAATTTTTCAGCAAAAATGGCATTTTACCCTCCCTTGTAAAACTTGCTTGCCCTGAAATTACTTTTTGATTCTGAAAAAGGGCCTTTTCAGAGAAAATGACAACTACCTTGTTTATTTGACCACTCATCTGTGTTGCTGAGCAGGAAAGGTATTTTTAGCCTGGCTGTCAGCCTCACAAATAGTGCAGAATTCAGGAATTTTTTTTCCTCCTGTCTCACTCGTTGCCACCAATAAAAATTTTGCAACCAGAAGTTCTCTCTCAGAGTGAAGTGTTAGCCACGAGAGAATCCAGCCCTTATTCCCAGGGACACGTCAGCTCTGCAAAACACAGGAACCCTGACTTTGTTTGCACAAAGGAAGATATGACTGAAATACAAAACCATGTATATAATACACAGAAGAAATAGGGCTTGCTGCAAAAAAAAAAAGGGGGTTGCTTTTAATTCTTCTGTTACAGGATTACCTCTGTCAAATTTTCAGAGTTTATACGTGTAGCAAAAGTATTGCAACTTCAGGGTGGACCCAAACTAAAACACTTGATGATGGAATTTATTTTAAACTCTGTCGAGGCAAGTCCATGCATGGGTGACATGCTCTCAGAGGATTTCTTTCTGACATGGCTTATTAAAAGTACATGTGGAGTCAAGACAATTTACTATACACTCAGAGTTTGGTGTGCCAGACAGTTGATTTCAGCTGTGTCTGTGCCATGAGCCTTCATCTGCACTCTCTTCTTCTCTGTTAACTCATGCAATCACTTGCTGAGCCTTCATTATGAATTAAATTGACTCAGGTAATAATAGACATCACAACATGGAGGCAAAATTAATCTCATTCAGAACTGAGTCCCTGCCCAAAAGCCGGAGAAAGCTCAGCTCAGCAAAGTCTGTGAGCAGATGCTTGAATTCATCCCTATTAAACACAACATGTTAGTGCTTTTCCTAAAGATTTTACAGATTTGGGACTCCTGCCTGATTTGTAAGTGGTGAGTGGCTTTGATTTCTGTGTGCCAAAGGAGTTGGAAAGAAATGTAATTTTTATATTGAGAGTATTTCCATCAACAAAAGATGAGTGGCTCTAAGTAGGTCCTTTTTTTCTGTGTATTTAAATTAGATTAAATAAGATTATGGTATTATTAGCATCATTAGGATTATTATTAGGAAATTACTATTCACAGCACTTTTACTGTCATATTCTACAATAAGGACAGCACATCTATTAAAATGATTGAACATCAATACATAAGCTCCTAATAATCCAGTGGTATCAATGAGTTCATCTTTTAGATTCAATTGCAAAAGTCGTCGTTTGCTGGTGATTATCCAATTGTTCATTAGAAGAGATTCTCTGAGACTCAGCAGCTCTCTAATGATGATGCATAGTCATTACATTTCAGCCAACCTACTCTTGGTGCAGACGCTGGATAGCATTGAGCTGTTGCTATTTCATTGTTGTAATTGCCATGTAACAATGACATCATGACCCAGGCCCTCACATCAGAGGCTTGTCTTGCTACACAGCTTTAAGCCACACCAGAGAGATGTGCTCAGACCGTGATTTTTGGGGCATTTTGTGGATGCTGCAAGAAGATGAGATGGTCATTGGTGGAGGAATGCATTGCGTATTCCTCTGACTCAGGGCTGAAATTAAGTCTCTATATCAGAACACAGACATATAATACATATATACATAGTATAAATACATTCCATATATACTACATAGCATATAGTAACAATATATACCAGAAGAGAAGCTATAGGTTTGCATGTGTTTGCTGTCTGTGAACTACTTATTGGAAAATCTTAAATTTGCAGCTCCCTCTCGACAGGGAGGTCTGAAGGTGGTTGTAGCCATCACGGGAAAAGTCTGGTATGTAAATAGCTGACACTGATTGTGCACTTAATCTTTGACATCCTGGACTCTGAAAATAGGATTTCACCTTCTTTTTTTGCCACTTGACTCCTTCTTTTTTCAAGCAGCACATCACAGGAGATCATGTCTTTCAGGACAGGGATCAACAGGGAAAAGAAAGACCTGAAATGTGCTCTCTTCATTTGGACAATTTGAATTTGAGAGGAGGGTGGTCTTTTAGAATTACTCAGCAACATTCTGCTCATGTTGAAATCAAGATTTCCTTGGACTGCAGCAGGCATGGAGCTATTCAAAAGTAACTGTCAGTTCACCAGAATATTTCAAAAGTAAGTGGGAATCAATTTTCAGTTATTTTAGGCTTGGTACTCCCGCAGCAATTTACGCTGACTAAACTTTTGTACCTTTGCAAAACTGTAAGCATTCAGATTTTGTGCCTGCATACACCCATTTTATGTGCTCACTTTGTCCCTTACTACCCAGGCAGTGACAAGCTGCAATAGCAGCCTTGTTCCACACATCCAGACATTCCAGCTTCAGACAATATACATCTGAAATTGCCCATGAGATCAGATATGAGGTATCTCTTTTTTTTTTTTTTTCAATTTAACAGTCTCCATTTTGCTAACTCAGTGTGAATGCAACAGAGATCCTTAGAAATCACACTGTTTTTTCCTGCATAAAACTAGCCAGAAATCCTGAATAGTAAAGCTGCAGTAAAGGTGGTTTCCGTAGTTGAAGAATGGTGATTTTACACCTGTATCAAAGATTAGGTTCAGCTCCTATGTTCAAATTGCGGTTGTTTCACACGTTCAGGCTGTGATACCACTTTGAGCAATTTCCATTGGCCAAAGCCCCCTGTCATCAGCTCAGTTTTGGATAGAATTTGGATGCAGAGTTCAGGTTGGCAAGGAGACTCCTAGGATAAGGATTTCAGTACATGTTTCATATGGAACACTTGCCTCCATGCATTGCTAAACATGGATGGTTTTAAGCATTGCCAAGTTCTTTGCTGAATAAGTGTTAGCTAAGTGAGAATGAGTGCAGATAGACAAGGTTAGTTGTGGACCAAAGGGACAAAGAAATGCGCAACCTTCTCCTTCTTAAAACCTCTGAGCTACTTCAGAACCATTCCTTAAGATTACTTTTTTCCCATTTATCCTGCAGGAGTGCTTATGGCATGACAAGTTAAGCCATAAAATACACCCAGTTCACACTCTACAGCCACAGACTGATGGTGTCCATCCTGTCTTTGCAATATTTTCATTGCCTATTCTGTCTTTGCACAGAAATAAGAAATGCAGTTTTGGGGGGAAGTGGGACATCTCTTTAGTCTCCATGCATGGTAGCAGGCGGCAGACAGGGAACATCATCATGAGGGCATCTCTGTGCTGCCATTTGCAGGCAACCCCATCACCACTTTCAATGCTCTCCCTGGAATTGGCAGCACCCCCCTTTGGGACTGGCCACAAGATATCTCCAATACTGAGGTGTTTCCAGAAGAAATACCAATGGCACCTGCTATTCAGGGAGAGCAGGATGAGCAGCCTCATCTGCTGTGGCTGGATAATTCATGCCTGCACAGATCTTTTTCCTTCTACTCCAGCTCCTTCTTTGCTTCAGCCATGGGTCTTATTCAGGCAGGCAAGAAGCTCTGGTGCCCACCTTAGGGCCTTTGCTGTCTCTCTCAGGGGCTGTGGAGAAGGGGAACTTCTGCACTGAGGTTCCAGTCCCAATGCAACTCTCCTAAGAAGCTTCCATTTCTCCCTCTGGAAGCATGATGAAACTCTGTGTGACTTTATGGCTTGTGCATGAAAGAGTGTTTTGCGTCGGAAAGGCTCAACCCTGACTTAACACATGAGAAAGTGATTAGAGAGACAGGGAAAGCCAAATGTCTCAAGAATAAAGATGAAAAACTGTGGGATCTGGCTAATTCCAGAAGCTTGATGCCAGTAGTCGCAAAAATAGTAACTATGCACCTCAGCCCACAGCGGATCTCTCAAACTGGCTGCAAACAGCCACATCAGTGGCATCAAAATTGTTGCATGTGTCTGGAATAAAAACCCTACAAGGAATGCAAGAGACACCACAGGAAGGCCTTTACTCACCCATGTGCATGTCCCAGGGGGATGCATGTGAGCTATCTGTGTTGATAAGGGTGAAACTGCCTTGCTGGGACAATATTCTGGCAAGAAGGAAAAGATCCAAGCCACAGGCTGCACAAGACCATGGTTATCTTCAGGACTGATGTTGAGGCTGACTCAACATCGTCTTGGAGGAGTGATAATGGCTTGCCATGGCTCATCTGCTCCCCGGTAGGAAGAAGCAGTTGTCGGTGAGAAACGACCAAGGGAAATGCTTGAATGCCGAGCCCGCCACTGCAGAATGAGGTGACACCTATGTAGGAACAGATTTATGCAGTCGAAGATCCTGGATTCCCATCACTAGGCTGTCAGACAAGCAAAGACCAGTGCCAAGAACAGAGGATAACTGAGATCTGTGTCCAAGCTATGAAGCTGAACCCGATCCAAGATGCCCTATGGCTGTTTTAACTAACTAGGAAAACTTAAACATTCCCCCACAGTCAGACTCAATCTTTTGCACTCATGATACCTCAACAGTTCGTCTTGCCGTGATAAAGGCTGTCAAGAAACAAACCCGTAGTATCTGCAAGGAAGTTTTTGAGCCAGCCAGTAATCATTTGTATCCGTGCCTTCAAACTCAGCAAGAATGTGGGGTGGGAATACGTTGTTATATGCACATTCCAGCTGCAAAATATTAAAATCTTCTGCAAACATCATGACATAACTCACAATTTTGGCAGCTACCACTCTCACAGGGATCATCTGCTTATGACACATTCCTTACTTCATTTAAGAGACATGTTTTCAAACAATTGTCATGTGCAATTTCCTCTGCACCTGATATTTTTCTTACAGGGATGAGACAACTGCAGCAGCTTGGTGGGACTCTGACCCCTTGTGTGCCACTGTCACAGAGTGCACATCCTTGAGCAGAGACAGTTCCTCACAGCCAGCAGCTCTGAGGAGAGCAGGGCTGAGAACATTTGTAGACCTCGATACTGCCTTAAAAGATATTTTTAGCCATTTCTGACTGGCTTCTGATAATTTTGGTGTTCATAATTTTTCTTCTCTATTAGATAGAATGGCAATGCAAAAAGCAAAACACTGGGGAGGACTGGGAAGACCATGGTCATGTACAGAACTTCTTCTATCCATCATGTTATTAAAGGAGGCTGTCCAGGATGATTGCCACAAAAATTATCAGAGGGCTTGAGCACATCTCTTAGGAAGACAGGTTGAGCAAGTTGGGGTTGCACAGCCTGAAGTAAAGGATATCTTAAGGAGCTCCAGGAGAGCTGCAGAGGGACTGGGGACAAGGCCTGCAGGGACAGCAGCCAGGGAATGGCTCCCAGGGCCAGAGGGCAGGCACAGATTTTGGGCTATTGGCAATTAGGAATTGCTGGCTGGGAGGGTGGGCAGGCCCTGGCCCAGGGTGCCCAGAGCAGCTGTGGCTGCCCCTGGATCCCTGGCAGTGCCCAAGGCCAGGCTGGATGGGTCCTGGAGCAGCCTGGGATAGTGGAAGGTGTCCCTGCCCATGACAGAGACCTTGGAAAAAGATTATCCTTAAATTCTCTTCCAACCCCAGCCATTCTATGATTCTATGCTGACCAACTGGGGTCACTCCCCATGAACCACCCCTGCACAATTTCACCTGGAGCTGTCGAGCTCCTTCCTGGGAGCTGCAGAATTTCTATCAGAATAACCTTGGATAGGCTGAGATAATCCATTGTAGGCACCAAAATGAGAAAGCCATTTCTTCAGTAAACTGAGAAAAAAATTCATCCCAGCAAAAAATAAACCACCAAAAAACCCCACCAAATTCCATCTTACATATGCACAAACAGCCTTGTTTGTGCTAACAAGTCTAGTTTCATGCATCTCCCAGTCAAAAGTGATGTATATATAACAGCTATCACATGTAGCAATTAGAAACACCCTGACATCCTGTTCTTTCTGCTCCTTCCCCTCTCCAGTATTCAAAATACTTCAGCTCCTAAAAACACTCACCCTCATATCCCATTCCCCTTCAAGTCAGCACCAACCAAGTTGCCCTCTTCCTTACCTTCTTTAAGTGTTCAAAGGTAATTTTAAAGAACACCTCATTTAGCTTTCATTTTACTGAGATTCAGCCTGCCCATAAATCAGAGCTGAAGGGGAATTGGAGAGGGTCTCAGCTAATCAAAGCTCCAATCTCTAAAATGTTTAAATATAAATCAAAATAGTTGAAGGCTCTCCAAAGCTTCAATTTTCTTTGAAAGCCTTAGTTCTTATTTTCCCTGTGCTTAGCTCTCAATTTCATCCTCATACCTTGAAGGTATTTTCTAAGTATTTTTTAGTCATTTTCTCCAAGACATTGAGCTGCCTGGTTCAAGAATTATATTAAATTTTGACCTGTGAGTGAGTTGCTATGCTCCCAAGTAGGACTGCTTTGTCCAAATTAAGGTTTTAGGGTTCAGCTCCTAAATTGAAGTTTACTAATGACTTTAAGGCTAAAAATGTTCCTAGAATCTATTGAAAACATGACTTTGATCATCCATTCCATATTGCAGTCAGAACTACATGCTCCATATGTCAGAAATGATAACATGTTTCTGCCTCCCTCTTTTGCATCAGAAGTCTGGAAGTCTGCTAAATTAATCTGCTTACCTATCTTTATCACATCTTATAGTTCTGGAATGGAATATAGGTTAGGAAAGTTAAGAATATAAGCTTATTTCTCTCTCTTCCTCTGTCCTCCCTTCCTGTGTTAGTTATTGAGAGAAAGAAAAAAAAATTTACACATTGTAAAAGATATTTTAATCCTTGTGTTTAATCATTCAAGCATGTGAGTTTACCAAAAGAGCTCTCACTCAAAAGCAGATCCTTTCATTCTTCCCAATATGTGGGGTATCAGCATGTCACACCCGTGTGTTTCATTTTGCTAAAATAACCAGTCCTTCAGAAAATTCTCTTATTAGAAGAAAGAATGGGAAATGTGGGGCATAGGAATATTTGGACACTTTTCTGGGTGTCTGGTGCATATGCATAAATATACAGAGGAATGAGCTTCTATGAAAAACTGCAATAACTGTTAACAGAAGGTGTACACTTATTTTTTGTATTTACAACAGACACACAAAGGTCATGCAAATCAGGATTTAAGAATATGTCTTGAAACATACAATTTTGATACTTCTCCCACCTAGGATAGTTCTTCAGTTATTGGGTGACCTCTTCAGATCTTCTTTAGAGATCACTGAGTTAGGGCAGATGAACTCCAATAAAAATACACATATGTGCAAGGGTTGGAAGATCCTTGGGCAAAATTTTCCACACAACACACGTTTTTGCTTACTTTAATTGCTAAACATATTTCTTTAGATTAAACAGAATTTTGGAACCAGAGTGTTTTCAGCTGCTTCACACAAGAAATTTTGGGGGATTTTAATCATAGAGAGAGTGCACTTTCTGTCAACAAAATTTCTGATGGATCTTCAGCTGCATGTGGGCAAGGCTGACTGCTAACTCTGGTTTGCTCTCATATTAAATATGTAGTCAGAATGAAAGTCCAGGACACCGTGCAACTGAAGGGGCTAGTGATCCCTGAAAGAAAGAAATCCTGTGTGGGAAAAGCAAAGGAAAGGAAAAGGGAGGGGGAAAAAAAGGGGGGAAAGAGAAAGAGAGAAAATATTTTAGTCCCATATCTATTAACATAATAGAATGGAAAATGTAGCATCCTTGGGCCAACTGAAAATCATCTTTATCTTTAGATGATGCTCATCACAAAGCTCTCTTTTATTTGGCCTGACCTCATAGGTAACTCTCACTTTTCTCTTTCTACAGAAGGAAAGTTGCAAAATGTTTAATTTCTCAGCAGCTGTTTTCATTCTGTTTGGGAGCAGCCTCACAGAAATAATCAAAAACCTGTTTCCTGGAAAATGAAGTGTTTTGCATCACATTCTCTTGGTATTTTGCATTATTTTTGAGCTTTTGCATTATTGTCATCCAACACAAAACTAGAAAAATGGAAGCAGGGAATAATCAAATAAATTAGTAAAGACTTTTTAGAACCTTGCTTCAGTGCCCCTCTGAAACAAAATCTCATAATATTAAGTGAGTTTTGCAAAGTTAGCACTTCAGCAAAAACACTTCCACAGGTGAGGCATCATTCACTAGACTTTTCTGAACAGGTTGAAATGCAGAAAGGAGAAAGAAAATGCATTTTCTAAACAGTTGGCACAAAATATGTACACAGACAATGTGTACATAAGCAAAAAAGTGTTCCTTGAAAACATGGTATGAAACAGTTGTCCACATTTACAATAATTAGGTACACAGAAAAGCAATACAAAGGAAAGAAAAATATTGCCCAAAAAAATGAGAACTTTAAAATGTTTCCCTCGCTCACATGAAAACTTCCAAGGCTGCATTCAGTCTGGAAGGGAGGCCATCCTCCTATGCACACAGGATATCAGGTCCCAGGATGTCCACCGTAGCAAAAGGAAGGTGAGGGGAGAAACTCAAACAACCTTTGGCATGATACCCAGTGAGTTTCTGAGCAGAGGGATGTGAATCGGGACCTGAGGTGCAGGGAACTGTGCTTGATGACTCTGTTTCTACTGCTCCAGTTTTCCCCAGGGCTGCAGAAAGCTGTGCCCATCCTAAACCAAACCAGCAGGGAGCCATCTGAAATCCCTCGGAAAACCGAGTGCTGAGGGAAAGGCAGCAAAAATGTTGTCTTTTCATTCAGTAAGGAGGAAAAGTAATTTCTTTTCTTTCATGTTGTGAGCCTGGCTGACAGCTAACCAGACTGCAGGTGTCACTTGTCAGTGTGCAAATATTGTAATACATTACTAATATAAATATTACTAATGAATGACAGGTATCAAAACTGTAATGTTCTCAGGACTTTGTAGGATCTAGGTAAACCACAAATCAGACGTGGATGTGCTGACAGACAGACAATACAGACCATTGTACTGCACTTACACAAGGACCTGTGGCATGGGAATATATTAATTTTTAATGGAAAACGTTATTCTTTATGGTCAGCTCTTTCAGCAGCATAATTTATCAAGACTGACATCAACCAGATACACTAAGGATTGATGTTAAAGTGGGGGGGGAGGGGCACATCTAATATTTACAAATGGCACAGCTTTTAAAATGTCACTACTTAGAATCAAGTGCAATTACAGTGTATTTAAATGAGTATTAAAGTATTTGTATTGCCAGTTTGCAAATTCAGCATCTTGAGAAGCCCAAATGGATTTTCATGTAATTATTGTCATTAACTCAAAGAAGTAAATGCTCAGCAAAGAGTCTGCTCTAAAAAAAAAAAAAAAAAAAAAAAAAAAAAGCAAGTGCATAAATGTATAATTAAATGGCATCTTCCTGCTTAATTCCTCACATGATCTTCTAAAATATACACCTCATAACTGCTGAGTACCTTGGTGACATAGCCCAAGCTGCCTTTCTGCATAGCATTAGCATCAGGGTAAGCTATATTATATTTGGGGTCTCGGAAGTTTCTCTTAGGAAGGTGACATTGAGAAATTTTCTTTCCCTGAAGCCTATTTATGTGCTTTTCATGCTAGGAGATCCTTGCCTGCCACTTTCTACAAGTACTAGGAACAAAAACTTTGCCAAATATTTTTACTCTCATGACTGCCATCCCCCCACTAGAAATCAGTTATTTTGTGTTCCACACAAAATCTCAATCAGAATGGCTCACAGTTATGAAGTCATAGAATGATGGAACAGTTAAGAAGACAACTTCAATGTCATCCTGTTTCACCCCCTGCAATGGTCAGAGACACCTCCCACTGTCCCAGGCTGCTCCAAGCCCCATCCAGCCTGGCCTTGGACAC
Source organism: Emberiza elegans (assembly GCA_024865655.1). Taxonomy (NCBI): domain Eukaryota; kingdom Metazoa; phylum Chordata; class Aves; order Passeriformes; family Fringillidae; genus Emberiza; species Emberiza elegans. Next base: position 2,424,504 of record JALJVW010003588.1, on the reverse strand, counting down.
TTCCAGGGGCAGCCACAGCTGCTCTGGGCACCCTGGGCCAGGGCCTGCCCACCCTCACAGGGAAGAGTTTCTTTATAATAAATGAGGTCATCCAGTTCTTCACTTCTTGTAAATTTGGATGTGCTTTGGCAAGGTGAACTTTAGAAGCTGATAAATAGTGGAGATCAGGAATAGCTGGAAATTCCAGGCTGGAAAGTGGTGATTCTGTGTTTGACACCATCAACATGTGGCCTCAGTGAGCCCTTCAGTCTCCATGATCCATTAGCAAAATGGGCACAGGAATCCTTGTGTTTGCAGAATGTTCTCACCATCCTGCAGTGGCAGTTGATATGAAAGCTCAAATCACTGCTCAGTTCCAGGAGTAGCATGTGGAACTTTAAAAAAGAAAACCTTCAACCTACCCCATAGGGACCATGAGCCCATGAATGACATAGGACTGTCCTTAAGGGTAGCTGGCTTTGACAACAAGATAATTTAGAAGGATATAGGGAGAGCGGGGGTTTGGCATTGGCTGAAATAGAAAAGGCAAGAAAACAAAAGAAAACAAAGATTGTGCTTGCCTAGCTTTAATAAGGATGCAATTATAGACAGAGAAGTCTATGAGGAATCTGGTCTCTGTACAACAAACCTCTGCCTCAAGGCAGACATTGAATACTGGTAACAAACAATGTGACATTTAGAGTGCTGGGCAGCCCTGAGAGCTGGGCTTGGGTGAACCTGATGAAGTTCAACAAGCCATGTGCAAGGTTCTGGATGTTGTTTGGGGCAATCCAAAACACAGGCTGGACGGAGAATGGATTGAGGGAATCTTGGAGGTGAAGGACTTGGGAGTATTGATGGATGAGAAGCTCAACATCCATCAATTTGCACTGGCAGTCCATAAACCACATGAGAAAAGGAGATGGAGAAGGGCTTTGGAAAATGCATGGAATGATGGTACAAGGGGAAAGGGCTTTGGAAAGTGCATGGAATGGTGGTGCAAGGGGAAATGACAAGAGGAAACACTGTCAGGGGACAGGGGTAGACTGATTTCATGATATTAGGAAGAAATTATTCCCTGTGAGGGTGGTAAGGCCCTGGCAAAGGTTGCCCAGAGCAGCTGTGGCTGCTCCATCCCTGGACATGTCCAAGGCCAGGTTGGATGGAGCTTGGAGGCAGCTGGTCTAGTGGAAGGTGTCCCTGCCCGTGGCAGGGATATGAATGATCTTTAAAGACCCCTTCCCTTTTTAAGATCCCTACCAGCCCAAACCATTCCATAACTCTATCATTTTATGATTCATCTCTCTTTTAGAGAAGGCCAATATTTGCTCAAGATAAAAATAATTATTTATTCTTGTTAAGTAATGGTGACTTTAGAAAAGAGCCTGATCAAGGAACTTCTTTCATTAGGCTCAGATGTTTTCACTCATAATCTCAGGGCTTGCCCCGTTGTCTGACAAGGAATATTTCTCTTTTATTGTCCCAAGTAGGTCCCTATTCCACCTAGATGTAGTACCTGCTCTCAAACTGATGCATGAACTTCATTTCGACTGCTACAAGTGCAATTTCAAACTTAGAAATGTCAGTGTCTGGCACAGGACTTTGCTTTATAAACATTCCTTTGTTAATGAAATTGGAAAAGTTTAGAGGAGGAATTTTCCATGAGTAATTCCTCATGCAAGCACTACTTAAAAGTCCCTTCTCTCAAATTTGCTTTGACAGCTGCTTGGGAATTAACAACAACAACAACAACAACAACAACAATAATAATAATAATAGTCTTAGCCTTATTTCTATATCAGCAGAGTGAATATCTGCAGGTTAAGGCACTGGAACCCAAATTTATGGGTCTTCATCCAACATGATGCTCTCTGCTACCTTTTGGCTGGAGCAAACCCACACAAATAGGGAACAAGACCCAGGCTGGTGGTCAGCTACTGGAGACCTCCATTTTCACAGGACACCAAGGAAACTCTGATGATGCCATGAGCCAAAGGGAAACACCACTTTGTGGTGTCTGTGTATTTCCCAAATCCTTCAAAAGCCTTTTTTCTTTCCTTACTGCCATCCACATGCTGATTCCACCTGCTGTCTCTTAGAGACAGATTGCCATTTCAGGGAAAGGGGGCTGGAACTTCATGATGTGTTTCCACAGCACCCTGTGAAATGGTGATGGGATCTCCAGGGATTTCTGAAGTACAGATAATTAATCTGACAGACTACTCCATGGAGGGGCTGTCAATCAAGAGCGAGCTATTCACATCCCCTCTGTCAGGCTCCCATCACTCCATGGAGCTGTTGCCAGGCCTTCAGCAGCTAGAGCAGAGGGGAGAGGAAAGAGCCGTGGCCAGCTGGTGCAGCCTGGGCCAGCTCCCTGCACACGCTGAGGCAGCTCCCCAGGGTCGGTTATTGCTGCAGGAGGACAGGAGGAAAATGAGAGTCAGGAAGTAAAAGCTGATATGGCCCTGCAGATCGAGCACCTTTCAGCATTTCAGTCTCAGGTGACAATCCACATTGGAGTTCCTGCCTGCACCTCCCACGTTTCCCAGAGCTTTTCCACCCCAACTCATGTGCAGCTCTCCTGCCCCTGCCTTTGTCACCCTCCTGACATGAGTGGCCTGAGACAAACACCCACCCAGATTTAGAGGAGTTTAGGGACAGATGAAACTGATCCTCTGATTTTAGATTCAGAGCCTGAAGCCATTCAGGACAAACCGTGAAGCACCAGAGCTGTGGGCACCTACAGCTCTCCCTGCTGCCATGAGCTGCCCCACAGAATTGCTGTGTAAAATCCATTATGGACCACAAAAACAGGCAATGTGTAAAAAGAAATAAAATAAGAAGTTAATGAAAGGTTGAGTGCACAGACAGCACAAGGAAATATGGATGAAGAAGCCTGAGGAATAGCCCTGTGCACCACGGTCTCCATCAAAAAAACTCTGCTGATTGAACCAGCAATGTTCAAACTGGATAATGAAAAACTGTGAATCATGCAAAAAGCCCAGTGCTCATTTCACTGCCCTGCAGCTGTAACACAAAGGCTTTCCAAGAGATAAATATTCCTATCGTGATGAGAGATCTTTGAGTCTGCAGCCACGTCCCTCCCTTGAAAAAGGAAGTGATGGAGTGCTGTTAGCGCTGCCTTGTGCCCCTTTGATTTCAGCACTATAAATATTTCCCTTGTCACTGGTACTGGCCACAACAAGGACTGGCTAAAAAAAACCCTCTCTGAAAATCAAAAGAGCGGAAATTATAAGGAGTGGGTTGGGGCTTTGCAGTCCACCCAGGACACACAGAGCTTTGAGGTCCAGCTCCTAGGAAGAGTGGCCTGTTTAAAATCAAAACACTGATGTCTTTATCACTTCTTGGTCCTGAATTAATGAAGAAAGACAAGAAGAGAAAAATAAATCTAACTAGGCTTTGAGTGAGACACTGTCTTGAGATGATATATTCAAAGCTTTATTATAGAATCACAGAATGCTTTGGGATGGAGGGGACCTTAAAGATCATCCCATCCCATCCCTGCCATGGGCAGGGACACCTTCCACTGTCCCAGATTGCTCCAAGCCCCATCCGGCCTGGCCTTGGACAAACTTCCAGGGATTGGGCATGCAAAGTTTTTCACCATTCCTTCAGGTAAGAAAGAGGACATGTGAGTGAGAAAATGAGCTTGCATCATTGATGTTTCTTTCTTATATAAAGATATAAAACTGATGGGTTTTTAAAAATATCTTTATTTTTATTTTTATTATGTCTAGTCTAAAGCACTATCTGATGACAGAAAGTCTACTAAAGTATAAGATAAGAAAAAGTAAAGTATTTGAAAGGAAAATTTTTGTTGAGTGTTTATACAGCAGCAGTGCTTAACCTTTGGTCTTCAGAAAACCTGTCTTAAAATTTAAATACTGACACTTGAATTGATTCACATGGTCTTTACAAAACAGCTCAAAGATTATTCACTGAAGGTCTCAGCGAGGACAAGCAGAAAAATACTAGAATTGAAAATGTGAAAGCCTATTGTTGAGGTTCTGTTTGTCAAAAGGATGCACAACAAGAATTTAGAAAACTTGTAAGAGGAAGAAGGACAATTGCTGAAAAACCCTCATAGGTTACCTCTATGCACTGCTTCTCCTATATGTCATAAATAATTCAGAGGAGAGAAGCCAAGTTGCATCCCTTTCTATCTTATCCCTTTCTAAGATAGAAAAGACTGTAAAGATTTCCATAAATAGCCATTTTCTGCATTAAAAGCTGCCTGTGGAAAATGTTTCTGCCCTGCTTTCCAAAGAAAACAAGGACTTACATGATCCAATTTATGTGTGTATCATCTCATCTCTTCATATCCCCTTGACAACTTTTGAACCTGTTTCAACAAAATTTGTTAGAATTGTACATGTTTCATGAAAATTTACTGCCTGGGGGAAGACAGGGACTTGATTAGTTGCACCAGACAGAACAAGAGAGGCTCCAGTTACCCTTTATCAAAATGTGGAGAATCTGTCTTGGGTGGAGACATTTATCACAGCTATGGGAAAATCTCAAATTGGCACCCTAGTTTAACCAGAAAGTTCAAACCTGAGACACACATCCACAAGAGACGTGGTTTTGTTAATTCTGCTGCTCATGGAACAGCTTGTTCCCACTTACATCTTTAGTTCAAGATATTAGCAAAGATGACACTTCTTCCATTAAAACTAGTTTCCAAAAGTCATCAGCTTTTGACAGCAAAAGAAAAAAAAAAGCCTTTTAAAGATTTTTTAGATGTCTTTAAAAGGTGACTCTTCTGGACCATCTATGCAAACAAACTCCTCACACAAGCATATGTCTGCTTCACTGGGCTGAAATACGAGTGGTGAGAATTTGGGCCAGCAATCCACAGCTCCTCTGAGTGCAGGCTGGGTGTGCTGTACACAAAGAAAGGCACCAAGGTGTTTGTGTGGACTCTGAGAGATCCTTTGAAGTCCCAGCAGAAAGGAACTACTTTCTGTTCACCACCTGGGGGTGGAGATACCAGAACATCACAATGGTCCCAGCAACTGGGTCCTTTATCCCAGGGGCCCTTGGTGCTTCTCAAAGGTTTCTTGCATCTAGACAAGTTGTTGGTGTGTTGTCCCATAAATACATTTACATTTTATTTACTGATTTCCCATAAAGTCTTTGACACTGTCCCCCACAACATCTTTCTCTCTAAATTGAGATGGACTTAATGGGAGAATTATTAGATGGATCAGGAACTGGTTGGATGGTTGCATCCAGAGGGTCGTGGTCAATGGCTCAGGGTCCCAAGGGGTCCCTCAGGGGTCCCTCTGGGCACCAATGTTACTGAATATCTTCATTAATGACACAGACAGAGGGATCCAGGGCACCCTCAGAGGGTTTGCAGATGGCACCAAGCTGAGAGGGGCAGCTGACACACCTGGAGGGTGGGATGGCATCCAGAGGGACCTGGACAGGCTGCAGGAGTGGCCCAGGGGAACCTCGTGAGGTTTAACAAGGCCACGTGCAGGATCTGCACCTGGGCCAGGGCAGCCCCTGGGATCAACCCAGGCTGGGGCTGAGCAGAGGGAGCAGCCCTGGGAGAAGGAGCTGGGGGTGCTGTGGGTGGGAGCTGGGCCTGCCCCAGCCTGAACCCCCTGCCCTGGGCTGAGCCCCAGCGTGGGCAGCAGGGCAGGGGGGATCCTGCCCCTGTGCCCCTGGGCTCAGGTGAGAGCCCACCTGCAGAGCTGCCCCAGCCCTGGGCAACAACAGCACAAGGACCTGGAGCTGCTGGAGTGGATCCAGAGGAGGCCATGGAGGTGATCAAAGGGATCTAGGATGTTGGAGAACTAGGATTGCTCAGTCTGGAGAATAGGTACCTTCAAGGTGACCTACTTGAGCCTTTCAGTACCTGCAGGGAGCTGATAAAAAAGATGGAGAGAGACTGTTTATAAGGGTCTGTAGTGACAAGGGGGAATCACTTCCCATTTCCCAGAGGGAGGTGTTAGATTGGGTGCTGGAAAGAAATTCTTCTCTGTGAGGGTGGGCAGGCCCTGGCACAGGGTGCCCAGAGCAGCTGTGGCTGCCCCTGGATCCCTGGAGTATCCAAGGCCAGGCTGGATGGGGCTTGGAGCAGCCTGGGACAGTGGAAGGTGTCCCTGTCCATGACAGGGAGGTTGGAACTGGATGGTCTTTAAGGTCCATCCCACCCAAACCATTCTGTGATGTTACTGTCCCACTGTCACTCTCATTCCATGGCTCTCCAGCATTTCAAACTCCTGTATCTCTTTGCTTTAGGAAGACGTGTCCAGGAGCCATCCCCAGTTTCCAACACACTGCAGACTGCACCAGACAGGCTCAACTCTGCAAGTGGACAGATCATCCCACGTTTCCCTGGTGAGTTCAGGCTCCCTTAGTGTGTGTGGGTGTGTCTCCCTGTCCATGGAAGTCTCTCATCTGAGTATGCTGTTCACCTCCCTGCTGTGCCAGACCCTTTCATTCAGGCCAGAAACTCATTTAACTGGCAGGGAAGGCAGTTTCTTCCCAGCTTCCTTTCAAAGTGGTTTCTCAACTGTTTCAGGGAAGCAGAACCAACCATATCCCTTCACCGTAGAACAGCCTGGCAGACAGCACACCAGGAGGATCCTTGGTGTTTGCAGCACTGTGAACACATCCAGGCCATAGCAAGGCTCTCAGTCCAACCCGTAGTTCTGACAACCTCAAGCTTCACTTTCAGGATGTTGTAAGGAACAACTACTCCTCCAAATTAAAACATGTTTAGTTCCTTGCAGGATTTAGGGGAAATGGGGTAGTAAAAGAGCTATGCCATCACTAAAAAAGCCACCACTTCTCACTACAATTACTACTCAGAGAGGGGAGAGTTGTGTGCACAAATTGCCTGTAGTAGCAGAGCTTCACAGAATGACAGAACGCTTTGGGTCAGGACATGTTCCACTGTCCCAGGCTGCTCCAGGCCCCATCCAGCCTGGCTTTGGGCACTGCCAGGGATCCAGGGGCAGCCACAGCTGCTCTGGGCACCCTGGGCCAGGGCCTGCCCACCCTCCCAGCCAGCAATTCCTAATTGCCAACAGCCCAAAATCTGTGCCTGCCCTCTGGCCCTGGGAGCCATTCCCTGGGTGCTGTCCCTGCAGGCCTTGTCCCCAGGCCCTGGGCAGCTCTCCTGGAGCCCCTGCAGGCCCTGCCAGGGGCTCTGAGGTGTCCCTGGAGCCTTCTCCTGTGCAGCTGAGCAGCCCCAGCTGTGCCAGGCTGGCTCCAGAGCAGAGGGGCTCCAGCCCTGGCAGCATCTCCGTGGCCTCCTCTGCACTGGCTGCAGCAGCTCCAGGTCCTTGTGCTGTTGTTGCCCAGGGCTGGGGCAGCTCTGCAGGTGGGCTCTCACCTGGGCCCAGGGGCACAGGGGCAGGATCCCCCCTGCCCAGCTGCCCACACTGGGGCTCAGCCCAGGATTTGGTTTTCAGGGCTCAAGTGAACACTGATGGGTTATGTTGAGCTTCTCTTGACATGGTTTAGTCTCTAAAAGGTAAAGCAGGGCATGAGCATGGAGGTTATTCCCTCCAGCAGAGACTCCATGAGGGTGTAACCCACAGCCTTTCAGGAGCAATGGCTTCACCTTTTACAGCCAGTCTCTGGGGGATGCATATGGCCCACTCAGTGAGATCCAGTCTCTGACTGGTAATGGTCACATCTGAATTGTGGATTTTTTTAAGAAAGGCCAAGCCTAGGGATGAATATAATAATATATCACTGTAGCCCATCCCCCTCCCTCTCTATGAAATAACAAATTATCAACTCAAGAAGAGTCAAGAAGATTCTATTTAAATTACAAACTGCAAATATTGGCTTATTTTGAGCTAGTTGGTATGAATTAGCAATCACATTAAAAATTTCTTATTTTTTGGAAATACATTTCATCTGCCTTTGCATGATGGCAGCCAAGAAAATTTTGTTCAGATTTTCCAAGGTGATTCACTTCCTGGCTTCTAACAAACCTGGTAAATGTCAGGTGCCAAAAATTTCTTCAACAAGATTTTTGAGCTAGAATGAAAGCTCCATTCCAAAGAGTAACTTTAATAATTGTTCATGCTACTGTTTTTCTATTTCTGAGTCTTCTTAAGAAGACCTCACAAGAAATAGATTATTTGGTTGATATCTTCAGTACATTTTCAGACTCCCAGGGGAAATGTCAGATGCCATTTTGATTGTGAAGGTCATTTAGGGACATGAACCTCACAGTTGTTGATGTCCTGGTTTTTCCTATTCATTCCTTCCAACACTGCAGCACAGAGGCAACACTTGCAATGGTTTTAGTGTCTTTTTTACCCTCCTTAAATGCCTTTTCTGAAAGCAATTTCACCAAAGGCCCTAATTTTTGGAATATGCTAACTATCTTCCTCATGAAACAGATTTGCAAATTGGAAGTCCAAACAGTAGGGTGCATAAAAAACATCTGATGCCTTTTATACCACTGAAAGGTCTGATAGGCAAAATCTTCTAAGTGTGGCAATAAAGCAGAGACAACCAAAGCAGGTGAATTGTGGTCTGCAGGTGAAAAAAGGTGACCTCACTGTAGAGAAAGGAGCAGCTTTGCCATTTCACTTCCCAGTAAGAGCTGCAGAGCTCTGTGGGCTCTCTTTACAGATTCCATTGCCATGTGCACTTGGCTTATTAATTAAAACATATTCTTTACTGTTTTCAATACATTAAATTGAATGTGTCTAATGAATATCCAGCTGCACTCTTCTTTCTTTATACATAACAATTTAGAATCATAAATTGCACTCATTTCAACCCAGGAACATTTTTCCCATTATATGGCTGCTGGTGATAATGTATCAGACAGCAATAATGATGCTTGATTTTCATAAGCTGCACTAAATGGTAAGTGCTCAGAGCAACATGTTTTGATTAGCAGGCTAAGCAAACCATGACATGAGAATTCTTATTTACACTGACTACCAAGGATTTTTCTGCAAGGTGATTTATTTAGGCAAAGGGACAGTTTAAGTGCACCTGACCTGACTTAACTGAATTCTAGATCATCTCAAGCTGGACATCTGTGACACACAAAAGCACTTGAGTGATTGTCTTATCTAATCTAGATATGCAAAATCATACGCTAGAATTCATTCTGTGCAAGATTTACCAGGAAAAATAAAGTCTATCTTGATACTGTTTGTGTAGAAGTCCAATCATATGCAGAATATACTCTGGAGAGGCCTGTAGACAAGAGAAAAGGTATTTTGTCCCAGATGTAGGTTTCTACGCCCTCCATTCCTTTTCCACCTCTCCTCCACCATCCTCTGCAGCAGCCTCGCGTCCCTCACGCCCTCCCTGCACCGCACAGCTACACTTCTTCCATTTCACAAGTGCGATCCCTTCCTGGCACACTAAAAAAGCAAACACACCCATGAGTGCCTTCCCTCGCTCGCTCTGCCTTGTTCCTTCAGCTCCATCTATCGACGTCCTGAAAAAGGAGCGGCCGGGGCAGCAGCTCCTCCCCATCTGCCCCTCTCACCGCGCTGGGTCAGCAGTGTGAGGGGCACCGCTGCCCTCCCTGGGCTCAGGACAGCTCGTCAGGCAAGCTGGATGTTTAGCTGGACCTTAGTTCTTTGGGCTGTGACAGAGAGCTGCGCTTTAGTTAAGAAAGCAGGGTAAGCAAGCCGGCCAAAATGGAGAATTATTGATAGCATCGTTACCAGACTGCTTGGTTTGAAGGGTGTCCCAAAGCCTACAGGAGGAAATCAGTGCAAACTATAGAGAGGTGAAGAAATGAAAATGAAAGGATGTGTAGCCACATTAAATCTGAGCTCTTATTTGGTTCAAATTTACTGCTAGTGTTTGACCTTGATTGCCAAGTGCTTTTTCACTTCAAGTATCTCTTAGCATCTTTCACAGCTTTTCTGTGCTGGTGTTTGAAGGAGTGTGTCAGATCACCCCCATCTTACCTGAAATGGCACACACCCAAGTAATTGATGGCAAGTAAGGTGGCAATGGAGAGATTTCCTCTTCCAGCAGAGTTACATTGCTCCAGTCCATGCTGGGGAATTCATCTCTGGCTCCCTGGTCAGGAAGAGGTGGTGGTGGCAGTGGGTGACTTCAGGGGGTTGCTCTGAAACACTGAAGTGATTCATACTTCTAAATAACTTCTTGATCCCTGGTTGGAAGCAAAATGTGAAGTTTTAAATATCCTTTTGAAACTTTTCTCCAGCGATATATTTGGTTTAAATTTGGTTTGGTAAGTAGTCCAAACTACTGGATGTGCCTCTAAAAAGCATTACTGGATATGACTCTTGAGTGCTGATTGTATTCAGAAACACACAGCTCTGTAGGTCTCCAAGCATTATTTGTACCCTCCCTGACTACAGACTGATGCTGGAAGTCACAGAAAAATGGGCATTTCCATCATCTCTGCTAGGAACACCTTGACAACAGACTCTCCATTCCTGTCATTTGTGCTTCCAGAAACTCGAGATGGAAGTGGAAGGGAAGGGGGAGATTAGAGGTATTTTGTTTCCTCCATCATAATGAAAGATTTTGTCAGATACATCCAGCACATTCAGAAACTGAGCAACACATCCATCATGGGGTTCTGAAGGGCAACATTACAGCTTTTATCTTCTCCCCAACATATCTAAAGTTTATAAAGTAATTTTGCAAACCTTTCTGAAGATAACCTGTCATCTGGAAGGTTTACAGCCTCACTTCTGCTCTGCACTACCCAAAGAGGGAAAGGAGGTGTACAAATCCATCCCTGTGAACTCAGCTGGGCTGAGGAGAGGTAGCACAGGGAACAAGCTTGGCTTGCAGCTTGCTGTATCTGATATGAGCTATGAGAACTGATAGGATGCAATCCAGCTCAAGGCTCTGGAGAGGCAAAAATTGCATACAGACATGTTGGGAATGAAAGACAAAGCTGAGAGAGAAAGTCTTGTGGTGGATACCCTGGACAACTGGATTTGCAGCTCCTCCTGTTGCCACAAAAAAAAATAGGTACTGTTCCTATGAGAGCCTGACATCTCCTGGGAGGAGTTACAATCCCAGACACGCCAGTCTCTCCCCAGCAGCAGTGTGAGCAGCCAGAGTCCAGCCAAAACCAAACAGACAGGTACCAATATCACACAGCCATCATGCCCACAGAGCATGCTGCTTCCAGCCATCTATTTTCTTTATATCTGGGCCCGTGGTGCCTGCAGCTTGGAACTGTTGTGTCTCTACTCACCACTTCCCTGCTCTGAATTGCTCCTCGAGCTTGTAGCTGTAGGAGCCACACTTTATGCCAGGATGCTGCAGTCGATGGAGACACATCCCCACCCTGGGCACTTGGACAGAGATTTTTACTCACTCTTGCAGTAATTTTTTTTAATTTTTTTTTTTTAATATCAAGAAGAAAAGTAGTTCCAATGAGAAGGCTGGTGTGAGTAGGAAAAGAGGCAGGATATGCTCATTCTGCTGGAGAAAGCAAAGGCTGAGGACATGCAATGTCTTCTCCTAGGAGAGATGTCCCAGGAGCGAGCATCACTCCTGGGCCCCGCACCCAGGCTGTAAGGATCACCACAGAATGGTTTGGGCTGGAAGGCACCTTAAAGCTGATCCAATTCCAACCCCTGCCACAGGCAGGGACACCTTCCACTATCCCAGGTTGCTCCAAGCCCTGTCCAGCCTGGCTTTGAACACTTCCAGGGATGGGGCAGTCACAGCTGCTCTGAGCAACCTGTGCCAGGGCCTCACCATCTTCACAGCCAAGAAATCCTTCCCAATATCCCATCTAACCCCGCCTTTATTCAGGGTGAAGCCATTCCCCCTTGTCCAAAGTCCATTTCCACACTCCTGTGGTTCCTTTAGGTACTTGAAGGCTGCAGTAAGGTCACCCTGGAGCCTCCTCCTCTCCAGGTTGAACAATAAGATGTGGCTGTGGCCACAGGGACAGCCTGCCAAGGCAAGACTTGGATACCTGCAGTCAGAAACACCAGATAAGGCTTGTCCTTTTAAATAGGTACAGGCTCCTGGGGCACTCTCCAAGGCAAAAACCCCACAGCCCATGTGTTTGGTCGAAGTCCAAACCAAACTGCCTCTTTATACAAGTCATGGGGCTGTGGACTTGTTCTGCAGCCCCACGCTATTTCTGCATTTCTTCACACACATTTAAGCAACCAGTGCATAATCCCCACAGCTGCACGTTTCCACTGTAAATTCACTGTCTGGTTCACCACCCCCTCCTTACACACACACTCACACTCACACACACACACACACACATGCACATATAACTGTGCTCAGTCTGTGCCAAGGCTGCAAAACCAATTCACAAACCACCCAAAATCAACACAGAAAATTTTATCCTCAGCCATCAAGTTTCTGAAAAGTGATGGACTTGGTTCAGGTACAACACAGGGGCAGAAATGGTTTATATTTTCATTTAGAAATGAGTTTATGGGGGTTTGGGGTTTGCTTTGGTAGTGAGGAGCACAGCAAATATTCCAGGAAGCTTCTATCAGAAAGTTGTGCAAAACAACAACAATCATCTCACCAACTTCCAAACCTTATCCTTCCCCTTCCCCTTCCCCCATCATCTTCAAGTTATTATCTGTTAACCACATTTTTAAACTGTAACAAAGAAAATAGAATGAAATCAATAGCTCTCTTTGCAGCTAGGAGGACAGAAATTTTTAGCTTCCCGGTGGGAAAACTGGTTCTTTCTTTCTTCCTTTCCTTCTAATTTTAAACTTCACTTAAGGTTCAGTGATTGAACAAAAGCAGACAAAAAATATTGCAGTTATCTGACGTACAGAAGTGTAACATGAAGTCTGCTCATTATGGATAATATTTATGGCAGATCATAACGTTAAATTACAACTCAGCCGCCTCAGCCAGAAATTTGTAACACCACACATGTGCTTCTAATTAAGGGCTTTTGAAGTTGCCCTGGATATTTATTTTCAAGGGATTTAGTGCACTGAACGATTAAAGTTTGCTCTTGTTAGGAGTTCTGCAATTGAAAAAAAAAATTAAGAGAGATTGCAACTGGACCTCAAACTAATATATACATTCATTTTTGCATGAGTGTATACATGTACATCTGTTTATCTATTGCCATAAAAAAATAAAAATGTGTGTGTTAACATAGATAAAAAAATATATTAGAAGAGGGAGACAAAGGGCCCTTTGTTTCAAATGTGGTCCAAGTCCAAAATTTGTGACCGTAATTTTGTTTATAGGAAATCCTTTATAATGCTAGTTTAGTGTTTCCATATGGAATTCTCACAGGACTCTTTTCTCCCTCCCCCTCAACCCCTCCATGTCCCTCTTTTATTTGGATAAGGCAAGAGAAAAGTGAATGTACATTCCAAAGATGCATAGTCATTCCGGATCAAATTCAATGGATTCTGGCAAGAGTTGAAAAACACAGATGCAGTGTTTTAGGTCTCCTGCTGTGCAGCCTCCAGCCATGAGTGTCTGGTTGAAGCACTTTGTAAAATCATGAAAACCCTATTAAATTCATGAAATATGATATACTGCATTTTCGAGCTAACTTTCCATTGAACTGTCCATGAAGATGGAATTTGGCTGGCTTGCTTATGGTGCTCACAGGCACACACACACCCACACACACACACACACACACACACACACACGTACACACTCAGGCATCTCTGAGTGTGCATCCCTGCACACCAAGATAGAGCCAGGAGCTGCTGCAGTCCTTTATCCTCTGCTTCTCCAGCTGAATCTTCCTCTCCACACCAGCAGAGCCTGGATCAAAGCTCAGGAGTCCCACCAAGCCTGCTCTGTCTTTGCACCACACGACTCACACAACGACCCCCAACAATTAAAGACGTCCTGATGTTTAGGCAGAGGGAAGTGAGCGCCCAACACAGCTGCCCCTCTTCCAACTTAAAACAAAATCCCTTGCTAGGAAACTGAAAGCAGCCTGATATTCTTACTTCATTTCCTATTGGGTTTCACATAATAAAATCATCATATGTTTAGGATTTGGTTTCCTTTCTCCTCTTCTAAATGAAAAAGTGAGAGCAGTCCCCTGAGGAGAAAGGTCTTGCTGTTAAAATTGTCCTTGAGACACGGGCAGTTGCGGCCCCTTGCATGACTGTCAGAGTGAGAAAAATATGTATTTTAGTAAAGCTGGCCTGCCCCTGCTTATTTATGTCGAGGCACCCACGTGGCTGAAAGCTGTAATAAGTTTAATGAGATGCGGCTGTACCTGAGCTCACCACGTGAGGTTTTCCTTACCTCCGCGTGAGGCAGACGGAGCTCTCCCATAAAATATGTTGTATTTCCAACTGTGTCTTTTATTCAAGGATCTGTAGGTACTTTAGAAACACCGATTCATATGTGTTCAGGCCAGACAGGAGATTTGAGCATTCAGCCCATGTAACACTGACTGTAAACTTCATCCTGTAGCTGCTGTATTGAGCGCAGCAATGTTGACTTCCAGTTTTGAGATGAAGACTTCAAGAGAAGAGGGATCCACTGCCTTCCCTGGTAGTTTGCTCCAACAGCTAATCAGTCCCTCTGTTAAAAACATTACCATGCAATAAATAAGCCGTGAGGTTTAGGAGGATTTAAGTTGTATGTCTGTGGTTAAGATTATCTATGGGAGTCTTAAATCTGAAGTTTTAAAGCAAAAATAGTGATAATGTGCATCCTTTTCAGCCCATGGTCTCTACCAAGTTATGCTCCACCAAATCCACAGATAATTTTTAAGATTTTGGGTTAAAATGGTGATGATATTTGAATATCTCTTCGAAATTTTGGTGCAAGGTCTCCCATTTTTGTTGTGTACATTTGCTGCCAGTAGATGATAGAAAGATGTAGGTTGGATGCTTGTTAATTAGGTTCACATTTTCTGATGAACAGTGTTACTGCAAGCGTAAATCAGTTCAAGACTAGAAATTGCTTTGTAAGTCAAATATCCAGAAATTTGTCCGTGTAACTTAAAAATTCCAGATCCCTTTGGAATGGAAATAAAGGCTTAAATTTCAGGACCACAGTGCAAGTTTGACACATTTGCTGGCCTCAGATATGCCAAAACAGAGACAACAGGATGTCTGCTATTTCCCATTCCAAATAACAAGGGAAAAGGAATGCCTAAAGTCCCTTAAGTACCCACTTTTTTTGGTATAAATAGTTTTGAATTTGAGCTTGTTTCAACATTGTTGTTTGCATAAGGGTTAGATGTGAGTTCTCTTAGGTTTTGATTAGATGATTTACCATCTGTAGGTGCCTTTATATCTCTATTTACTAAAAAGGGAAGTCTAGAGTAACTTTTCTGGACCTCCACGTCTTTTTAGACATTTGTTTGGGGTGAGAATCCCTTCTTTTTTCCTTACAAAAACACATTGAAATAAAGACATTTGCCCAAGTCTTGCTGCAGCAGTAATTGTCTAAGAACATAAACAAAAATGGGTGTATCAGAGATATTAGTTTTTTGTTGATGAGGTTAGACTGTGTTATAATTCTATATCACGTACCAGCTAAGCTTTTTTACATGTCTTTAAATGTCAATGATATTATGATTCATAATACAGTGCTCTGTGGTCTTCCAATTTCCTTTAAAAACTGAATCATACATTTGCAGACACTAAAGAAACATTAATTAGCAAGGTTTGTGTTAACAGACATCTTGAGAGGATTAATGTGCAAAAATTAGATAACCAAGTGCATGCCATTAAGGCTTAAAGTGCTACTCCTGCTGTGTCATGTGAACATTTTATGTGGAAAAACACCTGTATTCTCCATCATGCAACAAAATAATGGGGGACTTAATAAGCTTTACTAATTCAATATATAAAGTGGCAGCTACAGGAAGCATATATTTGCTGGAAAGGAAGATTGTTTAAAAGAAACAGACAGAAATGGCCTGGGAATTTTTTACTCGATATCCAGTGAGCAAGCTGAGTGAAAATAAAACTTGGTATGCTCTTGTCATAGCCTCCACACTCCAGCCCCAAGCCCTTGCTGGTTACAGCCATCACCACGGAGTGCACAACACTTTGGCAGGGACACATCTCTTGCAGGGATACCTTTGATGGCAGTGACCAGTGTCCATGCCTTGGAGTCCCTGTTATCCCAAAGCCCCTGACACAGGAGGGAACATGAACTAGAGGTGAAAAAAGGATGCCTGGTGCCCTCATTGCCATCTCTGATCAAGATGTCACATCCTGCCTTGCAATGCCAGAGCTCCCAAATTCCCCCAGTCATGTGAGCCAGCTCAGACCAGAGCCTGAGGAGCATGGATTTACAGGTTGTTTCCAGAGATGTCATGGAGGTGAGGAACACAATCCATGGAACTCGCAGAGGACTTTAACCCTGTTATTCTTCACTTAAACAACAAAGCATACAAAAGGTCATGGGCCCATTGGAGTGAGTCTGGAGGAGGGTGACAAAGATTCTCTGCTCTGGAGCCAGCCTGGCACAGCTGGGGCTGCTCAGCTGCACAGGAGAAGGCTCCAGGGACACCTCAGAGCCCCCTCTCCTCCAGGAGAGCTGCCCAGGGACTGGGGACAAGGCATGGAGGGACAGGAAAAGAAGATTGTAGACTTTCACATTCCTGGAGATGTTTAAGGTCAGGCTGGATGGGGATCTGAGTAACCTGGTCTAGTGGAAAGTGTCCCTGCCCAAGGCAGGGGTGGAACTGCATGGTCTCCAAGGTCCCTTCTAATCCAAACAATTCTATGATTCCAGGATTCAAAAATAAACAAAAAGCCCCCCGAGAAAGAACAGATTACACATACTTCTGCAACTAAAGTCCTCCTCATTTCTGCATTATTTGAATTTGGATCTAAATCTCTTTGTGGAACCAGGATGCTACTTATCTCTGGAAAGGCTATATCTTGGTTCTGCATTCATGCAGTGTACTGCAGTCCACCCAGCTCTATGACCAACACAAAATTTTACCACCATGCAAATAAAAGAACCTGGTAGAACATTATCATTAGGATTGGCAGTAATAGCCAATGGCTCCATAAATTCTCATTTCTATGGCCACAGCTATTCATCACTTCAAATCCCATTTAGGAGGCTTTTGGATCACAATTTCTCTTCCCTCTCTCCAACAGCAATAAGACTGTTTAAAGAGAAACATTTTGCTTATTGCTTAAATGTAATTAAATGCATTTAATGCCTTATCCACCACACAAGGCACCAGATCCCAAATCCTTCCCTGCTGCCCAAGGCAAAACTCCAACAACAGAGTTCAAAACAACCATAGCATTACTGGCAACCATATCATTATTATACATCAGAGGGGGGTTTGCCATGGAGTAAAAGGGATGGTACAGTTCAACAGTTATTTCCTAAAATTCCCATTTAGAAAATTTATAAGGTTAAATGCTAGTTTTTCAAAATACAATTCCCCATCCACTTGCAAATCCCAGTCAACAAAACAAAACAAAACAAAACAAAACAAAAAAACAAACCAAAAAACAACACCAATCAAAAAAAAACCCTACTTTAAATCTTTAAATTAATCTCAATTCTCTTGCTTGTTTTCTATTTTTAGATGTAAAACTTATGTTAGCTGTTCTAACAAGCTCATATTCTTCAGTATTATTCACATTATTCTTACTATTCATATCAGGCTGCTTTTGGAAGCCTTAATAATATATCCCACTAGGCCCGTGTGCCCAGTCCAAAAAGATGGCTCTGCTCCAAGACAGCTTGGGATAGAAACATGGAACAAAGGAAAGTTTGATACGGACAAACATGTAAAAACATGAGCACAACACAAGGCCAACCTGGTCAGCTGAGCAGGCAGGAGCTCAGCACACCAGAAACTGCTACCAAATGTTATTGCTCACACCACTGGGCTGATTTCATTCAGGTCACTTATTCCTAACAGGGCAATTATTCTCACCACCATGGCTCCAATTTCCCAGTGAGCCTGGAAGAGGACTGGGAAAACAAGAGAAAGTAGGAAGGAACTGATTAACATCAAATTCTTCAAAGCTTTAGCACAGACTTCACATTGAAATGCCCAGGGAGAAACACAGCTGGTTCTTAGATTCAGAAACGGTTTGTCTGTGGGGTTATAAACTGGATTTCTGGGTGGTAATCAGGAGGAGGACTTGGTATCCCAAGACTTGTTGTATATATATAGCAAAGATTGTAGCTTTAAATCCAAAGGAGAAAAATTGCATAGACATATGCTTCAGAACAGCAAAATTATACTACGAAAACAAACGATATTAAAAACAAAATCTATCTATACATACAAAAAAATTTACAGAGAACAGAGGCCACACATTACTAAAAAGTACCAGTTAATTTTATCACAGATTCATCACAGAGGTTGGAAGAGACATTCAAGGTCAGATAGTCCCACCATCAACCATCACCATAATCACCCATAAAGTCCAGATGCCCCTAGAACAGTTCCAGAGATGGTGACTCCACCTCCTCCTTGGGTAACTCACTCCAGTGCCCACCTACTCTCACAGTGAAATTTTTTTTTCCAGTATGGATCTGAACTTCCTCTCATCCTTTCACTTCAGACATGGCAGCTGAGGCTGACTCTTACCTCACTCTTCCTCCTGTCAGGGAGTTGCAGAGAGGGAGAAGGTGTCCCCTGAGCCTCCTTTTCTCCAAACTAAACACCTCCAGCTCCCTCAGCTGCTCCTCATGAGACATTTTTTCTAGACCCTCTCACCCACAAGCTCATGAAGAGCAATTGCACTTGTACTGCAGATACAAAAATTAAACTCCTGTTTTTCTATCTCCAGCTCCTGGGCCGTGTTCAAGGCCAGGCTGGATGGGGCTTGGAGCAACCTGAGATAGTGGAAGGTGTCCCTGACAATGGCAGGGGGTGGAATAAGACAATCTTTAAAGTCCCTTCCAACCCAAACCATCCTGAGATTCTGTGATTCTGAAGTAGACACAGTTCTGCTTGGTGCTTTGAAAGATTCCCAATAAGAACAAGCTACACCTACAGGTCCCACAGCATGTTTGGGAATATGGATCAGTCAAGATCCACAGTGATAATCAGTGGCTAAAGTTTGCTTAGCTCCCAAAAACCCTATGAGGCAGAGACCTTGACACTGGACCCCCCTGAAGTCAAGAGAAAGTGTTCAAAATTAATTCAGAAGGGTTTGCACACAGCTCACAAGGATTTGATTTCTAGGGCTGTTGATCTGTTGCCTTCCATGAGCACTAATTTTGCTCACATATCTTTCAATGCAGTTCAGCTATCTCTTGGATAATTTCAAATCTGCCAAGTCAGATGGATGTGCTGCATGCCCTGGTCCATAAAAATGAAAGGCCAGATATTAATTGGCTGTGCCTTCAGCTTAGTGACTTTGGAAAAGTCCCTCTTGCAGCCACAACATTTAATTTATTGAGAGATATATTCAGATCTATTTATTCCAACAATGAAATTGTCTGGTTTGCTGCCATTTATTTTATAAAAGAGATAATAAAAATGTAATGAGTATGGAGATTCAAAAGTGGAAATGACACAAAGAAAGCAATAATCATTAAAATAAAAATATAAACAAGTCTATAAACCAAACCCTCAAGACATTTGCCATGTATAATGTAACTTTTATACCTCTTACTTCATAATGCATAACTTTACAAGAAAATTAATTTAATGCTTTTGCTAACCTTACTCAACCCCAATCAAGTAATAGGTAGCAAGAAAAACAATTATATGCACACACAGTAAGCTTTCATTTAGTTCAAGTGGTGATTCAAGTATTTCAATAGCATAATAAAGACTTGAAATCTATTTAACCAATGGCAATACCCTGAAAATCAGTTTTTCACTAGAGATTCCTTGGATATTTAAATCCACATAAACTTCTATGTCAGGGCTGTTGTGGGATACTTATCTGTGCCAACCTCTATAAATTTCATCAGGTACTTCAGCCATGATACAGAAATAAATTCTATGCACAGGAGGAACAGAGCTTATGGCCAAAACATCCTGTCAATAACGATGGAGAGGATCTCAGGCCCCAGTCTGAGAGGGCAGGAGGAAAGGACTGACACTCATCAGATCCTATCAGTTCAGCCTCCTGATAGGATCACCCACAGCAGAGGGTTTAGCCATGGCAGCTCACACCACCAGCTCAAACCAGCCCCAGAAGTGTTCAGTGCCAGGCTGGACAGGGCTTGGAGTAACCTGGACTAGTAGAAGCTGTTCCTGCCCAAGGCAGGATGTGGAACAGGATGGTCTTTAAGGTCCCTTTCAGCCCAAACCATTCTGTGATTCTGTGATCAGAGCTGAGGCCTGCTTGGGCCAGCAAATCGTCACCTTGCCATCCATGTGACATCATGACACTTCCCATGGTGCTGGAAGGGGCTGTCAGAACAAAGGCAAAGGGCTGAAAAGCTCTTTAAACCCTCACCTCCCTCGCTGAGGTTCTGCCCCAAGCTCCCAGCAGCGTGATTCCCATTTCACTGCAGAGGGAAAGGCTGAATCGTAGAGGTATTGAAGTGGTAGGTTAAAATTGGGGCATTTAGTCCTTACATCTACTCAGAGATAATTGGCTTAATTTTCCCTGTTGTGAGGAGATAATAAAAATGTAATGAGTATGGAGATTCAAAAGTGGAAATGACACAAAAGAAAGCAATAATCATTAAAATAAAAATATAAACAAGTCTATAAACCAAACCCTCAAGACATTTGCCATGTATAATGTAACTTTTATACCTCTTACTTCATAATGCATAACTTTACAAGAAAATTAATTTAATGCTTTTAAGTTAACCTTACTCAACCCCAATCAAGTAATAGGTAGCAAGAAAAACAATTATATGCACACACAGTAAGCTTTCATTTAGTTCAAGTGGTGATTCAAGTATTTCAATAGCATAATAAAGACTTGAAATCTATTTAACCAATGGCAATACCCTGAAAATCAGTTTTTCACTAGAGATTCCTTGGATATTTAAATCCACATAAACTTCTATGTCAGGGCTGTTGTGGGATACTTATCTGTGCCAACCTCTATAAATTTTATCAGGTACTTCAGCCATGATACAGAAATAAATTCTATGCACAGGAGGAACAGAGCTTATGGCCAAAACACCCTGTCAATAACGATAGAGAGGATCTCAGGCCCCAGTCTGAGAGGGCAGGAGGAAAGGACTGACACTCATCAGATCCTATCAGTTCAGCCTCCTGATAGGATCACCCACAGCAGAGGGTTTAGCCATGGCAGCTCACACCACCAGCTCAAACCAGCCCCAGAAGAGTTCAGTGCCAGGCTGGACAGGGCTTGGAATAACCTGGACTAGTAGAAGCTGTTCCTGCCCAAGGCAGGATGTGGAACAGGATGGTCTTTAAGGTCCCTTTCAGCCCAAACCATTCTGTGATTCTGTGAGCAAAGCTGAGGCCTGCTTGGGCTGGCAAATCGTCACCTTGCCATCCATGTGACATCATGACACTTCCCATGGTGCTGGAAGGGGCTGTCAGAACAAAGGCAAAGGGCTGAAAAGCTCTTTAAACCCTCACCTCCCTCGCTGAGGTTCTGCCCCAAGCTCCCAGCAGCGTGATTCCCATTTCACTGCAGAGGGAAAGGCTGAATCGTAGAGGTATTGAAGTGGTAGGTTAAAATTGGGGCATTTAGTCCTTACATCTACTCAGAGATAATTGGCTTAATTTTCCCTGTTGTGAGGCCTTCCTGCCTCCTGCTGCCTTCAAAAGACATCAGACTGCACACACACAGATTAGAAAATAGCACTGACTGTTAAAATGTTTGATTACAGATATTTCCATAATCACAAGCAAACATGTCAGACTGAAATGATCCTACTCTTAGGCTCCCTACCTCTAAAATACGAAACAAGGCACTTCATGCACTTTTCCAAAGCAAGGGCAGGGTTATTTCTAGAGCTGACTGAGTCTTTAGGCAATGGAAGAACCATGCTCAGAAAGTGGAGGGATAAGTAAGTATATGCTGCAAAAAACATTTTAAGAGGCTTTCAAAAGCAGGAGGAGTTTCTCTGTACTGATTAAACTCCCCAAAGGTTTTGCTGCCATTGAGGTCAGTGACATGGCTGAGATATCCATGGTCACATAGAGATTGCAATTCTCTAAGCAGCTTTGTGGGTAGCCAAAGGCAAGATCTACAAACCAGTCATTATCACAATTCATATCAATCACTTTTAAAACTGATGAAAAGCCACAATCTTCAGCTCAGTAGGTGGCCTGTTCCAGAGCCTGATCCAGAGAGGACAACAGAGCAATCCATGTGTGCCCTGACTTCAGCTGGCTTGGACAAGGACTTCATGTCTTTGAGTTACAAATGTTGGAGTTTTGGACAGATACTGATGGGCAGCCATTGGGGACAGAGAATTCAGGCACTCATATTACTGCAGAAAAGCAAGAACTTAATTCAGGTCTGATAAAACAATGATGTTTCCTTCAGCCGCCCTCATTTTCAGCTCAATCAACAAGCACAACATTCTTCCACGTTTGGCTGGAAGACTAGGAGAAGTATTTTCTGATCAAGTCGCATCCCAGGACAGGAGCAGCCAGGAGCGAGCTGCCAGCAAAGGTGGAGCAGCTCATTGTGCCTGAGACAAGAGTCAGGGAGAGGCAGCTGCCAGGCTGGAAGATGTTTTGGCAGGCTGAATGCAGCCCACAGGTCGCTGTCCTCTGCCTCATGCACGTCCATTCTCCAATGAGTCAAAATTCCCTTGCACCAAGGGAAGGTCAAAATTCCCTTGCACCATGTCAAGGAACAAGGCAGGAACAGCAGTGCCCAAGGTCCCCTCACACCATCCCGCATATCTGGCTGTGAATGACTGCTGAACTTCAAAATTAATTCCCTTTTCCACATTCTCAGCTTCTTAAAATTTTACGACCTAAAATACTGATCTGTCCCATTACCTCAACCAGCTAGTTGGTATGTCAGTTGAGGAACATGTTGGCAAATTGGATGCAAATGTTTCTTCTCCTTTCCCTACCATGTCCAAACCATTACAGTTACACCATCCTGAACTCACATAAACTCCCAACTGTGTTTATTTCAGAGCTGTAAAGCTGATTTGACTGTTTAAATTGATACAAGGAAATAGAAACAAATCGCTTTACAGCCTCCAAGTTGGCTTCTGGTGCCCAAACATCCTTTTTCTGCCTCAGGCTTCAACAATTCTCCACCAAATGGATCTGAGCACAAGTCATGTAGATGAGTTATTCCTAGCACATGTATTTTAGGGGTTTTTATACTCAGATTTTTTTTCCTTCATTTCAGTTCCAAATATCTGGTTTTCCTTAATCATTCATGTCCATATTAAGGACCTTGCCAATCACTTAAAGCAAATGATGATTTCTTGAATGGGTCAGACCATCCAGAAAGCTATGACTTTTTCCTCCAGTAAAATCTATAATGAGAACTGTGTGAATAACTCTTTTTTGTTGTTGTTTAATGCTTGAACTGAAAAACTAAAAAAAAAAAAATTTGCATAGAATGAGTCTTAAAACTGTTTCATTTTTCTCAAAGGAATGACAACAAGCACAAAAACACAATAAATGTTTTATTGCAGTACTTTTCTCCTTTGAAAAATTATCATCGAATTTAGCTAAACTAGGCTTTAATACATGCAGACTGTAACTCTTTTATTTTCCCTTTCTGCATTTGATCTTTTTTTATTTTTTTCTGACAAAGTACTCTGCTAAACACAGCTGTTGCTTCTGGATGTGGAGTGACCTGAAACTGCTTTTTTAGCAATAAAAGGCAACTTTCTCTCTAAAATTATTCTTTTATATCCAAAGACAGAAAGAGATCTAACCTTTTCCTCTCTTATAGAGCAAAACTAAGTATTTACTCATGGTGGGGCATTGGAATCAGCCAGGGGATTTGACTTGTGCTGCAGCCATGGAAAACATAACCATGGAACAGAAGTGACATATCTAATGTTAAGGGCAAAATTATTATTTGAAGTGTGTTTCTACAGTGACTATGTCACCACAGCATTTCAGCTCTTCCTGGAAACACAGGAAATCCCAGAGCAGCCTTGTGGAGAGGTATTTTGGTTCACAGCAAGGAGCCTGGGGTGAATCCCAAGCATAACCTCACCTCAGAGGAGGTTCAGACTAAAGGACTTAAAGCGAGTGGAAGCAGCCCTTGGCTCTTCCCTTCGCATCAGGAAAGCTTCAGCCAAACCCCTGGCTTTCCAAATCAACTTTTCATGACCTCCAAACTAATCCCAACCTTTGCACTGGACTCAGTACAACTGGCAAATTTATATTGTAAGCCTCATTAAGCCTCCTTCGGTCTCATAAATCCTATATTACCCAAGAACTGGCTATGCAGAAAGCACTCAGGGTCACACAAGACTAAGAGTGTGGCATTTAAATAACTCACACTAGTTAGATGTTTCCTCCACATAACTGGAAGCCTTCATTGAAACAAAATGTTGCATTTTGAGCATTACAATAGAACCCGGCTCTAAACCTAACCTTGGCTGCAGATAAGGCAGATCCCTCAGGGTGAAAATTTACTGTGAGTAAAACAAGCTGATGCAAACTCTGTATTTTCCTTCACCGCTGTGCCAAAGTTCAGCAGCAAGGTTCTGCAATGCATCTTTCGAATCCTGTAAAAATAACTCGAACTAATAATACAGAGAATTAAAAAGACATAAAGCACATCAAGAGGCTAGAGCTTAAAGTATTCAGAGTGATATCTCCATCACAGGACTTGCAAACTTGAAAATAACTGTAGCTCTGTAGTCAACAGTTTCACAGAGGTTGTCCCTGGTCTAAGGGCAGGAATACACACCAAGAAAAAATTCAGAATAAGGCAGCCAAATCTACCGAGAGCAGCATACATCATTTCTCTATGGGGTGAACAAAATTCGACCCTAACCATCATTCTGCAACAAATCATTTCATATTCATAATCCCACCTGAACACTATCTTATTACATACTCCCACTGCTAAACAAAAAGTAGCAATACTTTTTTTAAAAGCCCAAACTGTACACATTGGCCTGAACCAATTCTACAACTCTGATACTGTTTTTAATTTTAAAAAAATACTTCAACAAATAAATTTCAATTTGAAATTGCTAATACCTACCTCCATGTTCTTCCAAATCACTTTGCACCTGTAACTGACTCCCAGCCTCAGGCAGTGCACTCTGCTCAGCCTAAAGATGATCCCCAAATTTGTTCACCTACCCAGCTGTGAGACTGAACCCAGGGTTATTCTTATACACAGGGTGAAATTGGGAGTACCTTAATCAGATACACCATACCACATTTCCAGCTCTTTTCCACTTGAAGAATTAGGTGTTAATTGCAGAAATTTGCTATGACTTTGTCCCCACTTCCCCATTTCAAAAAGTCCAATCTGTCCCTATATCCCACTTCCTCCTTTCCTCTCCTCTGGTCAAGCATCAAACCTTGACCTCCCCCTGGATCCCCAAGCTCCATTTGAATACATCTCCAAGCCTTGTCTGGGGAATTCACAGCACTCACACTTGCAAGTGACACCCAGAAGGAGGTCTGGAAAAACACTCTTTCTTTTTTGTTTGCCTTTCCTTTCCTCATGAACATGGGCATTTCACCTAAAATATTTGATTTCATAGATTTTAGTCTCATTTGTCCCCTATACAATGGGCACTAATTCCCATTCCCAGTGCTAGATGTGGACTAGGCATCCACTGGCCCCAGCTGCCACCACAGCCAAGAGAAACTGGTAAAAAATGCTCTCTGTACAAAAGAAAATAAATCAATATACTGAGATGTGCTGTGCTGAAGTTCACAAATCTTAACCCTGAGACTCTTTCTAAATCCATAATTCAGTCAGTCTTCAGAAGACAGAAGGGAGATTTTGGTCTGAGTTTAAGTTCTTTACCAGAAACATGTTTGGAAAGAGGAGATAGCACCACCTGCATCGGTGGGTAAGGCTGAACCTTAGACAGCCCTTGACACAACTCCAGACAGCCTCAGAATGAGCCAGCAATGTCTCCACTCACCCTGCAGCCACAGGGCACATTTACATGTGATACTGTAGATAAAGAATTTTAGCTTCTAAAAAAATTAAAGCAAAATTAAAACATTTTGAAAGATATAAATTTAAAATATATATATTATAGCCATTTTATTTTTTTTTCTTGCTACAAACTTCTGTAAAGGAACAGGTTTGTCCTGTACACCCCTTCAAAATCCTCAGCAAAAGGATGAGCAAGAGAAACCTTGCTCCATCCTGCAGTAAACAAGTCCACACTTGCAAACAGCACTAGAAACATTTTTTATGTACAATAACAAGAATCCAGAGCAGCTCCACTGAGACTGATGGATCTGACTCTTCTCTCACTTATAGAATTGATGTTTTGTTAACTACAGAGGAATAAAACCAGAGATGACAGCCAGACTCTATCACATAAGGACTGCAGCCCTCACTCCTCTCCATCTCTCCCATCTTAGGTCTAATGAAAAGACCATTAACATTTTAGGGGAATCCCTTGCACTGCACTTCCAAAAGACATAAAGACATTTCTCCAGTGCACAAATGCCAATCCCATGTCACAGGAAGCTGCAACAGGGGTGTGGAGACAACACCCCAAATTAGAGAATCCTTAAAAAGTTCAATTTAGAAGGGACCTTAAAGGTATTTTAGTTCCAATCCCCCTGTCGTGGACAGGGGCACCTTCTGCTGCACCAGGTTGCTCCAAGCCCCATCCAAGCTGCTCCTGAGTATCCTGCAACATGCCACCACCCTTTACCATTTTATTCCAATAACTCTGGAGCCAGCAGCTTGGGAAATTTGTCCTGTCGTTTACAATCTTTGAAGTGCAAACTTCAGGCTCACACAGAACAGAGAGCAGAAGTGATGTCTGTGTTTTCAGGTGAGCAAAGCTGCCGACTTCAAAGGTTCCGCACTAGTCTGTGAAGCCTCTTAAAGATTGTCACCTGAGTTTATCAAAAGCTGGCAGAAAATGCATCCATACATCCAGATAAATGCATTCTTTGATCTGAGTGATAAAAACAACTGTTTTTCTTCATGTAAACTACTTTTTTGTAAATGTTTATGAACTGTGGGAAATTATGTCTCTGCCAGAATTTAAAATAAAGTGATTCAATGGGTTTGCCTTACACTTACCATTCATTATGCTCACAAACATTGCAGGAATCCCAATGGAGTTTTCAAGGAAGGTTCATGATGTTGTAGTTACCAGGGAAACACATGATAAATTGTTGTTATCTGAAAAAGAAAATCCCCATTAACTTTCTATTAAGGAGCAAGCAATGTGAAGTATATGGAGAAATGCCTTTACAATTTCCATATTAAAATGCTGAGTGCTTTGTCCCAAGATTAACCAAATAATGGCCATGCTCTGACATTTTAATCCACTGTGAATAGCACCTAGCACTTTACAGTCTGTGGTTTACCATGCATTCCTAAAGACAGCCCAGTATTCAGCTGGATCAGCCCAGGAACAGCAGACACCATGTGATTGTGTTTGCAGTTAAAATATTTACAAGAAAAGCTTTGCTAAGCTAAGCTAGGGAAAAAAAAAAAAAAAGGCAATGTATTTCACACCAAATTGAAGGGGATTTGCCAGCTCCCCAAGGCTTGTACAGGTTATCCAACCCCAGATGAAGAGCTTAAAGGTTTAACAACAAGGTGATTTTGCATAGAATAAACAAGGTTTCTTGGTGTATGTTAACATCAGCCATTTGGTCTTGGAGCACAGGTGTTGCAGACCACCAATCACCTGTCTGCAGAGCACTGATGGAGTCATGGATGCTCCAACCCTGCCTTGCCCTTTGTGCTCCCTGGCATGAGAAAATCACATGGCACCACCTAAGCAGCCACATAGAAAACCAGAAAAACTTCCTTGTTCAAAACCCTCTTTGAGCTCTTGCGGACTGGGTAGGCAGCTGAGGCAGGAACCATCACCCTTAGCCAGTGCCCCTCTGACAGAGCTAATGCACCTGCCATCTTTTGGTCACTCCCCAGCCTTTGAGACTGACCACAAGACTGCCTCCAACCTTACTGCAGCATGAGCAGCCTGCCTAAAATCACCTTCAGCAGAAGCCAAATTAAATCTGCCTTCTTCCATACTAAAATGTCCTCAGGCACATTTCCTTCCCTGTCCTCTCTTTCACACCCATCAGTTATAGTATCTCAGCCTGGCAGAAGGTAGCCCTCAACAAAGAACAGTAATTTCTCTGGCAGCTCCAAACTGATTCACATTTGGCTGCCCATGTCTGTCACACTCAAGCCTTACAGAGCAAGACCCTGAATCACTACAGTGAGTTAAAAGGATTTATTCTCATTTAAGAGGTCACCTCTGAATTGATGAGAGACATTCAGTAGCTGACTTGCCCAAGTTTTCACTGTGAATTAATAAGAAAGCAGAGATATTGTCCAGTTCCTTGCTGTATTACTCCCACCTCGCTACTCTCTGGATTAAAGAAGGCATTTGTTTCACTGAAGCTTGTGTTAGGATGCCTAAGCTTTGCACCACAGGAGAGGATCTTTAGAAATGCTTCTGACAAGTAGAGGCAGTGTTATGGGATGTGGGAGTTAATTTTTCCCTCCTGATGAGACGGAGCAGCGACTGGTTCTGAAAATGAAGACAGGCAGCTCATGGTCGGTGTGGAGAAGAAAGACAGGGAAACATCAAAGTGAAACTCAGGAAGGTGCTGACACAACAAGGCAGGTGTGACCATCAGGACAGATTCTGTGCTGAAGGAGAAGAGGTATGACAGGACAAGAGGACACAGCAATTCTTCATGGAAAGGGTTGCTAAACATTGGAGTCCTCACCCCTGGAGGTGCCCAAGGGAAAAGTGAACGTGGTACTCTGGTCTGGGTGACAAGGTGGGGATTGTTCAAAGTTTGAACTTGATGATCTTGGAGGTTTTTTCCAACCTCTATGATTCAATGAAAGAAAATGCAAGGTTTAGACACAGCCTGAAAATGAGGCTCTAGACCAAACTGAAAGAGCAGCATGAGCTGAAGGTGGGTGACAGCAGAGAGAAACAGGAGAGAAAGTGGGACAGGGAAGGGACAGTGAGCCCAGGAGCACAACTGGCAGGGCTTTTCCTTGACATATCTGCAGGTCCATTCCTGCTCCAGATCAGACAGGGTATCTCACACTTCCCTGTCCCCTCTCTTGCAAGAAAAGGCTGATCCTGGTGATGGTCACATATCTAAGGGCATAATGCTCCCGGGAAGGAAGGATATTGGGTTCTCTCTGAAGGCAGAACAAACATCCAACCTCCCTTCCTAGCTGTCAAGTCACCTGGCTTGTTTCTCATAATATCCAGAGGCACAACTTCAGTTGAATGCTTGACATCACACAGCTTCACACCACAGATTTAGCCCTCACTGTAAATCAGTGTCAGCAGGATGCAAAATAATGGAACAAAAGTCTCATTTTAGTCTGTTGACCTGTTTTCTTTCTCCTTGCCTTATTTTTACTTTTACTGCTCTGCTTCTTAAATCCATTCCTAAAACAAGCAAACCCTTTTTGTTTCCATTTGCAAAGGATTAAAAAAAAAAAAAGAGTAAGAGAGACTCACAAACACAAAAAGCCAAAAAGAAACAGAGGAGAGGTATGTGTTATTGGACAAGTGTTTAATTTATGGAACTTGGCCGGCAGAACAAGAGTTTGAATTGTACTTCAATAAGTGGAGCTCTTAGAATAAATGTGGCTTGTAAAATTGTTTTACAGTCTGCTTTGCTGAACAGCCAACACCTCATGGAAACCTTTGAAAAACATTCTGTTTAGAAGCTACGGTTTTTATATTTCATATTTTCTCTATTTGTTTTCCCCTCTGGTTTTATAACTGGAACCATATGCAGGAAAACAGGATTTTTGTGTCTTAAAATATCTACCTGACCTGACTACTTTTATTACTAAAAAACAGATAGCATTTTGAAAATTCCTCACATATGAGGCACTTGGTTCAAGCATTAAGGTGTTCTTGTTTGATATCCCAGTGAGCTACAGATTTCCTGGATAACCTTAGGACAGTCATTTAGCTGAGACTCATCACGCCTCTCCCTGCACACACGTGGTGCAGCTGTGTGCATCTGAGCTGTCTGTCTTTCCCGTTATAGACAGAAAATGTGACAGCATTTGGGACATGATTCATCTGTGTAGGATGGGAGAGGATGAATCACGCTTTAGATGCATACATTGACCAGCTCTTCACTGGAAGTCAAGGCAAGATGCTCAGGTACAGACATCCACACTGCACACGCCAACCCTCATAGGTCCCATCTCAGTCTCCCTGTGTCACTGCAAGGATGAGGTAACCACTTCTGGGAGTCAATCCATCCCAGCCCAACAATGATGCCCCACACACCTGGGTGAGCTCCCTGGAGATGATGCTGACCATCTCCACGTCAGCCATGGAGAGGCAACATAATGATAAGCCTTTAAATGGTTATAGGGAGTCAAGAGGAATAGAACTAGAGTTAGATAATATATTACAAAGAAATTCTTCCATGTGAGGGTGATGAGGCCCTGGCACATGTTGCCCAGGGAAGCTGTGGCTGCCCAATCCCTGGAAGTGTCTAAGGCCTGGAAGGTGTCCCTGCCCATGGCAGGGGGTGGGAGAGGAGGAGCTTTAATGTCCCTTTCAACACAAACCACTTTATGAGCCTGTGAATCCCTTTCTAGCAACACCATTCAGAGATCTGTGGAAAGAAGCCAAAGCCTCCTCCTTCACAGTTACACACATGTGCACGTGTGTGTGTGTGTGTGTGTGTGTGTGTGTGTGACTGTGGCTGTAGAGACAATCCAAATACAAATGGTGCCAGCACAGCTTCTACCACAGACACCAATAAAATCCATTAAATAAACTCTGTGCCTCCACTGGCAGAATGGGACATACTGCTGCAGCAGAGGGGGAAAGAAGAAGTAGTAAACTCTCGCCTTGGAGCAAAGTATTGCATTACACAGTACAGAGGCAGGGAAAGGAAGACACAGAAAGACTCCAAGACCAAACTGTAAAAGCCAATTATCTAAATAAGGTTGTAAGAATCATATTTAGCCCCATTAAACTACTCCAACTGCTAATTGTTGTAGCTGGGCTTGTAAAGATATGATAGAACTGCTGCAGGATGTGGCTTCTTTTAATGACTGTGATAGGAAAAAAGGTCACCTGAGCACCTTTATTTTTCCTTTTTGGTGGTTTTCTTTTTAGTTGGCTGATTGGTTATTTGGTTTTTTATTCTTTTTTTCTTATTTTAAAGGTCTCAGAAACTGTGCTGCATGCATCCTCAGCAACTGTTCTGAAATGTCCTGATTTTTTCATCTGCTTTCAACATCACAGGTTGATCCCTGGTAGAGCCTCACTTGGCAAAGTCATTACAACTCAGCCAAGCGTTCTGTCACCATCCCAAAGTTTTTCCCTCTAGCTGTACATTTTTTCTTCATTCTTTTATGGCTTCTTATGAGAGAAATGTGCTTTTGCAAACTGTTTCTTTTCAAGGTCCTTGTGAGGCCACATCCCTTGAAGTCAATGCGTTTCTGATGACTGTGCTTTCTGCACAGAAGTGGAAAGACAATTTATCCAGGCTTGGCTTCAGGTACCTTAACACATGGTCAAGCTCCCAACACAAACAGCAGCCCTGTAGAACATTTGGCTCAAGTGATACTCGTCACCCACCACGCTGGTCATGCACCATCTCACTGTTCTGACCAAAAAATTGGGTGGGTTGGTTGTTTGTTTGTTTGTTTGTTTGTTTTTTTAATTTGCATGAGGCCACCAGATCTCTGAAGGCTTTGTGATGTTGGTATGCTGGGAACGTTTTCTTTAGCAGCACAAGCCAAAGAGAAACCCAGAGCTTGATGTGGAAGGCTTTAAAAATACACATCTCTGTGCTGTCAGCACCCTGTGCCTCAAAAGCAGGCTGCAGCAGCTGTCTGCTGGGGATGAGCAGGCACAGGTAGGTCTGGAGGTGAGTCCCAACCACCTGGCACTACCCTGCAGTCTGGAAAATGTTCCTAACAAGCAGGACTGCTCATTACCACGCTGACGAATTGGTGTTTGCTAACAAAAGGCCTTTTCTCAAGGAATTCCTCATCAGCCCTAGGTGTGCCGTAAGTGATTCAGGCTCTCATTAGCCCTAATTAGATAATTGTTAGAGTGATTTCTCTGTTATTCATGCAGCCTGTACCACTGAGCACCAGCCCATCGACAGACTGACAGGTGTTCCCTGAAAAGAAATGGTGGTTTTTTCCCAGGGTGAAGTGATCCTGCAGGGATCACTGTGCCCATCACAACCCTCCAGGGTCTTACCCAGCTGTTGCTGTTCCTACATATTCCCATGATTCACCACTGCAGCACTTCAGAGGCTTTCAGCACCCCCAAATATCTTTTTTATTTTCTTTTTTCACTATTTCTTTCCCCCCAAATTTGGTAATTCTTCTCCTCCAGCCATGTCCCAAGCTGCTTTGCCATCTGAGGAGGGTGAGTATGCTCCATCCAAGATGAGACTTAGTTCCCTTCCTATCCATCAGAAGAAAGCAAGCAGGAATCATAAAAAGGGGCAAGTTTTGGGGCAGTTTTCTTAGCCCCAGAACTTCCATGTCTGACTTGATGTTGATTACAGGCCTGTTGCAGATGGCTCAGTGATTTAAAAGCACTAGCCTGGGACTACAGATCCCATTCCCAAAATATTCAAGGTTGACCTTGGCAAAGTCTCTTAGGCTGGAACTTTTCTTGCCTGCAAACAGACCTTTAAAAGCTCAGCCATCAGGCTCCCTCTGCAGACAGTGGAAAAAGAGAGGCAGAACACCCTTCTTTTTCCTTTTTCACAACTCAGCTAGGTAAATTAGGAAAAAGAGATACCAATCACTCTCTGGAGATATTAATTTCTTCTTACAGAGAGGAATTGATTGGAAAGGGGTCTCATACAACGACATTGCCCTTAACTCCTGACAGCTAAATGATGTGAGCAATACAAGAAGTTTAAAAATACACAGGTCCCACATCTCGATTTCAGAGGGAATCGAGCTATGCAGCCTTGTAAGTACAGGGTTTGGGAGCTCTGCAGTCATGTTTCTGCTTTGTAAAATCCCCAAGTAATTTTTCCTGGTGGGGTTTAAAAGCGTAAGCTTTTCATATGCTGTGATGACTTAGACACAGCCCCTTGGCATTTATTCTCCCTGCTGGTAACAGCTGTACTGCACAGCTCGTGGAGGTTACTGTTCACAGCAAAGGGACCACTCACCTTTCTTTATGGATGTATTCCAAAAAAGCTTCAAGACTGTAAGGCATATTCCAGTCTTCTTTACATGCATCCAGAGCAGCTCTCTGAGCCCACCTCAGCCCTTGAAATCCTTTGGAAAACACTTCAGGGAGAACATGAGCAAATAAACAAAGCAGACAAAATGGAATAGGATCACAGAAGCATGGAATTGTTTAAGTTGGAAAAGCACTCTAAGATCATCAAGTCCAACAATAACCCAGCACTGCCAAGGCCACCACTAACCCATGTCCCTAAGTGCCACATTCACACAGCTTTTGATCACTTCTAGGGAGGATGATTCCACCACTGCCCCGGGCAGTCTGTTCCAGTGTTCAACAGAGTTACCTGTTAGCAGATCAATGGCTAAACATGGCTGCGAACCTCTGTAGGGAAAGCAACCTCAGTGACAGCCAGGTGCTGGCTTGGAATCTCTTCTCTGCTTATGCTGTTGACTTCAGACCCTGTGTCCCTCCCAAAAATTATTGGGTGCCTCACTAGAGCACCCAGGTTGAGCTGTCTATGGGAATAGCAGGAACTTTCTGTTGGCAGCCGTGGGCTCAGATAGCCTGACTTCCACCTGAAGGCACCCAGAGCTACACCCAAGAAAATTATGCATCTTACAAAGCCCTGCTGCTCATGGGATGCAAGCAGGCACAAATATTTTCCAGTAGAAGCTGGTCTCTTCCTACCTCAGAGGGATGTAAATTCACAATAACTAACCACTGCAAATTCCCCCAGCCTAGAGGACACATGGGAGGAGAAGGGCAACTCCAGCTCAGTGCTCCATACATCAAAGTCTTCCTGGCTAGCCACAAGGTATAGCCAAAAATGGCATCCACCAAGGATGCCTTAAACCAAAACCAGGAACGGGACTCAGCTTCTGGACAGAATGAGATTACAGATCAGAAAACAAAGCAGGATAATAAAACCAACCCCTCTTTTTTCTTTTGTTCCTTGTTTGTTCCTGCACTGAGCACAGCTTTGCAGAACCTCAAAACCTCCTTGTTAACAACCCCATGAAACACCCCTGGGCAAGGGCTGGAGCCCCTCTGCTCTGGAGCCAGCCTGGCACAGCTGGGGCTGCTCAGCTGCACAGGAGAAGGCTCCAGGGACACCTCAGAGCCCTGGCAGGGCCTGCAGGGGCTCCAGGAGAGCTGCCCAGGGACTGGGGACAAGGCATGGAGGGACAGGACAAGGGGGAATGATTTTAAACTAAAACAGGGAGATTTGGGTTAGGAGTAAGGAAGAAAGTCAGCTGTGAGACTGTGGCACAGGCTGTCCTGAGAAGCTGCGGCTGCCCCATCCCTGGCAGTGTTCAAGGCCAGTTTGGACAGCGCTTGGAGCACCACGGGATAGGAGAAGGTGTCCCTGCCCATGGCAGGGGATGGAATGGGATGGGCTTTTAGGTTCCTTCCCACCTAAACCAATCCCTGATTATCTGAATCAAGGTTTGCAGCTGTCTCTTCCTTGCACAACCACAGTATTTTTTTTTTTTTTTTTTTTAATACCATTTAATACCTTCTGTAGTATTATAGAATATAATAATCCTCCCCCGTTTGGCTCCAACAAACCCGAGCGACGCCCAGGGTTTGTTAATACACAACGCACGGCAGCCTCTCTCGGCGGCGCAGCCCTGCCCAGGCTGGCGCCGATGGCGAAGGTCACCCCAAAAAGTGCCGTGGGGAGGAGCTGCCGGCAGAGAGAGCCAGAGCACTGGGAACAGGCGTGTGCCGGGCTCCGGGCTGCCAGGGGCAGGGGCAAAGCAGCTTTCCTTGCTCAAGGACCTTCTTCTGAGGGCGTTTAGAGCTGTCTCTGCCGTCTTGCCGTCAGCGCTCCTGCCTGCAGAGCAGCCTTTCCTGCAGGCGAGCATCCCTCCCTGCGGCTGCTCCAGGCTGCCGCGCTGACCGCCAGCCCCGCCACCCAGCAGCAGGCTCCCACCGGAAGATGGTGCCCAAATTCCACAAAACGGGGGGCAAGCCCTTCACAGCACAGTCCGCTTTGGGGCAACACCGGGAGGAAAGCCAGCCGCGCTACACCAAAATCACCGGGGCAAATCCCACAGCTGATGCCAGGCTCCCTCAGGCAGCAGGGATGCAATTTTGAGGGTGTGACCTGCAGTGTAGCTCACCGGGCTGCAGTGCAGTGTTATTTGTATTTTTTTTTTCCTTTAATGTTCATTGGTAATAGATTTTTAATGAGCAAAGCCCCACAACTGTAATTGGAAAATTAATAAACCCCTACTTCCTGCTGAATATTCACCTGCTAACTAAGCATGCAGCCCTGAGCCAATGCTCCTGTCCTTGTCAAAAGCCACATGTAGATGCTGATTTCTGTGCAATGCTTTGATGCTACCCCAGGTTGCCCTTGCTGGTCTATCAAAGGCAGATGTGGAATGAGGAGCATCACAGGTTCCCGGTGATATACAAAAGCACCAACTCACAACATCAAAAAGGACACACACTTCAGCCTCTCTTCTTGTATTTTCTCGTCCCCTACTCTCTGCTGCTGTACTGGCAATTTGCATTGCTTGCCTCCAGCTCACTGCTGGACAAACTTCAGCAGGCTCCCTTCTCAGCACCTGCCACCATAGCTACACTCAGCCAAGCATGGTCAGCACACAGGTGCTACTCAGTCTCTTGGCAGATGTCATGTCTCATGTCCAACCAGCAGCTTGTCACAGGCTGCATCAGGAGCTGGAGTGAAGGTGGGATGCTGCAAGGCACCCATGCCACATCTCTCTTCCCCCCTGCAGCTCTGTGTCTCTGCCACAGCCCCATGACAGCATCAGGGCACTGCCTGGTCCCCATCCCTGAGAGGAGACACCCCTGCAGCACACACCACTCCCAGCTGTGGGTCTGACAGATCCCTTCTCCATAAACATCCCATCTTTGATAAAAGATATCACCACTGGGTTCTGAAGGTTGTCAGAGCCCAACCCAAAAGGTTTTTCTAACACATTGTCTCTGTGATTTACAGTTACTTTTTACCATCACCCAAGAGAGGATGGAGCTCGGCGAGATCGTTGTGACTGAACATCCCAATGAGAGGGAGCTGTACGAGAAGGAGATGCCAAGAGCCCAGGACCTGCTGTGGAGAAGTGGAAA
Source organism: Emberiza elegans (assembly GCA_024865655.1). Lineage (NCBI taxonomy): Eukaryota > Metazoa > Chordata > Aves > Passeriformes > Fringillidae > Emberiza > Emberiza elegans. Next base: position 2,388,246 of record JALJVW010003588.1, on the reverse strand, counting down.
CTGGATCCAGCATAGTTTTGGGTATCTCACAGGAGAAATGAATGAATATGGAGAGTGGATGAAAAGTAAGCAGAAGAATGTGTTGGGGGTATGCATATTGCCATCAGTACTTCCAGTGAAGTGTGTTTCACCCCCTGAGGCAGAGCAGAAGCAGCATGGTCCAAGCTCATTGCAAACTGTGGCCTTTTAATTGTCTCACTCTCAGACAATCTCACTGCGTCCTCTGGCCATCACCATCTCAGCAGGCAAAATTCGGCACAGTCCTGAGATGCCTTTCACACTCAATCAGTCACGTGTCATTAGCATCAGGTCTCACACAGCACTGCCAGAATCACACAGCAGGGCTGGGGGTTGAGTCTCCTTTGTAACTGCTTGGATCAGCCACTGTCTCTCATCCATCTGTGGGCTGATGATGGGGAACTGCCTCCTGATAGAGGCAGAGGCTCTTGAGTTCCCAGCCTTGGGGGAGTAGTAAGCACTGAGAGGGTGTTACAATGCCATACGATAGAAGCCAGGACTGATCTCAAAGGTTCACTGCCCAGACAGGAGCAATGCATGAGCAGACAGTCCAAGATACCCATAATTACTGGGGATTGCGAGGCTGTTTAATACTGTGGGTCCTCTATCAAGGCTAAGGTTGTTAGCAGTACATCTCCAGCAATGGGAGAGGAAAAGGAGGCATCCATCTATAGCCAGGCCAGTGTTATCCCCAGACACAGGGGAATATCTCCTCCTGCTTTCTGTTTACTCTAGTGGTTCATAATTTGTCAACAACTTTTCTTATTCAGTGTTCTGGAAAGCTTTGGCCTCTATCCTCTGTTATATTTTAATTTCTGCAGCTAATACTGGTGTCTGAGACTAAGTGTATTGCTGATACCTGTTGCATAGCTCAACACCAAATATTAATTAAGATTAGTTCAGACATGCCTGGTCATTTTCCTCTAAGGAACCCCTTCCTACTCCTTGTTCTGCCTCCTTAACCCTGCCTGGAAGGAATTCTTAGGAATAAGTCATTGTCCATATTAAGAAAATACCCTAGCACCTTAAGCTGCATCTAATGAACAAGAAAATTAAGATGATTAATTTCAAATCTTGAAGAAGATAAAAGCTGCATATGCACATTGTATGAACATCTGAACATCTTGTACATGGAAGTAGCTTCCCTTTCCCATCCATTCTCCTTGCATCATCCTTTAATAACACACAGCAGTTCAGAAATGGTTGCAGTTTTCCCAGAAGAGAGGCAGAGGAAAAACTCAAGTCAATTTGCAGTAGGAGAACAAGCAGCAAAATGTTATTGCAGTGCCTTCCTCCCACCTTCCCCCTGCGCTCACCTGAGGTATCTGTGCTTGGTGTCTGTTTACTCTGTCCAGGTTCAATAACCTTCTCCAAAGAGCAATAACTCTTTGTCCTCTGGAAATGCCTCTTTGCCCTGAGTATTGTCCAAAATATAATTACTGCTTTCTAATTTAGGTTCTTTAGCTCTCAAAATACTTTTTAGAAACCTTTGACCCCCATCTCCTATGTACACCATACCTTCATGTTCAAAGTTGATTTTCTTCCTGAAACAGCAAAATCACTTCCTTTTCATATTTCCCTATATACATACAAAGTATTTTCAGAGTTCTCCTCTGCATTTGAATCATACACCAAAAAGAGTCTAGACTACACCAAGCGTAGTCTAAATCTACACTTTAGATTTGCAGCAGAATCTAAAGTGATCTACCATGCAAATAATCCCTTGACTATTCTCTGACAATCAGAAATAAATTACTTGTGTGTTTGTCCCTCTATAAATTTTATAGCAGTGCCCAGTACATCCCTATTAATTCCCAAGTGCCAGATAATATGCAGAAACAACAATCAATCACAGACCTATTTTACAGAAATGTTAATATTTCACCTCTGTTCTGTGCCCAGAAAGGGGCTGCAAAGATTGTGCTTTGCTGAAGTGATGCATTTCCAACAGTGTTTTGCCTTGTTCTCCTCCAGGCAAGCCCTTAATGGTTCAGCTGGTGGACTGGATCTTGCGAGGGACCTCTCAGGTGATGTTTGTCAACAACCCCCTCAGTGGGCTGATCATTTTAGTGGGGCTTTTCATCCAGAGCCCCTGGTGGATGCTCACAGGCTGCACTGGCACCACTGTGTCCACATTAACTGCGCTGGCCCTCAGCCAGGACAGGTAGGTGGCACCTCGTGCACTTAATAAAAATTGATGGTTGCAATATTATTTGGAGCTCACTGATGGGTCACTGCACCTTGTTAGAGACAGATGACTCAGGTGAAGACAGAGTTGGGGCCCAAGAAGAGCTGGCCTGTCCCTGTGGCTGTCTGTCTTCCTGAAAACACACAGTTATTTCTCCCTGACAGCCACCCTCACAGCCATGTAGGTCCTTTGAGTCACAAGGATCCCCCTCCATCATCCAGCAGCCCCCAAACTTTCCCCCTCCCACACACCAGTGCAAGGCAGTACATCAGTAATCTCACTGCTTTTTCCCAGGGGCAGGACACTTAGAAATTGCACTTCTGTGGGCCCCAGAGATGGGCTGCCTTCAGCAAAGCTTTCTGCCTTGCAATTGTTTCCATGGCAGGTCGTCCATCGCGGCCGGGCTGCACGGCTACAACGGGATCCTGGTGGGCCTGCTCATGGCCGTCTACTCTGACAAGGGGGACTACTACTGGTGGCTTCTGCCCCCCGTGGCAGTGATTTCCATGGCCTGGTAAGTGCCACTGCTCCTCATGCCTTCTGAAGGCTGACCTAGAAGAGAGACAGGGCAGAGCTAAAGAAAAAATTAGAAGGCCTCCATTTATTAGAAGGCCTCAATGGATACACCTCGGGCAGCACAAGAGCCCAGCCAGGGCTACACCCAGGATGAACCAAAATGGACACAAAATGGACTGCCAGTCACGGGGTCCATCTTTCTTGTTTTTCTCTCTTCAGCCCACATTGTTTATGCTCTTGGCCCTGAAATTTGGATCATTTGTCCGTGGTCCCCAGCTAGAGAAGGAATTGTTTTGTCTCCCTGCTCTGTGAAGAGCGCTTACTATCCCCTAATATGGAGCTCAGAAGTACACACTAAAGCAGCACAGAATCTGAAAATAAAAGCTAAAACCTGAGGCATCACTCCTCCTAGGAACTACTCCCAAAGGATGGGTCTGGCTACAAGCAGCTCAGGCACACTGAGGGCCCCTCTGCCCTGTGCCACTGACTCCAGTCTTGATGGCACTCGAGGGTTGTGTTTGTCACCTCACAGAGCTCTGAGGGTTAGGGTTAGGGTTAGGGTTAGGGTTAGGGTTAGGGTTAGGGTTAGGGTTAGGGTTAGGGTTAGGGTTAGGGTTAGGGTTAGGGTTAGGGTTAGGGTTAGGTGGGGGACGTGGTAGGAGCTGAGGGCACAGAAACACTGACTATAGCACACAGGCAAAGCAGCCCCACACCAGACCTCTGAAAATGGCCCTCAGCAGCAGGACACACATGGGATGGAGGTCATCGCACCCAACACCACAAGGCTTCTTCCTCATCCAGGCCCCAAATCAACCCTGTGCTCATCCTGGGGCTGAATTCAATATTCTCCTTCTCGGATGTGTAACCAGTCATGAGCAGAATTAATTCTTCCAAGTAGCTCCAAAGGACAGGCTGTGTCCGTCCAGGATTAAATTTTGCCATTTTTAAATATGGATCTGAACAGCACTGCAGAATCTGTTTAACAGCCTTAGATGAAATTAATTTAATAGTCACATTTTATCACTGTAAGCAGTAAGATGCAAACCATTATTGGATTTTCACTGCTTTTAAGATCAGATTTGTTTTATATTTCATTTCTTTAGTCATTCTCAGCAAAGGTCATTTTAGAACAATCTCTCAAAACTCAGGACATGTTGCAAGAATGTTTAGTTTGTCTTATCTGCCAGAATTCCTTGAGGCCTTTTGTTCAAAATTTTCTTCATTGTTTAGATCACAAGTCTTGAGGGTAGAGCTGAAATATTTTAAAATCAGACACTTCAGTGATTTTTTTAACTGATACTTTGACTTTCAGCTTTAGAAGTCAGCATTTATTTAACTGTTTCCTTTTTTTCCTGACAAGATGTGTAAGTGACAGAAGCTTTGTATTTCAGCATAGAAATTAGGACACCATTTTCACTGAAGTACTGATTTATTTTTTTTTCCCTACAGCTGCAAGCAAGGAAATCTGTAAACTCCTTTGGGAACCAAACTTGTCAAAAAAAGAATAGGCTTCATCTGAGATTACACAGGGAGAACAAAGCATTTTTCCCACTGATAGTATCTGTACAGCAGGACACAAGATGTTGCTATTGAAATGTCAAATAACTTGGATGGAGTTGTTTTTTATTATAACCAGCTTAATGACCTTCTAGGGCTCAAATCCAGTTCCTTGAAAAACTTAAAAGTCTTTAAATTGATTTTTTGTAAACTGTAATGTTCACTGCTACTTGGAGTAGACCATAAGAGCTATTCAGCTCACCTGTAGCAGAAGAGCTCAGCTGGAAGGAGAACACTGGCCATTTGCACAAAGAACTGGCCATTTCTTCTCTTCCTTGAGCTTTCTGAGACCCATGAAAAATCAGTTATTGCCTTGCCTATATGCTCCCATAAAGTCCTTCCTGTAGGACACACACTTCAAGTGGAAATCAGGGAGTCTGGAAATGTCCTGAGGAAAGCAGATCAAACAAAGATTATATCCCAGGTTCTACAGACAAGAACTTTGGGAAAGGCCGTGGTATTTCAAGGTTTATATGGTTTTTGTGTTTTGACTTAAGGTTGAGTCTCACCCCAAATCTTTTACATGATAAAAATATTCAATCAAGCTTTTTAAAAACAAGTCTCAGTTTTCAGCAAACTGTAGGTATGATTTCAGATCATACCTGGGCAGCACAAAATTACATCAGTGAAGGTCTGGGTGAAGTCTGGTACCAGCACCTTGCCCAGCTCTGCTACAATGGTGATTTCATCTTACACTCTGTTGGGCCTCATAGTCCCCAAAAATATATATATTTACCGTCCAGCACAGTAAATGTTTTTATCTTTCTTAATGAAAGATTTTCCACTGCCTTTGATCACTTCTTCTGCTTTATTTCTCTTCCAGACCCATCTCATGATACCCTTCAAATCATTTAAACAAGAACAAAACAAAACAAAACAAAAAAAAAAAAACAAAAAAAAACCAAAGAAAAGCAAATTGGGTAATTTCCAACTCCATCCTGCCTCCTCAAGACAGCAGCTTTTTTAGACCATCTAAAGTTCTCCCCAGTTCTTCACGTGACATTCCCAAAATTTCTTTTTCTGCTTTTTGTTCAAATTTTAAACTAAATAGTAAGTCAGATTGCCTGTCTCTGTCCAAGCTCAAATGGTGTATTGGATGCATACATGGATGTGACATTATTTTCTTCAGAAAGACAAACAACTTCTGACAACTCTTTGTTTGATGCAGATTAAGATATTAAGGTATTCACCACCTGGCATTGCTACAAGGAACTGCATTGGCCTTTATTTGCCAAAATTATCATTTTGTGACCAAAGAGGCAGGCTGTCTCACCACTATAAATTGTGATGACCAAGTTATAATTCTATTTCTTCTCCTTTTCTCAGCCCAGTACTGTCCAGTGCTTTGGGATCCATCTTCAGCAAATGGGACCTTCCTGTTTTCACTCTGCCCTTCAACATTGTGGTGACCCTGTACCTGGCAGCCACAGGACACTACAACCCCTTCTTCCCCACAACTCTCATCAAGCCCGTAGCTGCAGTGCCCAATATCACCTGGTCTGACATCAATGTGCCACTGGTAAGTTGACACCAACAGGTTTATGGTATTTCACTGAGAAGGTGAGCATGAAGGAATTCTCCTCTGGGTGATGCTTTTGACGTGGGTCCGAATTCACAGAAGTAGATGGGTTGGTTCAGTGCCAAAAAATCCCCAGGGACAGTCCTGGTTCATCCAGCAGAAAGGCTGGTGGAGCCTCAGGGAGCAGAGACCCCAAGTCTCTCATTCCCCTCAAAATTGGGATGGCTCAAAACTAGTCTTGAGTGTACATCCAGCACACATCTGGATATGACCTCCTCCTGTCCAGGTTAAAAAAACATCAGCAACACTGTCAGTGGCAATACGAAAATTCAGAGGAAACATCAGGATTTCAAAGTGACAGAAACTCATTTATACCCAGTCCTCTCGTGTCTGCCTCTAGATCTGGAGGGTCACCTTCCCAGAGGAGAACAGGGTATCTGATCTAGAGGGTCGTGGTGAATGGCTCAGGGTCCCAAGGGGTCCCTCAGGGGTCCCTCTGGGCACCAGTGTTACTGAATATCTTCATTAATGACACAGACAGAGGGATCCAGGGCACCCTCAGAGGGTTTGCAGATGGCACCAAGCTGACAGGGGCAGCTGACACACCTGGAGGGTGGGATGGCATCCAGAGGGACCTGGACAGGCTGCAGGAGTGGCCCAGGGGAACCTCGTGAGGTTTAACAAGGCCACGTGCAGGATCTGCACCTGGGCCAGGGCAGCCCCTGGGATCAGCCCAGGCTGGGGCTGAGCAGAGGGAGCAGCCCTGGGAGAAGGAGCTGGGGGTGCTGTGGGTGAGAGCTGGGCCTGCCCAGCCTGAACCCCCTGCCCTGGGCTGAGCCCCAGCGTGGGGAGCAGGGCAGGGGGGATCCTGCCCCTGTGCCCCTGGGCTCAGGTGAGAGCCCACCTGCAGAGCTGCCCCAGCCCTGGGCAACAACAGCACAAGGACCTGGAGCTGCTGCAGCCAGTGCAGAGGAGGCACCGAGGTGATCAGAGGGGTGGAGCATCTTTTGTAAGAAAAGTCTTGGAGAACTGGGTTTATTCATCCTGGAAAAGATGGCTTTGGGGTGACCTAAGGCCTTCCAACACCTGGAGAGATGGTGTAGGAAAGCTGGAGGGAGACTTCTTAGAGTTGGAGGGACATTTGAAGGCATTCCCCCAAGGAGAAATTGCTTCAATTTGAAAGAGAGTAAGTTTAGGTTAAATACTGGGGGGAAATCCCTTCCCTGTGAGAGTGGTGAGGCCCTGGCGCAGGGTGCCCAGAGCAGCTGTGGCTGCCCCTGGATCCCTGGCAGTTTCCAGTGCCAGGCTGGATGGGGCTTGTAACAACCTGGGATGGTGGAAGGTGTCCCTGCCCATGGCAGGGGATTGAACTAGGTGATCTCTAAGGTCCCTTCCAATTCAAACCATTCTGAGATTCTATGAGGTGCTCACACTCCAACTCAGAGCCAGGATTTCTTCCTTCCCTTTTCAGCCAATATCTTGGATAGAACATCTGCTGTGTCCCTCGGGGCACAGATAGACAATAAATAACAAGCCCTTTTCTGCCATCTGCTGCAGCTCTTACAATCCATCCCAGTTGGGATTGGTCAAGTGTATGGTTGTGGAAACCCCTGGACTGGAGGGATTTTCCTTGTGGCTCTGCTCATCTCCTCCCCACTGATTTGTTTGCATGCTGCAATTGGATCAGCTGTGGGGATGTTTGCAGGTAAGAAATACTGACCAAATTATTTTTGCAACCAAGGTATCTTGATCCAAGCCAGATTCTGTCCAGACTTTAAAGCTGCATCAGCTTGGCTGTAGCTGGGACAACAATCCAATCTTTCAAGCTGTCTCTAAATTTGAGAGCTCTTAGCAAAGGTCACACAACAGAGTGCAGGCAAGAACAGAAGAAGGTTTTCTTTAAACTTTGCATTTTTTGTTAGATTTGTAACTCAGCCAGGTGGTTTGTTCCACTTTAATTAACTCTCTAGCCACTGGATGTGATAAATCCCATGGTAATCATAAGGAAATCTGGAGGAAGACTTTCAGAACTGATTTCTTGCCACCACAATTGCTTTAAATGATGACCACAAGCAAAGGTCTGCCCCAGAACTAATCACCCAAGGAAGAGAAACAGACTTTTCTGAGATGCAGTTTGCTCAGCCCTGCTGTGGATTTGTCAAAATACCAAAATGAATGCCACTAAAAATGGCCTGTCTCTCCACTAACAAGAGAGAAAAAATATTGAGAGACATGAAGCAGACCCTAGAGGTTAGATAACATTAATGCCACTTAAGAGACCAATTTTAATAAAAACAGATGACAGAATAAGTGTAGTCTGATTCCTTGGAAAAGGCAGTGATCCAAAAATTTCTCTATGCTCTGAAGCACTTTATACATGATGTAGCTGTCTTATATTCATGATTTTAAACAAAACTGACCACAATTTGTATGGCTAAGAGCATGTGGCAGGTCTTGTAGAGGTGTGACATTCAATCTAGAAGGGAAAGGTCAGGAGAAAGTTCTGGGGACAAGCATGGTGAAAAAACAGAGGACAGATGAGGACAATATAGAAGGAAATGCATTAATATTGCTAGTGGTCTGTGCACTACATATTGAACTCTCCTTTTCACTGGTACTCCTGAAGCCTGTGAGAAATCCTACAGAAGTTTCTGAGAGGTCAAATTTGGGGCAGACCCCCAGCTCCCATCCGCCGCGGAGAATTTCCACTCCACAGGAGAAGTGACCACCTCTAGTAACTAGACCATATCTTACAAAGGTCACTAGGAAAAAATGGAAAACTCTTCTTGCTCCCACAAAAGACATGCTGTTGTGCCTCTGATATTCAAAAATAGGGTATATGTGAGGTGTAAACAGTGTGTGTGTGAGCACAGCTTTTCTGCAAGGAGGATGCCCAGGTGAGGTTTTCCCACACTCTGGCTGGATCCTCCACCTGTGTGTGTGGATACAACACACTCAGTGAATACACAGGAAGTTTTGTCTGAATTAAACCTTTAAAACTGGGCCAAATTCCACCGCAGGGACATTATCAGAGCTCCAAAATAATGAGCCTCCTTTGACATCCTCCTTTTCCTGCGTGCGCGTGTGTGAGAACAGACAAACCCACCTTGATGTTATGAGGAAGAGATGACAGATTCCTCCTGCATGTTCCTCTCACACCTGAGCTCACAGCCTTGCCTTTGTCCTGCAGCTCTGAGCATTGCATCCCCCTTTGACAGCATCTACCTTGGCTTACACAACTACAACTGTGCCCTGGCCTGCATTGCCATCGGGGGCATGTTCTACGCACTGACCTGGCAGACACATGTGCTCTCACTTGCCTGTGGTGAGTATCTTTTACATAAAGGGAAGGCAAACATTTGGGCAGCTTATGAGGAGCTGTCTCAGTTTGAAAAGACAGGTGTCCTCTAAGGAAGGCAGGAGCCTCCCTTGAAATGGAAAATGTAAACCCTCTCTCTCCAAATTATTATAGTTTTGAAATTAAGGGTCTCTCTGGCAAAGATATGGGAGTAGGAATAACAGTTCTTTATTAGGAAAAAAATAAAAATTAAAAGAAAAAATAAAAATAAAATGCAGTAATACAAAACAACACTGACAGAGTCAGAGCAGGCCCTGCCACCCTGTGTGCCAGGGGGGTGGCACAGCCCCATCCCATGGGGGCTCAGCCCTCCTGCAGTGCCAGCTGTGGCTCTGCTGCAGCAGGGGTCCTGCACAAGGGGGGAGTTTTCCTCTGCAGCTCCAGGGGTAGTGTAGGTGGGCCTGGGCTCCCTCTGGCAATGCAGGGCAGCAGAAAGCTGCTCCTCTGGCAATGCAGGGGGCAAAGGCTGCTGTGCTGTGCCAGGCTCAGATTGGAACCAGGTAGGAATGTTTGGCTCCTCCCCTGGGTGGAGTATCTCCCCATGGGATGCTGGAATTGGATCAGCCATGCAGGGACACTCACTGGCCATGAACAGAAGATATTTTCCAGAGGGAGGATTGCTTGTGGAAGAGATTGAAAAAAACTGCCCCGCCTGGTTTTAACATGTGGCCCAATTAACAGAAGATAACTGCCCCACCTCTAGCAGATGGTGATAGAATAGATACACACCCCCAGCCACATCTTGCATTTCCAGCCTAAGACAGGAGCACAGGCTTAGAGCCAATCATCACTCTGTCTGTCCCAAAAATAGGTACTGTGCAAGAGCTCTTTCTCTGGTAGCATTAGCATTGGGCTTGATGGTGCGAGTACAGAGAGAAGAGTGTTAGACCCTGATAACATGGAAACATCTAGAAAGGGTGGAAGTACTGTTTGTGGAAGGAGCTCAAGTAAATCCATGAGCATGTTTAACCAGTTAGCAACTCAACAGATTCATAGAAGCAGCCTTTTCCTGAATACATGTATCACTGGGGAAAACGTGTCATAAGAAGGGAGCTGTTGCACCAGGTCCGTTTAAAACCCATCCACCCAAAGACCCCACATCCAACAGGAGCCAAAACCAGGCACTATGGACACACTGAGAAATTTCCCAGTTAAGACATTCCTGTGAAGATATGCCCAAGGCTCCAATTATCTTTATCTCAATGTCCTGAGCACACTTTCTGGGTTTCTCAGTAGTTTTTCCTTCCTTGATTTAACCCCTGGGTGCCTGACCTTGCCTGCTGTTCTGCCATCCTGGCATCCTGGTGCAAAGAGACCCTTTGGTAACTGGTTGTGGTATGAAGGCACAGGGCAGAGAATTTCTGAAGTCCAGCCTTGCTGCAGAATTTCAGCAATTCCCACCGCATGTGGGTCAGGTATTGCCAGATAAAAAGAAATTAAAGCTAAAAGAAATGCCGCCATTGCTTCATCTTGACAAAACCTTGTTCTTCATTCACCATCCATCTCTACAGAGAAGACAGGACAAAATGCAGTCACAGAATCCTTTGTGTTGGAAAATACCTCCAAGATCATCAAGTCCAACTGTGCCCCCAGCCCTGCCAAGGCCACCACTAACCCACATCCCCAAGTGCCACATCCACACAGCTGCTAATCCCTCCAGGGATGGGAACATCACCACTGCCCTGGGCAGCTGTGCCAGGGCTGGACAGCCCTTTCTGTGAAGAAATTTTTCCCTAATATTCAACCTAGATCTCCCCTGGTGCAACTTGAGACCATTTTCTCTTGGGACATTTCAACTAATTTTTGAACTCTAGCAGTGATCCTCACATTAGGTAGCTGGGAGGATATTTTGCTGTGCATTTGGACAATGTTGCTTGGGGTTTGTTTTGTGGGTTTTTTTTTTTTTTTGGTTTTGGGGGTTTTTTTTGAGAATTGAGAATTGAACAATATTTTCCTCATCCTGAGCTCTCTTTGGTCTTCTCAGCATTATTTTGTGCCTACTCCGGAGCAGCTCTTGCTAATGCACTCTCTGTGGTAAGTGTGGGGTTTTGTGTTTTACCTGAGTTTTTTTTGTTTTTGTTTGTTTTAACTGCATCTTGATTTGTTCAAATATAACATTAACGAAATGCCTCAAAATTCTCCATGTCAGCTTTGACAACACTGAAATGAGAATGGTGCAGCCAGCTGGCAGGTCTTGTAGAAACCCTGTGTCAGCTGAATTGTGCCCCTGAAGACTTTATTTCTGATAATAAGATTTCAAAGACCTTTGGAGCATGTTATCCACAACAGGGTTGTGCATGTATATGTGAGTTACAGCAACAGCATATGGTTTGAGATTAAATACTTAGTTGAACATTATCTTTCAGCAATTCCAAATGATCTAAATTTTCATTTTCTTCATTCAAGCTCTTTCTCCAACACTGCCCACAGATATTATTGATGTTTGAACTGGGTATGAGAACTAAAATGAGGGGGAGACTGTTCTCTTAAGTACAAAGTTATTATATTTGGACAAATCAAGAAAGGAGTGAAGACAGAAATGCCAGGCTCTGCTTCTTCTTTAAGATCTGAGAGATTAAAGCAAAACCATATTTTAATTAAATTGATTTACAAACTTAAAAGAAAAAAAGATTAGAACTAGCAGCTTCATGCACTGAACATTTTCATCTGGTACCCTCTCAGTACTATGTAGGTCCCCACATATGGGCTGCTTTAAGCACACCTGCTTTTGGGAGGCATCAGGAAAAAGGACACCCGCTTTTTGTCCCGGTGATCTTGCTTTTGGAAGACCTCGATTCAGGTCCAGAGGTGGGGGAACAGAGAGGGCTGAAGGTTGGATGTGATGCCAGCATCATATTCTCACTGGGGAGAGGGAATATGCATGAATAATGCTCTCCATAGATATTTTACAGAACAGAGAGGTAGAATTTGGCTCTTTTGTCAGAGAATTCAGGTGTCCACGAGTGAGCTGGATGTCTTGGCTTTCATTGAAGTGATCACAGCTCTGGAGCCTGATTCAGTGTTGGTGCCAGGTTCCATCCAGCACCAGTACTGAAGCTGCACCGCTGACAGGGCTGAGGTCTGCAGTGCCAGATGCTTTGTTCAGCCCCAGCCCTCCAGCTGAAAAGCAGACCTCTGTGTGGCCAGCTGAGTCAGCATTTGGTAGCCACTGTGTCTTCAGGGAAACCAAGGCCCTCCCAGCTTCCCACATGGAAGAGTTTAACCACAGGCAGGCATAAGCACAGAGACCAAAAATGGTACCAAAGTGCTGTTTGTGTGTGTTGTGTCCCCTGCCAGCTCGGGCTGCCAGTGTGCACCTGGCCCTTCTGCCTCTCGGCGCTCCTCTTCCTGCTGATCACCTCCCAGAACCCGGCCATCTACAAAATGCCCCTCTGCCAAGTCACCCACCCAGAAGCCAACCGGATCTACTACCTGAGGATGAGGAGAAGGGCCTCGGAGAGCAGGAGGGAAGAGCAGAAGAGAAGGGAGCAGAAACCTTCTGACGGCTCAGGAGTCAACAGTGGGGGCACCCCCCTGTGCACCCCCAAGAGCCGCCACGCTCACTGATTGCAGGTACCCACAACTCTGCAGCCTGGGGGCAGCTTCTCAGACATCACCCAGGCACAGCACAGCCACAAACACCACTTTTGCCGGCAGTATGCAGGCTGGGGATTCAGCATTCCACACTGGAGAAATCACGGTTTGCCCTTGAGCTAAGCTTTCCAAAAAGCACTCAGGTAACATAATAACAGCTGCCTTATCAATCCACTGGCTGTTAACTTGAAAGTCACCTCTTATCAATAATAATTATAAGAATAGGCAGAAGAACATTAAAGCTGACAAGAGGCTGCATTTAATTTCAGAGGTGTAATTTAACAAAATAAATATGCTGAGAAGGCATTGGTGTCTAATAATAATAAATAATGTAAGAACTAAGTCAAGAGCTGCACTTCAAATTAAGAGCATGTATATTTGAAAGTGAAATAAACAGACTGTTCTCTTCCTTTCTTGTGTGCCATCAATGTCTAACCCATTTAATCTCTCTTAACAGCTACAACACACACAGGTAAATATTCTTACAGAGCACATCCTGTAGCACTTCTGGTGCCATCTCCTGCCTCCTCATTAAGTACCAGGGCAATGAATATATATGCTTTAATCAGACTAGAAGAGCAACTAGCTAGCAGTGATCAAACATTCTTCTTTCCTTGAATAATTTTCTGTCTTGCAAATTGAAGATCTCTCTCTCCTGCTGATTGCAGGATAGCAAGTCTGCATCCCTACACACATCCATTGGGAAATAAAAAAAACTTCATGTGAAGAATGGGATAAACATTTACTGCTGGTGGCAGTTCTTTCTCTCCCTTTCAGAGAGGAGCAGATCCTTTCCATTAGACCATGAGAAATTAACAAGTCAAAGGTTACCACTGCCACTTTATGCCTCCTCAAAATCCTTACAGCAGGGAAGCTCCAACTGCCCTAAGGAGGATTTTCTCAGGAGCCTTTGCCAAAACCTCTGTGAAGAAAGCCTGACAGAATGGCTTCCTCACTCTAAAGCTGTTTTACCACGTCAGTTTAAAATCACAGACCCAGGGGATGTGAAGATTTAAAATCCAAAGGGACTATGCAGCCACAAACACTCAGACCAGAAGCTGCCCTCTCTGCCTCATGATGTAGGGCTGTTTTGCAGATTGCTGTGAGTATTTTTTAACAGGTGGCATCCCACCTCCAAAAACCACTTTTTAAAAAGATGAGCCTGGTTGGTGCTCATGGGATTATTTGTGCCTTAATCCAGCAGCACCAGCATCTGCCACTCCTCTAAATGTCCCTAGAAACATCATCCAAGAATGAATTCATCCTGGGAGACAAAAACACAGTGTTGTTTATGTTCAGATGTTTGGGGTTTTTTTAAATCAGCAGGGCCTTTCTTTCCCAAGACATCTTTTGAACCCTGATATCAGCAAACTAATGCGAGCACCAAAGCAGTCTCCCGAGGTCAGTGCAAACTGCAAGATCAGGGACATCTCCCTGTTGCTGCTGCTGTAGAGAGACAAAGAGAGGCAGAATAACACAGGAGGTGACACACAACTGTCTGAAGACCTCTCTGCAGCAGTCAATGAAATATGAAGCACACAGAAACTAGGAGAGCTTATTCATGAACATTTAATTTAGCTCATGCACAGCATTAGAGAAATATTTGAATAGTAGAAATGCAAGGTTACTAGGAAAATTACTGCAAAATAATGCTTTTTTTCACCATATGTGTGCAGAAAAACCACAACTGCAGTTAGTTATGCCAAACATATTGTTTATTTTCCTAAAAATAACAGTGAAGCCCAGGCACAATATGGCTATTGGAAAGGATTTGTCATCTAAGTGCCACTGCAGGCATTAATTCCTCAGCCACAAGAAAATCCATCCTAAAATCAATTAGTAAAGCAATTTCTAGACTTGAAGCCTTCCATAAAAAATAGAGTATAAACAGCTTTTTTAAGTCTCTAGCTAATCAAAAGATTTGAGTAACTATAGACAGTACTAATAATTCTTGAAAACAGGCAAGACAAATCAAGTGTCTCCGGCAAGGGAACAGCAGACAATAAAAGCACTAACTGAAGCTGTCAGTGGTAGCCCAGCAGTCTGATACCTAGAGAGTTCTATAAAAATTTTCATTAAGAGAGAAAAAATGTACAGTTTTCAGTGGGACTAATAATTTTGCAACAGCTCCCAGAGGTCTAACATAAAACAAATATGGCCATTAAAGGAGAAAAAACAAAGTTTCTTCTGCAGTTAGAGTCATCACTCCACCCAGCTCACCTCCCCTTAGACAGCATTGAATAAATGTTCCTGTACAAAGCAACACCTGGCTAGCCATAGCACATGAAAAAACCTACCTCCTAAAAATTTGCCTTAAACAATTAAAAAGCAGAACAGACTTAGCAAAGTGAAGGAATTACAAGAGAGCTCCCCAGTGAATTAAGACAATTCTGTTGTAAGTGGAGCTCAATGTAAAAAATAGTAAATACACTATGCAGTTCCAAGAAAAATTCTTACTTTATTGCTTCAAATATCATTTTTCAAACTCTTGCATTTGCTTCATACCCCCTAAAAGGAAAAAAAAAAGTAACTTTGCTCTTTGAGAGGATGTTCTCAACTCTTCTCCCATAGACTTAGGTGCTTCTGTTTGTAAGATCAGTCACAGAACTCATACAGAAAAAGCTGGGGCAAGCCCTTTAGATGTCTTGGCTTGGGCATTGGTGGCTCCAGGATGACTGACCTGGTAAAGACTCCTCATGAATAATTAGCAAAGCCGCATGGAGGGAAGGTGGAGGGAAGGGATTTGCTTTCCCAGTGGACATTTGCAGCAGAGGTCAGAGCCACGCTGCCACCTGCACTGGAGCATCCTCGTTGCTGCAGCACAAAGTCCCTCCTGATTCACAGAGGCACAGAATCCTTTAGACTGGAGAAACCCTCTAAGATCCTCAATTCCAGCCACTCCCCCAGCACTGATAAATTTGCCGCTAGTCCCTGTCCCCAAGTGCCACACCCACATGGCATTTAAATCCTTCCAGGGATGGGGGCTCCATCACTGCCTTGGGCAGCTGTGCCAGTGTTTGACAGCCCTTTCCATAATGAATTTTTTCCTCATCTTCACTCCATCATCGGGTCTTCTTTGAGACCTAAGCCGTCTTCCAAAAATCTCTGCTCTGCAGAACCACTCAGCCAGAAATCAGGTAGATTTCTCCTGTCTTTGGAGAAAACAAAAAAGTGAGGGGTGAAGAGCTGATGGGAAGAGCAGCACAGAGGGAGACCACAACAGGAGGTGGTGACACCAGGGAGGTGCAGACCTGGAAAACCCAGTGCTGTGCTTCCAAACAGTGATGGGAGAAGTGGCTGCAGCACTGCATGGCTCTCCCAGGCCAGCAAAGCACGGTGGGTTTAAGTCTGATGAAAAAATTCCCTGTTGGGACTCTATTCTCAAGCAACCAGAGCTGCTTTGCTGCTGAGCCTGGGCCCTACCCCTTGTTCCACTCAACATTGCTGTGAGCTTAAAATGAATATTGTCCTTTTCTTCAGCCCTTCTGCAATGTGACACCTCTTCTTCCCATACCTGAAGGAGCCTGAAATCATCAGATACAGGAAGAGTGTGCAACTCTCCCCAGCACCCAGGCTGCTGGCACAGGGAGCCAGCCAGCATCCCTGCAGGCACCAGAAAATACCAGGAAAGGCAGTCAAGCAACATGGGGCCTTCCTACAAGCTGAAAAGCCCAAAACTTCAAAACTTGTCAGAATAAGATAATTCCTAAAAATATCCAGTTGCTGGGGAGTTGCTCTGTGCTCTGCCCATGCCAGCCATCTCCAGTCTGCAAAGACAGACATATTGTCCAACACTGCAGAATTATTTAGGTTTTCTGTAGATCACATTTGCCAGGGTTGCAGAAATGTCACCACTCTGAGGGGGAAACCTGTTTGCTGAATGCTTTCCCTCACTCTCTCTTCCTCTGCATCAGTTTTAATTTGGGAGATGGAAATAGTTCAAACAGGAAACAAGCCCTTGATTGCAGTTGATTTCACAGTTCCCAGGGGGCTTTTATAGATTCTACAGCTGTTGCCACAGCTGGAATTCACACATCCCAGTGGTGGGATAAGACTTGGGATGGCTCTGTGGGAAGCAAAAGTTTCTCCCACCACGTTTTGCAATGAGTTTGGGTATCTCTGACTTGTCATTCAGCAGCTCCTGAATGCACTCAGTAACCTCTGTGCATTCAAGAGCTTGAAGTCTCACGGAGCTGCATCCTCACATCCACTTCCAGGGGCAGCTTTTGCACAGACAGCTGAGGCAGACACAAACCCCTGCTCCCAAAATGTGCATCTTCACACAGCACAGCAGGGTTGAAGCACCAAGTGTCTGCGGAAAGCCCTTCCAAAAACATCCAGCTACATCACCACCCAAAATGCACAGTTGTTGGGGCTGTTTAGGACATCCCAGCCCCTGCAAATTAAACTGTGCTGTGCACTGAATTGCAAAAGGCAAATGCAGAGAGACAGAGAATCCTTGACCTGTGCAGCTCAGGATGGTCTGGAGTATTTTTCCCCTGGCACACCCTGTCCTGTACCTGACACTGCTTTTCCACCTTCCCTCATTTCAGCCAAGTGCTGACAGGTCTGTTGCTCTGTCTTCCAGAAATCTCTGCTCTGCAGAACCACTCAGCCAGAAATCAGATAGAGACTTCCTGTCTTTGGAGAAAACAAAAAAGTCAGAGGTGATGACAAACTGTCAGCCAGCAATGGTTTCTTGCTGCTGCCAAGTGAGCTTAATTCACTTGTACAAATTAAATCACATTTAGGACATCTTCCTTCGCAGAAACTTGAGCTGCCCCAATAGATATGACTTTTTTTTTTTCTTTTGCCTACCCCAAAATGTGAAATCTTTTGCAAATGGATTTATACCTGTTTGTGCTTGTGCATGAAAATGTCTGATGCTTCATTTCTGGATGCTACCAGTCCTCTTTCTCTTGCTGATCAGCAACCCCTACTATGTACAGCATCTTCCACTTCTAATAAGAACTACTTGGCAAGAAAGTAGTAATCACTGGGATTTATAGGCTGGAAGAGTTTCTTGCTGGAAAAAATATAGCATTCTGCTCTATGTTAAGGCCTAACACATACATCTCCTACAACACACAGCTTTGTGAGGATGG
Source organism: Emberiza elegans (assembly GCA_024865655.1). NCBI lineage: Eukaryota > Metazoa > Chordata > Aves > Passeriformes > Fringillidae > Emberiza > Emberiza elegans. The sequence goes on along the minus strand of JALJVW010003588.1, from coordinate 2,370,391 downwards.
ATTATTTCCTTGGAAGCAGCCATACCCTGGGTGACAGGGTGACACTCACAGCCCTACCATCAGGGCAAGGGAAGCAGAAAGGGCAGGAAAGTTTATTAGGCTGAGAGTGGATGCAGGGAAGTGAATTGACTCCCAAATTGCAAAAGTAAATGAAGAAGCAGAAAAACACTTTGCCTTGTGTCCTAAAAAGAGGCAAGTGCAGCCAGCTTTGTTATTTCTGACAGGATCCTGCTGTCTTGAGGTAGGTTTAGAAAAAGAGCCTTTTTGAATTTGGGCTTTTCCTTGGAGCCAGGAGAGCAGGAGAGGAGTTTGAAGCTGAAACTCAGAATTATTTCAGTTTCAATTTCCCATCTTTACTGAAATACAGCAATACAATCAACCTCAGGCTTTCAAACCCCTCCAGTATTTCAGACTGATTCAATATAATGGTTGGATTCAATCGTCTCAAAGCTCTTCTCTGAACAACTCTTCTATAATGCTGTGATTCTAATGTGGATGATCCAGTCTGCCATGCTAGGGATGACCAGAAAAACAAACAGCCTTGAGGTTCAGACTCAGGCATGAACCAGAGAGCTGTTCCCCCTCTCAGCTCCTGAGTCCCAGGAGCTGCTACTCAATCTCATCACCACAGGCAGCCAGACCAGCCTGGAGAAATGTCCATTGCTCCAGGAAAAATGATCCAGCTGACTGGAAAAGGGAAAGGGACACAAAACCAAACAAGGGAAGCCAGCCAGAACAATGCACTGGGCTTTTCTTTGACCTGTATTTCACGGAGTTTCATGACACACATGACTGACTGGTCCTTCTTGGAGCCCCAGACACATTTCCTGAGCTGGACACCATGGGAATCTTGGCACTGGTGAAGGGGATGGTGCCAGGGGCAGCTCCTCATCACCAAGCTGCTGGACCACCCCTGCAGTCTTTGGCATGTGGTGGCCTTGGCTAACTGGTGCCTTTCCAAGCAATTTCCCCCTCCCACTAGCAGCAGCATTTTGAACAAACACCTTGAAGAACTTGCAGCTGAAATACAGGAGTTGTTTTCCACCCCAGCACTCAGAGCACCAGCCTGCAGGAGGAGAGTCTGCTCCTCTCTCTGAAGTTGCCACTTATTTTGCCATGACAGAGCAGAGACACTGCTCTAGCTGTAGCACAACTAGAACCTGCTCTTCACACATTCCTGCCCCACTCCTATCCCAGGATGCAGAGACTGCCACTCCTGATCAATAAGCTGGTTTCCAGGTATCACTTATGCACCCTTGGAGCTGCATGGACTGAGAAGATGAGTCATGAGAGCATGTCCAGGTGGACAGAAAGGACAGTGGGTCTCCAGAGCAGGCAGGAAGAGGAGGGAAGGGATGTGTATGCGGTAGGAGAACTGGTAATTTTGGGGGCATACTCCATTAAGAGCAGTGCCCAGAGCAGCAGATAGAGCACAAAAAGTTTGGACTGTGCCAGGGCAAGGGAACTGCTGTTTGTGAGCCCTCTGAACCTGGAGATCTGAATATTTGCTGCGACTCCCACAGCTGCACAGGTGGCTGTGCTGGAGTCACACCACGAGAGGGAGACGGACACTGGAGCAGAGCACGGTCTGTACCCAGCCCCTTCCCAGTGCCACACACGGGAATGTCAAACAGCAGCTTTCTCTAGAGAGTTTTACAGGCCAAAATGCAGGGATAGAAGCTTCCCATTCCCATCCGGCTGTTGGCTTTGTGTAAACCCAAAACTATTGCGCTTAGCAAACAAGTCCAAGACTGTGACAGACCCAGTGGTGCTCTGTGCTGAAACAGATTTTTCCACTCTTCACTCACTCATAAAAACAAGATGGTGAAAAGCAAAGTGGCCACAGATGTTGGTGGGGGCTGACCTGCTCCTCCTGCCTGTGGGACAGGACAGACCATGGCTGGCCAGAGCAGCTGCGTCCTCAGCCAGGATACGGGCTCTCTCTCACTGCTGACACACTGCCATCACCTCTGCCAGCTCTCCACACACCTCCAGAAGAACCACAGACTGGGAGCACTTCTGGAAGTGCAGCATTAGGTTTGCCCACAGCCAGCCCAGGTAAGCTGCAAAAGTCCCTTACTTTGCTGTAGCAAATTTGGAGCATCACCTCATTTTGACACTCTGTCCCATAACATCCTCACGGACAAGTTAATGGAGTATGGGCTAAATAAATGTGAAGAAAGTTGGACTGAAAATTGGCTGAATGGTTGGGCTCAAAGCATTATAATCAGTGGCACAAATTACACATGGAAGCCAGTCATTAATGGTGCAAGCCAGGCATAATAAGTTTAATTTCTTAATTAAAGATCAGAATGTTGGAGCACCCTCAGCAAATTTGGGGAAGGCACAAAACTGGGAGTAGTGTTGGTTATACCAGAGGGCTGTGTTGGCATCCAGAGGGTCCTCAGCAGGCTGGAAACAATGGGCTGACAAGAAACCTCTTCAGGTTCCAGAAGAGTGGAATCCCACATCTGGGGAGGAACAATTCCATCCATACATGCTGGTGGCCCTCCAGCTGGAAAGCAGCATGGCAGAAGAGGCCTGGAGGGTCCTGGTGGTCACCAAGGTGACCACAATGCAGCAGGATGTCCTTGCAGCAAGAAAGCCAGTCTCTCTGTGGGCTGCATGAGGAGGAATGCTGTCAGCATTTCCAGGGAAGGGATCCCTCCCTTTCTCTCACAAACACTGGTCATGTATCACATATTCACACCCCAGCCTGGCAAAAGCAGACCAGGACTTGGGGTTTAGCAACCTGCAAAGCTCTATACATGGATTTACACCATGTTAAAGCACTTGTTGGAGTCCAAGAGCTGATGCAGATCCCTGAGCAGGCCTATTCCCATCGGTAAAAGCCGAGTCAAGGAGTGCAGCCAAAAACAGCAGCAAAAGCCAATCTGCTACCAAGTGGTTTTAATGCACCACTTCAAGGCCACTTAGGCTTGAGAAAGGAGCGAAGCCAAAGTGTGTGAAGCTGAATCAGGGCCATTAGAATCTTTCCTGGCACAGCTGACCAGTTCAAGCTTTGTACCCAGCTGAAGCAGCCAGACAGCTCCTGCTGGGCGAGCTAAACCAGTCAGGGATCATGCAGCTTTTTTCTGGTGCTGTGTCTGGTTGAGATCCAGTGGTGACATGGTTCTGACCACATCAAGCACTGGGCTTGGTCCAAGGGATCTTCTCAGAGACACCTTCCCAGAGAGCACAGAAGAGGAAACATCAAGCATCAGAGAGCTGATGAGGTAAGTCACAGATTTAGACCTCCTAAATCACACAGAGCTTAGCTGTCAGACACCAACACCAGCTGCCTTGTCCTCATCACCAAGTGGTCTTCACTTGTACCTAAAATCAAGAGGAAAGTCTCTCTCCTGTGTCACCTGCATGATCAATTTGCAGACATTTACATCATCTCCCAGAGCTGGTGGCCCACTCCCAGGCAGGTGATAAGTGATAACTGCTAAGGGACAGCTACATAGCAAACACGTGGCACACCTAAATCCTTTTGCCTAGGAATGGCCACTGCAAGTTCAGTTTTCCCACCTAGAGCCCCAAAGGATACCTACATCACAGAGGGACCAGCACTGGAGGTTAGTGCTGGCCACCAGAACTGGCACTGAGATACACTTGGGAGGTTTTCTATCATTCCCACCATTGTACACCAATCCTATAGAGGGGGAATCTCAGTCCTCAGGCAACCAGGAAGGTTTTCCTAGGGCACATAGCTGCAGGGAGGCAGGCATTCCTGCATCCAGCAGCTGGCTGCACCTGAGATCCAGAGATCTGTCACATGGCACTGGAGGCTCTCCCTGCTCTGCCTCCATCCCAGAGCAGGCTCTGCCAGGGACCTCACTCGCACACGGGCATCAGCAGACTGTGCTCCTGTTACTGATTAACCAGCTCTGATAATCCAAACAATGCTCCACTCCAAGATATCCATCACTGACCCGACAGCCACTGGCTTCTTTGTGTGTCGCTCCAACCTGTCAAACAGCTCATTAGGGCACCAGAATGAGACAGAGCAGTCCTGAATCTGGCTCCTTGGTACAGGCGGTGACAGCACAGGTGGGAGCAGCTTCGTGCTGACAGAGAGCAGTCGAGATGGATGTCAGGAAGAGATTGTTCCCTGTGAGGGTGGGGAGGCTCCGGCACAGTCCCTCCCTGTGGCTGCCCCCTCCCTGGAAGTGTTCCAGGCTGGGTTGGGGAGGGCTTGGAGCAACCTGAGATAGTGGAAGGTGTCCCTGCTCAAGGCAGGGGGTGGAATGAGGTGGGCTCTAAAGTCTCTTCCAACTCAAAACATTCTGGGATTCTGTAACCAACCCAAATCCTCATTTCCCGTTCCCAGGAACTCACCCAGAATTCCCCATTTCCCTCCCTTATTCCCAATAACTCACCCAGAATTCCATGTTTTCCATTCCCAGGAACTCACCCAGAATTCCGCGTTTCCCATTCCCAATAAATCACCCAGAATTCCACATTTCCCAGTCCCATTCCCAGTTAAATCCTCATTTCTCTCTCTCCATTCCCAGTAACTCCCTCAGATTCCCATGTTTCCCACTCCCATTCCCAGTAACATCCTCTTGTTTCCCATTCCCATTCCCAGTAACTCACCTGGAATTCCTCATTTCCCATTCCCTCACCCAGAACTGGCTCAGTTGGTCAGAGCATGGTGCTAACATGGACAAGGCTGTGAGTTTATTCCCTCTGTGGACCATTTACTTTAGAGCTGGACTCGATGATTCTTGTGGGTCCCTTCCTACTCAGAATATTCCATGAATCTGTGATTCCCTGGAGGGCAGAAATTCCCTACAGCCCAACCCAGGAGTGAGCCCTGTCTGCCCCATGTGCTGCACCCCTTTGAGGGAGAGCTGAAAAGACATTGCTTGAAATAACTTGAAGCCAGGTCTGGGCATCCCTGAAATATGAGAGAAGTGAAGATCAAAACTCAGCCCGACCAGACTCCCTGTGTGAGGCTCTCCCATCCAAATCACCCAATGCATTTCCCTTCTTTGGACGTGCAAGGATTCATGTCACCGGTCAGAAAGCAAAGGCAGCCCGAGGAGAAATTAATGGTAAAGGAAAAATATGTTAAACTGCACCAGAGTGAAGCAGCTTCCCCTGCAAAATTTCATGTTCTACTGGGTGCAAAGGCGTAGGATGGCAGTGTCTGGCTCACCCACAAGGGCTGCTGCCTGTTTGATCAGAGGAAGGCTAGCTCTTGCAGCAATGCTAAGCTGACAGCTTATATCAGATGCCCTCCTCTTAGGGGAGGAAAAAAATCCAGTCTGCTGTTAAAAACATCTCCATCGAAAGAGATGCACGCTGGGAATGAGTGCAGGGAGAATAACATCCCTCCCTCCAGCCCATGTGCATGCCGAGGCTGCTTCCACAGGGCTGGGGGAAGCAAAGTCATAAAGCTAGATGGGTTCTGGTTTAACAATAAACCATTCTCTCCAGCACCCAGCTCAATTTGCAAGGTTGCTTCTCTCAGTCATCACTGTGAAAGAGTCCTAAAGTGAATTCTACTAGGGCTTAAATTAGCCTATAAGGTCCCTTAAGTTCACCATCTTCATGTCTGCCCTTTCTCCTGCATTACTATTCAAGACTTCCCTCTCCAGCCTCTTCTCTGTCATTTGCAGCACTTTCACAACCTTATAAACCTCTCAAATATGCCACACTTCTGATGTTTCAGATTTCTCCACTGAGATGGGGAGGATAGGTTAAAAAAAAAAAAAAGGAAAAGAAAGAAAAAGAAAAATATCCCTTGAATTTCTCAAATAATATATAAAAGCAATTAAACATTGGAAAGTCACCAGGTCTTCTACTGCATTTCATTAACAAAACAGTGCTTCTGAAAGGTACCCAGAAACAGGAAAACTTGATAGGCTGCTGAACACAAAATGCTGTGTTGCACATTCCCAGGACAGAATTTTGATAGGGAAGGATGCTGAGTTGTATTGGATAAGTAAGATAATGCTAAGGATGAGCTTGAGGTCAACCTCAGGTATACTAATAGTCAGTTTTAAAATCTTCTGTTATTTTAAGTGGTAGAGAAGGAGAAAGGACAAAGTTAAAGGAGAATGAATTTGTTTTTAAAAAAAGGAAAAAGTAAAAATGAAATCATTAAAAAAACTAAAAAAAAAAAAAAAAACTAAAACCAAAAAAACTTTAAAAAAAATCCAGCAGGAAAGAGGACATTTGGATAGATTGTTGGCAAGAGACCCAGGACAGAGCAAGAGGAAAGGTGGAGAATTCAAAGGGGAACTTTCTTAACATTCACTTGGAGCTCACTAAGTGGGAGGAGAAACAAATCAGTAATATCAGGACAGGAGCCATGCTAGCCTATATAAGCTGGTGGGACATTTTCTTTTTCCCTACTTTCCTTCTGGCCTAACCAGCTCCTCCCAAGCTCGTCTGAGAGGTAAGAGCACCCTGTTCTTTCCTTTTAATGCACCCTGTTACTGACTTACCTGGGTCTTTCCTCTCCCTCAAAACACCTGGCAAACAGCATTTGAGCAGCCCTGCTGAAGGAGAGCAGCTGAGGCTCAGGAGGAGCACAAGAATATGAGTTATCAAGGAGTTTCTAGCAGGGTGAGGATTTATTAGTACTGCATAGCCCAGGTGGCTGAGCCTTGGAGGAAATAGAGAAAAGAAATAAATTTTTAAAAGAAATAACCAGAACTCTTTAACATTTCCTTTTACTGCCTTTCCATTCTGCCAAATGAAAATGCCTAGATAGTAATAACGCACAGCTGATGAGATAGTGTCTCTGTATTTCTCTGTCCCTGAGAGACAGGTCTCTGAAAACTGAATTGCATGTGAGCTTAATGAATATTTGAATCTGAGGTGTAAGCTTTCTTTTGATGTAATACTTTGAAATATATCTTCTATGGGAGAACCTGAGCTATTTTCTTCCAGTGAGGGTCAAGTGCATTACAACCTGTTTCAAGGATTGTGCTTGCGCTTGCGTGTGTTCCTATGCCTAACACAATATTAATCCAGCTTTACTACACCCCTGGTAACATCACACAGGCTGTGCTGGAATTAGAGCTGCTGAGAGTCTGGCCCTTTCCTCCTATTGTGCTTGGATGCAGGAATTCCTCTAAAAACAGGCTGCTCACAGAGCTTGGCTGCCCGCAGACTTCACAGCAACAATTCAGAGAATGCAAGATACAATGGCTGCGATTGTGCGGTAGCAGGTCCTTGCACAAACAAATACCTCACCATAAATTAAACCCTCAGAAAAACCTGGATTTTGGCAGGGACAGAGGAAAATTCCAGAAAGAAGAGAAAGCACTAAATAGCTTTGCTGCATTTCCACAGGTAAAAGCCCCATGTCCAAGCTTGGAAGCGCCCATTACCTGGAATATTAATCAGCCAAACTAAAAATTTTGTCCCTCTCCCAGCTGCAAGCACAATGCTGCTCTTACCACGCACAACACAAAACCAATCTGTGGCCAGGCTTGTCCCGTCCTCAGCAGGTGGATAAAGGAGTGTTTGCAGGGCCAGGAGCTGCAGGAGGGCAGCCCCAGCTTTAGAAGGCATGACTGGGATGCCGTGGGTATGGCCTGACAGGGAGGAAGTGCACACCAGTGGAAGGAAAATTGATTTAGGGAGACACGGGGTTGCATAACGTCAGCACTTTGCTGCAGGACATTTATTAACTCTGAAAGGATGGTTAAAAAAACATGGTAGATTAACATCTCAGCCCTGTGATGATTTCACCTTCATAAAAGAGAAACATCTCCTATGTTTTCTGCTTTGTTTCACGGGAAGCTCTCACTTCCCAAGAGAATGGTTTTCAGTAGTTTCTCTGCACTTACAGCACACTACAAACCACTTGCACTTGCAGCACTGAGATGAAAAGTGTGTTCAGACTGGCTCTGCCTGGGTTCTGCTGCTGCTCCTGTATCTCACCAGTTACACACCAGTACTGGGAGTTTGCACTGCAGGACTGGAACACCTCTCGAGAGTTTATGTGAGACGAGGCAGTGTGCTCCAAGCTGTGTGAGAACAGAACTTAGTCTTTAAAAAAATATTTTTCCCTGTACTAATAGAAATCAAGAATACAAACATTACCAAACCTACCCCACTGTAGAAGCCAAGCAGTCTGTTCCAGCAGAACACTCTTTTTGCAATTACTTCCATTTCCTTGCTTTGTGCATGAGAAAAAATAACACTTTCAGTGAAAACCATGTGTTTGCACAACTTCAGCTGCAGGTGTTCAAAAGACCAGCACACACGAAATCCCCATCAGAACATGTACACTTCAGTCTTCATTATTATTCAGATATCACTGTGTTAAAATTCTCTAGCATATCCACAATTCTGAGATAAGACACCCTTCTGTATTCTCTCCTTTCCTAAATACCTGCTATCACCTACTCCCTGAAGCAATGTAATGTGTTAACAAACCATTAATCTGTGCATGTATATGGTAGGTACTTCTTTGTAAAATCACTAAAAATGCCTAAAAAATTTTATGCTGATGCCAGTTTCCAAGTGTTTCACTTCCTCTTTATGCTCTTATTCGACAGCTTCAGTAGAAGTAGTGTGAGTCCTTCATACTTTGTGTTTCTGAATAGATGGGACAAGCCTCAGGGCTGTGGTGACAACAAACCCCTCTCAGACAGGACGCAGCCTCCACACAGTGCCTGGAATGGGATTCAGGGAAGTCCTGAAACCAGTGGGGCTTGATCTGGGTCTTTACTGTGTCATGAGGACCCCATCCCAAACCAAAGGTTTTCTTGGCCTACACCCAATTCCCACCTGGCTGTTCTGCAGGTGAGGAGGCTGTTCAATAATAGCTTTATTCTCCCTCAGCATAAAAAAAATCACAGAATGGTTGGGGTTGGAAGGGGTTTTAAAGCTCATCTAGTCCCACTCCCTGCCATGGGCAGGGACACCTTCCACTATCCCAGTGTGCTCCAAGACCTGTCTATTCTGGCCTTGAACACTTCCAGGGATCCAGGGGCAGCCACAGCTGCTCTGGGAAATCTCTGACAGGGAATCTCACATGGAACAATTTCTTCCTGATGTCTCATCTAACCCTGCCCTCTCTCAGTTTGCAGCCACTGCCCCTTGTCCTGCCACTCACCACAAGCTCCACTGAACAATGAAATTCCTGTGGTCCCTCTAGAGAGACCCAGGCCTAGCTCAAATGGGAGTGCCTGAGGGGCTGGAATAGGTGACTTCCAGCACAAAGTATTCTATGATTCTGTGACATAATGAACAGGGGGTGATCAGCCCTGCAGGACAGAGGGTACCCAGGATCACCCCGCAGCCTCCGTGACTCGGAATGCTCCGGAACTCGCTGGGCATTCACTGGGTGTGAAGTTGGAGACGCGTTAGTGCCAGTGACTCACCAGGTCACCTGGTCCGATTGCCCGTGCCAGCTGCAGTGAGCTGGCTTCATTTCTGCCCCTGGAAAGGGGAGAGGAGCACTGCCAGCTCACTCTTGCCTTTATATGGCAAAGCAATACATCCATTTTTCGGTGAATTCAGGCCCTCAGTCTCATCCATTTTTTATCTCCACTGTACAAGTGGAGTGGACAGTGACTGCAACACTTCACATGCACATTACATCCCATTCTGCAGACCCCTGAGTGCAAGCAGCTCCTCACTCAGCATGCAGGGGAACACCCAGGGTCTCACAGCATTGCTCTGCACTGCAGCAGCACTTCATTTTACAGGTTAGCAACAAAGCCCAACCTGCATAAAGAGGGAGATCCTTTGACAAGAAAATGTAAATGCACTTTCACCAAATGGAGAGTGTTTATCTTGGCTGGAAATTTTGATTTAACTGAAAGTACATTCTATTCCAGAATGTACTTATTCCAGAATAAAGTATGAAAAAAAGTGAAGGTTAATGAATTAACATAATAAGTTATAACAGACCCAAAAAAAGCCTTCCTGTATCAAGACACCATTCCTAGCACCACTCTTTCCTCCTCTTCTTTTCTTCCTTAGCCTTTTTATTCCAGGTCCTTACCTTCATGTCCCACACAAATCCAAACTCAATACTTTTCTGTATTTACTGGTCCTGTAATCAGTTTCTCATAAGGAACCTATTCTTTTATTAGCTGAGCTCTTCCAGAACACAGAAAATGTCCATTTTTTATTTGTGCAAGTATTTACTGCTTCCTGAAATCTCACCACCATCCCTCCAGTACCACAGGAACAAGAGAATGGCCAGGATTTACCAATGGTGCATTGACCAGGCTTTCCCCTACACAGACTCAGAGCTGCTTAACCACACTGGAGGGTCTGGAAGTACAATGCCCAGGGGTGAAGCAGCTTAAGTCCTCAGCACCTGAGTTTCTGGGCTTTGGGTTCTCTCCCCACACTGTTTACAAGGCCTTTAATAAAGTTTGAGAGTGTCAAGAACTAACACAAGACCTATGTGTCTGTATCATCCTATTTAGACTATCAGCACCCAGTATAAATTCATTACTTCTTGCACAAGCTGGCACTCACCAGTGAGACCTGAAGCACCACTGGTTCTGTATTCACACAACAACACACTTTGTCTGGTGTCTGCTTGATAATCACCAAGAATCAGCTCAGGAAACACAGTATGCTCCAGGAACAGGGCTTTTTATTTATTTGATGACTTCACATTCAGAATTGGCTCTTAGACAAACAATGAATTGACTATAGGCACTGATTTTTACTGTTAGGTGTAAGCGTCTGATCCATGTGCCTGAACAATGCTGTCTAGGCTGTATGATGTGCCAAAGGTTATTCCAGCAACCATTTATGCAAAGAGTGTGTGTCCCAAAGGGGACCCCATCTCCCAGTCCTGCACCCCCAACACCTTATTCAGGCCTAAACACCTTTGCTGGGCCTGTAACAGTCCCCTACCTTATTTAAACTTTTTATAGCACCTGGTAAATTTAATAAGTGTATTTTCATTTGTCTCTGAGGGTTTCTTACTACAGCTTCCAACATGCAGTCCCCAACATTATCTCAGCAGAGAAAAAAGCAACATGACCAAGGCAGAGTGGAAAGCAAGAACTGTGAATTCTGGCATCAAACTCTTGAATCAATGCTGGGTAGTTCTAAAGTTTGGTCAGCTTAAAGTGCAGTTCAAATGAGAAAAAGGAATGTACAAATGCGTGTGAGTTATGTGATAAGACACCATGGACAACCCCAGGCTAAGAAAAGGTTGAACTAATCCCAATAGGTGATTAAAAAATTAAATTTAGGTGTCTATTATTGATGGCTGATGGATACATTCAAACTGGAAATATGGGTTAAGCAGCAAGAGAAGCTTAATGAATGAAACATTTTCTTATAACTGCGTGGAAGTCTGGGAGGACAGGAAATGTGAAGAGGGAATATGCTCATGAAGACAAAAGAATCAGGTGCTCAGAGTAAGGATTTTCCTCTTTCTGGTTCCAAAGCAACATGTGGTGAGCAGTTATATGGTAAAGAGAATAAACAGGGATCAGAAAGAGAAATTGTAATGAACCCTTGTTTTTTCTTTTCCTTGAATTTTACCAAAGGTTCAGAAAATCAACATGGAAAACTGTGTTGATGTCAAGATAGAAACCAAGGGGGAACGAATGCCAATGAAGCAGAATCCACTGAGCACAGGTGGGAAGAGTTTCTGCAGAGCTGTGGGTTACCTCACTGGAGACATGAAGGATTTTGGAACCTGGCTGAAAGGTAAACCTACTTCATCGTGACTAATGACAGCAGATTCCAAAAAAAAGTACATCAAAGGAGTAATAACTAACTTCTGAGTGATGTGATTCAAGTTAGAGTAGTATAGAAACTACCTCTACCCTGATTTATGTCCGTTTTGTAGAGGAAAAAATCAGCTTTGTGCAGAGATCCACATAGTGCTTAAATCTTGGGGATGTCTGAGATGACATTTACCTCCCAGCATGCCATGTACAAAGTGAATTTAGTCCCACAGAACATAGCCCTGGATGGTTATTCTGTACTCTGCCATTCTTCTTAACACTCCATGTCCTTTCAGCTGAGCAGTTTCTGTCAAGCCTAATGCCACTGTGAAGTTAAATTACACATAGGTAGGTGTGTTTGGTCCCTGTAATAAATCAGCAGTGGGATACACACACGATTTGCCATCTGAGCCACAGACATCATAAATTAGCTGGTTCATATGAATCTGGTCCAGGGTACTTTATAACACAGGGTTCTGGCAACCTCACTGTTCATCTCAGTTTTCCAGCTGTAAGCCTTCACTGTGGACCATAATAAATCCCTGTCAGGTTTTACAGTCTTGTTGATTCATTGCTTCGGCCGTGGTGCCAAGTCCCACTGCCAAAACTTTTCCTGAGTTTCAAAAATACATCCCAAATCAGTACCATCTGCAGACTTCAGGGGGCTTGTTTTATTGCTGGATTTGATCTTTTCCAGACAAACCCCTCGTGATCCAGCTCCTTGACTGGGTGCTGCGTGGGATATCCCAGGTGATGTTTGTCAACAACCCCCTCACTGGGCTGGTCATCCTGGCCGGGCTCCTGCTCCAGAACCCGTGGTGGACACTCACAGGATGTGTGGGAACACTTGTCTCAACTTTAACAGCACTTATTCTGGGTCAGGACAGGTAGGTCCATGCTTTTCCCCCTCCAGTGGCCACTTCAGTGCTGATTTATGTGTTAGATGTTTGGTGTGGATGAGGAGCCTGAATTTAGTGGGAGGTGTCCCTGCTCATGGCATAGGGTTGGAACAAGGTGGTCTCTAAGGTTCTTTCCAACCCAAACCTTCCATGATTGTGTGATCCAGCCTTGAATGGGCATGTATCTGGTCTGGTAGGGCCAGAGGGATCTCCCAGCAGCTGCACCTGGCACAGGGGGACACTGGACAAACCTGCAGAAGCCGGGGGTAGGTGCTGGCCCAAGTGTGAAAAATCGAATTTCGGTGGATGAGTTTCAGCAGGTCATCCCCAAACAGAGCCACAGCTGGGTGGGGAGGGAGGGATGATGTGAGCAAAGCATCCTCAGGGGAGAGGGCTTCAGGACAGCTGTTCCCTCCCCACAGATCAGCCATAGCAGCAGGCCTGTATGGATACAACGGGGTCCTGGTGGGATTGCTGATGGCTGTCTTCTCTGCTGATGGAGACTACAACTGGTGGCTCCTCCTGCCTGTGGCACTGGTGTCCATGACCTGGTAAGACAGACGGTTCCTCTGCTTCTCCTTCCACCCCTAGAGTCCCCACACATGAGTCTGAGCTGCTGCATTTCAATGCAGGCAGCAGTGGAAAGGCAACACAGCTAACACATATGTACTGTTAAATCTGTGCTGTTATTTACACTTTTAAACTCAGATGTAATCCAGAAACAAATAAAAATACCCACATAATCACAAATAATCCCAGTGGGGAAAACAAAAATCAGTGGCTGATCATGTGTAATTCAATGTTCTGAATGTAAGTCATATTGCTGTGATGCATCAATTCATTTCTGTTTCAAGAGGAACATTATTTTCACTATTTCCTACCATCATCAACCACAAGTGTTTCATCTATTTAAGTCACCATATAAAAATGTCATGAAAATTTACTTCTCCAAGCACAGAAGCTGTTCAGTGGTCCCAAGACATGATGGTTGACACTAATCAAAACAAACAACTAGTAATATTTTACTCGTATATATGACACCATAATCCACTAGGTATTTGGCCAGCAAAAAATTTTGAAACCTGGTCTTTGACCCCAAAATGTCTAGCTGCAGATTGCTAAAACCACACATGTAATTTGTCTGCCTGAAATTCATGTGGTGTTACAGTCACTTTGAGGTCAGCTTTTACTGCTGATGCACAAGCTTGAGCAAGGACACACAGCCTCATTCGCAGTTCACAGTTCACTCAGACCCAGCATGGGTATCATAGTCTCAGTCCAGCTCAGGTGCTAAAAAGAGAAGGTTTTTTGAAAACTTTGAGATTGAGCTGGGGAATAACTCCATTAAAGCACTGGATCTGGTTTCCTTCACGTTTACCAAATTCACCATACATACTAGCATAACACGACAGGAATCTGCACATTGATAATTGCCTTTGGAGGGGTAGCAAATTTATGGAGCGACCCTTTCTGTCTCTGATTTGATCAGAAAGATTGAGGAAATTAAACAGAAGGAGGAGAAGGTTGTTTTGGTTTAGTTTGGTTTTTTTTGGTTTGTTTTAAATAGACCAAATTTGCCGCAGCTGGGTTTATAGTTGGATGTATTTCTGGTGTGATTTTTGCCCATCTGACAAGATTGATTTTGCTCTTCTTTCAGCCCTATTTTCACCAGTGCTTTAAGTGCAGTTTTCTCTAAGTGGGACCTGCCTGTTCTCACCTTGCCTTTCAACTTGGCCTTGACCCTCTACCTGGCTGCTTCAGGACCACACAACCTCTTCTTCCCCACAACTGTGATTCGTCCTGCAACGGCAACACCGAACATCACCTGGGCAGATGCTGAAATCACAACGGTAGAATGTCTTAAGGGTCACAGTCCCCTTCATTTACAGTTAATAACACTACAGAAGTGTGTTCTCCTCCTTTATAAATTCCTATGGATTGGGTTGGATGTGACCTTAAATGACCACCCAATCCACCCCCTATGCCATGGGCAGGGACACCTTCCACTGTCCCAGGCTGCTCCAAGCCCCATCCAGCCTGGCCTTGGGCACTGCCAGGGATCCAGGGGCAGCCACAGCTGCTCTGGGCACCCTGGGCCAGGGCCTGCCCACCCTCCCAGCCAGCAATTCCTAATTGCCAATAGCCCAAAATCTGTGCCTGCCCTCTGGCCCTGGGAGCCATTCCCTGGCTGCTGTCCCTGCAGGCCTTGTCCCCAGGCCCTGTGCAGCTCTCCTGGAGCCCCTGCAGGCCCTGCCAGGGGCTCTGAGGTGTCCCTGGAGCCTTCTCCTGTGCAGCTGAGCAGCCCCAGCTGTGCCAGGCTGGCTCCAGAGCAGAGGGGCTCCAGCCCTGGCAGCATCTCCGTGGCCTCCTCTGCACTGGCTCCAATAGCCCCACCTCCTTTGTTACTGCATTGTGGCCTGGCAGTGCAAAATTTGATTTATAAGACAACTATTATCCAAAATATAAGGGTTTACTCTAGGAATGTACATTTTTTTGATAGCTTGAAAAGGAGAATCTTTTCATGTGCAGTTGGATCCAAGTGTATAGATTATAATCTTCAAATACTCTCCTGAATCTAATTACCCATTTCTATTTCTATACATATACTGATCATCTCCCCATAGCTAAGGTTGTGCTGAGAATTCCAGTTAACTCATTGGGTAATTTTAATTTTTCAGATATAGGCTGCTTATAAAATTGTATCTTTTTGATTAGACATGAGCAAGCAGATCTTATTGTGTTAGAATGATCAAAAACTTGGGCGCAGGTGCACATTCACACATTTTTAATTTATATTCAAGTGGGACCTTTCCAAAGGAACATTTTATTCTCCTGGATTACACCATAAACAATACAGATACCAGAGTAACTATTTTTTCCTAAGGTTCAGCTGACTATTTTAAGGGGTTCCCAGGGAGTGATTAAGAAAAGGAAGTTAATTGACACTAAACAG
The DNA here is from genome assembly GCA_024865655.1 of Emberiza elegans. Classification (NCBI taxonomy): domain Eukaryota; kingdom Metazoa; phylum Chordata; class Aves; order Passeriformes; family Fringillidae; genus Emberiza; species Emberiza elegans. Next base: position 2,354,858 of record JALJVW010003588.1, on the reverse strand, counting down.
AAACCCACAAGTGATGTTTCTCAAAGAACATTTACCATGGCACATAGTTTTATGGGGACTGTATACAAAAAGTGCCTCAAAACCATCTCTAAGCTGTGACCAAGCTGGGCTCTGTCCCACCAGCCCAGCAACTCTTGCTCATATTCCTAGTGGATCCCAACCATCCCCTAAGTTCACTCTCATGGTCCCTCTGGATATGCAAAAATCAGCAGATGCAAAGAGGATGATTAAACCCTTTCACAAAATCTTTACCTTTGATCTTAGAGCAAAAACCTGGCAGAGGAGCTCAGGGCAAGGGAACAAGCCATGACTCATTTTCATGGAAGGGGAAACCCTGTGGAAATGCCCTGCTGTCTCCTGAGGCCTGTCCAAATATTCCAATTAAAAAGAAAGACTGCATCCAACAAATGCCAAACGTGAGCCTGGCCAAGAAAAATAGGTTTAAAAAAAATAGTTACAAAGCTGATAACAAATTGTCTTGTTGGTTTGTTAATTTCTACAGCTCCTGCAATCCATCCCAGTCGGAGTGGGCCAGGTTTATGGTTGTGACAACCCCTGGACTGGGGGAATTTTCCTGATTGGTTTATTTATCTCCTCTCCACTCATTTGTGTCCACACAGTGATCGGCTCAGCAGTGGGGATGCTGGCAGGTAATGGTTTGGCTTGTGCCACAGATTTGTATACAAGCATGGAAAGTAAAACAGGAACTACAATAACTGGAGCAATTAAAGCCACAAGTATTTCACCCAGTGGAGAATGGCTGCTTGGAAACAAAATGTGCTCAAACTTCTGCTTTAAGAATTCTTTTGATTCACTTCCCCATTCTCTTACCTTGTTTTATGACAGTGGATACCTTCAGAAGAAAAAAGTGTCTGTTGTGCTGAGATTAATTTCTCCAACAAAATATTTAATTTCTGGGTGTATCCTGGTGGGTTATGGGGCAGATCAATGAAAGTCATAGCCATCAGCCTGAACGTGCAGGCCTCAGGGATTCATTTATGGTTCACATGTAGGCTCATTCACTCATGTGTGTTCTGCTGAAATGAAATCACCAAAGCCAGCTCAGCAGCAACAGGAAAATTCTGCCAGGATTACCTTTTAGACCCTAGCAACACGACTACAAACAGCCCCATGTACAAATGCTGGCCAGAACCTTTGAAAATCTGGATTCACGCCACTTCTCCACCGCTTTCATCCCTTTGGCCAAGGAATGACACATTTCTCTGGCTTTATTTTCCAGGGCTGAGCTTAGCAACGCCGTTCAGCCAAATCTACTCGGGGCTGTGGGGCTACAACAGCTCCCTGTCCTGCGCTGCCATCGGGGGCATGTTCCTGGCTCTCACCTGGCAGACACACCTCCTGGCCATGGTCTGTGGTAGGTACCTGGTGGGTTCTCACCTCTCCGTGAAGTGAGACAGGATGCCTGTGCAGCAGAGGTGGGCTGGAGCCAGATGGGCACCCCAGGCAGGCAGGCAGGCAGATGGATGTAGGTGAGGCTGACGAGTGGTGGGGCCGGGTGTTGGAGCCACGGCTTTCATGCACTCTGTGCTTTCATTTTTGGCCAAGAGCTGTGTTTAAAGAAAGAGCTGTGATCGGTGGGCACGTGTTAACTGAGGTCTTTGAAATCAAATCAGCTTTGTTTTGAGTCATTAGTTGTGTTTGCTCGCTCATTGCTGGATGAATCACGGGTGGGTTTTTTTTCCAGCCATAGATACCAGCTCAAATTCCTTCTTTGAAGAAGGACATGCCTAATCTTTGAGAAGAGTGGAGTTCTGCTTTAGTTAGACAGTACACACTCCCCATTCTCTTGAAATGGATCAAAGGCATGAGCTGGGCAACACAGCAGGATAGAAGAATTATTTATAAGGCAATTCCATGTGAAATTTCAATATCAGAGCAAGCTGGGAGAGAAACTATTGCTCATTCAGTGCTCATATAAGAGAGATTTAGCTCTGTATGTCATTGACCCACCTTCAAGCCCTGGAGGCAGGACAGATGAGAGTAGAAGGGTTATTTTCCTATTTAACCCCATCCATCAAGCTACATACTTTCCACGTCAGGGCATTTTTCAAAAGCCCATTATACAATTGCACATTTTTTCATTACTCCAGGTTTGTTTGTTTGTTTGTTTGTTTGTTTGTTTGTTTGTTTGTTTGTTTGTTTGTTTGTTTGTTTGTTTGTTTGTTTTGCCCCTCCCATATGCTCCAGGTTGGAGATGACACAGGAAGGGGTTCAGCAGGGTAGTGCCCAGACAGGGTCATAATCATTGGTTGAGCTCCCCAAGGCAGGAGAGATGTTTGTCATTGCTGTTCTACTCCATGAGCAGCTGAACTCACCAGGAACTGCTTTCTCCTCCACAGCACTCTTCAGTGCCTACCTGGGAGCAGCAGTGACCCACATGTTGTCTGTGGTAAGTAGTGTGTCAGCTAAGGGCTGATTTCCCTGGCTTGTCAGACAAAACACCAAGATGCGGAGAAAAATTCAGCCAAAGGCAGAAATGGTCTGGGAGAGGGCTTACTATCTGCCCTGGTGGTTGGTGTGATTCCCACTGGAACTGGTGACTTGGAATTATCACTTGCCACTTTTCATCCTCGGAGTTTGCATGAACTTCCACATCTCAGCTCCAGACACTTGTGAGATCACAGAATCATGGAATGGTTTGGGCTGGAAGGCACCTTAAAACTCATCCAGTTCCAACCCCTACACCATGGGCAGGGACACCTTCCACTGTCCCAGGGTGCTCCAAGCCCCATCTACCCTTGAACACTTGCAGGAATGGGGCAGCCACAGCTTCTCTGGGCACCCTGTGCCAGGGCCTCACCACCCTCACAGGGAAGAATTTCTTCCCCATATCCAATGTAACCCTGCCCTCTCTCAGAGGAAAGCCATTCCCCCTTATCCTGTCTAGGCCCTTCCGCAAAGTGCCTCTCCAGCTCTCCTGAACTGCTTTAGGCACTGGCAGGCTGCTAGAATATCTCTCCTCTTTCAGATATTTCCTTTATGCCTGAAGCAATTGGGAAAAGGGCCCTGCACATGTTAAAAAAACATTGAAATTGGGTTAACTTCTCTTCTCAGTTGCCAAAAGTCAGTACCACAGCCCAGGAAGAGCTGAATGTTTCTGGTATCTGCTCTCCTGTCTCATTGTCACCCTCTCCGACCTCATGTGCACCCAGGAAACCTTCCCCATGGCAGATGAGGCAGCCCTCTCACCAGGGCTGGTAGATGTTTCAGGCTGATGCACAATGTCAAAACATCATAAAGAAACCCAGCCACCCTAAAGAAAGACTCAAAACAAAACCAAGTCTAGACTTCCTCCAGAAACCTTGCTCCAACGTGGCTGGCTCTGGGTGTCCTCTAATAAAATAAAGACATGTAGTAAATGGGTGGTTTGTTGTTTTTCTTTGCAGTTTGGGGTGCCATCTGGAACCTGGCCCTTCTGCTTGTCTGCCCTGACCTTCCTGCTAATGACCACAAACCACTCTGGGATCTGCAGGCTGCCACTCTCCAAAGTCACCTATCCAGAAGCCAACAGAGCTTATTACCTGATGATGAAGAAACATGAGAAGTCCTGCTGTGAGGCATAGAGACCCAAGAAGAGAGAAACTCAGCTCATTTCAAGGCAAGAGCACGAGGTGTTTGCCCAACAGACTAATTTGAGTGCTACAATGTCCAGCACCACTTCTGCGTGGAGAGACTTTTTCCACCACCTCTGTTCTATTCAGGAGATTTCTATTAGGTAGGACTGGGCTGTGCTGGAAGGACCATTCCCCAATATCAACCTGTTATGATTTTAAAGCACACATGTCTGAAAAGACACTTGAATTATAAGCAATGGGAAAATTACTTGTAAGCTGAAAAGAAAAATCTGTGAAATTGAAGACGCCAAAATCAGACACAAAGAAATAAAGAGCATCTTTCAGCATATGAGGGGACTTCAAATTAATGGCTAAACATGACAGCAATAGGAGGCATCCTAGAGAGTTTCATTGTAGCAGAGAAATGGAATAAAGAGCACTCCTTGCCAAGTAGAAAATAGGTTGTGAAGAATTCTACCTTGAGGACCTCTCAAACCCCATGGAGGAAGATGTTCATTAGCAATCAACAAACATAAGATAGACATGATTTTTGTGATTTTTTGTGTTAATCTCATGATTTCTTTTAATACTTGAACTTGGTGATGGGTTAGCAAAGGAGGGGGCAGCAAGAAAGTCATTGCTGTCCTTTTCCTATGCAATAAAAGGGCTCTGTTCTGTCAGTGCACAAATAGAACTAATCTGAGCTGATCTTCTGAACTCCTCTCCCTACATGGTCCCACTCAGCCCAGGAATATCAAACAGCAAAATGTGGCACTGTCCCAGCCTCAGGGGCTCGTGGGGACCTTGTGGCTCTGCAGAGCTCCCTGACAGGAGGGGACAGCCAGGGACAGCTCCAAGGGAACAGGGACAGGAGGAGAGGGAAGGGCCTCAAGTTGTGCCAGGGGACGTTTAAATTGGATTGGATTATTTGGGATAAATTGGATTGGATTATTTGGGATAATATCTTTGTAGAAATGGGTATCTCCCCACTCAGGACCACGAGTGCCCCAGAAAGGCAAACCAATGGATATCAAGCCTAGGAAGAGGCTGTTTGGAGCAGTGGTGGTGTCCCCATCCCTGGAGGGTTTTAAAGGCCTTGTGGGGGTGGCCCTTGGGGACACTGGTCAGGGGCGGCCTTGGCAGCAGCTCTGTGGTTCTGTGAAGCTGCTGCTCTGCCTTTCTCTCTGCCCCACAGTGGGAAGGGCACATTTGAGGTGAGTCCAGCAGAGCCCTGCAGGGCACCAGCCAGGTGCCACCTCTGCCCAGGCTCCCAGGGTGTGCAGGGAGGGAAGAGGGGACCTGTCCTTGCACCCAGCAGCGTGGATCACCTCAACAGGCATCAGCCGCCCTGCCTGGCTCGCTGACATACTCTGTCTCATGTTGAAGCTCATATCTTCACCAAAAATATTCCATGTGCTCAGGTCCTTCAGCTGACAGGAGCCTACATGCATTAATGTCACACCAGGAAAAGTAAACCAAAACCTGTTTCCATTGTAGCAGATGAAACAAAAGCTAGCATGATTTCTGAATTTGGGAAGGGAAAAAAAAAACCCAAACCATGTATTTTTGCAAACATCACAAAGGCCTGAGTGTAAAATATTTTGATGAACTGTTGGCAGTATCTTCTGGTGAAGTTTTAGGTTTTCAGATGTTCAACAGTATTTCTGTTTAACTGACACTCACTTGTAAAATGTAGCATTTCCATGATTTACTTAATAAATATCTACATAATGTTCTGTGGAGTCAATGTCTAGAACAAACATTCATACTTTTTTGAGTTTGCTATAAGTTCCTCTCTCTTTTATCATTAAGTGTTTCCAAACATAGGTTACCTCTTAAACAAGTAGTGTAGAAGACAATGGAAAATAAATTTTTAAATCAGTGTGTGTGGGATACATAGGAGATTTTTAAATTCTGCTCTTTATGCTTATCACAGAATCATAGAATCACAAAATTGTTTGGGTTAAAGGGTCCTTGTTCCACCCCTATGCCATGGGCAGGGACACCTTCCATTATCCCAGGTTGCTCAGGCCCCTGGCCTTGGGCACTTCCAGGAATCCAGGGGCAGCCACAGCTTCTCTGGGAAATTGGTGCCAGGGCCTCACCACCCTCACAGCCAGGAATTCCTTCCCAATATCCCATCCATCCCTGCCCTCTGGCAGTGTAAGCCAACTCCCTGTGTCCTGCCACCCAAGACAGTCAAAATCCTCCTCCAGCTCTCCTGGAGCCAGTTCAGGCACCCAAAGGAGCTCTAAGTCCTCCTCAGAGCCTTCTCCAGGGTGAACAGCCCCAGCTCTCTCAGTGCTTTTGGCATTTTGCGGTCCTTTGGCATCAAACCTCCTTAAACCTGGAAATGCAAAGCCGGGTTCTGTACAGGAGGCACAATCAGCGCAAAGGACAGCACTGGGTCAACAGAGCTCCAGAAACCTCCTCCAGACCAGGCAGGGATTCATTCCTAGGGGAGATGCTGACCAGGCCCCAGACTGGGGCTAGATGAGGTCAGGTTTTTCTAGAATATTCCTGGAGCAGACACAGAGGGCCATGGAGATGCTCTGGGGTTTGGAGCTCCTCTGCTTTGGAGCCAAGCCGGGAGAGCTGGAGGTGCTCACCTGGAGAAGAGAAGGCTCTGGGGAGATCTTTTTGTGGCCCCTCAGTACTTGCAGATCTCTTTAAAAAAAATGTGAACAAACTTTTTATCAGGGCACATTGTGATGGGAAAAGGGTTGATGGTTTTAAAGTAAAAGAGGATTGGTTCTGACCAGATAAAAAGAAGAAATTTTTCGTGGGTAGGGTGATGAGGCACTGGCTCACTGCCCAGAGATATGGTAGATGCCCCATCCCTGGAAAAAGTCAAGGTCCAGCTGGGCAGCTCTCTGAGCCACTTGGTGCAGTGGAAGATGTCCCTGCCCATTGCAGGGGGCTGGGCTGATGACATCCAGGTGTCCAACACAACCCAAACCATTCCCCGGTTCTGTGAGTTACCAAACTATAGTGCAAAAGGGAATTTTAATGCCTGAACTGAGATCTCCCCACCCAGGACCACGAGTGCCCCAGAAAGGCAAACCAACAGAGGCTGCTTTCACCCTTCTGTCCAAATATGCACTTGAGCAAGAGAACACAGTTTATGTCCAGTGTAAATCAGCAGATTTCCTCTCACTGGTGCTATTCCAGCCTGCTGTTGCTGAGCAACAGGGACATTTTGGCAGTACCATAAAGAAATCATACACACAGAACCGAAAAACAACAAAAGATGAAGGCTATGGCCCAGCCATTTAGAAAGATTTTGCACATCATTCAGAATTAATTCTACATTTTACACTATCCAGCGAATTTATTCTTCCCATCACCTCTCAGGAAATAACAGCTATTTGGAAATTTGACATGTAAGTCAGTCAGAACATGCATATTATGCTTTTTCCCATTATCGTTCCAAACACTGTCTTTGCTAACAGGACTAATTTATCTTATTACTGAAACTGGGTTTTTTGGCTGTTTGCATTTTTTGGGAGTTTTTTGGGGGGTTTTTTTGTTGTTGTTTGTTTGTTTGTTTTATCTTTATATCAGATAAATACTATTCAGATCACCCTTCTTTTCAAGCACTCTTTTTTCAGTGTTGTTTCTTATCCACAGGTGATACCAGACTCGTAAGAAACACACTGGGCAGAAATTTTGGGGTATTTTCCTGGGCTACCTCCCTCCCAGTGCCAGCAAAGAGATGTCATTGTGTTTACAGTTCTGAAAAGAAATACATATAGAAATACAATAAGTAAGTACTATTAAAAGTAATTCATGGGGGAGAAATTAATAAAAACAGATTTGAAAAGAAAGCACAAAAAGTAAAATAAATAAATAAGTAAAGTTTTATAAATAAATAAAACCCTATAAATAAATAAATAAAGTTAAAAAAAAAAACTTAACTACTGGGAATCATCTGCTGGGAGTCACATTTTATCCAAAAGTCTAACTCAAATGAACTGCCTGACTGCCACTTCCTAAGCTGCTCTCATTGATGATGTCTGATGTACATAATTCTCCCCAAGACTCCCAGTTTGATGTCAAGTGCTCAAATCTGGCGAAATGCAACAATGCAATGTCCTTTATCTGATCCTCCAGGACTGCTGCAGGTTCTGTTCGGTTTTACTGGGCTGCACATGAAATATACACAGTAAAAAGAATGCTGGTTTTGATAATTATCTAATCTTTTGAATCTTGACACTAAGTGAGAAGGGATTGACACAGAATTTGGCCACAGCTGGGCATAATTCACCTGCTAAGAAAGATGCTACCCACGAGGAAGCAGGACTGTACATTGAAAAGATTATTCTTGATTATTGCTTGATTGTTTCCCTCTCATTCACTGCCTGACAGGTGAATTGTTAGGCACAAACTAACACCTCTCTGAAGTTTCTCTTTGTCTTGCCATGGAAAACTGCCTTCAGGTAGTAAGGCAGTTTTGTAAGGTATTTTGTCACCAGCAGCTGAGCTTTTTCCAGATTTGGAACGAGATGAGGAAGCTGAACAACTCTCAAAGCAAATACACCTCCATGACTTAGGGCCCTCCATGTTCTCAGAGGCACAGATAGACCATAGCAATTAATTTCACATATATTGAAACAGAAACTGTTTAAACAGGAGTTGGAGGCCTTAATATTTCAGGGATGTGGGTCAGAAGGACCATTTTAGGTCGCCAAAGGTGTTTTACTTGCAAAGGGGCTGTGAAGGTTAAATTACTTACCTCGAGGCTGAGACCCCCTGACTTGCTATTACATTCCAGTGCATAGCAGAATCACAGAATAGAATCACAGAGTGGTTAAGGTTGGAAAATATCATCGAGTTCCCCCCAGCACTGCCAAGGCCAACACTGGCCCATGTCCCCAAATTCCACATCCACACAGCTTTTAAATCCCTCCAGAGATGGGGTCTCCACCACTGGCCTGGGCAGGACCAGCCAGGGTGGGACAACCCTTTGAGTGAAGAAATTTTTCCTTAATATTCAACCTAAACCTCCCCTGGGACATCTTGAGGCTGTTTCCTCAAACCAAAATTAAAAAAAAAAAACCCTCATAATCTTCACCATTTAGGTTGGAATATGCCTCTAAGATCACTGGCATGAGGATTTCCCACAACATATTCAAACTCTTACAAGGGAGCAACAAAATCAATCCAGTGAACAAACAGAAGCACCTGTGAGGGAAAATACAGCCCAGTTGCACTTAGAACATTGAAGCAATTGCTTTAATTTTTAGGACCAGTAATTTTTTGAGTAAAATAAAACTACATATGTGCACTTGCAAAAATGGAAGTTCAAACGCAAACAGTTTTTTAGAAAGTCTGCATTTTTTTTTCCTTTTACCACTAATGAAAACATATAGATTAGAAGAAAATGGATAGAAGCCATGGTCTTAAGAAACTAACTAACTACAAATCCCTTCACTTTAGATTAAACATTCTTGGATTGGTCATCAGTTTAATCGGATAAGGCTGGGATCAGTGGGAGGTTAAGGATCAGATTTGCTAACGAGAACACTTAGAGAAATAATTCTAGGAAAAGCATGCCCCTGCAATGGTGCACTGGGAAGGAAAAGAAATAATTTTTTCAAGTGGAATTTTCCAGCAAACAGTCCTGGTGCCTCAGTCACAAAGCAGCTACAAAACTCATTGCAGTGTGTAGTTTTGGTGGGGGAGAGTGTGACACTAGGAAAGGGCAGGTCCAGAGGAGGCCACGGAGATGCTGCCAGGGCTGGAGCCCCTCTGCTCTGGAGCCAGCCTGGCACAGCTGGGGCTGCTCAGCTGCACAGGAGAAGGCTCCAGGGACACCTCAGAGCCCCTGGCAGGGCCTGCAGGGGCTCCAGGAGAGCTGCACAGGGCCTGGGGACAAGGCCTGCAGGGACAGCACCCAGGGAATGGCTCCCAGGGCCAGAGGGCAGGCACAGATTTTGGGCTATTGGCAATTAGGAATTGCTGGCTGGGAGGGTGGGCAGGCCCTGGCCCAGGGTGCCCAGAGCAGCTGTGTCTGCCCCAGCCTTGGAAGTGCCCATGCCATATGAGGATCCAGGATATCTCCCGTCATATTCACTCCAGCATAACCCAACACATCACTTATCTTCAATTCATCCTTATCTAAACTGTGTGGGTGACTCAGCCCTGCCCACACACAAAATACCTTGAAACACAAACTCTCCCTCTCCAGAGAGAGAAATACCACTCAGCAGCAGGCATCCTGTGGTGGCGGCTCAGCAACCTCTGTGCAGCTTTTCTGCCAGGCACCACGAGCATTGAGCAGGCTTGCTACACAAACTAAACAGTTTTGTCCACAGAACAAACAAATCCCCTGAGGGACATTGAATTTCTGTTCTCTGCCCCAAGATACACCTCCTGTTTTTGTCTGTCCCATCAGGATGGCTCTTTGAGCCATCACTGCCTCTTCTATTTCCCCAATTCTGTCTGCTCACAGCGCACTGGTGGTGGTGCACATGGTCACCAACCCCTCTGGGAAAGAATTCTGACTTCTCCACACCACTGGGAAAGAATTCTGACTTCTCCACACCTCTGGGAAAGAATTCTGACTTCTCCACACCTCGAAACATCACAAATCCACTAATCCTTGACATTCTTTATCCACAACACCCCCAGTTTCTACCAGAGCTCATTCAGTGTCTCCTTGCACCCTGTTCCTTCACTGTCCATCTGCAGTCATCCATGAGCAGGACCCTCACTGGAGCTCACCCCAGCCCAGCTGCCCTCAGCAGCTTCTTGGAAAGTACATACCATCAATTTATCTCCTGGAATAAAGCCCTAAAGACACATAATTCCATTTCTGTGGGATGAAGAATAATAAATATGTATTGTATAAATATTATATTATTATTGTTGTTATTATTATTAATATATAATATTGTATAAATATGTATAATAAGATAATAAACATGTAACCTGACAAAAGGCTCCACAGCTCCAGCAACTTACCCCATCCAGGGGCAGGATCAACACCAAAGATCTGGGAAATCAACAAAACCATCAGTGAGGCATTCAGAAAGGGCAGATTATGTGTAATTTGACCACCTTTCAATCTCATGACACAGAAGACACTTTTAGATTACATTTAACTGGAAAATACAAAAAAAAATTAACTGGAAAACACAAAAGAAACAGATTCAAGAAAGAAAGGATGCACACAGCAGTGCAACAAAGACCAAAACACAACAACGTTTTAAATAAGAGAGCAAAAGATTACAAACATGAGTGATACAGCTTTGGGATTAATTTGCCATGTTACAGTTTCTTATTTTACTAAGACAAGGGTGAATGCTGTTTCAAGGCAGAGAGGGGAGATAGAATAGTTTTGAAAGGGCAAATTCCCCTAAAAAACAAAATGAGAGATTTTGACATGGCCTCAAATTGTGCCAGGGAGATTTAGCCTGGATATTGTGAAAATTTTCTTCACAGAAAAGATGGTCAGGCACTGGAACAGGCTATTCAGGGCAGTGGTGGCATCTGCATCCCTGGAAGTGTTCAAAAGGCATGTGGCACCTGGGGACATGGCTGAGTGGTGAACTCAGTGCTAATTCAGGTTAAGGGCTGAACTCCATGATGTCAGAGTTCTTTTTTTGATTTTATCTTGTGAGCTGCAAGTCCTGTTGGGGAACAAGAGCAGAAAAGGAGATGTGTGCTTATCCCTGAGGGTTTGCAGATGCGCTGAGAGGCAGTGAAGGGGTGTCACAGAAATTAGTGACATCTAACATCCAATGTCCTGCTTCAGACACAGGCTGAGTGAGACTGGCACATCCAGGCTTTACCCACTGAATATCAAAGGCTTTTTTCATTATCACAGAGGGGTTCATTTTTTCATATTTTGCCTGCAATGGAAATTCCAGAAGAACATTTCCCCCCTGACTCGTACCTGCTGAAAGCAGAACTTGTCTCTCATCCTCAGCAAAAGAGGAATTGCACACAAGGGATGCAATCTGTACAGCTCCGGCCTAAATTTTGCTGAGACCTTGTGGGACGGTCCTTCACAGCAGATTAAGCCATCCATCAGGTCCTTCCCAGTGCTGGAAGTCTCAGCTGTAAGCACATCACTGCCTGCCAGGGTGGGAATTCTGCAGGGAACCCCCCAGGCTTGCACACTCCATCTAGGCAAAACCAGTGCCACCCTTCAAGCTGGAGCACCTGGCAGGCCAGGGGATTTGGGAGCCCAAACAGCTGAGGAGGAATGTCCACAGGAATGCCATGCAGGAAAGTCACATTGTCCACACAACAGTGCTTCTCCCAGAGGAGCCTGCTAACTTGTGTGCTGCAGGTTTAGGTAATAAATCTAGGGAGGCAACAGAAGCCCCATTTGTGATGTGACTGATAATCATGCCAGCAATTTTTGCACATTCCTTTGTTCCATTTTCCTTCCAAAGAATGATGGCTGTTTGCAAGACTTGCAGAAGTATGTGCTTTTTAGATGAAGCTGTGAGAAAGCAAGAGAAAGAAAGCACCCAAACAGCCTGGCTTAGACACGTGGGGCTGCTCCAGTGCTCCTCATGTACACATAACCAGATTTTCCACTGCTCACAGGAGGGCTAACCACAAACCAGGACTGGAGAAGACAGTGCCTACAGGCATGGCATGTTACAAGATTTAAGTTCTCCTGGGAACTTATCCAAAAGCATTCAGAAGATAACTCGGAATTGTTTATATACTCAGAGAAAAGGGGCAAAACCCTCACTATTCAAAATAACTGAACCTGACAGACAAATGAGTGATTGTACCTCAGAGGATGTGCATGTCTGCTCTTCCTCTCATTGCTAAATCATGGGCTAATCTTTCCACAGTGTGAATATCTGTAACAAAACAATGCTCTTTGTCTACAAGAAATTGGCTCTGTTTCATCAACATGGGCTTAATCAGAAATTCTCTCTATGACAATACTGGCCCAGGGTGCCCAGAGCAGCTGTGGCTGCCCCTGGGTCCCTGGCAGTGCCCAAGGCCAGGCTGGATGGGGCTTGGAGCAACCTAGGATAGTGGAAGGTGTCCCTGCCCATGGCAGGGGGTGGCACTGGATGAGCTTTAAAGGTCCTTTCTAACCCAAACTATTTTATGATGCTATGACCTGCATTCCACTCCTTCCAAGCCTGCCTGTGGACGGCCTTAGTCACCCCAACAGAAAGAGAAACCTCCTTTCCACCTTACACACTGGGAACTACAACATGGGCAATCCAGGGGCACGTGTTTTCAACCCTTTGCATGCTTAAGGACATGCTACAAACACGGCAGAGTGAATTTCAAACACCCCAGGGTCAGTGCAGCTCCAGCCCAGTGGATTGTGGCAAGCCCAGGAAGAGTTTGCCTCCAGGGCCTGCAGAGCCTCTCAGTTAACTGCCCCAGGTCTCTGAGGATGTCACATGAGAAGCAGAGCTCTGTGAGAGCAAAGCCTGCCCTGACTGCCAAGAAGTGCCATTAATGCTCTCTCTATGCATCATGTCCACTCCCAACCAGCACAGTCCTTTCACCACCTGCTCTACCTGATCCCAGCTTTAGCCCACCAGTGTTTTATCTGTGCTGCAGCCTGACTAAACGCCATTGTGCTGATGCCCTGGCTCCATCCCATCCCTCTGTGCTTTAAGGCAGTCTCTCCACAAAGGTCACAATCCATAAAGGGGGCTCAGGACTGGAGAGAAGAGGAATGACTGTATGGAAATGGCAGGCAGCAATCTCTGCTAGGACAGGACCCAGGGCATGGCTGGAGCTGTGCCAGGGAGGGTTAGTTTGGATGTCAGGGAAAGGCTCTTCCCCAGAGGGGCTGGCACTGCCCAGGCTCCCCAGGGAATGGGCTCAGCCCCGGGGCTGCCAGAGCTCCAGGAGCCTTTGGACAGGGCTCTCATTGTGTGTGGGATTGTTGGGGTGTCTGTGCAGGGTTGTGGGCTCCATGATCCTGTGGGTCCCTCCCAGCACAGGATATTCCATGAAATATCCTCATGCAAGGGTCCTTCCTGCCCTCAGCTCCGTGGCTCTGCTGCTCCCTGACACTGCAGCGTCACCTCTGCCCAGGCCCAGGCTGCCCCTCTCCTCCATCCCCCCTTCCCACCACAATTCCTCAGCTTCCCTCACCCTGCCAGCCCTGTGTCAAGCATCTTCCCTCCTCTGGAGAAGCTTCCCTTTCCAATCCTGCCCGGACAGGAGCGCTGGGCTCCCAGCAAGGCCCTGCCAGCGAGCCGGCAACGTGCACACGGGGCTGTGGGCGGGGAGCACTGAGGAATGTAAATTATCTATTGTGCGCTCCAACCCGCATGAGGGAGAGGTGATATGAACAATGCTCTCCCCATAGCACCTCTCCTCCACCTTATCAGCCCCTGATCTTAATCCCAGGAGTCAATGCCACCATCAATCACTGTTAATGAGAGCGAGCTCCCCTGGGCAGGGGCCTTATCTCACTCTGCATCACCAGAGCCACATGAGGTTATGTCACTCTTGCAATTAAGTAAAGGTTACACTGGCCTGAAAGGGTTAGCACCGGCTTTTTTGGGAACACTTCTGTGCTATCAGAGATCAGAGGAAGCAAAAGTGAAAAAGGAAAGTTGTCTTCAAACTGAAAGAGAGTAGGTTTAGGTTGGATATTAGGAAAAAATTCTTCCCTGTGAGGGTTGTGAGGTACTGACACAGGGTGCCCAGAGCAGCTGTGGCTGCCCTTGGATCCCTGGAAGTGTTCAAGGCCAGGCTGGACAGGGCTTGGAGCCACTTTGGGTAGCGAAAGGCATCCCTGTCCATGGCAGAGAGGTTGAAAATAGGCAATCTTTAAGGCCCCTTCTAACCCAACCCACTCTATGATTCTACACATTCCTTTACATGCTACAATTCACATGTTACTTGCATTTTTGGTACTTTCTGATCCAGCAGACCAACAGCACAGAAACAGCAGGTTTTGGACACTTACACAGATTTTGCCACCTATTGCCACTAAATGTTCCATTCTCTGCCAGAAATGTTTTCTGTGGAAGTTAAGATAAAAGAGTAAACACACGGGCAGTAACCCTGATTCTGTGATTCTGCATTTCTGTGATTTTGATTTAGTAAATCCTCTGCACTCCTGCTGCCTCCACCGGTCAGAAAACCACTCCTACTAAGAAAACCAAACTCCAAGAACAACCCCAGTGAAAGTTAAACTGCAGGAAAAGCCCACCACCAAGCTGCTTTCTGGGGAACCCTGCCACAGGGCAAAAATTACTCCTTCCCTTGGTTCTGTCATGGGAGATCCCTCCACCAGGGCAAGGGAAGTTGCTGCCTTCATCTCTCTCATCTAATTCCTGTCCCAGCTAGAAAGGAGCTGATCTTGCATGGTGAGGCTCTGCCAAGAATTCAAGTCAAGGTCTCCTGTTCCAACAGCAGTTCAGAACTGCTTGCTCCTCACCCAGGTCATGTGCTACCTACAGAAATTATTTGTTGTGGTCTCCTTAAAGGCACAAGCATCCACAATGCCATTAAAACACTCTTGCCTCTGCCTGTAACTCAGCTGCAGATTTAACTGCAGCACAGACAATCCTGGGACAATCAGGTCAAGGCTGTCAGTGAATGTTGCCTCTGGACACAGCTGGTGGGGAAGAGTGATCACTCAGCCCTGCCTCGTTTATTATCTCAACAGCTTGGCTCCTGAGCTGCAGCTGTGCCCCCACACTGGCCCAGTGCAGGGGCTCTGGGAGCTGTGGTGACTCAGCACCCAGCTCAAATCCAAGGTTTGGAATTCAGTTCAGGAGAAAATGGATGAAAACCCTCTGTGCCATGCTAGAAAATACGTAGCAGAACAGACTAGCCAACACAGTGGTGTCCTCTGGCCTTTATTAGTTTCAGACTCATGCTGGGCCATATTTAAGAGTAGAGGTGATAGTGGGGTAACCTTGCAAGGTGAGAAACCTGTGGATGAGGCTGACAGATGCTGAGGAGCAGTTAAAGCACTTCTGGAGCCACACAGCAACAGCATGAGAAATTCAGTTGAAGTTCACCAACCAGGGGAAATGGCTAAACAGTCCAGGTTTAACCACTAAAGTTCCAAAACAAACAAACAAACAAACAAACAAATCCAACAAAAACACAAACAAACAAAAAAAACCCAAACAAACAAAAACCATTACAGCATTCTGGTTAAACTTTGCATTTAAATAAGTGAAAACACTACAGAGCTATCAGAGCTTAGGAAGGACAAAGGACAACAGGATGGAACATGTCTCAGAGAAGATGCCACAATAAATGCCACTCCAAAGGGCACAGGATCTCAGGCAAGGCAGGATGGGGGTGGGTGAATGACAACAAGAGGTGCAGAGTTATTCCCCAGAGGCACATGCTAGAGAGGCACCACATTCATTACCCCAGATCTCATTCTGAATGCTTTTGAATCTGTTTGGAGCCTGTGAAGTGAGGCAACAAAGCTCAGATCATGGATCAGACCCAGCCCTTCACTGACCAAGAGTGTTCTGTCAAGGGAAAGTTCAGGATGTGCTTCAGATATTGTGTGGCCTGGTGGGAAAAAACAGCCCACACTGCTTCCCAAAGGAGAGCAGCTCTCACCCCAGAGAAAGGCTATGAAATGTACAACTAGAGGAGCATAAATCTCTTAAATCACCAGCTGCGCCCATTCAGCATGGAGGGACAGAGCACATAAATAAATCCCCAAAGGCTCACTTTCAGTAGGAAGGGTAGGCAGGGACCTCTGTTCTGGTGGCATTTCAAGCGCCTTTGATCAGACACATAATTTGGATTAGTCTACAGGGATGTGTGGTGCCCCTACCCTGTCAGCTGGCTCAGGCTAATCCCAGCATCACACAGAGACCGAGCCAGACCCTCTGTGCCTGTTTGGGTGGCAGAATGGCCAGGCCAGGAGAGGACACTCCGTCCTGGAGAGCTGACATGGGTCTGAGGAGGGCTGGCAGTCCTAAAACATTCCTCAGCTGCCATTTAGCAAGCCAATACAGTTCCCTTCTGAGTCAGAGGTCCCTTGGGGTTCCTGCAGTGAGTGGCCACATCAGCACAAAGCTGTGGCTGCTGGCTGGGCTTGGGAGCAAGAGCAGCCTGCAGGAGGGAGCAGCAGCCCTGTTGTGGAAACCAGGAGATGAGTGTGGAACTTCATGATGCCTGTTAACCATTGGGACCACAGTCCTCAGTGGAGCTTTTTTCCCAGCTTCAATGACCCTGAGCTGGTACTAACTTAGGAGTAGGTAAGAGGAAATATCTTTTGTTTTACTGCAGACTCAAACTAAATCACTGGAATCTTGCCTGTTGCTCACACCTCCGAATGGAAGAAGAAACGAGGATGAGTGTTTGTTCTTGGTTTCTTTTCTCTTTCTCTTAAAGTTGGAATTGGACCATCCCTTGATGATGGATGAGTGTTGGAATTGGATCATCCCTTGAACGAGGATGAAAGTTGGAATTGGAATTGGATGAAAGTTGGAATTCGATCATCCCTTGAACGAGGATGAGTGTTGGTTCTTGGTTTCTTTTCTCTTTCTGTTAAAGTTGGAATTGGATCATCCCTTGATGGCTTTGCCCTGCCTTGGTGTGGGCAGAGCAGGGAGCAGCACAGCACAGCCTGTCTGCAGGTGTGCCACCCTCAGAGCAGGGCACAGGATGAGCACAGGCAGCAGCAGGGGCAGAAAGGCAGAAGTTTGGGACATCAGAGCAGCTCATCCACCTCAATGGATGTGACAACATCCAGCTACACCCACAAACAGCTTGGAGAGAGACACTTCCTTTGTCTTTTTCCACTGCCAAGCACTGCCCACAACAAGAAGCTGGTTTTCATGTAGTAATTGCTCACTAGGTGCAAATTACCCAATTATACACTTAATTTGCTTTGGCTGATGCTCACCAGAGGCAAGAAGGGTTCACCAGCGCTGGTGTTCCAGCTCCATCAGCCTGCCAACCCAGCTTTGGTGATGGAACAGCCCCACACTTGGAGCAATGCGATGGCAGGCAGGAGAGCTCCCTGGGTCAGGAGCAGTGGTGAGGGGCTGAGCAGACACCACAGACAAGTGACTGAACCTGCAGACTTTCAAACCAGATCAGCAGGAGCTAGAGGCAGTGGTGACAGTGTTTTGCAGCAACACTCAAAGCCAGGAAACAGCATCAATGTTGCCAGCAATAATGGTACCTGCATTTTACACCCTCCATCCTTTTCTACCTTCCCTGCTCTGTAGGTTCACCCATACTTTTTTTATTTTTTTCTGCCTCTTGCTTGGTGAGGATGTAGTGGATGCAGAGGGAAGATGGGGAGCTCACAGCAGCTTCACAAGAAGGGGAGCATGGATCCACTTTCTGCTGCTGACAGGGACCAGACAGAGGGAAAACCCCTCTGTCCACCTAGCTTCCACCCCAGTACTTCACAGAGCCAATCCCTTCAGGGAGGAGAGCCAGATGTGACAAAACACGAGAATTTGCTTTGAATGTGTGCAGGCTGGCACTCTCAGAGGACTAGGAACACACATGATGCTGAAATAATTGAAGTGCAAAAGCTTGGAGCTCAAACTAAGACCTAAAGAGAGGGAGGGGGAACACCTGTCCTCACTCTGGCCCCTGAATAAGTGGGTGAATTGTCAGAACAGGTACAGCTACACAAATAACTCTTTGCTTTGGTCCTCAGTGACAAACCTGGGACCAGAAGGGATGAGCTGTGCCATGCTCATCTCCAGCCACACGCTGCAATTTGGGTGCAGATTATCACCACCCAGCCTCAGAGCCATGGACTCATTTAGGTTGAAAAGCCCTCTGAAACCATCCAGTTCATCACAAAACACTGCAGGAATTTCTTAGGGAGGCAGGAGAAATGTCATTATTTGCAGCCTTTAAATTTACTATTACTAACACCAGTATTTGATAAATATGGACAGCATACTGGTTTTGGTATTGGACCAGAAGAAGGCTTCCATACTGAAATCTTACACACAATTTAATCACAGACCAGGGAAAAAAGGTCACAGTCTGTGGGTCATCATAGCCATGGAGGATTTAGTTTACAAATTTTTTTTTTGGCTGATTCAAATAACTGTAAATGTTTTCAGCTATACATTACAAACTCTGTATTTTAAACACTAAAATGCTTCATTCCAACAGCCATGGTCCAAGAAGAAAATCAGTCCACAGATAAAACTCAAAGGATTTGTAGTTCTGCTCCGATTTACCAGATATTTTTCTAGGAGATGCTGCAGTAAAACATTAAAGAGGAAGAGGATCATACTGGTGTTAACTGCAGCTATTCTTTACATGAATCATTTATGCTTCACTGTAACAAGATGTTTTTAACATGGATTTCACTTTAATCTTTTACTTCAATCCACTGAGTCCCACTGTGCCATGAGTGGTGAAAGGCTTAAAAAGAGTCACACCACCAAAAACTTTACATCACAAATAGATGAAATCAAACTGCACATAGGGGGGGAAGGGGGAGGTACACAGAAAAGGCACATATCACAGATGTGATGGGATTACAGGTCTCCTACTTGCTGCTTCCACCACCTTCACCCTCAGGTTTCTCAGCTGCTGGTGGCATGAATTATGTTTAACAGCTACTAAGGGCAGTTTGCAAAGTAATCAGACCACTGGTCCTGATGCTCCTGCTCAAGGATGACATGCGGAGGGGACAGGGCAGGGATCTAAGTGGGTATTTGGAAAATTAACACCCTTGTCTGTGTGGCAACAGTTCCAAACAGCCCTAAATAAGAGATGGGTATTCTCAGAGCCTCCCCTGAAAAGCCTGGGGAAGGCAGAAATCTCTCTCTTCACAAACACTGTAAACAGGAGGAAGCAATGGATCAGGAAGAAGCAAACACACTGCACACTACCACACCTCAGGGCCCCCCCCAGGAGATTTTCCTCAAGTTCACATTAGGAAAATTAATCCACAAACATCAGCAGTTTATGCCCAAAAAAGAGACAGAGGAGTCCTTTTTGCTTTATTCGAATAAAGGGAGAGGCCATGGGGCATTCCCCTGGGGTCTCTCAAATTTTTGGAGGACGCAGCCTCCTTTTTATCCCAGTTTCTCAGCCACATTTCCCTTCTCTTTTTCCCCGTTGGCTGAGGTACTTGAGAGGTACAGGCTTCCAAAACACCTGATACCAGAGATTTCCCTCTAATGTATAACCCTCCCTTTTAATTTTTAATTCTTACGGAATGTAGGGATTTTTTTCTTCCCCATTGTTTCTTTCATCTTTCAACGTCTAATTTCATTTATCAGCAAACCTACGGTTTATTTACAAAACCAAATATCTCTTTCCCTTCATCAATCAGTGGAATCCTTCCTATTGTTTCTTCCATCTCCCAGTGCTGGTTTTATCTACCAGCAGACCCGAAGCTTGTTGGTGAAGACAAACCCGCTATTCCTCTCACTCAGAAGGGAGCAGGGGAGAAGGCCAAGGGGAGCCCTGCCGTGGCTCATGCGGGTGGGCGCTGGCTCCGGGCACAGGGAAAGCTGCAGCAGCGACCCAGCAGCATCTTATCCTGGCTCTGGGAGCCCTCCAGCGGCTGCTGCAGCGGGAATCACGGAATGCTTTGGATGGGAGGCGCCTGGAACAGCATCCCATCCCACCAAGGGCAGGGACACCTTCCGCTGGACCAGGATGCTGTAAACCCTGCCCAAGTGAGTCCTGTGGGTGCTCTGTCCCTGTGCCCATCCTAGAGCAGCACCCCGGACAAGGTGAGATGGTTCAGGCACACACCTGTGGCCTGAAGCAAAGGCGGCAAACCTCAAGGTGAACCCAGACAGGGAATTCACACCCCAGGGCTGTTAAACTTAGCACAAGATCGCCATAAGGGAGATGGCGAGGGGAAAACACCATCAGCTCCCCACAGGCTCTGCAGATGTGCAAAGAGTCAATTTGCTAAAACTAAATCAGAAGGAAAGCAGCAAGCATTGGCACAAAGTGCTGGGCAAAAAGCTGGAATTCATCTTATTTCTCAGGAAAGAATGAGTCATCACTCATCGGGGTCATGTGAGCATGGACAGAGCGGGGTGCCAGGGGACACCAAACCACTCATCCACCAGTGAACCTCGGAACAGACACACTTCTTCTTCAAAGGAAGAGTGGTTTGGGTTTTTTTTCTATACCTAGGGATGGCAAGGGGTAAAGCACAGTTGGTTTGAAGGCTCCAGGTACAGGAGAAGGAGGACAGGACAGTAAGAGCCTTGCTTGTCACAGCCTCAGGCAGATTGCAAGGATTTCCTCTAGGCTGATGAGTGGGTAACAAAAGCCATCCCCTCCTGCCCCACCACACACATGGATGTTCGCAGCTCCAGTCTTCAATTCCCTCCCTCTAGCTGGAAAATGGTTAACACTGTGATTCCTTCTGGTGTAATTTTCATATGACTGACCGCAGAACTATTAATACCTGAGCCCAGAGCTGGTTCAGCTGAACAACTCATTCCCTCCGGGGAGAAGAAAACCACAACTTCTCCTGCCCCTGGAAAAACCTTTTGTCACTGCAGGGCCAGCAGCTCAGATGTGAGGAGATGGCTCTGTTGTGCTGATGCCCCTCAGGGGAGGACATCGAGCAGCATGAGAGAGCTCGGCTTGGTTCTCCTGTGCCTCCTCCGCATCTCCAGGAAGGGTGAGTCCCGGGCCTGCTCCCAGCCCCTGTCTGCTCACAGCTCCTCCTCTCACCCCAGCCCAAGTGCCAGGGAACTGCCTGCTATGGCCAACTCCACAGGAATTGCGCTCTCCATCACGTTGCTTAAAGGTATCCTGAATTTCCAAGCGCATGTGACAACAGTGGGAAGACTCAGGCACAGCAGTTGTCAGAGGGGCCCTCGGTTTGTGGGATTTTTGGCATTTTTCTGCTTTCCTAACTTGAGCAGGAATTCCATCTGACTTTTCCCCAGCTTTGTCAGGTGGATGCAGCATTTTCATCCCCACCCTGCTTCATATTCCATTTTCCTTGGGTCATATTATGCAACAAACACAATATTTTCCAGTTCCACTGAGCACTTAAGCTCGCATTACCTCAAATATGTGCTTAAATTCCATTAAACTCCATAGGATTTGCTTAGCTTCACTGCTGAACAGCATTTGGCCAGAGCAAGGGTAGCTGTGAGCTGGTCCCCAGCTCTTGCTGTTTGTCCTCATGACCTTTCCCACTGGCCACCAGCTGCAACACTGACCTGACAACTCCTTTTGGGAGTTACCTTCTGCAAGGTGTGCAGGCTGTTTGACTCTCTCTTCCTTGTGAGAGCCTCAGTTCCATTAGCAAATGGAGGCAGGATATTAACAAAAGGAATGTGAAAGACCTGCCACACTGAGGCTTTAGAGTTAAGGGTAAATTATACAGAGAAAGTTGACAGCTCCCTCCACTCATAACTAGGCAAACTGTGTTTCCATGGAAATGGGTGGAGATGCTAACATTAAAAGCACTTATTTTTAACATTATTTTTCATCTGGAAGGCAAGGGGGGATTATGTGCTTAAAAAAAAAAGTGTTCTTTGCTTAAGATTGAAAACAAAAAAAAAAATAAATAAAAGCTAATCAAAGGGGTGGCAGAGAGAAGCAAGTCATACTCAAAAGCACACAATCTACAGTTCTCCTAAAGTAAAGGTTACAGTGACATGCTGCAAAATGACTAAAACAAGAGCAAATAAGCTAGAAAGCAATAGCAATTACTGTTTTCAGTGCCAGCTCTTTGTGCTCAAAGCCCATGAGCTTCATGAAGCTCCTGCAGTGCTGCAGCATTGTTTATTAGATTACCTGGGCTGGAAAAGGTACCCATACCATTATTGTGTATGACAGGGCAGCACGACTCCAGATCTCAGTAATCAAAATACTGGCTTGGAGCTGACTCTGTGCAAATATCAGAAGAGGGAACTGGCCCTGGGATGGCCTTTGTCCATTGTGTGACACACAATAGGTGAATACAAGCTGCACTGCCACGTAGGTGTTTGTCAAGTGTTATGGGCCACAGACAGAGGAACAAAAACCAAATCTGATCTTTGAGTTCTACAGGAGTAATCTGACAGCTGAATGCCCATATGGTGAAGCCAACGAGACCAGGGATGGGTGGAAATACTTACATTTACATTTTACAGGTATTCTCAGCTACTGAGAGCCCCTGATCTAATGGAGTTCCATGAGACAGGAATGTAGGCACAGATGTGTTTCTGAAGCCACAATCTGCTACTACAGCTGTTGACAGCAGCAGAACAGTGGGTAGGCAGACATGTCCATGTAAAACTGAAAGAGGGGAGATTTAGATAAGATATTAGGAAGAAATTTTTGGCTGTGAGGGTGGTGAGGCCCTGGCATAGGTTGCCCAAAGAAGCTGTGGCTGCCTCTGGATCCTTGGAAGTGTCCAAGGCCAGGCTGGATGGGGCCTGGAGCAACCTGAGCTAGTGCAAGTTGTCCCTGGTGGTGGAATGAAACAAATTTTAAGGCCCCTTCCAGCCAACCATTGTGCAGTTCCATGATCCCTCCTTGCTTGCAGGTGTGCAGTGCAATGGCTGGTCTGTCCATGTGCCACCCGATGTTACTGGAGAGCTTGGGAAGATGGTTATCCTGCCCTGCACCTTCACACACCCCTACAAAACATTTGACCGGGCGCTCACGGCCATCTGGAGGATCAGGGAGCCTTACAACGGCACGGTGATCTTCAAGTGTGTGAGCCAGAGCAGCAGCGAGCTCTGCAGGACTGCCATCAGCCACAAGAACAAGTACAAGCTGCACGGCAACCCCCGGCACAAGGACCTGTCCATCAGGGTGGACAACCTGACCTGGAGCGACAGCGAGAGGTACTTCTGCCGCGTGGAGCTGGCTGGAGACAGCCAGGACAAGTACGAGAGCAGGAACGGCATCAGGCTGCATGTGATTGGTAAGAGGGCCTGAGAGGCACAGGAGGCAAAGACACCCTTGAGGGAAGAGCCACAGGGTGTGGGAAATGACAAATGGCAGCAGGAGTTTGCCTGAGGTGGTTTTCCAAAGGGTTGGGTTTTCTTTCTCCATTATAATAGGGAAAATTCACTGTCTTCCTCAGTCTTGGTTTGCCAAAGGGCTGGGTTTTCTTTCTCCATTATAACAGGGAAAATTCATTGTCCTCCTCAGTCTTCCAACATGAGACAGTGAGCGCAAGGCAGGGAAGGGAATAGGAACAGAGCTAGTTAGGAAATGGTGAGGCTCAGGCAGCTGGGGTGAGAGCCCCCCAAAAGCTGTGCATCCCATTTTGTCCCCTGCAGCACAGGATCAGGGCAGGCAGCAGAGGCAAGCTGGGGTTAGCTAAACTGGGGTTAAAGACATCTGTTAAAACCCCATCAGACCCTGAACTGGACACCCAGGTGCTGAGCACAAGTTCACTGGTGTTAGAACTACAGGGCCTGAGTGGTAACAGGGATTGAAAAGACAAGATACCTGGTACCCAGGTGCCATAAATCCAGAATCCTCTGGAGCATGAAACACAAACCTAGAAACCTTTTTTTCCTGGAAAACCAGCTCAGAACAACAAATGTCACATGCTAATCCCACTTTCCAGGGCAAGTTCACAGATCAGGGGGGAGCAAGGAGACACAGGAGGCCTCAGAAGCAAACTCAGATCTTACCCAGGCCATGAGGTTGGATGATTTTGGTTTTGAGAGGGAAGATGCTTATGCCTGCTGTGAGGTGTGAGTATCCAGATGGGACCTGAGGATGAACTTGGCTGTTTCTTGAGAAGTTCTGCACAGCTGAGGCTCTTCTTCAGTTGAACCAGCCCTGACACCCACACACAGCAGGACCAGGGCAGGATGGCAGCAAGACCTGTCTCTCAGGGGCTGCCTGGATTTTAACACCAGAGGAATGATAATACATATTCCCTGGTTGGGAATGGGCCCTGACACTGTGATTGGAAAGGGTTAATTAGTGCTTGAAAGGTTAATTTAAACACCAAAACACACAGACCCATGACACACAAACTCAGATTACTCTTGCACTATGTGGACAAAGAGAACAACTTGTAGTAGGTGGTTGCAAACTCTGGTTTTGTTATCTGGTCTGAAAAAAAATATTAATTTCTGTTCTTCCAATGTTAGGACACTCATTTAGTGCCCTTCACTTTCCATAACACCTTTTTGAACACTTCCAGGGATGAGGGCTCCACCATTTCCCTGAGCAGCCCCTTCCAATATCCAGTCACCCTTTCTGAGAAGAAATTCCTCCTAATGTCCAACCTGAAACTGACCTGGCAACTCTGGGGCTGGGAAAAAAAAGTAATCAAAAATAGATTGTGGTCAGAAGCAGATATTTTCCCTGCAACTAACCTGCCAAATCTGGCAAGTCTCAGGCACTGAGCAAAGGGTTCACACAAACAGGTCCATCCACGTGCACTCCGGAGGTCAGAGATCAAAGGAACAGCCGCAAAAAGCTTGTGCAGAACACTGTGGGTGACATGTCCTGGACCTCGTGGAGATGCAGCCAAGTCCAGAAATGTCACCAGCTGCACCTGTGCCTACAATGGTGGGTGGCACCTCTCTGCCTTCTGCCAACGAGGAAGGGCACAACAGCTGAAGTTGGGCAAAGTTCAGGAAAATGTGTGAGCCATTGATGGGACAGAACAAACAGAGCACACATCCTTGCATCCAGGCTTTGCTGGGTGAACCCTTTTGCCCCTCTGTCCAACACAGGCTGGGTGGAGAAATCTGGAAAAAAGTGCCAAGAAAAACAAGGAAGGAGGGGGCTGATCCCAACATCCATAGAGTCATTGCTTAGTTTCTGTTAAGAGAACTTTTAAAGCTCATCTTGTCCAACTCCCCTTCCACTAGATGATATTGCTCCAAAGCCTATCCAACCTGGCCTTAGAGACTTCCAGGGATCCAGGGGCAGCCACAGCTGCTCTGGGCAGCCATCTTTTCAAAAAAATTCCTCCTTACATCAAATCTAAATCTCTACTATTTTAGCTTCAAAACATCAACCCTTGTCTGTCACCAAAAGTCCTGGTAAAAATGTATCCCTATTTTGCTTGGAGCCCCTGCAGGCCCTGGCAGGGCTCTGAGGTGTCCCTGGAGCCTTCTCCTGTGCAGCTGAGCAGCCCCAGCTGTGCCAGGCTGGCTCCAGAGCAGAGGGGCTCCAGCCCTGGCAGCATCTCCGTGGCCTCCTCGGCACTGGCTGCAGCAGCTCCAGGTCCTTGTGCTGTTGTTGCCCAGGGCTGGGGCAGCTCTGCAGGTGGGCTCTCACCTGAGCCCAGGGGCACAGGGGCAGGATCCCCCCTGCCCTGCTGCCCACGCTGGGGCTCAGCCCAGGGCAGGGGGTTCAGGCTGGGGCAGGCCCAGCTCTCACCCACCATTACCCAACTTTACCCTGGCAGAACAACGCTGAGGCTCCACCAAGACCAAATCTTCACTGCAGCTGTTTTACACCAGATCTGCCTTTGCAGCCTGACCCGCTTTCCCTCCCCCGTTGCCATTCCCACAGCCGCCCCCAGGATCATTAACATCACGGTCAGCTCCAGCAGGGATCACACCTTCCAGGCCCACTGCACGGCCGAGGGGGAGCCAGCGCCTGCCCTGACCTGGACAGGACCCCCCTACAGCAACCTGAGCCCCAGCAGCAGCTCCAGCCACCGCGTCACCAAGGAGCTGCGCTCCCTGACCCACGACGGGAAATACACCTGCACCGCCGTCAACAGCCACGGCCGGGCAGAGGGGGCCGTCTACTTCTACAAATTCAGGGCCTCCGACAGCTCCTCCTTCATGATCCTCATCTTTGTCCCGCTGACAATCAAGGTGGTCATTCTGCTGGTGATCCTGAGCTTCGCTGCTTTCTCCAGAGAAGGTCAGAGTCCTGGCGCGCCTCCATCCCAGGGAGGGATGCGCAGACAAACCAGGCAGGAGGTGTGGGAATTTGTAAAATTAGAGGGTTTTGGGAAAGCTGCAAAAGGCAGGCTTTAGAGACAGCAGAACTGTCAATAAACAGGGAATGGCTTTGTTTGGGGGGAGGGAGTGTTAATGATTTCATTATTTTTTGCCCTAGGAGAAGGACAGTTCTAGCAGGAAACTTAAGAAGAGCCAAGAGATCTTGGCTGGCTGGTCACAGCCAGCAGAGAGAGGAAATTTGGAAATTTCCTTTGGAAGTTCAGAGGGAGCAGGAGTTTCCCCGTGCCCAAGAAAAAATCTTAATAAACCAACAGGGGGGAAATCAATGGAGAGACCACTGCTTACATAACCAGATTATTTTATTTTTTTCCTTGAAGCAGGCTAATTACTGTCTCTTTCCCTGTAGCCCACAGCCAGGATTTACCTTTGCTCCATCCCACACAAGTTTAGTCTCCTGGGATGGACATCCTCATTTTACAGACCACCCCTGTCAGTCCCGCAGGGCCTCAGTAGCTCGTATTTCCCCAGCATTTGTGAAATTCCACCTTCCAGGCTGTGAGAGCAGGGAGTGCCCAGCTCCCAGGAGATGGGAATCAGCCCATGGACTGAGGGATACCACATCCCAAGCAGCCAGGACATCCCCAGCTGGGTCCCCAGCCCTCCAGTGCTGCTGAGTGGTGGCACGGGCAGGAGGGGACTGAGAAGAATGAGATGTCACATCACTGTGACTCATCTGTAGGGACAGTCTGATGTCACACTCATGGAGCCCCCACTTGTCTTGAACAGTAGAAGTTGTCAGTCCAACCAAAAATGCTTTGCTCCTTATATTCCAGTGCCTAATTCCCAAGAACATGGAGAGGGCCACATGCCAGGTATCAGGGCTTCTTCCCATTCATTGTAGTGTCACAACCACCCTCCAGTGCAACTCCCCAGGCAGCTCTAGGTCACTCCTGGCTTCCCCAGCCCACTCTGACCTCACTGCTAACCCACGTCATCATTTCCACTTCACAGGTCCCCCCTCTGCCCCACCCAGCCTGGCCAGGTAAGGATGTCTTGCCTTCCACTCGTGTTACCCTGCAGGAGAGTGAGGATGGCCCAGGTGAGAAATGCAGCATGGTCCTTGGTCTTGGTGGCAATTTCCTGGCCTCAGAGAAGGCTGCTGGGGCAAGGAGAGGGTTGAGCTGGCGGCCAGGTGAGCCAGTGTGAGGGAACAAGGGCTGGACACTGCTGGGAGGAGGTTCTGGCTTGGGCACAGCTGAGAGGAGACCCCAGTGGAGTGAGGAGAAGGGACTGGGCAGCAATTTGGAGAGACCAGAGCACATGGCTCTGCACCAGCAAAGGGCTGGCAGAGGTTTAGAGGTGCCATAGGCCCAGAGCATGGCTGGAAGGCTGCGCACAGCCTGGCACAGCTGGGGCTGCTCAGCTGCACAGGAGAAGGCTCCAGGGACACCTCAGAGCCCCTGGCAGGGCCTGCAGGGGCTCCAGGAGAGCTGCCCAGGGACTGGGGACAAGGCCTGCAGGGACAGCACCCAGGGAATGGCTCCCAGGGCCAGAGGGCAGGCACAGATTTTGGGCTGTTGGGAATTAGGAATTGCTGGCTGGGAGGGTGGGCAGGCCCTGGCCCAGGGTGCCCAGAGCAGCTGTGGCTGCCCCTGGATCCCTGGCAGTGCCCAAGGCCAGGCTGGATGGGATTGGAGCAGCCTGGGACAGTGGGAGGTGTCCCTGCCCATGGCAGGGGGTGGCACTGGATGAGGTTTAAGGTTCCTCCCAGCCCAAACCCTTCCATAGTTCTGTGGTGCCACATTAAACCAACAATGGATCACCCACCAAGGGAAAGGGATGGGGTCTGTGCTGACACTGTGAAACAGAAATCTTCCCCTCCCTCTTCACCCCAGTTTGTAACGGAGTAGAAAAAGTTGCCACACCAAAGCTGATGAGCTCAGCCAAGTGTGCAGGGAAGGTTTGGAGAGATAGCAAATATCCCAGCTCAGGTGTGGCAGGGCCTGATTCTTGGGCTGGCCACCACGCTCCCACAAACCCCTGGTGTTTCCCATGACCCAACATAACACTGATCTTGGACACTCCTGACAGCTGGGGTGGCCAAACTTCTGGGATGGGAAAAAAAATTAAAAAAAAAAAAAAAACAAAAAAACCACCAAAACAAACAAAAAAACCCCAACACCACCACCCCCCACCAAAAAAAAAAACCCCAAAACCCAAAAAAACACCCAAAAAACCCGCCAAATCCCACCAAAACCAATCCTTGATCTAATGGTAAAGAAGACTTATCTGAGGTCAAGGATAATTACATCTGCATGGGGCAACTCCCTTTCAATCTGAGTAATTTCTTTGTGATACTTCCTTCCTGAGTTACCCCACGTCTCCTTCCCTGACCATTCCCAAGAACAACAGCCATTGCAATCAAGTGTACAGGGCACAGCTAAAGAAAGAAGGAATTTAATCCTACCGTCAAATCTGTAATTTCTTATAAAAAACTACAGTTTTTTGCTGATTTATCAGGGTCTAAACCACATTGTACCCTTGGTTATATTTGCATAGAAACCTACACAGATAGGAAGGCTTAAAGCCAAACACTTACATGAGAAGATCCTGCTCAGGAGAGGTTTCACAGAATTCACAGAATGACTGGGTTGGAAGAGACCTTAAAGATCATCAAGTCCAACCCATGCCCTAACACCTCAACTAAACCATGGCACTGAGTGCCACATCCACTCTTTTTTTTAAACACACCCAGGGATGGTGACTCCACCATTCCCAGGCAGACCATTCCAGAACTTTATCACTCTTTCTGTAAAAACTTTTCCCTAATATTTCCCTTGGTGCAGCTTGGTTTGTCACAACCTCACGAGGTTCTGGGCAGGACAGCAGCACAGCGCTAAAGGTGCCGGAGATTGCTTTGCATGCTTTCAGATGTAAAAGCTTTGAGGTGTAAAACAGCAGTTGCAGCTGAGACTACTGTGAAGTAGAAGAGGCTCTGCCTCGGAGAGTCACAGACGCTTCCACTGGAGCCGCTGGCAAATCCCAGAGCAGCCTGGAACGCTGTTCCCTGGAACCCTCACCTTTCCCACTGTCGCCCTGCCAGGCCCCAGCAGCCGGAGTGCACCTACGAGAACTGCGAGCACAGGCACAGCCAGAGCCGGCCCCGGCGCAGCTGAGGGACACACGGACACACGGATCTCCTTCCCCAGGGAGCGCAGGGCTCACACCGCCTCGGGCAGGATGGAACTCCAGCATCTCTAAGGTCCCTTCCACCATGCTGTGAGCTCCAGCCCTGCTTCTCCTCTCAAGTGACAGCAGCCTTTATGGGGAAAAGAGAAGAAAGAGTGATGGAGCTGGAAGGGCAAAACGTGGTCAGTTTTAACTTATCTGTGCTTTTAACCCCTATCAAACGTTTAAGCAAGCAGGCAACAGTATACAATAGTATAAAATTGCCTCAGAGCTTTTTGCTTTGGTATTTTTCAAACATTGCTTTAAAAAGCATTTTCAACACTCCGCTTCTCCAGCCACATCCAACCGGGCTACTGGCATGATGGAAATCCTTGCTGTGGCAAAACACTACTGGAATTTCTGATGGGGCTTGCTCCTTCTTTAAAATTATTATTGTTATTTCTAAACACCCAGAAGAGTTTATTTTAAAGAAAACCTTAACTTTAAAGAGGACTCCAAGCAAAAAGACGTTTTCAAAAAACTGGTAGAGCTGAAAGCAGGACATGAGAAGTCTAAACTAGTGTGTGTTCTAATTCTGCTTTAGCTCCTGAAACTCAGAGCTTTGTGATAAATGTTCCAATACACAAAATTGTTGGGTCATTGTTTTTTTCTTAATAGCTAAAAAAATGTTTCAAAACCATTTCCATCCCTGTGTTGCACAAAGGAGTTTCTTTAAGGTCTGACTACTCATTTCTTAAATCTCTCTCTTCTGAGATGAAGTCACTACTGCAAAATCACAAAGGCCATGAAGTCACAAAAGCCAACCACAGACAAATCTCTTACCCAACTGTGAACATCCTCCAAGATCCGGTGAACAGGTCCAGCTTATGGTATAGGGCAATGTGGGTCAACCTGGAGAGGCAGGCAGAGGCCCAGGATAGGGCTGGAGACAGCAACAGGCTGGCTTAGATGAGGAGGAGGAGAAAGAATTAAGAAAGAGCGGGTGGCTTGAACTTACTTTTACATTTATACTGCTGGATTTGATGCTCTGTGCAACCATCCAAGTACAGCAGCTCCAAAACTGTTCCCCAAACAATCCTGTTCCAGGTAACAACTACCAAACTGCTACTGAAATACCATCAAGCTTGCAAACTCAACCCCAGGCTGGGAACCATTAATTTAAAGTTCACCTCTTCATAAGATCTGCACTGGGAGAGCAAAGCAGAATTTTAAATTACTTGGCCAGAATGATAAGGGGGAAAGAAAAACTAAATGGGAGGATATATTTGAACCTGATCTTTTAAATCCCTGCTTAAAATTCCAGCAGTGACAAAGCCAGATTTAATAAAAAATAAGAGGAGATGCAAAGAGAAAAGGGAAGTTACAGCAGACAGTGTAGTCACAGACCTGTAAGCTCAGTTTCACAGGTGTCACAGAGGAAAGATACCTCAGAGATACCAGTTGGAGAAACTGAATTGGATTTCTGAGCCCTCAGGATTTACAGATATATAATAAAGGGAACTCACTTCTCCTTGTGCATGGGATTTAGGCTTGGCTTTCTGAATTTTTCTCTAAAAAATTACTTCTTTAACTCAATTAGTTTGGGTCCAAATAGAAGCATCAGACCTCATGTCCCAAAACCAGCTGGTTCCCCCTGGTCCTCATGGGAGACTCAAACACTCAAACCAGTATAAACTGAAGGCACAAAACACAGCAGTGCACCCACCAGGATGCTTCTGGTATTGAACTCATCTGGGAAATGCAGGGAATGCCAAAGCCCTTCCAGTAAAACTAGAAGGAATAAAAAGTCCATCTGTTGGGCACCATTTGGAAAGTAAGGCCCCAAGCTGTGGAGTTCACATGTGCAGAGAGAAGTGCGATACAGGTTCAGGCTTCAGCCACTGCCAGAAGATTGGTCTGCAGGGGGCACATCCAGCAATGATGTGTTGTCTGATGTGGATCCCGCTAGCAAGCTGAAAACATCACAGTGTCTGTCACCAACTGCTTGATTTTCCGTTTTTATTTTGCATGGTCTTTGCAGACAGAGCATGTTATAAATACAACATTTGTAAAAATTCAACAGCTGAAACAATTCCTCATTTTGAAAGTGCATGTCAAACACGTATTTCTGACTTCTTCACATTTATATGCAACTGATCAATAACATTTAACCTAATAAACCCAGTGCTTTTTAAGTCTTTGGGGGGAAAAGCAGCAGAATGTATTCCTCCAGACATGAATTTTCCGAAAAAGTCTGTTAAAAACCATGCTGCATTGGTGTCTGGTTACTATACAGAGGGATGTACATATATATATTTATTTATAGGCTCGCAGATAGAGCAAAGAACTCTAAGACCACATTAAAAATGACGGTGATCTAATGACCCAGCTGGCATGATTAGCAGAATCTGCCAAGAAGGAAAAGTTGATCTGTCCTCTAGCACCAGAACCATGGTTTAAGAGCAACAGCTCAAAGCATCATTGACCAGTAGGTAGCACATTTCTATCCCCTATTGACCAGAACTCATGTTTTAACGTGCAACCATGTCAAAAACACAAAGGCACAATTAATGGAGGAAGAGAAAAAGTGATCAATTCCTTCACAGAGCTGTAGGGACTGGGACTGCAGGACCTTGGGCCAGCTCAAACACACCAGTGATTAAAGGGACATCAAACAAGCACCAGGAAAAATTCACCTTCTGCTTTTCCTAAACAAAAGTGCATCCTATGATCAGACAAGGCAACAAAACCAGTGATCGTTCAGCTGAAACAACAGATTTACAGGCTCATGGTTCATGCTTTGGCAACAGAATTTTAACAAGTGATCACCAAATTTAATACAACAAAAATGCCTCTTCACAGTGTCATCTAAAATCCTGTTATGTCATGTCCAGCCAGGCAAAAGAAAATAAGCTTAAGTGATGGTTAAACATTTCCTAAACAACCGGACTAAGGAATTAAGGAATCCTATTTAACATGATCGTAACTGACTGTTCCCCTCTCAGACACTGGAGATCCAGAAAATGTGTCTCTGGATTTAAATCCCCTTGAACTTGGCTAGAAGTTACTTGCATTTAATCAAGCAATATAGATGCAGACACACTATGTTTAGAAAACAGGAAAAAACAATGTTCTTAGTTCATATTTGTGCTGATATTTACAGAAGTGGGTAAAGATTGTAGGCATGCCTCTAAACTACAGATTTCTGTGGGATAGCAAAAAAGTCAAGATTTAAAATACCATCCTTTCAAATACAGGGATTTCACAAAAATTGCTAGACACACACTCATCAGGTAAGACTCAGAGGGATCCTGGTTAAGAAAGTCAAACCTCTTTTACACACAATCCTCCACTCACTTTTGAACTGGCCTGAATGATGACACACTGGAAAATAAAAAAAGGCACCAAGCAAAAACTTCAGACACTACAGTGAGCTGTGCTGACTAGTGATTTGTACACCTATCCCCAGGCACCCTTCTCTCCAAAGGGCACCACACAGAGAAAATATTCAAGTGCTTTCAGTCAAAAAAAAAAAAAAAAAAACCAAAAAACCTCCCCCAAATTGCAAACCATTAAGCAATTCCACAGGCCTAAAACTCAAACGGAAAGCAAGAAACCCTTGAAGTGGAGAAAATTGACATTGTGTAGTTGTTCTTATTCGCAGGTCTGACTTAATTAAAGTGGAACTCTGAAGGTAAAAATCATTTGTGCAATAAGGACACTGTTTGTAAACCAGAGCCACCGCCCACCCAGCGCCGCTACCGAATGCTGTCCAAAAAATGCACTTCTGGGTACAGCGTGTTCACCAGGAGGGACAGGAGGTTATTGCCATCCTGAAGGCAGTGCTCAGGGTGCTTGATGAACACAGAGGCCTGGGAGAGCTGCTCCTGGTAATCCATGTATTGTTTGTTGGATGACATGGCTTCGAGAGCACTCAGTGCCTACGGGAAAAAGGGAAAATTTTGTTAGTTTTGTGTATTTTGGTCCATAACACAACACCATCTGCACAATTCCCCTAAAGGATCCTCACCTACTACAGAATACAGAGTACTCAGAACAAAACAGTTGCAAACTGTCATCTCCTAACAGTGTTTCAAGTCAACTTGGATCTTTCAAGCTGTTCTCTCCCCAAGGTCAACACAAAAACTGTCCTATTATTGCTTCCTATGATTCTGTAACCCAAATATTGTCAAATATCTACTTCATGAACTCAAGACATGGTTTCACAGAAATTATGTCAAACTACAAGCTGCAACACACTTAAATCTTCACTTTAGGTTGTTCTTATGAATGTATTGACTTTCATGGAAGTATTGTTTTGCTCCCATTAATAGTATTAGAGTTAAATATTAACTGTCAAGTTAAAAATCGTATGTTGGCAGGACTAGCAAGGGCAAATGTAGAAAATATTTCTTAACAAGTTTTGTTCTTTTCTTAGAGAAACAAGCTGTACCAAGCTACTTTACTTTGGTTTCTAACCAGCTCCTCCTTCCTCTTCTCAAGTGCTTACTGAAAGAACACCGTGGTCAGTGCACACACTAAAGGGGGAATGTTTATTTGTCACAGGCCTTTTAAGCCCCGACCTCACATAAACAAATGTCAGCGTGAGTGTAGCCCTGCTTTATCACTGAAAAGCAGCACAAATCACAGCAGCACTGTTTTTCCTGTTTGTTTTAAATTCCTTCTACCTGCTATGCTCCAAACTTTGAGTCAGGCTTTACAGACCTAAGTTCATCTGCCCTTTTTACATGTGCAAGATTCAAAAATGAATTTTTGAAAAAGAATGAATTCTTCATATTACACAGAACATTGTATAAAGTTTTACCAGGGTCACCTTTAGGGCAGAGTCAAACACGCAGTCCTGCTGCCAGAGTTTAGCAACAAGATGAGAGCAGGATTTACCTTGAAGAAATACGTGTGACTCTCGTGTAAGAGTCACAAATACTTGTGACACTTACAAAGCTCACCCCAAAAGCTGAACGAGCACGCAGAGAGGGCATGTCAAGCGGCCAGGGATGGGCACACCTCACCTGCTGAGCCTTCTGAGACAGCCTGGGCTCCGAGCCGGCCTTGAGGCGCACCTGGCTCTCCGCGGGGATCTGCACCAGGAGGAAGGCGGACAGACTGCGGGCAACCACGCGGAACCTGCACGGAGAGACCGAGGCGCGGGGTGACACCACATCTGCCAGTCTCAACAGCAGACAAACTGTAAGAGCTACCCACGAGGCATCTCTTGCACGAGGAACGAAGTAAAGGCTTGAGAGGATCTATTCCAATGCATCAGAAACCACTTCAGTATCACAGAACCCCAGAATGGTTTGGGTTGGAAGGGAACTTAAAGCTCACCTTGTTCCACCCCCTGCCATGGCAGGGACACCTTCCACAAGACCAGCCTGCTCTAAGCCCCATCCAACCTGGCCTGGGACACTTCCAGGGGTGGAAGGAGATCCTAGGAATTCTCTGGGTATACACACAATAGGACACAACACATACTACAAGATAATGTAATACCTTTATAGGAAATCCTGCATCTGTTTCAAGCCTAGCTGAAATACTCCTCAGGTGACAGAATGTAAAACATTACTATCACCCAAATCAAGGGATGAGTTGAATGACTCCAAGAATTCAGGGCAATTTGAACAGCAATGCATTCCAAAAAGTCTTTAAAAACATGAAGTTATGTTTAGGTGCAGGGCTGAATTGTTGTTACACAAACATTTATGGGGTTTTTCCTCAGTATTCTTTCCAGAATGAACTTGATTTTGACACCTAACAATCAAACTTGGTGTCTCTGCTTAGAAGGTAGAGTGAGTCACAATGCTCCTTTGTGCATCACTTAACATTTCCAATACCTCAAGGTTAGGACAGAAATTCCAGTGTGTCTGTTGTTATAAAAATCTTGGGAAGTCAACTGAATTAGTTTTTTATAGACCAGGTAGAAGTAGCTTCCTCTAACCAACATCTGCCTACAAACTTTGCTTGAGGGGGACATTAAGCCAGACTGAGAACTGCATTTTCTTTCCTTTTTCACCACAACCTTTACAGAGGTTCATACTTGCTTCTTAAGCTGATTAACACACTCAGTGTGCTGTTTCTGTGACAGGCCCAAAGAACATTACAGATCTGGGGGCAATGTGGATTCTGATCCCCTTTTAACACTGTGCTGGACCCAGACTGGGCATGCTGGGCCCAGACCCAAATCAATACCATGACTCAAACCAATTAATGCCCCACAGCTCCAGCCCTCACCTGGGTGACAAAGGAGACCTCCTGCCCAGCCCAATAGCACCAAGTATTCCAGAAGTGAGTCTCTCTTCAGCCAGCTGGCTCTGCCGGGCCTGGATGGACAGCAGGGTCCGGATGACAGATTCAATCAGAACGGGGTCATCCTGCTCCAGCTGCACCAAGGACAACTGCATGGCTTTGTGCCACCAGAGAAACAGCTTTGCCTCTTCCTTTGCTGAGCTTTAAGTAAAATTTAAAGGAAAATGTAAGAGAAAATAAATTTTTAAGAGTCAGAGCATAGGTTAAGAAGTTTATTCCCCTCCCCATTAGGTCCATGAAGCTTGTTAATTAATAGCAGCTAATTTTATCACATGAGGATAGCTTATCTATACTACCCCACCAGTTATTATACTGCTACTGTTATGGATTTGATCCACCAGCTAGCAGGTTTTAAGGGCCTGTAACTGGACAACGAACACTGTTTCCTTTTAAGCTTTACAACTGGAAATAAATGATACTGCAGCCATAAGTGGATTTAAACTTGCCTAAGACTTGGCACAAAAGGAACGAAGCAGTATCTCTACTCGTTTGTTCTTTTCTTTACTTACCAACAAAACACTTTAGGAAGCACTGGATGTTGTTACCACAACAACTTAGATGTTTTATATGATCCTTGAGAAAAGGAAACATTGAAGCTTTCTGTTGAGTAAAGCCCAAAGTGAAGTTCCCCCTATGCTATTTTTAATCTTTCCCCAAACAGTTGGCAGTTTAAGTTAACAAGCTCAGATTTTCCACATAAAGCACCATCACGAGTTTCCTGCATCAGACTATCCTCACATTCCTCCTCCCAGTCATTTCCCACCACAGGCAATCTCAGATCTGATGTTTCAAGCAAGGTTTAATCTGCTTTACATGGTGGCTTTGCCGTCTCCTTCATACCTTAGCCGTGAAATTACTACAGCTCCTACCACAGTGAAAGTATTTTTTGAATTTCAAGAAAACAGTGGGAGCATACATTTTTCCAAATTGCTATTTTACAGAAAATATGAACGTTATCAATATTAACATGGAAAAATAATTATCAGGTTTGTTAAATCCTGGCAATATCAGAAGCAACTCTAACTACTGTTGCTATGTGCATTAAATATTTTTATTCTGACCCCAAAGCCATGCATCCTTTCCCCTCAGAACCCAGTTATCTAAGATGTTTTGCAGCAGCACGGGCTGCTAACCCTGGGCATCCCATCAGATGCACTGGCTCCAGGTTTGGTTCAGAGCTGCTGCACAGTCCCCGTCCAGCAGCTTTCAGCACCAGCTCTGTCAGAGTGCCAGACCAAATATTCAGCACATAACTCATCCCACCTTGTGGACACGCTGGGAAGTGTAACCCACAATCATTCAGGGTTTGCTTTGAGTCATTTTAACAGAGCACAGATCCAGGCTGTCATTGAAACCAAGTGCGTCTGACTGAAAAATGACTGAAACTCACTAATTTTCTAGCAGATTAAATTCCTTCTTCCATTTAACCACTGCAGATGGACAGACCCTGTATTCATAGATGCTGAAGGACAGGGAATTACATCCAGCACTCTGTTGAAATTAACTTAATTAACCAGGGTTACCTAATTATACCAGCTATACAACCCTAAACAAACTTTAATCTAAATAACAATAATAATAATAATAATCCAGAAGTCTAGGCACATTCAGAAGCTCCAAGTTTCACACCTGGGGTACACTTGCTCCAGCCATTTGCTGATGGTCAGCAGGATTTTCATTTCATTGGTAAGGGTTTGGTCAGTGTTCAGGCATTGCAGCAGATAGACATAGAGGGTCAGGTAACTTCCTAAAGACAGGCACTCCTGCAGGAATTCTTCCATGGTTAGCTCAGGAACTTGGAGGGAAGCAAGTACAGGGCCCCAGCCTAACTCCTGGTGGTGAGGGGAATCTTTGAAGAAAGAAAGAACAGAAAGCATGTGAGAAAGCAGCACTTGATAAAACCTAAAAACCAGAACTCCCAGTTAAGAGAATCTGGGCTGGTTAAGCTGTTTTTCAGGTAATCAGAATGTCATGCACCTCTGATGGAGAGAACAGAAAATTCCACTATCATAGGGCACCTCCTTGAGGTCAAGGTGAGATATTTTCCCAGCATTCAGCCAGGACTAAAATTTGAACATTTTAGCAATGGAATTGCTAAAAGTATTTCCCTCAGGTGTACTGAAATCTTCCACACAGTGAAAGAAATAAAAATGTAGTTCCACAAGGATTACATAAACAGAAAGAAGAAGGAAAAAAAAAAAAATAAAATCATGCATACTTTCAGAGTTTTACCAAACCAGAGTGTGTTTTTCTTAAATTAGCTTACAGAACACTACAGAAGGGAAAATGAAGAAGGAAAAATATCTTCAGTTCTCCTGGGGTGGTTTTCTTATAAAACCACTTTATCTGGGAAAATGGCAACACTACACAGAGCAAATCAGTTTTCACACAGACAGGTACTAAGATATTAAGAAAACACACCATTAGGGCAGCTGTAAAACCCAAACCACAATCACAGATTCCCAGAATGGTTTGGGTTGGAAGGGACATAGAAGACCATCTTATACCATCCCCTGCCATGGGCAAGGCACTTTCCACTATCCCAGGTTGCTCCAAGCCCCATCCAGCCTGGCCTTGGACACTTCCAGGGATAGAGAAGCCACAGCTGCTCTGGGCACCCTGTGCTAGGGCCTCCCACTCTAAAAGGGAAGAATTTCTCACTGATACCCCACCTACCCTTGTGACAGTGTGAAGCCATTTGCCCACAGCAGAGGGGCTGGAACAAGGTGATCTTTAGTGACCCTTCCAAACCAAACCAGTCCATAATTCTAGACAATTTGTACTCAGTGGCATACCCTGTCAGACTAAGCCCTTTTCTGACCCAGAGATGAGGCAACTGAGAGGCATTTTAAAAACTTTAATTCTACTTTCCGTCTCATGTGAAGGGTGAGACAATACAGAAACTATAATTCATGCCATCACAATCAGAAGCCAAGTATTTCTTAATTACAATACACTATAAGTGTTTCTTGGCCTCTCAGTTTTTGCCATACCATGATGTAAATGCCTTAAAGCCAATCATCCTAAAACTACCCCTTGTGAGTCCCACTACAATGCAGCTTTCATAGTTCTGTTTCTCCAGAGTATCTAGTCTTATTTTCAAGGCCATCCTTTGAAACCTTTCCTAGCTCCATTTCTCTCTCAACAATGTCTGTCCTATTCCATGGCATTTCTAAGTCAGCATTTCTTACCTCACACACTGTGTGGGCCTTCTATGGTACATCAGTACGTCTCTTCTACTTCAACACTGTCAAGTTTTACTGGTTGTACAATTTGGAACCATTTCTGAGTCACAGAATCACAGAATACTCAGGGTTGGAAGGGACCTTAAATACCATCTAGGTTCCAACCCTCCTGCCATGGTCAGGGACACTTCCACCAGATCAGGTGCTCAAGGTCTTACCCAATGTGGCCCAGAGCACTGCCAGGGTTGAGGCACACCCAACTTCCCTGGGGAACCTGTGCCAGTGTATCACTGTGATGGTGTTCACAGGGGTCTCAGGTTGAGGGAAGAGATGAGGATTTGACTCCATGTTTTGGAAAGCTTGATTTATTATTTTATTATATATATTACATTAAAACTATACTAAAAGAATAGAAGAAAGGATTTCCTCAGAAGGCTAGATAAGAATAGAATAATAAATAAGGAATGATAAAAAAGGCTTGTGGCTTGGGCTCTCTGTCTGAGCCAGCTGGGCTGTGATTGGCCATTAATTAGAAACAACCAACATGGGCCAATCCCAGATCCACCTGTTGCATTCCACAGCAGCAGATAACCATTGTTTACATTTTGTTCCTGAGACCTCTCAGCTTCTCAGGAGGAAAAATCCTAAGGAAAGGATTTTCACAAAAGATGTCTGCGACATATCACCACCCTCACAGCAAGAAGCCAGGCCCTGAGACCTCTCCACAAATCCATTTCCCACAGCCCCGGGGTGCCCAGAGACAGAGACAGGCTCCTACCGTGGCTGAAGTAGGAGGTGATGCAGGCCTCGGTGGTCTCGGCCATGTGGCGCACGGAGGCCAGGCTGTGGCAGGCGGCTGTGAGGAGGGGCATGGCCAGCAGCCCCTGCACCCTGCCCTCGATCCAGCGGCGCAGGCTGCCCCGCAGCGACTCGGCCGTGGTGATGCTCGAGTTGTTGAGCATCATCAGCGTCTCCGTGAACAGGCTGCTGAGGGCCAGGTGGCGCGTCTGCAGATCCATGTCTGCCAGGAGAAACCACAGAGCCCCTTCAGGGACAGACACTGGAACCCAGATCCAGCTTCACCACTGGACACTTTCTGGGAAAAGCCTCTTCCCCATTACACACCCATGGGCAGGAAGAGACACGAGCCCTCACAACCATTTCTGTGGAGTGCAGTGAGACATGGATTTCACCTGAACTCACAGACAGACAGAGGAACCTCAAGATGGTACTAGTATTAAAAATGAGACCTAAATGATCTCACCTCACAATCCTGAATGTCTGGATGTGTTATATCACTATGGTACATCAGCATACCTCTTCTACTTCAACACTTCAAGTATTCCTGGTTTTACAATTTGGAACCATTTCTGAGTCACAGAATGATAGAATATGAAGGGTTGGAAGGGACCTTAAATACCATCTAGGTTCCAACCCCCCTGCCATGGGCAGGGACCCTTCCACTATATCAGGTGCTCAAGGCCTCACCCAATGTGGCCTGGAGGACTGCCAGGGCTGAGGCACCTCCAACTTCCCTGGGCAACCTGTGCCAGTGTATCACCACCCTCACAGTAAGAATTTCTTCCTAATACCTAACATAATCTTCCCAATTTCAGTTTGTACCCATTGCTCCTAATCCCTCAGGACCAGGAGAATGGATTCATGCCCTTTTCCCCTTTAGAAAATAGGTAAATGACAAGTAAAATTAGAAAAAACTCCAAACCACCAGATGACAAAGAAATTAATCACTCAAGCTTCTGTATGTCAGCCAGTTTTACTCACAAACTTAACCCCTGTTTTTTCTGTCATTCCTGACAGCTCTGTAGGGCAAAATTCATATTTTTGCTTTGTGCTAATATACCACCTATGTACACATCACCAAAGCACCATGCCCTGCTGCCCATAAGGGAGACGTGACAGTAATGCAAATAATTAAACCACCAAATACCTTCATCAATCCACTCCATGGAATAAAGGATTTTGACAACTTTAAAGTAATTTGTCATTTTTTCAACACAAACCTGAGGGATTAAAGATGACTACATCATCTAGCAACTTGGCCATTTCTTGTTCCAAAACTGCAAGGGTTATCTTTCCACTTTGTTCTAAGGTGCTGAGGAACTGAACCACCTGGCGAATGTACACTCGGCACTTCAGTGTTGCATCCTGTCAAACAAAAGTAAAATCAATTAGGGACAAAAAATTTTTAAAAAGAAAAATCACCTAGAACTCTTTTCATATTCTGTAATATACACAAGCAGAACTTCACAAAAGCCAAGAACAGCAAGGAGATGCTTCAAAACTAGTTCAACTCACAAGGTGGATGTGACTATCTGAAGATGCTCCAAAGCCTGCTGAGATTTTCAGGAGTCTCACAATCAGTTCAGCTCCAGCATCCTTAGCAAGGATAACAGAGGGAGGGTAGTGACTGTTGCAGTAGCTGATGATGCTTTCATAGGATGAAATGCCCACAAGCTGCCAAGGAAGGGAGCTGGTCTGTCCAAGGAGATTTATGAGTGGAGATTCCTGCAGATTTAAAGACATCAGTTTAAGCTGCGCCTTCTTTGCAGTTTTCAGTTCATACTCACAGTACTCAATATTGGAAGGAAGCTCTGGCTTCAGAGAATTTGAAGGAGATGGAGCTGAAAACCCACTGAAATAGATGACCTGAGGGAGTCTGTCTGAAAAGCAATTCCTTATTCAGGCAGTAAGCTAACACATGTACTTCATCTCCAGCACTTGCAGAACTGTATTCAGACTGTTGCAACAGCTCTAACAAAAGTCTGTGAAAAATGTTAAGATTTGACATGTAAACATGTAAAGACAGCTGGAAATATATGGAGACCCTTCAACTTAAAGTCACTTTAATATGTGTTTAAAAGAGGCATTAAAATATTATTTTTGAAAATACATTAATGCAAGTTCACAGGAGAAACTGTGTCTCTCATTTTCCATTTAGTGAGTCATCCACCAGCCTGGGGACTCCTCCTGTTTTTATTCTCATAAATACCACCACAGCAGCCCCACAGCTCACACAGGCAGTGCCAGTCAGCAGATGTAAACATCTCTGTATA
This sequence comes from Emberiza elegans, assembly GCA_024865655.1. Lineage (NCBI taxonomy): Eukaryota > Metazoa > Chordata > Aves > Passeriformes > Fringillidae > Emberiza > Emberiza elegans. The sequence goes on along the minus strand of JALJVW010003588.1, from coordinate 2,312,745 downwards.
TGAGCAGCTCCCATCTATTCTTAAACAACTGCAGTGAAAAAGAGCCCCCTGGACACAGAGAAACACCAACTGGTATGGAACCTTGTTAGAAGTTTAGACTGGATATCAGGGAAAGGCTCTTCCCCAGAGGGTGCTGGCACTGCCCAGGCTCCCCAGGGAATGGGCACATTCCAAGGCTGCCAGAGCTCCAGGAGCCTTTGGACAGCACTGCCAGGGATGCACAGGGTGGGTTGTTGGGGTGTCTGTGCAGGGGTAGGAGCTGGACTCGATGATTACTTCCAACTAAGGATATTCTATATCCTATTCTATGTTTCTACAGGTTTTAGAATGAAGAAATGCTGAAATTGTGGGGACAATCCAGAACCAACCCAAATTACACTACTTCTACAGGAATGTGACACTGGTACAACAAGTACTCCTCAGGTTGCTCATGCCCTGGAACACAGGGTTGAGAAAGTCTGAGATTTAGATCAAGGTGTCACAGGAGTGCTCTGGGAGGCAAAAATCCTCCTGACAGTGGGTCAGTTTAACACACTGCTGGAGGGAAGGAGGGAATTCCTGAGGCTGACTCATACTGTGTGCAAACAGCTATCTTCTGAAGCTTGAGAAGCTTCTGATAAGCAAACACATTCAGGTCAAAGCACATCATGCTGATAATTTTCCTAAACCGAAATACAATGATGGTCAAAGGCTGCCAGTGACATCTTGGTGCAGCATCTTGTAATGCCTCAGAGGAAATGGAGAGCAAAAGATTCTGCAAATGGAAGAAAGCTGGCAGATGTGAAATGGGACTTTTTAAGATGATCAAGACCCTCTGAAGAGTCCTCCAGAAGCAATGAACTGGATTAGGTCACAAGATCTCGTGTCCTTTCTAGTGAAGGATTATTTTTCTTTCAAGAGATGGGTATGAACAGTCACAAAAATTACCTCTTCGCCTATTAGCTGTTCCTCCTTTGCCAGCAGGACCATCATGTACAGCAGACAGACAATCATGCTGTGAGTCTGAGGGTGAGGGTTGGGATTCCAGGCATCAGAGAGGACACTGACCCAGTTTACTTCACACAAAACATAACCCAAGAACAAGAAACAACTCTTGGGGCTCCCTCTTTCGATCTAGGAAGCAGAAAGGGAAAAAGACATGTGCATAGAACGATGTTAGATGTAAGTATTTAATACTTTTCAGTTCCTTAGCCAACTGTAAATCTACAGCAGCATTTTAGGTCAGCAGAGGAGTAGACAACTGTCTTTTCTCCATCATTTTCTTCTCCCTCTTGCAGCTTTACCTTGTCTCAGACAACTTGGAAGTGAAAACATGGCAATAGCAATATATATTAAATCTAACTAAAAACATTAAATACATATGCAATAAATGAGACATTCCAGCAGATCAACAAAGAGGGAGCTGTACAGCTCCCCACAACTTTGTCTAAGACTCAAAAGCACTCCTTCACAAAAATCCATCACAAATTGAGCAGCTGTGAATGCTAAAAACAAACTTGAAAAGCTGACTTGCTAACAGAACTGTCTCCTGTTTTCCAGCTATTTTCAAGGGCAGCACTGACTATGAACTTAATTCAACAGATGCCACGAACTCACTTTAAAGAACTCTTCCATAAGCATCTGGTCTGGATGCATTTCCTTCCATGGAAGCCTTCTGAACTCAGTGTGGAAAGCATAGAGAATAAACTCTGGCATTTTGGGGGCTGTGCAACACTCACAGTAATGCATTAGGTGTAACCAGAGAGCCCCATGGTGGCTTGGCAACAGCTTTTCTAGAATCAAAGAAAATGGTTGAATTAACAACAGAAAAAAATTCAGATAAAACTTGATTGCAGAAGAAACTCTATTTTTGCAGATTAAAAACTTGTAAGTGACACTAAAATACACTCAAAGACAAAAATGCACAAAAACTTTAGTATTTTTATTCCTCCAAATCAACAAGTGGGGAGGCTTAGGATTTCATGCTCACCTTTGAAGCTCTCATGCAAAAGCTTGATGCAATCTGCAAACAGTCTGACCACGGTGGAGGCTACAGGAGTGTCACTCTCCAGCCAAGGGTAGCAGGGCTGGCTACTGAAAAGAAGCACAACACAAATTTCAGTGTTCAGTTACCTGAGCATAAATATGTGCCATTTAAATACTCTAAAGCAGTGAAGGATAGGAATCATCAGTCCTTCCAGTTTCAGCTTTTTGGGATTCTTCTTCCTTAGAAGAGCTGCATAGTTCACTATCCCACTGAAGATCCACTGAGTAAGCATAAATTACTTGCTTGATATTTCATAACAGAGATGAAACCACAGAGTTTCTCAATAAAATTTTTCACCAACTGCAAACAACCTTCTACCTTCAGTGCTGAAAGCTGCACTCACAAGTACTAAAGCTTTAAATTTTGAAAGAAAGCAAAATTTGAATGTATATAGTATAAGTAACTTTTCATGTGAAGACAGAGGTATAAAGGGCAATAGGTCATCACAGCATTCATTTAGCCTAAATTTCTTTATATACCACTGGCATTTGAGGTTGTATTTGTTTGGCTTTTTTATTTTCTTTTAAACAGGTATTATAGATATTATGGAAGTTAAAAAACAGGAATCCAAAATTCAAGTTTGAGTGTTTTTTAAACTGAGTGAAACCCTTCAAATAATCAAGCCTTGCTCGTAGTATTACAAGATCTTTCTCATATCTAAAATAATTATTCCATCTAAACCTTGGAAAAATTGATGTAGGTCATGAAATAGTTTCTGTAATTATTCAGGAAATGACAAAGTGGGAGCTATTTAAATGGAAGGCAAGACAGTCACAAGTTATTAAAAACCAGGTAATAATGAAAGCCATTCTTACAGGACTAAAGCCTCTACTTTAGCAAAAATTCATTTCATTTTAAAATGCAATATATACCTTGCATCTTCTTTCTCTAGGACCAGTATCCATGGTTTAAAGAGTCCAGCAATGACTGAGTACAAGGACTGCAATGCTATAAGGAAACAAAACAAAGTTGCTTTTTTCCTTCAAATCAAAACCAGTGAACATATTACACATTTTTAAATATGATATAATATCCGTTTCTCATTCTAACATTCACAGAATTATAGAATAATCAAGACTGGAAAAGACCTCTAAGATCACTGAGTCCAACCATTCAATCAGTTCTTTCTGGTCAAATAAAAATTTAAAATACAATATGCTTAATAATACCTTAAGTTAACAATAGGCTGTTTTAACAACCATCATAAGCATTTTGCATTGTTAAGATGTTTTATTAATACACTGTTAATAACACACCTGAGATTGTGGGGGCAATGACAATTCACGCTTTAAACCTCCACATATTAAAATATGTTAATTAATATTTAAATTAAAATTAGTTTAAAAAAAAGTAAAAGCCGACTTTTTCCAGATTTAAATCATGCATGATGAAATTCAGTAGTGTCTCCTTCCAAGCCTCTGCTCAGTGCAAAAGACTCTATTTTTCTTAAGAAAGTACAATCGCCTCATAAAATAATCTTGAAGGAAGCTCAAATATTAAAAAAGCTTCGTCTCAGATTATAAAGCATAAAGTCCTACATGGCCATGAAGTAGCAGCAACATTTCCCATCCGTATTTTAATATTATCATTATTGCACAAATGCAAAGTAAGAAGATTTTGCTGTATATTTAAATGGCCCTTAACAGAGGGAATTGGAGAAGTCAGGTGTCTGTTCTTAAGTAATTTGATTTTAAGACACATTACCTGCTAAAATTCTGCTACTGCCAACAGGCTCTTGGGCTAAATTAGCAACTTCAGTGTCAATCAGTCGTTTAATGAGATACTCCAGGAATGTGTTCACTGCAGCCACATAAGGAGTCCATTTTGAAAACAGGCCAAAAGTCCTGAAGTCCACTGAGGCCAGCCGGAGTTTGCAGAAGGATGTAGAAAGCCATTCTATGGTCTCTCTGACCTGTAAAAAGAAGGAAGCTACGAAATCAGCTGCAGAAAGGCTGCACAGCAGTGTTATCTGTCTCTGGAGGGCATCTGTATCACCTGAAAAACATAAATCAATCCAAGGGGCACCCACCTGTTCTGTGGAGAGCAGAGTTTTTGCAGCATCCCTCACCACAGGACCTTCAGCAGGATCACTTTTCTTGAAACTGCCCTGCTCAGCCACTGCTGAATCACACCCCAAAGCCTGAAGTGATGCCTTCCAACAGTCAGGGCTTAGAAGCTGCTCTGATGAGCCTTAGGAGAAAGAAGGGAATGCGTTTGTGAAAACCAGAAGATGTTAATTCCCTTCTCCAAACATGTCAAACAAGCTTGAAATTAGAGCTCCCTGCTTCATGAAAAATTAAGTGGGAGTTTGAAAGTCCCAAGTTTAAGGGTGAGAGATCATCTCTAGCTTGCAAATATAATCAACATTTCCTTTTGGCATCTACATGTTTCTCTTCTTAGACAGCTTCCCACTTTGTATATCCCTGGCTGCAAACACCCATTAAGAGACTCAGCAGGTATGGTTTGACAAAGAGAAGCACTTTTGTTCTCATCTGAGGGGTACATCAGAATATGTGTGGCATTTCAGCATCAGTTACACATCTTCACAATTTCAGCTCTCCATCTGACATTGAAGGGTGATGAAAAACAAGGTCTGCATTACAGACCATGGCATAACCATCATTAATAGACTAATATTGGCCTAATTGGTGCTAAATATGGACTAATAGTCCATTAACAGAAGACTCTCCTCCATCCTTTTCCTGTTACATGGGATGAAAATCTGTGGTCACTGATGTGCATGCCTTGACCCACAGAAGAGCTACAATATATCTAAAAAAACCACATTACATAACAAGGGACATAAAAACACCCAAGGTAGAAACCTAAGGAAGTGTAAACCCTTCAGCAGTGTAACCCTACTGCACAGAGTTCATATTTTTAAGCCAGAAGGGCTCTGCACAAAGGCTTATGACGCATCACCTCAGATACTCACTTTGCACGAACAACCTTAAGAAATCACTGTAGTGGTCAGGGAACTGATACTGGAGAAGGTTAGTCCAATGCTTGCAGAAGATATTAAATGGCATCAAAATATCTTCTTCAGGTTCCAGGCCACATGCATTGAGAGCCAGGTGAATGGACTGCAGGAGCTGGGTGCGCTCCGCGAGAGGCGGCTTGGCCACGCTCAACCACTGTGTCAGGTCAAACTGCAACAGAGCACAGGGAGCATTTGTGAGCAGGAGATTCAGCAGAGACAACACCTTTGGGAGCAGGGAGAGGTCACCAGGGAAATTAAATCATGGTATTTTTATGTATCTAAGAAAACCTCATGAATTTGCATGCTGTTAGCCTGAACTCCCAACCTCACTCTCTAAAGCTATGATTTAGCATACTGCAGAAGTTTCTAAGATCTATGGAACAACCCTTGGCCGAGGGGCTCAGATTCATAAAGATGAGTCAAGAGTTTCCAAACAAGCATTAAACTGGACTGATGCCCACAGTCCATATACTTTCAAGAAGAGGAGCAAAGCTTTTGGTAGCCCTTGAGCACCTGCTCAGACCTTGGTCAGCAGGGCCAATTCTGCCACCTCCGACAGCTCGGAGCCCTGCTGCTCCCAGCTGCCTCCCTGTAACTGAAGAGGAGAATCAGAGCACTATCAAAGGCCAAGTGTTACACTAATTTCTCCACTGGCAGTATCATGAGTATCAGGAGATGTGCAAATCACATCTTGCTATTATCTTATTCTGTTTTAAGACAGGCAAGAAGGACACTAGTGTCAAACAGAGCTGGAAAATGCAGACGCTGTCCCAAATTTTGTTTTGATTGTTAGATACCTGGCATTCACTGGCTATTATAATGAATGTCTTTGCAGAGATACCAGGCAGAAGAAGTCATCCAGAGATGGTTTTAATTTCATCAGTAAACCCTGGGAAGCACATACTGATACTATCTAGGCTAGAAAGGCTACTAAAGCAATTTGCTTTTGACTCCAGCCTCTCTTGCGCTTCAATGTAACATTTACCATTCAGTATGAACAACACAGCTCTACAGAATTCTGTCAGTGCTATTTTAAAGTACCAGATTTGTATCTCCTTCCTCTTTAGCTTTAGGACAGGGTCTTTAGGCAAAGAACACCCACCTTTGTCAGCAGCATGAAGACAACATCGCTGTTATCCTCACTCAGAAAGGCCACGACTTTTTCATACAAAGCCACAAATTCACTGGGAGAGGCTACAGGAGTGAAGTAAGGAGAGAGGAGAGTACAGAGCCTCCGGTTCTGCAGGATGGTCTGGAGCAGACGCTTGCATTCTGATTTGGTCCCACTGATGAACACCTGAAAAAAGTGGGAATGGTGGAAAAAACAACAGCCAAATATCAGTCAACTGGAAAAATACACCTCTTGAGCTTGTTGATGAGACACCCACAGTTTTGGTCCTTTTACAAAAAGGGAAGTTTTTCTCAAAAACAAGAGACTGAGATTATAAGATTAACATCATCTAAATGCTGCTATTCCACAAGATATAACACAAATCAAACATGTCCTAGCTCACTTTAGACCGGCATTTGTGATAACATATGTTGTCTAAAACACCCAGAAATATCATTTTTTCTGGGGACTACCATAAGTAAATGAATCCTGGTTTCACCAGCCCTGCTTAATAATAGGAAAAATTTAACAGAATTACAGTTGTGAAGAACTTCTCAGTACTTCAGCTGTTAGAGGTGCTCAAGGACAGCTGCACACTGAAATAAGCTGTATCTAAAATAAAAGTAAGTATCTGGACCCAAAGCAGAGGCTAATGATTTTCTTAGAGCACAAACAGAGCAAACATCACCACCACCACCACCACCAAGCAATTGTCTTCGCCACCAGCAAACTTGTGATATAACTCACTAGACAGAGAATACTGCAAGGCTGTAGAAGAAAGGTGTCTAAATACAGAGGTTGACAACATGGTCATCAACCAGAAAGACTTTGCTTTTACCTGTCACTATGCTGAAACATACTTCTATGAACTGAAAATATCCAAACCTTAGCTACCTGCCCAAAACTCCAGCATTTAAATTAACTAACACAATGACAATTTATCAACACTAAGCAGAGACACCACAGAGCAAGTTTTTATTTTGCTTAAATATAAATTTCACCTCTCCTAAAAACTGTGCACATTACACAATTAGCTGAAAACAAAATGGGACAGAAGCTCAGAAATTAACTTTAAAGCTTCTGAACACATTTAGGACCACCTCCCCACCACTAAAAGCAGTGAAATTGGAAAGAATAAGCATCAAAAATCAAATTTTAAAAATTTAGAAAATATTTTCAGATTCAAGAAATAAACTCACTTGGCCCAGAATCTCAATGCAGGATGTGAAGAACTGTCTTGTGGGAGGATTACGTTGAGTTTCGTCACACACATACTCTACCAATGTAAAAAACAAACCAATTCCAACTTTCTTGATTGCAGGCATAGGCTGCACCTTGTAGATATTTATCAGGGCCCTAAAAAAATTAAGTTAATAAGGCAAATTAAATTTACATATGGAGAATAACCTGTGACAATAAAGAAAGGTTTCTGTCAAGATATAGCCTTGAGATGAGTATTTGTGATACTCCCTGAGTATCCCTCCTTCTCATATCCAGACTGAAAAGTCACAGATTTAGCTCATGTAGTTTTGCTGCCTAAAATGGACACCTCCAAACCTTAGAAAGTCTCCATAATCAGAACACTGGAACATATCCAAACTGGAACACTGGAAGATATCCAAAGCATAATTCCAATGGATTATTCCTCCCTTTAATCATGTACTCCTCATATTCTGATGGCATCTCAATTGACTTTGAATTGCAAGAAAAACTACCCCATTTTATTTCACATGCTTAACAATAAAAGAATTAAAGCAGAATCACTCTTTTCTTGTGCACTGACAAATAAATGTTTCATTGAGATGAAACCCCTGTCTTCATTAAATCTGAATTAAAACAGGTGAAGAAGATGCAATTCCACAGATGTAAATCCCAAGAACTAGTTCATCCACAAAATTTTTCATATCAGTGATCAAGAATGAACAAGAAGTAGTACATAAATCCTTTTACTTGCACAATCATTACACTCTATAGTAAATCAGCTACACTAAGAGAATCCCAGCAGAAATCTGGAAGACTGAGGATAAAGTTACTAAACCTTATGGACCTCTGGGATAAACTGTAGAAGTGATGAAGAGGGCCCTGGATGACACCATTTTATTCATACCCACCCCCCCCAAAAAGTGGTATTATCTAGCCAGCTTCCATTGCACCATTTTGTTTCATCTATTAAAAAACTATTTCGAATTTTAGCACTTTTTAAAGATTTATGTCCTGCACTATAATGAAGAAAAACCCATAGAGAGTCATATTCACATCATGCAATTTAGCCTATGGCTGAGACAGCTGTGGTACAAGTTTGCACTTCCTAAAGTTTAGCACAGCATCCTTGTCATCACTCAGTGTCCTCTTACAGCATCAGGAGGGCTATTATAATGCACAGAACAATAAAAAGAAGTAGAAAACAATAAACAGAAGCACAACACCATACTGTGTGCCCTGCTGAGCCTGAGTGACCCTCTGATAATAAGAATTACTGTGTCACAAACACACAGGTCTCAGGATCCCAGCTCTGTTGCTGGCCCAAGCTGATGAGCACGAGGAAAAACACATGAACAGGTTCCACATTTTAACTCTTAACACACCAGAATGGAATCACAAACACCACTACCCAGAGCAGCATCTGAGCAACCTACGTTATGAAATTCTCCACGTGCACAGCTGCTTCCACAACACCCAGGGAAGGTGGCTTCATGGCTTCTGCCTGCAGCTGTCTCACTTCTTTACGCAAAGCATGAAGCTGCTGGCTCACTGCTTCATTTTTGTGCTTCCCTTCAAACTAAATGACAAAAAGACACACATTCATTGCAGAATTAACATAGTTTTGCTAGAACACTTCCATGTTGCAGCTATTTCCAAAAACTAAGCAGAGTCCAGTCAGAGAACTCTGAATGTGGATGGCTTTCCCCCTGAGAGCTTTCATCAGACTTAGTACATCGTGCCCAAGCACACATCCTTGGTCATGTTCCTAATTAATTATCACACACACTAATAGAATTCATGTCTTTTATCTAAGGCTTTTAATCCACAGGGACTGAAACTTAGAAGGTATCAAAAAATTAATTTACAAAGCAACATGGGAGTATTTCCATAAACATTTTCATGCTTCTATTCCTATCAGCAAACAAATTCCCACATCCATACTCTGGGAAGCAGTCTAGAATGGATGCCACAAGCAAAACAAATTATGCAACAACTTATTCTTCAGTCGTTGATCTGCTTCTCCTTTTGAGCATTACACGTGAAGTGTTACAGATCACTAATACATGTGTGGATTTATTCACTCAAATGCTACCACTTTTATAGTAATTCAGCCATTCCACACTCATCCTCTATGCTTCACCAGCCCCAAAACAGAGGTGGTGCCATGCCTCTGACCTGGATGGTGAGCTGAGCTGCTCCCTGGCAGCTTTTATTTGAAGTTCCCCGGCACTCCAGGTGGAGGGTGATCTGCTCCTCCCTGTTGACATACAGCTTAGGCACCGTGTCCAGGATCTCACTGTTCAGAGCAACATGCTGAGACTCCCAGAGAGCTGCAGTTCTGAAAGGCATTTATTAATAAAATTACCAAAATCTTTCCTGAAAACAGCAATGATGAGAATTTTTAAGAGAGGAGACTTCAATTTAATGTGCTGTACAAAGACTCACGACACTTCCATGGAAAACATAAAAGGTTATTAAATGAAATTGAGCTGAAACTTCAAAGTAATAGCACTTCAAAGTAAAAAAAAAAAAACAGGTTCATAAGAACAAAACTACTCAGATATGTGTGAGTTCTTTTGAATTACTTGATATGACAACCTGGAAGGAAACTGAACAGAATAATCTCTACAGGAAATGCGATTTTCCACAAGACCAAAAGAAAAACAAAAACAAAACAAACCAGAAAACAGAAAAAAGAAACCTGAAACTGATAGTGGAATTATTTAGACACGGCCTCTCATGGGCTTAGTAGCTTTTGTTCTGGTTCAAAATATTGTTATTAAATTATTACATTAGGTAAGAACAGCTATAGATTGACCAGTTGTGATTGAAAACAATTCAGCTGGATTATCTGAATTGGAATATTAAAAACAGAAAGTCTCTTTCATTAAAACAAAGCTACCAGAAGCAGAAATCAGATTTCTCTCCTGGGTGCTTCATATCGCAACTACTATCTTAGTGCAAAAGGGTTAAATATAACTCATTGTCAACAAATCTAGCCTAAAAGGAGGCTTTAGATTAGGAAATATGCCAAATGAGAAAGTAAAATAGATGCCATCTGATGTAATCTCAGCCATTAGGTAAGACTTGTGCACTCCTGTGTCAGTTGAAGAAGTAGAATAATAACCTGATAGATCAGAAGAAAGAGGAAACAAATGGAACAAGAAGCAGAAGTCAAGTACTGGCAGTCTTGTGCTAACACCATAAATGATGCTGCTGTGAAGAGCATCTTTAGGAAGAAATTATTCCCTGTGATGATGGGGAAGCCCTGGAACAGGGTGCCCAGAGCAGCTGTGGCTGCCCCTGGATCCCTGGAAGTCTCCAAGGCCAGGCTGGATGGGGCTTGGAGCAACCTGGGATAGTGGAAGGTGTCCCTGTCCAAGGCAGGGGTAAGATGGGGTGACTTTAAGGTGCCTCCCAAGCCAGACCTTTCTGTGACTCCACAATAATTTCAAGGCAGGGCTGGACCCACTGTAGAGGCACAAGGAGCACAGACATGACTCACTTGGCGTGCTGCTGCAAGATGTTCAGGTCCCTGCGCATGAGCTGGATCGCGTCTTTCTGGCTCACCAGAGTGGCAGAGGAAATCACTGGCACAGGAGCTTTCATCGTCTGCAGAGGCAGAGGGGGCTTGGGAGTATCAAGCTTCTTCAAATTATTCATGATCCTCACTTTGGCTACAAAAGAGTTTTTAAAAAAGCAGAAGCAAGTTTGGTCAATAAGAAAAGTTTAGGAGAAACTGAACAAAAACATTCCTTTTTTTGCATGAAGCATTTTTAACTGCAGGCAAATATTCCTCAGGTTTCCCCCTTAAAAAAAAAATCACTCAAATAATATTCTTATGTTTGTCAAACTTTATTTCACACAGCTAATTTTCATGACCAACTCTTCCATCACACAAAGATTAGGATCAAAAGACCCACTGGTTTCTGTTTTTTCCCCAAACACTCCTAACATCCAGTTTTCCTGTCACTCCATTTATTTTACTCATCTGACACATGCACCCAGACAAAATTCTAAGCAAAATTCATCTTCCTTTCCCTAAACTGATCCTCCCCAGTAGTCCTGTCAATGTCAATTCCTTCTCAGAGCACAGTCCTCTCTCTGGGTCAGCCCTCTCCTCCTGCTGATTTCCATTCAGTTTCTTTGTCCAAACAGTTCTGAAACTATTCCAGTTCCCTTCTATTTCCTCATTCCTTCCTCTTCTTTGGATCAGCCCCAAATCCAATCTCTCCATGTCCTTAATGTATCAGCTGTGACTATCACCCCTTCTGTGCTAGAACAACCCTTTCACCATGCCAAAATTCCAGGGGAAACACACAGGGAAAAAAACAACACAAAAACAAACAAACTAAACTAAACTAAAAAAAAACCAAAAACCCAGAGACAATATGTTTTCAAGTACAGTTGGTTTTACTTTTGCTTTCACCTGTCTCTCTCTAAATTTTGGGAAAATGTCTGGAGCACACTCTGTGCAGAGGAACTTTGGGGAGCTCACCCATGATGCCCTAGCTCTGGTCTGTGACATGGCAAACTTGAAGCCAAAAAGCATCAATGTCATCATTTTCATGTCATCATGAAAATCTGAGTGAGAAAACCATGACAACTTCATGGAAAATATTACACTCACAGACAACAAACCATATTCATATCTTTACTGGCAGGCATCATCAAGCTCCTAAAGAAACCAGGGCTTTGACATCCCAGTAATTCTTTAAAGGCACAGTTTCCTTAACAGTATTTTTATATCTTACCTGACAAAGGGTTGGTGAAATCTGTTTCCCCTGCAGAAGCACAGGTTGGATGTGATTCAAGTTGAACCTGCAGCCAAAGGTTCAGAGCTTCCTGAAACTCATGGTGAATGAGTTCCACATTGACATATTCCATCCACAGATCCTGGAGCACAAAATAATGAAATTATCATCTCTGTTTTGGTCAGCACCATGTGCTGTCCACCCATTCTAGTAGCTGGGGAACTAAAGTACATAAAATATATATCCTTCAATTTTAAGTCTTAGGAAATTTATTTTTGAAGGGCAAAAAAAAAAACTGAAGAAAAACATTGAACTATTTTTATTACATATATATCTCTACTGAAAAGCATTTGTGACACTTGAAGATGAAACCTGACACATGGTATAATTTCTAACATATAAGAGACAAAGGGAAAGACAGATTATTAAAAATCTGGTGCTAAAATGGGAATACAAGAGACCAAGATAGTCTAAAACATCACAGTATGATTAACTGCAGCCAGCCTAAAGCAGGCTGCATTTCCAGTAGTCATATACACTGGAGGAATGAAAACAAAGAAAGTGTATGGAAATGCCCTTCCAAAATAAGTCTGTAGGCTTGAAGAATAGAATAATAGAAGAATAATTGAAGAATGGAATAATACACACTCACTATCTTATAGTTAATCCTGACATTTTACAGACTACCAACACAAGCAGGTTTTGGCTTCCAGTCATTTGTTATTTAAAGTTGCAACTTAAATAATCCTCTAATACTAACTTAGAACATAAAAGGAATTGCAGAGCAGTACAGGAAGAAAATTGTGTTGCAAGAAATGACAGATATGCAAAGAATCTACATCTGTGTCCTCTTGCAAACATACAGGAAGGCAGCTTGGGATAGCACAGGATTTTAGAGAAAAAGGTTAGAGCTATGAAGGTATCATACACACTGTATGTGTATTAAAGACCAGTAACACAACTCTCTCACTGATTTCAAAGACTCATTTTATAAGTGACTTTAGATTTCAGATTTTCAGTGTTATTAGCCACCCACCTGTTGATTCTGCATAACTTTAGCAAGCCTATGTGCATCATACTGCTTTGGTAAAGAGGGAATGTATGTATCTCCTTTCTGGAAACTCTCTTCTTCCAACCACAAAATTAAAACATTGCAAAGCCTGAGGGGAGAGGGGAGTGGGGAAGGAAAAAAAAAATCAGTGTGAATTTGATTGTTCTGAAGTTAGAATTAGGGCAACAAATAATGCTACAAGGTAGCATGGTCAAAAAAAGATATTTCAGGTGCATTTCCACTTGTTTACTGCCAAGTTAAAGACCCACATTAGAAAGAATGTACCTAGAAAAATATGAAGGTCAGCAACAAAGAGGACATATTCTGAAAAAGAAAACATTTATGCAAACTAGCATAAGACCCAGGACTGGAATAGTGTCTTATGTCAGAAAGTATCACCACAATCCCACTCAGAAGACAATGGAATACAGAGTACACATGAGCAAGTTTGGCTTCTCACCCCAGAACCTCTGTGCAGTATCTGCTCCAAAAAAGTCATGCCCGAGCTAAGTCACATCTTTTAATTTCTCTTCAGAGTTTCATTCATGACTAGTCTCTCTCATTTCCTCCTTTGTTAAAACTTTAACATAAATACACCTTTTTTCAGCTGACATTGCTCCACCAACTGGTACCATTTTCACAGTCACATAATCCAAGCCATCCTGACAAGGAAGCACTAGAATGCCACTAAACCTTCACACTGTGGTATTAAATATCACTAGCAAACTCCTGTTTCTTTCATCAGTGTCACTGGTGAAAAAATGGAAGTAAACCAAGTCTAAGAATCAGCCCTTATAAGCCCTACCAATAATTTCCCTCCTGTCTAGGAAACCAGACAGGTCATTAAACTTCCTGAGTTTAAGATTTATTTGGGCATAGAGTACTCTGGTTTTCTGCTGGAGCAGGAAACTTATTTCAAATCAAAGACTGAAAATATTAATCAAGTTCACCCTGTGACCATCTCTGGATTATTTTTCACAGACAATCAAGTGGAATTTATGATTTCCCTCATTTGTTTGTACAGTACCTACTGACTGTTGAGGGGAGCACTGAGCAGGAGCTCCCGCTCCACATGTCCAGGGCCATTGAACAAGGAACTCTTTTCAAACATTTCAAATAATCCTTTCAACCATTTCCTAGCAATATTCACATACTTTCTGAGGTTCAGAGTACATGAGGTATAGATATCTCTTAGAAGCTACTACCCCTCACAAAAGGGGGAATTCACCAGCTGAGTAGCAGTGAGTGACTGTGTCTCCTTCCTTAGCCTACTCCAAGACAAAAAGTGAGTCCTGCAGTGAGGTTCTGGTAAGCAGATTTACCATTTTTCAGGTGGCAGAGCTAACCTTTAGGTCACTAACCAAGCAAACTGCTTGAACTACGTGCTTAAGAAAAGTAAATTATCTGATTAAGTAACCTTAATCAGACATAAATTCAGGCTCTGGTCTGTGACAGACATATATACACACCAACTAGCCTTCCACATTTATAGCTAGTGATGTACATGAGTGGCAGATATGCCTAAATAATAAATATTTTGCCAGCATGGGGCTACTGTTCATTAAAAAGCAAAGCTATTCCCCTACAGGGAGTGACAAACCTATCAACAATGTTTTATTTTTAGTAGTAAAACGTCCCACCCCCCTCTCAAACTAAACAAGTTAAGCAAACAGAGGAATGGATTTGAGCCCAACTATGCACTTGGGGACAGGGGTTAGTGGGGGCCTTGACAGGGCTGGGTTAAGTGCTGGACTTGATGATCTTGAAAAGCTTTTTGCAATCTGAATGTTCTATGATTTTATGCTTTTAGTAAGTGCCTGCAGTACATCTAAGGTCACATCCCTCCAATCCTCACACAATCACAAATGTGCTGTAGCAGTTACTCAGGCAGTTGCATTGAATAACATGAATCTTTGGCAGGTTTTTTTGGTTTTTTTTTTACCTGACAAGTTCCTTATGCAGTTCAGGTGAAGTCAGGTAATCAGGTGAGCAGCTGGCCTTCTCTGGTGACCTGTCACGGCCCTCAGGACTCTCCACTCTCAGTGCTTTACTGGCAGCATGGTGGAAGTCTGCCACCTCTGTCAGCCGCTGCTTCATCTCATTTAGCAAGCTAACATGAGCTGCACTCTGAAAAAAGCGTCTTCCAATACAGCCATCTACAGGTAATCTAAAAATTAACAAAAGAAGCATTACTAAGTCTTGTTGCAAATGTCAAATCAGCATCTCTGCAGACAAACTGGCTCACCAGAGAAGCAGCTGGTACCCACTGCTTGCGGGAGCAGTCAGTGTAATACACTGACTCTCACTTGCTGTGCACTTAATTAGTGCTTGATCATCTGCTGGAGCAGGTCAGACTCACCCGTACTGCGGCCCTGGTCGGTGAAGGTACAGGAGGAAGAATTTCTGCCAGACCAGTGGCATGAGAGGGTGATCAGCAGGGGTAGCAAGGGCCTGGTGAGCCCAGCGGTAAATCATGAGCCTCTGGAGGGAAGGGACGATGGGCAGCTTCAGCTGGGTCTGGGCTTTCTGCAGAAACAACATTTCCACACAAGTGTGGTGCTGTAACAGGCTGTCACAGGTTAACTGAGCAGATTAACACAGTGTGAACACTTGGTAATTACAGAGGAGAAAACTCTGGAAGCAGTCACACATCTGTTACAGGCCTTGAAGGATGAGCTGCCCATCCCACAGGCATGCTGGAGAGCAGACCTACATCTCTGATGCTTACAAACCCCCAGCGTGATGGCTCTGACACAAGGCAAACATATGGGCTCTGGCGTTAATTACAGTTAATTACTGCTCTTCCTCACAGAAGTAAATGTCCCTTGTTTAGATCTCCAGCATGCTACTTTTAGCTTTCTCCAGATTACATTTGTCCTGGTTTGAGGGGAAATGGAATTCTGGGAGTGTGTCAGTCCAATTGAAATGTAGATTTGCGATTGACACCTGTTTTGACCACTGAGAGTTGGATACGCCTCTGAGAACACACAGGGGTTAAAAGCAGAGCTCTGCCCCTGGGAAGCCCTCTTGGGACTTCGGCGTGGAAGAGGAAGGACCTCTCCCCCTGTCCAGCTGTCCCGGCTGGGCAGGGGGAGGGGCAGCCACGCGGTAGGCCTGGGCCTGGACCGGAATGGGGGTAGGCCTGGCCTGGCCTGGCCCCCCCCCAAAGGGTGGAAGGGTGGAGGAAGAATACCAGAGGCATCGGGCAGCCCCCCCCAGGAGAGAGAGAGAGTGAGAGAAAGTGCCAGCGTCCGAGACTGAACTGTTATCTTGAAATTTGATATCCTGTGCTGGCCGCACAGCCCGACAGCAGAGAAGGGGGGGGAATGCCGGAATGGGGGGGAGGCCGTGCAGGGATGTGTCCAGCCGTGTGTGAGAGCTTTTAACCCTTTTGTGGACAATGAAAGCTTTTGCAGAATACTGACCCTTCCTGGAGAGAAGATGAAGGAGGATTTAAGCAAGTTTTTAAAGGACTGAGCAGGGGAGAGATTGTAAGAAGAACCTAGGGTGGAAGAGATGTGGAGTGGCATTCTTTGCTGGACGCTTTTTGTAGAGCCATGGACTGTTCCTGAATACAGAGACTATTTTCAGGGGGAGCCACCGGGTCCCAGAGTTAAGAAGGCAGTGTGGGAGCCTCCCGGCCCAGGAGGTGAAATAATGGGGGGACAGATGTCCCAAAATGGAGACTGTGCCTTTGTTTTAGAGTGGGACGATGGAATCCTTAAAAAGACAACCCTCAAAGTAGCTCTGGTCCATGTTCAGTGGTGAGAGCACTGAAATGGGAGGAAGGGGTCACGATCTCCAATCCGGGTGGGGATATGTGACCAAAAGCCCAGGGCATACAAGAAGGACTCCTCCTCTTAAGGAATTGAGGATTGAGTGTTTGTAAGGGTGGTTTTTGCTGGACTGAAAGATGTAATTGTATTGGAAATTTGGTGGGGGGGGGAGGAGGAGGAACTGTATTCTGTGGAGTTTTCATTTTCCTTGAGATTGTCTTTTCTTTTCTTTCCTATTGTAGTGTGTAGTTAATAAAGTTCTGCTTTCTATAGTTTTAAGTAGAGGACTGCTTTGCTTATTCCTAGGCACATCTCACAGCAAGTACCAGGGAGAAAGTATTTTCATGGGGGGCACTGGCACTTTGCCAGGCTCAAACCATGACAACATTTAATACAGATCTAGTGAAAATTCCAAATGCACAGTATAACTAATGTGAAGAAGAAACACAGAAGCAAAAGCAGAACAAAATCAAAGCAAACTCTGAGTAGCAGCATCCCATCTTAGCAACACCACAGACCCACTAAACCATTAAACAGCCTCACTCCAAGCTCCCTGGACTGTGCCTGAATGGGAGGCTTTTCGGAGTTCCCAAGACTGGGAGCAGACCCTGGCACTTCCTCATCCCCTACACCAAACTGCTTTTCCACACACTGCCCACAATCTTTTTGTTTTCCAGCTAAATCAAGACATGCAAGCCAAAGAACAAATGCTTTCCAGACCAGCTCCAAGGATGCAAGATATGTACTTGACATGACCAAACAAACCTATTTTCACAGGGCCACCTCCTTTATTGAAACACACTGAAACAGCTGAGATGAAGGATTGGCCAAAAGTTACTTTGAGAATGGACATCTTTGGTTTCCACCTGCTTCCCTCCAGAATTTCTAACTGAATTTGGGCAAAGAAGCTGGAAAAGGCTGCAATGTAGCCTGAAGTACACCTGATTAGCTGCCTTGTTAAAGGAGAGACCTAAATAGTTTTGAAAGCCTTGGAAAATAATTCAGAAAGCAGAGAAAAGCAAAGGCCAGTCAGGTCATCTGAGAAATCATCTGTTTGAAATAGACACATTTTCCCACCTGAAAAATAAACACTCCCCATAGCAGGGGTATAGAATAAATCCACTGAAGGTTGTGAGGCATTAGGTGATCCAGAAAATTATGCAAAAGCACAAATTAGTTTTCTGTAAATATTGATATAGTAAAATCAGGTATTTCCATTGAAGCTTTTAAATATAAAAGAACTCAAATACACTCAAAATGTCAATTAAAATTTCCTTGCAGTATATTTGCTCCTGCATAGCCAAGTAAAGCATTATTTATACATTTATCCTGGTAAGGAAGCAGTACATAAGAGAAAAACTAAATTATACAAGGGAACACTTTTCTCCAGCAGTTCTCTCTAATTTCCATGAAAAGAGATGACCAGTTCTCTCACCTTCAAAGCCTGATCAGGAGTTAAAGCATTGATAACCAGCTCCCCCTCCACAACTCTGCGAAGCTGTGAATCCTCTTCAAATATTGATTCCATATTTAACACTGTCCATGCAAACCAGACCTGGACAACACAGAAATGACAGAAATATTGATAACAAAATGGCAGGGGGCAGGACCAGGAAGCTTGATGATTTCTTAAGAGGGAGTAAGTGTTTGATGGATTCTCATTGCAGAGTTGCAAAAGGCACTATCACATCTCAACAACAAAACCTCTTTATCCTTAAAATCAAACTTCCCTTTTGTACCATTTTGGGAAAGAAGGGGAAAAGTAGACAAAACTGAAAGAATCACCCAGGGAACTCTGGAGGAAACAACCTTCTCAAACTCAGTAAAATAAGATCTCCCCTCTTCCACCTGCACTACACATCTCTGTCTGGGATGCTGCAAGGTTTTTTATTCCCTTTTGCTTGAATAAGGAACTCACTTAAGCAGAGAGAAAGTAACTCAAATTCAAAATATTTATCAGATAAAGACTGACATGAAAGAAAAGCCAGGCTTTACAGATTTTGTCTTAAACAGAACAGATCAATAGTAGATTAGAAGAAAATTTAACTAATAAATCCTATTATATGAATTCTTGGATGCAGATTAGACCAACTCTCCCTGAGCAAAATATCCATGTTCCTTTTAGTGCAATAAACCCAAAGCATTCTCTTAGGCTAAACTGGGATTTTATCACAAGAAAACTCTGGGGCAGGAAGAAAAAGTGACCAAGAAATAAAACTGAAAAAAAAACCAACCCCAAAAAACAACCACCCCACAACAAACTCTAGACCAATATGCTGTTTTTCCCATTGCAAAACACCATCATGGCACTCGCCTGAGAGGAGTTGGCACTGCCCTCCACAAAGGATGGTGTGACATTGCCTGCCACAATCCAGCTGACCAGTGAAGACAGCATTCCCTTGTCACAGTGATAGCCCAGAGCATTCTGCACAGAAACAGAAAATATTTGGGTTTTTTTCATGACCAGGTGATTTAGAAGCTACAGGTAGATTACTCAATCTTTATCCAGGTTCCTTTCCACCTGCTGTTGCTACTTTCCAACCTCAACTCAGCCAGGCACCACTGAAATGCCTGCTTGGACTTTCTATTTCAGTGAAAAAATCCTGTTGCAGTAACTGTGTCTGGCTTTTTCAGGAGAGGGAGCTCCATTTTTGTCATAAACACTCCATCAAAGATTTGAAATGCAAAGAAGACAAACAACAATATAAGTCATATGAAATTAAAACTGTGTTCCAAACTGGTTTTAGTAGTAATTATTATCATTATTATTAAAATATCAGACATGTCATTAATCTTGGACCACTCAAGAAAAAAAATGTCTTGAGCAACTCAGAAAAAAGTCAGATAACTCCATTCATCACTCGTCATCATGACTGGCAGTCCAGAGAAGCTGTGGCTTCTCACATCCCTGGAAGTGCTGAAAAACAGCTTGGACAGGCCTTGGAGCAACCTGGGATAGAGGAAGGTGTCCCTGGACAGTGGAACTGGATGGGCTGTAAAGGTGCCTCCCAACCCAAACCACCCTAGGACTGCACAGTCGTTCTTGTTGCACTTCAGGAAAACTCATTCCCATCAAAATCCGACTGTGCAACAGATGAGCTGACCATTTACCCAAGAGCCACACCAACACACCACAGCTATCCATTTACCTTGTGCTGCTGGTAAAGCAGCTTTTGCACACAGTCCTCCTGGCTGTACTGGAAAGCAGCTTTGCACAAGTCATCCAGCAGGCAGAGCGTGGCCCGGTCCCTGTGCCACAGCTGCTGGCTGGTGAGGACCTGCACCCAGAACTCCAGGACTGCAGCTGGCCCCACTCCATTTGGATGGTCACTTAGGAAAATGTGAGTCTGACAAATTAAAGGGTAAAATTGGTCAACAGATCGCAGCTTTGAGTAAAGCTTTGGAATTTACTGGAGGACTGTGATTTGCTTGAGGCTGTGGGGCTATCCTTACATTAAATAATTTACAACAACACTTTCTATACCCAAGTAAGGACAGCTTTGTCATCTTCAGCCTCCAAACTTCTGCAGATTCTGGAGAGCAGAGAATCCTGTGCAATCAGCAAAAACAGACACAGAAGCCTTAAGCAGGACACCTGCAGGCATAAACAGCACCTATTTCCAAAGTCCAGGCTGGTGTTCCTGAGAAGGCCTTCCCAGAGTAAGTCTGCTTCCACTATCCCTCTCTAATGTTAGAGGGCCCTGGGTTTTGACCTCTCTGTATTTAAAAAAACACTTCTGCTCCCTAACTCAAGAACATTTTTCCATTCCAGAGCCCTAAATTAATGGTAAAAAACATAACTTGCAAACATTAATATCTCTGCTGCATTCCTCAAATAACACAGACAAGAAAGGAGTGCTGCATTTTACATTTCCTTTTTTGAACAGTTTTGACCTGGTATGGGAAAATGAATTTTCCAAGAAATCTGAAAGGTAAATATTGTTGTTAGTGTCACATGCATTGCCAGATTTAGGCAAGTTTAAGCATGAGCATTTCAAGAAACCAAACCCAACTACCAATGCTTGATACAGGGTACTCTGTGACTGAACTGCTAGGTTCAGTATCCTTTCTAACTTTAACACTAACTCAGTCTTATTAAGCTTGGTTTTAAATACTCTCTCCCCCCTTTTTTTTTTTTAATAATCTTCTTACCTGTATCATACTACTGAGCAGCTTAACATTTTCTCCATAGTTCACTCCTGTCAAGTGCTGTGTCACTTTATGGGTAACCTGCTGGGTCACTCCTTGAGGGACTCCACTGTCCAGATGAAGGAACAGTTCCACGTAAGATAAAAACCTAGGGATGTCAGCAAATGAAATTAAAACACCTATTACTGCATATTAAATAGAAAGCCTGCTTCTAGAGAATTTAAAATCAGTTCAACATCACCAGTGAGACACATATAGAAAGGCTTAGATTCACAACCACAATGCAGATTTAATTGCTCCAGCTCAGCCATACACTGGGCACAGTATGAACATTTCACACCAGCCTGTAATTCAAGGCAGCTCATCAGAAATAAATGCCAGTTCTTGATCTACATCAACACCCAAATCTCACTCAGGATTTGTCTGGGAGACTGCCAGGTGTCTAAACCAAAAGATTATTATTAACTTTCACTGCAACTATGAACAAATTAAGTAAACAAATGTATAAAATTAAACCATGAACATATTATGAACATATAATACTTACTGTTCATTCTTCAGGAGGTAATACTGGCAAGAGTAAAACAAGGGTAAAATTTTATCCAGCACATGGACTACTGTTCTCAGATGTCTAGACTGGACTAGTACACCCAAAAGAGGGATCCCTTCAGCACAGAATTTCTCGATGCTGTCAGAAAACAAAACAAAAAAATTTAAGAAAAACACGTTCACTATCAGCAGAAAGGGAAACAAGGTATTGATTTAGTTTTTATTAACTGAAATCTAAATATATTCATAACTTTACACTATCTTTCAAAATATAAATAGCTAAATACAGTTCTTTTCTTCAGCTATAGGAGTCATTCAATAGCTGACAGATAGCCAAGTATTTCCTTCTCAAACATTTACTAAGTATCTCTTTCCTTCACAAATCCCTTTCTGGGGATCAGTGTCCCATCTTCACTAGAGATGCAAGTCTTCATCAAGTTTCTATCACTTTAAACTCACTATTCTTGCCTAACTTGGACAATTCACCTCCCTCTCCAGGGAAAAGAGCCAAAGGCCAAACAGAGAAGGTTCAGGGGCACAGACTAAAGAGGTTCTTTGGTTTTTTATTTCATGCTCAAAGTTATAGCAAAATTTCCACTCTCAACCCAGAATACCTTAATATCAGTCTCAAACTATTCCAGTGCTTTAAAGTATCTATGGCATAACCTTATTGTGAAGCAATGGCTTCCTTGAGGAAGGAGAAGAAAGGCCAGATAATTTTTCCTTAAAAGAGTAACATAATATTATACATAGAAAACAAGTTAGTGGAAATCTTGAATAGCACAGCACATAACCAAAAGGATCACAGACTCAGGGAAAACAGTTCTGGTGAGAACTGATCAAATTTTATGTGGCATTGTATGTCAAACAAGAACATTTGATTACATCCAAAAGCCTTACCTACAAACCAGCTAGAAGCACTGGAAATGACTGTGCTGGAACACAGTCAGGGCTAAGAGGTTCACTGCTCTTATAATGCTTTTTATTCACCATCCCCAGAGTGAGTGGGTTTTTTCTCCTCACTATCTTCTGAGTGCAGTGCTGCCCTGATAAAAGAAATTACCTCTACAACAACCCTTTCAGTAAGTGTGGTTCAATCTTACTCCTGTCCAGAGAAATTATTGTTAAGCCCCAGTTTCAGTATTATTTCTTATGACTGAACCCTAAAGTGCAGAAGGCAAAAAAAGTACTATTAGCAAAATAAAGGAAATAGCAGGTTGTTTGAAGAATAATTTCTTCACAAAAAAAAGGATTAAGCACAGGAACAGGCTGTCCAGGGAACCCTGGAGGTGTCCAAGGAATGACGTGGCACTCACTGCTCTGGGTTGGGTGACAAGGTGGGGATTGGTCACAGGTTGGACTCGATGACCTTGGAGGTCCTTCCCAACCTAAACGATTCTGGGATTCTGTGAAACTCCTATCACAGAATCACAGAAAAAGATGGGGTTGGAAAACACCTTGAGATTATCCAGTCCAAACCCCTCCAAGGCAGGGTCACCCAGAGCAGACAAAGGAACAAGTCCAGGTGGGTTTGGAATGTCTCCAGAGAGGGAGAATCCATGCTCCCTGGGCAGCTGCTAAATATTTTTAGTATTTGTAATTGTTTTGGTGGGCAGCTGTTCCAGGGCTCTGCTATCCTCAGCATACATAAGTTGTTCCCCATGTGGAGGTGAAACTGCTTGTGCTTTAGTTGTGGCCATTGCTTGCTGAAAAGAGTCCAGCACCATTCTCTGGACACCTGCCTTTGAGATGTTTGTCTGCATTAATGAGATGCCCTTTTGGTCTTCTCCAGACTGACCAGGCTCACCTCCTCCTCCTAAGAGAGATGACAAGCTGCTTGACCCCTTACATTCCAAGCCCTTCACTCTTTAAACAGGCACAAAGCTGTTAACAAGGGAGGCTGCTCAGTCCCTGGGGCCACCCTCCCGAGGCAAACACCCAGAAAGCCTCACCTGTGTCCCAGGGAGGTCATTGCCAGTGCCAGGTAGCAGCCGATGGGGACGTTTGCCTTGACAGCCTTGAGCAGGGGGTGCAGCGTGACCGACTCGGCCGCGTCCAGCGCGCTGTCGCACACGGGGACAGAGAGCCCACTCTGCTGCACCCCACGGTCGTTCCTGTGCAGCTTCAGCCTCAGAACCAAACTCCAGGCCCACTGGTTGAAGGAGGTCTCTGGGGTTTCCCCGTAGCGAACGATGCTGGCCAGGTAGGAGACCTGGAAGAGAGCAGCAGGAATGAGAGGGAGCGCAGCCATGACACAGCATGCGTGGCACTGAACTGGCACTTGCTCCTTGGAGGGGGAACTGGATGATCTCTGGGTCCCTTCCAACCCAAACCTCCTAGCAGCAGACCAACAGCAATTATTTTGTAGACATACCATGTAGTTTATCTAACCAC
Organism: Emberiza elegans; assembly: GCA_024865655.1. Lineage (NCBI taxonomy): Eukaryota > Metazoa > Chordata > Aves > Passeriformes > Fringillidae > Emberiza > Emberiza elegans. Next base: position 2,288,752 of record JALJVW010003588.1, on the reverse strand, counting down.
TCTCTTCCTATGACCTCACCTTCTACCTCCCTCTCCTTCCCCCATCCCTTTAAGTAAAGGCTATCAACTCACACTGTCTGCTTAAATTTTTCCAAGCTATATACTAACCTTGAATTAAATTTTAATACTGAAAAAAAAAAACCAGACACAACCTTCAATAATGTTTAAAACATTTAAGACTGCTAACAGAAAAATCCATGCAAAAAGATTATCTGTCAATAAAAAGCCTAAAACCTGTCAGGCTCTCCTTAGAAAAAAACCTGTACGTGGACAGGCAGAGTCACACGTGTGTGTGTCCACTGTCACAAAGACCATGTCTAGATCACAAGGAACTATAAATCTCTGGAGAAAAAAATGTCCTGACAGAGCAGTGTAAACTGCAGAGCAGGAGGGCAATGCAGATATTTCATCCTCTCTAAATAGGGGTAAAAGAACTAAGCACTATTTTCTCTCAAATTTTAGTTATAGGCTCAAGCAAGTCAGGACAGATTCCCCAGCACAAGTGGCAACTAGGGCTGACACTGGCTTAAGAAAGAGAACTCATCTGGCTGGCACAAGACAACAAACCATGGGTAAGTGCAAAGGAGCAAGTTAGAACAGAACAGAGACAACAAAGAACATCCAGAGTGTGGGAAGAAAAGGCTGTGGAGAAAAATACCGAGGAGGAGAAAACACCGTACAAAAAATACTGAGAAGACAAAGCCCATCCCAAAACCTCTTGGACTGAATATCCAACACAGGGATTTTTTAACTCTGATCTTTCTATCCTTCCATTTGCATTCTGTAACTTGGAGCTATCCCCTACTGAATGCAGTGTGCTGTAAAATCAATTTAATAAATGTCTTTAGTGTGTTCAGGTCACATAACATCGCCCACTGCTGAGAAGCTCCAGAAGGGATTAACAGTTGAGTCTTCAAATAAGATAAGAGCTGAAGTGAGTTCTCTTATGCTCACCAGTAATGAAAAATAGCCTTTCTATTTTACAGCAAGTACTGTCTACCTCTGCATGAGTAAAGCAGGAACAGTTTGTGACTATTCACAAACCTGCAAGTGGGTCAAAATTAAAATGTCTGTTTCAAGAAAGACGGAGAGAGATTGTTAAGAGCATGGAGTGACAGGACAAGAGGGAATGGCTTCAAACCGAGAGAGTAGATTCAGATCTGATACTAGGAAAAAATTCTTTCCTGTGAGGGTGGGCAGGCCCTGTCACAGGTTTCACAGAGCAGCTGTGGCTGCCCCTGGATCCCTAGAAGTGTCCACGGCCAGGCTGGACAGGGTTTGGAGCAACCTGGGACAGTGGAAGGTTTCCCTGCACAGCACGGGGTGGGACTGGATGATCTTTAAGGTCCCTTCCACCCAAACCATTCTATGATTCTGTGATTCTCACACAGATGCTCAACAGAAGCCTAACAGAATTTTCAAATAGCTCTGTGGGTGCAGACAACACTGAGTGTTGGTATGTAATGTAATTGTAGTTGGACAAAGAACAGCTTTAAAATGAAGGAAAAAAAAGTGAAAACAATAAGGTCTTGCCCTGCAGCTTTTCCCATTTATAGCCATCCATAAGTTACTCCTTGTAAGTAAGAAGAAAGAATACCTGTTTTATGCTTTCAGAAAGCAGCCCAGCATATGGTTTTTGAGAGAGATATTTCTGATACGCTTCCAGGACCATCAGTGCAACTTCAGAATGGACGGCTGGATCCAGGTGAAGAGTATTCTGCTAAGAACAGGGTCAGAACCCAAAACCTTGAGTCATTTAAGAGGTCTCTACAACTGTACAGCTGCATCACAGAGAAATAAATTTTCTGGCTGTTCAAATTAATTATTGCAATATCAAGGCAAAAATCTTCCCCAGTGAAAAATTTCAGCTCAATATTAAAAGAGTACCAGGCTCACACTGGGCAATACAAAGCCCAAGAACTAGATTATTTTTTTAAAAGGCATCATAATATTGACTTACCATGTGCATTTTATGAACATTTGATAATTAATGCAAAAATCCACAGATGCCATTTTAAATTAGATAATACAAACACTTGAACACTTGCAAGAACAAAACCAAATCCCATCACCATGTTCTTTGTACAAAAACACAGCAATTCCTCTATCAATTTGCCACATTAAAGAACCATTTTCCCCACATCAAAGGGTAAAGAAATGGCACTGCTATTGCACAGCAAAGAATTCTGTTAATTTTTCCTAACATTCATTTTTATTTACATGTCTACAAGAAAGAGGGAGAAAAAAGTGAGTCAACAGTGATGTACAACCATCAGCACGGCAAAGGGAAGAGTTCAGCATTACCAGACACACAGAATGCAGTGCTGAACTAAATCACTGAACACAGGCAACATTATTCCCCCAATCTATTTCTGTTTTTCTCTGAAATAGCATTCACCCTCAATTATATCCTGAACTCATGGAGCTCCTGGAGCAACCCAGTATTATGGAATAATTCCCCATCATTTAGATGATGCTCAGAGTTTTGAAATTTCTCATTTCCATCATTACTTTTCTTGCACTGTGAAAAACATACCTAGATACCAACATGCAAACATCAGTCACGCCAGTTTCCTCAACATTTTTGGAAGATTCCTCTATTTCTACTAGAAACATTTGTTTTTAAAAAACATTGCTTTTTAAAATGCTAAAAGAATTTAATCATGTGATTCACAAAAAAATTGTCCTGTCAGCTATTTCCTCCTTCAGAGAGGGAAAAATCCCTGCTTAAGTATCTCTTTTAAACTCAGCTGCAGCACTGTAAGAAAGCAGCATAAACAAATCTTCAGGCAGTGTTGTAAAATTATTATGACATTCCCATTTGGTGCCATTAGGTGTACAGCCATAATATAAAAAGCATGCAATTAACTGTTTTCAAATTCTGCTCTACTCCCAAGTTGAGTTAAACTTTTGCTCTGAAAAGGTGAGGAGGTTCAAGGCTCCTGTTCTCAATACCTACATGCTCACCAAATCCCCAGTTCAGCCCTTCCAAGATAATGCAAGCCAGTTTATTCTCCACTGCTGTCAGGCTGTAATTCAACAACCAGTCACGGATCAGGGCTATCTCAGATGAAGAAGGCTTCCACAGGTACAGGGGCAGTTCTTTAAACAGATATAAAGAAACCTTTGAGGAAAGAGAGCAAAAAGTGCAAATCAGTACTCAGCACACAACAATAATCAGCACTGTGCCCTGCTATCTGAAAGGGAGGTATGACCAAAAACCCCACAGAGAGCTCTTTAACACATCCATTCAAAACAACCTGGTATGGCCTCTAGGTTTAACTGAGTGTCTGATTTAAATTATTTAAATTAGAGACACCAGCACTTACCATCCCCACCTTCTCAATGGTCTCTCTAATCCGATCCAGCAGCACAGAAATAATCTGTGTGTGGATGCTGGCAATGGCTCCCAAGAGTTCCCGACCAACCTTGGAAAACGTCTCCCTTGTGGAAAGACTAACATAGGACACCTGAGAAGATGAGCAGAGAGAAGTTACTGCTTCTGGCTGACCTCCACTAACACAGAAATAAAATGTCTTTTGGAAAACAAATTGCTCTTGGGCATCACAGACAAAGTTGATAAATGCCCATATGGAAAGTGAAACCGATTGCTCTAAAAGACCAGGAAAGTCCTGTGTCACAGTGCCAAAAAAAATTGTCCAAAACTAAACCCAGGAACAACACAGCCACAGGCATTGAAGAAAAGAAAAAATCCCACCAAAAACTACAGAAAAAACTCCACATAAGGAATTCCAGAGCTACAAGTTAGGCCTGCATGAGAAAAATAAAACAAAATAAATTTATTTTCATTTATTTGTTTCATTCTGGCTTTGCTTACAGAAAAACTGTTCTTGTTCCCAGAAAAAGCAAGTACTTCAGGCAATTTCAATTCACTGCTTTTTGAACAAGTAGCACTTTTTTAATTCCATGGAAGAACAAACTACAGAAGCTGTGAAAGCTTCACACCTTCCACTGTTACAAATAAAAAGAGCATTTTCATTCTTTTCCTGAATGGACCAGTAACGTTACTCACCTCATATATCTCCAAAACAACAATTTTGATAAAATCCTCATCAACATCAGCTCGTTTGGTTTGTGCCATCTGAGCAAACGTGGTGAGCAGACAAATTTCTTCTGAGCAGTTCATTGACTGGAGATACTTTTCAAACTGTGCAAGGTGCTCTGGATCTAGCAAAAGAAAAGTCAAGTGAAAGAAACATGACACAAGTGCAATAGGACACACATCAGTAGCATTTATATAGTTATTCATTCAAAATCCCAGAGAAGCGATCTGTGGAGACCATTCCATGCCAATTACAAATAAAAATTCTGCAAGTATCTAGCCCCAGGTCTTGATTACACCCAAGAGCTATAAAGAAAGGCTATTCTGAGCTTCCCAAATACAATACAAGAAAAAACACTGGATGCACTTGTTTGGAATCCATCTCTGAAAACAGAGAACTGAACCTGCACAAGCAGGAAAGCTGAGATATATTTTCACTCAAATTCAAAGCAGGTTTCCTCTTTAAACCCAAAAGAGATATTGCTAAAAGCAAATAAACATTCCATTCCTCAGGTTGTGGGACAACAGGAAGGTAATGAAACAAAGGAACCTGTACAGGGCTTTAAAATGTTTTTTTGTTGTTGTTGTTTCTTCCGAACAACTTTAGAGTCTGTGCAGCAAAACAAGCACTGAAAGCATCATTTGAGCTGTAAAAAGTTTTGGAGAGTGAACTGCCTTCTGTGAACTACAACATGCCAACAAACACTGTTTACAGTGATTTTATCATAGTAGCTGAATATACAGAAAAAGCATCCATTGTGCACTCAGCTATCTAACCTGGACATGCATGTGCTCAGTGTGCTTGTGATCAAACACTTGCACTTAGGTTACATTCTATTTTAAGGGCTTTCAAGAGTTTTGCAACTGTACTCCAACCTGAGAAGGTCAGGCCTGTACAGGCAAAACAGCTCATGGAACAGCATGCTAGAGGATTGTGCAATTTCAGAAAACAGTTTCTTCCAAACAGTAAGAGAAACCACACTGCTGATAGATACAGCAGGCAAACAGGGGGTGCCTCATCCACTCACCTCCATTTCCTAATGCTATTTTTTATCCTTAATGTAGAAGTCACAGACAAGTCTGTTTCCCCTTGTGCTTCAGGGGTTTTTTTAACATGATGCAGAAGGACATTAAAAATGACCACACTGTTATTGTATCTAAAAGCACAGCAGGGTGACAGTGAGGAGAAGGGGTCAGCTGTGGGCTCCACACTGACCTCAAATCCACACCAAGCCATAGCAAGGGACTGAAGATGGGGACAAGGAATAAGGGAAGCAGAGAGACTCCCCCTAAATCCTGTCCTCTCATAGTGGAGAAATAACATCTTCACCATCCACTTGGTACTTGACCCTATTCCTTTCCTCTGATCACAGTACAATTCAAATTCAGGACACCCCAAAAATCACTGACTTCTCAAACCTTGTTACTGTCAGCAAGGAAACTGCGACCACAAATAAAATCACAGTATCCTTGGATTAAAAGGATATTAAATATCACCTAGTTTAAAATCCCTGCCATGGGAGAGATGCAATAGCAACTATGCTTCTGATGCCTTAGGATTTTAGCTTTTATATTTTTCATATATTTGTAATACTGCAATTCTTTAGTGTGTTAACTCTAAACTCCATATACAGTTAACTACTTCTTTCCCATTTTGGTCAGACAAAACAATTCCTCTCTAGACCTGGGAATCAAGGGATTATGGGAATCAACCTTACTGCCTCAAACCCTGAGAAATGCAAACAAAAATGAACTGGGGGAGAGCAAACTTGTGGTGAACTTGCAGCTTTCACTACCTGAAGCTGCAACTGGAAGATTAATCCCTAATATACAAACGGACCAAACTTGTAAAGTATGAAAACCCATGACCCATTGTCCATATTTTGGGTGCAGACCCTGGGGGATCTTTGTCTGCCCAAAATGTACCTAAAGGCCCTTCAATAAATATAACTGCTTTTTATTGCCTTAATTTTGTCTGGCCTCTGTTTTTAGATAATCCCAAAAATGCATTACTTCCACCCCTATGGACTTGATGCCTAAAGCTTCCATCAATTACAAAGGCTTGCTTTCACCTGTAGATTCAGCACCCTTTTCTCATGCTTAATTTGGGAGAGGAAATCACTAAGAAAGGTTCTCTCCCAAAAGTATGTTAATGTCATGGTATTTCAGGGTACAAACTACAGGAAATTAAGAATTAATTTGTTAAGAAAGAAAATACTTCAGAAGATTAGATGGATTTCACTGGAAGAGCTGCTGATATTCCCTGTTTAGGTCTAGACACTGGTGGAAAACAGTATTATGCTGACATAACTCACTGAGGATGAAGAGGATAAAGAAATCCTGAATCAGCATACCAGGGACTTTTAAAGATAAAAGTTAGCTAGAAGCAAAATAATGCCTGAAAAAGATAATTGTATTTTTAAAAAAAAATCTTGTTAGTTATTGCAAACCATAATAGATGCAGTAAAATTTTTCTAGCAAAACCAAAAATAAAGATGTTCTACTGACACAGTGAGTGTAACAGTTACTGTTTTGGCTGGGAAGTGCTTATCAGATCAGCACCCCATCAAGCGCACACAACTACAATCTTGGTATCTCTCTCCCTTTCTGTGTAAATCGCCTTAACTGTTACCCGAGATTGCACAGAGCCAAGATACTCAGCAATCTCTCAGAATCACCATTTTCTCCTGCTTCTCCACCAAGGCTGGGTACATGGGGTAACAGCTACCCGGGATACCAGCCAGCTGAGAAGCGAAACTGACAAAAACGAGATCAGCTCTCCCTGAAGACAGCAAAGAAGCTCTGAAGTAGGGAGCAGCAAACTGTTTGTTTACCTGGCCCCCTGTCAATCAAGTCCTGAAATATTATCCATGAATGCAGCAGCAGAGGGAAACTAGCATTCCAGCTGGCCTCTAAATAGTCCTGCTATAGCCGAAGACACCACGTTCGCTGTGGAGATCAACATGGGACAAAAGTCAAGAGGAAATAAAAATAAAGTGCGCCACTGAGGGCAAGAAATGCACGAAAAGAAGGCTTCGAGGTAAAGGAAACATAGGTGGGGATGATAAGCAGTCTCCCACAATGTGAGTTGCTGAAGCCAAAATTAGCAAGTTTAATGGGGAAAAAAGGAGGAGTTTAAAAATATATATTATTTATAGAACTATCAGAGCTCAACAGTCAATCAGTCACCAAAAAAAAAAAAAAAAAAAAAACCAAACAACAATAACCAAGCCCAACCAAAAAACTGCCACATCAACCCTAAGTGACACAGAAGTCTGTACTTCAGGATTTAAGCCTCACTCTCCAAATACTGTTGAAGGTCAAGATGGAATTTATACAAGAATACACAAGAGGTACCTCCTGCATGTTATTCCTGCAGCTCTGAGGCAGCCACAGAGAAAATCAGGACAGGAAATCTATCAGTTGCTGTTAAATGACAATTTGGGCAAACACGTATTGGAAAACCATGAACTGCCCAAGACATTTCAGCAGCCACTGGACCAGTCATGCTGCCAAGGGTGCATCTAACAATGCAGCCTGCAAAGAATTAAACTCACAGCTGATGCAGCAGCAGCTGAATGGATTGGAATTGGTTCTGTGTGGGGGAATTTTACCTTTGAGTCTCTGCTTGTAGTCAGCAGGCTGAAGAGTAGAGCAGAGCTGCTCCAGTTGCTCGTTCTCAGCACAGTGCATGACAAAGAAGAGCCTCCAAAGCATGCTGCTGGACAAGGTTCCATAAGGCATCTCAGACATGAACAGCCAGACTCCCAACCTGTTGGATTAGAAGAGGCATTTAGGAAAAGTTCCGCCCTGATAAATCCCAACATTTGGAAAGGAGACATCTCTGGCCCACATCTCTGCTATGTAACAGAATTAGGAACATGAGGATGGGTACTAGCACCTCAGATTCTGAGCCAACGTCATTGTGAACTGACCAAGATTTAAGATTTCAGAGTTTCTGTCAGTTACTACAATTCATGGCCTAATTCCTCCCCACCTTGATGCTACCAAAAATCCCACTTATTTCAGTCTTGTTTAAACCATTAAGTATTTAAAGCTACTCCAAATCCCAGTTTCAAGTATTCAACTCCTCCAAAACTAAGCCAGTGAACAGATTACCCACCTTTTTGCCTTCAGAACATGTAGAACAGCTCTAAAAAACAGCTCATCAAACTCCAGCTGCAATTTTTCCACAGAGTAGGGGTGTTCTACTGATCCATATTGTTTGTTGCCACTAACATACTGGGCCCAGTGGTCACTCACATGACACAGTGTCATCCTACACAGCAGAGCAAACAAGCCAAAGGAGGATCATTAAGTATGCCACCATCACAGGAAAACACAGACAAGGGCAACCAGATCAGAGTCTAGCCACAAGAGACATGTCCAACATTTTGCCTTCTGGGTTTCAGAGCTTTCTGTATAAATTGTATCAGTCAAATTTCTGTGTTCTCTTTCCTTGGTCTTGCAAGCTCACAAGGCACAATATTCTGTTACAACAAATAAGTTTGTGTGTGACCTTTGGAGCTTTAAGGTAACTGTACAGGATGAAATGGCAGAAAGCTCATATGGGAATAATTACACTGAGAAAGCTACTGCCCCCATAACACAAAGAAAAAGATGGATTTTGTTTCTGATTTGACTGTATTCCCCCTTGAGAATACACTCATAGAAGCCATGTAGAATAAATGCTGGAGATTTAAAAATAAAGAGCAGCATTTAGGCTTTAAATACATTTACTTACTGCAACAATAGGACAATTTGCAGGGAGCAAATTAAAAACCCTGAAACAATTCTGAATAACAAAGGAAATGAAGCAGTAACACCAGTTATAGATAGGGGAAATTCAAGGAGTTCCTGGTTGTTGGGTTTCAGTGATTACCCAAGACAAGCCTAACAACATCATTAATGTAAGTCAGCCTGATGTTCCACAGCTCACCTGGCTCTTCTGTACCCACAGCATTTAGATTTTGCAACTCCCCATTTCAGATTCCCAGACTGGCTAACACTGAACTGAACAAATGTCAGAACAAAACCCACCTGAGAACCGTTTGGGTGGGGTTTGGATTTTTTGATTGTTTGATGGCTGGTTCTGGGGATTTTTTAGCAGCTCTGAATATCTAATGTATGTATAAAATAGATTCAACCACACCCCAGAGGAAAAAAATCTCTTACTTGATGAGCTGACCAATTCTCTTCACAAACTGCCGGTACCGTGCTCTGTTAAACGTTTCTAATCCCACAGACAGAAGTTCCACTAAGGAGTTTGCAAAGGCAAAAATCTTCATCATCTTCTGGGGAGATGTTTTTTCAGGAAAATAAGCACCTATGATAGAGACACAAAAATAAGTGTCAAAAAAAAGAGTATGAATTCTGGATTTTTAAGTAAGCACTCAAAGCAATGATTCACCATATGGTAAACTGGAAAGTATGCTTTGTTTATGAAATGAACAATAAATACCTGCTAAGTAGGAAAGTGCAAATAAACTATGCAGGTAGTAAGACCTCTGGCAAGCAGTTACAATTAAGAGGTGTAGGGGAAAAATAGCTCTGAAAGCACTTTTGGGAGTTAACTGACAACCAAACCCAAACTAAGGGAAAAGACTCTCATGTTTTGCATATTGCTATGAGGTTTTTATTTATCCCATACACACGGCATATACTTCCATCTCATCTCTTTAGCCTGCAAGCTCCTGCACAGGTTCATTATTATTTTTCTCAGAGAGTTTCACAATACAGTAGCACTCTTGGCAGTGGCAGTCATTAATATAATTAGCATAAGCAATATGAAGAATAACTGTCTAGCAAGTGATTTACCTTCAGATGTAAACCCAAGGAACTGCTGAAACAGCTCGTGAAATGGGAACTGTGACAACAGAGCAATCAAGTCATCTTCCAAGAGCAGAATCCAGCTTGTTTCAGGATCCTCATCCTATAGATGAATACAAGGTATTTTCAGAATCTCTACAGTAAAACCAGTAGTAAAGGGCTTCACTATTGTACTAATTACAGTTTTGTTAGGAGCAACTGAAATATTTGAATTCTCTCTGCTAATACTCATTACTGGAAGCTCCACTCTACAGTTATACCATAGAGATAAATAAGACTAAAATTTGAAGAAATTCAAATCATGCTTTTTAACTTAACAAGTCAGATTTTCTTCACTCATTTCACAAAGATAAAGCTTGAACAAAAGCATAAAGGACAAAATAAAGAGAAACAAAAGAAGTAATCTTCTGTACCTCTTCTCCTCCTTCATCTACCAGAGTCCAGTTCCCAGATTCCTTCCCAGAAGAGGAGGAACTTTTCCTTTCACTTGGTTTCATATGGCACATGAAGTCCACACGATTTCTGGTTTAAAGTGAAAAATCAAGTGTAAAAAATCAGAAAACTAAAAATTCTGAATTTAATAACCTTTCAGTTAAGGGAAGATAGTAAAAATCCAATGCAAGAGGAAGAAATTAGCAAGCAAAGCAGAAAGATGCCTGTCAGAGAAGGCCCTGGGTGTGCTGGTGCCAGGGGCTGGACACAAGCCCAGGGTGCCCAGGGGGGCAAGAGGCCAATGGCCCCGGGGCTGTCGCAGCCAGGCTGTGACACAGCCCCAGGGCAGGGCCTGTCCCTGTGCCAGCACTGCTGAGGCACCTCCAGTGCTGGGGACAGCTCTGGGCCCTCAGGACAAGAGAGACCCTGAGGGGCTGGAGCGTGTCCAGGGCAGGGAACGGAGCTGGGAAGGGGCTGGAGCCCCAGGAGAGGCTGAGGGAGCTGGGAAGGGGCTGAGCCTGGAGCAAAGGAGGCTCAGGGGGGCCCTTGTGGCTCTGCACAGCTCCTGACAGGAGCGCAGTGTCCCCCCTGGGACAGCTGGGGAGGGTTGGACTCTGCTCCCAAATTACAAGTGACAGGACCATAAACAGCCTCAAATGGCACTAAAAGAGGTTTGGATTAGATATTAGGGAAATTTTTTTCATGGAAACTTGGTCAGGTACTGCAACAGACTGTTTAGGGCAGTGGAGGATTCAACATCTCTGGAAGTGTTCAGAAGGCTTGTGGATGTGGCACCAGAGGACACATGGTTCAGCAGTGGACACAGTGGTTTGGGTTAAGAGGTGGACTCAACAACCTTAAAGATGTTTCCCAACCTAAACAATCCTGTGATTGTAAATGACTCTAGGATAACCTGGTTCCTGACACGCAGGAGCTGTAAAACTCAGGTCTTTTACCAGTAAGAGCAGACCCTGTGGAGGCTCTGAGTTCTGGTATCAGCATTTAGAGCAGCACCCCAGACACATTAAGTTGGCCCTTGTTCCAAACACAAGTGTCAAAACACACTGGCAACACACATTCCCTCAGGATACACTGGTTCTCCCAGGCAGTTCTAGAAACTAAATGTAAAAATAAAACCCTTGAAAATAACAGCTTTCAATAACAAGACTCTCCTTTAACTCAGACCCAAGCTACCAAGATCACAGTGACAACCCTAAATACCATCAGTTTGACTCTTTGACCTCAAGATTTGGGCAGAGGGAGAGACAAGTTATGTATTTTATCTGGAGAACATAATTGCTTTCACTCGTGACTGAGTTCATTAACTACCTTCTCCAAGCACCACATTCCTACTAGTTTCTGGGGTTTTTTTAAAGGATGAAAAATATATCAAAATATCCAATCAGTGTGTACACCATCTCAACACCTTTACTTGGGGGATTCTATTGCAGTAGAGAGTATAAAAAGAGGAAACAGTATAAAAAACAGGCCACAGTTTTTTCCCTTCTCAGCAAAGCAAGAGATATTTCAGAAGCCACAGTAACAAAATGTGTGGGTTTGTCAATCTTCACAAGCTATTTCACAGCTGAAAGAAAGCTGCATCATACTGTGTACAGCAGAAGGAGGTAGTGCCAAGGCTGAATTTTAAAGATGAATGAGTAAAAAGAGCTTGAATTAAACTGTGAATCTATTTGTGCTCACTTTTATTTTTGCCTGCAATGAACTCTCAGAGTTTTACAAGTAGATTGTATGTTGTGTCTTCTACTCTTAAATAATCAGAACATATTCATAAAATCATGTTCATACTTACTTGACAGGAGACATAAGCAAGGCAAGAGACTGCATGAAATGAAAGACACCCGATGGGTTACCCAAGACCTTGATCTGAAATTAAATGCAAAAATCTAAGTAAATGTAAATAGGCAAAGGGCAAATTATTCTCAGCAGAGAAATTCACATTTCTCACTAGCTTTCTGTTAAGACTTAGAAGGATCCATAAAAGACAGCACCCACATCCTGGACAAAGTACTAACATGGCAAAATATTGCAACTTGTCCAAAAGAATTACTTAGAAAAACTAAAGGAAGGGTGGGAGAGGAAAAACCCAGATCAAAAGCTCCACAAAAAAAAGAAAACCTCTCTCTTTGTGCCACATGTAGGTCTGGGCACCAGGGAAAATTTAGATACTGAGCACAAGGGAAGATAAAATCCTACCACATTAGGTTAATTGGACTCAATGATATTAAGGATCTTTCCCAAGCTAATTTATTCTATTCTATACTTCTATTATATTGTTTGCCTTTCCTGTTAGTGTAATTTTCCTGTGACTAGATTTCCAATGTTTTCTCTCTTAGAAAAGCAAATATGTTCTTTGAAAAACACCCTGATGCCTTTGGATATCCACAATCCATCTGACCTAGACAAAGTGAACCCTTTGTCCCTGAACTTTCCAGGGAAACTGGTCCCACTTCAATGTACAGGATATAAAAAAATCTGTTCTTCCTGATGCCTTATACAGCACAGAGCTGATTCCAATCTCACTTGTTATATACAGCTGCTTCTTCAAGTCTAAATATGCCTTCCACTTTCTGGAGAACACTCCCAAAACCTGATGCATAAGGCCTTGACTCCCTTTCATGGAATCTCTCCAGTCAAGAGGAAAGTGTGCTCCCCTGTCAACCTGCACATGGTTGTCCTAACATGGAAAAACATATTCCCTGACAAACCTCTCACTGCCACCATGATTCCACACATCTGGAAAGGCAGTGTGGGTCAGGAGGGATTAAGCAGGCACAGGACACTCTCCTCTCCAACCCAGGCCACTCCCACTCCAACCTGCTGGCAGTAAGGAATTAAACATTCACACCTGGATGAATGGACAAGCCCACTCGCTGATGCCAGCTGGACACCGAAGGATGTGGTTGAAGAGGAAGAGATGGTCACCTGGACAGCCAATTCTCTGCAGCACAGACACCTAGAGGGAAGTGTATTGAAATCAAGTAAATAACTCTGAAGTTCATTTCCTTACAGTCTTGCCAACTAGAGTAATACTGTCCATTTCTCACCCTTTCTAACAAACCTGCATTTTCAGAGCATGTTACAGGAGAACAATAATTAAAATCTGTTTGCTTGCCTTATGAGCCACAGATCACTTTTTTGGCATAAAGTAACTATTTTTTCTGCAACTGCACTAAAATCTAATTTATTTACAAATTGGCAAGAACAAAGGTTTCTCCAACATGGCAAGTCTGAACAGCTCTAATTTCAAAATAAGTAAAAGCACAATGAGTATTATTAAGTTCACTGTGAGTAGTATTGGCTGCTCAGGTGACAGTCCTCACTAATGCTACTTGATTTCTTCAGACAAGGGAATCAATTCTAAAGATCTGCTAAGAGATTCTGTTCCTCAAATAGAACAAACCCCACCAAAAAAAAAAATTGCCCACGAGACAGGAAGCGAAACAGTAACACTTCCAGAAATTATTCCTGAATTCATCCTGTGTGTTGGATCAGATATATCCATGTCTACTCCCTCACCAGTCTCTGCAGCCACATGAGAAGGTCACTGTGAAACTGAGGATCTTCAATAACCCTGCGAGTGAAGCTGAAAAGGACACTGATACATTCCTTCAAGTGGCTCAAGTCTGAAGAGAGATTTTCTGACTGCTTTGAAACTGTAAATTAAAAACAGAATTAATGAAGCTTTGACAAGAAGTAGCAGCATGAAAAATGGGTTTGGGGCTGGACATAAAACTGCTCTCTGTATGTGCAGACACCAAGACATTTCAACACTAAATCTGTCAGAGGAGAATACTTAAGAGCACTTTGTTTAATCTTGTAATTAAGCTCTGGACACTAATTATAAGAAGAATATACTGTGGTTACTCTCACAAAAGGCCTCCCCTCAACATCAGCTTTTTAAGAACCACCACTTACCATGCACATAAACTATCTGAGAGGTGGAGTGCAAAGGGAGGAGCAATAAGAAAGAAATATATCTGGGCCAGGAGGAGGAGAAATACTTTAGCTAAAAGATTATATTGGCACAAACTCAAACAAAACACTCAGGATGAAAACCAAAAAGATTATCCTAAATATTAAGAGCTTAAGATTTCAAATGGCCTTCCAAGAGAAAGTAAAGTAGGAAAAATATCCAGCTCATTTTAGAATTGGGAAAAAGAACTGTATCAGATATTGCCTTGGACAAAAAAATATAGGGAATTTAGGTGTCCCATCCACACAGAGCTTTTGTACAGTAATCAGTGTCAGTCTGCAGTTCAGACAGCACAAGCCACTTCTGCATACAGCTTTTACTGCCCAGGTGATAAAGTCAAGAGAATTGGACATTTTCCTCTGAGAAAAAAGTTTCACTGATCCCTACAGAAGACCAACAGTTTTTCGTAGCAGAGGAGAAACACTCCAGTACACAAATTCCACCACAAGAGCCCAAAACTCCAGCCCCACAAGGTGCTGGCACCCTGACCAGGACTGGGAGCAGCCCAGACCAGCAAACACACCTTGTTCCTGCTGCTGCAGGGCCACAGACCTCAGCAGGGACGAGCTGCTGAGCAGCCTGTAAACATAGGACTCCACTTGCAAGCGGGACAGCACCGAGGTGTAGGAGTGCAGTGCCAGGGTCTGGTGCACGTGCTCTGCTTTGGCCTCAAAGAGCTTCTTCAGCTCCCCCAGCACGCTCTCGTTCAGCTCCACTGTCTGGTAGCGGTGGTGGCCTGTCACCTTGCACTGGTCTGCACACACACCCTGAAAAGAGAGCAAATATTTTATGTCAGTACCTCTGACATTTTGTTGGGTCACCCTAACTGAAATCAATCACGATATAACCCTCTCTTAAACAGATTTCAAGGCTTTCATAAAAGGGGGCATTTCATAAATGGAAAAGACAAATATTTGGCAATATCCTATGTGCTTCTGAGAGGAACCAGCCACTGAAGATTCATATCCTTGATTTCTGAACAAAAAATATTTCATGAACCCTCAGTAACTCAGGTTTGGGAACAGCCAGAAGTTACTTGCCTGCAGCACTGAGACATGTGAACAAAACCAGGTGTCTCACCCCCAGTGAATGCACCTGCTTCTTAGTTCACAGATCTCCATATGTATTTGGACCTGCTATTTTAAAGCTAAAACATTCACTGGAACAAGATAAATATTTCCCAAACTCCCAGGACTAATAATTTGCAGCAATTCTCTATGGCATGTTTAAAATGTTTTTCTCTGCCTCATCTCTACTCCTTCAGCACAAGAAAAATACAATAAATAACATTCTTGCTATTCCTACAATAAATAACATTCTTGGTAATCTTGTATGCAATCAGGAAACATTCCTAAGAACCAGCACCGTGAAAACTTACCTTGAAAGCATCCCTGTGTTTCCTAAATTACTAGAGTAAGAATTTTAAATTGGTATAAAGACAACAATTATTCTGTACACACAATAAATACATAGTGAACTGGGATGAAATAAAGCAAGTAGCAATCTTACACAATTCTATTATGGCCTTAGAAGATGCAAGAGTGAAGCCAAAATTGCTTTTGGTACAGAAAATTAAAAACTTTAGAATCCAGTGAGGCTCAGTGTTATTTTCCAAGAAAAAGGGCAAGAATTCAGATATGTTCAGTTCCTCAACTCCGGTGAACTGCACTCACAGAAACATTAAAATCTACCCTATGCATAGGTGTTCATCATCTTTGGACAATTTTGATGATGCATGGGCTATAAACAGCATCAGAGCAATTTCATTCACTCCCACTGTAATGCTGAGCTCCAAAGTGTCACAGAAGGAGCCTGGGGGAAAACTTTTCTGATGTGTGCGCCAGAGAGCTCCATAAACCCCTGTGGTCTGCAGGCAAAAATGCACACGCCCATTCTGGAGGTAAGAAAAACCACAGCTACACTTATGGAATAAGTTACTGCAAGTGGACAGCCCCAATGCTCCCTCTGAGCTATGGGGCTGCCCCTGAGCACAACTCGAGCTCCCTGCAGCAGGAATGACATCAATGGAAACTGTCTGCACACTTGGCAGCAGGCCAGATGGGACATCACTGCTACAGCCACTCCACCACTGTCCCCCAGGTCTGCCTGGAGTGCTGGGAAACTTCACCTGACACCACGGACAGAACTGGGTGTACACAGCTCATCCTTTCTGACCCAAAAAGAAATCATCAACATATATCCCACTGCCCTGCACACATCAGAGGTTAAAAATCAAACAAAATAACTGCCTTAAGTATCAAGAGGATGATATTCTTAAGTACCGGGGATCAGTGGAAAGACAGAAAGCAAAGGCAATAACCTCTGGACATGGAACTTTAGAGCCAGAGGAAGTCCAGAGGAAGCAAAGAAGTTGGTAAGAGGACTGGAGCACCTTCCCTGTGAAGACAGGCTGAGAAAGTTGGGGCTGTTCAGCCTGGAGAAGAGGAGTGTAGAGACCTCACAGCAGCTTCCAGTATCTGGAAGGGGCTTACAGGGAAGCTGGACAGGGATTCTTCATCAAGAACTGTAGTAACAGGACAACGACTGAAGGGATTAAACTAAAACAAGGGGTAATTTGGGCTAGATATTAGGAAAAAAAAATCTTTACTGTGAGTGTGGTGACACACTGGCACAGGCAGCCCAGTCCAGGGGGCAGTGCTCAAAGCCAGGCTGGATAAGCCTTTGAACAACCTGGTCTAGTGGGAGGTGTTCCTGCCCACAGAAAGTAGGATTGGGATTAGATGATTTTTAAAATCCCCTCCAACCCTTCATTCTGTGATTCTTTTCCAACAAAACACCTTAACTATGATAAACCTGGCAAGTAAAGTTAATTTCCAAAATAGTCTGGGTTCAAAAGCAGCTTCAGCAACAGCACCTGCACAGTTTTCTGCTGCTCCTTGAAAGTCCATAATCTCCCCTTCACATTTTGGCAGTCTGTTGTCATGGCCTGCAGCTCTGCCTCGGCCAAGAGCAGCTGCTTCCTGCAGCGCATGTAGTTCAGGAGCAGCTCGTAGAACTCATGCCTGTCCTGGTGAGCCACACTCTCGAATTCCTCGGCGTAGGAGTCGACGTTCTCCAGCCAGGAGCAGGGCTCAAAGATCTTCAGCTGCTCCCTGGTGAAAGGCACCAGCTCTGGCTCGGAGGGCAGCTCTGGGTACAGCCTCTCGTGGTGCAGCAGGGGCTTCACTGCCATGATGGTGGGCTTCTCGTAGGAGAGCTCCAAGGACAGGTCTGGATAAACCGGCCGCGGAACGCGCACCTTGGATTTCTCAGGGCGCTGCGAGGCGCTGGGAGGAAGCTTCTCTGAAGAGCAGGAGAGAGGATCTCGGAACTCTTGTCGGTTTTCAGCTCTTCTGCCCTGTACAAAGCCCATCACTGACAGAGGGGGAGCACTACTGGACTGAAAGGTACTGCTCAATAAGTCAGAATTTCTAGACCCACTGGCAACTGCCTCCACAGGGCTCTGAGGTTTGTCCAACTTGCTCTTCTCAACATCCCCCACACATTCCTCCTGGGAAGGATCAGCTTTGACCTCTTCTGCATCATTGGGAGGCTCCACAGCCTCAGCCAGAGCGCCTTCATTTGCTGAAGATAAATTATTTTGGGGGGTTTCAGACACATCATTTATAGTTCTCCTATTGTCTACTTCATCTCTGAGCTGAATTTCTGTGAATTCTCCAGGATGTTCCACTTGTGCTCTCCCGGCTTGAGAAGACCCTTCTGCCACAGGAGGCAGGAAAACATCATCAGGCTCTTGTACCTGGGGCTCCTCACTACTTCTTTTCTTTTTTTCCTAGGAAAACAAAAAGTTAACAGTGTCACTGCCAAGTGAATCTCTTCACCTTGCATCCCAAATGCCACCAACACCAAAGTAGTATTTGTCATCATTATGACTACAAAAGCCCTTTTAAACATATTAATTTTCATAATATTAAAGATAAAAACAAATACAACAAACAAATCTCTGTTCTTTAGCCACCCTATGAAGACTGTCTATCAGTATGACGTTTTGTGCTCTTGCACAAGGCTTCAACATTTCTAAACAAAAATCTATAAATATCACAGGACAGATTTTTTTCATCAACACAGAAAATAATCAACATAACAGGTCCCCAACACCTAAGAAGAGTTACTCAATTTCACCTATTGACAGAAAAAAAAAAAAAGTTAAGTTACTCTGTGATCCAGATCTATCTTAAATTTTACAGAATATTGTAGTGACTGGAAAAATATTTTCAAAACAGTAATTTCATAACAAAGCAAGTCTGGAATGTAACCCTTAACTACATTCTAAAACCATGGTAACATCTGAACACTTACTGAAATACCTATTTTCAGTAGGCAAGCAATACACACTGGAGACGTAGAAAAACTTAACAGTGCTATTAAAACTGCAAATCAATTCAAAATTACAATTAGTTTGAGGCTCAGTAATTCCCATAAATCTAAAGTGTAGATTAGCTTCTTTTCCAAAAACACAGCATAGGAAATGAACTAAGATTCTGATAATCTGTAAATCATTTGCCTACTCATAAAACAAAAAAAAATGGCACAGTGATTAGCCAAGCTGTAAATTGTGGAGACCTAGCACTTTATTAGGAGCAAAACTGAGGAGTTAGGTCACAGTGCTCCAGTTTTGGATGACCCAGATAATGTAACAGTGAACACAGGTGAAATGAGCACAGGCTTTTAATTTGGGGAAATAATAATAGGAAAAAGACAGTTTTGAAAACTTGCTCACAGTATCACATATAATTTTACTAAACATCTGTATGTTTTTGCCTTAAGAGAAAGCATAAATGAAAACGGCCCAAATCAAGGCACTATTGATCAAGAACACCTTGATCTCAAGGCTAATTTTACTCTGAACATATGGTCGTAGGTCCTTTACAAAAAAAAAGGAATTACTCTGGCTTGGGTTTCATACTGTTTTCTGGTGTATTAAAAGCTGTAAACACTTCTGATCATAAAACAGCTCTGACTCACTACCTAAAGCTGCAGGTGAGAGGCTAAAAATACATCAGTGCAATTCTTTAAGCCAGGACTTGTCATAATAAGCATCTCCTGACAATTACCTCAAAGTCAATAATGCCCACAGGATACTGTATCACTAAATCATACTTATTCAGTGTATTGATCCACATACTTCACACAAACACAGGCTGGTCCTCTCCTCTCTACAATTTCAACATTTCCTCTTGCACGCCTTATACACATTAAACTCTCTTTATCTCTCAGCATCAGCCTGCATCCCCCTCCCAGACACAGCTGTTTTTTAAAATTTATGATGTGCCTTTCAGTTCTCACTCTCCTAGGCAAAAAAAAAAAATGGCATAATCATTAAAAGAGATTTCATCTGAGAAAAAATGAGAGAAACCAAGTTCTGAACTAGCACAGAGGAAAATTCTGCTTAAGCCACATATGAAAGAACCCCAGAATGGTTTGGGTTGGAAGGGACCTTAAAGACCATCTCATTCCAACCCTTTCCATAGGCAGGGACACTTCCACTGGACCAGGTCACTCCAAGTCCCATCCAGCCTGGCCTGGAACACTCCCCCAGGGATGGGAAAATGGCAGCTACTCATTAGCCTTGCCCCATGCCTGATGCTGCTGGTGCTGCACAAGTTCAGCTTTGGGGCTACTATTGTCAGAAAGCCCTGGGCTCCATTCCACCACTTGGCAGCTCTGCAGCTGAGCCAGCCTTTCTCTCAGCTCACAAGAATTCCAGCTTTTCAAAGGATTGCATTACAGCTTTTCCTGTGGCATGGGAATGGAAAAGTCCTTAATGTGACTGACCTGCAGACTGCACCCTCAGGCACGCCCGGGTATTAACAGAGGTGAGCACAGTAATAGCAACAGAAACATCAGAAATGGGTCGTGTGTAGCACTGGAAAATTCAGGGCTCTCACATGTGACACTGCCAGTGAATTGTTTCACAGTGAATTTCACCTGGAAGGGATGGCTGAAGCCTGGAGTCACCACACACATGTCCTTAACGAAACAGCAGTGTCATCCATGACTCACCACCTTCCTGCAGGGAACCAATTCTCTTAGGCAGCAGTCTGAAGGTCTGACTGCCTTGCACACGACAGGGGGATGAGTCAAAACCAAGACAACAACACAGTAATTCTTCTGGGATTGCATTTCCCTGCAATCTTTACTTGCCTTCCCTTCAGGAAGCACACCCACACTTGACACTTAGATTTAACCCTGGTTTTACAGAACACTGGTCGATTAATTCAGTGTTTTCAAAGAGCTTTGACAGTCATGACTTCAATGTCCTTGCTCTATATGTTGTCCATAGGGACAACAAGAAAGAGGTCAAGAAAGCAAGGAAAACATTTCCACTATGTCAGGTAGTTCAGATCATTCCCACAAGCACCTGTGTAAAGAAAATAAAGCCTTCAGAAAGCTGTCAGTACTAATATCATTAACAAGGAACACACTCAAAACAGAACAAAAACCTAGGAGGAGTGATACTTAAAAACTGCAGCACCAACTCATGAAGAAGCAGCACTACCATGTGTTACACACAGCATCATGTTCTCAGCATTTCAAAGCCAAACGTAGACAAGATGGAGTATCACAGAATCACTGAACGACTTGGGTTAGAAGGAAACTTAAAGACCATCTCATTCCATCCCCTGCCATGGTCAGGGACACCTTCCACTGTCCCAGGCTGCTCCAGGCCCCATCCAGCCTGGCCTTGGGCACTGCCAGGGATCCAGGGGCAGCCACAGCTGCTCTGGGCACCCTGGGCCAGGGCCTGCCCACCCTCCCAGCCAGCAATTCCTAATTCCCAATAGCCCAAAATCTGTGCCTGCCCTCTGGCCCTGGGAGCCATTCCCTGGGTGCTGTCCCTGCAGGCCTTGTCCCCAGTCCCTGGGCAGCTCTCCTGGAGCCCCTGCAGGCCCTGCCAGGGCTCTGAGGTGTCCCTGGAGCCTTCTCCTGTGCAGCTGAGCAGCCCCAGCTCTGTCTGCAGGACTGTCTGCCCACACTACAGTGAAGCACTGTAAATGCGGGTGAGCTCCAGCGCTGCTCGTTCCCCCGCTCTCCCACAGGACACGGGACCCCTGACGAGGCCGCAGAACAACCTAATAAACCTTGTTTACATCCTGCTACAGCACAAGGCCTGTCACCACCCTCACACGCCTGGCAAACACTACAAACCCATGGATACGGAGGGCAGAACAGCAGGAATCTTTTTACGGAACAACAACAAAAAAAAAAAAAAAAAAAAAACAAAACATCACCCACACACGCTCCCCCACTCTCCACCCTCCACCATTAGAGGCCGCACAAACACGGATGTAAACACGGCCTGGCGCGGCCACCCCCACACGCGGGTCGCTCCCTCGGCGCAGCGGCGGCGGAGCACGCCCCGAGCCCCCCGGTGCCGGTGCCGTTACCTTGGGGCGGGAGCGGGCGCGGCGCGGGGGTCGCACGGCCTCGGCCATGGCCCCGCTCCCCGCGCTCCACGCGGACGGGCGGCGGCCCCGGCGCCGCCCACGGACGGGCGATGGGCGGTGGGACACGCCCCGCCGCGCCGCCCAATCACACGCGACACGCCCCGCCGCGCCGCCCAATCACACACAGCGATGGGCGGTGGGACACGCCCCCGCCGCGCCGCCCAATCACACACAGCGATGGGCGGTGGGACACGCCCCCGCCGCGCCGCCCAATCACACACAGCGATGGGCGGTGGGACACGCCCCCGCCGCGCCGCCCAATCACACACAGCGATGGGTGGCGGGACACGCCCCCGCCGCACCGCCCAATCACAGGGCCAGGGTGGGGCGGAGCCGCGGCCGTGAGGGAGGGACGGGGCGGGTTGAGGGGTTGAGAGGCTGAGGGAGGGAGGCGGGGGTGGGGGAAGCCGGAGAACGTCTGTGGGGACAGACAGACACTGTGTGGGACACACAGACACTCTATGGGACACACAGACACTCATGGGGACTGACAAACATTAATGGGGACACACACAGACACTCCGTGGGGGCTGACAGACACTCTGTGGGGGCACACAGACACTCTGTGGGGATTGACAGACACTCTATGGGACACACAGACACTCATGGGGACTGACAAACATTAATGGGGACACACACAGACGCTCCATGGGGACTGACAGACACTCTGTAGGGGCACACAGGCACTCATAGGGACACGCAGACACTCTATGGGGACACACAAGCACTCTGTGGGGACACACAGACACTCCATGGGGACAGACAGACATTCCATGGAGACACATAGACACTCTGTGGGGACACACAGACACTCCATGGGGACACACAGACACTCCATGGGATGGGGATACACAGAGTGTTCATGTGGACACTTAGACCATCCATAGGGAGCCAGAGAAACTCCACAGGGACACACAGACGCTCATTGGGACACTTAGTCCAACCATGAGGACACTTAAGAGTGCCCATGGGGTCACACAGGCCATCCACGGGGACACGGAGCATCTATGGGGTGACACAAAGCATGCATGGGGACACACAATGCATCCCTAGGGACCCACAGGCCATCCATGGGGACCCACAAGAGGGTCCATGGGGACACACAGGCCATCCATGGGGACACTTAGACCATCCATGGTGTGACACAGAGCATCCATGGGGACATTTAGAATGTCCATGGGGTCGCGCAGGCCATCCGTGGGTACGCACAGAGCACCCATGGGGTCACACAAAGCATGCATGGGGACTTTCAATGCATCCATAGGGACACACAGACCATTCACAGGGACCCACAAGAGCATCCATGGGGACACAGTATTCACAGGGACTGACAGAGCAGCCATGGGGACACACAGAGCATCCACAAGGACACACAGAGCATCCATGGGGACACACAAGAGCATCCATGGACACACAGACCATCTGTGGGGAGCCCACAGACCAGGCCCCAGGTGAGTGGGGTCTGCTGTAGGGATGCAGAACCCATCCTTAGGGACACACAGACTGTCCACAGGGACTTGAAAGACGCTCCATGGATGACCAGGGCCTGCTACAGGGACCCAGAGATCATCCACAGGGACATACAGGCCATCCACAGGGACAGACTGCCCAGAGGGACTCACAGAGACTGCTATAGGGACTCAAAGACCATCCACAGGGCCAGCCCAAGCTTCTGCCACAGGGAATGTGGGATGAGAAGCCAAGCCCCCACTAGCAAGGATGGGGAGTGTGAGGTCACTTCTGTGTGCCCCAGGGCGTGAGACACCTCCAGCACAGCAGGAATGCTGGCTCAGCCCCAGAGCAGGAACTGCTGTCCCCCAGAGCCCTGTCCTGGCACCCAGCCATCCCCAGGAGCCACAGCCGGAGCAGGAGTGACTTCTCCCGATGCCCAGGAGGAAGAGCCCGCCCAGAGCTCAGGGGCACAGCACAGTCCCGTCAATGGCCTTGAACAGGCACAGTTCTCTCCCTGGGACCTCGTACCTAGGGCTTGAGAAGTCTTTGTGTTACTAGTGTAACCTGGAATTTGTAGTATCTATGGGAAAGGTAAATTGGACGTGGGTGTAGGGGGAAACCTTCCCCAGCACCCCGATTTTGGGGTTACTTCCGTGCCTTTAGTAAATGTGCAAGCCAAGTTTTAGCCTCACTGGGTACCTCTACATCCAGAAAAGCCAAACAGCATCTATTGTGCGCAATCAGTGGAAAAATCCCAGAAAGGAAACCATGGAAGATTTTGCAGAGCAGACACTCCTCCAGGGCAAACAGCCCTGCATGGTCTGCAGCTCATGGCTAATGACAGGCACTTCTCATGCCATTTTCTTTTGGGTTTTTTCTTCCACTGCTGTGCTGGTATTGAGCAAGGACTGAAATACATGATCTTGTAGGTTTCCATCCAGGAGAGACTAGGATGCTTTGCATGGATCCCAAACCCATCCCCGACAGAAAGTGAACACGACAACTTTAAAAAAGAACAGATATCCAGAACACAAGACTCAGAACTTATTTTTTTAAATATATATTTATAGAACTAAGACTACAGCAGGCTCCTTCAGAAGAGTATTTGTATCCTTGGTCTTTCAGAAATAAATAGGATAGCTGATTCCTCGCCATGTGCACTCTGCACAGCTCACTGTGAGGCAGCAGGGCAGATGTTGGAGCTCACTGTCATCTTCCCCACACAAATAAATCCAGTGAAAACCCCAAGGACTGGTGGGCTGAGGCACATGCTGAAGCCATGCAGATTCAACTTGAAAAACACCATAAAAACAGCAAATCCCGTTGCTCCAGGTTAGAGGCCTGGCACCAGGTTTAGACAGGTAAACTGTGTGTTTATCCCCATGTCCTGTGTCCCTGTATCCAGTGAAATAAGGCAGCAAGGAGCAGTGAAGCAGCACTGCACACAGGGACATCAGAGAGACCAGCAGCCCCAAGGCATGTAAGCTTCTGAATCAAAGCCATAATCATATCTATATCTGTGGTAACAACAAGGGCAGGAACTTTCAGGAGAAGTGGTCAGAAAAACAGGTTTCATGGCTCCAGTAGTAGATAGGTTTGTTTCCAGTGGTGCATAGTCAGAACAAGTCCAGAGTTCAGAGAATCACAGAAGTTAACTAAATCATACAATCAGAGAATCCCAGGATGGTTTGGGTTGGAAGGGACCTTAAAGACCACCTAGTTCTGATGCCTTAGGATTTTACCTTTTATATTTTGCAAATATTTATAATCCTGCAATTCTTTAGTGTATAACCCTAAACTCCATATGGAGTGTTGGCTACTGCTTTCCTATTTTGGTCAGACAAAACAATTTCTCTAGGCCTGGGAATCAAGGACTCATTACTGTCTCAGGCCCTGAGAAACATAAACAGAAGTGAGGTGAGGGGCAGCAAACTTGTGGTAAATGACTTCATTACCTGAAGCTGCAATTGGAAGATTAACCCCCAATATGCAAACAGACCAAACTTACAAAAATGTGAAAACCCATGGCCCACTGTCCATTTTTTTGGGGGCTTTGTCTGCCCAAAATGTACCTGAAGGCCCTTCAATAAATCTAACTTTTTATTCCCTTAATTTTGTCTGGACTCTGTGTTTAGGTAGTCCCAAAAAGGCATCAGTTCCAACTCCCTGCTATGGGCATGGACACCTCCCACTAGACCAGGTGGCTCAGAGCCCCATCCAGCCTGGTCTCCAGAGCTTACCAGGGGCAACCTGATAAACCTAAAAGCCCACAAGACCCTCATCAGAGAGGTGGCTGGAAGAGTTGAAGGAATTCCTTAGAACCTTCCTGGGACCTCCCAGCAGGTTGGATGTGACACAGCCCCTCCCTGGGAAGATGCAAAGGCAGCTTCCACTTAAGCCTGGAGCACAGCTACAGCTAAGTCAGATACGTGGTGCAAATGCTGGTGCCCCTCTAAGTAAGATTTCTGAGAGATATGAGTAAAATTTCACCTAAATGACCTAAAATTTCACCTAAATTTCACCTAAAGTTTAATCCCCACTAATGAAAGACTTTAGGTACAGGCAAGAGCCTTTAGGAACAGGCAAAACCTGAGATCTGAGAGGGGTGCACTGGACACAAGCCAGCGTGCCCAAAGCATCGTGCAGCACTCCTCCCTGCACATACAACCTCTTAGTTATACAGAGAGTGGGAGGCCCCAGACTTTCTAGATGGCTACACTTTAGAATAACTTCCAATCAAAACCTTCTTCCAACACAGGTCACCCGTGTGTCTGGTCTTTTTCCTCCTCTGAGTGTGAAGATCCATCCAAGGAGTTTGCTGATCAAAGGCACAGATTTTTAGTAAGCGCTTTCTGAATGTACAAATAATTATCGGAGTCCTCAAACATTCTCTTGAAAAGCAGAAGCACTTCAGCTCTGTGTGTCTGGGAATAACTGAAAACACCATCTCTGCCATGCTGGTCAGACCAACAGTGTCTTCTGCCTTCTGGAAAACCTAGAGAACAGAATCAGCAGCCTAAACCACAGCTACAGCTCAGACAAAGGATGGGAGGGCTGACAGGAACGTCACTTCCAATTAGTCACTCCAAAATGTCATTCCTTAACCAATGGCCTTTCTTTCTCCACTGTCCCTCCTCTGTGTAGCTTCATGTCATAATAAATTCTTTCTTACAGAATGCCAGAATGGTTTGGGTTGGAATGGACCATCAGGACCATCTAATTCCACAGGCAGGGACACCTCCCACTATCCCAGATTGCTCCAAGCCCCATCCAACCTGGCCTGGAACACTTCCAGGGATCCAGGGGCAGCCACAGCTTCTGGGCAGCCTGTGCCAGGGCCTCCCCCCCATCACAGGGAAGAATTTCTCCCTTCTAGCTGATCTAAATCTACCCTCTTTTAGTAAAAACCATTCCCCATTGTCATATTACTATCTGCCTAGGTAAAACATTCCTCCCCCTCTTTCTTTTAAGCCTCATTTCATCAAAAGTGGGTACTCACTGTGACTGTTAGAAATGTACCAAGCTGTAGCCATCAACTGTGGCATAATCAGGCTCCCCTGAAACACAGAGCACAAAAGATCCCCTCAAATTTCCCATGACAAGTGCTCATTATGTGACTTTAAACAGAGCAGAAGCACCACACACTGGCTATCCATGTTAAAGTGAGTGAATGAAGTTCCCAGCAAGGCTGGGAGAGCTGGGGGTGTTCACTTTGAGAAGGTTCCAAGGAGACCTCAGAGTTCCTTCCAGTGCCTAAAGGGGATCCAAGGGAGCTGGAAAGGGATTTTGGGCAAGGGCTGAAGTGATAAGCTCCCATGGCCAGAAAGCCCACGAAGCAGGAACTCACCTGGTGCACTGGTCGGGGTGGGCAGAGGTCCCCTCCTGCACAGAAGGAAACAAACACAGAGCTGAGGATCTGCATGACTGAGGGACTCCCTTTGCCCTGGTGCTGCACCCCCCAGAGCTGGTGGGAGGGAAGGAGGTTTGGCCAGCCTGGGCTTTATGGAGACCTGACAAGTCAAGTCATGGTGGGCTCACCACCCACAGCCCACTTGGAAAACACAGGAATTGAACCTGACACAGTGAGTGGGGAAGAGGAAAAAAAACCAGAAAGCACTGACTCAGGGAAAAACTGACAAGTGAGCCTCAGGGCATGTCTTTGTACGTGCCTTTGCCCAGAGTGAGACATCAGGAAGCTGTAATTGGACATGACTCCTCTCTCAGTGTGGCAGCCAAAGCAGCAATTCAGCCTTAGCACGAGTCTTGGCCCCAGTCATCATCTTGCCCCTGACAGAAAAACCCTTCACCATATCCTTCCTGCCCAGCTTCTGTCCCACGAGAGTGAATCCAGTTCTGCAGTTCGTCCCTCCACCCACAAATGCTTTTAACTCTCCGCAGATCTCCTGTGATCTGTCTTGGTGACAGATCACACCAAGAGCCATGCAAGCAAGTATTTTCCTTTAATACCTTTAAGTCCAGTTTCCAATAGACTGAAAGGAACAAACTATGCCTGTTTTGGGAGAGTGAGCACCACCTGCAATAACAATTGCAGCTGTACCTTACCTTGATATAGGCACAGGAGCTGGACTTCTCGCAGGAGTCACATTTCTCTGGGCATTATAGTAGTTTTCATAAACAACAGGAGCTAGGAAAAGTTGACAGTAGTAAAGTACAAGCCTCTTACAGACATAAAATACTTGCTTTACCAACATTCAGCTTCCAAGTCTTTCCCCTCTCTGAGAAAATGCCTGATAGGAAACTGGAAAAATTTGAGACTATGATCTCCAGGGGCTGTCAAAAGTGGCAGAGACTAGTGTCGCAAGGCAGTGAATGAAATGCAAAATGAGTGTTTCCTGCACACAAAATGATGCTGACAGAGCAGCCATCTCCAGGAGGACTACAGAGCAGTCAGCACTACTTTCTGAGATTCTACTAACTCCTTACCTGGAGCCAAACTTCCAGTTTTGCGTAAATTTACGAAAAAATCAACATCCTTCTCAATGCTGCACATTTCTAAACTCTTGCGGATTTCCTCGTATTTCTGCAAAAGGGAAATAAAGTTCATTTGTATATATCAGGTAAAAAAAACAAGGCTTTTCCCTTTGCTTGCCACACACAGGGTGAAAGCCCAGTACTCACACAAGTTCCAGTGTCAGGGGAATCACAGAATCCCAGAATAGTTTGGATTGGAAAGGAAATTTGAAGCCCATCCCATTCCACCCCCTGCCATAGGCAGGGACACCTTCCACTAGATCAGATTGTTCCAAGCCCTGTCCAACCTGGCCTTGGACACTTCCAAGGATCCAGGGGCAACCACAGTTTCTCTGGGCAACCTGTGCCAGGGCTTCACCACCCTCAAAAAATGTGGAAATCCCAGAGAAAACCTCATTTGCAGGAGTTTTGGCCAATCCTTCTGGTTGCCCACTCACGCTGGTGTCTGTGGTTAATCAAGGGCCAACTTGGATGTAACACAGCTTAGTGCACAGGGAAACAAACTGGGCTTTGCTTTCTACACAGAAAAAGGAAGGTTTTGAGTTGAGGTACCTCATCATTCTGGACACAGCCCAGGGAGAGCTGGTTGACGTGGAGCCAGAGGGCATTGCGGAAATAGTTGATCCGCTCACACTCCTGAGTCTCAAAGAACTGAAACAACACAGACAAAACTGCCCATAACATCTTCAAAATGAGGGCAAATCTCTTTAGTCCAGATTGCTTCCCATCCCCACGTGCCACAACA
Organism: Emberiza elegans; assembly: GCA_024865655.1. Taxonomy (NCBI): domain Eukaryota; kingdom Metazoa; phylum Chordata; class Aves; order Passeriformes; family Fringillidae; genus Emberiza; species Emberiza elegans. Next base: position 2,259,776 of record JALJVW010003588.1, on the reverse strand, counting down.
AAGATAACTGCCAGGAGCAGCTGGTGTTGGTCTGCTGCAGGAAGCAAGGAAGCCGTGAGTCCTCCAGCTTGTCCAGAGCAGAAATAATCCCACTATGCATCCAGGTGATGTACTAGGCATGGAAAACCTGCAAGACTAATGTGGAGGGGACCACCCAGCACGTTTCTACCTCTGGGGAGACCAAGCCAGCTCCCTAAAGGCAGTACAAGTTCCCAAAGTATCCTGTGCTCCTGTGGTCCCAGCCCACTTCCCTTACCATGGTACCCTTAAACCCCAGAATAATTTAGATTGGAAAACCCCTCTAAGATCATCAAATTCCACCATTACTCCTGCACTGCCAAGGCCACCACTAACACATTTCCCCAGGTGCCACATGTACATGGGTTTTTTAACATTTCCATGTTCCAGATATGGAGCAATAAAAAAAAAAAAAGGGGATGCATGAAAACAGAGGTGTTTCTTTTCTGCCCAGCCCCTTTTCCAAGCAGGTGTAAACCCTTTTGAAATCTGCTGTCTGGTACACCTCAGTTTCACATGTTTTTACACATTCCCATGAACATCCACACTTGTTACCACTTATGACCTCTGCAACACATGGAGAGGAAAACTTCCACATCATCCATCTGCAAAAGTGAAACTGCTGCTTTCCACTCCCCACCACAGAACCATTAGGGTTGGAAAAGCTGTCTAAGAGCATTGAGTCCAACCACTAACCCAGCACTGCCAAGCCACCACTAAACTGTGTCCCATCCTAGAGGCTTCCAGAGAAGACACCAAAAGCACACCAGCACAGAGACACCCATGCGCTCCACACAAAACAGAAAATTCAGTTCTAATGGGAAAATTGGGATAGCAGCCTGAAGAGAGGTAACTTGGAAGGGATGGTTCAAGCCTGAAGCAGATCTATGATAAAATCTGTCTTTGCAGTCTCTGTCCACCCTTCGGTCACAGATCACAGGCCAGCAGCAGAGCAGCTGCTCAGCCCTCTTGCTACCAGTCTGGAATTCCCCAGAGCAGGTGCTGGAAATCCCTGCTGGACCACTTCCCTGTGAGGCTGACTGCTTCAGGCTGATACACCCTCTCAGAGGGGTTCCCACACTACTGCATGGTCTGTGAGACACCAGGTGAAGACCTCTTGCCACGGTGTGCAAGTGGAGATGGCTTCACCCGCATCCCCAACCACCACCAGCCTCTGCTGAAAAGTCATGTAAAGTTTTCCAGAGTTTCAGACAGTCTTCTGAGCAACAAAAGTGCTGTTGAGGCTTCAGGACATACTGGCCTGGGGTTACTGAGGTGACCACAGCTGTTCAAGATGATAACCATGCCACACTTGCAAGCAAGTCGTGTGCAAAAATGTCACTACCTTGACTCTGTCAATTTTAGAAGCTGGTGGAAAAATAAAAATAATAAAATGAGAGCAGAAACCTTGAAGCAGTGGGGCCTTGAATCCAGAAGCCATGCTTGAAACACACACACAGGGTTAGCTGCAATACATCCTGCTGCTTCACTGCCAGGGGAATACAAAACCAGCAAATCTGCACTGTCCCTGAGCCCTGCAGCCAGGATTGCAAACCCAGAGGACCACCCTGCCATGTGGAGGTGTTTAGGGGCACTTACCTCACAAGCTTTGATGTGCTCATTCTGCCACTCGTCCCGGATCTTCTCCATTGTGGTCACACTCTGCTGGTAACTCCTGTCTGTGAGACAAATCATATTTTGGCTGAAGGTGTCTCTGCCCATGGCAGTGGGGCTGGAATAAGATGACCTTTAAGGTCCCTTCCAACCCAAATAATTTTATGATTCTGTGATTCCATGGTTAACATTCATTTAAAAAAAATCCCTTCACTAGAAGGTAATTCTAGGGCTGAGAAAAAGGCTGAAAAGGGTGGGAGATCAGGGATAAAGTAGAAGGATATAGCTTTAGTGGGATCATGCAGGTTTCTCCAGGGACATTGCCCACTGCTGCTATCTTGGGAATCTGTTTCCAAGGAGTCATGCCTGACCCAAGAGCTGGAGCCACCCATGAGCCACACCACAGCTTCACAACCCTCTGCCCCTCGCCCTCCCAACATGGCATTTCCACACTCACCAGTGTCCTCCAGTGCTGATTTCGTCTGAGCCAGCTTCAGGAACAGCTGCCAAAACCAAGAGAGACAAGGAAGGTGAAGAAGAGGCTGCGTGCATCACCAATGGCACTGCATCTCCACTGGGGAACATCACCAGCCTCCCCACCTCACCCCAAACCCAGAGCTGGAACAAGAGCCGTGGGGCATGAGGGCTGCACAACAAGACATCCCTTTCCTCCCCCACGCTGGGGCCTGTTGGGAAGGATGAAAGTTTGACAAGAAGGTCTCACAGATATGTATGTTTAGCAGAAAGACTTTTAAATGTAGAATCTGAAGAAGGAATAGAGATGGAAGCAAGTTTTGATATAGAAGAAAGGAATTGCTGAGCCAGTTTTACTGGATAACCAAGGAAGCAAAGGGTGTGTTAGTTAGAAAGGGTTTTTATGACTTAGAGCAAAGGATAAACCCACCCCACACAAGAAGATGTTTTTACCAAGCAGAAAGAGAGCACAGGCAAACAAGTCAGCAAATGTGGCAAGTACAAAAAAGGTCTCAGAATTTTCTACTGCAAGAAAACTGAAAAACATCTTCTAGCTTAAACTGTAATGTTAACTTTTAGTGATTGGAGAACAGTAACATGAATATGGTAGTGATAGTAGTTATGATAGGCTATAGATAAAAGTTGAGGTATAGATTGGTTCTACTGTATTAAGATGCTCAGCAAAGAAAAGTATATAATGTAATTAACCAAAAGAAAAGTATGTAATGCATTGTAACCAAAACCAAAGGGTCTCCAGGCCTGCCTGCAGCTGGAGCTGACAGCTGTAGGCACAGCTCTGTCACCCACCACCCTGGACTGCTGTAACGCCTTGGATGGAATAAACCGCATTTTGGAGAGCAGCCTGGAGTCCTGCATGTCTCATTTAGGCTCTTACAGGGGTGAATGCCTGCCCATACCTTCTCCTGCTGCTTCTGCGTGACCAGGTTGGCGTTGCGGTGCACGGCCTGCTCCGCCTCATCCTTGTCGCGGCAGCGCTGCTCGTACAGACGCTTGGCCTGGCACAGACACCACGCACACAGGTGTTTGATACAGACACAGCTCGGGGGGGAAACGCTCAGCCTGCGAGGGAACAGCCCGCCTGCAGAGCAGGGAATGGCACAAAAGGTGCCCTGCAGCTTGGGAAAAGCCTTGCAAGGCAGGCTGCTCTTGGGTTGGGGTGAAAAGCTTCTGGCAATCAAGGGCATGTCCAGGGAAGGGCTGGGGAACAGGCAGGAGCACAAGTGTGATGAGAAGCAGCTGAGGGAGCTGGGAAGGGGCTGAGCCTGGAGCAAAGGAGGCTCAGGGGGGCCCTTGTGGCTCTGCACAGCTCCTGACAGGAGGGGACAGCCGGGGGGAGGTTGGGCTCTGTTCCCAGAGAACAAGAGACAAGAGGAGAGGAAGTGGCCTCAAGTTGCATCAGAGGAGGTTTAGAGTAGATATTCAGAGAAACTTTTTCACAGAAAGTGTTTTTATGCCCTAGAACAGGCTGCCCAGGGCAGTGGTGCAGTCATCATCCATGGAAGTTTTAAAAAAGGTGTGGATGTGGCGCTTGGGGAGACAGGTTAGCGGTGGGATTGGGCAAATGGTTGGACTCAAGCATCTTAGAGGCTTTTCCAACTTGAATAATTCTCTGACTCTAAACCATTTGTATCCAACCTGCAAGGCTACCACTGGCCATGTCTTTGGCATGCTTTTCACTTTTTCTGAGCACACCCTGCACACCATTCACACAGACACATCATCAAGAGTCTCAGCAGAGGAGGAAACCCCTCTCATTTAAGCCTGTCCCAGTGCTCCATGTGTGTGTGTGGAGCAGCATTAACCCACATGGCAAGAAACAGCAGCACATTTGCTTTACCTCCATGGTCTTCTTGTACTGAAGATTCCTGTTTTTGTGAATGGCCTCCATTATCAGCTCTATCTGTGAAGACAACAGACCTGGGGTCAGCACACCACTGACCATCAAAGCTCCAGGACACAGTGCCTGTGGAAGAGCCACAGACCACACTGAGATGTGTTTAAAGACCTTCATCCACCCAAATCATCTTCACAAAACTCATCTTTTGTGCTTCTGCCTAAGCCTTGAACTGTAGGCAATTGTAGCCTTTGTGTATGCAAAGGAGCTCTACAAACTAAATCCTAGCAATATATAGTACTGTACCATCTCCACAGACTCTGGCGAAACTGGGAAGCCCACTCCCCTCTGCTAGGTCCAAACCAGTCCCTGGTTCTAGCAGTTCTCCCTGGTTTTCCAGACAAAGGAATCTCAAGCCAGAAGACGTTAAAAGGCTTGTCCATCTTAGCAGCCCCTATGGAGACCATACAGCACTATAAGCAAATGTTTTAAAAACATTCCAATGCTGTGGCTGGCCCCAAAACACACACGAAGAAGATGTGGAAGTGAGAAGAAGGAAGTTGGAGGTTACTACACAGTTCAATACAGTTACAACACATAGGAAGGAGCTCAGCACTTCCCAGCAGCAGAGGCACTGGGGCATGGCAGGGGCTGGGACATGGCAGGAGACAGCACCGGGATCAGCCCCCGGCTGGGGCAGGATCAGCACCCTGCAGGAAGGCACATCTTCCCACCGTGCCTGACCTTTTTCCGATGCAGCTTTTGCTTTTCCCTGAAATCCTCCATCTTCTTTGCCTCCTCCCGAAGGGTTTGTGCCAGCTGGATGTGACCTTGTCCCACATTGTCTATCTCTGCAAAGAGAAAACAAATTCATTATTTATATATATATATATATATATATATATATATATATATATTCCCAAAGAGACTGTTTCTCAAGTCAGCTTAGAGCACACCACATGTCCCCATTCAGAAATGTGAAAAGCTCCAGCTTGTTTGAAGCAGCCTCCAAGCAGCACTCACCAGTGTAAGCATCAGTCCTGCTGGGACCTGCTCCCCAGTTTGAGAAAACACTCCCCTCACACAGGTAAATCTGGGCATGTTTCAACACATGGCATTGCCCCAGCCAGCAGGCAGCAGCTTGGAGCACAGAAAAATGAAGGCTAAAACAACCTCAGGCTCCTCTGGCTGAAGGCGAGCGACCACACTGGGAAACACCCTCAGGATCCACCAAGGGAGCAGAGCCAAATGGCAGCTCCTGATTCAACCCCCAAAGCTGCTCCAAACCCACAGCTGTGAACTGTCAGCAGTGGTGAGGGCAGAGCCCTGTTAGGGAGGGCCACAGGGGCAGCAAAGAAACCCGGATCAGGCAAGGGATGGACTGGGCACAGGACAGCAGAGTGCTCATCCTCCGGGTGCTGTCTGGTGGTACCAGGATGTGACACGTGACAATGTACAGTGGCCAAAGCACCATCTTTTAGATGCTCCACTTAGAATCACACCATCATTTAGGTTGGAAAAGCCCTCTTAAGATCCTCAAGTTCAACCATTCCCACAGCACTGCCAAGGCCACCACTAACCCATGTCCCCAGGTGCCACATCCATATGGCTTTTAAATCCCTCTGGGGATGGGGACTCCCCCACTGCCCTGGGCAGCTGTGCCAGGCCTGGACAACTTTTTCCATGAAAAAATTTTCCCTAATATCCAATCCAAACCTGTCCTGGCCCAGCCTGAGGCCGTTCCCTCCCCTCCTGTCCCTGTTCCCTGGGAGCACAGCCCGACCCCCCCAGCTGTCCCCTCCTGTCAGGAGCTGTGCAGAGCCACAAGGGCCCCCCTGAGCCTCCTTTGCTCCAGGCTCAGCCCCTTCCCAGCTCCCTCAGCCTCTCCTGGGGCTCCAGCCCCTTCCCCAGCTCCGTTCCCTGCCCTGGACACGCTCCAGCCCCTCAGGGTCTCTCTTGTCCTGAGGGCCCAGAGCTGTCCCCAGGTTCAAGGTGTGAGTTGCAGTGTGTTTGTGAAGAGGACAACAAGCCTGTCCAACAAACTCCAGATGAGCTTCCTGTGCACAGCTTCCTATGCACACCACAAACATGACCTCTGAGCTGCAGCCAGACCTGAAAGCCCAAGAGATCCCAAAATGATGTCCTGTGGGTCTCCTGTCCCACACATGTCCTGGTTCACTTTGTCCGAAGTCCCACACACTGGGATGGACCAGGCCAGCAGTACAGCCTTTGCCTGGCCTCAGCACTGCACAGCTTTAGATATTTCTCTGCTGTTTTCTTCCCAAGCAGTTGCTTTCAGGCTTTATTGCCCTGGCAAACACAAATAATTACTTACGTTGCTTGAAAACATCAAGGGATCTCTTCAGCGTGCTGAAAAACACAGGCAGGGCATTAAAAAGGCTGGAGAAGCACAGACAGGCACAGGCACAGCAGAGCACCTATTCCAAAACAGAGCTCACTCAACAACGGCCAAAGAACTCAAAGCACAATTTATTTACCCTCTTAGTACCTCCAGCTTTTCCCCTCTCAGCAGGTACAACACAGTTCACTTGGTTTGACATCTTTCTGAACACTGGATGCTATTAAAAATTCAAAGTTTCACAACAAATGCTTCTGGCAACCTCTTAAAACCATCATTTGGGACAATGTCGTCATGGTGTGTTTGCCAGTGGTGGGAAAAATAGCATTTCTCCCTATTAATATTGCACAGTAAAGATGGCAGAAACATTTTAAGTGACACCTCAGTTTGAAACTGTAAGTAAATGACTGGGGTGTGTATAAAGTGCAGAAATAAAGGAGAAAGCAGAAGGCAGTGAGGATCACTTGGGAAATGGAGCAAGCTGTGGTGGCCACAGCATGCTGGGCTCTAAAGATGTGCACAGTTTGAGTCAGGGAAGTACCTGCACTTCCCTCTGGCTACAAAACCTGGCCGGAGGTAACCCAAGGCCTCAGGATCCCCAGCCTTCTGCTGACCCACCAGCCCACATCCCCCTGAGCATCTACAGTGCTTTGGTTAATGTGTGGCTAAGGGGAACTTGGTGGGCTCCAGCTCAAAGCCAATTAGAACCCAACTGAGCACTGCTCATTCATGAGAATGATTTCAGCTCGTCTTCTGAATGTCTCAATCGTTTCAATTCTGTTTTGTCTCACAGCTTCCTTCCTTCTCTTCCTCCTTCAGGGACACCCATAAAAGCAACTGTGAACTTACTTCAGCTCTGTCTGCCCACAGGGCTTCTTCTTCGACAAGTTAATGAGCTCCTTGCCATATTTTTCTTCTATGATTGCTCTGTTGAGGAAAGAGAGACATCACAGAGGGAAATCATCGGTTGGTTTGGGATGGAAGGGACCTGAAGGCTCATCCAGTTCTACCCTCTGCCATGGGCAAGGACACCTCCCACTACCCCAGGGTGCTCCAAGCCCTGTTCAACCTGCCTTGGACACTGCCAGGGATCCAGGGGCAGCCACAGCTGCTCTGGACAAACTGTGCCAGAGAGGGTCCCACCACCTCACAGCCAGGAATTCCTTCCCTATATCCCATCTAGCCCTGCCCTCAATGTGTGGCGATAAGTACTCTCTGCACCTGGCACTAACCCTTAGGGAGAGCATCTGAAAAAGGGACCAAATCTCATGAGGTGACATAAATAACATCTTTGAGAGACCATATTATCTCCCCCTCTTGGAAGAAAGGAAGGAGGAAAAGAGAGCTTCTGTGTTGCAGTGTAAGAATAACCAAGTTCTTTGTTTTTTAAATCACTACAGACAACCAGGGCTGGAATTGCTTGATCAAATGTAGTTCTCTCCACGTGGCCAGCAGAAAGGAACAAGAACTGCTAGAGGCTGCCATTAGAACATCTACTGGATAAAACAAATAACTTTTAAAAATGCCTTATCTACTAACACAGATGGAGACCCCTGTGTGGTTGATTTCTGGAGTCTGGCAATGAAATTCACCTACCTTAACTCTAAAAACTCCACAAGCTAATTAGGGAAATTGAAAAAAAAAAAGTATCATAGATTGATATTTTTTATATACCTAGCAACATTCCCATGAACTTTGTTTGAGACAAAACATCCAGCAGGCACTTTTTCCATAGCTGGAACTGTGCTGGACAACTGGGCCAAGCCCAGAGAGTGGCAAGTCCAGGCCCAGCCTCTGATCTCCTCCTGGCCAGACACTTCAGTGGCAACCCACGCCTCCTTCAAGGCCAAAGAGGGCACAGGGGTGTACAGGAGGCTTTTGGCACTCTGCATTGTCACTGAGCAGTGAGACTTGGTTCTCAGGGTCCACTTCCTCATGTGGAAGGTCCAAATTTTCCTGGAACATGGGATTACAGCCTGAACAGATCCAGGTGCATTAGACACTTTTAAGTGCAGCTCTCCTCCTGTTCATACACATTTTGTTTGTTCCAGGATGTTCTGTACCGAGTTGTGCAGTCAGAGGTTGGTTTTCTCCAGCTGTCATTCCCAAAATGACATTAATTCAGTGTAGAGTGTTCTACAATGTTCTTCATATTTAGCCACTGCTAACCAGGTGAACCATAAAGGTAAAATACATCAGATTTTAGTCAGATCATCACCAGCCACAGAACCTCTGCTTAGGCCATCTCCCCTGATTAATAATGGCAGCACCTAACACTGCCACTTCTTAACACTGAATCTGTGGGGTGTTCATAATGCACAAGGACAGGACAAAGCCATGGCTCTCCTGGGCCAAGATCTTCTAACCTGATCTTCTGCAAGGCAAACAGCAAGGTGAACTTCATGGGACAGCCTTTTAGCATCAGTGAAACGTGGCAGAAATCAAACTGGGAACACCAGGAGAAGGAGCAGTGCCACAGCAGCACTCCCAGGCTCCACCCAGCCCACTCCAGAGGCAGCTCCTTACCTTTCCTTCAGGAAGTCTTCAAACTCTTTGCAGTTCTTCCTGCCATCGTTCAGATGCTGAATGATGCTGTCGTAGCCAACTGTGCTGGTCAGGTCCGTGCTCTGAGAACACAGGAGCAGGAGTCATGTCCCTGCCAGTGCAATCCATGGACACTGCCACTTCCTGAGGCATTTGCACAGGCCACGGCTCGGTGGGAGAAAGCGTGCAAATGCCTCTTTATGAAATAAAATATTTTATTTTAGGGGTGGAGAAAGTCCAGAATGAGAACAATGGTGGCAATTTGAGACAAGGTACATCTGTGCCACCCACACTTGCCATAGATTCTGAAGGGTCATTTTCTTCCAAATTAGTCCTTAAAAACATATATTGCACAGATGCATGGAGAAAAAAAGGAAAAGGAAAAGGAAAAGGAAAAGGAAAAAGGAAAAGGAAAAGGAAAAGGAAAAGGAAAAGGAAAAGGAAAAGGAAAAGGAAAAGGAAAAGGAAAAGGAAAAAAAAGAAAAAGAAAAAGAAGAAAAAGAAAAAGAAAAAGAAAAAAAAAAAGAAAAAGAAAAAAAAAAAAAAAAAAAAAAAGAAAAGAAAAAGAAAAGAAAAAAAAAAAAAAGAAAAAGAAAAGAAAAGAAAAGAAAAGAAAAAGAAAAGAAAAAGAAAAGAAAAAAAAGAAAAAGAAAAAAAAAAAAAAAAAAAAAAGAAAAAGAAAAAGAAAAGAAAAAGAAAAAAGAAAAAGAAAAAGAAAAAGAAAAAGAAAAAGAAAAAGAAAAAGAAAAAGAAAAAAGAAAAAAAAAAAAAGAAAAAGAAAAAGAAAAAGAAAAAGAAAAAGGAAAAGAAAAAGAAAAAGAAAAAGAAAAAGAAAAAGAAAAAGAAAAAGAAAAAGAAAAAGATGCAGCAATGATGTAGGCTGACTTACTCTACCCCATTCTTTCCCCATTCTTATGCATGGCTGCAGAAAAGGGAGCAATAGTGGGAGCAGGTATGAAACTCAGCAACAGGAAACAAAAGCCACAAAAGGTTATCAAGAAACCTGAAGAGGACTGTGGCAGGATGGAGGGATTCAGGAAATGGTTCAAAGCCAGGATGAGAGTATGAAGAGAACTGGCTTAACAGTGTGGGCAGCAGAAGAGGGGATTTCTCAAGAATTTATTCTTGGTGCAATAAAGGAGAAGGAACAGGGCTGGTATCTGTGATAAAGGAACAGTTTAATTAAGTGGAATTCCCTATTCAAGTACTTGACTGTCAGTGACCAGAAAGCAAGAAGTGAAGGGGAGATGTGGTGGAGTGGGACTGGCAGAAAATCCACAGGTATTCCCAATCAGCTTTGCATAGGAAGGCAGGACTGTGGAGCAGGACCTAAGCAGAAACCAAACTTCCTTTACAAAGTACAAATGTCCCTCCAAAATGAGGTAGGTACTGATAAACCCACACCCAGCTCTCAGGTTGCTCCACATCTTCACTAACCGGGTCTGTGAAAAGAAAACTGCACTGGAGTCAGGCTTCATCACATTTGCAAAACACAGGATCAGCCTCTCTTGAATTCCTGTCCTCACTTTCCTCACAAGGAAACAGAATGGATGCAAAGCACAGCTGCTGGCTACGGCCAGCCCAGGCAGGAGGGAGGCTCCAAGCTCCATAACAGATCACTGCATGTCCAGGGGAGGCTCAGAGCCCCATCACTGATCACTGCACATCCAGGGGGGGCTCAGAGCCCCATCACTGATCACTGCACGTCCAGGGAAGGCTCAGAGCCCCATCACTGATCACTGCACATCCAGGGAAGGCTCTGAGCCCCATCACTGATCACTGCACATCCAGGGGAGGCTCAGAGCCCCATCCTGATCACTGCACATCCAGGGGGGGCTCAGAGCCCCATCACTGATCACTGCACATCCAGGGAAGGCTCAGAGCCCCATCACTGATCACTGCAGGTCCAGGGGAGGCTCCGAGCCCCATCACTGATCACTGCAGGTCCAGGGGAGGCTCTGAGCCCCATCACTGATCACTGCACATCCAGGGAAGGCTCCAAGCTCCATAACTGATCACTGCACGTCCAGGGAAGGCTCAGAGCCCCATCACCAATCACTGCACATCCAGGGAAGGCTCAGAGCCCCATCACCGATCACTGCACATCCAGGGAAGGCTCAGAGCCCCATCACCAATCACTGCACATCCAGGGAAGGCTCAGAGCCCCATCACTGATCACTGCACATCCAGGGGAGGCTCAGAGCCCCATCACTGATCACTGCATGTCCAGGGGGGGCTCAGAGCCCCATCACTGATCACTGCAGGTCCAGGGAAGGCTCAGAGCCCCATCACTGATCACTGCAGGTCCAGGGAAGGCTCTGAGCCCCATCACTGATCACTGCACATCCAGGGGAGGCTCAGAGCCCCATCACTGATCACTGCACATCCAGGGGAGGCTCAGAGCCCCATCACTGATCACTGCAGGTCCAGGGAAGGCTCAGAGCCCCATCATTGATCACTGCAGGTCCAGGGAAGGCTCAGAGCCCCAACACTGATCACTGCACGTCCAGGGGCACCCAGTGGCTCCTGCATCCTGCTCTGCTGTCTGGCACTCCTGGGCTCTCTGTGCCAGGCAGAAGGGTCAAGGGGAAAACTGGGAGTACCCATCAATAATGTGCACTAAGCTCCTTGTTTTATCACTCTTCCTCCTACAGTAGAAGGATTTAATTCCAGCACGTGTGTGTTTCCTAAGCACCCAAGGCAGGACCAGATCTCAGGGTTCAAGGTGTTACATGAAACACAGAATCACACAATTGTTTAAGTTGGAAAAACCCTCTGAGATCATCGAGTCTAAACGCTCCCCAGCACTGCCAAACCATTCACCTACCCATGTCCCTGAATGCCACATTTATATAGCTTTTAAATTCCGCCAGGTGAGTTCTCCATGGGAGGAACTCCCAGCCCAGATGGAGCTGAGCAGGGTTTTATGGTCTCAAATCAGCCTTTGCAGAAATCTTCTGGGCAGGTTTGGCACAGAAAGACTGAAAAGGACCAGCATGACTGGGGGTGCTCAGCCTGGAGAAGGCTCCAGGGACACCTCAGAGCTGCACAGGGACTGGGGACAAGGCCTGCAGGGACAGCAGCCAGGGAATGGCTCCCAGGGCCAGAGGGCAGGCACAGATTTTGGGCTATTGGCAATTAGGAATTGCTGGCTGGGAGGGTGGGCAGGCCCTGGCCCAGGGTGCCCAGAGCAGCTGTGGCTGCCCCTGGATCCCTGGCAGTGCCCAAGGCCAGGCTGGATGGGGCTTGGAGCAACTTGGGATAGTGGAAGGTGTCCCTGCACATGGCAGGGGGTGGAATGAGATGGTCTTGAGAGTCCCTTTCAACGCAAACCATTCTGGGAATCTGTGACTGCAAAGGCAGAGCTGGCAACAGCAGTGGAAGAGGAAGTGCAGCACGGCAAGCACAGAGCCATGGGCACAGAGAAGATGATTTAAAACCATAATAAACTAACCAAAGGCAAGTATGAAAGATGGAGAGCTGCACCAAGCCCTGCCCAAACAGATCATGAGGATCTCTCCTGCCATTCTCCTGCACACATCTGTCCTGGTCCTCCCTGCTGGGCACAGCTCTGAGCCCACGTGCTATTCAGAGGACAGCCCATGGAAACTGCAAACAGATGATTTCAAGGTGACAAAGCAGCACCTGATGTTTCCCAAGCTCACAGGACATGCAACCCCCCTCCCTTCCTGATCGGCTGCCTGGATTTGCACCCAATGGACTCAATAACAAGAAGGAATTTGTGTGCTGCTTGTGATGTTTTGGGGTTTGGTTACACTTTCAGCCAAAAGCAGGTCCTAAATGCTCTGCTGGGGATGGGAAAGCACGTCATGATCCTGTCTGAGTCACAGCAAGCTGCTGAGCCTGACGCTTCCATCTCCTACCCCAATTTACACGGAAAACCCCTGCAGACACACACCCTGTGCAGAAAATCACAGTGGAGCAATGTTTGAATTAGAAAATCCTCTAAGACCATCAAGTCCAACCGCTGCCCAGCATTGCCCACCCCACCATTATCCCTTCTCCCCAAGTGCCACATGGCTTTTAAATCCCTGTGGGGATGGGGACTCCCCCACTGCCCTGGGCAGCCTGTTTCTAGGATTAATAACCCTTGCCATGAAAAGAAATTTCCCTAATATCCAATCCAAACATCACTTTACACAACTTGAAGCCGTTCCCTCTCCTCCTGTCCCTGTTCCCTGGGAGCACAGCCCGATCCCCCCGGCTGTCCCCTCCTGTCAGGAGCTGTGCAGAGCCACAAGGGCCCCCCTGAGCCTCCTTTGCTCCAGGCTCAGCCCCTTCCCAGCTCCCTCAGCCTCTCCTGGGGCTCCAGCCCCTTCCCAGCTCCGTTCCCTGCCCTGGACACGCTCCAGCCCCTCAGGGTCTCTCTTGTCCTGAGGGCCCAGAGCTGTCCCCAGCACTGGAGGTGCCTCAGCAGTGCCGGCACAGGGACAGGCCCTGCCCTGGGGCTGGGTCACAGCCTGGCTGCGACAGCCCCGGGGCCATTGGCCTCTTGCCCACCCGGGCACCCTGGGCTCGTGTCCAGCCCCTGGCACCAACAACCCCCAGGGCCTTTCCCAAAGGGCCCTTTCCAGCCCCTCTGCCCAGCCTGGAGCTGCAGGGAATGGATGACCCAAGTGCAAGATCTGGCCCTTGCTCCTGGTGCTCCTCACATCAGTGGCCTCAGGCCCTGGATCCAGCCTGCCCAGACCCCTCTGCAGAGCCTTCCTGCCCTCCATCTGTCTGTCCCAACCTTCCCAAACTGAAAGCACTGCACTTGTTCATGGACCATCTCCTGAAAGATCTACATTTATTCCAAGCTCCCAGTACATTTCCTCAGCCCTGTGTGCTCAGAGAAACGCACCAGAAGATGGTGACTATTTTAGTTGTTGGAAACACTGTGCAAGTGCTGCTGGCTGTGCTGTCCTTGCTCAGTCAGTGCCTGCAGAAGTGACTGAGACAAAGAGAAGTGCTTCTTCATGCTGGTGCCTGCAGGGAGCAGGGCGAGGAGAGGCTGCACAAGGCTGCAGCTCCTCCCCACCCCACAACCGGCAGGGTACAACAGGACAGACAAAACTCACCGCAGGGAGGAAAAGCAGCCCTCGCTGCAAACCCACCCACCTGGGACCAGCATCCTGCAAAAAGCAGCTTTTTGATTAGTAATTTTCCATTTGAAGTTTCCTTCCCCCGCACCAGCCTGTTCATCCCAGAGACACCAAAAGCAATGGACTGTTCCGCCTCGACGCAATTTCTTCTTCCCACAAATCCCACCTTGTTCCTTTGAAACAACGACCTGGGGATTTCACAATGCTGCTGCCAAGTTCCACCAAGCTAGTGCCCATTTAGAGAAGGACAGGCAGGGGTAAGGGGAAGTGAAACAGCCATAATCAGACAGCAGCCAGGGAATAAACCCAGGAACCCAGGGCTGCATCCCCCCAGACATGGGTTGTTTTAGCAACATTGCTAAAAACACAGCAGGGAGCAGACCACTGCCTCGTTGAAGGCAAAATGACCAAAATTTCATTCTCCAAGCTGCAACCTGTTTAGGAGGTAGACCAGAATTAGAGTGGTTCTTAACATTAATGTAATTTCTGTTTTTACCATATGGTTTTACAACACCAAAGTGCACTGGTGAGACCCAAGGCTGCCAGGTTACCCGAAATGTGTGTGAGAACAGGCTTGTGGAAAACAAGGCGTGTACCACGAAAGTGGAAAAAAGTGAAAGAAAAGACCTCACATAGTGAAAGAAGAAGAGCAGATTGCAAAAACAAATGAAAACAAAATGTCAGGCTTGCCCAACTTGTGGCAATCACTACAGGCAGGACAAGGGCAAACAAACACGAGCTTTGGGGTATTTTTGGTTTTGCACAGCTCACTCACAGGCCTGTGGGAGTGAGTGACATGGGAGTCAGAGCAAGCAGGGCAAAAAATGTTCAGCTTCAGGCATGTCTGGACTTCAGTCCCTGAGCAGCAGGAGATGCAGTGGGGTGCCAGGGAGCAAACATCTTTATTCAAGGAAATTCATCATCTTGTGTTGAGACCCAGGAGCCTGAGCAAACTTCAGTGCAGAGAGCCAATGGGCCTGTGCTTTCCCAACAGAGCACATCAGGAATATCCCTGCTCCAGCAGGGAACAGGAGCCAGTGCAGCAGCAGACACAGCATCCAGCAAAGGAACCACAACTGTTGGGGAAGCACAGCCCTGCTATCCCAACAGAGCAAAGGGTGGGCTGCAGCTTAGCATGCAATCACAGAATCCAAGAATGGTTCAGGTTGGCAGGGACCTTAAACCTCATCCCAATCCACCCCCTGCCATCTGGGCAGGGACATCTTCCACTGTCCCAGGCTGCTCCAAGCCCCATCCAGCCTGGCCTTGGACACTGCCAGGGATCCAGGGACAGCCACAGCTGCTCTGGGCACCCTGGGCCAGGGCCTGCCCACCCTCACCCTTACCATCCTATCCCCACAAAGAAATTTGGAGGTCATCACTCACAACCAGTCACATTTCAAAGCTGGGAGATCCAATACCAAAACTGGCCTAGGTTTTGAGAGTTTGCACATTTTTTAGACTTTGTCCCATCAGTTGGAGCATACTTCCTCTGGAGCACTCCCAAAGCCTCCTCCTTCTCATCAGGCTGTCCTAACCACCAAGATTCTTGCTCCCATAAGAATAACATACATTTTTCCCAGTATTTAGGGATTCTGCAGGTAGAATGGGATGATGAGTTAATTTGGGGGGGAGAAAAAAAAGTTATGTACATTTTGTTGGACCAGCAGACCTGAAGCTGAGCCATTATTACCACTAAAGAACAGTGTGTAGCAGCATCTGCCACCTGCCCATGATCATGCAGCAATGGCCCTCTGGGTCTCAGTTTGTGTGACAGGTGAAGAACCTACAGAAGACAAAATTGTCCCTCACCAAGCTCTTTGTAATGATATGACAAGGAATTATGGTTTTAAATGAAAAGATGGGAGATTCATATTAAATACAGGGAAGGAATTGCTTGGACTGTTTAGGAGTGAGGGTATTAAAACACTGGCAGAGGTTACCTACACAAGCTGTGGGTACACCATCCCTGGAAGCATTCCATGCCAGGCTGGACAGAGCATAAAGCAACCTGGTCTCATGGAAGGCGTCCCTGATCATAGCAGGGGGTGGACTGGATGGTTTGTAAGGTCTTTCCCAACCCAAACTGCTCAATGCTTCTATGATTCTAAGAAATCACTTGCTTCAGCAAAGACTTCTCCTTCTATTTTTTGCCTTACGCAAAGCAATCTAAGAGGAAAATTGCAGGAGGAAGTGCTTGCCCACTCACAGCACTCAGCAGCAGGTGGAAGCGGGATGTGCAGCCCTCCACACTTCATCTTGATTTGGTTTTTTCCCTTTCCATCCTTATTCACCCCTCCTCCAGCCCTCACAGCTGATGCACAGTCACCAGTACGTGGTGTGGCAGCTGCTTTGGGGTGGTACCTGCCTTTTCCATGGGCCCAACGACCACAGAAGGGCCTCAGTCTCTCCACTGAGTCACATCCATCACGCTCCTATCCAACCTCAGTCAGGGGGCTTGGAGCGCACGGGCTTCAGAAAGGACAAATCCCCGGAAAAATCCCTGGCAGCACCAGCGGTTTGGGGCTCAGCAAGAACCAGGGATTATTCAGAAGTGGTCAAGCAGGGGTGAGCGCCCCACGCAACACCCCAGATCCTCCTTGTCTTGGGAGCTGGAGGCTGCTCCTGTCCTGGTGTTTTCTCCCACTGAGCCCCCTCCTCCAAGATCCTCCTTCAAAAAGCACCACACCACTGCTGGAGCGGAACAAAGAGGGCAGAAACAGCCAAAGTCAGCCCTGTGGTGAGGAGCTCTTCTTCAATCCCGTGTGCCACTGAGGCACCACAAACCCCTGCCTGCTCAGCCTTTCTGCCATCACAATGGTTCCTCCAGCACCCTCCAAACCTCCCCTCTGCACGTCTGCAAAGCAAAGGGAGCACTGTGCAAACCGTCTGTGTAGCAAATAGCTGGGAAGCAGCTGCCAGACGCAGAGTTGGCTTTATTCTCCACAACAGGTTTGACACCTGTGTGGGATTTACGTGCTTGACAACGCTGCTCCAGTTAACTCATTAATGATGCTGGGCGAGGCTCTGCACTGATTCCTCAACACTCAGGAGCCCCAGACCTGGGGCCAGCTCTTCCTGGGTCCTGTGCTTTTCTCCCAGTCCTAGAAGATGGGAGATGCTTCCAGGCAACATCTGGGAAACACCAAGCAGCACCATTCACAGATGAAGATTTTCAGCCCCAAAAGACCAAATTTGGTAATTTACCTCCTGGTCACCAATACCTAGAATGATGATCCACCACAAGAGGAACCGAGTAGCCACAGAGTTTTAGCTTTGCAGCAGATATGTGGGTTTCCTGGACTTCTCCTTTTATAAAAGCATAATTCAGACTGAAAAGAATAAATTGTGGTTTTCCCTGAACTGTGGGTTTTCCTCCATGGCACAACGGCTGGCAGCAGCATCTTACCAAGTGACTTGCTCCTCGTCCAGGATTAGCTCCACAAGAGGAGAACATTTTTCACCATGCTGTCTTCAAGTAGTTCACCAATGGCAAATTAATGGTATCAAACCCTTCAGCCTGGCACTGACTTCCTCCAGCACGGCAGCAGCCACTGCTGGGATTCTTTTGGCGCTGCATGGGGCAGGCTGTAAAGCCACAACTCTCAAGACATGCATGGTGGGCAGTGCCTGCTGGGGACCCCAGAATCCCAGCATGGTTTGAGTTGGAAAGGGACATTAAAGCACATTTCATTCCATCCCCTGCCGCGGACAGGGACACCTCCCACTATACCAGGGTGCCCAAAGCCACGTCCAGCCTGGTCTCAGATACTTCTAGGGATCCAGGGTCAGCCACAGCTTCTCTGGGCACCCTGTGCCAGTGCTCTATCGACCGAGAGCATTCAGCAAAGTCATCCCACGACCACGATCTTTGGCTCTGGAGCCAACTCCAGCCGGAGAGCAGTGACCCCTCCACCTCCAGCTGCGCCCCCCAGCTCCGGCTGGCTCTGTCCCCGCTGTCCCGGTCCCGCCGCGCTCCCACTCACCCAGAAGTTGTCCCTGAACCGCGCCTCCCGCATCCTGCCGCCGCCGCCGCCGCCGCGCTGCGCCGCTCCCTGCCCGGCCCGGCCCGGCCGAGTCTCCTCCCACGCACGGTGCTCCCGCCCCGGGATGCCCGCGGGTGGAGGAGCGGGCCGTGCAGGGCCAGGCGGGCGGGACCGGCGGGGAAGGCGGGCTCGGCACCGCGGGGCGAACCCCCCCGTGCGGGCGGATGCCGCTGGGCCGCGCCGTGCCCCAAGGACAGAGGGAGCGGAGCCGGAGCTCGGCCGGCGGCTGCACAGCCGTGCCCGCGCCACCTGCAGCACGCTGCCCGCCCGGCTCGGAGCCCCAGGAATACTTTGGGAAGGTTTCATGGAATCATAGAATTGCTTAGGTTGCAAAAGCCCTCCAAGGTCGTCGAGTCCAACCATTCGCCCAGCACTACCAAGCCCGTCCATGTCCCACACATCCACATCCACAGGACTTTTTAATCCAAGGATGAGGAGTTCACTACTGCCCTAGGAAGCCTGTGCTAGGGTAGGAAAACTCTCCATGTCAAGAAACATTTGTAATATCCAATCCAAACCCATCCTGGCACAGCTGAGGCCGTTCCCTCCCCTCCTGTCCTTGTTCCCTGGGAGCACAGCCCGACCCCCCCGGCTGTCCCCTCCTGTCAGGAGCTGTGCAGAGCCACAAGGGCCCCCCTGAGCCTCCTTTGCTCCAGGCTCAGCCCCTTCCCAGCCACTCCTGAACACACACAACTCCCCTTCACCACACACATCCCGTGTCACACAGTGTATTAGAGGCCATTGCCTGACACAAGGCACTCCATGAGGGAGCTCTGAGCAACACTTGGAAAATATGAAAGCAAAGATCGGACACTGTGTACTGAAATGCCTCAATCACACCCACCACACTCAATTGCTGCTTTTGCTTGAACACAGGGACAGCTAAAACACTCCAATAGTATAAAACAAAGCATTTTCAACTTACTGAAACAAGTCTGCTCAATTGTAACCTGAGCCTGATTTAGGCAGACTGACCCTCTGTGTAGCCTTGACACAAGACAGCACAAACTTACCATGAATCCACACCACCAAGCACTTAAATGTGCTCTAAGAGAGGTGGAGAGGGACTTTGGGCACAGAGTAACAGAGCAAGGGAGAACTGTCTTCCCACTGAGAGAGGGCAAGGATAGATGGGATCCGGTGCGGGCGGATGCCGCTGGGCCGCGCCGTGCCCCAAGGACAGAGGGAGCGGAGCCGGAGCTCGGCCGGCGGCTGCACAGCCGTGCCCGCGCCACCTGCAGCACGCTGCCCGCCCGGCTCGGAGCCTCAGGAATACTTTGGGAAGGTTTCATGGAATCATAGAATTGCTTAGGTTGCAAAAGCCCTCCAAGGTCGTCGAGTCCAACCATTCGCCCAGCACTACCAAGCCCGTCCATGTCCCACACATCCACATCCACAGGACTTTTTAATCCAAGGATGAGGAGTTCACTACTGCCCTAGGAAGCCTGTGCTACGGTAGGAAAACTCTCCATGTCAAGAAACATTTGTAATATCCAATCCAAACCCATCCTGGCACAGCTGAGGCCGTTCCCTCTCCTCCTGTCCCTGTTCCCTGGGAGCACAGCCCGACCCCCCCCCGGCTGTCCCCTCCTGTCAGGAGCTGTGCAGAGCCAATGTCCCTCCTGAGCCTCCTTTGCTCCAGGCTCAGCCCCTTCCCAGCCACTCCTGAACACACACAACTCCCCTTCACCACACACATCCCGTGTCACACAGTGTATTAGAGGCCATTGCCTGACACAAGGCACTCCATGAAAGAGCTCTGAGCAACACTTGGAAAATATGAAAGCAAAGATCGGACACTGTGTACTGAAATGCCTCAATCACACCCACCACACTCAATTGCTGCTTTTGCTTGAACACAGGGACAGCTAAAACACTCCAGTAGTATAAAACAAAGCATTTCCAACTTACTGAAACAAGTCTGCTCAATTGTAACCTGAGCCTGATTTAGGCTTTATTCTCCCCTCTGTGTAGCCTTGACACATGACAGCACAAACTTACCATGAATCCACACCACCAAGCACTTAAATGTGCTCTAAGAGAGGTGGAGAGGGACTTTGGGCACAGAGTAACAGAGCAAGGGAGAACTGTCTTCCCACTGAGAGAGGGCAAGGATAGATGGGATGTTGGGAAGAGACTTCCCAGAGAGGAGGGTGAGGCCAGGGCACAGGCTTCTCAGAGCAGCTGTGGCTCCCCACCCCTGGCAGTGTCCAAAGCCAGGCTGGATGGGGCTTGGAGCAGCCTGGGATGAGGTGGTGGATGAGCAGGTGGGCGCAGATGATCTTTAAGGTCCTTTTCAAACCAAACCACTGTGATTCTGTGATCCACTCGCCATTTCCCAGCTTCCCAGCCCCAGCCCTTGGCACCACTCAGGAACATTTATG
The DNA here is from genome assembly GCA_024865655.1 of Emberiza elegans. Classification (NCBI taxonomy): domain Eukaryota; kingdom Metazoa; phylum Chordata; class Aves; order Passeriformes; family Fringillidae; genus Emberiza; species Emberiza elegans. The sequence continues at coordinate 2,239,377 of JALJVW010003588.1, read as the reverse complement.
TTACTAGAAAAAAATACATCTCTGTTTTGGACTGAGATACTTTTGAGTTCAGGACTTTGCAACTACAGCAGCACGTGAAACATGGCACAGCAACATCAAGCAGTAACCAGGGTTTAGTCACCGGGCAGAAAGAGAGCCACAAGCTGTAAAAGGAACACGGTGTTGGGCAGATCAGAATGGAAATGTTCCACAGCAGTGTTCCCTCACACCTGTGAGGCCCCCCAGCCACCTCCTCTGGGGCTGTGGGGTAAAAGAAACAAGATGGTGAAGGAGCACAGGATCCTCCTCCTGGAGCAGAGCACTAACCGCTCCCTGGAAGGTATCCGCCATCTCTGGATTTTTGCCTGGTACTGCAGAGCCCACTCTCTCAAAGCACTCAGGCCATCAAAAGAGAAGTTTGTTAGCTTGAGGCACATGAGAATGCTTCCAGCTGCCTGTAACTCCACAGCTGGACCAGGAGGCAGGACACTCCTGTACAGGAAGTTAACTGGAGACAGTGCACACATCAAGAGCAGGCCCTGCCCCAGCCTGAACCCCCTGCCCTGGGCTGAGCCCCAGCGTGGGCAGCAGGGCAGGGGGGATCCTGCCCCTGTGCCCTTGGGCTCAGGTGAGAGCCCACCTGCAGAGCTGCCCCAGCCCTGGGGAACAACAGCACAAGGACCTGGAGCTGCTGGAGTGAATCCAGAGGTACCAACGTGATTGGAGGGATGGACCAGCTCTGCTGAGAGAACTGGGACTGTTCAGCCTGAGAAGAAGCAGCTTTGGGGCGACTCAATTGCAGCCTTCCAGTACCTAAAGGGAGATTATTTACATGGGCCTGGAGTGACAAGGAGCAAAAAAAAAAGGCTTAAGAGTGACAGAGGCCAGTGTTAGATGGGATATTGGAAAGAAATTCTTGGCTGTGAGGTTGGTGAGGCCCTGGCACATTGCTCAGATCAGCTGTGGCTGCCCCATCCCTGGAAGTGTTCATGAACAGAATGGACAGGACTTAGAGCAACATGGGATAGTGGAAGGTATCCCTGCCCACAGTAGAAGGGTGGAGCAGAGACAATGTGTTCAAGGTCTTCTCCAAAACCATTCTGGGATTCTCAGATTTAAATCTCTAGCTATTACTGCCGTGACAGCTACACCTGCAATAGTCCCGAGACACAAAGACCAATATTCCAAAGGCCAGGCACCAGGATGGGCCAGACAGCGATTCCAAGAAATGCTCTGTCAGTATCACAGTTAAGGGATTCCTGTGAAACCCAGTGGGTAATCCCTGTGACCCCAGCTGCATTGCCCCTCTGCAGGATAAGCTGCCTGGCACAAAAGATGAACACTGAGAAGGTCCCTCAGATCTGTCACTCTCCTGGCTCGTGTAAGGGGAGTTTGCACACTCAGCCATTGAAGACACCCCTGATTTCCAGAGTTCTTCCATCAGGGCTGTGTCCAGGGCAGTTCAGATGTGTGGTTTTACAGGTGAAAGAGCAACCCAGAAGTACAGGTGAAAAACAATCACACAGAACACAGTGTTTTTACATTCAGAACAGAGCCTTTTTACATGGGAACCTTTATTCTCACCGAGATCTGTACATTCAAGCCGCACATGCTTTTGTCATCTCTGACGGAGCTGGAACACTGGATCACAACAGCCTGGTCTGGTCTGTTAGTTTTAAGAGTTTATGCCTCAAAAGTAGACAGGAATTTTGTGACTATTTCCTTCAACTTTGCTTCTGTCTGGTCAGAGATCTTCCCTTCAGTCCTGTGGAAAGAGTTCAGTTAAATTCTGACACAGCAATCAAATCAGGGTCAACCCCAAGACAAACATAGAAGCTTTACAACAAGTCTCCCCATTTCTAACAAATTCAGTAGATAAATGAACACACTTGTTTGGTGCATGAAGCCATCCCACTGACAGAATATCCCTTCTCCTGAAAGAGCCAGTCCTGTTTAAGAACTGAAGTTTGTTCACAACTTCTTTCAGAACAGCCATATGAATTCCAACAAGGCCCAACCTACAGAGCTGGTCCCCAGAGACAGAAGGCATATAATTGTCTTCATGACAAAAAAAGCCAGGGGCCAGTTTCCAGGACAGGACTATGGAAATACTCAATCCCCAACAGTTCACTCAGCAGCACTTAACCCACAGCACTTCAACAGCTCAAAGCTGTCCACAATAGGGGAACTGAATCAATCAAGATTTCAGGAACAGGGTAGAGGAGACAAATTTCAAGAAGGTTCACTTTAAGCATCAGCTGCTTTTCCCAAGAGCTGAAGCTGAGGATGGCAGATGGTAGGAAGGCTGATTTAACCCCCAGTTTTGATACAGCCAGCTGAACCCCTGATGTTCTAGGATACACTAAACTAACAGTTCAGTGACCATTATCTGCACTCCAGACATCAATACCCTTGGGACAAAGCAAGGTAAACCACCATACCTGATTGTGGAGAGGAGGTCCTGGTGCTGGCTCAGTACATGAGCCAGGAAAGCACTCTCAAATTTTGTGATCTTGCTGGGCTCCAGCTTGTCCAAGTGACCTCTTACACCAGCATAAATGACTGCCACCTGCTCCTCAATAGCCATGGGAACTGCAGGAAAAAACAGCACTCACACCACTGGAACTCTTCCATCAGGACATAACAGACTAGAGAGCCCTTGGAACACCAAGCGCACACAGAGAGCTCAGTTCAAGCAAATCCGCATGTACCACGTGCACAGAACAGACACAAATGCTAACCAAGCCCAACCTCCTTAGCACGAGGCACCAGTGGCAGGCAGCCCTGCCAGGCCCAGGGCACTCACTCACCGTACTGGCCCTGCTTGAGCAGCTCTGTCAGGCGCACGCCGCGGTTCAGCAGCTGCTGCGTGGCTGCATCCAGGTCAGAGCCAAACTGGGCGAAGGCAGCGACCTCCCGGTACTGAGCCAGCTCCAGCTTCATGGTGCCGGCCACCTGCAGGGCACAGTCACAGCCACTGACACCACCTCTAACTGCGCCCAGGAGTCTGAAGGTTAGCTAGCAGCTGACAGTGCTACAAGTCAGCTCTGCCTTGCACTCCATAAAAGTCAATTTAAAAACTAACAGACTATTATAAACATTACAAAAATCCCACACGTTACCATAACCACACCATTTCTCCGCTGAAACAGCAACTGTTGATATACATCTCTCTAGTTCTAGATTTAGTCTAATTCTAGATTATTTAGTCTGGACTAAAAGCCTGCAGTTAAGCTCATTCTCTATTTTGTAAGTGATCAGTACCCAGTTCAACACATCAAAACTGAATCCTGCATCTTTATGCAGACATTACTTCTCTTTCTCCCATGCCTTTCTCAGCAGGCAATGGAAGCATTAAAGAGATATCTAAAGTTTGTTCTTTTATAATTTTCTAACACTAAAAAATGCAAAGCTTTAATCTCTCTCTGTTCACACCTACACACCACTCATCTCTACCATGAGGAAGAACAGTCATTTCCCAATTACCTGCTTCATAGCCCTGGTCTGAGCAGCAGAACCCACACGGGACACAGACAGACCCACGTTGATGGCTGGACGGATACCTTTGTAGAACAACTCAGTTTCCAAGAAGATCTGCAGGACAGAATTGTATCATAATCTTGTTCAGAAGCCTGGAGGCCTCCTCAGAGACCAGCCACTAAGCTCCACAGAGATGCTGGGCTGTGAAGAAGTCCTACCTGTCCATCGGTGATGGAGATGACATTGGTTGGAATGTAAGCAGACACGTCCCCAGCCTGAGTCTCGATGACAGGCAGGGCGGTCAGGGAGCCGCCCCCGAAGGAGTCGTTCATTTTGGCTGCCCTCTCCAGCAGCCGAGAGTGCAGGTAGAACACATCGCCCGGGTAGGCCTCGCGGCCAGGGGGGCGGCGCAGCAGCAGAGACATCTGACGGTAGGCAACGGCCTGCGTGGAGCACAGACAGCCTTCAGAGCTCCGCACCCCACTTCACACTTTACGTTTCTAAACCTCAGGTGCCCTTATGGCTACAAACACCAATGCCACACCACAGGGCCTAAAACCAAAGTTTCCTGACCTGTTTGGACAAGTCATCATAGATGATGAGGGCGTGCTTCCCATTGTCTCTGAAGTACTCCCCCATGGAGCAGCCCGAATAGGGAGCCAGATACTGCAGGGGGGCCGCATCGGAGGCTGTGGCAGACACCACGATAGTGTACTTCATGGCATCTGCAAAGGATTGGAGACACCTCTGAGTGCACTGTGCCATCATGCCCAAAATCAGCAAACACAACAAGCATGTGAAGGACCAGGGCTGAAGCACATCCAGGCAGTGTCACTGTGCTGCTACAGTGTGCTGAACACACCTGCTAGCTAAACTGATTCAGGAAGTTTCAAGGGCAACTTTGTGGCAGCTAACATCTAACACTTGCAGACTTCTTTCCCATTTAAAACAAAGCTTAAGATGAAAACAAGTTTTTCTTCCAAAAAAACTCACACTGAAATCCCATCGTTTCCTGGCTGCTTTAAGACAGTACAACCCTCTGTGACAGTCTCATACAAATTACTGTCCTTAAGAAGTGGTTTCTTCCATGACAGCTGCCAGGACCACAAGGCACGAGGTCAAAGTGCCTGATCTCCTGAGAGCTCTGTTAAATGGGGAGCCTTGGTCACAGAAATCGCTGATTCTGAAGAGATGCTATTATTTAACGCCTTGGGTTTGGGCAGTGAAAGCTCTTCACTGCATGTCCAGCTGCCATTCACACTGACTGGCACATGGAACAGATGGGACAAATGCCAACTCAATGACAACTTGAAGGCCACAGCTTGTCACCAAGCCTGCCTGACTGCCAAGATGAAGCTTTCAACTCTGCTGAAAAAAGTCTAAAACCACAGGGTGACTTTTCCAGAAGCAATTCAGCAATCTGGAGGCCTCAAAATAGTCTTCCTAATTGTGATACAGGAACAATGAGGTTTTTTTCCCCTAGACAGGTATAGAGATTTCTTGTTTATAAAATTAAGTAATTCACTCATGTAATATGAATTCTGACTACACCTGCAGCCAGGAGAGGTCACAGCATTACAACGAGAACAGGATGTCACTAGGTGCCAGGCTCAACTACCTCTCCCAAAATCCATACCTGCATCAGTGAGCCTCTTTACCAGCTGAGCAACAGTGGATCTCTTCTGGCCAATTGCAACATAGATACAGTACAGCTTCTTCTTCTCATCCGTGCCATCGTTGAATCGTTTCTGGTTGATTATGGTGTCAATTGCAATTGAAGTTTTCCTGTGGAAGAGAGAGGCTGGTAAGTTAAGGTGCCCAAGGTTCTCCCAGCTCTTTCCCAACCCTGTGTCCAGCTCCGCTGCACCCGAGTCTCTGTTTAAGGAACATTTCAGGCGTGAGCACTTCACTTACCCGGTCTGTCTGTCACCAATGATCAGCTCACGCTGGCCACGGCCAATGGGCACCAAGCTGTCCACAGCCTTAATCCCAGTCTGCATGGGCTCACGCACAGAGATCCTGGGAATGATCCCAGGGGCCTTCAAGCCAACTCTCCTACGTGTCTTAGATGCAATAGCACCCTAAAAGAGAGAAAAACTTGCTGAGGTCTGTATCACACAGACAACAGCAGAGGTACTCAGCACCCAGCTACACTTACCTTCCCATCAATTGGATTGCCCAGGGCATCCACAACACGGCCCAGCAGCTCCTCCCCCACGGGAACATCCACAATGGCACCAGTCCTCTTCACAACATCCCCCTCCTTGATCAGTCTGTCGTTACCAAACACGACAACACCAACGTTGTCCGGCTCCAAATTCAAGGACATGCCCTGGGACAGAGATCACATCACTCTGAGAAAATCCACACTCACATGCATAAAAACTTTCATATTGACATGATCATTTCACTGTGTACAAAATCCTACATGATCTACCTCAACCTTGTGACACTAGTCAAGATTAAAGTATCTATTTCCTTCCACATGGGCTAGAGAACCTGCCTAAGTTTTCAACTTACCAGACAGTTCCACCCCAGCAGCCTAACACTCAGATCAATTGTTTCTCTAAAAAGAACAGAAAGGGTAAACAAGGTTCAAGTACATTACTCCCTTGCCTAGAAGCTGGACAAGAGCAAAGGACTTTCTTCTCCACCCAAGGTGAAATAGGTCATTAAAATGCTCAAAGAGCTGTTCCAGTACTCTTGAAACAGGTTTTAACCCTAACCCACTGACAGGACTACAAGAAGCCAGCAAGCTACATAATGTATTGAAGCAGAGAGGTCATTATTGAACAGCAAACATAAAAGACATCCTGAAACCAAAGAAAAAATTCAACGCCAGGTTAGTCCTTTTACTTTCAAAATGAAGACAGACAGCCTCAAATGTTCAAATGTTGCCTGAGAATCAGATGCTGATACTGAAAGCAGTGTTATAAATTAAAAGAAAAATTTAAAAGCCCAGTTACTATGTATCAAAGTTGCAATGAAGTTAATGCAATATTCCTAGTGGTGTCTCCAAGCATAGTCCTTGGGCTCTCCTTAAAAAAACTGTCTTTTTAATATTTCTGTGTTAAAGACAGACTGTGCTAAATGGCAGCTTACCTTCAGCCCAGAAGAGAACTCAACCATCTCCTCTGCCTGCACATTCCTCAGGCCGTACACGCGGGCAATGCCGTCACCGATGGAGAGCACGCGGCCCGTCTCCTCCAGCTCGGCCGAGGTGTCGGCTCCCAGGATGCGCTCCTCCAGGATGGAGGACACCTCGGCAGTACCTGGGGAGACGTTTGAAATCACATTAGCATCTTAAGGTACAATAAGCACTCAGTAAGCTTGCCTCGAATTCACATGGTGCCCTTTCTGCAACAGCTGTGCTCCCAAGTCTAGCTAGCAACACCTCTAGGTAGGGTAGGATAAATACCAGCCTCTGTACTGCCAGCAAATAAAAGCAGCTTCAACTCATCATCACCAGCCAGATCCAACCAAAACAGACCGGGTGTGCAATTATCCACTTTCCCGGTTATATCCTATGCTCTCTCCCTAGAAAGCAATTAGATTAATTAATCAGCCCAAGCCTAGGCAGAACAGGCCTGCTGGCAGAGCAGCTACTTAGCCTTGGATACATCAGAACACCCTGCCAAATGATTTATCATTCAAGATCCACACATATGTAAATTAATTTCATTATGTTTCAGGAGCAGGTCATTTGGTGTAAGATATAAAAACATATTCTCCATATTTCAGTTTGACTTCCAACAGCTTGTTATCTCCTCAGCTAAGAAACAGTAAGTAACACTGTAAAACTTATTTATTAGTAATGTCCTTAATCACCTTAAACCACCTAAAAAAAGGTGCATGAGGCACTGCCAAACACACTGCTCCACAGTGCAGCTGTCTTCTCTAAACACCAGACTGCTGGCAGCAAAATAAAGTTGTGCTCAAGGACACAAGGTCAAACCCAGGCAGGCCTGGGGAAGTCATTCAGTCCTTCATTCTGCTGCAGGCAACTCCAATCTGGGGCCTTTTTTTAAAAATAATTGTCAAATAATGCTGCAGGTGACTGGAATGCTAGTGAAGCAGGTACTCTATGTAAGCCAGCTAACATACAGCCACTCCCTGCTCTGGGGGCATTGTCAAGGTATTAAAGGGCAGTTTGCTGGATGCGACGGCTCAGAGTTTAAATGTCCTCAAGTGCTGTCAACTAACACTCACCATACTCAAATTCCTTTTTGTATGACAGATCCAATTCTTAAACCACACTCAAGACCTTCCTCAGACTCACCAGTTTTCTGAAAGCATGCTTTGGAGGCATGGAGGTTTCTTGTAGCAACAAATGCTGCAGCGAGGGTGTTTCTGGAAACCTAAAATAAGCCATTGTTTCAGTAAGATTTCTTTAATCACGCAAAAAATTGCTGAGAGATTAACACATCTTTGCTCCTGAGTTGCTTATGTGCGCCTCAGCTTTGAGCTAAGCTCCACAGCACCCCATTCACAGCTACGGAACCAAGTCCAGCACCACTAAGGACAAATTACGAAGGAGATTGCTCCAAATCCCTCACTGCATTTTTCTGCAGTGCGCTGAATCGCTGCAGCAGCTCCCAAAGAGAAACCTGCTCACATTTGTCATTTCTGCACTGAACATGAGAGCCTTGGGGCACACAGAAATCGCTGTAAGACTCAGCGCTCTGCAGAGAGAAGGTTGTATCTTCTAACACAAATCTAACTGCAGCGATTTTGGTATTGTTAAAACACATAGAAAAAAAAAAAAAAACACGAAGCACTATAACAAAAATACCTCAGAATCACAATTACTTTGGAAAAGAGTTTGGAGGTCAACATATGACCAAACACCACCTTGCCAACTAGAACACGGCACTAAGTGCATTATATCGTTAAACACCTCTGAGCATGGTAACTCCACCACCCCCTGAGCAGCCCCTTGCAATGTCACATCACCCTTCCTGAGAAGAAACTCTTCTCATGGCCAGCTTTGAGCACTAAAGAAGAAAAAAATTTATGATAATGAAAGCATTACAAGATCACGCTCTTGCATTTTAAGCAAGGCTCCCAGTGCAGCACCACGCACCAACGGTGATGCAATTTAATATCCTGCACCCCGAGCAGGCCTCCCCCAGTTCACATTCATTAGAAACACTAGCAGGAGTGGTTCCTCATGGTTCTTTCCACCCTCCGTTTCCTCACAAACACGGGATAAACCCCTCACCACCCTCACACCCCCATAACCCTGACCTTGCCCTGACAGCTTTGAACCACTACCCCGAGCCCGCGCAAGGACAATCCGTTTCTTAGCGGGGTCTGTCCCACAGCGCTGACAGCCCACCCCGGGCTTCCCTCCCCACGCTCCGAAGTCACCCCCTCAATGTCACCGCGGCCCCCAAGATGGCGGCGGCGCCGCGTCCCCCCGGCTCCGCCGGCTCTGGGACGGGCATGGCTCTCACCAGGCCGGCCTGCCGCGGCAGGGAGCGGGCGAGGGCGGCGGCCACGCGGGCGGAGAGCATCGCGGCGGCGGCGGGTCCCGGGGGAGGCGGAGGCTGGCGGAAGCTGAGGACTGCCGGCCGCGCGCTCTGCACACAAAATGGCGGCGGCGCCTCACGCCCCTTTTGGCGCCGAGGCCGCGCCCAGGGGGCGGGGAGCGGCAGGGAACTGCTTCCCGTGCCCCTGATTTGGATGTGTGCGTGCACATTTACCTGTCTGTCCGTCCGCACGGGAATGTGTGGAATGGGCAATGAAAATAATAGAAATAATTTTAAAAAAAAACCAGTAAATGAGGCTTTTAGAAAAAAGCCCCCTGCGGGATGTGTCCTTGAAATGGCCCTGAGCGGGCGGAAGGGGCGGGGAGTGAGGGGCGACGGGAGATGGGACAAGGGCAGGGACACGGGAAGGAATAGGGACAAGGGCAGGGACACGGGAAGGAAAACGGACAGGAACTGAGGCAGGGGCAGGGACAAGGGCCGGGGACGCGGGTAGTGACAAGGGCAGGAGCACGGAAAGGGACAGAGACAAGGGTAGGGACAGGGGCACGGAAGAGAACGGGGATAAGGACAGGAGCAGAGACAGGGACGGGGACAGTGACAGAATGAGGAACAGAAGTGTTACCCCGGGGGCTCGGTCCTCGGTGTGCAGCACCATTTCACACACCGAAGCAAGGTATTTCTCTTTTTCTAGTTAGCACAAAGCAGTTAATTGGGTGTCTAGGTTATCCATCATCAAAACGTTACTCTGTTGATACATTTCAACAACCAAAGGCGTCAGCATTAATTGCTTACTATTGATTACATAACTTCTCTGCTAGTACCATTCTATTAACTACAACATCAATTAATTATCACTCAGACCCTTCTTTGCTAGTTAAATCTCTCACTTTTCATTTTAGTTAGTCTGTTTTGAGTTGGTCAATGAGAAGTTGGCCACACTCTCCCACTGCCAGAATTACTCTTCTCCCAGGTAGACTGCTCAGTCCTGCTGACTTCAATCCTCATGGCTCTCAGCCAAACTGCCATTCCTCTTGGAATGATCTTGCTTTCCTTAAAAGAGCCAAGCACACAATGCTCACAATATGCAGCTGCTTAATCATACCTGTCCTGCTACAGCTACTGATTAAATCTTGAGGGATGCAAATCTGGTGGGTCTCAGTATCAGGGGTAGGAAAAGGGATGGGGCAATGACAATGCTGTCTGCAAAAATCTGATTCCTTACCTGTTGTGCAATAAGCCAATAATTAGACACACTCTCGAGAGGGACATTGATTATTTATTGCAGGGTTGTGCAAGACTGGGTGCTCAGTGGTATTCTAGAACAATCAAAACACTTCACAATTTATACATTTTAGCATACAAATGAACTAGCATTCACTAGCTACATGTTAAATAGTTAATAATTAGTATTCTATTGGTTAATGATTCTACCGTTTCTCATGCCCAGTCTTTCTCTTCATTTGGTTTGGGGGGTTTCTTGGGTTAGTTGTCTCAGATTCCCCCTGCCAGAATTACTGTTTTCCCAGTCAGAGCCGATTTCAGCACAGATGCTGGGTTCACGTTATTAGTTTCTTCCTCATCTCGAAAGTCTGAGCAGATGTCCTTGTGGCCTGTAAACTCTGCATTCTTTGTGCCTGCTATCAGTGGTACCTCCTTTCTTCCCAAGCTTTGTTAACCTCCCCCTAGGTCTGAGATTGAAGCATATCAAGCTTGACAAGGCAATTCCACCAACAAGTAATTTGTTTTCTCTAACACATGGACATTACTCAGAGCTTGCTTGTTAGCTGCTATCTGTTTCATGGATTAAATCTGGTTGGCCTAAGTATAGAAGCCCAAAAGATTAGAGGTTGTGTGCCTCAAACACCAATAACTGTAGAGCCAACCTACGGATTGTTGGTAAGAAGAATCAAAGTTTGTTGGTAAAAAACACACCTGTGAGGAAGAACAGGATGTGGCTGGAGAAGGGGCCATGCAGAGATAGAGCAGCATTTTTCTGGGACAAACATCCTTGTCCTAGTTCCTGGAGACAAAGAATGTCTTCAGAAACAGCACAGCACAGCAATGAAGCCAAGAAGCAGTCTAGGACTGTACAGGGAATCAAGACCACCAGAGACCCTTGAAGCCCTCCAACTCATTTCCAGAAAGAAATTAAGAATGAACTGCAGATGATAAATAAGCATAGAAAGTGAGAAAGTCATCTATAAAAGGTGCCCCTACTAAAACCTTATGTACAGGCACCCCAGGACACTAGACACTCCACCAGCCAGATCAACACTGGAGCCAAGCCTGGTGATCTCTTTCTTCTTCTCTGTCCCTCTTTAATCCTTTCTTCCCTTTCACCCTACCCCTTTATCCAAAACCCACTGCCCTGGGCTTATGAAGAGGTCAGAGACCAACATTAATTTCCATGCCAAGTGTGTAATTTAACTTGGAAAACTTTTGTGAATGCTCTGAATTTTGTCGTTCCTTTTGACCACAAGCACCTTTGAATCTTGGATGCCCCATTCCCCTGAAGGGTTGGACACACACCAAGCCTGTCCAACTTGGGCCAGAACACTTCCAAGGCCGGGGCGTCCACAGCTGCTCTGGGCACCCAGGGCCAGTGCCTGCCCACCCTCCCAGCCAGCAATTCCTTCCCAATATCCCATCTATCCCAGCCCTCCGGCCCTGGGAGCCATTCCCTGGGTGCTGTCCCTGCAGGCCTTGTCCCCAGGCCCTGGGCAGCTCTCCTGGAGCCCCTGCAGACCCTGCCAGGGGCTCTGAGGTGTCCCTGGAGCCTTCTCCTGTGCAGCTGAGCAGCCACAGCTGTGCCAGGCTGGCTCCAGAGCAGAGGGGCTCCAGCCCTGGCAGCATCTCCGTGGCCTCCTCAGCACTGGCTGCAGCAGCTCCAGGTCCTTGTGCTGTTGTTCCCCAGGGCTGGGGCAGCTCTGCAGGTAGGGTCTCACCTGAGCCCAGGGGCAGAATTGCAACCCCCCAGTCCCTCAATCTGCAGCTGGGGATGATTTTATGTCTCACATGTGAGACAGGATTTGGTCTGCAGTGAGAAAGTGCTGAAACTCAGGCACAGTGTGATCAGTCCCTCTGATAATCCAGACAGGTTGGTAAAGCCACAGATTCCAGTAGATGCCCCTTCTGGGAATTGAAAAGGCTAAGTGAAAAATCCTCAGATACTTTGGCACATATTGTACCAAATGATTCTTCACCAATTCTTTCCACGCTGATTATTTAGGAAATCACTTAAATGTCTGTAAAAGTGCCTGGGGAAAAAAAACCAAAAAACAAAACCCACATGGATGTTAAGAACTAACACCACCACTTCCCCCAGCTAGGGCATCATACCATTTTTGTCAAGACAATTGTCTGAACATCCAATCTAAACCTACCCTGGCTCAGCCTGAAGCCGTTCCCTCTCCTCCTGTCCCTGTTCCCTGGGAGCACAGCCCGACCCCCCCGGCTGTCCCCTCCTGTCAGGAGCTGTGCAGAGCCACAAGGGCCCCCCTGAACCTCCTTTGCTCCAGGCTCAGCCCCTTCCCAGCTCCCTCAGCCTCTCCTGGGGCTCCAGCCCCTTCCCAGCTCCATTCCCTGCCCTGGACACGCTCCAGCCCCTCAGGGTCTCTCTTGTCCTGAGGGCCCAGAACTGGAAGTGCCTCAGCAGTGCTGGCACAGGGGACGGGCCCTGCCCTGGTGTTAAAAACGAGAACAGGCTACCGGTACTAGGGAGATTTCAGCATTTATTATAATAAAAAGAAAGGCCTGGAGCCGGGGGCCCGCGGGCCGAGCAGGAGCGTTCCCGCCGGGAGTGCTGCAGCGCCGGCGCTGGGGCTGCTCAGCAGCGACAGCCCTGATGTCCCAGATGGGGCGGCCCAGGTTCGCTGGGTCAGAAGCCCCCTTTTATCCTGTTTTTTGTCCCTTTGAGTTGGTTTCTTTTTGGATCCTTCATTTGCATGAAGGTTTAAGGCGCTTGGTGGCCCATTGCAGCTCTGTCTAGGCTGGCTCCTTTCGCTTGGAGACTGGCGCATTTTACTTAGGTGTAGTATGGTACACTGAGTGCCGTACTTCCTCTAACTACCCTTTTAACCCCTTTTACAATAACCAAACTAACAGTACATGCTTAACGATCTATCAACTATTTTACAACAGTTTCTAACCTATTTTTAACACTGGGGCTGTGTCACACCCCGGCTGGGACAGCCCAGGGGCCACTACCCACACGGGCACCCTGGACTCTTTTCCGCTGTACTTATTGATACCTTCCTCCTGCATCTCTTCTGTTTCGTTTTTCTGTTGCTGGGGTTCGTTTGGCGTTTTTTTAACATCTTCCCTTAACTGACAGACGACGTTTAACGCTCCGTTTAACTGTTAAACACGTTTCCATCGCTATTTCCCCCCGCTCCGGGGTCAGCCGCGGCGGCGCCGCCCCTCAGCCGCCCACTCCCGACAGGCTCCGGGCAGGATGGCGGCGGCGGGAACGCCGGGCGGCGATTCCTTCCAGGAGAAGCTCACACGGGTAACGGGGGCCGGCGGGACTCGCTTTCTCTTTTCTTCACAGTTTTCCGCACGCACACGCACACACAGACACATCGTTCGTGCTTTTTGCGCCTTACGGTGCGGTGGTTTTCTCCGTTGCTGCTTGTGTGCGCGTACGGCAGCAGGATGAGGGAGGAAAAAAAATACACTTAAAGTTACACGGCTGCGTCCATTCTCCATCAGATTTATTAGGCAGGCTTATGCAAGAGTTTATGTTCGTTACATGCTGTAGAACTTCCGTGTTCTTCAGTTATTACTGGTCATAATCTAACCTTTCTAATCTAATTAGGTTGAACCTTAGGGAAAGTTCCTTCGCTCACAGGGTTGTCCAGGCCTAGCACAGCTGCCCAGGGTGTCCCCATCCCTAGAGGGATTCAAAAGCCGTGTGGATGTGGCACTTGGGGACGTGGGTCAGTGTTGTGCTGGGCAGTGCCGGGGGAATGCTTGAACTCGATGATCCTGGAGGGCTTTTCCAGCCCAAACAATTCCATGGTTCCACGATCACAGCCCTACCTGAGAGCACTGTGTTGCTCTCTTATTTCTGACTTTGTTTCTGATGGTACAGCTGCTTTGCAGGGCTTGTGGCTTCACTTTATGGCGACTCTCTCCTGTTCTCCTGCAGAGACACTGTTACCTGTGATGGCACTTTTATCCCACACACTTTAACATAGTGTTCACCATTTTCCCAAACGCCTGTTTAACAGCTATTGGATCGTTACTGTGCCAGTAGCCAACAGGTCACGTGAATAAAAAGGTAAAATTTTATCACATGGAGATAAGCAGGTATTCCAAGAAATGAGGGAGATTAAAAAGGATATAATATAGTCCTCTAGACCACAGAGGGTGTTTAAAGAAGAGGGAAAGGAATTTTTCTCCCCTTTTCCCTCCCATGCTTCCTGGACTGATGTAGGAGTTGCTCTTCAGGAATGCTGAGTTTGCAGTGGTTTGCATTCTTCACATCTATCAGCTATTTTCTGTCATTTCACATGATTGCTTGCTCTTTTGTCTCCCTTCTCTGGCAGGTTACTTCATGGCTAAAGAAATTATATGGGTGTGTGCCTATTCCACAATATGAGGTGAATGAAAGGACAGTGGATATTTTGCATGAAATTATGGAGAACAATGAAGGGAGAGACAAGGACGTTATGGTGCTGATAGAGAACATGAAGGACAGGACAAGCAAATGTGAAGCAGAAGGTGAGTTTGAAGCTCCATTTCTCAGTTCCACCTGAGTCAGGCTGTTCTGAGTGGTCCTGAAGATTGTACTTGTTGAAAACTTTGGAATATATATAAATATATATAATTGAAACAGACTCAGCTTTTTTTTTTTATGCGGTTTTTACTACAATTTACAGCGACATAAGATTGCTCAAGGACAGCTTTTTTAAGCCATCTTGAGCAGGCCATAAATGTGGACAAGCAGGTTAATTGCTAAAACCTTCTAGTCTGCTGGGCTGGATAGCACAGCATGGAAATATTGCCTGGATAGAGAGGGAAGTGTCCCTGCATCTCATTCAAGAGTCTGAGCTGGTGCTAAGCCACTGTTAAGGAAAGCCCTGGGGGAGCCTGAAGCAACATTGAGATGATTAAGTTGTGCTGAAGCTGCCTGGAGTGACTATTTTTAAATTTGTTTGGGTTTTTTTGAGCAAGTGAATGGTTCAGGGGAACACAGTATGTTTTTAACACTTGTAATAAAGGACTGTCCCTTCACAGGCTTTTCTCAGCAAGGAATTTAATGTTTCTGTGCAAAGGCTGGCGTAGTACACATGAAGATGTTTTTGTTCCTTCAAGTGCCTTGGCACCAAACAAAGAAATGATGGAGACAGATTTCCTGGGTCTGCCATGATCAAGGCTCAGCCTTGTGAGCTTTGTGGGGAGGTGACCTGCATGTGCTCACTGCTGTAGCACAGGGGTGAACTCTTGTTTTTCTGATGTCAGACACACTGGTCAGGGAGGCAGTGGAGCAGTGCTTTCTCCATTTATACACTGAATTTGTTTGGCAAATGGAGATGTGGGAGCAGTTTTGTATGTTTAATCCTTTTTTAAAAGTGTCTTTTTCCCCCAACAACAGGCAGGTAGCGAAGTTCCCAGTGTGGGATTGAGTTCTTGGTTTGAAGAGTTCAATAAAAGAGCAGTAATATTAAAAAAATCACTGCTTTGGTTTGTATATATTTTCCAGCTGACTACTGGCAGGATATTATTGGAGAAAGCCTGGGTTTTTTGGAAGGCAGTATGTCCAAAGAGGCCAACGATGACCTCAGTGACCTGGTACAAAGTGCAGTAGAACTCGACGTGGAGGACACATCTCTTACCAGGTAACTCTTGACACTCTGCGTTCGTGGTGAGGGTCTGTGCTGTTTTCCTCTGTTTTTCCACATCAGCAGCTCCAAACTTGGCACTAGGAATCTTCTTTGTCAGGCTTATTTTTCACCCCTTGGGCAGCCTTGGAGTGCATAGGAACTGAGCACAAAGTGCTAGCTCTAGGTTATCCCAGCACAGGAATCTTTGATGCCTGAGAGGGGCCTGGGATGGAGTTAAATCCCTCCTTTTTCTCCTGCTTTTGTGGTCAGTGGCTGCAGGCTGCTGCCATTTGGAGTGTTGTGCCAGGTATGCCAGGCTTACAGCAGTGTTCTCACTGCTTAGGCAAGGACTGGGCAGCTGTGGCTGGTCTTCCAGCCTCAGCTCCTCGTCTGTGTCTGTCTCATCTGGCCTCAGCTCATGCGAGGAGATTCCCTCTGCCCTGGAGAAATGGCATCTGCTAGTTGTTTTCCTTGGGCCTCTCTCCCTAGCATGGCTTTGGCCCGTGGCACTGCAACACTTGCAGCAAAGAAGGGGCAAAGTCTGCCTTGGAACCCAGTTTTTATGTCATATTTAGGATCTTGGCACTTACATCTCTCTTCCTGAGCTGGAGGGGGAAGAGCTTTGGGCCACTTGGGAAGAGGAGGGTACTCAGATGCTGCCGGGCACATCTTGTGACCCTGCATTTTCAGGGACTGAATATAGTTTCTCTCAAAGGCAGTGAGGCAAGCCAGGAGTGGAACACGTGGTGGTTTTATTTACCAGAGTGCCAGTTGTGCTGTTCACTTGCTCTTACTCAGCTTGCTGGGCTGTTTTCCCTTCCACGTGGAAATGTGTGTTAGTTATGGAAAGCAAATTCCCTTAGTATATCTTATTTAAATTTACTCCTGCCATAACATCAAGAGGAAACTAAGTAATTAGTTTAAAGTGTGGAGAAAAGAATAACAACTGACTTTCAGAAAAGCTGACTCCTAAGCATTCCCACTGATGCTTTCTTCACCAGCTACTACAGTGCCATCAATGACATGACCTTGGAAATGTATGAAACAAAATCAAAAAATGAAGAAATGGAACAGAAATTGAGGACCCTCAGGAAAAAACTAACTTCAGCACTGATGGTGGAAAAGCAGTTAGAGAAGTGAGTAATGGACGAAGAAGAGGGAAAGATTAAAGTAATACTGGTGATTTCTGTCTTGGGCAATGTTGGTTATGGTAACTAACAAGGAAAACTGAATTTTTAGGGGTTTGACACATCTCCAATTCAAAGTATTTGGAAGTATCTATCAAAACCCATGTGTTATGGATACTTTCAGTAGTCAAAAGAGAGCTGGCAAAGTATCAAACCAATTATTTTAAAGCAAAAGTGGATCTACAAGCTGTTTTCAGATACAAGTTTCCATCTTACACCAGTTACTTTTGTCTGAGGCTGAAGACAAATCTGATTTTCTTAGCACATTTAGCATGGCCTCTGTAGTCAGACTAAGGGAGGCAAAACAAAAGCCATTCTCAGATAAGAAGTTCCCTTAACCAGTGTGTAGAAGACATAATAATAGTGATTGATAACTTAAAAAAAAAAAAAAATCAGTGTCAAGTCATTCCCTGGAGGATGTAATCTGAAGGGCTTTGCCAGGTGCAGCACAATCAACCCCACCCTTGGGTGAGGGCTGGCCCAGATGGTCTCCACAGCTCCCTTCCAGTCTAATTATTTCTAGAGTGGGTTTCTTTTTGTCTTTTAAAGTGGTAATTGGCCTTGTAAATGAGATTCCCGTGTGCTTTCTGCAGGTTTGCCTCCTCTTGATCTGAGGTTTAGCTCGTGTAACAGGTCTCTAAGTGAGTTAGGGAATTAGGCACAAAACCCTTTGCTTTTAGGCATATGGCTTTCTTCCTTGCCTCTATTTTCCCTGGTCTGTGGGGTTCTGGGGGTAACAGCTGTATATGTTTCCATTGGAAAATCTCACGGGGAAATACAGGATTTTCTCAGTTTTCTTCTTTCTTGTGATTGTTGTAGTGCAGAGTTTAGCTTGAGCATTGGTAAGTAACAGTATTTGTATACTGATACATCTTTGAATGTAACAGCTTTTTCTTTCTGTGTTATTTTTTAAGGGATATTGAAAAACTGAAGAAATCTCAGGAAGCACAACAGGCCAAAGCTGAGACTCGATCCAAGAACATGAAGTTCCTGCAAAACAAATCTAAGGATCTGAAAATAAGGATCTGTGATGCTGAGGTAGATGGAAGGAATTTTCTTACGTGACACTGTGATGGGATGACACAGCCGTGGTTGGTTGAGCCCAAATTTGTATTTACAGACACATTCCATAAGCTTCCTAAACTCCAGTACTGGGGACTCTTGAGCATGTGAATATAGTTCAGTTGTCCCTGCTGATCTCTCCTCAGTGCATCCTGTTATCAGTACAGTGCTGTCTCCTCATTTCCTGAGAAACTCTGGCAGGTTACTTTGTGGCTAAAGTAAAGCCATACCTGATACCTTGACGAGCATGGGATGGAATGTGTTGTGTTACAATTGACATTTTCCTGAGAAGCCTTTCTTCAGCCTTGCTCTGTGCCCTTCTCCTACTGCTTTTCTGGAAGGACTTGTTATTCTTAATGTAAATTTTAGCAGCACCTCATTTTGTACGCCAGCTGTAGCTGTGGCTCCAATAGCATACGTTTATGCTGTGGACAGCCTGTGTCCTTCCCTGCCTGTTTAGATTTAAACAGAAGGAAATGGTGAAATCTTTCTCCTTGTTGCATTTTGTGCTCTCTCCTGTTTGCAGGCTGAGCTTGTTGGCAGGGGGTTGGACCAATCCCTGATACATGCGGCGCTGGTGAAATCATCTCAGGTAGGTTTTTGGATACAAGAGGGATGTTGCTACAGTGGGACAGGCCAGGCTTGCTTGTTGGGTGCTTTCAGGAATTGTAGTTTGCTCGTTGGCTGCCTGAACAAATCTTAATGGCCAAAGGAAGCACAAATAAAAATCCTGTCGGTGGAGTCCCATGAACTGGGCTCTTTTGGGTGGGTTTGTCTCTCCTAGAGGCATCTACTGGAGAATTTCCATAGAATAAATTCCCTGCTGCTGAAAACAGATCTGCCTCCTTTATTTCTGATCTGTGTTATAAACAGAGTGGATATTCTGTGGATATATCCCATTACAGGGCTACCTGTGTATTTATTTTGCTGTGTCTTTAAATATAACATTTTTCAGCTTTATTGTAAGCCTGGTGGAACATCTTAAAGAAAAAGTACATTTCTTAGGTTAATAACTACAGATTTTACATCTTTGTCCCGTGCATTCAACACATCTTCATATTTTTTGCTGTTATTGTAGTGGGAACACAGTCCTTCTCCGTATTACTTTTGCTACCTTTTCCTTTATATTTTCGAGTGGAGCAGTGAAAATAGCTTTCCTGGTTTCTCCGTTGTGCTTCTCACCAACCAGCACTGGGTGGCAGTGCTCACATTGCCCAGTGTTACACGAGGGTGCTGACCAGAACTCATTTTTGTTGGAATTTTGCATCCAAAAAGCCACAGGCAAATTTTCTAGGCTTGTCATCTTGTAGAGCCCAACATAAGGCATGGTTTGACTCCTTGACATTTATAGAACTGCTTTGCCAAGGCATCAGTGAAATGGGCAGCACAAATGACTTTATCTTTTTAATTTAACTTTGATTATTTGAAAAGAGTTCAGGACTGTGGAAGGTACTCAGTTTGCAGCCCCAAAAAGAAATTACTCCCACTTGATAAGCATAAGGGAGAGTCTTGCTGCTGCTGTGTGTGCAAAACTTTGGTTTTCCATGTGTTTTATAGAGGATGAAATCTCTCAAAGTCTGAAATGTTGCAGGTAACTGTGGATCTGTCTCACTCATTTCCATCAATTCTACAAATAATTCCCTAGAATATGATCTGCCTTTCTCTCTCTGCAGGAACTGGCTGCACTGCGTGAAGAAATAGAGCCATTGAAGAGGGAACTGGCATGCTTTCTTGATTTACCTCCTGTAACTATTTATTCCACTGTTATGTTGTATTTGCCATCAGGTTAACTTTAGTGGACTTCAGAATGTAAGGGGAATCCTTATGGTGCCTTTGGTGGACAGGTAGATGTCCTACAGGTCTGGTAATGATGCAAGCCAAAGACTTGATCTCTGTTTATTAATCAAAGCCAAGAAATTAAGCTTCCTTGTCAGGCAAACTTTGTTCTAATAGAGTAGACAGATTTGCTGGGTAAATTAGCATTCAGGTGAATTAGCTAGAAATTGGACAAACAAATATGGAAGAAAGGGAATCCCCTAGTATAACCAACTTCTTGAGATTTACCAGTATTTTAGCTGTAATGCTCGTCAGGCCATATTGGTGGACACAGCATGTGTTGCAGAGTTTGGAGCTCTGAACCGGATTTTAAGGATCCTGAAGAAAGAGCCAAATGTAGGTTTTGTCCCCTAAACTGGCTGCTCCATCATTTTCTGTGATTTCTCATGAGGGTGCTGAGTACTCAGCTCTATGAAAATGCAGGTTTCTCTTCTCCCTCGTACTAACACTGATGTCTTGCTATTGGAAAAAAAAAGCCTGTGGCTGGGAAAAGTGGGACTGCTGCTGTGTTTAATCCATCTTTTTCCAAGAGGCAGCTTTCTCCTTCTCTCAAGTGGAACAGGACATTGAAATGGGATTAGGTTCTCCAGTTCCCTCCTCCGGCCTTGCTGTCACTGGAGACAGGGAGAGCCCCTGGTGCATGCAGGAGGAGGGGAGGGAGGTTTATCCTTGCAAACTTACTGTGCTTTGGAAAATGCTTGCACAAATATGCTTGAAATCAAGTCACTTGATTCGTAGGTTTGGAAAATTGCTTAAAATGAAGGGGTTTTTTAAGACTTTAGGCCATACCAGACTTTTGAAAATTATGTGATTGCCCAAACCAAACCAATACTAGACTTTTAATGGCAATACCTTCTGCATGTGAAGTGCCTACACAAAACTTCATTAATTGTCCATTAATTTACCCAAGGCTCATCATTAGACTCTTGTAAAGGTGCAGGGACTCTTGTATCTTGATGAAATGCTGATTTTTATGCCATTTTCTCTCATTAGAGCATTCCCCTGGCGCAAGTGAAGGTTGCAGAAGCAAGAAAAGAACTTGTAAGAGTTTTTTTTATCTTTTCAGGGGCTACATGTATTAATTGATTACAGATTCACCCACCTTAGACTGTAGTCTTAATGTTCTCATGGGGAGATTTGGTGAGGCAGAAGCTGTAGATGCTGGTCAGGGGAACTAGTGGAATGATGTCTGAGCTGCAAAGGCAGTTGGGCACAGTGATATCAGTGCAGGTTATGTAGCTGTAGCCCCATGAATTTTGCCTATTGGAATGTTTATCCACTCACTGTATGTCTCAGAAGCTTCCTTGCTCCTCCTGAACTCTCAGAGTTATTTTAGTCAGGCTTATTTTAATCAACATCTGCCTTGTAGACTGCAGTGGGACGTTCCCCTGTAAAACACAGTGCCCATTTCCTCCATGCTTGTGTAATCTGCAGGTGTGGCTGTTGAGCCAAACACCATAAAACTGTTTGGGAAGTTCATATGTCGCTTTCCTGAGTGAGCTGAGCCACATTTGAGCCTCATAAAACATGTTTTTGTTCCTTTGGGCTACTGCCTGCTTGCTCGTAAAGCACAAATGGTAAGCCTTAAACCTGTGATCAAAAATCACATCTAGGTAAGAGCATTTTGCACATTTTCAGGTGAGACTGCCTGGGTTGGTTCACCACTTGTTTTTGATTCAGAGGGTACAAGCTCCCCTTACCAGCCTGAGGCTGTTCTGAGGTCAGAATGCTCACCTCTGGGGAGGACCAGTGAGCTGGGACGTGTCCAAAATCACATTGGGGCACAGAGTAAAGGCAGCTGAACTTGTCCAGCCCTCTGTTTGGAGGTTTCCTTGTGGCTGTCTGCCCTTTGCAGTGACAAGTCCATCCGGCTCAGCACCATCACTGCTGACAGCCTCCCAGGGTTTGATCACTGCAGATATGTTTGTTTGCCAGCAGCTTGTGGAAGCTGTCTCGTGGTCCCTGATTCCTCTTGGTTTTCTCTCCTGTAGAAAGACTTGGATGAAGAGCTCACAAGGGAGATTGAGGCTCTGCCTTTCGAGCTGACATAGCCCAGCAAACCCCAGCTCACCTGAAGGGGCCTACCTGGAACATGATCTTCCTTCTGTTGCCTACCTACTTGCACTAGCAATGCACTTCAGAACTCTTTCCTGTACCTTGGCAGCTTCCTGCTGTGTTCTTCACTCTGTCAGCCTTGCATTTATAAACTTCACCTCTTTTTCATTAAATAGCATCCAAACTTGCTGTTGTCTTCATGAGTAATTTTTGCCCTCTGTGATACACACACCTGTAAAGCAGCTGTATGGATAGTGCAGGCAGGCATAATTTTCTAACAAAACAAAAAAAGCCCACACAGTAAGACCTTTCGAGATCTGAAAACAGTATTTTTGCAGAACCCCTGTGGGACATGATGATTTTGAAATCAGATTGCCCTTAACAATTCTACCTCAAATGATGTCTTCCACGAGGGCTCCCTGAGCTCTGTTATTTCCACGCCATCACCACACCAGCCTTCCACACTTTCAGAAGCGTTTTGCATATGCCAGCTTTTAGAAACTGCTTGATTCTGAAGCCAAAAATCAGAAAATCTCCTGTGGGAAGGGAAAAAGCAAAACTTAGAAAGAGTGGTAGCACCAGAGGACATTGAGCATGAGCCTGTTTGTTGTGGGAAGCATCCAGGCAAATAATGGTGGTCTCAGTGACAATCTGTCTGCAATTGGAGTTGCAGGAGAATATGGCCATGTGAGCTGTTGCTTCACTGCAAAAGTTGATTTTCCACTGCTTGGCAGGACGAGAGATTCAGAATTACACTGGTGTGAATAAAACACCACAAGTGTGACCTCTGTCCTCTCCTTTTTTGCTGTGATGGCGAAGAACAGAGGAATGCCCAGAGAGCCACTGCCCGCTGGGAATCTCCAGCCTCTTTTCATACAGCAGGAGTTGCTGTTTAGTTCCAGGTGTTTAAATCAAGCTGTGAGGAAAGGGTGAGTTGCCTTAGTTTTGGGGCTATTTATCTTCACTCCTTCTGGGGTAGGAAATGAGGGCAAAAGCAAGTGGAAAATTCATGGGCTAAACTGGCTGAAGAGAAATTACCTCAGGGGTCACTGATGTGAAATTTGGAGCAGGCAGCATAGTGCAGGGATGATTACAGGTACAGCTACTGCTTACGAGTAAAGCCCACACAAAAGCCATGGGAATGGAGTTTGAACGTGGAAAGAACAAGAATATAATCTGATTTTCCTGTTGTGGTAGGGGAAAGAAGTTGTAGTCTTGGAAGACATCAGAACATGGCTGGGTAGACATCAAAGAATGATCTAACAAGAAAGCCAGTATAAGGCACTGGAGGTCATAGCCTGGCAATTAGGGAATCTTCATCACTGGAAGCTCTTAAAAGCAAATTAGAAATTATTTGCTCGAGTGTTTAAAATGTGAGGGAGTGCTAATCACTCTTTGGGATACAAAGATGGGATAGATGGGGGCTTGAGGGTGCTGCCAGCCCTGCTTTTTAACGAGAGCCTCAAGACTTATTTGGCTAAGATTAGGAGAAGACTTTTTATCTCACACGTGTAACCATGACTCCAGGCTTGGGGACTGTGGCACTTCCATAGCTCCACCTCTTCATGAAATGCTGCACCGGTTGTGAAGCCTGGGGCTGTTCTCCCCTCCCCACGCCCACGGAGCAGCTGCACCTCTCCTGGCTGCTGCTGTTTCACAGCACGTGAAGAGCCTGAATCCAGAGAGCAGCAGGGCCAGACTGTCTGGAGAGCTGCCCAAACACAGCCACGTGTTGCTTCCTAGCATTGGAAACTCAAGGAGGAAAATAAAAAAAAAAATCCCCAGCAGCTGCATCCGAGCCGTGTGTCACAGCTGAGCCGTCCCCAGTGCACACAGCGTAAATCAGCAGGCAGCTGTCAGGCCTGACTGCTCAGCTCTCGGCTGGAAATCGGGAAAAGTCAAATAAAAAAGATTTGTGGAGCCCTTTGGGAAGGTTTCTCAGCTCTCTTTGGTCAGAGTGCCTTAAGGGAACCCTTTCCTTTGGTGTTTTGGGACAGACCGGCTTTTCCCACATGAGGATGGGATGCTGGAGGAGGAACAGCTCGCTGAAGTCCTGCTGAGACAGGAGCACACCAGGCTGGCTGAAAAAACCCCTAAATCTGGGCTTCCCCCTCTGCCCTGGCAGCTGTTGGGTGGGGAGTCGCAGCGGGTGGGTGCCAGCTGACCCTCGGCTGTTGGATGGTGTGGAACAATCACCCAAGTGAGAGGGACGTGAGGCTGGGGAGCCTCCACTGCTTCCCTGTCCCCACAGGGCACATCAGCTGCTCCCCTCTGAGCTCCCAGACTGAGCTTTGGAGACACCTGTGTTAACACCTGCAAGATGAGAGCAGGTGCAGGGCCAGGCTGAGCTGCAGACATTCCATTTTCCCAACAATGTGCAAGAGGTGTCTGTGTTTTATTGCTGTGTGCTCAGTTCCTCCTCCTGGAAAACATGAGGAATTCCACCAGAAAACAACAACCAAAAAAAAACCCAGAAAAACCTCACCAAAACACACACACACACACAATGAGTTATTAAAATTATGAACTAGATGTGAAAAATTGGGATCAGCCTCAAGCGAAAACTCATACACATTTTACCACAAATTGACATACTGTTCTTATCAGGCCAATATGCAAAATAATAACTCCTTTAGGAAAAAAAAAATCATCTGCAGACTAGCATAGTATTGTGAATCTATTTAAAAGAAAACATTCAGATACTAAATGCAGAATAACTAAAGTAAAATGCTAGAGAAATACAGAATCCATCAGTTAAATTCAAGGCTTCTAAGCTGACATATGTATCTTTTTACTTCAAATGCATTGAATCAAAAGGTGGGGCTGGAATCTCTTTTGGCTGTATCTTTTGGCTAATACTATAGAAATACTCCATCTGTTACAAACATTTCATTGTGGTTCCTTTCCAGTCTTCCTTTGACTGTTGTGGTTCTTTTGCAATCTTCCTTTGACTGAAAGTATTCAGAAATCTCCTTTCATTTACATAAATTCTTTGATAGATGTAGGATATTAAGATGGGACCTTAATTTAAAAATAGCTAAAAATATTAAAAGCTTCAAGATTTATTTTAAAAGTAAGCTGGTTGCATTTGGTACCACCTCCAGTAAAACACTGCAAATATCTTGATACTCAATGCTGTTTTGGGTACTTATAAGCAAATTTTTATGTGTCAAATGGTAAGTGCGTAAAAGATTTTTCAAATTACATTTAGATCTGAATGGGTCTTAGAGGTCTGGGAAATGTTTTGTATTTCTAAGCTATTCTTTGAATTTTTAAAGTACAGGGTCAGCAGTGAAACAATAGTGATCCTGGTCTCTGTGACCTTGCAGGAAATCCTTCACTTTGCCTGCAAGCAGGCAGTCACTGTTAGCAACTTCAAGCAACTTCAGAAACATTTCTTGTTTTGTTAAATGCTCACTTCTCTAAAGAATTTCAGCACTGGGCTGTGTTTCTGCTTCTCCTATTCACAAATATTTCTCCTACAGAGCAACACCACATGTGAGGAAGCAGAGGCTTTTACCAGTGAGAGTGTGTTTAAAATGAGACTTGTGATTCCTGCTGTCTTTGCCAGGTACCACCTACATGGGAGGAGGACACGGGGCTGCCTCCCTCTGCCTTGAAGTCCTTCACCATTGCACTGTCCTGAACTGTGTAAACTCTAGTAAAAAACCATCCAGCAGCTCCAGAATTACAAACCAATGTAATAAATGCTTCCTCTAGCCCCTTGATAAATATGCCTCTAATGCTAACGAAGCAGCTGTGCTGGTTAATTAGATTATGTTAGCTGATAAAACCTAGCAGCAAGGAAATATTTTATTTATTTTCCTTCCCAAGGAGACTCTGGCTGTACCTCGGGGGTGGATGAACACTGTGGTGTCCAGGATACCTTTTCCATGGTCCCTGTTTGGCCACTGCTGTGGCCACAGGAGAGCCTGGGTGACCTCAAGAGCAGCAGGGAGATGGCTTGGCTGGGTCTCAGCAGCACATCTGTGATTTCAGAGACTTGGAAAATGGGTGTTGTTAAAATGTGGCTTGGAAGGTGAAGCTTCCTTTGCAGAGGATGCTTGGTAATGTGCCTGTGAATGCCTCCGAGATGAGCAGTTGAAAAGTCGTTCTTCAGTTTGGAGCTGGAGGGAAGCTTTGGGCCTGGGGCTGGGAAAGACAAGGGAGCAGGGACAGAGCGGTGTCCCCCTGCCAGGAGCTGGCTGAGAGAAGCCAGCCTGGGAGCCCCGATGAGCCAAAATGCTCTCACAACCAACTTTTACTTTGACGAGAGAATGCGGCTCAAGGTTGTGCTCCAGCACTGAGTTGATTTCCTCCCATTGTCCTTGGGGAGGTGCCGAGATTCCCTTTGCTCAAACGCAGTTTTTTCCTGGCGGGGGAGTTCTTATCACGTCCTTGTGGGGTAACTAACGCTGAAATCATTGCACTCTTGGCAGACACAGTCAAAGAATGATAACGTGGAGCCAGAGGAGCCTAGAAGATGTGCTGGGCTGTACTCCCAAAATTCCTGGAGCCAGCACCACCTCCAGCCTTTCCTCCTCCCTTCCTAATCTTTCAGTGCAATCTCCCTGATGTTTCAGAATGAGTCCCTTGGTATTTCCCACAGTCTGTAATTTAAAATCTCAGGCAATAAAGCTTTCACCACTTCCCTTAGGGAGACGATTTTTCCAGCCTGTGCTTCTCCATTCAAAAGCTTTCCACACGGATTCCCAGCTAAGACATGCCCTTCTGTAATTTCACCCCATTAAAATAATTAATGTATCCCCAGCCTTCTCCCTTGATGCCACTTGCTTCATCCACACATTTACACATGACTGCTGTCTCCCTGCTCAGTTTACTAATTCCGCGGCACTTAAGGCAGTCGGAATTCCTTTTCCTCTCTTTTTGTAAAGCCAGCCGCCGATTCCTTCAACCGCGCGGAGTCCTGGAGCTCCTTCCCGTGTATCACTCCTCCTG